>CM060363.1:42839259-45239259 GCA_030545235.1 Helianthus tuberosus | reverse complement strand
GGTCCCTTAATGTTAAATGAGATCATTGGGTGGCTTAAAATGTGGTACCCGCGGAAATCCACAGTCATCCTGAGTTATCATCTTGTGGATTTGAATTACTTATCAAATTTCGGGACGAAATTTCTTTCAAGTTGGGGATGATGTGACAACCCGAGCTTTCAAGATCTTCCCTCGACATGTTACTCGTTAACAATCGTGTTTTCGTATTTATTTGTGTTGTAACTTTTATATTTGAGCCCAATGATAAATCAAAAGTGAATTGATATTGTTGGCAAATTCCATGTGATCGAATCATGACCTGATAAAATCTCTCGGGCCAATACAATTTAGATCAGATAGCATGTGATAATAATCTTTAGTTCTCGACCCATTAATTGCAATAACATTACGGTCCAATAGAAATTTAGTAAGTTCAGAATTCTTATAATTGTGTTGTTGTTTGATATATAATTAATTGGTGTATGGAATTATATTTGGTTAAATAGTGAAATTGTTGACTGTTCAAGTATATAAACTAAGCACATGGGACAACGAAACATGGCTCACTCGACGAAACACTTGATGTTTCGTCATACACATCACTTGGTGTTGCGTCGCACAAGATGTTTCTTCATGCACATCACACATCATTTGGTGTTTCGTCGCACAAGGCCCTTATTCGCTGAACTGGGCTTTCGGCCCAAGTCACACCCAATGATATATTTACCTTACAACCGCATAACAATACGTACGATCATATTCGGAGAAACCCTAAACTCTCCTTTCCTCTCCCTTGAATCGCGACGGCAGTAGACCTCCATCATCGAGGCATCATTCGATTCAGTTGAACTCTTGGTTAGTAGAATTACATTATGTTAGTCCTTAATTATTCGGTCTTACTATGATGGTGTGGTTGATTTGCTGGTACATAGGATTGATGATACAGGGTTTGTAAGTGTCACAATTTGATAAACATGCTAGATAAAGCTTTAATCAGAATTGATGTTGACGGCCTAATGTTACTCGATGAACTAGTTGCTACTTGTTGTGTAAATTGTTCGAATCAAGCCTTGTTGGTTAAGGCATGATTATGTGGGTTATTGATGCATGTGATTGTATGCGATGTAGAATTATGATTAGAACATGTGTTCATGAATGACAAGGGTTGTTAATCCATGGTAATGTGTTTCAATATCTATGATAATGACGAACGGCAATTAGGGTTTAATATGTTGTGGTCGCATGAAAGATATGATTTATATGAATATAATCGATTAAATTGTGATGATTGATCTAATGGGAAAACTGCAAAACGTGTTAGAAACTGTAACTGTCTGTTTGGGGTTGCGACGAATAACTAGCACTACAAAAAAAAGTCCATTTAGTGGCACACACTTCTAATGGCATTTAGCTTTTGTGCCACTAATTTAGGTTTTAGTGGCACTTTACGTATGCCACATTTTCTTAACACGCATTTTTAGTAGCAGTTAGTTCTTATGCCACTAATTTAGTTTTAGTGGCACTTTCCATATGCCACTAAAATTTTTGATAATTTTTAGTGGTACTTTACATATGCCGCTATTTTCTAAGTGCTTCAAAATTCTAAAATCTTCTATTTTCTCTCCTTGAAACACTCTAATAAAACTAGATTAATTTTCCCCGCGTTGTAAGGTCGGGATTTAAGAGTGATTTGAGCGTACTGAATTTCTATGGCCCTATGTTATCATTATTCGTAGCTCACAAATCAGTGACTTAATCAAACATCATTGTTCGTAATCGACCAGCGATGTGCCTAAAGGACCATCAATGAGCCTCATTGAATTTAAATGACGACAATTTCAGTTTTAAAATAAATATATATTTCCCGTTTAATTGATTTAATAAATCTTTTTTTTTCATACATTATTTTGATTTCCCTCTAAATATGATTTAACCATTAAATTTTTATGCAATACTCTAGATAAATTACACAATAAATAATTTATATATTTAAAATTTTAAATTAATACAATAAAGAATGTATATATTTAAAATTTAAAATTAAGATTAATATTTAGATAAATGGAAATTCCATGTAAAATAATTGATTTAAATTTCTCAAATTTAACTTTTAAATTGGGTTCTGATTCTTAAAAGGAATTGGGCGGCAATTTGGATTGAAACATTTTGTTTTCCCTCTTTCTCGTAATCAAACTGCAATACTCTGTCAAAACCTTCGTATCAACCAGAAGACTAACTTTATTAACACTAAACTTTTAGGATACAAAGATTCACAACTCTCTCACTCTCACAACCGAAAAACTCACAAACAGATCATCAACTAGATAATCTGCACATTCTACAAGATCTACACAGACTACTGAAGAACTTGATAACACACCAAGATCGACTAACCCTAGATCTACAGGATTTCAGGATGAAACCCTTTGAGAGAGAAACACTCAACTGTGAGAGGACAATAATTGTAAATCAATGTAAAATCTGGATATAGTGTGTTTTATATCAGCCTATACCCATCATACCGACTTGTAACATAACCCGGAACCTGACCTGGGCCTTCTCATCTCCACATCAGCTCCTTAGCCCATCTTTTATCTACAGCCCAATTATGTTCAGCAGCCCACGTATCCACATGTATATGTGAAACTCTCAAGTCAAACGCAGAAGTAGCCCTTCCAAGTGCTAAATAAGCATGATTAGTCCTTCCTAGCTTCAATGAATCGTTATGAGTCCCTCAACTTTCCAGTACAGCAACATTAGTCCCTCGACATACAAAACAAGTATATAAAACATATCAAGTTAAATATCAACCACAAAATGTTTGCTATTGAATTAATATTTTAACACCCCCCCTTAGTTCAAATAGCAAACATATCTATTAATCCAAACTTCAACTATTCCAAGCATCTACAGTTTAATAACAAGAACATGGAAAGTGTTTTTTTTTTTTAAGTACTTGTAATAAGGTTGATGAACTGAACCAAGTACCAGTATTAATTAAACACTCTCAAGAATTTATTATTAGTTTTCAACTAATAATTAAAAAAATGATAAGGGCATTTTTGTTGCAAAAAACAATAGTGTGAATTACACTTTCCACAATCTACTTAAGGAACCAAACTACGTAGGCAACACACATATGCACTAACACTAGTTGTACTGTTTCACTTAAACCCAACTTTTCAGTATTGGGTAATAGAATTGAAATAAAACTTGGTATAAACATTATATAGACTGTTAACATATTCCTACTCATCTTAAAGATGAAGAAATAGATAAAAACAACTATGTAAAGAAACTATAATCTACCCACGAAATTATATCACAGTCTAAACCCTCTTTCATAGATATTCAAACCACATGACAAGATGCAAAATCAAAGATTGATATCAGATCCGGTATCACCAAACCATATAGAAATAACTAGAGCCCCTAAGAACAAAACGAAGAACTAAGCAAATAATGATGTCAATCACATTATTTAGCGGATGAACATATCTGATAGCCTTCAACTATGAATTAGGAACCAGGGTTTTCTAAACTTCATACAAGAGTGTTTACACTTATGAATACAAAAGAAATATTTGAAAATCTTAATCAAGAAAAGAACTTCAGATCCACTACTGGTTAAAAACAACCTTATGTTTAAGAGACAAACTAGCATACTTTCTATAACGTAAAGTAGACTGATAAAGAAACACATTATGATCAACAAAGAATCACAAGATTCTATAACCATATATTCGATTTGTAAAACTGACCAAACAAGAGATCACACAATTCCAGAAACTATCAGAAACAATTTTGATGAACACAAGAAGCCATAAAAGATAGGAACAAAGACAAAAACCTGAATCACACGATTCATAACCAATGTTGATATGAATGAGAATCACATGATTCTACAACAATATCAAAGAAAACATATCTAATGTAACAAAGACTCGCATATCACAAGATTTATACAACATTACAACTCTCTGTAATACCGCAGAAGAGAACAATCAAAACATATCTCAATTATCACAAAAAACATATGATTGTATAAAAATATGAGATACACGTATGATAAGACACAAAGTCACATGACATTTAGACCTCAGAAACACTTCTGAAAAAAAAAAAAAAAAAAAACTTTTGAAGAACTTAAAGACTAATTTGACTTGATCAAAAACTTTTACAACTTTACAAAAAAATCATGAAAGAATTTGTAAAGAACATAAAGACTAATTTGATTCAAGCAAAAACTTTTACAACTTCACAAACAATAATGAATCACAAGATTCAACATACAAATCTGATAACAAGAAGAATCACACGATCCTTCATCAGACAAATTTTACAGCCACAACTTCTGATTGAATAGAAAAAAAAACCACAAGATTTTACAACCAGAAAACATTTCTCCAACCGGATAAAAAATATGGCTGTTACATAAAAATCCAAGATTATCTTGAACACATACTTATTACAACTGGTAACAGATGAGAACCACACGGTTCCACAACCAGAAACAGTTTATGACTGAATCAAAATAACTACAAGATTTTGTTCTTAGACCACATAGCCTGAGAAACAACAAACAATTATGAAAAACACATGTGCTAGATTATAAGTCCATACACAATTTTCCACTAGACATTAGACAAATTTAAAGTTTGAAAAATCACTCACTAGAAACCACGATTTGTAATAGACAACCATTGATTTCCAATTTGCTTATGTTCCTTAACAAACTTTTGATACAAACTATATGGTCACACATGTCAAATTTGTTAACACAAGACAGTTTAAAACACCAAAAACACTTTTCATTTGATCAGAAATCTTACACACAACTCAACACTACAAGAAAGATCTTTACAAAACTCTACGGATCAGATCATTAACACGACGATCTGAATCCATACACACAACTCAAACCCACAAGATCTACATGGCAACATAGATCGCACAAGGAACCCTATATCTACAAGAACTCGGAGAGTTCTAGAGAGAGAAAAACCAGAGAGACAAACAGGGTTGTAACACATATTCGAGAATAATCTTCACAACATTACTGGTTAAGACACATAAACCACACGGTTCGACTAACCAAATAAGAAGATTTTAGACAATACGAAGAACAGATAGAAACCAACACTACGATCTAATCGGGACTAGACTCAACAACACGAAGAATCTACAAACTACCCTAGACCAGCGTGGAAGAAAACAAACATCACCTAGACCAATGAACTAATATCACTACGATCGGCAATGAACAACAAACACCTCACTATGGTCGGACTCAAAACATGAAAACCCCAAGACCAGTGAGATAAAGGCAAACACTGATGAAGAATACATCTTCAAGAAAGCATAACCTTTACAAGAAACACAATCACACAACGATTCCAATAACCAAAGGAATACATGACTGTCACAAAAGCCACACATATGATCACACCGAAAAGCCACACAACTTTAAGGCAAACAATATGTCACAAGACATATAAGTCTAACAACAGACTGGAAAAGACTTAACCACACCAGAACTAACATATTTCCTAACTAAGAAAACCCTAGATCTACGATGCATAACACACGCATTTTGAAAGTGGATCTAAATCATTGATTTGAATGCATGAAGTAACTGGAACCTTTTGTTATAATGGATTTTGTTGGTGCACTTGTGTCTGTACTTTGTCTGTATTCGGTCACGATGTAAACGATGTCCTTGTTAGTCATGTAAGTTTGACTAAGTCAACCATCCTCCGGTTTGACTTGGTCAAACAGTTTGTATATGGTTGTATAATGCTTTGTGTCGAAGGATAAGTCATCGAAGGATTGTGAATATCCTTCGATGAGCTCGAAAGATATCATTCGATGGATGGACTTCGAAGGATATGCCATCCTTCGAAGTATATGGATCTTTCGATGGCTTTGTGATCGACAGATGATCTATCGATCAGTCAACTTGATCCTTCGACCATGCAGCCTGTGCTGGGTATATATATACCCATGCAGTGTGTGTTCAACAGAAGTGAGACGGAGAGACGAGAGACAGAAAGATACACTCGAGAGATAGTGAGAGCATTCTGTCAAGAACACACACACACACTTTAGAGAGTTTGCAATACTGAGTTGTAAACCTTGTGCTTGTAACTGGAACCTTTCATACGCATTAATACAGTGGTGTTAATCGGTGAACCTTGTGTGTTTTGTGTTTATACTTGTCTCGACTCGGTTGCACTCTAGCTTGGATTCCGCACTTGCTAGTGTGTTAATATAACAAGGTTAAGGTTTAACCTCATCCTCCACGAGGGACCTACAAGTGGTATCAGAGCCTTGGCTCTTCTCCTTGTTAAAACCGAGTGTGTTCTTGGTTTGTTTTTCGGGTATTAAAGTTCATATTTTTCTGGAAAACAACTTAAAATCAGATTAAACCTTGTTATTATTCATGTTTACATGTTAGTTATGGGTTTGTGTTAAATATTTTAACAAAATATTGTGTTCGGAATTTGAAGGTTCACCGATAAATTCATGTTGTTCATTTAAATCTTCATAGTGTTCTTCAAGTTTATGACTTTTTGATCTTTGAGATTAGTTTTGAAAGTTGTTTGTGTATTGGGAAGGGATATTTGGTTAAAATAATCAAACCAAATCTGGTTTTGGCAGAAAGTACGGTCTGATCATACTCTTTTGCCGAAAGTTGACTTTACCAACCCGTCACCTTTTCACCAACCTATCATTTCAGTATCAGTTGTGTCAGGAGCGATCGAAGGATATCTTTCGATTTCGAACGATCTTCTTTCGATCAAGGAAGGCTCGATAGATAATCATCTTTCGACCCATCCTTCGAAGTTTGTGATCTATCTTTCGAGCTCAAGGGAATCTTTTCAGAGGATACATTTTCGAAAGATAAGGATCTTTTATTGTGAATCTTTCGAGATAGATATTCGAAAGATAAGGATCTTTCATTGTGAATCTTTCGAGATAGTGTTCGAAAGATAAGGATCTTTCAAATTGTGAATCCTTCGAAGTCTTTGTTCGAAACTCAACAGTGATCTTTCGAACACTGTTGATCCTTCGAACAAGTCTTGGTCTTTCGAACAAGGCTGTATCTTTCGATTAGTGTAGGTCGTCTCTTAGTATTTCATCAAAATGAGTTGTACAAGTCCTTGGGACTAGAGTATTGACTCACAATCTAGTCAAGAGCTAACCTCTGCTGCAGCTTGGGCGAAAAGTATGTTTCCACCGCCATCAATCAGTCCAAGTCAATGGGCTTTGGTATCCAATCAAAGTCAAAGCATTCAAAATCTTTTGATTAGTGAAAGCGAAACGGGCAGCAACAATCGTCCACCAAAGCTGAACCATATGAATGACTTTCCATCATGGAAAAACCGCTTTCACACGTATGTTCAAGGGCAAAGCACCGATCTTTGGACATGTTTCATCAATGCATTCAATGCTAATCTTGAGGTTGTAGCGTCCACTTCAGAAGGTTATGCTAACATGCTCGAAAATGACAAGAAGGCTTATGAATTGGAGAAAAAGGCCTTTGCTACACTTACACAAGCACTCAACAAAGATATCTATCATCAGTTCTCCTACTGCAAGACCACGAAAACTTTGTGGGATGCCTTAGTTGCTAGAGGTGAAGGCAATGCAGCTACTCGAAAGTCTCGTCATGATTTGTTGAAGAAAGAGTTTGAATCGTTTCAGTTTTTGGAAAACGAAACTCTAAATGATATGACCACACGGTTCTATCATTTGATTAGTGAAATGTGTGCTTATGGAGTTGTATCTACTCAACAAGACATGGTGAATAGGTTTGCTGACGCATTACCTCCAAAATGGAGTTCGTTTATTGAGTTGTTGAAGCATACTGGAACTCTAGACACAGTTAACATCTATGAGTTTATTCAGAAACTGGAACATAAAAATGATGAGGAAATCAGGAAAGCAAAGCGAGCTCCCGCTCCTTAGAATACAGAAATGTACCTTCCAGGCTTCGATGTTTTGGCAAGATCCGCTGCAGCTCAGCAACCTAAACTGCAAACTGCATTTGTGTCCAACACAAGTTCTCTTCCGTTTTCTCAATCAACTGCTGCTCCGGTCTTTGATCCGAGGTCTTACATTCCCGTCCCAACACAGCCACAAGTCCAACCACCGCAACAACAACAACAGGCTCATTATACAAACAATTCTCAACCTCAACCTCAAAACCCTAACACAATCCGAGTCGATAATTCAAACCTTTCACACATCAGCATTGAAGTTGCTAAGGAGCATATGGAAATTATCAATACAATGGTCAGTGCTTACTGTGGTTTGGTAGCAGGTCAGCTTGGAAACATCAACATGACCGATGAAGATTATCAACAGATCGACAAAGAAGAAATGGAGTTGATGGATATCAAATGGGCTTTTGCTAGTGCAGTAAGAAGGGCAAAAGATTTCATGGCTCGAACTGGAAGAACTTCGTTGGAAGGAAAGAAAGATACAAAGTATGGGTTTGATATCAACGCCGTTACATGCTACAATTGTGGTAATAAAGGGCACTTCAAACGTGAGTGCACTCGACCAACAAAACAAGGCAATCACAACCCTTTCAGAAACCAGACGAGTACTGCAAATGTGAATGCCCAGCAAGAAAACCGTGAAAGGAGGATTGTGGGAGTTAATAATAATCAGGCACAGCCTGGATCTTCAAATCCCAATCGGGCTTTGACTGTTCAAGCTGATGAGGGATGTGACTGGTCTGTGCAGCTTGGTGAAGGTGATCAAGGAAGTGGAACAGCTTGTTATGCAAAGATCATCAATCACAAAGAAGAGTCCTCTGAAAGTGATGACAGTTCTGGTTATTCTGGAAGTTCTGATGAAGAAGGCTCTGTTTCTGGGGATAATCAATCAGAGTCTGATGTGAAGGAGGAAGCAGGTTCTGGTATGGAGGATTTATTGAATGAAGCTGATGAACTTATATGTCAGAAATCAATTCTGATCAAGAAGGCTGCTACTACATCCAGGGAAATGGAAAAGTTCTTTTCTGAAGATGGATCGTTTTCTTTTCAAACTGCATTTATGACAAATGTGTCAGCCTCTTCGAGTCAGGTAAATTCTGAACCTCCTGCTCCTAGTGTTTGTGAATCATGTGCAGAAAAGAAGCTTGAATTAGGAAAGCTTCATAGTCATAATCAAAATTTGGTTATTGAACTTTCCAAATGCAAAGAGGCAAATATGGCTTTAACTCGGAACAAAAAAGATTTTAAATCAGTAATTGAAACATTAAAGAAAAACGTGTCCGAAGTGAACAAAGTAGTTTACCACAAGCAAGTAAGTATAAATGAATACATCAACATTGTGGAAGAAACTAAGAAACAATTAGCCATTGCCCAATGCGAGCATGATGCGATCAAACAAAAATTGGAGAGTTATTCTAACTCCCAATTTGTGCTTGATCACATTATCGATGTTCAACAACTGAAGGGAAATCATAAAGGCATAGGGTATAAGAAATGTCCGTCTCCTTTGATGAATAACTATACCAAGATGCCTGATGAGGAGGAAATGCCTCGGTATGAACCCAGTGTGCCTCTTGATTTTGAGGAATTTACTACTGGCCTAGGGTTCAAACCGGACAATTCTTTAAACACATCCTCTAAGCAACAAGAAACTTCATCATCCATGAAGCAAAGTCCTCCAGTTATCGAGGACTATGAGACATCGGATGATGAATCAGAAGTGGATGTAAGTGATCAGGATAAATCACTTAACAAGATGAAAGGAGTAGTTATTCCACGAGAGAATCACATTCTTTGTGATCCTGATACTCCTGATGTCTCCTCTGTTAAGAAACAAGTGATTGATTCTGTCAAATTTGATAAGACATGTGTGTCTACTGTTAAAAGCAGTAATGTGTTGTATACTTTGGTTGGAGATGATAAAATCTACTCAGATCACGATTTCCCAATTAAAAATGTAAATCAATCTTTGATTGATAAAGTCTTTGAAGACAACACAAACAAATTTTTGGGAAAAACACTTCCGGGAATTGTTGTAACACAATGTGATCCGGTTCCTAAGGCTGAGATTAGAAAACAGTTTGGTAATCAAAAATCTTCAACCACTCAACAACCTAGTGCTTCTAATGGTAAACAACCAGTCAAACGAGCTCGATCTCAAAGGAAAGCAAAAAGTGTCAAATTCGTGGCATCCACAGGTACTGATAAGATTGAGACTTTTGAGAATAAATCAAACACAGATTTTGTACAACAGGTCACAATCTTAAAACGTAACATTGATAACAATTACACTCAACGCACAAAGGGGTGTGATGAAAAGGCTAGTACCTCAGATTCCACGAGTTCGACATCTTGTGGTCAATCAAGTTCTCCTAAATTTGTTGAAAGGAGAACATGTTTTAAATGTGGAGAATTTGGGCACATCATCAAAAACTGCCCAAATGCTCCAAAGAATAAATTTGTTGAGAAAGCTCCACCTGAAACAGTTCATCCTCAACGTCGGTCAGTTTCACCTAAACATGATAAACGAACTGTAAAAGAACAAGAAACTAAACAACGACGTAAGAACATGAAAACTGTTGAAAAAGCCTTGAAATCTGAAGTTAAAACAGTTAACAGGGAACCAAGTGTGTCACAACCTGTAAAACCAGAAGCTTCAAAAACTGTTTACACTCAAACTGATAGGCAAAAACAAATTTGGTTACCTAAGGGAGGTGACAATTCAGGGGGAGCAGTTGTTCTTGAAAATCATCAAGAGATTGATATCATGTTTCGTGATGCTCAGGGACGACCCAAGACCACTAAGGCTTGGGTCCCCATCCTCAACTGATATTTTTAAATGACATGTGCAGGGTGTTCTAGGAGGAACTATTAATAGTCACTGGATTGTTGATAGTGGAGCATCCAGGCACATGACTGGCGACTTACGGCTCTTATACGACGTGAGAAATATTAGAGGAGGGTATGTCGCATTTGCGGGAGACAAAGGCGGATTCATCACTGGAGAGGGAAGTATCTCCAATGGTATTGTGTGCTTCGATAAGATCAATTATGTTAAGCAAATTGATCATAATCTTCTCAGTGCGTCGCAAATCTGCGATAAAAAGTTCTCAGTGCATTTTGATGATGCCGGCTGCTATGTGCTGAAACCTGGATTCAAAATTCCACAAGAATGGATTCTCTTATCGGCTCCGAGAGTTAATGATCTTTATATTCTCGACATGAGCCAGGCGATTACAACATCAGCTCAAGTCACTTGCTTTGTCTCGAAAGCCACAGAAAAGGAGTCTATATCTTGGCACAGAAGAATGGGACACATTCACTTGAGAAAGATGAACCATTTGGTGAAAAATAATCTTGTGAATGGTGTGCCTGTGAGAAGTTTTCATTTACAAGATATCTGTGTCTCGTGCCAAAAAGGGAAGCAAACAAAGAAGTCTCACCCTTTGAAGAAAATCAACACTGTCAGCATACCTCTTGAACGTCTTCATATGGATCTTTTTGGACCTATGAAGCACAAGACAACATTCAGAGATGCTTATTGTCTAGTTGTTACTGATGATTATTCTAGATTTTCTTGGGTATCCTTCATGGCACACAAGAGTGAAACTCCTGGCATCCTCAAGGATCTTCTTACAATGTTGGAGAATCTCTATTCGTTGAAAGTGAGGAGGATCCGAAGCGACAATGGAACCGAATTCAAGAATCAAGTTATGCATGAGTTTTGTACTTCTAAAGGCATTCTTCATGAGTACAGTTCTCGTTATACTCCACAACAAAATGGTGTCGCAGAGAGGAAGAATCGGACGATTATCGAAACTGCAAGAACAATGTTAGTAGAGTCGGAACTCCCTATTAAATTCTGGGGGGAGGCTGTATCGGCTGCATGCTACACGTTAAACAGAGTTCTTACAGTAAAGAGACATGGCAAAACTTGCTTCGAACTCCTTCAGAAAAGAAAACCGGATCTTTCTTACCTAGAACCATTTGGTGCTCCATGTACTATGATTGAGCCGGATGGAAAGTTTGGAGCTAGAGCTATCGAGGGTTTCTTCCTTGGATATGATACTCCGAATTTTCGTGTTTGGAATCTGGCTACCAGAAAGATTGAGCTATGGAGTGAAGTGAGGGTTCAAAGGTACACGAGTCCTGTTAGGGCTCCGGGTGATCCGTGGATGTTCGATTATGATGGACTATTTGACTCCTTCAATCTGCCAACCTTTGACGAAGAATCAGCAGCGGCTAGAATGTTGTTTGAATGTGACAACGCTGCTGACTCGCCTTTGGTTAGACCTATTGTTGTTGACCCACAAGCTTCTTCGTCTGTCAACAATATGGTTGAAAATGAGGTTTATGAAGATGCTGCTGATTATAATGAATCTTCTGAAGATGATGAATTTCATGATGCAGCTGAAGGATCTTCGGCTCAAGCTGCTCCTGTTCAAGGTGCCTCTGTTGATACACCTCATATGCAGAATGTAGACACTACTGAAGGGAATGCATCCACCTCTACACACATTCCTGGTGTGGAGTTGGTTGTTGATCTTAATATTAACAATTTGGGTATCAATGCACGTGTGTCAGAAAATCCTGAAATGAGGATTCACGATACCCACCCCCAGCAGAATATTATAGGAGATGTCCATCGCGGAGTGCAGACGCGTAATCAGCTAAGAAACAACCGGAATGCTGGTTTATATTCAGCTATAAGAGAATCTGGTCTTCAGAATGACTGGTCCTTCGCGTGTTACGTGTCACAAGAAGAACCAAAATCGTGGAAAGACGCTTTGAAAGACAATGCTTGGGTTGAAGCCATGCAGGAAGAATTGCAGCAATTTCAAAAGCTTGGTGTTTGGAAGCTTGTTGAAAGACCTGAGAACTACAAGAAAATTGGCACTCGATGGGTTTTCAAATGCAAGAAAGACGACCGTGGAGTGGTTATTCGGAACAAAGCACGTTTAGTCGTTCAAGGTTTTCGTCAGATAGAAGGAATCGACTACAACGAAGTCTATGCACCTGTTGCACGTCTGGAAGCAATTCGGATCTTTCTGGCTTATGCCTCATTCAAAGGATTCAAGGTTTATCAGATGGACGTGAAAAGTGCATTCTTACATGGTGTGGTTGAAGAAGAGGTGTACGTCGAACAGCCCCTAGGTTTTGAAGATCCTATCCATCCCGATCGGGTTTGGTTGCTCAACAAAGCTCTCTATGGTCTTCATCAAGCACCGCGAGCTTGGTATGCAACCTTATCTACCTATCTGCTGGAGAATGGTTTTCGAAGAGGTCTTATCGACTGTACTCTTTTCATCAAAGAACAAGATGGAGATCTTCTTCTGGTACAGGTATACGTTGATGATATTATTTTTGGTTCTACTAATGATGTCTTGTGTAGGAATTTCGAGCGCATTATGCAGGATAAATTCGAGATGAGTGCTATGGGGGAAATGCCTTTCTTCTTGGGCCTACAAGTGCAACAAACTGAGTCTGGGATATTCATCCATCAGACTAAATATGTCGGTGACATCTTGAGCCGGTTCCAGATGTCTGATGCAACGCCCATTGGTACCCCATTGCCACAACATCATGGAATTACTCTAGACTTGAAGGGTGAAGCTGTTAGCCCCTCATACTATCGCGCAATGATCGGATCTCTTATGTACCTCACAGCATCAAGGCCAGACATAATGTACCCAACGTGCCTGCTTGCCAGATATCAAGTTAACCCGAAGGCCTCACATCTTAAAGCTGCAAAAAGGATTTTTCGTTATTTGAAGGGTTACCCTGACACCGGTCTATGGTACCCTAGGGATAATAACTTTGACTTGATCGCATTCAGTGATTCTGATCATGGCGGATGCAAAATCGACGGCAAATCCACAACGGCTGGATGTCAGTTTTTAGGAAATCGCCTAGTCACATGGCAGTGCAAGAAGCAGACGTGCGTCGCTACATCAACATGCGAAGCTGAATACATTGCTGCCTCAAGTTGTTGCTCCCAAGTTCTTTGGATCCAACAACAATTACGCGACTACGGTTTTGAATTCCTAACTACTCCTATTTACGTTGATAATTCTGCTGCATTACAGATCACTAGAAATCCTGTGCAGCACTCAAAGACCAAACACATCGAAATCAAATATCACTTCATACGTGATTGCTTTGAGAAAAGGCTAATCGATGTCGTTAAGGTCCACACCGATGACCAACGTGCCGACCTTTTTACCAAAGCATTTGACAAATCAAGATTTGACTTTTTATTATTGGTAAACGGCATTAAGGTCAAGCAAGAGTAAACCAACATCGGAAAATCATTTTTGTAAATACCTTTGTGTTTTAAATTTTATCTTGGTTTGTTGATTTTAGGGGGAGTAAATATCCAAAAAATTTGAAAAATCCAAAAACATCCAAAAAATTTAAAAAACCCAAAAACAATAGAAAAGCAAAAATGAGTTTCCTGGCGAGCAAAAGAGAAAATGATAGTACATCAGTGGTCTGTCTAAACCTCTTTAATCCTTAAATGCAAAACGATAAGCAGCTCTATATAAGATGTATCGGTAGGCTCACAATCATTTTAAAGTGTGCAGGGTGATATAAACCTTAATCGACTGAAGAATGGGTGGGAACCATTCATTGGCATATGGTCTTGGTACCGAAATTTCGTTTGAGAGATTGCCGAGGTTCTGATATATTCGGTCTTTATGCTGCTTATCATCTGGGTTTCATGGTTGTATCTTTTACCGAAAAATAACGGGGACGCAAGTCTAGATCTTCCATGATACTATACATACGTGTACATACTGCATTCGACCTCAATAAGTGATCAACAATCACATGTCCAAACAAATAAGTGATAAAATATCACATTTATCCGGGAGTCAAGTTCGTCTCTCTGCTGTACGAAAGTACTGACCTGTTCACGGACTTGCTCCTGTGCCCTCATGCATATGAAAATCAAGTTCCTCATCAATAAGTGATTCTATCACATAGGGCTTGTTTTCAAACAAAATAAGTGAGAATCTCACATCATATACGGTCAAACAGATGATAATCGGTATACTCACCGGTAAGATGAACCCTCGTGCATACCTTGATACGGGAATGTGTCGTGATGTGGATGAACACCGGTCGGTAAGTATAAATCATACCTTAACGTATCTCCTCGCCATGATTACAAATGATAAGTTGAGCTTATGTGGACAACAATACCGATAATCGTTATAGGATGCTTATCTAAATGTTAACTAACTGAACAACAAGAGCGTTTTGGTATGACCGTTCACTGATATGATTCTCTTACCCTCGAAACTCGCAAAAAGAATGTCTGTATATATTTATTTACTGCTTAATCTTTATTGTTTTATTTTAAACAGTTTCGTCGTTTGGTGCATATCAGCACGACATTAGCGGCGATGTCGTTTGATAACACTCAAAGGATATTAAAATTGTTGACTTTTAATTTATTCAAAAATACCAAAAAGATTTTAGGTGTGTTTTGATATAATCTTTATAAAAGCTAAAAAGATTTTATTTCTACTTTATTTTCGATCGTACGATGTTGGAGCTCGAATCTTCGTTACCTGAAACCTGACTGAAAACCGAATTGACTAAATCTTCATAAACGGTCGAAATTTGCAAGTTTTTGAAAGTTAAATCTCAAATTGACAAATTTATTAAACTTTCATACTGTCGGACGGTGTTTGATTGTGACATGGTCATTCGTGTGTCATTTGTTTATACTAACTATTCCAAGCAGTTGTTCTCATTATGCGTTTAGATTTCTTGCATGTGCAGATTATAAAGGCAAGGAGAACATAGTCGACGACAAGCTTCGGAATAAAGACACAACGTGAAGGCGCTCAGAAGATGAAGATGATCGAGTTGCCGCTGGCTATCATCAACACCACAAGGATCTCACTTCATAAAGATCAAGACTTTCACGAGCATAACTCAAGGAGGAGCCTATGCCAAGGGGGAGTTTGTCAACACAATTCCTACATGATACGGGTAGTTTGTTGATACACTCTCTGCTTTCAAGACGTGAAGACTTTGAAGATCCTCCGACATTGAAGACTTGAAAGGACATCAGAGTCTTGAAGACACGAAGATCAAAGATAATCAGATCGAGACAAAGCTACAGCCAAGGGGGAGTTTGTTGGTGCACTTGTGTCTGTACTTTGTCTGTATTCGGTCACGATGTAAACGATGTCCTTGTTAGTCATGTAAGTTTGACTAAGTCAACCATCCTCCAGTTTGACTTGGTCAAACAGTTTGTATATGGTTGTATAATGCTTTGTGTCGAAGGATAAGTCATCGAAGGATTGTGAATATCCTTCGATGAGCTCGAAAGATATCATTCGATGGATGGACTTCGAAGGATATGCCATCCTTCGAAGTATATGGATCTTTCGATGGCTTTGTGATCGACAGGTGATCTATCGATCAGTCAACTTGATCCTTCGACCATGCAGCCTGTGCTGGGTATATATATACCCATGCAGTGTGTGTTCAACAGAAGTGAGACGGAGAGACGAGAGACAGAAAGATACACTCGAGAGATAGTGAGAGCATTCTGTCAAGAACACACACACACACTTTAGAGAGTTTGCAATACTGAGTTGTAAACCTTGTGCTTGTAACTGGAACCTTTCATACGCATTAATACAGTGGTGTTTGTTGGTGCACTTGTGTCTGTACTTTGTCTGTATTTCGTCATGATACAAAACGATGTCTTTAATGTAAGGTTGATGTAAGTTTGACCAAGTCAACCATCCTCCTGGTTTGACTTGACCAAACAGTTAGAGAAATGTTGTAAGCTGGCTGTGTCGAAGGATGTGTCATCGAAGGATTGTTTTATATCCTTCGATGATGAGCTCGAAAGATAGACCTCGAAGGATATCATCCTTCGTGGTGAATGTGATCTTTCGATGGGCTTTCTGGTCGACAGATGATCTGTCGATCAATCTGTCTGATCCTTCGACCAGACCTGCTGTGTCGGGTATATATACCCATGTGTTGTGTTCAGTTCGATAGATTAGGCAAGAGAAACAGAGAGAGCATTCTGTTGAGAGCACACACACGAGAGATCTTTGAGAGTTTGCAGAATACATCTGTGAACATTGGACTTGTAACCGAACCTTTCATACGCATTAATACAAGTGGTGTTAATCGTTGAATGTTGTGTGTTGTGTTTGTGCTTATTCTCGTATAAAGTCTCGGTTGCATGCTAGCTTGGATTCCGCACTCGCTAGTGTGTTTGATATAACAAGGATAAGGTTTTATCTCATCCTCGAGAGGGACCTACAAGTGGTATCAGAGCCTTGGCTCTTTTCCTTGTTAAAACCGAGTGTTTTAGAGTGTTTCGGGTTTTTGAAGTTTATATTTTCTGAAATTTTTTGTTTTAAAACTTCGAAAATCATTGCATGTTGCTGAAAGTTGTTATAAAAACCGGTTTATTCTTCATTTTCACATTGTTAAAAGTTGGTTTTTATTGAAGTTTCGGCCAAAACTCGTGTTTGGCAGTGTCGGTTTTCTGGAAAATTCAAATTTTCTGGGTTTGTTCTTGGTATCTTCATCAAATTTTCAAGTGTTCTTCAAAACTTTTATGTATTTTGATCTTGTTTGACTATTTTCGAAAGTTGTTTGCTTTGGGAAGGTACCCAAATCTGTTTTGGCAGAAAAGAAGGGTCTGAACATACCTTCTGCCGAAAGTTGTGCACCAACCCGTCACCTTTCTCACCAACCTGTCAACTTTGTGTCAGTTGTGTCAGTTGCAATCGAAGGATATCTTTCGACATCTAAAGATCATCTTACGATCAAGGAAAGCTCGATAGATAATCATCTTTCGACCCATCATTCGAAGTCAGAGACATATCCTTCGATCAAGGGAATCTTTTCGAAAGATAGTTATTCGAAAGATAAGGATATATATTCGAAAGATAAGGATCTGTCAAACTGTGAATCTTTCGAATTAGTGAATCTTTCGAAACCATTGTTCGAGACTCAACAGTGATCTTTCGAACACTGTTGATCCTTCGAACAAGTGTCTGTTCTTCGAACCTGTGTGCATCTTTCGATCCTAATCTGTTTAAGCTTAACAGTTTGTGTTTTTCAGGACTTTCGATCAAGGATCCTTCGGCTGTTTGATTATCATTCGAAATTATCATTCGAAATTTTAATATAGTTTGTGAAAATTAATTTTAAATCAATTTTCACTTAATATATAATTTTTTTAAAAAAATGGGAACAAACGGTGAGTGGTGGAATCAATTGATTTCGACTTCACAATCATCAGCTACACAACCTGAGCCAGAATTCGACAAAAATGCATTCTTGCGAGCTATTGCCCCAACTCAAGTTGCAATGATAACTGCAAATCAATGGGCATTGGTCACAAATCAAAGCAGCAGCATTCAATCTATGATGCAGAACGACAGTGAAACTGGTACAAGCACAAAGCCGCCAAAGCTAAATCACATAAATGATTGGGGATGGTGGAAAGAAAGGCTGAGAACTTATGTTCAGGGGCAAGGTCAAGATCTATGGATGTGTTTCTTCACTCCATTTGAAAATGATTTGGAAGTTGCAGGATCTAATCCACAAACTTACAGCACTCTGTCTGATGATGATAAGAAGAAAATTGAGTTAGAAAAGAAAGCATTCATGATTCTCACACAAGCTCTTCACAGAGACATTTACCACCAGTTTGTTTACTGCACGACAACTAAAAGCTTGTGGGATATGCTCACGTTACGATGTGAAGGTAATGCTCAATCAAGAAAGATTAAGCAAGATTTACTGAAGAAAGAGTTTGAAGGTTTCACGTGTATGGAGAATGAGACTTTGGCAGATTTATCTACAAGGTTCCATCACTTGTTGAGTGAGATGTTTGCTTTTAAAATCACTGCCGCTCAACAAGAAATAGTGAAGAGATTTGCTGATAGCTTACCAGCAAAGTGGAGCAGTTATCTTGAAATTCTCAAAGAAACTGGTGCTTTAGACACAATCACCATTTATGATTTAATTCAAAAATTGGAGAACAAGGATGTGGAAGAAAAACTTAAGGCAAAAAGAACACTCACTCCTCAAAGTCCAGAGATGTATTTTGGGATTGCTGGAGGTATTGGTGGAGAAAAACCAGCTTCTCAACACGCAAAGCTTCAAACAGCTTTCATCTCAAACACTGGACCATCAACAACAGATCAGTTTGATCCTTCAGCATACTTGATGTATCCAAGATCAGATGTGAAACCGACAGCTCCTCAGCAGCAACAACCGCAACAGCAAGGGTTTTATGGAAACTCTTCAAACTTTCAAGCCACTTCCAATCCAAACACAGTCAGATTAGACACTTCCAACTTTTCCAAAGTCAGTGTCGAAATAGCCAAGGAGCATATGGAGATGTTGAATACCTTGGTTAGTGCTTATTGTGGATTGATTGCAGGTCAGATTGGGAATATCAATCTAACCAATGAAGATTATCAGCAAGTGGATAGAGATGAGTTTGAAATGATGGATATCAAATGGGCTCTTGCTAGTGCAATTCGAAGAGCAAAGGAGTTTATGGAAAGGACGGGGAGAACCAACTTGGAAAGCAAGAAAGACACCAAGTATGGGTTCGACAAGCAAGCTGTAACATGCTTTAACTGTGGTGAACGAGGTCATTTCAAAAGGGAATGCACAAGACCAGCTCAGCATGGAAATCAAAATCCCTTCAGAAATCAAGGCAACCAGCAGAATCAGAACAGGAACAATGTTCGTACATTGATACCTATCAACAACCAAAGCCAACCAGGGTCATCAAATGCCAACCGGGGACTCGTGGTTCAAATAGATGAAGGTTGTGATTGGTCGCTTCAGCTTGGAGAAGGAGGAAATGGTGGAACAGCATGTTATGCTAAAGTGACTGAGAAGATAGTAGAACCCGTGTCTGGTGGTGAATCTTCAGAAGATGAAGATAGTTCGGGTTATAGTGGGAGCATGGATGGGGAATCACTTGATGTTGGTGATTTATCAAGTGATACTTTAGATTTGAATTTGAAGGTTGATGAACTTCTGGCTGAAGCTGAAGTATTATGCAAGAGGAGATCTATTCTTTGCCAGAAATCTACTGGAACTTCCGAGAAGCTTGCTAAGTTCTTCTCTGAAGATGGATCTTTTTCTTTCCATTCAGCCTTTACGGCTAATGTCGACAGTTCATCAGGTCAGGTAAGTGTCGATGAACCCACTGTAGTTAGCTGTGAAAATTGTGATAGTTTAAAGGTTAAATATGCTGAACAGGAAAAGAAGTTTGAAGTCACAAACAAACACAATCAAGAATTGATTGTTGATCTTTCTAAAGCAACTGAAGCTAACTTGTTTTTAACCAGAAATGAAAAGGAATTTAAAGCTACAATTGCGTCATTAAAACATGATGTTTCTGAATTACAAAGGGCTGTTTTGAGAAAACAACATGCTAACAATGATTTAATTGACACAATTGAAAAGCAAATGGTAGAGTTAGCAACAGCTAGATGTGAATGTGAGACAATTAAGCAGAAATTGGAAAGCTATTCCAATTCCCGCTATGTTTTGGATCACATTATTGATGTTCAAAAGAAAAAGGGGGATAGGAAGTGTAATGGATTCAAATCATGTCCTCCCCCAATGAATCACAATTACTCCAAATTGCCTGATGACGAGGATATGCCCCGTTTTGAACCTACAGTGCCACTCAATCTAGATGATTTTGCAGCAGGCCTCGGGTTCACAACTGGTACATCATCCTCTGGTCAATCCGAATCTGAATCTGAGAATGTGATAGATTCATCGTGTGTTAAGGAACAGAGTCCTCCCACTGTTGAGGATACTGACTCTTCGGATGATGAATCTGACTCATCGGATGATGAATCTATAAAAATTGTGAATCAACAGTCTAACTTGGTTACAACAGAAATTCCAATTGAGAATCACATCTTGTGTGATCCACCAGTGGAACCGAGTAAGACTGAAATGTCAAAAGGAATGGAGTCCCTTGTCTCTAGTTGTGAAGGGAATAACTTGTTGTACACGCTCAAAGGAGATGACAAAATCTACTCTAACAAAGATTTTCCAATTAAAAATGTAAATCAAGATTTAATTGAGCAAATTTTTGAAGGATGTATTGAAAAGTTTTTGGGGAACAAAAGTGGCAAAGTTACCGTCACTCAATGTGATCCAATTCCGTGTGAACAAATTAGAAAACAATACGGAAACCAAAAACAACCAGTTGAGCGAAAACAACAAGTGAACTCCGGGAAAGGTAAGACACAGGGAAAGAAGGCTCAGAACAAGAATGTTCAAGCACCTAAGGTTCAACAGCAAAAGGTGCAAAACAAAAGAGCTCCTGTTAAGAAAAGAGAACCGAAAGTGAACTTTGTTGGATCAACGGGTACAGATAAACTTGAAACATTTCAGGATAAATCTAACATTGATTTTATAAAACAAGTTAGAATTTTGAAACGAAATGATCAGAATAATTACACCCAACACACAAAGGGATGTGATTTAGGTCCAAGTACATCTAGATCACAAAGTTCATTGTCGGGTTCTTCGACTGGTCATCAACATGTTTCTCCGAGGTTTGTAGAGCGGAGAATGTGTTTTGAGTGTGGCACAATTGGGCATATTGTAAGATACTACCCATACCTGCAAAAGTTGAAGGCTCCCCAAGAAACCAATTACCAAAAACGATCTTTTCCCCCGAAACAAGACCCGCGTGTCTTGAAAGAAAGGGAAAAGAAGTTGAAACAAAAGAATCAAAAGGTAATTGAAAAGGCCTTAAAATCAGAGGTCAAAGAAGAAAAACCTGTTCAAGCAAAATCTAAAACTGTAAAACCAGTAAATGCTAAAACAATAAATTCAAATACTGGTAAAGGACAAACAGCTTGGAAACCAAAGCAGGTAATTCAATCAGGGGGAGCACCTGAGGTTCTGTTTCCTAATCATCAAGTGATTGAAATCACTTTCCTTGATGATCAAGGACGACCCAAGTCCACAAAGGCTTGGGTCCCCCTCTCCAACTAATCTTTGAGTGAGTGTGCAGAATGTTCCAGGAGGAACTATCGATAGTCGTAAGATTGTTGATAGTGGAGTGTTCATGCACAAAACAGGCGACAGAAGAAATTGTTGCCTATGTTGGAGAGAAGAAAAGAAAATGAAAAAGAAAACAGAAATGTCTGTTGAATGAGATTCAAGAACTTCGACAAAAATGGAAATCATTAAAAGTTTGATTGTTCAAGGCTTTTGATCGGGTCTCCAGGATAGATTCAAATCAAAATGTACGCACCTGCAGCACGTGTGAAGTTCACAATCAACAAGATGAACGTGCAGTGTACATTTCTTTGCGGTGTGATTGAAGAAAATGTGTTTGTTGAACAAACCAAACCGGGTGTGCGGATGCCTTGGCATGGATTGAACAACCGCACACTACTTCTGAAAGAGAAAGACAAAAACCTTCGCTGGTGAAATGTGGAAGACCAGCCGGACCCAAAGGTTCTTGATCTTGTTGCTGTCAAGAGACTTCTCAGTAGCTACAAAGAATCGACTTCGAAATCCACACCGGGTGGATATCCAGTTTGGGAGAGCACTCAGATTTCTGGCAATGCACGAAGCAGTTGCAGGATACGGTTTTAAATTTCTAATCTCTCCTTTACTTGTCGATATTTAAGCTGCCTTATGAATTTGTATTATCTCGTACAACACTCTTTGGCCAGACAATGCTGTCATGGTCCGCACCGCAAACCGACATGCCAACTGATTTTTCCAAAATTCGATAAATCTTTTCAGATTAAAAATTAATTTTGGTAAACGGCATTGAGGTAAAACATGAGTTAAACAACATCGGAAAGTCATTTTTGTAAATATCTTTGTGTTTTAAATTTGTCTTAGTTTATTGATTTTAGGGGGAGTAAATCCAAAAATTTGAAAATCCAAAAACATTGAAAAATTTCAAAAACACAAAAACAATAGAAAAACAAAAATGAGTTTCCTGGCGAGAAAAAGAGAAAATGATAGTACATCAGTGGTCTGTCTAAACCTCTTTAAACCTTAAATGAAAAAGCGATAAGCAGCTCTATATAAGATGTATCGGTAGGCTCACAATCATTTTAAAGTGTGCAGGGTGATATAAACTTAAATCGACTGAAGACTGGGTGGGAACCATTCATTGGCATATGGTCTTAGTACCGAAATTTCGTTTGAGAGATTGCCGAGGTTCTGAGATATTCGGTCTTTATGCTGCTTATCATCTGGGTATCATGGTTGTATCTTTTACCGAAAAATAACGGGGACGCAAGTCTAGATCTTCCATGATACCATACATACGTGTACATATTACATATTGCATTCGACCTCAATAAGTGATCAACAATCACATGTCCAAACAAATAAGTGATAAAATATCACATTTATCCGGGATTCAAGTTCGTCTCTCTGCTGTACGAAAGTACTGACCTGTTCACGAACTTGCTCCTGTGCCCTCATGCATCGAAAATCAAGTTCCTCATCAATAAGTGATTATATCACATAGGGCTTGTTTTCAAATCAAATAAGTGAGAATCTCACATCATATACGGTCAAACAGATGATAATCGGTATACTCACCGGTAAGATGAATCCTCGTGCATACCTTGATACGGGAATGTGTCGTGATGTGGATGAACACCGGTCGGTAAGTATAAATTATACCCTAACGTATCCCCTCGCCATGATTACAAATGATAAGCTGAGCTTAAGTGGACAACAATACCGATAATAGTTATAGGATGCTTATCTTAATGTTAACTAATAGAACAACAAGAGCGTTTTGGCGTGACCGTACACTGATATGATTCTCTTACCCTCGAAACTCGCAAAAAGAATGTCTGTAGATATTTATGTACTATTTTCAGTTTATGATTCTTGTGTATATTTATTTATTGTTTTCCGTCTTTACAAATGAAAAATTCCAAAAGGATTTTAGGTGTGTTTTAATATAAACTTTATAAAATCCAAAAAGATTTTGCTTCAAGTTTATTTTTGATTGACCGATGTTGGAACTCGAGTCTATCCTACCAAAAATCCTGATCGTAAGCTGGAAAACAATTGCATCTTCATAAACAGTCGAAGTTAACGAGTTTTTGAAAGTTAAAGGATTAAAATGAATATTTTTCTAAACTTTCAAACTGCTGTCGGTTGGTGTTTGATTGAGATTTGATCTCATATGTGTCGTTAGTTTAAATGTTAACTATATTCCAAGCGGTTGTTCTCATTATGCGTTTAGCTTTCTTGCATGTGCAGATGCTAAAGGCGAGGAGAACATGTTCGATGAAAAGCTTTGGAATGAAGACACGAAGTGGAGGCACTCAAAGGATAAACTGATCGAGTTGCCGCTGTCCCTTCATTAACACCACAAGGATCTGAAGAATTGACAAGTCAAAAGATTCACGAGGATGACTCAATGGAGAGTTCAATCTAAGGGGGAGTTTATTGACACACTACCTAAGTTAAATGGGGAGTTTGTTGATACACTTTCTACTTATGACGCGTGAAGACTTTGAAGATCCTCCGACTTGAATGTGACAGAAGACGAACCATCACGAGTAGCGTCCAAGGGGGAGTTTGTTGATGCACTTTGTGTGGACGCGACTCGGCTCGGTTCGACTCGGCCTTGAAGACTTGAAGACACGAAGATCGAGACAAAGCTACAGCCAAGGGGGAGTTTGTTGGTGCACTTGTGTCTGTACTTTGTCTGTATTTCGTCATGATACAAAACGATGTCTTTAATGTAAGGTTGATGTAAGTTTGACCAAGTCAACCATCCTCCTGGTTTGACTTGACCAAACAGTTAGAGAAATGTTGTAAGCTGGCTGTGTCGAAGGATGTGTCATCGAAGGATTGTTTTATATCCTTCGATGATGAGCTCGAAAGATAGACCACGAAGGATAGACCTCGAAGGATATCATCCTTCGTGGTGAATGTGATCTTTCGATGGGCTTTCTGGTCGACAGATGATCTGTCGATCAATCTGTCTGATCCTTCGACCAGACCTGCTGTGTCGGGTATATATACCCATGTGTTGTGTTCAGTTCGATAGATTAGGCAAGAGAAACAGAGAGAGCATTCTGTTGAGAGCACACACACGAGAGATCTTTGAGAGTTTGCAGAATACATCTGTGAACATTGGACTTGTAACCGAACCTTTCATACGCATTAATACAAGTGGTGTTAATCGTTGAATGTTGTGTGTTGTGTTTGTGCTTATTCTCGTATAAAGTCTCGGTTGCATGCTAGCTTGGATTCCGCACTCGCTAGTGTGTTTGATATAACAAGGATAAGGTTTTATCTCATCCTCGAGAGGGACCTACAGTGTTAATCGGTGAACCTTGTGTGTTTTGTGTTTATACTTGTCTCGACTCGGTTGCACTCTAGCTTGGATTCCGCACTTGCTAGTGTGTTAATATAACAAGGTTAAGGTTTAACCTCATCCTCCACGAGGGACCTACAGATTTCTATCCACAACAACAAAAAAATTTGTTAATAAAAAACTTTTGAGACAACACAAATCAACTCTAACACACTTAGACCAACAACACGATGATCTACAAATCTTTTCCTTTCAAAATTATCAATAATAAAATAAAAGAGATTAGATTTAGCGATGTGAATTTCTTACACTACCAGAAAACACAACACGATTTTCAGGGTTCGAGTCGTGTTCGGTCTCGTCTAAAATTTTTCGGGTTTGGGTCGGGTTGAACCCACCAACCCAAAAACACGACCCATTTAACACCCTAATTAGATTTAACCAACAAAATTCCCAATTTCCCATAAAACTAGAAAACTTATTTGAACTTCTCATAACTTGCTGTAGTAAGAATAAAATATGTAAACCACTTGATCCAAAAAAATATGTTTACGACCAAATAGTGATCAAATTGATGAACCAAACAATTTTGAAATTTTACAACCATAGCAGACTTCGAAAAACCATTGTTTAGAAGGATCTAGTAGAATGCCAATGTTATTAACTAATCATGAAAATAACAACAATCAAGAGCCCACCAACTATTGTACAAAAAATATGAGCATACAAGTAAGACTTAATAGCTAATAACATGTGCACTGATTATATTTATGTTTATTAAAGGAAACTGAGAAGAAAATTTCTATTTCGATTGTTGTTATTGACACAAACTCCTTTATACAATGATTAACAAGCAGCAAATTTAAAAAAAAAAAAACACTAAACTACCTTATGTGTTCTCACCATCTCAAAATAATCCATATTCAAATGCAAATATTTCATTCCAAGAAACTTTCGTTTAGAAAATATTACCTTGAAATTCTTGGATTGAAAACAATTTCTTTTAACCATGATTCCCATAGTTTTGGTTTAAAAACAGGAACTCAAAACACTAAGAAAAAATATAAGATAGCATTGACCACAATCTAGTATAATCATAGAGACAAGAATATTGATTATTAAGATAAAACATTTCAAGAACTTACAAAGTTTATTGCTACGGGGTAGCAGTGTAGTCTGTTGTCATCAAAAGTCTGCAAGATCATTTAAAACAAGAACTAGTTGACTCTTTAATTTTAAAAACCAACTTATACCCAAGCACACAAATGTTTCCTTTAATTCCTTCCAAAACTAGTTATGATTAAAAAAAAACAAATACTTTCGATATTAAGTTAGTTTTACTCTTGCAATGGATGTTACATGATCTGAACAACTAAAGACTAATTAAATACTGTGATGTGTCGCACTGGATCATCTCATCATAAAGAAGAGGGGCACACAAAGATGTAACTCTATTTGAATGAGAAACTAAACATACAAAACAACAGAGACACCAAAGAATATAAACACGTATGCAAGCAACAAGGACTTTCAGCATCAAGATTCTCTGAAACAAACCTATTTAGAGGAGATAATCAAAAAATATTTAAAGGCGAACAAAAACTTACAGTACAGTTATCGGAAGATATAATCTCTCTTCCATGTATCAGTTCTTCTTCTTGAACCAGCAAACCCATGTAAAATACCCTAAAATTAGGGTACACGATAACAAGATCTTCAGACCATACACCTACGGGCAGCGGAAACAACTTGATAACACCGACTGATCTGAAGAACACCCACAACCAAACACCAGAATCAACAGCGGGAGTTCTTGTTCACAAACAAGATTGTTAATTTCCAGAATCTTGAACCTTTTCACATGATACACCCCAATTGTAATTGCATTTAGCCTCCAGATTCAACAACCTTAACCGACTTCGAAACCCTAGTTTCGAATTCAAACCTTGAAGACCAAACAACAGAGCCTATGCTCTGATACCATGTCAAAACCTTCGTATCAACCAGAAGACGAACTTTATTAACACTAAACTTTTAGGATACAAAGATTCACAACTCTCTCACTCTCACAACCCAAAAAACTCACAAACAGATCATCAACTAGATAATCTGCACATTCTACAAGATCTACACAGACTACTGAAGAACTTGATAACACACCAAGATCGACTAACCCTAGATCTACAGGATTTCAGGATGAAACCCTTAGAGAGAGAAACACTCAACTGTGAGAGGACAATAATTGTAAATCAATGTAAAATCTGGATATAGTGTGTTTTATATCAGCCTATACCCATCATACCGACTTGTAACATAACCCGGAACCTGACCTGGGCCTTCTCATCTCCACATCAGCTCCTTAGCCCATCTTTTATCTACAGCCCAATTATGTTCAGCAGCCCACGTATCCACATGTATATGTGAAACTCTCAAGTCAAACGCAGAAGTAGCCCTTCCAAGTGCTAAATAAGCATGATTAGTCCTTCCTAGCTTCAATGAATCGTTATGAGTCCCTCAACTTTCCAGTACAGCAACATTAGTCCCTCGACATACAAAACAAGTATATAAAACATATCAAGTTAAATATCAACCACAAAATGTTTGCTATTGAATTAATATTTTAACATACTCATACCTAATTCCAGTGATTAAAGTGAAGACGAACTGGACGACTTGTTCAATCGCTAGAAGGATTCAAGCGCCGGTGAACGAAGAGTTACCTAGGATGACCATAAAGGTTACGATTGGTTAATTTAGTAATTGAATTAGGTTTTCATACTTGAGTAGTCTCAAAACCACGTTCTTCTTCAACCTCCTTCTCACCCTCCTCATCTCTGTAACATCTTCTTCAAACCCTACCAAATCACCATCATCTTCACTCTCATCCACATCGTTAACCACTTCTCACTCCATCCTCACCCACAACGAGTTCCCAATCGGTCTTCTCCTCACCGGCGTCTTCTCATACAACCTCAACACCACCGCTGGCGAGTTCTCCGTCGACCTAGGAACTCCCTGCCGCCTCATCCTCCCCCCTAACAACTATCTCGCCACCTATTCGAAGAAAGTCACCGGTAAGATCGTTGAGAATCGGATTGCCGAACTTAAGGGGATTAGGGTTAGGGCTTTTTTCCAATGGTGGGGGATTACTGGAATTAAAATTAACGATGATGATCTTGTGTTTGAAGTTGGGACGGTGACTGCTAAGTATCCTGTTAAGAATTTTGATGAGAGTCCTCAGTGTGAGGGTAAAAAACACTAGTCTTCTTGAAAGGTATATGTGTGTTTAATTTATATGATGATTTTAGTTTGATATGAGTTTGTGTAAAGATAGTGTCTTTTTGGAAGGTGTAGATGTGTTGAGTGACTTGAATTTGTTTGATATGATGCAGATTATAGTTTATGTTAATGATTTTCAGTGTGTGCTTGTTGATGATTTGAATTTGGTGTTAATAAAGTCACACACTCACACCTCAAAATCTTATTTTCACACCTTTTGACCCATTAGGGGTAATTCATAATTTCATACAGGTTCTTCATATATGTAGAGGTATGTGTACATACCGTCTTCCATATAAGAAACTTATACTAAATTTTTGCCTAGTACAGGACTGCTGTTCTGACTACAAAGTGACCATTACTAGAATCATAACTCCAAAACATATTTAGTAATTAATAATCTGTGTGTATATAGTATATACATATATGATGTTTGTATGGTTAAGTCTTCTGACTTGTTGCACTCTTGATTTTGTTAGGGAACACCTGAAAACTGGAAGTGGGGTGGTCTGCAGAAGTAAAAAGAATACTGAAACAACGATAGAAGCTGTGGTTGTAGTTAGTGAATTACCAGAGTTGATTAATCCATCTTGTTCCAGAGTGTATGGTAGTAAAACAGAGGTCCGTCCTCCCTCCCTCTAACGTTTTTTCATAAAGATGGCAGGAGGGTTGGGTTTAGTGATGGGTCATTTAAGTTGATATCTTTGATAAACAGGATCAGTTTGACATTATTGATTTTTCAGACAACGAGACTGTTAAGCTCGAAAACTTTCCCAATTTGAATCGACTTGGAACGTTGTTGCTGAATAACAACACGATTACTCGTATAAACCCTAACATCGGAGGTACTAAAATGCTGTTCTATGATTTGAAACTTTGTTTGTTTGGTTTTGTGATGGTTCTATAACAAGTTGCGTTGTTTAAATTTACAGAATTCTTGCCGAAATTGCACTCTTTGGTTCTTACTAACAATCGGCTTGTAAATTTGGTTGAGATTGATCCACTTGCATCGCTCCCGAAGCTGCAGTACTTAAGCTTGCTGGACAATAACATCACGAAGAAACCGAACTATTGGTTGTATGTTATTCACAAATTGAAGGCGCTGCGTGTGCTTGATTTCAAGAAAGTCAAACAAAAGGTCAGTTAACTTTTTGTTACTTTTGTATATCTCTATGTCCTCTATGTCTATTGGATTGTTTGGTTATCGGATATTCATGGTGTATTTCCCTTCTGTTTATTTGTTAGTTGTAGGTTTCTTAATGATTCAAATATCTTAACTGAAAGTTAATTTTGTTGTCATCTTTGGTAATATTATATGATTAAGTGATAAAATTAGCAAAGAAGTAAAATAATATGTGCATATCAATCACACCATACGACTGCAGAGCCTTTTTTTCACATCTAGACCATTTGCTTTCTTCAAGTGGGGCTTAATGATGAACATTCTTAACATTAAGCATAGTTGTCAAAAGCGCAAAAGGCGCGCGCCTAGGCGCTCGGGCACAACGAGGCGAGCCTATAGCGCCTGGTGGTAGCTTAGGCACAAATATGGGCTTTTTTTTTTTTTTTTTTTTTGTAAAAACAGTGCTCAGGCACGCGCCCGAAACAAGGCGATACACATAGTTATTAAAGGAGCTAGGCGGACTCAAGGCGCATATGCCTCGCCTGGGCCTAGGCGGAAAGCGCAAAAAAAAGCGAGGGCCTGAGAAAAAAAATGCACCATAAAAAATAAAAAAATATGTTATGTATTAGAAAAATAATACTATTCTTTAAATAAAATAAACAAAAGCTATTATAAAGCATTTAATTTCATCTATTTAGTACCAAAAATTCTAAAATATCAGGGTATTAGTGTAGAAAAGTAGTTTTCCTTAGATAATATTAGAAATCTAGCTGGAATTTGGCCGGAAACTCTCCGGAATCTAGGAATCTTGCCGGAATGTGTGCATGAATCATCACTTGGAGAATTAAAGCGCAATTGCATCGCCTCGCCTGAAAAATGGGCCTAGGCGCAAGAGGCGATGGATTTTAACAACTATGGTGCTACGAGTAAAAAACGTGGGCTTTTTCTCTCAGGCGCACTTTTCTGTTTTAATGTTATTTTTAAAGTTTTTTTTTTTGCAGCTGTAAACCATTCCTTTTTAAAGTTTAAATGATTTAGTAACCGCAAACGTTTGTAAAGTCCTAGTAACTTTTGGTACAACTTTTGGTATCACTACGTGTGTATAAGTCCTAAACTTTTGCTACTAACTATTAGCTACATGATCTTAAATGGCATATATAATAGTTTTTTTTTTTTTTTTATATGTGGAATCTTATTAATTTTTAAAGCATAACATATTTTTTATATTTTTTTCTCTATGTGCGCTTTTCTTAAAAAAACCCACTTTTTTTTTGCGCCTTGCGCCTAGGCTCCGGGCGAGGCCGATGCGCCTCGCCTGCGCCTTGCGTCTTTGACAACATAGACTTTAAGACACAAATACTAAGCCCATTTCTCGCAAATTAAACCTGTGTGTTTTTGAACCCTTGTATGGCAAGTCTCTCATGTGAAGATCTTGGTTTAAAAAATGCGCGGATCAGGAGCATATAATGCGCGATGCGCTGATGAGATCACATCAGTTGGTGCGATGCGTTGCAATGCCATGATGCACTCGCATGATGCGCCTTGATTCATACATTTTTCTGAAATCGACCACTATAGAGTAAAATTGTACAATGAGCTTAATAAGCTGGTACAGTGAGCTGATGAAGTTGTTAAGTGCGTTCCTGCATAGATTACTTGTACCTTTTGCATAGACTACTTGTACACATAAGGGTTCAAGGCTTATTTTGGTTATATAGAACTTCTTTCGTGGTACTAAAGCTTTTTTACTTGTATTTATTTATTTTCATCTCTAAAATTTTAGTGTTTAAAACTTAACATGTTAAAATATTATGTATAAATATTTTTTTTAAATAATAAACGTCTCACATACGTGATTCGTGCGCATCACGCATTGCACATCAGCTTTTGGGATCAAAACGCATCACACATTTTAAAAACAAGGAAGATGCAGCCATTTTGATGCTTGCTTTATAGAACCACTACTATTCTATCTGAATTCTCAGTATATTGTTTTGTTGTTCTTTTTTGTCTTTTGCTATTCATTCACTTTTAGAAGGGTTGCATTTAATATTGTGTCGTCATTGATAGGAGCGAATTGAAGCAGCCAAATTGTTTGCATCAAAAGAGGCTGAAGAGGAGGCTAAAAAGGAATCTGTGAAGACTTTTGTACCTGGCGAAGTTCCGACAGAGGAACCTAAGGAAGAGGAGCCATCTAAACCAGTGGGCCCTACACCTGAGCAAATCATAGCTATAAAGGTACTGTCATCTTCATATGCGTGCAGATTTAAACCGTTCAAATGTAATCAGGTTGATTTCGGGTTGTATGGAAACAAAATAGCAATCAAGGAAACAGGTCAAATGGGTCAGAAGTGCATTAAAATGCTTTTAAATCTTTTTATTTTAAAAAGATGGCTCTTTTTTGCTTTCATAATATAATTTTGAGTAAAATGCCATTTTCATTCCTGATGTTTGGCCAGTCTTGCGACTTTCGTTCAAAGGTTTGTTTTTCCACATCTGGATCCAAAAGGTTTGAAATTATGCCATTTTCACCTGGCTCGTTAACTCCATCCATTTTTCTCTGTTGAGTCAGGGGTATTTCCGTCTCTTTTGTTAATTTAAAGGGCAATTCAGTCTTTTTCAGGGGTATTTGGTCTTTTTATATAGAGTGAAAAAGACTGAATTGCCCTTTAAGTTAACAAAAGAGACGGAAATACCCCTCACTTAACAGAGAAAAATGGATGGAGTTAACGAGCCGAATGAGAAAGGCAAGATTTCAAACCTTTTGGATCCAGATGCGGAAAAATCAAACCTTTGGACGAAAGTCGCAAAACTGGCCAAACCTCAGGGACGAAAATGGCATTTCTCTATAATTTTTGTGATATATTTATATCACTGATTTTTTTTTATAAATCTCAAGAGTGTTAGCAGGTCAACCCTCATCGATTTTAACCCAATTACCATTATTACCTAACTTCCATACTCCGTTGTTTCAAGCTACAGTTTTACAATTCAATAACATTAATTCTTATATGCAGGCTGTAATAGTCAACTCTAGAAGAGGTAGCAAGGCTTGAAAAGGTGACATGTTAATGAATTTCAGCTCTTAGTATTTGTGTGTTTTTCTTATGATCAATATAATAATTATATTAGAAAGTGTTCTATATCCCTAGCATTCGCGCAGGAGGTGTTGGAGTGAATCTTCAAGCTGCGGATACAGTCATCATTTTTGACAGAGATTGGAATCCACAGGCAATAGATACATGGAGTTTTATCTGTGTTCTGTTTTTGTAGGATGATCCCCTATGTGTTGCTGCCAGACAAGATGGGAAGATATTAGTCTCTAGTCTGTGGGTTGATCACAGTTTTGATGTCGGAGCGCCTGTAGATACCTCGGTCAGTACGCAAATCCGATTGGTTTTAGGTTACATTATGAATCTATTCAGGACTGAGTTACTGGTTTGTAACCAAGTATGTGCATTTGTATTTTTATCAGGTAATGTACGTACCGGTGAGATATTTGAATGGGATTCGAGGTGCAACGTCACTAGTTATATGTTTGACATGATATCAACGTGAAGATCGAGAGGACACTATGGTGATGTCAAAAGAAGTAAGTTTGCCTTTTATTAACTACTCTTATATCTTTGATAGCTATGGTTATAAGATCTAATCAATTTAACATGAATTGTGAAATTTCAGGTTGAGTATAGTCCGTTGGCTAGGTTGAGTATAGTCTGTTGGCTGATGTAGCGACAATAAGTAGTAAGTGCTGGAAACTATGAAGTGGAAGTATGCCTACTTAGAAAACGTTAACACAATGATTATTTAACTCGCATGAAGATTGTGAAAGAGATTCATGAACACAATGAAGTTTTGAGTTTTTATTCATAAACTTGTTAGTTTATTTAGGCTATATGTTTGATCATTTGACTTAGATCGACATTTATTAGACATTTGGAATCTTTGTAAGATTGATTGAACTTCTAATTGAAGTGATTATTTATGATTTCTACATTTTACAATTTTGTTTTTATTTTTTAATGTAAATAAATGATAATTGTAATTAATTAAAATTAATATGATAAATGTCAATGACATTTAATTTGATATGATTTTTGTGGCAAAAATTATGTGCCACTAAAAGCTCAAAAGTTTGTACTGGCAGACAAAAAAGTGCCACTAAAAGCCTAAAAACTTTGTGCGACACATTAAAAAAGTGCCACTAAAAGGCTTTAGCGTCAGCGCTTCTTGTGGCACTTTTTTTGTGTGCCGCCCATTCTTACAAGGTTCTTTAGTGGCACTTTCTTGTTTTTCTGTGGCACTTTTTGCATGCCACTAGATGGCATTTTTTTTGTAGTGTAGACTCCTCATTTATCATATTCTAGACGAAACATGAAGAGCTTTATCACCCATATTCTCGACGAAACATGGGGAGTTTCATCACCCCTCATCTCGACGAAACATGGGGGTTTCGTCGTGTAAGTAAATGAGCCGAACAGTAGGTGATCTATGTTGATTTGACTTGTATGAAAAACAAACTCACCTGTTATACTTTGTGACATTCGCATGAGATGTGAACTTAGGAAAGGTAATGTGTATTAGTTGCATGTTATGCTGTGATCAGGTGATAGATGTAAACGGTGAACTTGATTGATTGTAAAAGCTGATATTATTGGTAACCATGGTTGGGAACACGAACTGTGTTTTAAACAAGTATGAAATCTGAATGCTTGCTATGTGATATGTGTTAACGGTATTTCGTTTGACTTGTTGCAAACGTGAATTGGATATGTTTTTACAAAAATGACCGTTCTTGGTAACCACGATAGGGTATGGTTGACCAACTTGGTACGGGTAATGTGATGTAACATACCGAGCAATCTAAGGTGAGTTCATTGCTCTTTTTCCAAGCATGCATCCTGGGGAGGGATATCTGGTAATTGTTCCGGGGAGGAACGTCGGGTTATTGGGATGTTGGTTATTACACTAATTTCTATCATTTAAGACCCCTTACATCTACCGATAGTTTCCGGGGAGGCAACGAGGTTATTAGTTGATAGCGCTATTAGGTTTGCCACCCTCACACCGTACAGGGGAGGACGGGCGTGAACTAATTACCTTAAATCATGACCAATGTTTTGATAGAGACATTGGGGTTGGGCAAATAAATCTAGTAGCCATCTGCGGTACTCGAGTTAATAACAACATCAAATCAAATCATTGAAACGTTCTATACTCATATCTGGTAACTAAACACGTTAACAAAACTTTGAACTCACCAGCGTTGTCTGACACACTTGTCTGCATGCTTGCAGGTTTGTAGGTTTATATCATTGGGACTTGCTATCTGGGATGCTGGAGTGGTCATGGGTCGAGATACATGGAACTCAAAACAAGCTTAATGGTTTATGTACACATGGTTTACGTAACACTTAACAAATGAGTTATGCTTCCGCTGTATACATTGAATGATATGTAACGTTTGTAACACTTTATATTAATGAATGAAAGTTTTATTTAAATGTATTTATGAGTCAATGTGATTGGTGGCTTGGATCCTGGTACGTCACACGCCTCGCGGGGGTTTCCGCATGTGGTATTTTGGGGGTGTGGCAGTTTGGTTCCAGAGCCACTGGTTATAGTGAACTTGGTTTTAAAACGTTTTTATAAAACCAGACTATAACCAAACAGTTCTGAAAACAAGAACACGACCATGACACTCAGCTTCAGACTGCAAGGTTCGTCACTCGTATACTCATTATATTGCATAACTAGTAACACTTACATATGATATTGCATGTGATTGCACGTTTAGCACAACAGTATGAATTCATGTATTACTTGCATGTGTTATGTGATTGATAGGGTGGTGTTTCCGTAAACATTCATGACTCACGTTTCGTGATGCTCTTATTTGTTACTTGAGTTTGAGGAATCATTTGACAGGAGTTAGGAGGAGCTGAGATGAGCATGCAAATCACAATATTATTGTGGGTGCACACACAATAATAATGTGGGGTGCATGTGAGTCCTAGTGAGGCTTAACAAGTGAAAAAGGGGTTCTGCTCTGTTATTTGATCAATGTGAAACGTAACAAGTCTATAGGAGTCATAGCAGTGATTGTCTCCTACCCGAACATGATATTTTCACTCCTCTTTGAATCTTTATGAATCTCGATGCTATCGGGTATTACCTGAGCACCCATCTAAACGTCTAGCAAACCATGTAGAATGTCAGGTGTTTGTACGAACGTCCCTAAGTTGGATGTTGCAGCGTTGGATGATTTGGTCGATATCTTCTCACTCCTTTTCATTGGTTGGAACTCTGTTTATTGACGCCTTAGATTCTGTAAGTGCGATCGTTTCTGCAACATCCTAGCAACGTACTGTGTATTATTCAACCAATTTGCAAGATCGAGGGGTAAGAGGATGATCGTAGTATCTCACCGACCTCAGTATTAGAACGGCCTTGGTTACTGGCAATGAACGCCAGCGAATGGACTTCAATCGAATCCTCAACCCTAGCCAGCGACTCACGGGAGTCAACTCTTACGAACCAATCGGGACGTAAGCAATGACAATCGACTACGGCGTGGAAAGCGTAGCTGCCAGCACAATAAGTAGCGTCTTAGTACGTGACACGGAATGGGAAAAGATGGACCCTATTGGTGAATGATCGTAGGGCTCCGTTTCAAGCACGACATTAAAGGCAACAGTCACGGCAACATCATGGTACTCATAATCGTAGCCTACAGTATGGAAACAAAGGTGACTTCGGCAATGATTGACTGTTATTAAATCAAAATGTCAACAACCAAGGGAACAATGACATTATTGGGAACCCACGTGACCATAACAGCACTGGTAGTGGTGCTTGTGGAAGGGCGTATAGGATTGGTGTGAGTGACGCCAGGCATGACAGCAACATGGTAGCTAGTATGAGTAGCTAATCGCTTCGTCTATGTTCTGTATAACCTTGAAGTATCTCGAAACAAGACCTGTTGTGGAATCGGCTGACGGCAAGACAATTGAAGCCTCCTATGTTTGCTGGGATGTAAACACGACCTTGTGGGACAAGCGTTCGACGTCGACCTTCCTTTTACTATCCTTGGTGGTTTCGGTGCAGTAGTTGTGTAAGTTGGGTAGCTAGATATCGCGCAGATATACCCTGTGGGGAGGAAGTTATTGTCTATCATAAAGTAACCGAGTGTTGCAGAGGTTAGCATCATTTCAGCGATGAAGGCCAGAAGTGTCCACGGAAGGATTACCCCTCTATGTTAGCACTCATCACTGATGTTAAGGCTAAGGAAAAGAGGATCGAGGACCCACCAATTGTTCGTGATTCCTCTCGGTGTGCTACCCGAGGAGCTTTCGGGCTTACTTCCACAACTATTAGACAGAATCTCAACTTGATCTCACGTCAGGGGCAGCCCTGATTACTCGTACTACATAACGTCTTGCACCAGGAGGGTTGCAAGAATTGTCAAATCAACTATAGGGACTGTTAGGAGTTTTGTAGGACCTAGTTTTCGCTTTGGGAAGCCCCCGTTATATCCGTGAAGATAAGCCTTTTTGTGAGTGTACTGATTATCGAGAACTCATCAAGGCGACAGTAGGGAACCGTTTGCCTCGACCATGTATTGACAACCTGTCGACTAGTTGACAGGGGCGAGCTTTCATTCGAGGATTGGTTTATGAGCGAACTATTATCATATTGAAGTCCAAGGGGAGAATGCTCTTAAAGCGGCTTATCAGACGCAATTCGGCCATACGACTTTGTATTCCATGATCTTTGGGGAAATCATCACACCAGCAGCTTTATGGATCATGTTAACCGACCATGCTATTGGGTGACGTTTTGAATCCTTTCCAGGAGAAAAGAACATCATGGACAACTTTGTATCTTATTTGACAGCTCCTGAGGGAGGAGCCACACCGCGCGAAGTCTTGATAAATGTAATTTCTGGATTCGAGAGGTACCCTTTTTGGGTCATATAATCAACGAAGTAGGAATGCACGAGGATCTCGCTAAGATCCGTTGTGGTTGGAAACTGATGGACACCAAAGAGTCCTTGGAGGATACAGCAATTTCTTGGTCTCGCTTGATACTATCGCAGATTGATCAAAGGATTTTCAAAGGTCGCGCAACTTAAATCTCTTTAGCACAGCCGGGTGCTGTGTTCGTGAAAGACAGAACAGGAGGATGTCTTTTCAGCTTCTGAAACCCAACTCTACGATGCACTAAGTATTGTCTTTACCCAAGGGTACGGATGATTTAATGGTATACCATGATGCTCCGAATCAGAGTCCCAGTTACACACCGATGCAACACAAGAGAGTGATGACTTACGAAATGGAGGTACGAAAAGGAACTTCATGACACACAATCTGCTGTGGAAACCGTGGTCTCTGGATTTAAGTTGGAGGCATTACTTGGACGGTACCGAATGCACTACTTAGACCGATCACAAGGGCCTCGCGTGTACCCTGGTTTCGAAAGAGCTAAATCAGTTAATGGCATCGCTGGATGGAACTTGTGGATGATTACGACTGTGAAACTTGAATGTGCACGAGCTTTGCAGCTCACTATCGACTCTAGCCTACCCGATCAGATTCGTCTTGTTCAAACCGAAGCACTAAAGGAAGAGGAACTTCACGTTGGGTCCATGCGGGGCATGGAAGAGCAATTTCTAGCAAGTTGGATGATATTAGTTACTTCATGGAGCGCATACGCTTTCCCATTATACCGCAACTGTAGGGAACTCGAGTGGAGCAAAGCACACCTGCCCCGATGTTTCAGTCGTCTGGGTCTTGATAGGGGGTACTAGGATTTATAAATCCTGAACTAGCGACCGGGCATGAAGGCCCACGTAGCCGAGTATATGAACGATGTCTGTGCGAAAGACAAGGTGGAATATTAAAAATCTACTGCTTGTGCCAACAACCAAAAACACTCATATGGAAATGAGGACAGACTGCCATGGATTTTGCCACTAGCCTACTTACAACACGAAACAGAGACAATATCACCTGGGTGATCGTCGATCGTCTCGCACCATCAGCACTCTTTTGCAATCAAGGAAACTGTCAAGCCTTCACAAGTTGTGAATATTCCTCTGGGAGGGGCGGCTTTTTAGGCACGAGGTGCCAACTCCTGTTATCTCTAATTTTGATCTATACCTGGTTTATGGCAGACATTACACAACCCTCTTGGCTCGCGTATAGACAGGAGCATTACTCATCATAATAGGACAAACGGTTAGAGTAAACGAACCATCCTGACACACGAAGACATGTTGCGAGCATGTGCGCGATCGACTCTAGTAAACAGTGTTGGAATTATATGTACGGGTTCGATAAGTCAACGCTGCTGACCGAGCTATGACCCGTAAGAGTTACACCTTGGGCAATGAACACTAAATCCACTTAACTCGATTAACTGGTAATCACGAACAATTAACGAAATAAACGGACTTATTATTTATACTAATTATAAATAATATGTATAACGTTTATTCTGTTATTCTCGGGCTTTATCGCGTCTTGAACCTGTACTACATATATATTAGATTTGGTACCCCGGGTAATTATTAAATCATTATATTTAATATAATATTTATTTGGGTACACGATATTTGTTGACCAGGTTTACCCAGTGACCTTTCACCTTGCATTAATTGCTCTAATAGTTTGTAGTGAATTAAATGCTCCAAAATATGTAGGTTTCATTAAATGGACCTTCTAGCTTTTTCTAATATAAAAAGTCCACCTTTCTATATCTTGATTGACGGAGGGTTTTTTTTACAAAAGGAGGTGAATGGAGCTTTATTTCTCTAAGTATTGAAAAGCTAGCCTTAATAATACTCTCTTTTGGTTTTTTGTTTTTCTGCTGTGAAAAAGAAAGAAGAGACATATTATCTAGCTCAATTATTTTGGCAAGTGATCATATTCATTTTCGAGAATATTGTGTTGGAAATAAAAGGTCTCAAGTATTGTTCAATCGCTGTTGTTCAGTTGAACACCACCGGTTACCCGACGCACCCCGTTTTAGTTCGTGTTCTTGCAACTCGTTCATTGTACCTCGGTGTCTCAAACGGTTAGTCTTTAACCGCTAAGGTATATCTATCTCATCAGTAGATTAATTAATTTTATACCGTATTTGCATGTCTGTAACCATGATCCTGTTCGGTTCACTTTTGGTGTTGATTATTTATAAATATTCTGCTGCGTTTATTAATTACCTTTTTAATTAATAAAATATATTTCAAACCTGTTTTTGATAAAAGTAAAATTGACACCAATGAATCCCAACAGTGGTATCAGAACCACGCTTACAACATGCAAATCGGTACCGGTCTTTTAACCGGAATTAGAACACAAACTTTAATTTTTTTTTAAAGTTTCTGATCTAAATATTTTAAGGGCAACTTTAATTTTGGTCAATATTTTATTTGTTTTGCTTGACCAAAAGATTGCCCGGTATATTTTGTGATTGTTGTGGAATATGTAAATCTGGCCCGACCTTATTATTATGGTTGTATATTTTATTCGGTTTTGTAATTATTATTTTTTGCCACTGAGATGGTTCAAAGTTGTAATAATTAGTTTATTGTTTTTGGCCCGTCGTGTGGTTCAAAATTGTAATAGATAGTTTTTTTTTCTTTGTTATATTTACTTGTTAAATATTGTTGATACGAAGACCCGAAGAAAACCGAATGCCAAGAGGAGTCTTGGAGTTAGTGGGAGTTGCTCAAGACAACTAGATGCACTCAAGTCCATCCTTGTGGTTGTTTGTGTGTTGTAACCCCGTGACCCGTTTGATCTTGCTATAAGGCTCTAGCAAGATCGAACAATTTTTGGCCATATAGATTTACATATTTATTTTGCTATTGTGGTTGCTTTTTATCTTATAATTTGTTATAACATAACCAACCCAAATACCAACATGATTTTAAAAGGAGTTTTAAAATATTGAAACAATCACATTAAAACAAGTTCTAAATTGTTTTTACAACTTGTTAAAGTTTTTTTTTTTTTGTTATAAAACAAAGGTTGTTTTTGAAACAGATAATAACCAATTAAGTTTTGCAAATTAAACTAGTTTTTATTTTCAAAACTATTAACTTAGTAGTTTTCTATTAACTTAAAATTGGTTATTCCAAGTCGCGACAAACTTAGTTTTAATAGGTTATTTAAAACTAAGTGTCCTGAGAGATGAAAGGGTTCATCAAGATGTCGCGACTAAAATATATACTAAAATTGGTTCTTGCGACCCTATTTGGTAAATATTAAAATTAACCCATATTTAAAATCAATAGTCTATGCCATCCTATCACAAGCTACACTTGGAACGTAATGCGAACCATCAGTGTTTGGAGCCACAGTACCGCACTTGATGTCTAGCTTATTCTTCCAAGGTGCAAGGGTTTCGTTGACACATCCAGCCCTTCCACAAGTACCTTCTTTTAGGACGACTATTACTTTTTCTTTTCTCATCACATGCTCCAGCTATCTTGAAAGTAAAAAGTCGGCATAGATGAGGCTAAACGTATCAATGCATAGACAAGAGTTGTCTTAGCGGCCTCATATCCGAGAGTTGTGCAATTCTCACAATTGACACTCGTTGTCAGTCTGCCTAGTCACTTATTAAAGTGTATGCCACAGCTGCCTTTAATACTGACCTAGCCAGATTCTCATTCCTTGTTTTAATTACTATTCCTTGTTTTAATTACTGTAATGGGTCATTAATTAAATAAGGAAATATACATCGAAAATACTATTTTTTGCTTAACTGATGTCATCTGAAAACAACTCCTTCATTCTCAAGTCTATACTTGAAAAGAAATAATTTTTTTTACTAACACCAACCTTCTCGAATGGCACCGCAATCTGAGAATAGTTCTCAAGATGGAGGAAAAGCTGTATATCTTAGATGGCCCGGTCCCTACCGAGCATGAAAGTAATTCTATTACTGCTCGCAAGGCACTGGAGAAACATAACGAGGATGCCGTTGAGGTACCCTACCTTATGAAAGCCACCATGTCTCCTGATCATCATAAGAACATGGAAGATAAGGATGCTTATGATATGATCCAAGCAACTGAAAGGCATGTTCCAGAAACAAGCCCGACAGGAGCGATATGACACCATGAAACAGCTCATAAGCTGTAAAATGCTGGAAGGATCATGTATCAGTACTCATGTGCTAAAGATGAAAGGATACATTGACCAAATGAACAACCTTGGTTATTCCATAAAACCAACCAAGTTCTAATGGTCAAGTCTGGTAGTGTTAAGAAGCCCAATAACAAGAAAAGGAAACATAAGAGCAAAGGCAAGAGAAAAGTTGTTGTTGCTGCCAGAAATGCCACTAACGACAAGCATGTTGCAAAACCACACCCTCCTAGGAGCGTCAGTGCTTTGAATGCAACCAAATGGGCACTGGAAAGGAAACTGCCCACAGTATCTAGCCAAGCTGAATATGAACAAGGCCAACAACATTGGCACTTCTTTCGATATTCTTATTTATGTTATCGAACTTTTCACTGTTTCTGGCAACACATGGGTATTTGATACCAGATGTGGTTACCACATCGTTAATGTCTTACAAGAACCTGAAAAGTGGAAGAAGCTGAAACAAGGCTACCTGGAACTCATAGTTGGTAATGGAAAGAGGATTCCAGTTCTTGCAACTGGAACATTTTGTTTTTCATGTTCCCCTGGCCTTGTAGTTATTTTTAAATAACTATTTATATGCACCTGGTTTGACCAGAAACATTATTTCAGTCTCTTCACTGTTTAAACAAGGATTCAATTCAAGTACGTTTTAAATGGTTCTTCTGTTATAGCCTACTTGAATGATGTCTTTTATTTTGAGGCTAAACCTCGAAATGGTATTTATGAGATTGATGTTCAAACAAGTAATAACATATATCATCTTTCTAAGCGTAACAAAGCTGGCATAAATGAAATATATTTATGGCATTGTAGACTTGGCCACATAAGTAAGGCACGCATAAAATTGCTCCAGTCCAAGGGGATTCTTGGATCCACTAGACATGACTCCTTTGATGATTGCGAACCTTGCTTAGCTGGCAAACTCACAAAGCACCCCTTCACCGATGTTGGTGAACGGAACAGTGATTTTCTAGAACTCATTCACATGATGTATATGGCCCTTTCAGAACCATGTCTAGAAACCATGACTAAAACCAGCTTGATAGAAAGATAAAAGTACTTCGATCAGATCGATGTGGTGAATATCTCAGCTTTGAATTTCTCAATCATCTAAAAGAGTGTGGAATAGTTTCACAACTCTCTCCACCTAGCACACCCCAACTTAATGGCGTGAGTGAAAGGTGAAATCGAACTCTACTTGATACGGTTCGATCGATGATATATAGAACTAACTTGCCTCACTCCTTTCGGATCATGCTCTTATGACCGCTACCCGCATTATCAATCTGGCTCCGACTAAAAAGGTAAACAAAAGCCCATATGAGATATGGCATGGGCGTAAACCCGATTTGGAATACCTTATAGTATGGGGATATGAAGCATACATCACCAGTGATGCTGATGATAAGCTCAATCCTCGAGGCGAAAAGGTTGTTTTCGTCGGATACTATAAAAGAAGCGGATATTATTTCTACCATCCTGATGCAAATGTTATTTCCATCAAAAGGAAGGGGCACTTTCTCGAGGAAGAACTTCTTAATCGAGGAACTGGAAATAATGTGGTTGATCTTGAAGAAATTCGAGATCCAACAACAACCGCTGATGAAGTCGGAATGTCTGAACAACAAGAAATTGTTGCTGATGAATCAGACATGAACACAAGCGCTCGCAGAAGTAGCAGGACTCGTAAAGAACCTAACAGATACCTTTGGCATCTCGAAGGTGCTTAAGTCTTGGTAGTAGATGAGTCTAATGACGAACCTACTAACTACAAATCTGCTATCTCAGATCCTGAATCTGCGAAATGGCTGGAAGCCATGAATGCTGAGATGCAATCTATGCGTGATAATCAAGTCTAGGACTTGGTTGAGCTACCCCCCCGAATCTCGGGCCGTAGGGAGCAAATGGATTTTCAATAGAAAAACCGATATGCATGGAAATGTACACACCTTTAAAGCACGGCTAGTTGCGAAGGGTTTCACTCAAACTCAGGGTATTGACTATGATGAAACCTTCTCGCCCGTTGCTATGATCAAATCGATCAGGATATTGCTTGCCATAGCCGCGTACTATGAGTACGAAATATGGCAAATGGATGTCAAAACTGCTTTTCTTAATGGGCATCTCTCTGAAGATGTCTATATGGTTCAGCCTGAAGGTTTTGTCGATCCTAAATATCCAAGTAGAGTGTGTAAGATGAATAAGTCTATTTATGGACTCAAACAGGCATCTCGTAGCTGGAATCTTCGTTTTGACCAGAAAATCAAAGAGTTTGATTTTGTCAAGAATGAAGATGAGCCTTGTGTTTACAGAAAGGCTAGTGGGAGCACTATATCATTCCTCATCCTGTATGTGGATGATATACTAATCATTGGAAATAACATCCCTATGCTTAATGAAGTTAAACACTATTTGGGATCTTGCTTCGCAATGAAAGATCTTGGAGAAACTGCTTACATTCTGGGAATGAAGATCTATAGAGATAGATCTAAGCGGCTTCTAGGGCTAAGTCAAAGAACGTACATACCCAAAATGATGACACGCTTTAAGATGGAAAACTCCAAGAATGTAGGTATTCCTTTGACTAAAGAAACCGTGTTGAACAAATCGCAATCTCCTTCAATGGACATTGAAATTAAGCAAATGGAAGTAGTTTCATATGCTTCAGCGATTGGTTCAATCATGTATGTTATGTACTGGACTTAACGTCTCGTATGCTTTAAGCATGACCAGTCGTTTTTAGCACAATCCTGGCATTGCCCAATGGACTGCAGTAAAGAACATTCTGAGGTACTTAAGAAGAACCAAATATATGTTCTTGGTGTTTGGAGGAGTGAAAGAGGAGCTCACTGTAAGGTGTTACACTGTTGCTGGCTTTCAAAGTGACCGAGATGATTCTCGCTCACAATTAGGATTCGTATTCACTCTCAACGGAGGAGCTGTCTATTGGAAAAGCTCCAAACAGAGTATAGTGGCATATTCGGCCACCGAATCCGAATGTATAGTTGCATCAGATGCTGCGGAAGAATCTGTTTGGATGAAGTAGTTCATCAGCGACCTCGATGTGGTTTCAAGAATTCATAAACCAATCTAGGTGTTCTGTGATAACATAGGAACCATGGCTCAAACCAAGGAGCCTAGATCACAGGGCCAAGCACATTCTAAGAAAGTTCCACTATATACGGGAGATACTGGAACGAGAAGACATCTTAATAAGCAAAGTAGACACAAATCAAAACCTAGCAGACTTGTTCACTAAGCCCATGACTCAGGACAAGCATGATCAGCATATGGATGCTATCGGGCTTAGATTAGCTAGCAGTATGTTTTGATTTAGTATTTGGGTGTACGAACATTCAAACAGTTGTACCTTTTGAATTCACCTTTGATTTACTGGCTAAATGCAAAGTTTAAATCTTACAACTGTGTTCGATTTTAATACGTTTAATCCATGAATCTTGTATTCTAAATTATCCGTAGTCGGTCAGACTCGTGGGAACGACTCTGAATTAAGACTATTCCGACTTTGGACTCAAGGAATTGACTTCCAAATTCACAGACCTCATTATGAATGACGTTGGATGTAACTCGCATCAAATTATCTTCATGGATCTTAGTCATAAGATGATTTGATATTGGTATACTCATTTAGTATCCTCTGACCTGAGATACATATTAGAACTTCCGTTTACCAAGGATTATTCTTTGATTACTGTCAACCGCTGTCGCGTAACTGCCAGTCATAAAGGCTTTAATTGGGAATAGTTCTGAAGTTAAGTGGGAGTTGTATGTAGTCGATAAGGGATTCTGTACTCTTACATTATATGTAACAGTTAGACATTGTGGCGCCCTCGTTGATTCAAACTGGTGAAGTGTAAGGCCTTACCCAAACTTACTGTGTGTTTGTTCGGACCACTTTGACTCTTGATCGAGAACAATAATAATTGAATGCCATATGAGAATGAACAAAATCCATGTCTCATTAATTCAATTTATGTCTTTTACAGAAAGGATAAATGACAACAATTACCATAAGTCTATTGTATTGCATTAGTAAGGTGTTACTAATAGCAAGGTGTTTTGGGTTAATGACTTTAAAGTGTCGTACCTTGTTGGGGGCAGCCATGTGCAGCTAGAGCGCCGCTGACTGTCTGCGTTGAGGATTTTATCGAAACCCGTCCAAGTGGGAGATTGTTGGAATTATATGTACGGGTTCGATAAGTCAACGCTGCTGACCGAGCTATGACCCGTAAGAGTTACACCTTGGGCAATGAACACTAAATCCACTTAACTCGATTAACTGGTAATCACGAACAATTAACGAAATAAACGGACTTATTATTTATACTAATTATAAATAATATGTATAACGTTTATTCTGTTATTCTCGGGCTTTATCGCGTCTTGAACCTGTACTACATATATATTAGATTTGGTACCCGGGTAATTATTAAATCATTATATTTAATATAATATTTATTTGGGTACACGATATTTGTTGACCAGGTTTACCCAGTGACATTTCACCTTGCATTAATTGCTCTAATAGTTTGTAGTGAATTAAATGCTCCAAAATATGTAGGTTTCATTAAATGGACCTTCTAGCTTTTTCTAATATAAAAAGTCCACCTTTCTATCTCTTGATTGACGGAGGGTTTTTTTTTACAAAAGGAGGTGAATGGAGCTTTATTTCTCTAAGTATTGAAAAGCTAGCCTTAATAATACTCTCTTTTGGTTTTTTGTTTTTCTGCTGTGAAAAAGAAAGAAGAGACATATTATCTAGCTCAATTATTTTGGCAAGTGATCATATTCATTTTCGAGAATATTGTGTTGGAAATAAAAGGTCTCAAGTATTGTTCAATCGCTGCTGTTCAGTTGAACACCACCGGTTACCCGACGCACCCCGTTTTAGTTCGTGTTCTAGCAACTCGTTCATTGTACCTCGGTGTCTCAAACGGTTAGTCTTTAACCGCTAAGGTATATCTATCTCATCAGTAGATTAATTAATTTTATACCGTATTTGCATGTCTGTACCATGATCCTGTTCGGTTCACTTTTGGTGTTGATTATTTATAAATATTCCGTTGCGTTTATTAATTACCTTTTTAATTAATAAAATATATATCAAACCTGTTTTTGATAAAAGTAAAATTGACACCAATGAATCCCAACAAACAGTTGGGAAGGACACCTATCTTTGGGTGAGCTCTACTGCAGCCATTACCGTATTAGTATGCATACCGCTCTGTTTGAGGCATTGCATGGATGATAATGTTAATCTCCTCGTGGACTGAGGTGGATGACAACCTAATAACGGGTCCAGGACTTACACTCGAAACCCTTGGGAAGATTATTAAGAATGGAAATCATTTGGCAGCAACGCGTGGCCGTCAGGAAAGTTGATAAGCTTAGAAAACACTGGGAGTTCACTGTAGGCGAATGTGTCATAATCGAAGGTCTCACCCTGGGAGGGTGCAGTGCGTTATAGATGTAACGCCTCGTATCTTCGTATTTCTATTTAAAAGTATTCGTATCTGTATTCTATTTTTCGAGGCGTTAATCATAATAAATTATTATATACATACTTGTATTTGTACAAACAATCATTTAAATATATGTTTTTTTTTTCGAAACCGAAAAGCTTTAAAGATTTTTAATAATTTTTAAGAATTTTTCTAGATTAGGTCCCTTTTGTAAAAAGTACATGTTTTAATCCATAGTATTCGAAAAAAAAAAAGAATAGTGACCATGAATAGTGACATACGGATTATACCCATTTTTCTTCTCCAATCACCTTTTCCACCTCTTTCAATCACCTTTTCCACCTCCATTCTCCATTATTAATTTCTTTTTCATTTATTTTTTTATTTATCTTTTCTATTTATTTATTTTAATTATCTCCACCAATCACCATTCACCTCATTCACCTATAAATACCAACCTTCTCCTACCATTTTCTTCACACCAAATCTTCTCAATCTTCTCTCAAACTCTCTAATTCTAAGAATTCTAAAAGAACACCAAGTGTTCTAACCATTCTCCTCTCTCTCTAATTCTCATAAAATCTTCCAAGCAAGAAAGAGAAGTCGAAGAGTTCTAAATAAAACAGTACACCCAACAAAGTTCGTAGTATGCTCTGTGGTTGCAGCTTAGTCTGATCTTCCACATCAGAAACGGGGATTCGGTTGACTATTTTGTATACGGTAGAATTGTACCGCTTATAGGCTTGAAGTTTCCAACCTTCAACTCGTCACGGGATTACCAAAGGAACAACTTTGAGAAACCGTGAGTATACTCGCAACCCCTTTTTATGTTTACCACTTTTTTGGGTGTAACATGTTTACCTTATTTAAATACACTTAAACTTATTCTTTATGCAATGCACAAAAAAAATACTTATACATGAATACTATGTTATGATACTTGATGCTTACGTGGACCATACTTATGTAATATGTTTTAGTCATTAGCTTTCACGAGCCTCCATTTGACATGTATAGCGCTATAGGAGTAACGCACCGCCCCCTTTAAACTTGGGTCATGTTGAATTACTTAAACTTTCTTGCGTAAACAAAGGATTGGCTAGAAATATTGCATGCCATGTTAGATCTTGTATAAACAAAGTTGCCATGTGGATTCGTTTTTAAACTTTTATACTTATACTTATGCTTAAACTTGTATACTCGCCTTTGCTTTTGCATTGAATTGTATTTTAAACATGTTACAGGTTAAGGATTAATGATGCTATGAAAATGGATAGCAAAGATGCCTAGATACTCACTTAGACGTTTAGGTTTAAAGTGTTGTATCAATATTGTTATATCATTTTTGAACAATGTTATTATTTGAGTTTCTTTGTAATATTTGACAATTCATCTATGTTATGAAATCGGTTGAATTAAATATTGTCACCAAAGTGTTATGAAGTCTCTTGAAATCTACGCACTTCGTCTCATCCCGATGTTTTCGCCATCGGTTGGGGTGTGATAATAGAAAACGTGTCAAGCTTAGTTTATGATGCGTTGGGGACATTCGGATTCTGGAATGAATCGGTGACATGGTTCACAAGCTCGAGTTAACCGACGAATTGGGTAATGTGCATGATATCATTTATGTCTCGAATCTAAGGCGGTGTACGTCCGATGAAACACTTGTGATACCCCTATTAGAGTCTGAGATTAATGACAAGCTGCAACTATTAAGAAATCTACTGGAATCATGGACCAGAACGTCAACATTCGTTAGCATAGTCGTATGGCAATCGTGAGAATTCGTTGGATCTCAAGACGTGGACCGGAGTTCACCCGGGAACGTAAGGACATCATAAAGCTCTAATATCCTCAATTGTTCAGGGGTTGAACCAACTTTTGCTATCATTGGCGAATTTCAGGACGAAATTCCCTTTCAAGTTGGGGATGATGTGGTACCCGCGGAAATCCACAGTCATCCTGAGTTAACATCTTGTGGATTTGAATTACTTATCAAATTTCGGGACGAAATTTCTTTCAAGTTGGGGATGATGTGACAACCCGAGCTTTCAAGATCTTCACTCGACACGTTACTCGTTTACAATTGTGTTTTCGTAATTATTTGTGTTGTAACTTGTATATTTGAGCCCAATGATAAATCAAAAGTGAATTGATATTGTTGGCAAATTCCATGTGATCAAATCATGACCTGATAAAGTCTCTCGGGCCAATACAATTTAGATTAGATAGCATGTGATAATAATCTTTAGTTCTAGGCCCATTAATTGCAATAACATTACGGTCCAATAGAAATTTAGTAAGTTCAGAATTCTTATAATTATGTTGTTGTTTGATATATAATTAATTGGTGTATGGAATTATATTTGGGTAAATTGTGAAATTGTTGACTGCTCAAGTATATAAACTAAGCACTTGGGACGACGAAACATGGCTCACTCGACGAAACACTTTATGTTTCGTCATACACATCACTTGGTGTTTCGTCGCACAAGATGTTTCGTCATGCACAACACACATCATTTGGTGTTTCGTCGCACAAGGCCCTTATTCGCTGAACTGGCCTTTCGGCCCAAGTGAGACCCAACGATATATTTACCTTACAACCGCATAACAATACGTACGATCATATTCGGCGAAACCCTAAACTCTCCTTTCCTCTCCCTTGAATCGCGACGGCAGTAGACCTCCATCATCGAGGCATCATTCGATTCGATTGAACTCTTGGTTAGTAGAATTACATTATGTTAGTCCTTAATTATTCGGTCTTACTATGATGGTGTGGTTGATTTGCTGGTACATAGGATTGATGATATAGGGTTTGTATGTGTCACAATTTGATAAACATGCTAGATAAAGCTTTAATCAGAATTGATGTTGACGGCCTAATGTTACTTGATGAACTAGTTGCTACTTGTTATGTAAATTGTTCGAATCAAGCACTGTTGGTTAAGGCATGATTATGTGGGTTATTGTTGATGCCTGTTATTGTATGCGATGTAGAATTATGATTAGAACATGTGTTCATGAATGACAAGGGTTGTTAATCCATGGTAATGTGTTTCAATATCTATGATAATGACGAACGACAATTAGGGTTTAATATGTTGTGGTCGCATGAAAGATATGATTTATATGAATATAATCGATTAAATTGTGATGATTGATCTGATGGGAAAACTGCAAAACGTGTTAGAAACTGTAACTGTCTGTATGGGGTTGCGACGAATAACTAGACTCCTCATTTATCATATTGTCGACCAAACATGTGGAGTTTCGTCACCTATATTCTCGACGAAACCTGGGGAGTTTTGTCACCCCTCATCTCGATGAAACATGGGGGTTTCGTCGTGTAAGTAAATGAGCTGAACAGTAGGTGATCTATGTTGATTTGACTTGTATGAAAAACAAACACACCTGTTATACTTTGTGACATTTGCATGAGATGTGAACTTGGGAAAGGTGATGTGTATTAGTTGTATGTTATGCTGTGATTAGGTGATAGATGTAAACGGTGAACTTGATTGATTGTAAAAGCTGATATTATTGGTAACCATGGTTGGGAACACAAACTGTGTTTTAAACATGTATGAAATCTGAATGCTTGCTATGTGATTTGTGTTAACGGTATTTCGTGTGATTTGTTGCAAACGTGAATTGGATATGTGTTTACAAAACTGACCGTTCTTGGTGACCACTGTAGGGTATGGTTTTCCAACTTGGTACGGGTAATGTGATGTAACATACCGAGCAATCTAAGGTGAGTTCACTGCTCTTTTTCCAAGCATGCATCCCGGGTAGGGATATCTGGTAATTGTTCCGGGGGGAACGTCGGGTTATTGGGATGTTGGTTATTACACTCATTTCTATCATTTAAGACCCCTTACATCTACCGGTAGTTGCCGGGGAGGCAACGAGGTTATTAGTTGATAGAACTATTAGGTTTGGCACCCTCACACCGTACCAGGGAGGACGGGCGTGAACTAATTACTTTAAATCATGACCAATGTTTTGATAGAGACATTAGGGTTGGGCAAATAAATCTAGTAGCCATCTGTGGTACTCGAGTTAATAACAACATCAAATCAAATCACTGAAACGTTCTATACTCATATCTGGTAACTAAACACGTTAACAAAACTTTGAACTCACCAGCGTCGTCTGACACACTTGTCTGCATGCTTGCAGGTTTGTAGGTTTATATCATTGGGACTTGCTGTCTGGGATGCTGGAGTGGTCATGGGTCGAGATACATGGGAACTCAAAACAAGCTTAATGGTTTATGTACACATGGTTTACGTAACACTTAACAAATGAGTTATGCTTTCGCTGTATACAATGAATGATATGTAACGTTTGTAACACTTTATATTAATGAATGAAAGTTTTATTTAAATATATTTATGAGTTCAATGTGATTGGTGGCTTGGATCCTGGTACGTCACACGTCTCGCGGGGGTTTCCGCATGTGGTATTTTGGGGGTGTGACATAAAAAATCAAAGAAACAGGCCATGTTTTTTAAAGTAGACTTCCATAAAGCATACGAGTTAGTCAATTGGAATTTTCTTGATTCCATTATGATGCAAATGAACTTCCCTAGTAGATGGCGGAAATGGGTAATGGCGACCCTCTATTCGGAAAAGTCGTCGGTTTTGGTAAATGGTTCCCCCACCCGTGAATTTGTTTGTACTCGCGGCCTTAGACAAGGGGATCCCCTATCCCCGTTCCTATTCGTCATTGTCATGGAGGCTTTAACTAGGATTATGAAGAAAGCAATGTCGGAAGATCTTTTTAGAGGTATAAGATGCACAAATAACGGTCCTTATATTTCTCACCTTACTTACGCGGACGACGTCATGTTCCTTGGTGAGTGGTCTTATAATAATATTATGAACCTTAGAAGGATCCTTAGGTGTTTTTATCTTACTTCTGGGCTTAAAGTTAATCTCTTGAAATGCAACGTATATGGTATTGGTGTAAGCGATTTGGAAATCCAACGTATGGCGAATATTATGGATTGTAAGAAAGGGTCATTTCCATTTAAACATCTAGGGCTGACAGTTGGTGCCAACATGAATCTTTCTCGAAACTGGAACCAGTGATTGAATTATTCAGAAGCAGATTATCGATCTGGAAGGCTAAACATCTATCATATGGTGGTAGAATTACACTACTTAAATCGGTTCTTACTCTCTACCGACGTATTATTTTTCCTTATTTAAGGCACCGACACAGGTTATCGATTCACTGGAGAGGATTAGACGGGGAGAAAGCGAAATGAATTGGGTTGCATGGGAAAAAACAATAGCCCCGATCGAGTATGGTGGCCTCGGTTTTGGTTCGCTAAAAGATGCTAAGCTTGCTATGCTAGCAAAGTGGTGGTGGCGTTTCAGAGTACAGAGAGAAGGATTATGGAGGAATATTATATGGGTGTTCCATCACAATAGTAGGTCCTGGTCGGCAATCCCCGTTAAAGTCTCTATTACTGGACCGTGGAAACAAATAGTGGGCATCAACGACACCATAATTAGTCGAGGGATAGATCTAAGGAAGGCTATCAAAGTGGTAATAGCTGACGGCTCAAATACCTCCTTTTGGCTTGATAATTGGCTGGGTGAATCACCTTTAAATCTGATATTTCCCAGCTTGTTTAATCTTGAAAATAACAAGTTTTGTAATGTTAATGATCGTTTACGTCCTTCTAGTTATAGTCCTAGTAAGCAGTTTACTTGGGATTGGGCTAGGCCCATTTCAGTTGGGTTGGAAATTGGTGAACTACATGATCTGCTTGGCATTTTAAGTGTTGTTGTTGTATCGCATGGAGTAGACAAACAGATATGGAACTTAGATAACTCATGTTTGTTCTCGGTTTCAAGCATAAAAATGTTCTTAAGCTCGGCTGATAGAGTTCTCCCAAGCAGGGTATTCTCATGGAATAGTTGGACTCCAAAAAAGGTGGGCTTAGTGGCGTGGAGAGTAGAAAAGGATAGACTCCCAACTCGGGAAGCTTTAAGTAGACGACGGATCGATATTGCAGATGTGTCCTGTGTTTTATGCGGAGAATATGTGGAATCAAGTGAACATTTGTTCGTTGCTTGTCATTTCAGTCAAATAGTTTGGCAGAATTGTCACACCCCTATTTTCCACGTGTCACCGGTGGGCCCGGTGGGGAGTATCGTGACGTAGTTGATATCATTATAAGTCAAACAACACAATATATAAATGCACAGGGGAAGCAAAGATAGATTCATTTCAAATTTAATATAGTGTAATATTAAATATCACGAATAGTTGAAACAGATCCACAGGCGGATCAAAATAAAATAAGATATTGTTCAACAGTTTATTTGACATCCAAGCTTGCGAGACTTATTGTGGACGCTTAGAAGAACAGCCAGCCTAGTACGAGTAGTACCTGCACTTAACCTTTTGGAAAAATACGTCAGTTTACACTGCTAAATACAATTTAACTGACTCATTTTGAAAAGGGTTGAAAATTGATTTGAATGCTCATGGCACAAAACATTTTATAACTTGGGATAATTATGTGAAAATAATCTTGTAAGGGATTTACATGTTACTTATGCATTCAGTAGCCCGATCCGTAGACCGGGTTAAAGATTAATAGACACACCACAATATTGAGTTATGCACTGAAAGGTGTACGCCTACACCCCGTGCTCAGGTCGTGGCCATCTCGTAAGATGATGCCAAGGATATCCGGGACATGGTCATTAACCCCCCAAAGGCTTTAAGCAAACAAAACACATTCAAAACATAGCATATCAATAATTTAACCTCTATTCGATTAAAGATTCAATGCCGGACCAAGCGGTATATTATATACCGTACCCCAAGCCCGTATAGGGAAAATAAGTTAAAAGTATTTACCTTTGTAAGTATAAATCACAATTAGCGAGTGAAGGTAGCTTTTACTGGTTCTTCTATTCTGGAACAAAGGTTTATAATAACCTATTAGATTTCTAACGGGTCTTTATTTAAGCCTAAGCTTAGACCGGTTAGTTTTAAGGACGATACGGTTCAAACGCACGATTAAGCGAAGACCGGATAGAATGTGATTTAGACCCGACAAGTTTGAAGACTTGTATAATATGGGTATACTAAATACATTCTGGATTTTGGGACAAAAATGATAATGTTTGACCCGTTTCGGTCAATTTATGCAAACTAGTTACATAAACCGAACCGGACGCGAAAAGGGCGTTACGGGTAACCATAAGAGTCATATGCAAGTTCCCTGAGTTAATATGCCTTAAATATGTGATAATATCAGTAAGATATCTTCTATTATGCCCCAAACGAATTTAAACTCAATTTACGCCTCATAAGGGCATTTTGGTCATTTAAATGATTATAAAAGAGTTTAATTGGAAATCTGAATTACAGGTCTGTTTTATACAGTAAATACACTTAATTTAATAAGTTATAACAGTAGGGTATGACCTATATGTGAAATTTATCATTTAAAACCAAACTATGCACCTTAGGGGTATTTTGGTAATTTCACTTAGGCTTAAAAGGTCAAAACTGGAAACCTGAGTTTATAAACTTTTACTTACTGTTATTATATAAAAATATACTAAAAATATCAGTAGGTATTAACCTTAGATGTTTAATATAGTTTTAATACATACTATGCGTTAAAAACGCTTAAAAAGGCGATTTGGAGCCATTTCCGGGTTTTTTAAAGGAAAGCTGATATTTTTATAATTCCAGAAGGCTCAAAATATTTTATTTAACAAATAAAATCAGTAGAAAAAGGTTTGGGGTCAAAAGGATTTGTAAAACTCATTTTATGGCTTAAAAGGGCAAAACCGTCATAAACCGAATCAAACCTAGAGACCTATGTTATGCTCAGCCAAAAAATTAAATAAAAATCTTCAAAAATCCCATAATATTATATTACATCAGTGGGTAAAAAGTTTAATATCAAAAAGTGGGTTTAAATAGGCTATTCGCTAATTACGTCGTTTAATTAACATAAAGCTTTCAATTTACGCTAATGAGCATAACTCTTAATCTAGACCTCAAACTGATGTCAAATTTTAGGTGCAAGTTTATAAATCAGTAACTAAGGTTTCTACTTTTTTACTTTTTCAAAAATCATGTTTTATAGTCAAAAGGGCATAATAGTCAGCATTTAAGCATTAATCGGAAACATGCATATGAATCGGATAAGTATTGAACCAAGTTGTATAATCTCAGAGAGTTATACTTATATGAAACCTGGTCCAAAATAAGCTCTAAGGCAGATCTTAAACATGCATAAACGGGTCAGAACTGAAAGTCAAAGCAAAAGTCAACTTATGCGACTTTCGGTTCCGATCCGGGTTTAAACTGAAAATTGTCGAGTTGAACATGTTGGGACATGTTCTTACATTAATTACCATGTTATATTAATGATCAAACAGGTTGCATGTACCCTACATTGCTAATTATACTTAAATTTGAAAATACACATTCTGTTGACTTTTTAAAGTAAGCTTTGACTCGACAATTAACATAGTTAGAGTGGGAATCTGAAAGTACCCTTTTAAGGGTTTGTTACCCACATAAATACCTACTTGTAGGTACTTTCAATTCAAGAAATGACTGAGCAAATTTCATTTAATCTCGAAGTCAAACTTAATTTACGACAGTTTGACTTTTAGTTAATTAACTAAGCTAGAACGAATTAGAAAGGGTTATGAACACTTACAAGAGTCTTAATTACGAGTAGAGATCACTAGAAAGCCTGAGGTTGATCAGAGGAGCTCCAGAAGTGGGTCTTGTGAGTTTTGAAAATGCAAGTGATCAAAGTTGCAACTTTGAACATCATATATAGCCAATTAATTCTCATAAGATGATGCCACATGAGTCTACCGATGTTATAAGATCTGTCCAGGTGCCCCTCTATGCATGTAAAACCATTGGTGAGTCCCTGGTATCATATAACAGCTGTTAACAATCGAATTCAGACCTGAAACTGACATCTGCGCATTATTCTGCGCTGGTCACTTGTTCGCGGGCCGCGAGGTCCCTTACGCGGGGCGCGTACAAGTTGGCAACCAGCCAAACAGGTCTCCAAGATTTACAATTCAGTCCTTGGTCCTTTGTTACGTGGTTTTGCTTATTTTTCTTGCTCATTAGACCCTCAAACCTGATTTTTAAGGGCCTTAGGACATCTACCAACTTGGTTAGGTCCTTGGTTAACTTTGTGCTTACCCGAAAAGTCACGAATTTCAATGTTAACGCATTTAACCCTTCGTGCACGGTTTTGATCATAACTTTCTCATACGATAACGAAACTTTATGAAATTTTTATCACATATTCTAGTGAGTATATTTTATCGTTAAAAAGCTTCGGGTTTGCCAAAAGGTCACTCAGAGGTATACTTTCAACATGTTGACACATTTAGCCCCTGTAGTTTGTTATTCCTCACTTTCTTTCATTTTCCGCTTCGTATGATCCATGATTTATTTGTTAGAGATTATAAAAACCATGTAGGGTTATTGTAGAGCCTATTTATCCATTGTTGACACTTTGGACCCTTATATTCAAATAGTTTCACTGTTTGTCAACTTTAGTCCCTCTAAAGTACTTTTTCACATATTCCAAGGTTATGACACGTGTCAATACATTATTGGACGTAAATTTTCGAGGTGTTACATCCTCACCCCCTTAAAAGAAATCTCGACCTCGAGATTTACTGAAACAAATGAGGGTATTTTTCTTTCATCGTGGATTCTACCTCCCACGTGTATTCGGGACCTCTACGGGCATCCCATTTGACCTTAACAATAGGCACATGCTTCCTTCGAAGCTTCTTTACCTGTCGATCCTCAATCGACAATGGTTTCTCCACAAATTTCAAGCTTTCATCTATATGCACATCCGTATGTGGTATGGCCAGTGATTCATCAGCGAAACACTTCTTCAGATTACAGATGTGAAAAACATTGTGGATAGCACTGAGCTCTTCAGGCAAGTTTAACTTATAAGCAACTGACCTGACACGTTCGATAACCTCGGGCTTAGCTTGCCTTTCTTACCAAATCGCATCACCCCCTTCCAGGGTGATACTTTAAGCAATACCTTGTCACCTACTTCGAAGTGAAAAGACTTACGCTTTGGATCCGCATAACTTTTCTGCCTATCCCTGGCAGCTTTCAGGCGATCACGAATATGGACAATCTTGTCCGTTGTTTCAAAGACCAAATCTGGTCCTGATAATTGAACTTCTCCTACTTCCGCCCAACAAATGGGTGTTATGCATTTTCTACCATATAATGCCTCAAAAGGCGCAGCCTTAATACTAGTATGGTAGCTATTATTATAGGAGAACTCGATCAATGGTAGGTGGTTATCCCAACTGCCACCTAAATCAATTACACATGCTCGAAGCATGTCTTCCAGCGTTTGGATGGTACGCTCACTCTGTCCGTCCGTCTGTGGATGGTAAGCCGTACTAAAATTTAAGCGTGTGCCCAAAGACTGTTGGAAACTTTTCCAAAAATGAGAGGTGTACCTTGTATCTCTATCAGAGATAATTGACACTGGTACTCCATGTAGAGCTACAATTTTATCTACGTATAATTGAGCTAACATGTCAGAGCTGTAAGTTTCCTTTATGGGTAGGAAATGTGCTGACTTAGTCAGTCTGTCTACTATGACCCATATAGTATCATTTCCCTTTCTTGTCTTTGGCAACTTCGTGATAAAATCCATTGTCACCATCTCCCACTTCCATGTGGGAAGTTCAGGCTGTTGTAGCAAACCTGACGGCTTCTGATGCTCAGCTTTTGACTTGCGCGCACGTCAAACATTTAGCTACATAGGCAGCTACAGGCTTTTTCAAGCCTATCCACCAATAGTTTGCCTTTAGATCCTGGTACATCTTATCAGCTCCAGGATGAATAGAATATTTGGACCTGTGGGCTTCCTGGAGGATAACATATCGAAGTCCTCCAAAAACTGGAACCCATATTCATCCATTCAATCTTAGCATTCCGTCCTTGTCATAGGATAACTGCTCCTCAGTTACTCCTAGCTTTTCTTCAGGATAGTTAGCCTCCAACACAGCTTCCTTCTGTGCAGCCAATATCCTGTCGTTCAAACCATTCTTGATTTCAATGCGCATGGCATTGATTCTTATCTTCTTTACTCTTTCCTTCCTACTTAAGGCGTCAGCAACTACATTTGACTTGCCTGGATGGTGTTTTATCTCATAATCATAATCATTTAAAGTTTCCATCCAGCGTCGCTGCCTCATGTTCAAGTCCTTCTGATTGAACAAGTGTTGAAGGCTTTTGTGATCTGAATAGATCACACACTTGGTTCCATATAAGTAATGCCTCCATAGCTTTAACGCAAATACAACGGCACCCAGTTCCAAGTCATGGGTGGTGTAGTTCTTCTCGTGCACCTTTAGCTGTCGTTAAGCGTAGGCAATAACCTTGCCTTTCTGCATGAGTACACAGCCCATACCAGTGTGTGACGCATCACAATACACCACAAATTCTTCTATACCATCGGGCAATGTTAGCACTGGTGCATTGCTCAACTTTTTCTTCAGAATGTCAAAGGATTCCTGATGCTTAGGGCCCCAGTCAAACTTAACCTTCTTACGTGTCAACGAAGTTAGGGGCGCAGCAATCCTTGAGAAGTTTTCGATAAATCGCCTATAGTATCCAGCTAAACCCAAAAAACTACGAATCTCAGTAGGTGTCTTTGGCTCTTGCCAATTCATAACTGCTTCTACCTTAGCGGGATCCACTTGGATACCACGCTCACTTACCACATGTCCAAGGAATTGGACTTCTCGAAGCCAAAATTCGAACTTCGAAAATTTGGCGTAGAGTTTCTCATGATGTAGAAGTTTAAGAATACAACGAAGGTGTTTCTCGTGGTCAGCTTGGCTCTTCGAATAGATGAGAATGTCGTCAATGAAGACGATGACAAATTTATCTAAATAAGGCTTGCAGACGCGATTCATGAGATCCATGAATGCGGCCGGCGCATTAGTGAGCCCAAAAGGCATCACTAGGAACTCGTAATGACCATAACGAGTCCTAAATGCAGTCTTTTGCACATCTTCATCCTTGAACTTCAACTGATGATAGCCTGACCTCAAGTCGATCTTAGAAAAGTAGCTTGCCCCTTGCAATTGATCGAACAGATCATCGATCCTGGGTAAAGGATACCTATTCTTGATAGTGACTTTATTTAGCTCACGGTAATCGATGCACAAACGCATCGACCCATCCTTCTTCTTGACAAACAAGATCGGCGCTCCCCAAGGAGACGAACTAGGTCTAATAAAACCTTTGGCTAGCAGATCATCTAGCTGCGTCCTTAACTCCTTCATCTCCGTTGGTGCTAACCTATAAGGTGCTCTCGCTACTGGTGCTGCACCAGGGATGACGTCGATTCGGAATTCCACTTGCCTATCTGGTGGTAAACCAGGTAGTTCTTCAGGAAAAACCTCAGGATATTCCGAAATGACAGGGATGTCTTCAATCTTAGGCTTCGGCTCGTCAATAGTAACATGCGCCATATAAATGACACAACCCTTCTTCAAGCATCCAGATGCCTTGAGAATGGACACTTGCTCAGGCAATCCATGCTGGGTATCCCCTTGGATGGTGAGTGACTCACCAGACGGAGTTTTGACTACCACTTGCTTTCTGTTGCACACAATCTGGGCTTGGTTATGCGATAACCAATCCATACCTATAACTATATCAAAGCCGGCTAGCTTAATGGGAAGTAAGGACAAAGGAAAAGAGTGATTCCTAATGGATATAACACATCCATCCAACACAGTTGAGGCGGTTTCTATGGTTCCATAAGCTAATTCCACCTCGTATTTCACACTTAAGGGTTTTACAGGCAATTTCAACAACTCACAAAACTTATTATCCACAAAAGACTTATCTGCTCCAGAATCAAACAATACTCTAGCAAAAACATCATTTACGAGAAAAGTACTTGTAATCACGTTGTCATCCTGAACAGCTTCCTTAGCGTCCATCTTGAAGACCCTGGCATTGGTCATTTTCCCATCCTCGGTTTTCTTGGTGGTTTTTGGGCAATTGGACTTAATGTGCCCTTTTTCATTGCAACTGTAACATGTTGCATCTTTCAGCTTCTTACACTCCAAAGTCTTATGATCCGTGGATTTGCAAATTCCACAGGGTCTCGAGTGAGACTGGGATTTCGACTCAAGTCGACACCTCCCAAAATGGTTCTTCTTACAAGTTTTACATTTGGGCTTATCCCCCGATTGTTGCCCATCCTTCTTAGATCCCGACCCTTTCTTGTGGTCGTTATTTCCTCGGTGTTTCTTACCTGATCTTCATGAGGTATCGTCCTCACGCTTCCTCTTACCTTCTTCTGAGTTCCTGAGAGCTCTCAACCTGACTACGTCCAAGGTAAGAGATAGAGATAGATCAGCTGCTGATCTGAAGGTAGCAGGCCTTGATGCCTTAACACTAGCTTTAATCTCTGGGGCTAAACCCCCGATGAAGCGATCAATCCTCTTAGGTTCTGGGGTTACCAAGTACGGAACCAACCTAGATAGGGTATTGAAAGTGGTGAGCTATGCTTAGCAATCTAAATTCTTCATCACCAATGATAAGAAGTCTGATTCGATTCTCTCGACTTCGTGCTGCGGGCAATAATTCTCTTTAATAAGAGCAACGAACTGATCCCATGACAGGTTGTAGAGTGGGATTTTTCCAGCAGCTTGTATGAGAGACTTCCACCACGCCAGTGCTTCTCCCTTGAACGATTGGGATACATATTTTACTACGTCCCTTTCAGCACAACCGTTAATTTCTACTATCGTATCCATCTCGTCCAACCAGGTCATGCAGTCAACCGCTCCCTTTTCCCCAGTAAAGTCTCTGGGTTTACATGAGACGAAGTATTTGTATGTACAGGACTTACCTCGCGGTTGTTTATGCTCGACCTTCCTTGACGGGACACTGTTTTGATTTGAAGAGTGATGATCGTCATCATCCTTCTTTGGCTTATCTAGCTTAGAGGGTGGCTTATCATGAGCTTCAGAATGTGTCTTTGGCTTAGAGTGAGGAGCTGATCTGGTCCTGCTTCGAGTACCACTCGATTCACTATATTGCCTCTCGATGGCTTTGCAAACAGCATTTTCCACTATTGCTTGTAACTCCGCACCGGTTACAAGTATTTTAGCATTTTCAGGGTTTCCCTCTGGACGACTGTTTATTTCTTCAGACTTAGCCATGTAGTTTTAATTGCTACATAAAAATAAGGACAAGGTCTATTTAGAAGCCTAAACAGTATTATCGTTCTTGACGATTTATTAACCATGGTTTTAAGTAGCCATTTAGTTAATTTATTAAATATATGATTATTTAGGATCTTTATCATAATCCAAAACCATAAATTAGTAATAATAGCACATAGGCCTAGTCACGTAGACAAATTTCTAAATTATAAATTTAGATCTTATAGGATTAAGGTTTGAATAATTAAAACAAATCAATCCCTTTCTTGGCAGGGAGTCTATAAACTACGGCTGCCTTTGGTTTTATATGACATTAGTTATAGCCCGTAGGCATTATGCCACAATCAGATATATATAAAAATATAAATTTGGATAATTTATTAAAAGGGTGACATGTGTGATTTTACGGATCACACTAGCCAAGAATGTTAACATGTTTGCAGATGTTAACAGAGATTTGAATCTTTTTAAACAGGTTCTACCATATTGGCCAGGTCTTTAATATGACATTCAAGCTAGGTTTTACCTTTTTAAGATTCTTATTATTTTATTAAAATGGTAAATCAAAAATATGTTATTTTTCATTTATTCACACATTATATTTAAGCACATAATTTAAAATGAAAAACTTGAACTAACCATTCCAATTAAAATTAAACTAGTACGAGTTTGCCCTAAACGGGACTTTTACAAAAATAACACACCCACGCAGGGGCCAAATAGAAAAAAAAAAAAAAACATACCCCCGCAGGGGTAGAACAGAAAGGAAATATGCCCACGCAGGGGCAGAGTACAGAAATAAATGTCCTCGCAGGGACATTATTACAACTAAAATAAATAAAAAAACAAAGGATTTAGTGATCCTTCTTGCTTTTTCCCTTGATCAAATCCACCATTTTCTTGAACATTCCCCGGTTATGCCTACGTTCTTCCCTCAATTCATGTCGCACCTCTTGTCGCACCTCATTTATCCCTTGAAGGATTTCTTGAAATTGTGGTGGTGACATCACCGGTGTCTGCGGTGGTTGCTGATAGTGCAGAGGCTGAGGAGGCTGTGGTTGCTGATAATGTGGAGGTTGAGGAGGCGGCGGTTGCTGATACCCATATGGTGGATATCCATAGGTCGAGTGTCCCGTAGCCCAGGGACCTCCATAGGGACCTTCCGGACGGAGAGTGTTGAAGCTCGAAGCTACCCAGTAGGGATCCTCTGCAAAGTTGTAATTTGTGTGGATCGGCTGCTCGAAGGGATTGTACGCTGCCGCACCAGTGTAAGTGGGAATTGGGTCTCCGAATCCCAATGGTGGCTGTGGCGCGACTGGCGCAGAGTTCACTTCTGAGACGGGGTCTGAAGATTCTCCCATCTCTGGTTCTTCATGAAGTGGCGAGTACCGGCTACCACTTGAAGGTGGAGGGGTGCTGATGCGCACTCCCCCTCGTGCGGATATTCGCAAGGTCATTCTCCTTCGCCTCGGGGGCGAGGGAGGCTGCAGCTGAGGTGGTGCTGCCGGTGGAGTGACCGAAACAAGTCGGGAATCCTCGGAAGGATTCTGCTGCTGCTGTGGCTGGTGCAGGGGAGAGCTGTGTTGCGGCTGGTGCAGGGGAGAGTTGTGCTGCGGCTGGTGCAGGGGAGAGCTATGGTTACTGGGAGTAAATACCCAGTCATACTGTTTGAATTTCTCCTCAAAGCTGTCGGGACCATTGTATGGTGATCCCACAAAAGCTGACCCATCGGAAATTTCGATGGGGTGGTTCGGAGTTCCAGATGGTGGCATTGAAGGATCGGTATCCTCATCTATATCCATCGGGTTGCCACCAGAAAAGTGGTCTTCGGGTCCAAGTGGGTTAAAACCCACTGGCACTCCAAGGTAGTCGTCAGGGTTGAACTGGCCTTGGAAAACAGGTGATAGGTGGTCAAAGGGTGAGTTATGTCCTTGAAGAGGAATGTAGGACTGGTGGGAGTTGTGGGGCTCATTTTGAGAATGAGGCCCAAAAGAGTGTGGGATGGAAGGGGAGGTACTCAGTGAAACCGAGCGCCTAGCAGGCTCAATGTAGGTCCTCCATGGATCTTGAGGACCCGGGTTATTGGGATCAGAAGGTGTTCGCCGGTGTGAGGGTCCGGCTTCATGGTCATTTGGGGCTACAAGTGCTCCTTTTCCCCATCCTCTTCCTCTCATCCGTGGCGGCATTCTGTCAACCTGTAAAAAACAAACAAGTGATACAACAAGAAAAATATATATAAGACAAAATTAGAAATAAAACAAATTTGGAATATTCCTAAGTTCTTTGTCTAGACTCGAGAATCGAGGAATGTGCAATTGTGTAACTGAGATTAAACACAAAAGGCTAGTGTTTAATTCACTCAGAGTTGGCTCTGATACCAACCTGTCACACCCCTATTTTCCACGTGTCACCGGTGGGCCCGGTGGGGAGTATCGTGACGTAGTTGATATCATTATAAGTCAAACAACACAATATATAAATGCATAGCGGAAGCAAAGATAGATTCATTTCAACTTTAATATAGTGTAATATTAAATATCACGAATAGTTGAAACAGATCCACAGGCGGATCAAAATAAAATAAGATATTGTTCAACAGTTTATTTGACATCCAAGCTTGCGAGACTTATTATGGACGCTTAGAAGAACAGCCAGCCTAGTACGAGTAGTACCTGCACTTAACCTTTTGGAAAAATACGTCAGTTTACACTGGTAAATACAATTTAACTGACTCATTTTGAAAAGGGTTGAAAATTGATTTGAATGCTCATGGCACAAAACATTTTATAACTTGGGATAATTATGTGAAAATAATCTTGTAAGGGATTTACATGTTACTTATGCGTTCAGTAGCCTGATCCGTAGACCGGGTTAAAGATTAATAGACACACCACAATATTGAGTTATGCATTGAAAGGTGTACGCCTACACCCCGTGCTCAGGTCGTGGCCATCTCGTAAGATGATGCCAAGGATATCCGGGACATGGTCATTAACCCCCCAAAAGGCTTTAAGCAAACAAAACACATTCAAAACATAGCATATCAATAATTTAACCTCTATTCGATTAAAGATTCAATGCCGGACCAAGCGGTATATTATATACCGTACCCCAAGCCCGTATAGGGAAAATAAGTTAAAAGTATTTACCTTTGTAAGGATAAATCACAATTAGCGAGTGAAGGTAGCTTTTACTGGTTCTTCTATTCTGGAACAAAGGTTTATAATAACCTATTAGATTTCTAACGGGTCTTTATTTAAGCCTAAGCTTAGACCGGTTAGTTTTAAGGACGATACGGTTCAAACGCATGATTAAGCGAAGACCGGATAGAATGTGATTTAGACCCGACAAGTTTGAAGACTTGTATAATATGGGTATACTAAATACATTCTGGATTTTGGGACAAAAATGATAATGTTTGACCCGTTTCGGTCAATTTATGCAAACTAGTTACATAAACCGAACCGGACGCGAAAAGGGCGTTACGGGTAACCATAAGAGTCATATGCAAGTTCCTTGAGTTAATATGCCTTAAATATGTGATAATATCAGTAAGATATCTTCTATTATGCCCCAAATGAATTTAAACTCAATTTACGCCACATAAGGGCATTTTGGTCATTTAAATGATTATAAAAGAGTTTAATTGGAAATCTGAGTTACAGGTCTGTTTTATACAGTAAATACACTTAATTTAATAAGTTATAACAGTAGGGTATGACCTATATGTGAAATTTATCATTTAAAACCAAACTATGCACCTTAGGGGTATTTTGGTAATTTCACTTAGGCTTAAAAGGTCAAAACTGGAAACCTGAGTTTATAAACTTTTACTTACTGTTATTATATAAAAATATAATAAAAATATCAGTAGGTATTAACCTTATATGTTTAATATAGTTTTAATACATACTATGCGTTAAAAACGCTTAAAAAGGCGATTTGGAGCCATTTCCGGGTTTTTTAAAGGAAAGCTGATATTTTTATAATTCCAAAAGGCTCAAAATATTTTATTTAACAAATAAAATCAGTAGAAAAAGGTTTGGGGTCAAAAGGATTTGTAAAACTCATTTTATGGCTTAAAAGGGCAAAACCATCATAAACCGAATCAAACCTAGAGACCTATGTTATGCTCAGCCAAAAATTAAATAAAAATCTTCAAAAATCCCAAAATATTATATTACATCAGTGGGTAAAAATTTTGATATCAAAAAGTGGGTTTAAACAAGCTATTCGCTAATTACGTCGTTTAATTAACATAAAGCTTTCAATTTACGCTAATGAGCATAACTCTTAATCTAGACCTCAAACTGATGTCAAATTTCAGGTGCAAGTTTATAAATCAGTAACTAAGGTTTCTACTGTTTTACTTTTTCAAAAATCATGTTTTATAGTCAAAAGGGCATAATAGTCAACATTTAAGCATTAATCGAAAACATGCATATGAATCGGATAAGTATTGAACCAAGTTGTATAATCTCAGAGAGTTATACTTATATGAAACCTGGTCCAAAATAAGCTCTAAGGCAGATCTTAAACATGCATAAACGGGTCAGAACTGAAAGTCAAAGCAAAAGTCAATTTATGCGACTTTCGGTTCCGATCCGGGTTTAAACTGAAAATTGTCGAGTTGAACATGTTGGGACATGTTCTTACATTAATTACCATGTTATATTAATGATCAAACAGGTTGCATGTACCCTACATTGCTAATTATACTTAAATTTGAAAATACACATTCTGTTGACTTTTTAAAGTAAGCTTTGACTCGACAATTAACATAGTTAGAGTGGGAATCTGAAAGTACCCTTTTAAGGGTTTGTTACCCACATAAATACCTACTTGTAGGTACTTTCAATTCGAGAAATGACTAAGCAAATTTCATTTAATCTCGAAGTCAAACTTAATTTACGACGGTTTGACTTTTAGTTAATTAACTAAGCTAGAACGAATTAGAAAAGGTTATGAACACTTACAAGGGTCCTAATTACGAGTAGAGATCACTAGAAAGCCTGAGGTTGATCAGAGGAGCTCCAGAATAGGGTCTTGTGAGTTTTGAAAATGCAAGTGATCAAAGTTGCAACTTTGAACATCATATATAGCCAATTAATTCTCAGAAGATAATGCCACATGAGTCTACAGATGTTATAAGATCTGTCCAGGTGCCCCTCTATGCATGTAAAACCATTGGTGAGTCCCTGTTAACAATCGAATTCAGACCTGAAACTGACATCTGCGCATTATTCTGCGCTGGTCACTTGTTCGCGGGCCGCGAGGTCCCTTACGCGGGGCTTGTACAAGTTGGCAACCAGCCAAACAAGTTTCCAAGATTTACAATTCAGTCCTTGGTCCTTTGTTACGTGGTTTTGCTTATTTTTCTTGCTCATTAGACCCTCAAACCTGATTTTTAAGGGCCTTAGGACATCTACCAACTTGGTTAGGTCCTTGGTTAACTTTGTGCTTACCCGAAAAGTCACGAATTTCAATGTTAACGCATTTAACCCTTCGTGCACGGTTTTGATCATAACTTTCTCATACGATAACGAAACTTTATGAAATTTTTATCACATATTCTAGTGAGTATATTTTATCGTTACAAAGCTTCGGGTTTGCCAAAAGGTCACTCAGAGGTATACTTTCAACATGTTGACACATTTAGCCCCTGTAGTTTGTAATTCCTCACTTTCTTTCATTTTCCGCTTCGTATGATCCATGATTTATTTGTTAGAGATTATAAACACCATGTAGGGTTATTGTAGAGCCTATTTATCCATTGTTGACACTTTGGACCCTTATATTCAAATAGTTTCACTGTTTGTCAACTTTAGTCCCTCTAAAGTACTTTTTCACATATTCCAAGCTTATGACACGTGTCAATACATTATTGGGCGTAAATTTTCAAGGTGTTACAAGAATGTTGCTACATGGTGCAAAATTCCTCCAATTATGGCTTTCGAACTCAAGGATTTGTTGGATCTTCATGATTTCAGTCCGGGATCACGGAAAAGAAAGAAGGCATTACAAGCAATTATTCAAATAGTTATCTGGTGCATATGGAAGACACGCAATGAGGTAATTTTTAACAGCGCTCAACCTAATGTGTTTTAAGTCCTGGAAGAAATTAAGTCGCTTAGCTATCTTTGGGTTAAAAATAGCTCCAGAGAGACGAGCCTATCATGGGAAGTTTGGAGTAGATTTACGGTGTTCGAATAGTATTGGTTTGGCCTCGCCCTTAATGGTGTAATTTTGATATTGTATATTTGGTGTCTGGCATCTTGCTAGTTGAATAAATAAAATTTCTATCGGCCGTTCAAAAAAAATACCAAAGTAGCAGGGGCTGTTTGTTTACCTCTTAACGAGGCTCTTAATGGTTCAGATCTAGAACTCTTACTGGTTCAACAATTAATGGTTCAACAATTTGAATGGTTCAGACATTTGCCTCTTTGCCTCTGCCTCTGAATGGTTAAGCATTATATTGAGTCTGAATGGTTAAGACCTCCTATCTGAATTGATCAGACATTTGCCTTTGAACGATTAAGCAATATATTGGATCTTAATGGTTCGGCACTTAATCGGTTGATTTGTTTTTTTTTCTTTTTTTAATTTATCTCAAACGGGTCAAATAAAAATGATGCTAAAAAGGTAAAGTGTCAAATGGGTTGAAAGTTGCCCAAAGATTATTGCGCACCACCTCCAATGGTTTCATTAAAAGTATTGGATTACTATAGTAATACTATTAAAATCTATAGAAGATTTTGAAAAATGGATCATGAAGCTTACCCTTTCTATTGTCAACATCAATGAATCCATATTGTTTTAATCCTCTGGAAGTAGTCGTTACCCAATCGACCCTCAATGCCTATTTTCAGATCAAACCGGCCAGAAATGTTGACCACATTGTGAACATTGTTAAACCTCTAAGCATATAAAAGCACCACATTGCCGCCTGCAAACGTCCCTCTGATAAACCATCCTCTCTTTTTAGAAGGGAACGGTTCCTCAGACTGTGCCTTAAAGATAATGATTCCTTACTCTGTATCAGTTGAGTATCCTGAGGGAGTTGCCTGGAATGAGGTTCCTTCATCTTTTGGGGAACTAGCTAATTGACGATAAGCGTCGGATGTACCTTGCTCACTCATACTGCAAATTAACAAATTGTCAAATAACACAAAATAAAAATATACATATTTACGCAGAATCACATAAATTATTTCGTAACACAACTGATTAAAATTTAGGTATTGGCAGAACACATAAAAAGCTTAAACCAGTTTATTTGGCTCTGATACCACCTTCTGTCGCAGCCCCCGACCTCTACACCGGGAGCGGGTGGCCGCAAGACCAGATCAAGGGGTATCGGTGTTTATTAATTTGGCAGCGGAATTAAACATCAAGACTGTAGTTAGGAAATATTTATCACAGTTTAAAACACCAAAAAAATAAATGGGATAAACCCTACTTATTGAAAACATAAACTCCTTTATATTTAGGTAACTTTTATAGCCACTTCTTTAAGCCTCCAGTGCTATCCAGCTGGCTTCTATTGGCTTCACACTAAGTTATCTGAAACGCATTTTAAAAAGATTTTATAAGCAAGAAATACTAGCGAGTGCATTTTAGTTTAATCAAAACAGCTTTTATACCTTTACAGTATTGAGAGGGATTACAATGTTTATATCTACCAATATACTCATTCAGTATTGTCAAATCCATGACTTGTGGTCATGTTACTCATTGGCTAACTCGTCGTCCAATAGTAACGGATTACAAGTAATGTATGCAAAACCCCAACATATCGGCAACAATTGTAGATTACATAGACTTAATCACCGTTAAGTATAATTTAAAACATTTGAGGTTTTGGTAAAACAGTTTGGTAGAAAATGACTCACAAAAAGGGTTTAAAAAAAGAGAATGTACTCACATTGTAGACTTAGATAATACTATACCTTCCTAATGATTCTCCTGGTTATTATCTATTAAAATTAAACAATGCACACGTGTTAGTAAAATAACCCAAATCACATTAGCCATACAACACGAGACAGAACGCCAACGAACTGAGTCAGGTAGAGCCTTGACATGCGTTACGGAGCCCTAGATCAATCGGGTAGGGTAACAAATACGTGATCAGGGGTTATAATACTTACTACGAGGCAGAGATTTGCTTTTTAGGGGGTATAATACCCGATTATAGTTGCACTATATGTCAGAGAGAAGAAAAGAATTAAAAGTCGAACAAATGAGGCCTGCGCCTCCTTTTATAGGCCTGATAAGGGGCGGCTCGCGCCCCGCTACTCACTTAGATCAGTCCTTCGCGACCCGCGAGGACCCTAGGCTAGGGCCTAGGCTTGGCGAGTCAACACAGTAGCTTGTCTGGGTGTTGTGCCACGTGGCACACTATGGTTCCTCCATGTTTCACTAGGTCGCGGCCCGCGACACTCCTGAGGTCTTGCTCGTGGCCCGCAGATTTTGTTTTATTTGTTTTTTTATAAATATTAAGGGTTATTTAGGTCCGTTAATGAGTATATGGGGTATCATTAGAGCGTTAGGAGTGTTTTAGGAGGGTTGTTATAAGCGCCCCTGGGAGAGGGTCCAAGGGGCAGAGCCCTTGGCTGGGGTCGACAACTTGGAAAAAGTTATTTTCGTTAAATTGCCTTAATGAAATTGCATCAGAAAAAATTATTTTCTGGAAATTGTCACATTTTCGAAATGATTAAAAATAACAGTTTTTTGGGCAAGTTTTGTCTGAAAATAGAGATAACTGCAATTAGGCAGTTACATCCCAAGAAACCCAAAAATTCGTAGACAGATTTTGTTTGCATTTTTCCTGGTTCAGACAATTCACAGAAAAAAAACGTACCTGGTTCAGTTTTCGAAAATCAGAGTTGTATCCGATTGAATTATTCGCATGAACCACCGAATTAATTTGATCTAAGAGTGATTACAAGCCTCTCTGATCATCCGGTTTTCTGAAAAATTCTCCAACAATCAATCAATTAAATTCTGCACACTTTGGTAGTTTTTTTTTAGTTTTCAAGCATATTAAACCATTTAACTAAAAAGTTTTATCAAAATTGACCATTTCTTTTGGAAGTCTTCTTTTAATATTTTAATCAAAATTGACCATTTCTTTTGGAAGTCTTCTTAATGTTTTAAACATGTTTTTTTTATTGTACTATTTTAAGAAAAGCTCCAATTGATTCCAAACTTAACTCGGCTTTGAAATAAACAATACATTCAAATCCTGTAGCAATTGTCTTTTCTTTTAATAATATATTGAAACTTTAGTTCATCATCAGCTTGAGAACAATTGTGTATCGCCCCCCATGTTTTCATCATCGGTCATGGTCCTACACTCTACTCATTAAAACATATATAAAAATAAGCACACAACTTTTTATATATTTAAAGTTTATATATACTGATACAAAACCATGTACACTAAAAAGGCAAAACCATGGGTTGAAAAGCAAAACCATGGGTTGAAAAACAAAACCAACCACAAAACCTTTAAAACCTTTTGTTGAAAAAGCAAAAGCTAACATCTTTGTTAGATATTGATATCTCATAAACAATTTTAGGATTGTTTGCATGTGCTCTACATTTTTCACCTTTTCTTTTATCCTTTTAAGCTAACATCTTTGTTAGGTATTGGAATAAGGATCTTAGTCATTTGGGTTGGTAATCAGGGAATCGAACACTTAGGGGCTGTTTTTTAACCTCTTAATGAGGCTCTTAATGGTTCAGACCTCTTACTGGTTCAGCACTTAATGGTTCAGACTGTTTGTTTCATGAACAGATGTCTGAATGGTTCAGACATTTGCCTCTTAATGATTAAGATTTATACAGAGTCTGAATGGTTAAGACCTCTAATCTGAATTGGTCAGACGTTTGCCTCTGAACACTTAAGCATTATACAGGCTCTTAATAATTCAGACCTATAACAACCCTTCTGAATATTTTGACACCCTAAAATATTTTAAATTACCCCTATATGTCTTAAAATACACCCCGTATGTGAAAACCGAGCCCAAAATATGATCTAGCATTAAAAATAAAATAAAAACAAAAATCTAAAGGTTGTCGCGGGGCGCGTAGCCTTTGGCTACTGCCTACGCGGGCAGCGAGCGAGTAACAACGAGGCCTCACCCGGTGTCGACACGTGGCAACACGTGTTGAACCTATACCGTGACCCGGATCACCTACGGCCTAGACCCCCCTACGACGCGGGCCGCATAAGCCTAAGCTTACTCTTACACGGGCCGCGAGAGACTCGGATTACAGCCCTATATAAGAGGGCATCGGGTTTTTGTTTTCCGTCGCTCAAATCTTTTCTTTCTCAACGAATTTCTACGTAGTATAAGTAATTTCCGGGCATTATACCCCCCTAATTAACGAAGTTCTGCCCCGATGTAAGTATTATAACCCCGGTTACGTATTAGATACGGTGCCCGATTGATCCAGGATTTCGTAAAGGCTGTCGAGGTTCTGCTCGACGTAGTCGTTGGAATGCCGTCTTGGGGAGGGTATTACTAATGTAAATATAAAGGGTTATTATACTAACACATGTGCATTGTGTAAATTATAGATAATCACCAGGAAACCTTAGAAGAAACCTAAGTCAGCAATGTGAGTAATCCTCTTTCTGTATAAACCTTTTTGTGAGTAATCTCCTTTTGGTAAATTGTTTTACAAAACCTTAAATATTTTACAATGTGATTAAGCAGTGATTGAGTCTTTGTAGTTCTTCAATTACAGCCGGTATGTTGGGGTTTTGTATACAAAATGTGGAACACGTTACCATTGGACAACGAGTTAGCCAATGTGTAATATGACCCACCAGTCAGGATTGACAATACTGAATGAGTAATTGTGTAGAAATAAACAATGTGATTGCTCTCAATATTGTTAAAGGATAAAATTCTTCTTGATTAAACTGGGATTCACTCACCAGTATTTCCCACTGATAAATGTTTTTAAAACGCGTTTCAGGTTACAAAATGTAAAAGCCAATTAGAAGAAAGCCAGCTGGAGAGCACTGACGGCTTGGAAAAATGTGGCTATAAAAGTTACCTAAAAGACGATGTTTTAAATTCAATAAAATAGGGTTTATCCCTATAAACATGTTGTAATAAGAAACTTGGGTTTTACCCATGTGTTTATTAATATAAAATATGGTGGTTTTTACTCTGATAAACATTTCCTAACTACGATCCTGATGAAATATCCGCTGCCAAAATAATAATAATAATGATAAACAAAATGATACCACCACAACTGGTCTCGCGGCCGTCCGTTCACGGGACAGATAGGGGGCGGGGGTTGTGACAAGACCTCTTACTAGTTCAACACTTAATGGTTCATACCTCTTACTGGTTCAGCACTTAACCATACAGATGTTGCCAAACTGCCCCTTAGATTTGCAAGTGATAAACCAAATGTTCCCCATTACCTTTATACTTCTATTATAGACCATAATTTTAATAGCTGGTTTAAGATAGATTCAGGTCTATCAATTAAATTCTGCACACTTTGGCAGGTGTTTTTTTAGTTTTCAAGCATGTTAATTAACCATTTGACTAAAAAGTTTTATCAAAATTGACCATTTCTTTTGGAAGTCTTCTTTTAATGTTTTAAACATGTTTTTTTTTACTATTTTAAGAAAAGCTCTGATTGATTCCATACTTAACACGGCTTTGAAATAAACAATACATTCGTATCCTGTACCACTTGCAAATTAGAGAGCAAACAAGAAGATTTGGAAGTGATTTTAGTGTTTGGAAAGTGTTTGGGAGTGTATGGAGACTCCTATTTATAATGGGGTTGATTAGGGTTAGAGTTAAATGAGTTAGGAGGTGATTGGAGGTGAAAAAGATGACAAAAATGGACCAACCCGCGAGCTGGCAGTGGCCTGCTGCGGATCGAGTATTGTCGCGCGTCGTGGGGGAGATGTAGGTTCCTCCTGCGTGGCGCTAGGGGCTGCAATTTGAGAAATTCCATTTTAGGTCCCTGAACTTTGTAATCTTGTTATTTTATGCTGAAAACTTGCCTTTTAGCCCGTTTTTAGGTATTCAAAGTGTAACAAAGTATAGTATGAGGGTAATGCATGTATGGTTAATAATTCAAGTATTTCGAGTCTCGATCTTTGCGTATAAACATGTATTCAACGTGTGATTGCGGGTAACACAAGTATGTAACAAGTATATGTTTAAAAATGAATTTCCATTATGATCAAAGTCTTAGATTTCAAGATTGGAAATGAATTACGAATACGATACGATTAAAAGTATCCAAAAATAGAAATACGATCACAACTTTCCTAATTAAGGAAGATACAAAAATGCGAAGCGTTACATGGGCTGGCCCATTTAAAACTGGAAAAAAGGGGCACATGATAAAGGGGAATTGGATAGTGGAAAATGACCAAAAAATCAGGGAGCGTGGGATAATCCAGAGAATTCGCAGGAGGGCATTAGTGGGGAAGTTAATTAGGAAACCGTTAAATTAGGAATTGTTTTTCCTAGAAAGTCTAGGAAGCGATCTGGTTCATCCGATTAGTGTGTTTAAGGGTTGAGATTAAATCAATGGCAATCTTGTAATATTTGAGTTTAATTAATTGATTGTTTTAAATGAGTAGGGGCAATTTTGTCAATTGTCGTGTTTTAAACCAATTAGATAACCGCCCAGTTCCTAATTTCAAGCGATTTTCCCTCTCTCTCCAAACCCATCTTGGAAACCACAATCCCTACCAAAAATAACTACAATCATGGAAGAAGATAACTTTAGAAACGATGGAGAGCACCGGATCAAATTAAAACACTTCTCCATCTCCACCATCTCCGAGTTCATCATCACCATTCAAATATTGTTCTTATCATCTCCGTTTTCTTGACGATGTGTTTTAACAGCAAGCAAATTAATACAGTTGTGTTTTAGCAGCAAGCAGATTCATACAGTTGTGGTTTAGCATCCAGATTCATACAAATGTGTTTTAACAGCAAGCAGATTCATACAGTTGTGTTTTAGCATTCCGATTCATACAGATGTGTTTTAACAGCAAACAGATTCATACAGTTGTGTTTTAACAGCAAGCAGATTCATACAGTTATGTTTTAGCATTCAGATTCATACAGTTGTGTTTTAGCATCCAGATTCATACAGATGTGTTTTAACAGCAAGCAGATTCATACAGTTGTGTTTTAACAACAAACAGATTCATATAGTTGTGTTTTAACAGTAAGCAGATTCATACACTTGTGTTTTAGCATTCAGATTCATACAGTTGTGTTTTAACAGCAATCAGATTCATACAGTTGTGTTTTAGCATTCAGATTCATACAGTTGTGTTTTAACATCAATCAGATTCATACCCTGTATTTTACCATCTTTATATTGTGGGATCTATAAAAAAATTGACTTTAGCCCTGTAAACTGTTAAAACACAGCACCAAGAACATGCTGATAAATTCCAGTAATCTTCTGAACAATGGAATATGCGATGTAATATGACATAGACAATAACATAAAACACATTCAGATTGTTAAAATGCAAAAGAACTGTTAAAACACAACCTGATTATATATTGACTTCAGAGTGTTAAAACACACTGACTTCAACCTCTCTGACTGGTAACACACATCACTAAGAACAGGCTGATAGTTTTCAGATAAACACATTGACTTCCAGATTTGAATTCGAAAATAATAAAAATTCCGAAAATCATGGAATTTTAGTTAATGAAGATACATTCCAAAAATAAAATTAAAATGTGAAATTACATGATAGCCCTTCTACTTAAAATCCCTCAATGACACATGTCCAATTCTTATTCCTTCTTAGACTTTCTAGGAAAAATAGACTTTCCACCCAACTCCTACTCTTAATAACATATTGTTTTTCTTGTTTTAGGGTCGATGTTTTTGTTTATCAATTAGGGTTCTGCCTATTTTGATTGGAGATTTTGCCTATCTCGAATCAGGCTAGTTATCTTATATTTAGGCTTTTGATTTTCTGTTTTTATCAATTGGTTCCATGGCGGGAATTTTTAAGATGGCACCTAATACACGCAGAAGGGAGCGGATCAAACCCAGATCCAATTGCTTCTCAATTGGCAGCAATTGCTGCTAAATTTGAGTCCATGGATACTCTGTAGAAGGAGGTTGCAATCCTTAAATCACTTGTTGTCACACCCCAACTGATGGCGGAATCATCGGGGCGCGGCACTAGGCGAATCAGATTGCTCAAGAGAATCCATAACAACTATTTTGTGACAATATTTAATATGTTCATTATCCCGTACTAATAAACAATATATCATCAAACAGTTATACAGATTTCATGTTACTCAAACAATACAAATCTGACAACCTAGATTTTATGTGGGTTTCTAGACTTCCTAGCTTGATTCAAGATAAACTGCGATTAACCTGCAACATAGAATAAAATAAAGTCAATACAAAAAGTATTGGCGAGTATCCAAGTTTGCATAGACATAGTATAGAAAGCGTTTACATATAACCAGCATGTAACACATAATTACGTGAATCAAGTAAGCTATCAACAATGCTACAACCTAACCACGAGACTGCGTTGTAGAGTATGCGCGACACATGTTCAGCGAACACATGAAGTAAAGTAATGTGATCCCTAGCAACCCCTCTCCGCGACAGGTGTTGAGTCTAAATTATAGTACTATCGTTGCTAGAGGCGGTCTAGTGTAACACTGTATGAGCATAGCAATAATAAATTCAACTAATCACGTATAACATGCGAGTGCGGTTAGCGTTTGTAATGCATTTAAGTGTTGTGTTTTTGATAGAGAATTTATGTTACACCCAAAGGTGCGTTAAGCGAAAAAGGGGTTCGAGTATACTCACAGTGTATGTTTAGCTAGTAAACACGATCTGGAATTGGATTGAAGGGAGCGCGTTGGGTCAGCCTGTTCATGGAAACAGAAGCATAAGACTTCCATAGTGCTGAACAGTTGTAAACAGAATGTCGAGCGGGTTAAGTGCTTAGCAGGTGATCCGATCGGATGATCATCCGGACGGATGGTCATCCGGGCGGATGACCATTCGGACGGATGGTCATCCGGGCGGATGACCATTCGAACGGATGGCCATTCGAACAGTGCGTGGGTGTTTGTGAATCATTAAAATTTCCGAGGTTTAGATTTTAAAAGCGTTTAACAACAGATGGTCATCCGAGCGAGTGAGCGTAGTTTGATGTTTTGTAAAATTTTCAAAGTAAAAAGTTTTGAGTTAACGGAGAAGGTGCGACGACGTGTCAAACAACGGAACACACCAAATCCAGTTCATCCAGTCGGATGGGCCTAGCCCATTCGGACAGACTCTCTGTTCTTGATGAAGTTTCATGTTTGACCTGTTAATCGGTCCATTTCTCCTGTGGAAATCCGTTTTCAAGCCGGCTCTCGACTAAGGAACGAGTCGAGAGTCTGACTGAGTCCAGATTCCATCATTATTATGTAAAAATCGAAGAAGACTTCAAAACCAGATGAAAAGTGTTGAAATTCTTCATAACTTAGTTGAAAAGTGTGAAAATCTTTTAGATCTGGAACCAATCTTAAATAATGGTGCTCCACAACAATTTGCATAAGCAACCAGAGTGGAATCCGCCTTCAAGAGGTCAAAATCAGATGATTTTCGGGAAAAAGTTGGTGTTTGTGTGTGATTTTGATTAAGAAGATGATGATGTAGAAGTGATTAGAGATGAAGATTAGCGAAGATTCGGGGAAAAATGCTTACAAAATGGCCTTAACTCGCAACAGGGTCTTGGGAGCGAATGGGAGAACCAAAGTGTTGAAATGAGACACGATGGCCCTATTTATAGGTGGGGGTGAGAGTTAAGGTGGTGCCCAAGGGTTGTGTTGGGCGGATGGCCATCCGGACGGATGGTCATCCGGACGGATGGCCATCCGGTCGGATGTCCATCCGGACGGAAGGCCATTCGGCCGGCCGTGTTTGCGCGAGTTAGTTTCCCAACTTTGGTTCGTTTGGCGTGTTTTGTTGCGTTAACCATTGTGGGTACTTTAAGCGTTTTAGTGAGATAAGTAGTATAGTGTTATGTTGTGTTTCAGTGCGATAAATTGAGTTACACGTGCCAGCGTTTGCGCGTTTAAACAAGTATTAGTACTTAGATATCCATATATAACTAGTAGTATTATATAATAGGTCATAGCATCAGTAAGTGCGTTTGCGTTTGCGTTTGCGTTTGCGAGTAGCGTAGCAATAGCGTAATGGTATATGCGAAAAATGTAAGCGTTGAGATATAGCGTGTTGAAATAATCGATGTGTTTGCGAAAATATGCGAAGTAGCGTAGTTTGCGATATAGTTTACATTATGATCCGAATTGTTGATACATGATTGTGGACGCGACTCGACGCAACACGCCTTGGATCAAGAACACGACATTCCTCCGTCATGTGAAAGATCAAGAAGACTTTGGGCTGTACCATCAGCTAATCAAGTCTTGGGCTGCATATGAAGAACATGAACATGGGCTACTCACTGATTTGGCGAAACACTTTGGGCCCAAGCCCAATACTCGACGAAACTGAAGTAATGTCGACGAAACAGATTTGTTTCGTCGACTATGTTTATGTTTCGCCAACTGCTTCTTGTTTCGCCAATGATGATCTGATTCGCCAAGCCTGATTCGCCAAAGTTCTGATTCGTCATATGTATGTGTGTCTGTTAGTATAAATAGAGTTCATTTGTTCTGTTTCGAGACAGAACACAATAGAACACAGAGGAGAACACTCAGAGCAAAAACACACACACACGAGAGTTAGAGAGAGTTTGCAGAATAGATTTGTAAACCTTGTGCTTGTAACCGAACCTTTCATTCGTATTAATACAGTGGTGTTAAACGGTGAACTTTGTGTGTCGTGTATTTTTCGTGTTCTATCTCGGTTTGCATCTCCGGTTGGATTCCGCACAACCGGACGTGTTTGACAACAAGGATTAGGCGACTAGATCCTCCCCTAGCCGGACCTACAAGTGGTATCAGAGCCTTGGCTCTTCTCCTTGTTAAAACCGAGTGTTTTCGGGTGTTTTCCGGGTGTTTGAAGTTTTTATTTTTCGTAAAAAATCTGGTTAAAACTTCGAAAATCTGCCTGTTTTGCTGGAAGTTCATACAAAAACCTTGTTATTTATCATTTTCACATGTTAAAGAGTGGTTTTTAGTGAAGTTTTAAGCAAGAGTTTGTGTTCGGAAGTTTGTCGGTTCACCGGAAAACTCTTTAGTTTACCGGAAAATTTAAATTTTCTGGGTTGTGTCTTCATATCTTCAACCAAGCTTCAAGGTGTTCTTGATAATATTCTTGTTCGATCTGCTTTTGGATTTGAACTAAAGTGTTGTGTGTTGGAATTTGTTGTATGTTTAAAATATTAAAAAGAACATCATCATTGGTTGGTATATTGGAAAGAGTGTGCCGAAAGTTAAAGTTGAAAAGAAGTGAGTATACTTTGTGTCAGGAGGTTAGAAAGTCAAAGAGGTAGGAACGCACAAGATCTGAAAGTCGCACAAGACTGTTTACTCGTCTCAAATTGGGCTTCCATATTGGGCTCCTGTTTCGTTGACACCTTTGGGCTTCATTTTCATAGGACCTGATCAGAACTTGTTTCGTCAAACTCAATTAAACAAACCTGTCTCGTCCGACTTTGGGCCTAAATTTGATTCGTCAAACAAGTGGGCCTCTGTTTCGTAACAGAAGTATTGGGCCGTTTTCGTCGATTGGGAGCCCAAAGGAAAACATGTGTTTCGTCAAACATTAGAAAATTCTGTTTCGTAGCCAAATCTGTTTCGTCGAAAGTTAATCATTCAAGGGTTTTTGTTTCGTCAACATTCTGTTTCGTCGTGAAAGTTTTTTTTTTTTTTTTTTAAACAGAAGGTTTGCACTAGTTGTTTAACTGTTTGTGTGTTTCAGGTCTTTCGATCAAGGATCCTTCGGCTGGTTGTTATCATTCGAAATTTTAACATAGTTTGTGAAAATTATTTTTTTTTAAAATCAATTTTCACTTAATATATTAATTTTTTATAAAATGGGAACAAACGGTGAGTGGTGGACTCAATTAACTTCGACTCCACAATCATCAGCTACACAACCTGAGCCAGATTTCGACAAAACTGCATGGATGCGAGCAATTGCCACACCTCAACCCCAATTTGATATAAATGTCTATCTTCCGAAACCTCAAGTTGCCACACCTCAACCCAAATTTGATCCAACTGCCTATTTTTGGAAACCACCTCAAGCTCAACCTCAACAAGGCAACCAAAATCCTTTCATAAATCAAACAAGTACATCCACGTCCAACTCAAATAAAGCGGATGATGGGTGTGACTGGTCTGTACAATGTGGAGGTGGAAATCAAGGAGGAACTGCGTTTTATGCTGAAATTGTCAAGAATGTCAGCAATGGTGAATCTTCAGGAAAAGATGACAGTTCAGGATGTAGTGGCACTGATGAAGATAGCTCAGGTGTGAGTGATTACAGTTCAGAATCGGACATGAAGGAGGGAGTGGATTCTGAAGGTGATAATTTGTCGAATGATGCTAATGAGAAATCTGACTTGATCAAGAAAGCTGATGCTACATCAGAAGAAATGGAGAAGATTCTCACTGAAGATGGATCTTTTTCTTTTCATACAGCCTTTATGGCTCACGTAGAAGGTCAAACTTCTCAGGTATGTGATACTAATTCTGACTCTATTTCTGTTCCTATTGAATGTGCAAAGTGCTTAGAATATGCTGAAAAGGAAAGTCAGTTTGAAATCACAAACAAACACAATCAACAATTGATTGTTGATCTTTCTAAAGCAACTGAAGCTAACTTGTTTTTGACCAGAAATGAAAAGGAATTTAAAGCAACAATTGCGTCATTAAGACATGATGTTTCAGAATTACAAAAGGCTGTTTTGAGAAAACAACATGCTAATAACAACTTAATTGACACAATTGAAAAGCAAATGGTTGAGTTAGCAACAGCTCGGTGTGAATGTGAAACAATCAAGCAGAAATTGGAAAGCTATTCCAATTCCCGCTATGTATTGGATCACATCATCAACGCTCAGAAGTTAAAGGGGGATGTCAAGTGTATAGGATTCAAATCATGTCCTCCCCCAATGAATCACAATTACTCCAAGTTGCCTGATGACGAGGATATGCCCCGTTTTGAACCTACAGTGCCACTCTGTCTTAATGACTTTGCAGTAGGCCTCGGGTTCACAACTGGTACATCATCCTCGGGGCAATCTGAGTCTGAGAAAGTGAAAGACTCATCGTGTGATAAGGAACAGAGTCCTCCCATTATTGAGGATCCTGATTCTTCGGACGATGAATCTGAAGAAATTGTGAAACCTCAGTCAAACTCGGTTACACCAGACATCCCAATCGAGAATCACATCCTATGTGATCCACAAGTGAAACCGAGTAAGACTGAAGAGCCAAAAACAATGAAGTCAAGTGTACCTAGCCTTGAAGGGAAAAACTTGTTGTACACGCTCAAAGGAGATGACAAAATCTACTCTAACAAAGATTTTCCAATTAAAAATGTAAATCAAGATTTAATTGAGCAAATTTTTGAAGGATGTACTGATAAGTTTTTGGGGAACAAAAATGGCAAAGTTACCGTCACTCAATGTGATCCGACTCCGTGTGAACAAGTTAGAAAACAATACGGAAACCAAAAACTACCAGTTGAGCGAAAACAACAAATCAATTCTGGAAAGGGTAAGGGCCAGGTACAAGGAAAGAAGGCTCAAAACAAGAATGCTCAAGCACCAAAAGTTCAGCAGCCTAAGACTCAACAACCAAAGGTTCAACAATCTAAAGTTGAACAGTCTAAGGCTACTCAACAAAAGGTGAAAAACAAAAGAGCTTCTGTTAAGAAAAGATAACAGAAAGTGAACTTTGTTGGATCCACGGGTTCAGACAAACCTGAAACATTTCAGGATAAATCTAACGTTGATTTTGTAAAACAAGTTAGAATTTTGAAACGAAATGATCAGAATAATTACACCCAACACACAAAAGGATGTGATTTAGGTCCAAGCACGTCTAGATCACAAAGTTCATGGTCTGGTTCTCCGTCTGGTCATCAACATGTTTCTCCGAGGTTTGTAGAGCGGAGAATGTGTTTTGAGTGTGGCACAATTGGGCATATTGTAAGATACTGCCCATACCTGCAAAAGTTGAAGGCTCCCCAAGAAACCAATTACCAAAAACGATCAGTTTCCCCGAAACAAGACCCACGTGTCTTGAAAGAAAGGGAAAAGAAGTTAAAACAAAAGAATCAAAAGGTAATTAAAAAGGCCTTAAAGTCAGAGGTCAAAGAAGAAAAACCTGTTCAAGCAAAATCTACAACGGTAAAACCAGTAAATGCAAAAACAATTAATACAAATACTGGTAAAACAGCTTGGAAGCAAAAACAGGTAATTCAATCAGGGGGAGCACCACAAGTTCTGTTTCCTAATCATCAGGAGATTGAGATTACTTTCCTTGATGATCAAGGACGACCCAAGTCCACAAAGGCTTGGGTCCCCCTCTCCGTCTAATCTTTGAATGAGTGTGTAGGATATTCCAGGAGGAACTTTCGATAGTCGTAAGATTGTTGATAGTGGAGTGTCTATGCACAAAATAGGCGACAGAAGAAATTGTTGCCTTTGATGGAGAGAAAATGGAAAGAGAACAGAAATGTCTGTTGAAAGAGTTTGAAAAGCTTCGACAAAAATGCAAAGCCTTTTACAATCAAGCTTTGATCGGGTCCCCAGGATAGATTCAATCGAAATGTACGAACCTGCAGCACGTTTGAAGTTCAAAATCAACAAGATGAACGTGCAGTGTACATTTCTTCGCGGTGTGATTGAAGAAAATGTGTTTGTTGAACAAACTAACTGAGTGTGCGGATGCCTTGGCATGGGTTGAACAACCGCACACTACTTCTCAAGAGAAAGACAAAGACCTTCGCTGGTGCAATTTGGAAAACCAGCCGGACCCAGAGGTCTGTGATCTTGTTGCTGTCAAGAGACTTCTCAGTAGCTACAAAGAATCGACTTTGAAGTCCACACCGGGTGGATATCCAGTTTGGGAGAGCACTCAGATTCCTGGCAATGCACGAAGCAGTTGCAGGATACGGTTTTAAAATTTCTAATCTCTCCTTTACTTGTCGATATTTAAGCTGCTTTATGAATTTGTATTATCTCGTACAGCACTCTTTGGCCAGACAATGTTGTCATGGTCTGCACCGCAAACCGACATGCCAACTGATTTTTCCAAAATTTGATAAATCTTTTCAGATTAAAAATTAATTTTGGTAAACGGCATTGAGGTAAAACATGGGTTAACCAACATCGGAAAGTCATTTTTGTAAATACCTTTGTGTTTTTAAATTTTATCTTAGTTTGTTGTTTTTAGGGAGAGTAAATCCAAAATTTGAAAAATCAAAAACATCGAAAAATTTCAAAAGCACAAAAACAATAGAAAAGCAAAAATGAGTTTCCTGGCGAGAAAAAGAGAAAATGATAGTACATCAGTGGTCTGTCTAAACCTCTTTAAACCTAAAATGAAAAAGCGATAAGCAGCTCTATATAAGATGTATCGGTAGGCTCACAATCATTTTAAAGTGTGCAGGGTGATATAAACTTAAATCGACTGAAGACTGGGTGGGAACCATTCATTGGCATATGGTCTTAGTACCGAAATTTCGTTTGAGAGATTGCCGAGGTTCTGAGATATTCGGTCTTTATGCTGCTTATCATCTGGGTATCATGGTTGTATCTTTTACCGAAAAATAACGGGGACGCAAGTCTAGATCTTCCATGATACCATACATACGTGTACATATTGCATTCGACCTCAATAAGTGATCAACAATCACATGTCCAAATAAATAAGTGATAAAATATCACATTCATCCGGGAGTCAAGTTCGTCTCTTTGCTGTACGGAAGTACTGACCTGTTCACGGACTTGCTCCTGTGCCCTCATGCATTTGAAAATCAAGTTCCTCATCAATAAGTGATTCTATCACATAGGGCTTGTTTTCAAATCAAAATAAGTGAGAATCTCACATCATATACGGTCAAACAGATGATAATCGGTATACTCACCGGTAAGATGAACCCTCGTGCATACCTTGATACGGGAATGTGTCGTGATGTGGATGAACACCGGTCGGTAAGTATAAATCATACCTTAACATATCCCCTCGCCATGATTACAAATGATAAGTTGAGGTTAAGTGGACTACAATACCGATAATTGTTATAGGATGCTTATCTTAATGTTAACTATTTGAACAAAAAGAGCGTTTTGGCATGACCGTACACTGATATGATTCTCTTACCCTCGAAACTCACAAAAAGAATGTCTGTAAATATTTATTTACTGCTTTCAGTTTCTGTATCTTTGTATATATTTATTTATTGCTTTCCGTCTTTACAAATTGAAAAATGAAAAATTTCAAAAAGATTTTAGGTGTGTTTTAATATAAACTTTATAAAATCCAAAAAGATTTTGCTTCTAGTTTATTTTTGATTGACTGATGTTGGAACTCGAGTCTATCCTACCCAAAATCCTGATCGTAAGCCGGAAAACAATTGCATCTTCATAAATGGTCGAAGTTAACAAGTTTTGAAAGTTAAAGGATTAACATTGATCATTTTCTAAACTTTCAAACTGTTGTCGGTTGGTGTTTGATTGAGATTTGATCTCATATGTGTCATTTGTTTAATGTTAACTATATTCCAAGCAGTTGTTCTCATTACGCGTTTAGATTTCTTGCATGTGCAGATGCTAAGGGCGAGGAGAACATGTTCGATGACAAGCTTCGGAATGAAGACACGACGTGGAGGCACTCAAAGGATAAAATGATCGAGTTGCCGCTAACCCATCATCAACACCACAAGGATCTCAAGTTATAAAGATCAAGTCGTTCACGAACATAACTCAAGGGAGAGCTTATGTTAAGGGGGAGTTTGTCAACACACTTCCTACATGATACGGATAGTTTGTTGATACACTTTCTGCTTTCAAGACGTGAAGACTATGAAGATCCTCCGACATAGAAGACATCAAAGGCGAATCTCGCGAGTAGCGTCCAAGGGGGAGTTTGTTGATACATGATTGTGGACGCGACTCGACGCAACACGCCTTGGATCAAGAACACGACATTCCTCCGTCATGTGAAAGATCAAGAAGACTTTGGGCTGTACCATCAGCTAATCAAGTCTTGGGCTGCATATGAAGAACATGAACATGGGCTACTCACTGATTTGGCGAAACACTTTGGGCCCAAGCCCAATACTCGACGAAACTGAAGTAATGTCGACGAAACAGATTTGTTTCGTCAACTATGTTTATGTTTCGCCAACTGCTTCTTGTTTCGCCAATGATGATCTGATTCGCCAAGCCTGATTCGCCAAAGTTCTGATTCGTCATATGTATGTGTGTCTGTTAGTATAAATAGAGTTCATTTGTTCTGTTTCGAGACAGAACACAATAGTGAACACAGAGAACACTTTGTAGAGAGAATACACACACACGAGAGTTTTAGAGAGTTTGCAAAACATATTTGTGAACATTGCTTTGTAACCGAACCTTTCATACGTTTTAATACAGTGGTGTTAATCGGTGATATTTGTGTGTCGTGTTCTTACGTGTTCGATCTCGGTTTGCTATTCCGGTTGGATTCCGCACAACCGGAGTGGTTCGTATACAAGGATTAGGCGACTAGATCCTCCCCTAGCCGGACCTACACGAATCTCTAGTGCCAGGTGTAACGAGTGTAGCGAGAGTAACAAGCGCGAAAGTGCGGGTTGTTACACTTGTTCGGTCCAGGGATAAATCTAGTTACGGTTTTGGGCAGTTTGATGATGGTGAATCTTCATGGCGTCATGATCTTCAACACCGACACCATACAAAACTTGTGTTTCCAACCTTAAATGATGGTGATCCACACGAGAAATACTTCAACGAGCCTGATCCACGCAAACCGGAACTGTACAAGAATACCGACAAGAATTCGCTAAAAGGTCCGCTCGAGTCACCAATTGGCCTGATCATTGTCAGCTTGGGGTATTTTTGAATGGGTTGAAGGAAGAACTGAGAGCTGATGTGCATATTCATAAGCCAAGGACTGTTTATAATGCGATGAGCCTAGCACTACAGTTTGAGTCCATGGTAGTTTCCAACCGGTGGGGGGTGAATTCACGAGTTGCGATCACTCCCAAATCTGCTCCAACAAGTAGAGTCGCATCAGCAATGAACCCACCAGCAATCACTCCCCTTCGCATTTCAGAAACCAGCTCTCTCCATTTGTTAGAGGCGGGTGATCGGAATGTTAAAGAGTTTGGGGGAGATCGAAGAAGAAACGAGAGAGATGGCTGAGATCAGTTTGCATGCCGTTATGGGCGTGCCACATCACTCCACATTGATAGTTTATGGCTACATCAATTCCTTCAAGGTATGGATTCTAATTGACTGTGGTTACGCTCACAACTCTATAAATGACTCCTTGATCCCTAAGGTTAGCTTAGTCACCCATGAGATTGTTCCATTTGGAGTGAGAATTGGCAATGGAGACATCATCCGTTGTAATCAAGTTTGTAAGAATGTTCCACTACACCTAAACGACCTCCAAATCACTCAAGATTTTTATCCTCTCTCTATGGGGAGCTGACTTAGTACTAGGTATTCAATGGTTAGCCACACTTAACACGGTTCAAGCAAACTGGAAGGAAATGTTTTTGAAATTCACCATACATGGCAAGGATTACAAACTACAAGGACCAGCACCGGGTACTCGGCAACCTACTACACTCTGCCACCTCTCTATTGAACCATTCAAGGTGCATACCACAGGAATGAAGATCATGATCAAGATCATCCGAAGATTAACCTACTGCATTTCTTTATGTTTTTCGTTTTATTATGTTACGGGTCAAAAACATTAATTAGTGTCTAGTTTGTTTAGTTTCGAACTTGGGCCGTAGGCCACAAACTGTGTCAAATTAGTCCGTGTCTAGTAGTCCAGCCCAGCATGACAACAATATGGATCAGTCCAATTGTAGAAGCCCAGCAGCAAGAAACGGTGTGTATAACAAACAATCCGATGCAGCGGTTATGAAGAAAAGGATGCGACGGTTCATGAGGAAGTTATACAACTCGTACTTGTTCGATCAAAGAGACACAACGCTTCATCAAATATAAATAGGGCTGTTAGTTATTCGTTTATGTAACACGCTGAATTCTGTTATCATATATACATATTCAGAAGTTTATTCGGTTAGTTTTTATTATCATTTAGTATAGTTTCTGTTCGTTTGATTCGTGATGAAGTATTGTCAAGTTTGTTGTTCATTTGAGTGTGATTGTGAATGCGGTCATAACTCGATCCGTTCCGACTGGTCCTGGGTTTCCGATGACGATGATAGCAACATTGGTATCAGAGCCAAAGGTTTGACAGGAACAGGAAAGGGTTGTGACATTGATGGAAACCGTTCTAGGGGAGACAAGGGAAAATTAGTTGAGACCGACTACGGTGTAAATGTTGTTCGTAGTGGAAAGTGCGGCCGGGCAGCGGAAGGGATGAATGAGTACGCGCAGGGGAAGCCAACCATACGAACCGGGAAGTCACCGGTAAAGAAGTTTCCAAAGAGAATGGTTCCAAAGGGGTTCGTGAAGAAATCCGGAATGAAGGGAAGTGCACCGGTTGGAAGACCAAGGAAACCGGGAATTCGTTGCTTCAAGTGCAAGCAATTTGGTCATATCGCCTCGATTTGTCCAAGTAAGTATGTTAATTTATCGCCATTACCGGTTGAAAGTGATTATATGGTTAAGGATACGTGTGGCGGTAAATGGGATTCGATTTGGGTTGTTGATCCTACATACAAAACACACATGACGAGAAACCGGAATGTGTTCAAGTATTTCAAAAGGCATTTTGGGTTAGTAACAAACGAGAATAGGAAGGATTTCTCGTTTGTGCATGGTATTGGAGAAGTTAGAGTCCCGGTGGATGGTAGAGACAAAACAATCCCATGTGTGAGTTACGCTCCTAGTCTAGACAAGAACGTGTTAAGTCTAGAACAACTCCTGTTTCAAGGAATTGAAACAGTTACAATGGGGGATACATGTTTACTAAAGAAGATGTTCGGAAGTCGTTCAAAGGGGTTTGATATTTATGAAGATAAGTCGGAAGTGGACTTAGAACAAGATTATCTCAACACGTTTTATGATAATCTTGGTGTTGACAACGGGTACAAGAAAGAAAAGGAAGAATTTCAAGAGTGTTTGGAAGATTACTACGAGAAGGAATTCGAAAAGGAAAGAAACAAGAAAAAGGCGTATGGTGAAAGTTCGAGGGCAAGAAAGAAAGAAATTGTTTATTCCAAGAAAGCAAAGAAAGCGCTCTTAATATACCTCGAGGGTGAAAAAGATAATCCGTATGAATCAAAAGAAACGCTTCGGGAACGAGCGTTAATCCTTTCACAACTCGAGGAAGATGTTATCGAAAATAACGTGATCATTGAAAGTTGTCTAGAAGCGAAAGATCTCATCACATTGCACGAGAAACTAGAGAATCATCAAAGGTTCTACGATGCTACATTCGAAGATGTTTTAATTTGGTTTATTCCAGATTTTCTTGGAATCGTATGTAAAAAGGCAATGCCACCCGAATTAATCGATGGTCGTGAAGTTAGTTTAATTCTGTTACATCGAATCGTGAGGCATAACGGTGGATTCAAGGAAGTAATGGAAAAGAATTTATGGGACGTGATTGCGGCTAAGTATGGTTATGAGCCGGACGATGCACACGAAGTCAAGGTTGCCTACGTTTACTACTTGGAACTAGTCGAATGGTATTTCGACTTCATGAAGGAAAAGCGTGGGAAGAATACAAACGTCATGGCTGGAAAATCAAACAACAACGGTTGGCTCGAAGAAACAAGTGATGACGAAATGGTGGTCAAGATAGAGGTCACCAACAATTGCAAGGAGTGATCAAGATGCGGGCTTCGGATGTTCTCGCTTAGGGAGGTGAATGAAGATCATAATCAAGATCATCCGAAGATTAACCTACTGCATTTCTTTATGTTTTTCGTTTTATTATGTTACGGGTCAAAAACATTAATTAGTGTCTAGTTTGTTTAGTTTCGAACTTGGGCCGTAGGCCACAAACTGTGTCAAATTAGTCCGTGTCTAGTAGTCCAGCCCAGCATGACAACAATATGGATCAGTCCAATTGTAGAAGCCCAGCAGCAAGAAACGGTGTGTATAACAAACAATCCGATGCAGCGGTTATGAAGAAAAGGATGCGACGGTTCATGAGGAAGTTATACAACTCGTACCTGTTCGATCAAAGAGACACAACGCTTCATCAAGTATAAATAGGGCTGTTAGTTATTCGTTTATGTAACACGCTGAATTCTGTTATCATATATACATAAGCAGAAGTTTATAAGTTTATTCGGTTAGTTTTTATTATCATTCAGTATAGTTTCTGTTCGTTTGATTCGTGATGAAGTATTGTCAAGTTTGTTGTTCGTTTGAGTGTGATTGTGAATGCGGTCATAACTCGATCCGTTCCGACTGGTCCTGGGTTTCCGATGACGATGATACCAACAACCAGCAGCTCCCATTTTTCATACCCGATTTGAGAAGTCTGATTTCGGGGCAGAAAATAATGATACGAACCCAATGTTGGGATTGGGCCAATCTGGATCTAGGCTGGCCCATTCTAAACCGGAAAAGGGGACACGTGATAAAGGGGAATTGGATAGCGGGAAAAAGACCAAAAAATCAGGGAGCGTTGGATAATCCAGAGAATTCGCAGGAGGCCATTAGTGGGGAAGTTAATTAGGAAACCGTTAAATTAGGAATTAGTATCAAAAGCAGATTGTTTTTCTTGTTTTAGGGTCGATGTTTTTGTTTATCAATTAGGGTTCTACCTATTGTAATTGGAGATTTTGCCTATCTCGAATCAGGCTAGTTATCTTATATTCAAGCTTTTGACTTTCTGTTTCTATCAACATGTTTTTTTTTTTGAACAAAAAGTTATAAGCTTGAACGAAGAGACTTCTTTGCTGCTGGTGCCATGTCATGACTAGAACCGCTTTTGACAAAATCAAGCACAATTGAAGCTAGCACATTCTGATGGCAGGTGTATTCATGATCAGCCCCAGTGATGATGTGCAATTTGTGGTTTGATATATGCTTTGCAAACTCCATGGCATCTTCCATTGGTACAATCTTATCTGCAGAACCATGGATGCTTAACACCCTGCAACCACATCAATCATTCATGTGAAACTGGGTTTAAAGAAATGATACATTGGTAATTTCATATTACCCTTGGAAAATCCGTTTTGTTACAGCTAGTACAAAATCATTTATTTGAATACTCGAAGCAAAACAAATTATTTTTGAGTAATTTAACTTTTACAAACAAAATGATACTATGTCATGCAAGAATGAATGAATATGGAAAAATTGTGGAGCTATAAATTCAAAAGGAGAAAAGAAAAGAAAAAAAAGACGGCTGATAAAAAAAGTTACAAACCTGCAATTTTGGGGAATCAATTGGCATGCTGCACTTGTGCCAGTAGTTAAACGGTCCATTAAACTTTCTTCCGTCACACGATACTCTATATTCCCTAAAATGTTTACAACTTCATGTGAGATCCAAGATATGCACACGATATTAAGAATAGAGATGTCAATGTGACCCATCTGCTTATGCATGGGTTGATTTGTTTTTTTTTTTTTTTTCTTCTTTTAATTTATATCAAATGGGTCAAATAAAAATGATGCTAAAAACGTTAAGTGTCAAATGGGTTGAAAGTTGCCCAAAGATTATGGCGCACCACCTCCAATGGTTTCATTAAAGTACTGGATTACTATAGAAATACTATTATTTTAGTAAATCATGATTAACGCATTAATTATCAATAGAAGATTTTGAAAAATGGATCTTGAAGCATTACCTTTTCTATTGGCAACATGAATGAATCCATATTTTTTAATTCTCTGCAAGTAATCTTTACCCAATCGGCCCTCAATGCCTCTTTTCAGATCAAACCGCCCAGAAATGTTGACCACATTGTGAACATCATTAAACCTCGAAGCATACAAAAGCACCACATTCCCGCCTGCAAATGTCCCTCTGATCAATATAAGATTAATTTATGTGTTCGTGTATTAAAAAAAATTGGTTTAATGTGTTGATGTATAAAAAAGAAATGAGACATGTTTTTTTCAATCAAATCTAGCATTTTCCAATGCAAGTCGAAACAGATTTACAAAAGTTCTGTTAGAGATATGATATATAAACTTTATACTATATAGCAGATGCTACAAATTCAAAATGTTAATCGGCAATTAGGAAGTGCAAAAATTTATAATTTCAGACCTTTACTGTGCCCAATAATTGCAGCCACATAGCGTTTTTCGTGTTCGAAGTATTGGATCACAGCCCGCAAATCATCAACTTCTCTGGAATGAACCTTCGCTTTCTCTAAAAGGAATAACAAAACAAATTATCATCAAGCAACTAACATCACAATTGACCGACTTAATAAAAAAAATTGAAGATTTAGATCAAGAACAATTGGTGAATAGGTGATGATCAGTTAAGCATATTCAATTACTGTAACTTGCGAATTAAGATGGCAAAATCAACTTATGTTATAATTTATGTATGTATCGTGTATTGTCATATATGTTTTGCCTGTTGTTTATAGAAGCAGAATTACAATACCAAGGCCATAACATGACACTCTTTTCCCAAGTATGCACTTAATGATTCATTCTTTATCTAAAAAATATAATTTTAATTGATATACTTACTTCAAAAAAATTACTAGCAAAAAGCAATTACCCATTGCCGGCAAAGTCAAAGCGAAAGGCACTAATTCCTTCTGTTGCAAAAGCAGCTGCAAGATTTACCATAGGAATCCTTTCCTGTAGTATAAAAGATCAATAAAAAAAAAAGTAAAATACTACCCTTGACAAGCAATATTGACCAGATGCTAACCAAACTGACATAGATTACTATTGACACAAAACAAAATGATGCAATTTATACAGCTATTTTTTTATAACTTGGCCCATTTGATCTAAAAGTGTTCTCACTAGACTACCATCAAAGCATATCATTATATGATCACAATGACGAACCTTGCAGGATCTATAACCATGGCACACGATGACAACCTCCTTTGAGCCTGTTTCATGCAATATGCCAACAAGCTTTTCATCATAGCTGTTCTGAATTAAAACTCTCTGATGTTGAATCTCAACCGCTGCTCAAGTTTACAGAAAAAGAGGATTAATTAATTATCAGAAAGTAGTTAGACCTATAAACAAGATAGGGGAAAATCATCAAACAGGTAGTGTGCACACCACAGGTGTGATTATACAGCTCTATTATTCCTAAACAGTTACGTTTGAACTTTTGAAGCTATACCAATTGGCATTAACAAAGCAGAACGTATTGCAATGGGTTCTTCTCAGAAATGAAATCTGGAATTAAAATAGAGATTTGTTAGTGATTTCGATCAGTGTAACCTGAGAGGAGATGGAAGTCTTCAGGGGGCGAATTTGATCTACCCATCATAAAAAAAAACCTTGGGTGTTTACAGGAATTTCAGTTTGGCAGATGAGAAGAGCGAACTGAAAAAGAAGCGAATGGAATCAATTTGGAGGATGATCGGCATCGATTTGGGAACCCTCAGTCAGGAAGGAATTTCCCCCGTTGTGAAATATCTATCTAGCCTACCCGGGGTTAAATAAAATTTTACTCTTGTGAGTGGGATTGGATTATACCCTGTACAATTGTTGTTTGTTTTGATAGTGCTTTAGGCTCTTTAGCACGGAATCGTGTCCTTCCACTCTACATTACTATATGAAGTCATTTCATTAACACATCATCACCCGGATTTCCTTCAATTTCTTTCATCAAGGCTACTTGGTGTGGGAAATGGAGGATGAGCCTCCACTTCAGCGCCATGTAGAATGGGTGTGAGGATGGTGCAAAGAGGATGGAGCTAAGGAAATGATGGATGGGCCATCAAAGTATCTCTTTTCTTTCAAAAAAAACTGATCAATGGCTGATCCAAACTCTTCTTTTCCAATCGTCGGTGAACACTCTCCGTTTGACACGACGGCGGACAACACTCACGTCCAAAACCACCAAAGAGACGAGCAAACCGAAAGAGAGTTCACGGAGGCAGGAGTCACCAACGTCTTTGGTAGCGCCACTCGCACAAACCAATAGACTACCCCTGGCGTCCAGAATACAGGTGCAACCAACACGGTTTTCCCTTCCCTGCCAGAAAGGGAGACACCAGCATCCTGGTATGCAAAATCTCAAGCAGTCCTGAACATGGCTTGTGTACAAATGTGCGCGCAAGCCTAATTTCCAGTACAAACACCAGCCCAACAAGCAAATCTGCAACACGCATCACCACATTCCGCGCAGCGCGTCCTAAGTCAACTTACAGGGAGTTGGGATATAGTACTTAATCACATCTACAAACACCGTCGCGCACCACGGCAAGGCCCATTGGTGAGCAACAACAATACCCAAGAGATAGTTACCGAAACGTAAGCAGTAAGCGCAACACGTACATTAACACTAACACGGGGCACTATGAAGACACTTTTCATAATCGTCCTAGAAGGCGTACTCCATTGCGTGAGCGTTTTGGTCCGCGCAGGATGACAGACGAGTTCGAAGACATGTCAGATGAGTATGATCCATCATACCAAAAAGGGGACACTACAAGTGTGTTTAGCAGACTCCCAACAGGACACCAAGCATACAGACCTCGCGCGCGCGTTTTACAATCTGGCAGCTGAACATGATTTTAGTTTGAGCTATAGACCAGCAGGTGTTGCCGAAAAGTCAAAAATTATCAGGGAGATAGCGATGGCTCCACTAGAAAAGACCAAGCTACCACATAATTCTCGGAAAATACAACGGGCTTACCGACCCAGATGATCACATACAAATATTCACAAGTTTCGGAGCTGTTGGAGGATGGTCACTCCTAGTTTGGTGCCATTTCATAACATTAAACTAAAAAATGAAAGAAAAAATCTGAAAAAATAAAAACCATTGGCTCAGCCCCGCCATGGCTGCAACCAGAGTTAACCTGGCAAGTAGTAGGACACCATCATCGCCAGCTACAATCGTCAACAAAGAGAAACACTAAAAATCCAACAAAAAAGCACTCGCATTCACCATAGATTGGCTCAAAACCAACATTAGATGGCTTAACCGACAACCACCACGGAATCTGATGAAAACTAAACCTTTTAAACCGAAACAAAACCAGCCATACTTGCAAACGATTTCTATAAACCACTGTATAAACCCACATGCAAAGATTACAAAACACAATGCACCCCAAAGTCACAACCACACCGACCTCATCACCACCGGCCTTTTAAAGCCAAACCAAACCCACAAACCATCCGACAATATTTTAAAAACAACCGCATAACCAAATATGCAAAGAGTATAACGAACCATGCAGAACCATGGTTGGTAATTGATATTATATTAATATTATTTAACCATTAAAAAATACTTCACCATTATCTATTAATTGTTTCTTAAATAATAATAAAAAATCAATTAATTGATCATTTGATAAATAATTATTTACTTTAAATATTTCACAGTATTTCGCTAAACTCAATTCGTGTACATATTATTTAACTTATAAATACTATTCACTTGTTTGCCGTCAAAAGTGTAACTCTTTAATTGGATCGTACCTCGTTAGCAACTTTAATTTTTTTTATTAATCCGACATCTCATATCCAATAAGTTTTGCCGGAAAAGGGGTGTAGATCTAATCTTACGTTGTATTTAAAATCAAACTTTTATCAAGTATCTTTCTACTTTTAATTATAGACCATAATTTGAATAGCTGGTTATCAATTAAATTCTGCACACTTTGGTAGGTGTTTTTTTTGCCTTCATTTAGTGTTTTAAACATATTTTTTATTTTACTATTTTAAGAAAAGCTCCGATTGATTCCAAACTTAACACGGCTTTGAAATAAACAATACATTCATATCCTGTACCAATCCATTCATAAAACCGCACTCGTTTAGTTTATTGAGAAATAAACTACACATATATGATGTGGCATACTAATACTATTACTCAACCAACTGGGGTAGCCTAGTTGGCCACCGACACCCACCTGTTCCCAGAGGTACCGGGTTCGAGTCTTGGGAGTGGCATATGTCGCCTAGGGTAAGAACTCGGCATGGGGAAGTCACCGCGGAGCTAGCTTGGTCGGGTAGCGGCTCCCGGAGTGAGATCACTCCGGCGGTTGGGAGGACCGTGCACTATCCCCCCTACTAATACTATTACTCATCTTCTTCTTATGATTCTCTTTTTCATGTTATTACAAATCACTGTCAATGGTTTCAACAAATCATTAGAAGCAAAAGCGAAAGGGGCAATAAACCGCTAATTCAAACTATATACATATCGTGTGAAGCTTATAAAAGCGACACATGCTTTACCTGCGGTTGAGGACAAAGTGGTCGTTTACCAATGGTTTAAGCAAATGCGAGAGACAAAAATAAAGTAGATTAGAATGGTGAAACTTCATTACTATTATTACTTCTCGAATGAAGTGCAAATTTTGTCCTTTATTTTTATGTCTCTTTTCAGGGGGTGTCATTTGTCTTTAAAATTGACAAGTTTTATACTTTATGCTTTTAAATCTTACACGTTATGTCATTTGATCCTAACCCAGTTAATTATCTTTGTTAAATCTGATAACTCAAGGGTAGTTTAGTCTTTTTAGCAATTACTTTTAAAATATGTCAATAAATAAAACAAAAAAAAAATAAGTATGTTTGTGTGTTTAATTAAATCACAAATCCATGACTTTTTTCAAACCCTCATCGTGGGCCCTTTCCTTACTCTAATCAGATTACCATGGTGACAACCATAGACACTTACAACCAGCCACCACCACCAGACCATCGCAACCCCTCTCTCTAGCTACATCTCTCTCTCTCTCTCTCCACAATGGGGATGTTAATCTGGGTTTAGTTACTTACTAATCGAAGTCATAATTTTTATGCTTACTCAGATTTGTGGTGGTGTTGTAAGTAGGTGGTGGTGATGTTGGAAGGAGGTGGTGGTGGAAGGTGATATAGACGATGAGGAGAGAGATAAAGAATGGGTGTTTGTTTAGAGAGAGAGATAAATGATATATAATATTTTTTTTCTTTTATATGCATTTTAAAGAATATGGTAAAAAGACACTTCTACCCTCATGTGCTGACCAGATTTAACAGAAAAATCTAACTGGGTTAGGGCTGAAAGACATAACGTGCAACATTTTAAAACATGAAGTACAAAAATCATCAATTTTAAAGACAAAGGATGACGAAACACGGAGCTAATTTTAAGGTTAATTAGTTTGGTTTATGTTTCAAACATGAGGGTTAATCGCCTTAAACTTTCCTGAGCTCCGATTCAATCCTTCTTCCTGTAAAACATAACACCGTTAGCTCGTTAAGAGGGGAATATGGGGGTTTCCCTCTTAACCAGACTCCGACGTGAGAATAAGTATCTGCTTCAAGGAAGTAAGTGTGTGTTAAGAGTGAGAGAGGAGAGTGTAGAATGTTTAACCTGTGCATGGAGGTCTCTATTTATAACCGGAGAGGTGTAAGAAGAGATGGGCTGATGGGCTGATGGGCCTTGGGCCGAAAGGCGACAAACATGGAATATCCTTCTTGTCTCACTTGTATCGACTTTTAGTGCCTTCTAGAAGATCTCCGGTGCTGGCGCACCATGATTGGAGCCACGTGTCCCCATTGTCGGCCTTGTTGTCCCTCTGCCATCAGCAGGTAAGTGGAGATCATAGGGCAGGTGTCGCCGCCTCATGATTGGTGCCACGTAGGTGTCCTTGTGTATTTATTGTCTCCTGCATGTCAGACGATCGTGGAGCACGATAGAGCACAGCCTGGAGGACGCCGATTGGCTTATTCTTCTGCCGCTTGTACCTTCTGTACTATCTGAGGTGGCCTTGCGCTCTAACTCCTGCGCGACCCTTGCTAAGCACGTAACGAGCCCGCGCTGGGTTGTAGGGCTGAAGGCTCTTATTCAGAAAGCTAAGTGTTGAAACTGATGTTACCTCTTGTTTGGACCTCGCGCGAGGTCAGGCTCTGCTTAAGCAACCCGCGCGTGTCTAAGATTAACCAGTTTGTTGACTAAGGAGTATGGTCCAGCGTGCGAGCCAGATTGTCTGCGCGGCTTTTTGGAACCATACCCCTTCAAGTCCCCCCTAGTCCAGTGCTGCACCGTGCGTGAAGTAAATGGTTGGAGCTCTGGACTTAGAAAAAAGAAAGTGCTAGGTTAGAAAAATGCCTGCTAGATCTTGGTAAGTCGCGCGCGTGTAATTGTTTGTCAGTACTACGGCGCGACTAGCAGATTTGTCTGTTGATAATTCTCTGCTTTTGAGTGTAAGTGCGCAGGTTCATTGGATAATTATGAATGTTGCGCGGCCTGGGTGACTTCTGCATGAAGTTTGTAGTAACTTTGAGCGGGAAAAAACCTCGAATTTTGAATTCTGACACGTTGGTGCGAAATATCATTGATGGCGACGTTTGGGTTGACTACTAACACGGCCATCATCATGCTGTCACTGACGGTTCGGCTCTCCGTTAGGCGAGTGAAGCCCACGCGCGCGTGGTCACCTTCACTCCAAGAATCCCGCCTTACGTGGCGGCTCCAGATTGGTGACGCGCGCGGTGAATCCAGCACGTTTACCCATCGCATTAAATGCGATGGGTATACATATCCGACGATAGGAGAGAGGATTTGCATAATCCTGTATCTGCTCTCTCTTTCTCTCTCGAATATTGAAAACTTCTTCAAATCTTCAAAGATTTTACAGCAGATCTTCAAGTTTTCCTTGAGTATTCTTCGAAGATATTCAACTTGCTCTCGTTTTCTTTATATACATGGCTGAAGAAGGGTCTCAACTTGAAGTAGGTCCCCTCCCTGTTCTTAAATGGGATCAGGGACTATTCGAGCAAATAACCAGGGGTTTCCGGTTTCCACCGGAATGGGATGCTCAGTAACCCCGGCAAGGGCAGACTGCCGCCGAAGCACCACCAGGGTATATCACCCTTTTGAAGATTTCTTTCTACAAGGCAACTTCTGGTTGCCGGCGACGGAGTTTATGGCCCATATACTTCATCACTATGGGTTTCATATATCTCAGATGAGTCCACCCGGCATGGTGAGGGTGCGACACTTCGAGTTCTTGTGTCGATCACATGGGATAGAGCCTACTGTCGAGAAATTTCGGGCGTTTTATCAGTTAATCCGGAACATGGGATTCTACTCTTTCGGCAACCGTGGTTCAGCCAAGAAGATTCTGCTAAATTCCCCCAAGAGCTTTCATGACTGGAAGCAGAAATTCTTCTTTATCAGAGAAGAGGTTATTCCGATCGCGATGATCTTTCGCGAGTCGGATACGATTGAGAAGGAGGAACTACCGATCCCCAATGGGCTGATTGGTATTTAAAACTGACTGCGACACCAAACCGGGTTTTTGGTGAGAATGTCCTGGTTGCCGCGCAGATGAGTGACAAGTGGCCAGAGGATAGCAACGAAGTGCCTGTTCTGAAATTTCAAGATAGAGGTTTGTTGCTTCTTTGATTATTCTCCCTTTTTTGATTTTCTTGCGCTTAAATCTTGGATTTTCTTGCAGAAGCGCATCTTTATCAGGCTGCTTTCCCCACCTTTGGGGGATCTATGAGCGTGCGTCCAGTAGAATCCGGGGAGCCGTTTTGCTAGGAGCAGATCATGGGCAACTTTCTTCATCCTCCAGCTGGAGCTTTCGCCCCTCCTCCCGCTGCAACCTAAGGTGCGCATCTACCCAACCCCAGGCCCTTGCATGTTGTGACTTCCTCTGGGAAAGAGATTCTTTATCTTTTCAGCGAGGAGTCTGTAGGGTCATCAAATGGGGAGCTAAGTTCCTGGTCTAACATCTTTGCAGGTGTGTTGCGAGACCTTAGCATAGATCCAGAGGAGAAAAAGAAGAAGACAAGCAAGAAGAAGAAAGGGATTACCATCGATGCTGAAGTGACCAGCAAGAAGGGCAGGAGTAGTCGCGCGACTGCTGGAGCTTCTGATAAAGGTACTCTACGATTTCGTCAGAGTAACTTGGAGGATTACGTTATTGCAAGCGACTCACTTGAGGGTTTGTCCCGTATAGGCGAGAAGAAGACCAGCGCTGCTGGTTCAAAGAGCTCAGGGAGCGCGGGTTCAAGGAACCCAGATGCTGGTGCTACACCTTCATCCATCGCGTTGGATGAAGAAGAAGAGGAAGAAGAAGAAGTGGAGGAACCTGCTGTCAAGTTGATAAGCAGAAAGAGAAGCAGAGAGGAGACTGTTGCGGGCGTCCAGGTGGCGCAGAAGACTGGGGGAGCCCTAGTAATAGGCAAATAGAGCAGTCTGTGCTCTCTCTACAAATTCTTTCCAGGTTAGTGCTATGCCGCCCTTCATGCGTTGCCTATTAAAATTTCTTTTTAACACTTAGTTTCTCCAGAGGCTCAGAAGAAGGACCCTGAGAAGACTAAGGGTGTTCAGTTTAAGGACCCAAAGGAACCGGCGCCAAAGAAGACTAAATTTATAATCAAGTCTTCTAGGACTGCTCAGGACCAGCCTGAGAAGGTGGCTGAGAAGGTTGCTGAGAAAGTTGTGGAGAAGGAGAAGGAGACAGAGAAAGAGAAGGTTGTGGAAAAACCTGAGGGCGGAAAATCAAAAGAGACCGAGGCCGCTGCTACTGTTGCATAGGAGAAAGCGCAGGGTCCGGAGGTCACACGCATTACGGGGTTTAACCAACCCCTTCATGAAAAGGAGAAAGAGACTACATGGGGAAAAGGCCCCGAGGTTGTTAAGCCGACAGAGCTTACGTATAAAGAGACCACCACTGTTGCGGGTGGTACAAGTGCTGGTGGTAATGTGCGTTCAAGCGCATCTGGTGGTGCTGGAGGATCAATGCCCCAAACTCCTATCGGTCCTAAGGATACCTTAGGAGATATTTATTACAAAACTTACATCGAGGACGCTCACGGTGATGCTCCTCACCAAGCTCCATGGGGCTTAAAGCAGAAGGACACATTCCTGGAGTTTGGGCCATGTCGCGATTGGTTCTTGAATTCATTCCCTCTCGGTGAGGTTAACCGGCAAAGTGCGCGAACCCATGATGGGTGGTATCACGCCTACATTGTTGGTGAGGCCAATACTCGTGCTGCTAAGCACCAAATTGTGCGTGAGTGGCGCACAATGGTTAAGGAGCGAGGGGATTGGGAGAAATACCGAGAGCGCTTGTTAAGGCAGGTTAAGGATTTTGAGAAGTTGAAAGCTGCCTTTGCTGAGGAGAAGGCCAAGTTCAAGTTTGAGAAAAAATCTAAAGAGTGGGGCCGCGAGGGCTTAAGGGGCAAGCTGCGCGCTGCTGAAGAGCTCTTGTCAAAGGAGCGTGCTGACTGGAAAGAGGTATGCAAAAAGGATAATCAGCGCATGTACGCAGCTCGCTCCAAGATTACCGACCTTGAGGCCCAAAATGCCACATTAACAAAGAAGGTTGAGGATGTTGAAGCTGACAAAGAGCGCGTTGAGGTTCAACAACTTTAGCCCTTTCTTCTTTATGTTGTTTTTTACTTGTCAAAACTCGCAGGCTGAGTTAAAGGCGCAGGTGGCCAGCAAGGACAAGGACTTGCGTGCCAAGGATGTGGAGATTGCAGAGTTAAAGCGTAGATTGTGTGAGCAAACTGACAAGAGTGAATCATTGGAGATTGATTTGGAGGCTGAAAGGGTGAAGGCTGCTACCGTCAAGGAGGCCAAACAGAGGGCCGACGAGGCGCGAGATATTAGCACCTCTGCCCTTAAGGTAGCCCAAAACAATTACGCCGAAGCTCAATCGATCGTAGACACGCTGGTCTCTGAATCTGAATGGATGCGCAATAGAGGGGTAGTTCTGGTAAGGTTCCCCTTTCTTAACTTAGGCTTTATTTTTTGTTATCTTGGTTCTTATCCGTTGCCTTTTTTGTAGATGGCTAACTCCATTCTGAATGCCTCTAAGCTGGATGCAGCTGTTACCGCGCTCATAGATGCCTCTCGTGCGGTTGGGCATCGTGGAGGTTATCTAGAATGCGCTCATCATGTTGAAGAGGCATTTGGACAAGAGTTTGATATCAGTCATTGCTCAGTGACTGATTAGGCTGATGCTGCGTTAGCCCGCGCTGAAGGAGTTTATAACCATCTCTCGTTGCCTGTGATGGATTTGGTCGCTGAAGCGTTGAAGCACGATGACTGGTGTGCGCGGCTAAAGACTATCCTAGACCCTCCACAGACTGTGGAGTTATCTGATGAGGAAGAAACAGCCGGCGGAGATGGCGATGGTGATGGAGAAGGCGAAGGTGGTGGTGATGAATAGATAGCGTTTGCAGGCTGATGCCTTGTAATTTATTTTCAACTTTTTAGTGTAATCATTGCGCGGTCACGCTTTTTTTAATCGAACTTATGCTGCATTGTTACTTTGTTATGTAATCGTTGCACTGCTGCACTTTCTGGAATATAACTTTTACGTTTGCTTTTTGTTTGTAACATTACAATTATTGCATTGTTGTTAGAGACTTTGGTTAAATTAGCTCGAATAAATGTAAGTGTGGCTCGTGTATGAGTGTTTCTGCCAGGTCTCGCGCTATGATCGCGGAGGACCTTGGAGGCATAACTCAAGAGCTCGTAATTTACTGGAGTGTTTTCGTGCTAATCAAAAGTTTAACATGCATTTGTAACATAGAATTCATGATGATAAAAACAAAAGGCATAGGCAATGCTTTCATTCAGTAAATTAGAAATAGGCGCGCGGCCAACATACATCATCAGAATAGAAAAAAGGGGCGTATCGCCGACATAGGTAATTAAAAAGGCGCGTGGCCAACATAAGTAGATAAAAGGCGCATGGCCAACATAGCTAAGTGAAAAGGCGCACGGCCAAGAGTGTTCACATGTAGCATTTGCGTAATTGTTGCGTGTTCCATGTATGTGGGATGATGTGTCCATCCAGGGTACGCAGCTTGTATGCCTCTTTTCCTAGCACTTCATGTATTAAGTATGGGCCTTCCCACTTAGGTGCTAGCTTCCCGGGGCATTCAACATTGGAGGCTTCATTGTCTCTGAAGACGTACTCTCCTGGAGTGTAGGTACAAATGCGCACTCCTGCATTGTAGTACCTCTCCAACTGTGTCTTATACTTGGCCTCTTTGATTCGTGCTATTTCGCGCCTTTCCTCGAGTAGGTCCAAGTCTAGACGACGCTCCGCCTCGTTATCATTTTTGTTGACCGCTGACAAGCGCGGCGAGGGGAGGCCAATCTCAGCTGGGATAACCGCCTCAGAGCCGTAGACCTGGCTAAAAGGCATTTTGCCAGTGCTTGTTTTTGGCATGGTTCGATGAGCCCACAAGATGCTCAGGAGCTCATCTACCCAGCCTCTTCTCTTAGTGCCCAGGCGGGCCTTTATCCCTTCGACGATACTTTTGTTGACACTTTCTACTTGGCCGTTGCCCTGAGGGTGCGCAACGGAAGAGAAAGTGTGCTCGATATTCATCTCTTTCGTCCATTCTTGAAGGTCTTCAGAAGCAAAATTGGTGCCATTATCGGTTACAATCTTGAGTGGGAGGCCAAATCTGTAAATGATGTGTTCCCATATGAACTTGCGCACCATCATTGCAGTAGTTGAAGCGAGTGCTTTGGCCTCCACCCATTTGGTGAAATAATCAACAGCAATAATTATAAACTTCACAGCTCCGGGAGCTTCAGGGAAAGGTCCCACCATGTCGATCCCCCACTGCTGGAAGGGCCAGGCAGTGGACACAGGGATGAGATCATTCTTTGGGCTCAGGGTTTTTGGGGCGTGCCTTTGACAGGAGTCGCATTTGCGCAACTCCTTTAGAGCGTCAACATGCATCCCTGGCCAATAATAACCAGGTTTATTATCTTCGCTACGACCATGCGCGGGCCCGCATGAATGCCGTAGATACCTTCATGAATCTCCCTGATCAGATAACTTGCATCTTGAGGGTCCACACAGCGCAGTAGTGGCCCTAGGAAGGATCTTCTATACAAAATTCCATCATTCACTTCATAGAACAACGCTTTGTTCTGTATCTTCCTCGCCTCTGCCTTGTTGTCAGGGAGGATTCCTTCTTGAAGATATTGAATGATAGGAGTCATCCACGATGGTGGCCCTATCTCAATTACATTAACTTGGCGCAACAAAACAGATGGGTTTTTCAAAACTTTGATTCTTACATCTTTGGCAAGATGTTGGAAAGTTGTTGAAGCGAGCTTGCTTAGCGCGTCTGCTGGTTTATTCTCTGACCGGTTGATATGAACAACTATTTGAACTGTTAAAGAAACTCTTTCGCTTGCTCTAAATACAAGGCCATAACTTCGCTTTTTGCATCATATAACCCGTTAATTTGACTTGCTATCAAGAGAGAGTCGACATGTGCTTGTAAGTTTTGTGCTCCCATTTTGATGGCCAAGCGCAAGCCTGCCAGAAACGCTTCATATTCCGCCTCGTTGTTGGTGTTTTTGAAATCCAACTTGATGGCGTATGTGAACTCATGCTTTTCTGGGCTAACAAGGCGCAAACCAGCTCCTGTACCGTCTTCATTCGAGGCTCCATCAGTGTATAACAACCATAATTCATCTGACGTGTCTTTGATGGGAGTATCAACAACTTCACATTCTTTGATCTTGTCTTCTGGGACTTCGGTGATGAAGTCTGCTAGGACTTGGCCTTTAATGGCTGGGCGCGGCCTGTACAGAGTGTTGTGGCTCCCCCAATTCAATTGCCCATTTTGCCAAACGACCTGACGTTTCTTGTTTTTGCAAAATTGTGCCAATATGGAAGTTAGTGTGTACTGTGATCACATGTCCGGTGAAATACCTGCGCAGCCTCCTGGAGGCGTGTAGTAGCGCGAGCACTAACTTTTCCATGGTTGAGTATCTTGTTTCTGGATTTGTAAGCACCCTACTAATGTAATAAATTGGAGTCTGTACTCCATCTCTTTCCACCAACAATACCTACCCAACTGCCTTATCCGGGGAAGATAAGTACAGAATGAGTGGTTCTTTCTCAAATGGCACGGTTAGGGTAGGGAGCTTGATCAAACACTCTTTCATTTGTTAAAAGGCTGCTTCTGCTTCTGGCGTCCATTTGAACTCTTGCTTTTTCACGCAGTTTCGTAAGGTACTAATAAAAGGATAGGATTTTGCAGCGTGATTTGATAGAAATCTATTAAGCGCGGCTAGGCGGCCGGCCAATCTTTTCATTTCTTTGATCGTGCGTGGTGATGGCATTCGCTCAATGGCTTGGAATTTTTCGGGGTTAACTTTGAAACCGCCGTTTGTAACCACGAAGCCTAAAAACTTGCCTTCCTCCATACCAAAAGAACATTTCGCTGGGTTCAGTTTCATGTTCACGTTTCTTAGAGAATTAAAAGTCTTCTCTATGTCTTTTAACATCTGGTCCTCTTCGGGACTCTTGATCACAAGATCATCAATGTATACTTCAATGTGCTTCCCGATATCTTCAGCAAATATCGTGTCCATCAATCGCTGGTAAGTTGCGCCAGCATTTTTAAGCCCAAAGGGCATCTTCGTGTAGCAGAAGATACCGATGTCAGTGTGAAACGCTGTCTTATCTTCATCCTCCAATGCCATTTGGACTTGATGATACCCCTTGTAACAATCCAAAAAACATTTCCACCTATATGGCGCGAGAGAGTCTATCTTCTTGTCGATCTCGGGCAACGAATAACAATCTTTAGGACATGCCTTATTGAGATCAGTATAATCGACGTACATGCGCCATCCTCTGTTAGACTTCTCGACCATAACAGGGTTTGCAACCCAACTCTGGTAGCGCACCTCCTTCAGTATTCCTGCCTTAAGCAGTTCACAAACTTGCTCATTCATGGCTTTAGTCTTATCCGCTCCTAGGCTGCGTGCAAGGGCATATACTAGTGTAGGTTTGCATCTGTCTTGGGCTATCTAGTTTGTTTTGGGTTCGAAATGTATAGTGGGCTCGTTTGTTTGTTTTGATGTCTATGGGGTATGGGCTTGGCCCAATGTAAAAGGATCTCTTATGCAAGTATAAATAGGAGAGTCCTTAGTCTTATTAGGTTGTTGATTCTTTTGCAAACTTGTGTTTTGTGCGACCCAGAGTACCAGACGATTCCTTGAAATCGTGTGCTCTTGTGCTTTTAATTAATATACTTTGCTTTCAATCTTTCACATCTCACTTGTAATTCCGCTACTTGTTTGGTGTTTGATATCCGATTGTAGTGATCCTGGACTTACAATTGGTATCAGAGCCTAAGTAGTCTCACGAAGGCTCGGTTGGATCGGATATCTTGAAGATTGAAGGTTGCTTTTGCTGCTGATTGTGTTCGAAGTTCGACAAGAAAGGTCTGATTTCTGTTTTATTTTAGTCTATTTTATAGTTTTTTCTTCTGTCGAATTTTTCTTGGGTCATAGTCGATTTGAGTTGTTCATCTTTTGGTTTGAAAAACTGTTTATTTGCATCTGAATATCAACCCAAGTTGTGGCACGAAAACTGATTTTAACGTGGTTTTTCTGTTTTGTTCAAAATAAAAGTTAAACTTCTATGGAACAAAAGGTTTGCGTTAATCTGAAAAATTGGTCTGGTTTGGTTAAAATTTTCGTGAAAACCAATTGCTTTGGATATCAAAAATTGAAACTCAGTTATTGATTTTTGAGATTAAAGTTTTGATTGTTAAAATTGAAAGGATTTTGGGTATACATATAAATTTTTGGCTGAAAGTTGTTTGAAAGAATTTAAAATTTCTGGGTTCTTGAGCTTCCATTTCATCAATTATTCATCAGAATTTTTGAAAATTTGTGGGTTTGATCTGTTTGTGTGCAAGTTGACCGTGTTTGCAGAGATTTTGGAAACTTGTTGCAGGAAAAATCGAACAGATTCGGAAATTAAATTTACCAAATTCTTCGGGATTGTGGTTGACAGTTGGCAAGATTATATTTCCAAAATTTGGCTTGTGCGACTGAAGGTCTTGTGCGATTGGTGTGTATTGGGCTCTTAGAGGACTGAGGCCCAATATTATATCTTGTGCGATTCAAGTTGGGTTGTGCGATCACACTTAACTGGGATGTTAAGGACTCAGGCCCAAGTTTTACAACTTGTGCTATTGAACACCTCTTGTGCGACTGGGAAGACCTTGTGCGAGCCACTGTTCCTTTGAACTGTTGTCAGTGGTGTTGTGCGATTGGACTCTTGTGCGACTCAAATGTTCATTTGAAAGGGGTTATATTATCTTGTGTGATTGACAAAAGGTTCAGCTGAAAGGTGTCTTGTGCGATCAAAGAGGTCATCTTGTGCGACTGTGATTGGACCTATTCACTTGGACTGGACCAATTGGGCTTGTGGACTGTTTTATAAAACTGTTTTGTATTGGATCTTTTAATTGGCTATTGAACCATCTGAATTGTTATTTTGATTTATTTTGTAATCATTTGTGATATTCATCTGGTTTTCATATTTAATATTACCTGTTTCTCATAAGTTCAATTGTCTTTTCAGAAATGGCTCAAATTAATCAATTGAGATTTACTGAAACAACTGCCATTAACCAGGACCTAGATAACATAATTAGAACTAACAACAGGATTCCCAGGCTCATTTCTGGGGGATCCTTTTCAGAATGGAAGTTCAGGTTCATCCAATACATGAGAATCAAGGATCCAAAGGCGTGGAGGTCCATCTGCAACAGACCAACTGTGATCACCTACATTGTGAATGATGCTGAGGGAACAACTGCTCCTAAGCCTGAGTCTCAATTCACTGAAGAGGATCGTGAAAAGCTTGACATTGATGTCAAGGCACTTGCTATGCTGCACTCTGCTCTTGCACCATAAATTGACATTGGAGTTCGTGATTGCAAAACTGCTAAGGAAATGTGGGAAGCTCTACTGGCTATGTATGAGGGAAACGAAGAATGAAGGAAAGTAGAAGGGAAATGCTCACCCAGAAGTTCAACCTGTTCAATCACTTCCCAGTGGAAACTTTGGAAAATCAAATCCAAAGATTTGTTGCCTTGGTTAGTGATATGAAAACTCATGATATCAGCTTGGAAAAGTCTGTTACTAACAAGAAACTGCTTAATGCTCTTCCAAGAAACTGGGATACCAATGTAACTCTCATCAAAAGGACTAGGGACTTAGCTAGAATGACTCTTTCTGAGCTAATTTCATTGCTAAAGTCTTATGAAATGGACGAAAAACAAAGGCTCTACAACCACACTGCAAGCTACAACAATGCAGGTGTGTTGACCAACAGTGCTTTGATGTCACAGCAAGGAATGAGCTCGCTTCAAGGACCCTCTACTGTGCAGTTCCCTGCTAATCTTGGAACTTTCGTTAACCAAACTCCATCTGCTCCACAGCCTGCTAATCAATCTGCTCCTATACCCACGCAACTTCTTTCGAATATCACTACTGCTTTTGCTGCTACAAACTCTTCAGTTGCCACTTCGAGGGAATTTGAGCAGGCTATGGCTTTCATGACAGGTGTCATGAATTGCTATCATGCATTCATTGCTGGAAGGGTAACAAACAACATTGACTCTGCTGAGCTGCTGGAAGTCCATCCTGGTGATGTTGAAGAAATGGATATCACTTGGCAAATGGCCATGGCAGTGTTTCGTGCTAAGAATTTTGTGAAGAAAACTGGTAGAAACAAATGGGAAACGATTGATGGTGAGATTGGTTGGAACAAGGCTAAGATCAGATGTTACAACTGCCATGAGCCTGGGCACTATGCTAGAGAGTGCAAACAGCCAAGAAGGGACAGAGTCGATCCAAATGTTATTGTCACTGTTAGTTCAGCAGCTCGACCAACTCCAAATGTTGTGTTGACCTCGAACATCACTGTCTCTCATCCCACTCAAGGTTCATCCTCAAACACTACTGTCGGAACTCAAGCTGCTGAATCTGTTGCAAATCCTGGAACTACATTGGTAGCTCAGGAAGGAGGGGGATTTGACTGGACCCAACAGATGAACGATCTGCAGATCACTTCATACACTTTATACCAGTCAAATCAAGCTCTCATGGCAGAGGTGAAAGAAGATGCTGACTCGGCCACTAAAGACGTTGAGGGAACGATCTATCATGCCCTCATGGCTCAAATGAATGACTACACTCCTTCTGAGGTTGAGGTATGTGTAGATGATGTTTGTTGTACTTTAAAATGTAAAGAGAAGGTAAAAGGGTTTAAGGAACAGGCGGAATCGCTTACTATGCAACTTCAATATACCAGATCCAGTAGTTATGAAGTTAAAAAGAAATTGCATGGGTATAAGGATATGGTGGAGGCACAAAAATGTGATATTCGAAAGTTGCATAGTGATCTAAGCGAAGCGAACTGTCAATATCTCCACTTCAATGAGCTATCTGAAAAATTAACTGTTGAATTAAACGACTTAAAATCAACTTTCAAAAATACTGAATTTAATTTTAAAAAATTTGATGTTTCAAGCGAAAAAGTCGAGAAAATGATAGATCAACAGTTAAAGTATAGCAAAAAGGAAGTGAGGAACAAAGGGTTGGGTTTTGTATGCATACCTCCACCATACAACCACAACTATTCCTCAATTCCAATGACAGAAGAGGAGATAGACAATTTACCCAAGATGGAATATGGAAAACCAAAGGATAGGAAGCCTGAGCCTGTCAAGCCTCGAAAGATAAAAATCACTAGGCCTGATAATACTGAAGTCATCTTAGAAAAGCAGGCTTATAAGCAAATGTTTGTTAAATCAGAAAATGTTTTAAATCACACTGAAACCCTAAACTTTGAGAAAAATGTAAGTGTTGATAAACATTTTCAAGTATTCGAAAAGGCAGAGTTGTGTAAGTCACAACAATCTTTTGATAATAAATCAGCAACACAAGAGCCTGAGGTAAGAGCGCATACAGTCAATGTAGACAACATTGAGTTTGCCATGATAAAAGGTTTGACTGAGTTTATGAAAGAATTTAAAAATGGTAAACAAAGTGAATCTGCTTCTTCATGTGATACAACGTGTGATGCTTCTGAATCAGCCACTCCTGAGAAATCAAAAATGGATGAGTCATCTGTTGTCAACGGCGCATCACCTGAGGAAGCAGAGGCACCTCAGACTGAATCATCAGCTTCATCTGATTCAACCTGTGACTCCTATGAAAGGACTAATTGTGATAATTCAGAGTTAGTTGTTTCAGTGGAATCAACAATGAATCATCTAAAACTTTTGATTCAAATTCGATTAGAGAAGAATCAGAAACAACATCAGGAGCCTCTGTTGAGTTAGATGGTAATGAAACCTCGGGAACTCCTGCTGAATGTTCAAAAGAAAATAATTATGATCCTTCTGAATCACAGGTGTCACTAGAGGCTAAAAGCAATTCTGCTGCACCAAGTGACACTAGTTGTGAAAAAAATAATGATACTAACATTGTTGCTTCAAATGCAGACCAAGTAATTATTGAAGATTGGGTAGATGGAGATAATGAGGACGACGTTGCTTTTAAAGTTTTGAAAAATAAAATTAAGAAAAACAATTCTTTAATTTCTGAAAAGTCAAACAATATTTCAATTTCTTCTAATGCTTTGAATTGTTTGGGCTCTGTTTTAAAGAGTGATGAATGTTCTGACATTTATTTTGGTTCTATTTGTGTGGATTTGAATTCAGTTGTTTTGCCTAATAAAGTTGACAAGTCTAAAAATCTATTGGTAAAACAAGCTAAAAGAGGAAATGAAGGTAAATATGTTCCTCCAAAATCAAGATCAAACAAGGCAATTAAATGTCATTCTGTTTCTAAAGATACGGCTAACAAGTCTCGTTTGCATCTCAGGAACCACACAAGCCCTCAGGTTCTGCAAAGACTGATGGATGTCAAGCAAAACCACATGTGAAACGACAAATATGTTACACATGTGGAATTGCTGGACACATTGCAAGAAATTGTCAGCATTGTCCTGATAAACTCAAAAGGGGAGAGCATCAGAGGGCTCCAAAAGGGAATGTCAAGCTTTCAAAACAGTAGAAGACTTCAAACTCTAAACCTGTTAGGAAGCTGAATTCCAAAGTGAAGCCCTCTGATGGAGATTGGAACAAAGCTAAACAAATGAAAATGAAAAGAAACAATTACAATCCAAACTCTTTTTCTGATTCGCCTAAGGCATCCAAGAGATTGGAGAGTTCTAGGCGACTTTGGAAACCTAAGAATCATGTTCCAAACAACTCTCCTGAATCATCGCGCATCAATAATAAACCTATCTACTCTAAAGAAAAGTTGATTTGGATGCAAGTCACGTATTTTAATGAACAGGGTGTACCCACTACAACTATGGCTTGGGTACCAAAATCTAACTAATTCCGCGTAATGTGCAGGAACGGCTATGGAGGGCTGTCATTCGACTTTGGGTCATTGACAGTGGCTGTTCCAGGCATATGACTGGCGATCTATCCCAACTTTTTGATCTTGAAGAATTTAATGGAGGATATGTTGCCTTTGCGGGTGGCGAGAAAGGAAAGATCACACAAAGAGGCACAGTCAAGAATGGTGATCTCAGTTTCAAAGACGTCAACTATGTTCCTGAGTTGAAGCACAGTCTGCTAAGTGTTGCTCAAATTTGCGACAACGGTTACTCTACTCACTTCACTGATAAACACTGTCTCATTCTGAAACCAGGAATGGTCATTCCTGATGAATGGATTTTGTTATAATCTGAACGAAAAGGCAACGCTTATGTCATTGACATGAACAAACCTCCCACTGAAGGTGTTGCCTGTTTATTTACCAAAATCTCTGAGCAGAATGCTATGCTATGGCATCGTCGTTTAGGACATTCTAATGTGAAAAATCTAAACCGTCTTGCAAAACTGGGGTTAGTAAGGGGTCTACCTATAAAAGACTTCATAACTTTTGAAAAATGTGTTTCCTGTGCAAAGGGTAAACAACATCGAAGACCTCATTTTCCCAAAAATGTAAACACCATTAACAGTGTGATGCAGCTTCTCCACATGGATCTTTTTGGTCCAGTGAATGTCCTCAGTCTGTCTGGAAAGTCTTACTGTCTTGAAATTACTGATGACTACTCACGTTTTACTTGGGTTTTCTTCTTAGTTAACAAAAGTGAGACTGCAGAATTAATCAAGAGATTCATAATCTTTATGGAGAATCAGACTGGCAAGAAGGTGAAAGGGATTCGAAGCAACAATGGAACCGAATTCAAGAATGCTGAATTGAACTTCTTTTGTGCCGAGAGGGGAATCGCTCGACAATACAGTGCTGCTAGAACTCCTCAGCAAAATGGAGTAACTGAAAGAAGGAATAGAACCTTGATTGAAGCAGCTCACACGATGCTCTGTGATTCGAAACTCCCAGTTTTCTTCTGGGAAGAGGCCATTAATACTGTGTGCTACGTTCAAAACAAGGTTGTTATCAACAAGGCATGCATGAAGACGCCTCATAAACTAATGTTTGGCGAGAAACCATATGTGGGGCACTTTAGAGCTTTCGATTGTCCATGTACTCTTTTGCACTTGGAATCTATACCAAAGTCTGACGTTAGGGGAGATGAATTCTATTTCATTGGATATGCTGGGAAGGCATCGCATGAAAACAAGACGGCATACAGAGTGTACAACAAGAAGACTAGATAGATCATTGAGTCTTATGATGTGCAGTGGCTCGAAGAAAATCAGACGGGCGCTGGAAACGGGCCATTTACTCTTTATAATTATGCCTATCTATTTAAATCTTTTGATATTCTTGATGATCCTCCTGTTACTCATGCAGGTACTTCTGGTACAACTAATGCTATCTCTCGACCCTCAATTGTTCCACATAATGCTGAAGAAGAGGGGGATGTTGAATTTGAGGGGGATTCTACAGCTGTGGGGGATCACACACCTGCAGTCTCATCTTCAACATCTACACCAGAGATTCAAGTGGCTCTGGATTATACCGACATTCTCAATGATGGAGGGGAGGGGTTGGACTCATCTGATGAGGAGGACACACCCATCGATCAAAGTGACATGTTTGATGGTCCCATTCCTGAAGAGTTTGTCGTAAACGGTGCAGAAGAAGAGCAAACCTCTGACCACACTGAGTCAGTAGCAGTTGATCACATAACGAATGTCTCTTCAACTGGAACTGCACCAGAAGTTGCTATTCCTACAAGTGTCCAACGTGATCATCCCATCAAAAATGTGATTGAACCAGTAGAGGCTGGAGTGTTGACTAGAAGTCAGTCAGGAATCATCAACAATTGCTTGTTTTCATGTTTCATCTCACAAATCGAGCCAAAGACAATTGATACGGCTCTTTTGGAACCTAGCTGGGTAGATGCGATGCAGGATGAGTTGAATCAGTTTGAGAAGCTGAAGGTCTGGAAGCTGGTTACTTTACCTGCTGGAAAGAAATCACTCGGAACTAGATCGGTCTATCGCAACAAGAGAGACGATAGCGGAGTGAATGTTAGAAACAAGGCAAGACTGGTCGTCCAAGGGTTTAGACAGATTGAAGGCCTTGACTACGATGAAGTGTATGCTCCCGTGGCTAGACTGGAGGCAATCGGAATTTTTCTGGCATATGCATCCTACATGGGATTTAAGGTCTATCAAATGGATGTCAAGACGGCGTTTCTCTACGGCAAAGTAAAGGAAGAGATCTATGTGTCACAACCACCGGGCTTTGTGAACAAACAGTGTCCCCGTCATGTGTATAAGCTTGATAAGGTATTATATGGGTTGCACCAGGCTCCTCGTGCATGGTATGCTACTTTGACAGAGCATCTGCTCGCTCATGGATACACTCGGGGTGTGATTGATCAGACACTGTTCATTCGAAAAGTGGGAAAGGATCAAATCTTAGTGCAGATCTATGTGGACGACATCATCTTTAGATCCACTAGTGAAGCACTGTGCAAGGAATTCGAGGAAGTTATAAAGAAGCAATTTGAAATGAGTGCGTTGGGAGAGATGAGTTTCTTTTTGGGTCTGCAAATTCGTCAAGATTCCAAAGGAATTCTCATTCATCAGGGAAAATATGTCGATGATATTCTTGCAAAATTCAAACTTCAAGATGCTAAAAATGCAAATACTCCTATAGCAGAAAGACCAGTGATGACTGAAGATATGGAAGGGGAAGCTGTTGATGCCACACTGTACCGGTCGATGATTGGCTCGTTGATGTACTTTACAGCCAATAGACCAGATATCATGTTTACTGTGTGTCAGTGTGCTCACTATCAGGCTGCTCCTAAACTTTTTCATTTAAATGTTGTTCAGAGAATCTTTCGATATCTTAAGGGCAGGCCTCGGCTTGGACTTTTGTATCGAAAAGAATCTCCATTTGATTTGTGTGCTTTTTCTGACAGCAATTTTGGAGGTACTGGTCAGGACATGAAGTCTACGTCAACTAGATGCCAGTTTCTGGGGGATCGCCTCATCTCCTAGCATTGCAAGAAGCAGCAAACTATCTCTCTGTCGACTGCAGAAGCGGAATACAAGGCCGCTTCAGCCTGCTGCTCACAGGTTATCTGGATTCAACACCAGCTAGTGGACTACGGTTTGAATTTTTCCCAAACTCCCGTTTATTGTGACAATGATGCAGCTATCCAAATAGTGAAAAATCCGGTGTATTTTTCAAAAACTAAGCACATTGCCATAAAAATTCACTTTATTCGTGATTCGTTCAACCAGGGTTTAATTAAAATGGATCAAATTCATACTGACGACAATGTCGCAGATGTTTTTACAAAACCGGTTGATAAAGCACGTTTTCTTACTCTTCTTGAACTTCTCAAAATGGTCGAATTCGAGGATTGACCGCGGTCACACAAAAATATTTTTCTTCGTTTCTGTAAATTTGTTTCTTAAAATAGCTTTTCTTTTATTTTAAGCAAAAATTTAGGGGGGTGTAGTCTCTCAGAAAAATACAAAAACCTTAAAAAATTCAAAAAAATACAAAAACACTGAAAAATCATAAAAATACAAAAATAGCTCTTTGCTTTTGCCCTGCCTTGGCTACAACCCGGGAAATGAAATAATTTCACTATGTGGATTAAGGCTGACTCATGTAAGACCAATATTGAAATGGTCTGACTCTAGAGTGATGTGCTGGTAGGCTTTATCCTGATGGCTGGACTCTTTGACCGGTACTGCGTAGAACACTAATTTATTCTATGACCTCAGGAAATAACGTTCACTTGGAATTAGAGCATAGCTATTTGAATGTGTGTGTGATGTCCCGATACACATAATTTCATTCTAGTTCTGAAATCTTTTCTAAACAACTCGTGTATCTCCTCTGTTTTGCGTGAGCAAAGACTTGGAGGTGCTAGGCAACGTCGGCTTCTGTTTTGCGTGAGCAAAGACCTAGTTGTACGTTGTCGCTCTGTGGATCAAATACACCCGAAAGAGGCCCTCTAGTGGCCAAAAGAAACCCAAAAATAAAAACCTATATAAACTGAGAAAATGTCATTTGATTTGTATATTATATCCATCTCTGCTGATCCATTCTGTTCTTCTCTCAATCCAGTCCAGTCAAGGTTTCAGAACTCTAGAATGGGCTTGTGAAATATGTGGTAGGGAAACTACTCGTATGATAGCCTGTTCAAATCTAAAATTCCAGGATTTGATCGTGATGGATTTGAGTGTTCATGTAATTTAAAAATGAAAACATGATAAATAAGTTGCAGTCCGTTATTTGATAAAAGCCTAGGGAGATAAGTTTAAGAGGAAAAAACATACTGGCAATCGCTCGGATCTACCAAAGTAAATTAGTGTTGATAAATGCAGTCTAGCCCGAAACTCCATGATTTGATCCCGTAAGAAAAGTGCATGCAAAAATGGTGTGTAAGATGTTTGTTACTTGTGAATATTTTATATTATTCTTTTTATGTGAATATTTAGTTTGTTTTTTTTAATATAAAACTATGTGGCCGTGTGTTTATGAATCGAAAAGGATCGAATTCTCATAAAATGTCCTTCGCACAAAGTTTTAAAAGTGGTTTTTCCTCGGGAACTGAGCTGGGCCCACCGTAAACTTGGTGGGCCCCACAAAATCCAAAACACTTTTCAAAGTTCCAAATCGGTAAACAAAAAGGGGTGTGGAATGACGGCTGGGCCCACCGCACACTTGGTGGGCCCCCTTGGTTGAAAAAAATCTAATCGGTTAGGGTTTTAGGGACTTGTGCGATTGAGAGACTTTTCAAATCATTGGTTTTGAAAACTATTTTCTCTCAAAAAACTTACAAACTCCGATCGCACAAGTTCACTCTCTATTTTCTTCATCATCGTCTCTGCAATCATGGCTAGTGAGAAAGGGAAATCAAAAGGTCAGTTATTCTGTTTTGTATGTCTTCCATTGCATCTGAATGTCATGAAAGTATGTTAGCAGGTTTGGGGTTTTTCGTGACAAAAGGTTTGTGTCTGAATTGAAATCAAGAAGATTAGGGTTTATAAGTTGTTATAATATTAATATTGACTGGAAAAATGGTTTAAAACCCTATGTTTTGATCGGAAAAGCTTGTTTTGAAACCCTAGACTGTGACAACCCTCACAATTTCAGGTATCTGTACAATTAATTAATATTTAATTTGTGCTTAATGACTGTGCGTGATTACAACTGTGATTAAACTGCTTTCTGATTTCTGTTTCATACATACACATGCATCACATTCATACTGTCACTACATTTATTACATACAAACCTTAGTGACAAACTTGATGCACAAAGCACAGTTAGCACCGTGAGCGGATAACCCAAAAACATGCTGACAATGCCAGCACATAGACAGACGATGTTTTTAGGCCAGTATGAGCCAGAGACGGGGTACTACACTATTAGGGAGTGTAGGGAAGTGAGGACCATAAAACTGCGTCACTAGGTGATAGTTAAAGTGCCGGGAAGTGCCTAAAACACACTCTAAATGCAGAATTCTGCATCTACTAACAAAATTCAGCATTTAAATGTGCTAGTAAGGTGCAAAAACTTGACAAAATGGTCCTGTATACTTTCCTAAGTGTCGGGAATTAAAAGTGTCACTAAAAGTTATATAAAAGACACATTACGGATTAATTAAGTACTTTAACGAAACGATACCCAACCGAACAACTGGACACTACTCGGAACACAAAAATATTGTCAAGTACATTGTTTCACTTTTACTAAGCTAGTTAAGGTCCCCGAACACCCTAACACACTATATATTACTTAACACACATAAAACACTAACTAAATACTTAATCTCCTAACTAGATAAGCTAACAATCTAGTTGAAACTCAACCAAACCACCACCCCCCCCCCCCATCTTACGGCTACAAGGTAGCCCCCACACCATGATTTTACTTGCATATTATATTAGATCTTGTCTAACCATTTGAAACATGTTTTCTAATAGTCCTTCACATGTTGGGAGATTATAAGTGAAACCAAGAGATTATATCCTTCACATTTCTCTAACTCACCTTCAAACACTCTCACTCTCTCCCTCTCTTCCTTGTTCGGCCGACCCCAAGAGACACCACCACCATCATCATTCAACCATCTTCAACCAATCTAAGGGCATACATAGGTGTTAAAGTGCATACAATGAAGCTCGGTGCTTTCGGAAGTGGAAGGACCTCTCTTATCTTCTTTTATCCATCACATTTCTTCACTTGAACTCCCCTAGCCTTGAGCTAGTGGTAAGAACTTAGATCCTTTCATTTTTCATCTTATTTAAGTGGTTAATGATGTATCATGATCAAAAATATTAAGAACATTAATGAATCATATGAAGAAGACATGAACATAAACTTGCTAGATGAAGATATCATGATGAATATAAGTTGATATGCATGTTGATCATTGTTTGTTGATGGAAATGATGTGAATCATCATGTAGTCTTGCTAGATCATGATTAAAAACATGATCTAGCAAGATGAGGAAGTAGATTTGTTGTAGGATGATGTATCATCCACATAAAGGTCATGAACTTGAAAGAGCACTATGTTTTCTTGAAAAATAAAGATCAAGGTAGGATGAATATCATGTAGATCTAAGGATCCATGAGTGGTTTTTCAAAAGAACCAAGTTAAAAAAAAAATATAAGTATTATTAAATCTTGGATCTTACCTAAGTTAATCTCATTTTTGGTGGATAAACAAGTGTAGAAACACTTGTGTAACAAGAAAATTTCATAAAGAAATATTTTTAGAAAATATGATCGGAAGTTGTTAACACTTAAATTCTTTAATAATGAAGTTTTTATAGAACTAATCACATTTTAAAGGGTAACAAGATCTACTAAGAACACTGGAAAATCACTACAACGTTATATAAACTTTCAAGTTCATGATGTAGAAAATTAATGCTTGTTTTTAACAAAATTGTTAAGTAAAAATTGTATATGGTTGATTGGTGATTGTTGAATGATTTTTGCAAAAGAAAATGATATGCTTATAAGCATGGACACCTCCATTTACAAAGGAAACTCGGGCGAAATTGTTTCTAAAAATCCAACACTTAGAAATATTTTTCTAACAAATGTTTACAAATATATATTTTTAACTTTGTTTTCAAAATAAACTTTGCCATAATTTTTATTACAAAAAATACCAAGTATCGGAGGTTCATTTTCGTAAATATAATTTGATAAATATATATTTAGAATATATATTTTATACTAAAACTCTTGTGTGATTATTTATTTATTTTGTGAACTAGTTATATTATTTTTAGGGTAAAATAATATAACTTATGAATACCATGGAAAAATTACAACTCCAAAATAATACCAAAACCTTCACGGAATAAATATCAAGTTATGCATTTGTTATTGCGACACGGAACGCTAAAACGTAACTTAGGTAATATTTCAGAAAATACTCTTACGCATACATTTTTGGTAAAATATTATTTTGGAAATTAATTAAGTAAAATATATTATTTTTGGGAAAAATACAAATATTTTGGGAATATGTTATTTTGGACAAATAAGTTAAATATATTTTTCTAAGTGGGACTTCAAATATATTTTTCAGAATTACAAATGTACATGTATAAATACCCTCATCCTTGGGAAGGAAATACACGTATGAAATACTCGAGAAGTGTGGATACGAAATAGTTGCCTAACCATTATTCCTAAAAACAAAATTTAAGTTAAAGTAATTATTATTATTTTAACAAGAAGTCACAAACTTGGAATAATATCAAAGTAACGCAACTCAAAAACATTAAACCCTAAACCAAGGCACGGCCCGTTCGTCTAATAGACATTAGTACGTTGTAGGTCGTCGGGTAGCTGATCAAGTTTGAGATTGACGTTACGATACAGGAGACGCACTTCAGTGAGTTCATGTCCCCCTTTTCTTTTAATTGTTTTCAGTTTTACAACTTCGGGGGTGAAAAACATGTTACAAAAGGGATACTTTCAATACTATTGGTATGATTAGCCTAGGAAAGAACCATAGATCATGTGATAGGGTAGGCGGATACTTGGGACCATTAATCCTCATTGTAGGACCACGGGGCATGAGTGATAGATCTATTTGGGTGTAGCGAGCCCACACCCATGAGGCCGGGGCGGCTCATAGAGGTGACTATGGGGGTGTTTGTTTTTTCTTCAAACATCTTCAAGGGAGCTAATGTCTGCAGGCGCGCAGACGTTACCCTTGAAGACTGTTTGTTTTTTTTTTTTAAAGATCTGAAGTGAGCTTCTTTCATCTTAAAAAATAAGACACGGATCTCATTCTTATAACATCTTCACAAAAACCCTACTCCTCCCTCATATCATATACGCACACAGACATCAGCTCCTCCCACATCTCCCATCTCAGACACCGCTCCTCCTCCTCCTCCGACCAGTTTTCCGGTGACCTCCCTCTTCTCCTTCGACCAGGTACTTCTTTTTTGCTTCTTGATTTCTTAGACCTAATTTTTGCTTCTTGAAGCTTCTTTTTTTCTTCTAGTTTGTTAGCCCTAATTTCTTAGACCTAATTTTGCTTCTTGATACATACAAAAAATTGGTGTTAAAGTTCTTGAATGTTTATATTTCATTGGTGTTTATATTTCATAGAAGATAATTACATTAATGTTGGACTTGTTGAACATAAGGTTCTTGAATGTTGAACACAAAGTAGATGTTATTGTGCAGTTTTTGTGCTTTTTTGTGCAGTTTTTTGTGCTTTTTTATGCAGTTTTTGTGCAGTTTTTTGAGCTATTTTTGTGCTGATTTTAGAGCTCTTTTGTTGTAGTTATTGTGCAGTTTTTTAGAGCTGTTTTGTTGTAGTTATTGTGCAGTTTTTGTGCAGTTTTTTAGAGTTGTTTTGCTGCTGTTTTTGTGCAGTTTTTGAGCTGTTTTTGACAGCAAATTGCTGCAATTTTTATGCAGTTTTTGACAGCATGTTATATACATATTGTGATTCTTGATTGTCTTGTATGTTATGTGTGATTCAATTATAGATGGAAACTAATGATGGTCGACAACAATGGACGGATGAGGTTGTTAAATGCTTATTAGAAACATGTCTTGAAGAAATAGGGAGGATAGGTAGAAATGGACAAAGCTTGTGCAGGGAGTCTTGGGTAATAGTAGGGAAGAAACTCAAGGAACAATTTCACATGGATTTGACTCAAAAGCAAATTAGAAATGCTTTTGATACTATGAAATCAAAATATGTAGGATGGTGCTATTTGAGAAACAAGACTGGAAATCTATACAACCCAGAAACAAATATGTTCACTTTAACGCCTCAGGAATGGGAAGATTTTAAGAAGGTGTGTATTTGTTTAGGATTCCAGTATTATGTCACATGTTAAAGTGAAAAGTATTTATTATAGTCCCTATTAATTTGGCGCAGGGTCACCCGAGGGCAATGTCATTAAAAACACGCCCGTTGCCTCATCTTGACCTTCACATAGTTGTGTTTGAAGGGCTTAGTGCTACAGGTGGTAATCAATGGACATCTACGCAAACATCTGGAGTTTCATCATTTCCACATGTCCAAACACTTCAGATACAAGATGGTAGCTTTCATAATCTAGAAAATGATGATGGAGACTCTCATGAACAAAGTTTTCAAAATGGTGATGAAGTTCCTACCAATAACAAGGCTCAAACATCTAATGATAATGAAACTAGGCCCAACAAAAAGGCTAAAACCTCTAAGACCACCATTACCCTAGATGATTTGGCTAAAGATATGTAACAAGCACTCAAGCATATGGTGCAAAGCATGGAAGGACCATCAACTGATGAATGCTATGAGAAGTTGAAATTAGTTGGGTTAGAGCCTATAGATCCCTTGTTTTTTGCAGCATTTAACATTTTTGGTCAGTCTATACAAATGAGACAGGCATGGATGACATTGCCATCGGACCCTGAGGTGTTGAAAGGGTGGATTAAGATGACCGGGATGACATTGGGGATGTTCAAGTAGGGAGGGATATCGGTATTTGTTTTTTTGGTGTGATTCATGTTATGTGACTCGTATTATGTGAACCGTTATTTGCTTTGTATTTTGAACAATTATGTAAGTTGACACTGTTATGTGTATTGTATTGGTAGTTTGGCAAATTGAAGTTGTTTTTGATCTGTTTTTGTGCAGTTTTTGGGTTGTTTTGCTGCAGTTTTTGTGCATTTTTTGTGCAGCTTTTGTGCTGTTTTTATGCAGGTTTTTTTGTGCTATTTTGCTGCAGTTTTTTTGCACTTTTTGTGCAGTTTTGCTGCTGTTTTTTTTTTTTTTTTTGCCGGTTTTTAGAGCTGTTTTGCTGCTGTTTTTATGCAGTTTTTGAGCTGTTTTTGGCAGCAAATTGTTGCAGTTTTGGTGCAATTTTTTACAGCAAATTGCTGCAGTTTTGGTGCAGTTTTTTACAGCAAATTGCTGCAGTTTTTTGTGCAGTTTTTTAGCAGTGTTTGAGCAGCTTTTTGTGCAGTTTTTTGTGCAGGTTTATCATGGATTATAATCAAAAGTTATTGCTCCTCATTGTGATGTTCTTATATCTTCGATACTTTTGGCCGAGAAATCCCAAAAGAAAAAGAGATAACACTTCGGTTATGTCCGGACACCATTTTACTTTAGAGTTGTTGCAAGGGAATGATAGACAATGCATTGAACTCCTACATATGTCACGTGATTCATTTGTTCGACTTTGCACACATTTTAGAGTAAAAGGTTGGTTAAAAGATAGCAAACACATCTCCCTTGAAGAAAAAATGGCTATGTTTTTTATGATGCTTGGTCACAATCAACGTTTTTCGGTTATTAAGCGTAGATTTCAACACTCGAAACAAACAATTCATAAGTATTTTCATGAAGTATTGGCAACAATGATGGAGTTTGCTAAAGAGGTTACAGTACCAACATCTTTTAATCCTAATCCAGATATTCCAGGGCGTAATAAAAGATTACGACGAGTTTTTAAGGTACATTATACAAGTTCTATTGTGATTTCTTTCCATGTATATTATTAACAATTAAATTCTATATAGGGAGCGATTGGTGCACTTGATGGAACTTTGATACATGCTATTGTCCCTGTTCAGAAACAACATTTGTATAGAGGAAGAGGAAAAGGCGAGTGTTATCAAAATGTTTTGGCCATATGTGACTTCAACATGGTATTTACTTTTCTCGTGGCCGGATGGGAAGGAGTAGCACATGATTCTAGAATATTGTCTGATTCTTTAACAAATGCTAATGCACCATTTCCACTTCCTCCTCCGGGCATAAATTTACGATCTCAACTTTATTATTTATATTACATATATAGTTTTAAGATGATGTGTGTATTGTCTATTTTAGATAAATATTATCTATGTGATGTTGCGTATGCACACACTGGTGGATTTATGGCACCATATCGAAATGTGAGGTATTGGCTTGGAGATTTTCGCCGAAATCGTGCATTGATCGACAAAGAAAAATTCAACCACGCACATGCAAAACTTAGAAATGTTATTGAACGTTCTTATGGGGTATTAAAGGCATGTTTTCCAATATTAAAAAAATGGCCCCCTTCTCGCTGCTTACACAACAAAATGTTACGATTGCATGTTTTGCGCTACACAATTTTATACGGAAAGAGGGCTTAAGTGATGACTTTTTTGATGAATATGATCACCCAAATGTACGCCTTCAAGATGGAGATGAACATGCACAAGCTGGTGGTGAAGAAGAAGTAGCTTACCATGGAAGTGCAGCGGACCGTGAATTCATGAGTCAACTTCGAGATCAGATAGCACAAGAATTAATGCAAAACAATGTACTTTGAGTTTATTTCACTATTTATGTTTTGTAAACTTGGTTTTATTGTTATATTTTTATGTAATTTGTATGTTAGATGACTTCTATCTAGTGAAATAAGTTTAACAGTTTACATATTTTCAGTTTATGCAGACAGTATCAATTTATAAAAACAAACAATCTTATATTTTCAGCTTGCAGATCTTCAGACCACATCTTCAGTTGCAGACATAAAAACAGATGAAATCAGCTTGCAGATAGTTTATGTCTGCAAAAACAAACAGCACCTATGTCTTCCAGCCAGAAGCCTGGTACAACTTTGCTAGGTTTGAGTCTCCCTACACCGTCACACATATCAGTGGCCTTGCAAACCATTGGTGATCTTTTCCTTGTTTGCAATCATACCGGGATATACATACATACTTAAATTGTTTACAAAGGTTTATACATACTCACTTACACATGAACTCGCTCAACTTTTGTTGATTTTTCAAACTATATGTATTTCAGGAAATTAGTGGATCTGGCGGAGTATGCGTTGTGTCAAGGCTGCATAGTGAATAAAGATGTCATCCGAGTGGTTGAGTTTAGGAGGTGGATCCCTTTCCTGGACGGGATACACAGTTCTAAACTTGGGTTTTTAATTACGTACTTTTGATGAGTCTTTGTGAACTCTGTTAATCATGTCATAGTTGTAACTTACTTTATGTGTCGTCATTTTCATACAATGACGTTGTGGTATCTTTAAACTTAATGAATGGATGAACATCTTGTGTTTTATTTTCATATAGCATGGTTATGGTTGTTGCTATGGTATTAAGAAGTCACACCAAAATAAACCCACGCTTCCACAAAAGCCAGGGTGTGACAGCTTGGTATCAGAGCCAGGTTCATAGCGAACTAGGATTCTTTCTCGAGTCTAGACTATGATCACTAGGGCTCTCACGAAAACATTTTTACATTGCATACACAAAACGTCCAGATCCAGGGTACAAACATTTTTACAAATAAAAGGCACAAATACACTTTTCAAAATTTATATTTTAGTCTTAGAGAACTGAGGGAGTTCAGTCTTAGAGACTGAGGGAGTACAGTCTTAGAGACTGAGGGAGTTCAGCCTTAGAGGCTGGGGAGGTTCAGTCTTAGAGACTGAGGGGTTCAATCTTAGAGATTGGGGATGTTTAGTCTTAGAGACTGGGAGGTTTGGTCTTAGAGACCAGGGAGTTGGTCTTAGAGACCAGGGGATTAGTCTTAGAGCCAGGGAGGTTTGGTCTTAGAGACCAGGGAGTTGGTCTTAGAGACCAGGGGATTAGTCTTAGAGACTGGGAGTGGTCTTAGAGACCAGGGAGTTAGTCTAAGAGGCTAGGGAGTTCAGTCTGAGAGGCTAGGGATTTCAGTCTGAGAGACTGGGAGGGATAGTCTGGGAAGACTAGGATGATTACTCGCTTGCATTATTGTGACTTACATGTTTACCTGATTATACGATGATATATGCGCATATGTGTGGTTGTGTTACAGACACTATGGCTTCTTCTTCTGATACTGGAGTATCAGATACATTGGACCCCATGGCGATTGTATCGGACGATGAGATACCATCCGAGGGAGAGGTTTACACGTCGGATACCACGAGCACGGATGATGACGATTTCCAGCCCTTCGCGTTGCCGGATCTCGGTGACGATGCCCAGCACACTGATGATATTCCTGATGGGGATCTACCCCTTGCCTTGATCCCTGCTCCCATTCCACTTGCTGCATTTCCCGTAGGGGATTTGCCACTCGATGTTGTGTCCGATGACGACATCGATCTCTTCGAGGGTCCCCCTGAGGACGACCATGAGGGTGGGGCCCCGATTGCTGATGATGTTGCCATTCCTTTGGTTGAGGTTTCGATTGCGGATGCTGTTATTTTACCGCCTGCTGAGGCTCCTGTGGAGGAGGCTCCTGCTGATTCACCTGGTCCAGACTCGTTCGAGTCTGTGGCGTCCGCTTCCTTGCACGACCGGGGTGTGCATCACTACTCTCCTGGCACTTTAAGATTAACGTATATGTGTCTGCATTGATTTGTTTCTTTTTTTGCAGATGCAGGAAAGAAAGCAAAAGGTCCACATGTTCCAGCATGGGAAAAGACTACGAACATTGCTTGCTATTTATCAGATCCTCCAAAGGGATTCGAGACATACAAGTCATTGATTGTGGGCCTAAACACTTGCAGATTGGCACATTCTCTTCGGGAGAATCCAGTTATTCATGAAGACTGGATCAAAGATTTCTGGGATAACTCAACGGCGAAGAAAGGTGACTCGGTAATCAAGTCAAAGGTTCAGGGTACAGAAGTTTCAGTCAGTGAACAAGATATACGTGATGTGTTGCTATTCGGAGATGCAGCTGATGATCCAACAGAGTATTCAAAAGAAAAAGTCATGGAGATTTTAGTCAAAATGATCTATGAGGGACCGGTTCCTCCTCCCACAATCAAGAAGTTACTGCATCCATACTGGAGACTTCTGGCTCATATCTATCTAGTATGCATTAGTGGAAATAAAAGTGGTCTTGATAAACTGACATTAAAGCAAACTTCAGTAGTAGTTTCAGTGGTTGAAGGATGGAACTACAATTATTCAAAGAGTGTCTTCGACGATATGTTTGCGAATCTGAAAACGTTGAATGAGAAGTACTGGTACAAGTTCCCTAGATTTATCTAGATGATCTTAGAAAAGAAGTATCCTAAGTTACCAGTTACTGTGAAAACCTATGATGCCAAGATGATGAATCACTTGGTATTTACATGGATAAACCAAAGGTCAAGAGATGATGTTGGGATCAAGTATTAAAACAAGTGAAATTTAGAGAAATTTGGGGTGTTTAGTGAGATTCAGCTATTGTGGCTGAAGAGCATGATGTAGAGATAATTGAAGCTCCTGTTGGTGTGCAAGAGCCAACTGAGAACGTAGACCTGACTGGTATTGAAAGTGAGGAAGATGTTGCAGATGACAGGATGGTTGATGATGAAGAAGAAGATGAAAATGTTGATGAAAGTGAAACAGAGGCAGAGATCATGGCTGAAGGCCTTACAGCAGAAACTCAAGAGATTAGTGAACCAGTTCACGTGAGCCCTCCTCATGTTGAACCTGTGTCTACAATGGAAGCTGTTGTTGTTGATCATTCTTTAGAAGAACATACCGCTGATCTTCCTCCTAGGAAACGAAGCAGAAGGGATCCTACGCTCAGCGGTGAGGTAAATGTTCAGACAACCTCAGAGACATCTAACCCCACTAGCAATTCACAACCAATGATCAACTATACACCATCAGAACTCAATCCCAAGATAGTTGATTTTATCTTGAATGAAAGATCAGCGATGTATATGCCTGCCCCTAAACCAGGTGAGGGTTCAAGCAGTGGCCCATCTGAAGCTGACGTTATTAGAGCTGCTGAGTTGCTACAAGCTGCTGCTGTTCAAGTTGAAGCAGCAGCTAAGTTAAAACAAGTTGAAACTCCTGAAACTACTGCAACTGCTGATAGTTCCGACAGTGAAGATATATTTGAAGAAAATGAGACAACAATCCTGATGCGAAGAATCTCTACTCTTGAAGAAGACAAGATATTCAAGGATGCTCAGATTGCTAGTCTCATGGAAGAATTAGTGGTTAAAAATCAGAAGATCAATGAGCTGGAGACAAACCTGGGAGCTCCAGTGCTATAGTGATGGATATGAAGCAGAAACTGGAAGGAAAATTTCCTAAGGAATTTGTTGATCCACCAAAAGAATCTACTGCTGAGGAGAGAGAGCAGCAGAGAAAAGAAAACGAAGATGCGATGAACAGGTATTATGAAAGCACTCCTCATATAGTGAATCAGAAACCAAGAAAGAAAATGGTTGTTATGAGGAATGTAGGAGCTGAACGGAACTTGTAGTTTGGTGACAAACCTGATAGATATGTGATCACCACTGAAAAGAGCAAGAAGGGCAATACATCGGGTATTAGAAGCTGGGCATACAACGATGAGAAGGAAATGTTTATCGTGCTGAGGAAGAATGGTGAGGTGGAGTATTATGCTAATTCTGAAGCATTCAACTCCTGGACTCCAGTTGATTTGAGGGAGGTGAGCAATGCTGGATTTCATGATCAAGTCAAGAATCCAAATTGCAAGATTGGAGTTAATTTCTTTAACAAACTGCAGCAACAGGCTAGAGTCAATTTTCGAGATATGAAATTAGTTGAGTCTACCACTGAAGAAGATGAAGAGGTATTGGATCCTGCCACAGGGAAGCCATATAATATTGTGAAGTGGCCTACTACTAAACAGACAAATATTGTGCCGTTGTTGAAGGAGCTTCCTGATAATTCTCTGAAGAACTTCCAATTTTGGATGTATGATCCTATTTCTGGTCAAGCTGTGGTTGTGTGTGATGATGCTGAGTACAGGTTCATTGACACTCGAGACTTGATGTGCTTTGGCGAAAAAGACATCAATCTCTTAGCAAAGTCACAAATTCAGAGTGATCCTCAGTATGAAGTGTGTGCCAAGAGCTGGACAGGAGCTGTGGCCCAGATTATGAATTTCAAATTATGGTCAGGGCAACGTACGAGAGTTGAAACACAGCTGTTTGGTCCAGATGTGGGAAGAAATATACCGATCTTGCCTGAGCTACAAAGGAAAAAGAAAGAACAAGCTAAGAAGTAGAAGAGGAAGCAGCAGTGAAGCAGGAGACACCAAGCCAACACAAACCTAGGGGGATATTGTAAGGGCATATACTAGTGTAGGTTTGCGTCTGTCTTGGGCTATCTAGTTTGTTTTGGGTTTGAAATGTATAGTGGGCTCGTTTGTTTGTTTTGATGTCTATGGGGTATGGGCTTGGCCCAATGTAAAAGGATCTCCTATGCAAGTATAAATAGGAGAGTCCTTACTCCTATTAGGTTGTTGATTCTTTTGTAAACTTGTGTTTTGTGTGGCCCAGAGTACCAGATGATTCCTTGAAATCGTGTGCTCTTGTGCTTTGAATCAATATACTTTGCTTTCAATCTTTCACATCTCACTTGTAATTCCGCTACTTGTTTGTTGTTTGATATCCAATTGTAGTGATTCTGGACTTACACTGCGCCTTCTTTGTACCTTTGGCTAGACGGAAGGATAAGTGTTTAAGCAGTGTTCAGTGACGTCGCGCGGGACACCGGTCATGTCAGCCGGTGTCCAGGCGAAGATGTCCATGTTCCTGAACAATAATTGCTTGAGGTGCGTCCTGACGTTTGGTGAGATTGCGTGACCTATCGTCACCGTCTGTTCTGGGTACATGCGGTTCAAGACCCACTTCTCTGGCTCGGTTGTTGAAATTTTTGGCGCTTTGACTGGGCGCGCATCCCCAGCTGCCATCACCTCTTTCTTTGCATAGATAATCGCCACCCCCGTCTCAGTTGGGAAACCAATGGCTGAGTGGTGTTGGAGGTTACCATGTTCATTTCTCCTTGGGTTTCTCTCCCAATTAAAACATCATGCCTTGATTTGACTGGCATCACCATGAAGTTAACGTTTGTAGTTCTCGAATGTTTTCCGTCAGATAGCATGACGGGGAAATTGATCTGGCCTAGTGGAAAGACCATCTCATTGCAGAATCCTGATAAAGGATAATCAACAGGTTCGAGGCGAGCCTTATCCTCGCCATCGAACTAATTGAAGCATTGTTCGTAAATGATGTCAGTTGTACTTCCCGGATCGATGAAGACGTATTCTGTTTCATAGTGGCCTATGATGCCGGTAATGACAACGGGGCGCGTGGCGCGTGGTCCCCCGTGCACTATAGAAAATATGACTTGTTGCTCTTGCCATGCTGGTTCAAATGGGCATTTGCCTTTGTCTCTAGCGCTGTATCTTGGTCCATTGACCATGTGTGTTTCTAAACGCCTGACCTTCTTCTGATTCCCATCATCATTCCACTGAATCTGGCGCGTCTCCTTGCGCACATTCTTGACCAGATGGCTTAACTTTTCGCTTTTCGATGCTTTCTCAATTTCTTGCCTTAGACTGATACGGTCATCTGTCAGATGACCTGTATCCTTGTGAAAGTCGCAGTACAAGTTCGGGTCTTGCCCTTTCTTGTTTCTCATAGGCTTTGGAGCTTTGAAATCATGATTCTCCGTCATGAGCACCTCTTTTGGTGTCTTAATGAGCGGAGTCCAGTGCTTTTCTCGATTCTCATTCCTGCCTGCCTTTCGATAACCGATGTGATCGAATGTGTCCCGCGTGTCTTCTCTAAAGCGAGGCCTTTGTTCATAACCGCTGGATTGGTTTGCTTTCCATCCAGGGTTTCTGTTTCTGTTTCGCCTGCTGTTGTCGCGCGAGCTTCCCTTGGAAAAACGATCTTCGGTGTAAGAGCTTTTGACTCCAGCCAGTGACTCTTCAGTTTGCGCAACTATCTTTGCGGCTGCCATGAGTTTGTCCCACTCTTTGGGCATACGGTCTTTTCCTGTGATAGTTCTGATTAGTCTATCACGTCGAATGGCTTTCTTGAAGTGAGTGCGCATCAGTTGCTCGTTTACATCACCAATCTCTAAACACTCCTTGTTGAAGCGATTGATAAAATCTTCTAACCCCTCGTTGTCTCTACGCCAGATGTCCGTCACTTCAGATGTATCGCGCTGATAATGTCTTTGCTGGCTAAAATGATTTACAAACTAATTTCTTAAGTCAACCCATGACGTGATTTTACCAGGCAGAAGGATGTCGAACCAGGCGCGAGCAGCCCCTGTGAAAGTCTGGATAAACAGATGGCACCACATTGGCATGTTCCATCCTCCCATAACACCAACGCTTGTGAATACTCGAACATGATCGTCTAGGTCAGTTAGACCATTGAACTTTCCCACTGTTGGGGGCAATTTTTCTCTTGACAGCGGGGCTAGAGCAATCTTTGGAATGAACTTCTAATGTTCTGCAGCTTTAGCTGGTCTATAGGCGAGGCTGAAGCCTCGTTCTGCTTCTTCACTGTATGCGATGCGTTGCCTTGGCTTGTAAGACTCATGATTTTTCTACAGACAGTTGAAGAATGAAGAACCTTCATCCTCTTGCCAAGTATAATCATCTGGATCAGTATCGTCCCTTTCGTTGTTCATGTTGAGCGGCCCAAGCCGGCTGTGAACTGGACCTCTTTGCACATTTGACGGATGGTCATAATAACTACATGTCTCCCCGTATGTTTCGCGCGTGTCGTGCACACTTGGTCTTCTTTGGGGAGGAGGTCTGTTGATTCTTCCTTGCATGTTTTGTTGTGGGGGGTTCTGGCGCGCCCCCTGCATTGGACCCGGAGGAGTAACCAGGGTTGGTTCTGCTTGCAGAATTGCTTGTTGTGCGCTCAAAGACTGATATGCGGCATTTATAGTAGCAATCTGCTTGGAGTACCAAGAAGCTGGAGTTTCACCTTCTTGTAGCCCTAATAGCGTCGAAATGTTCTGGCTTGGAGCTGGGCTTGAAGGACCAGTGACATGACTCACTGGGGTTACCGTTTGAGTGATGCAAGTGATACATGCGCAGGGCCCCGAGTGTTTGTTGTGTCGATTTCACCTATCTCCTCGACAGGTTGGACTTGGATGTTGGGATTGTCCTCCCCCAATCCTGCGTTGGAGTTCATGTCAAAACCGAAATCAAGGATTATCCCTTGACCAGCCATGATCAAGAGAACAGCAAAAGACTCAGAAAAAAGGAGATGAAAGTGATTGTAAAAATCGGTGGGCACCAATGAAGAAACACGAAACTAATTTTAAGGTTAATTAGTTTGGTTTATGTTTCAAACATGAGGGTTAATCTCCTTAAACTTTCCTGAGCTCCGATTCAATCCGTTCTTCCTGCAAAACAGAACACCGTTAGCTCGTTAAGAGGGGAATATGGGGGTTTCCCTCTTAACCAAACTCCGGCGTGAGAATAAGTATCATCTTCGAGGAAGTAAGTGTGTGTTAAGAGTGAGATAGGAGAGTGTAGAATGTTTAACATGTGCATGGAGGTCTCTATTTATAGCCGGAAAGGTGTAAGAATAGATGGGCTGATGGGCCTTGGGCCGGAAGGCGACAAACAGGGAATATCCTTCTTGTCTCACTAGTATCGACCGTTAGTGCCTTCTAGAAGATCTCCGGTGCTGGCGCACCATGATTGGAGCCACGTATCCCCGTTGTCGACTTTGCTGTCCCTCTGCCATCAGCAGGTAAGTGGAGATCATGGGGCAGGTGTCGCCGCCCCATGATTGGTGCCACGTAGGCGTCCTTGTGTACTTATTGTCTCCTGCATGTCAGACGATCGTGGAGCACGATAGAGCACAGCCTGGAGGACGTCGATTGGCTTATTAGTCTGCCACTTGTACCTTCTATACTATCTGAGGTGGCCTTGCACTCTAACTCCTGCGCGACCCTTGCTGAGCACGTAACTAGCCCGCGCAGGGTTGTAGGTGCTGAAGGCTCTTATTCAGAACGCTAAGTGTTGAAACTGATGTTACCTCTTGTTTGGACCTCGCGCGAGGTCAGGCTCTGCTTAAGCAACCCGCACGGGTCTAAGATTGACCAGTTTGTTGACTAAGGAGTATGGTCCAGCGTGCGACCAGATGGTATGCGCGGCTTTTTGGGACCATACCCCTTCAAAGGACAACGCCTTAAATTGGATATAAAGATAAAGAACAAGACGTGCAATTCACTCTACTTCTCCGATTCACACTCTCATTCGTCGTCGTCTTCTTCTTCTTATGATTCTCTTTTTCATGTTATAACAAACCTCCACTACCAATGCTTTCAACAAATCATCAGAAGCAAAAGCTTCGGTTACAACTAATTGGTGGCCACAATATGTAAATGCTTCAGATCATCATTGTAGTTGGGGAGGAATCTTTTGCAATAAGGTAGGAAGTGTCATTCAGATAAGCAAGTACGATGATAACCTTGAAGGTGGTGTGGGAAGCCTCGACTTCTCTTCATTCCCAAACCTTGTTACCCTTGAAATTATTAACTGTGCAGTCATAGGTGGTTTTCTGTGCACCTCTAGTCATAGGTAGAAGTTGGTTTCTTGGTCTTTATAATTTTGTTGTCTTATTCTAGAATACTACACAGGGTTTGTACTTTTTAACACGTAACATTATTGTGTTAGTTGGGTTTTGTGGGATCACTTAATTGTTGTAGAATGAATCTAGGATTCTGGCCCATTAGTAACAACCCAACTAATGTGAAGTAGGCCCGCTGTCTCAACAATAATCATAAACCCAATTACCACTCAGCTCTCATTCATATTATGTTATGTTATCTGACCTGACCCTGTTTTACCTTCTTAGTTTTCCAATCAAAGTTAGGGCTCTTAGATTCACAATGGTTAATAGTTAGGGCTAATCACCCTACCCTTTCAAACCTCAACCCCAGGATTGAATCTTAAGTAGATCGATGAAGATTAAGTATCGATAAAGCTGCCTAACATGTTATTGAGGTTAGATGGTTTCGTAATCAATTATTGGAAGGTGCAGTGTATGATACGCATTTGAAATAATAATATATGCACCTCCCAATACTTGATGAATGAATTGCAATTCGGCCCTCTTTCATACATGTTCAATTTAATAAGTGATGGACTATATTTCTTCCCATCATGGTTGTAAAAATCCCGACTAGTCTCCGATTAGTCTCCGATTAATCACTAATCGGAGGTTCACCGATTAATGGCCGATTAATCGCTAGGCGTTCAATGGCGGTCCTATTCTGGCCAAATTTCGACCAAACCTTATAAATTTCTTCCGTTTACTTAAAAAATGGGTCAATGAAGGGTTAAAACGTGTATATTTTAAAAAACTACATATAAATATGTGTGTCTATATAGTAAAACTACAAATTGTATATAAAAATCTCAATCCTATTAATTTAATTCCGATTAGTTCCTATTAATCCCGGTTAATCGCTAGTCGGTACCCCACCGCCCGACTAGCGTCTAGCGATTCTTACAACTGCTTCCCATAATTCAATTCAGAATGTAGGAGAAACCATATCAGTATGTATATAAACTAAATGGAAAGTTTTAAATAATGAAAGGCTTATTTTTATTGTTGACTTGGAGTATGACTGAGATATTGAGTAGGACCATTAGAGATCAACTTTATTATGAGAAATATGCCCCACCTCCTTAAGTGGTGTTAGAAAATTCTTCTTTTTTTTTTTTTTTGAATGGCCAACAGAAACCCTCCAAACCCGGTACTGGTGAAATTCCCAAAATCGGGATACGCTTCTGCCGAGCCAACCCCAGATGCACGGAAACCCCGTGGAATAGGTAAACCCCCCCCCCCCCCTCAGACTCGAACCCGGGTAAAAGCCCGGGCCAAGCCATCACCGAGATATCCAACACCCTGCACCAGCCGGGGATCGAACCGGCGCCTCCAATGGAGACAACCGGCCTACCAACCAGTTGAGCTGGGATGATGGACAGTGTTAGAAAATTCTAATTAGGCCATTGTGTGTGGACAGGTATCTTTTTGACTAAATTTTCCAACCCATATAAGGGGTTAGAAGAAAACGAGTTAGAAAAGGAGACTGTTTTGGGGATATATGCCTCCTATACTTACCCAGACACAATATAACTGATTATCCTAATTCCTCAACTAATATTACTTACCTATCCTATGAAAATTCTCACTCGTCTTCTTCTTCTTATGATTCTCTTTTTCATGTTATCAGAAGAAACCACTACCAATGGTTTCAACAAATCATTAGAAGCACAAGCTTTGGTTGCAACTAATTGGTGGCCACAATATCTAAATGCTTTTGATTATTGTAATTGGTATGGAATAGTTTGCAATAAGGCAGGAAGTGTCATTAAGATAAGCTGTTACAATCATAACGTTGAAGGTAATCTGGGAAGCCTCAACTTCTCTTCATTTCCAAACCTTGTCAACCTTCGTTTGGACGACTGTGGTGTTGAAGGAAGCATCCCAGAGCAGATTGGTTTCCTATCAGATCTCAATTATCTTTCACTTTGGGGGAATCGACTCACAGGTAACTTACCTGTTTCTCTCACCAATCTCACCCAACTAGAATACCTTGATCTTTCTTATAACAATTTCAGTGGTAACCTGCCTGACTCTTTCACCAATCTCATCCGTTTGAAAACCCTTTATCTTGATAGTAACAGTTTCAGTGGTGAGTTCCCTGCTTTGCTCACCAATCTCATCCATTTGGAATACCTTTATCTTTCTACAAATAATTTCAGTGGTGAGTTACCTGTTTCCCTCACCAATCTCACCCATTTAACAGATCTCATTCTTTCTAGTAACAATTTCAGTGGTAACTTGCCTGTTTGGCTCACCAAGCTCCCCTATTTAGAACTCCTTGATCTTTCTTATAACAATTTCAGTGGTGAGTTACCTGTTTCCCTTGCCAATCTCACCCATTTAGTAGTCCTTGATCTCAGTAATAACAAACTTACTGGTCCAATCCCACCATCTTATGGTTCCATCGTCAATCTCACATCTCTAGACTTGAGCACAAATCAACTCAATGGATCCATCCCTAAGCAGATTACTCATTTGCAAAACCTACGTTCATTGAATCTGGGTGACAACAATTTTGATGGTCCAATTCCCTCAAATCTTGGTAATCTAAGACAATTATACTTTTTAAACCTTAGTCATAATAGTCTTGTGGGTCCGTTTCATGGAAACCTATCCAGATTTCCTAACGTTGATTTTTCATCAAACCAGCTGTCAGGTAACTTGTCTATTCAAAATCCCTGTGATCTACAGAGTCTAAACCTCTCTATGAATCGTATGACTGGAGCTATCACTAGTCTTCGTGTTTGCATTAGCTTAGAGTACTTGGACCTCAGTAGTAATTCTTTTGTTGGAAAAGAACTTAATAAATTGGAGTTCCCGTTTTTGAAGTTATTAAATCAGTCTCTCAACAATAATCTGACTGCTATCGCCCCCTCTCCTTCTCCAGTCCAGGATGGAGAAATTGGCTTGTCATGCAATGCTTTTAGCTGCAAAGAACATATGACAACACACAAACCGGTCCACCATTTGACCATTTTTCTTCCCATCATCTTGGGACTTTGCTTCTTGATTCTTGTTTACGTGTGTTACAAAAATCACAATGCCACTGAAAATAAAATCCAACCAGAAACAATAAAACATGGAAATGTGTGCTCCATATTGACTTATGATGGAACAATTGCATATGAAGACTTCATCAATGCTACTGAGGACTTCGACCTTAAATATTGCATTGGAACTGGTGGCTATGGTAGTGTTTATGAGGCCAAACTGTCTGATGGTAAAACATTTGCTTTGAAAAAACTCCATCGCTTTGAAGCAGAGCAACCAGCATTCGAACAGAGTTTCAAGAATGAAGTTCAAGTGTTAACTAACCTACGCCACAAAAACATCGTCAGGCTCTATGGTTTTTGTTTGCATAACAAATGCAACTTCCTTGTATATGAATACATGGAAAAGGGGAGCCTGTTTTGCGCCTTGAGTGACAGTGAATTAGCTGTTCAAGTGAACTGGATCAAGAGAGTGAACATCATCAAAGATGTGGCCCATGCTTTGGCGTACATGCATCATGATTGCAGCCCTCCTATTGTTCATAGAGACATATCAACCAACAACATTCTCTTGAACTCGGAAATGGAAGGATTCATTGCTGACTTTGGAGTAGCCAGATTGCTCGACCCTGATTTCTCCAACCAAACGGCAATTGTAGGAACTTTGGGATACATTGCTCCAGGTATTTGTACTTAATCTTACATTTCTTTTATATCTATTAGCAGTTAAAAAAATTCTAATGATCCTTTGGTGGATATGCACTTGTAGAACTTGCCTATAACATGACTGTGACCGAAAAATGTGACGTGTATAGCTTTGGGGTGGTGGCACTTGAGACAATTGGAGGGAAGCATCCTGGAAACCTCCTGTCATGCATGAACTATTCGACTCATCATGGTATAACGTTGGAAAATATACTGGACAAGAGACTCCCTTATCCAACCACTAGGTCGACTGAAAAGGAAATTATGCGTATCTATAATGTGGCACTAGCATGCATTCTCACAGATCCAAAGTGTCGCCCGACAATGAGAAAGGTGTCTCAGGAACTATCATGGCGTAATTCGGGTGATCTCCCAACTTTATCGTATTGAGAATAACCCTCAGGTATACGCTTGTCAAGGAATATTCACCCAATTGTACGTTCCAAGCATAAATACCTAAATGTAAAATAATTATGTTTATGATATATATAAACTAATGTTGATTTCTATATTATCTTTGAACTTTGACATAAAATACCTAATCCGTTTAAGTTATGACAAAAATTATATAAACTTTATAAAAGTAAATATGTCAACCCGTCAAGTCAATTTAAATGATTTTTTACGTCAATTGATGGGGAAGAAGAAGAAGAAGAATGTAGGGGTTAAAACTGTATTTTTCAAAAATTGAGGGTTTGTGTGCTTGTATGACTAGTTAAAAAAGAACCATTTGTGTGAAAGTAGAGAAACACAGGTTTAAGAGCATTCACATCACCTACATCAAAATATGTGAGAATGGTTAAAACTGTATTTTTCAAAAATTGAGGGGTACTATATTTTTTTTTTTTGGATTTTTTTGCTAGATTTTTTAGAAAACAAAAAGAGGTGTCACATGTCATCTTCACAAACCTGCTTATAAGGACCAAAATGTTTTAGTACCAAAATGCACTTCCTTCCTACTTTTAAGGAGCGTCACATGTCATCATCACAATCCTTCTTAGGCTACTTACGCAAAACCCACTTTTAGTGAGTGAACACTAGTGTATTTGTGAACCAAGTGAACAAATCCTAGCCATTGATTTACACACGTATATGGCTAGGATTTCATCATCAAATCGTAAAATACACTGGTGTATTTTATCATCAAATCCTGGCCATTGATCGACACATGTGTATGGCCAGGATTAGTTCGCTCGGTTCGCAAATACACTAGTGTTCACTCTTGAACCTAATCCTCTATATATATATATATATATATAGGTACGGGATCAGGAGAAAACACCCAAAAGTGTGAGAACGGTGAAAACGCATCCTGGACCAACACGTGGCGCGGGACATGATCTGAGGGTTTTTTTTGTCTTTTCAATATTCTTCTTTTTTCCCGATTTTCGCGTGTGACATGCTGCTTCATTTTTGGCGTGCAAGATAATTTTGGTATTAACTAGAATCATTAATTACTTGGCGTTTTACTGTTTTCCCCCGATTTTGTCTCGTCGAATTAATTCTTTTTGTGTCACATAGTTAATTTTTTTGGCGTTATGGCGTTTTCCAGATCATTTTTTTTTTTGGCGTTCAGGGTCTTTGTTAATAATTGAGCAAATTAGGGAGAAAAGTCCCGACCCCTTGAAAAACAGAAAAAAAAAAATAATAACTATTGTGTCATGGTTTGGATGCATGGTCGCCTCAAGTGTGGTTTTGGAAATCTTCAAAAAGCCGTGAGGTTTGGTAGATGTTTGCCATAGGTGTTGGGCGTGGGGACGATTGAACCATGTTGGTAAGTTTGTATATTATTAAGCAGAAAACATATGGTTGTAAATAAGCGGGTTTGAGTTTAAAGGGACACAAAATGTCAACAATCACGGTTACACGTGTAAGTATTTCCCGGTTTCGAATGAATGTAATAGGAGTTGATATTGTCAGATATGATCTTATTACAAGTTTATTTTCCGGAATAAAAGAAGCGGGTTGAAAAAATAGTAAGCATGCATATGTGTTTTATTTTTCGTGTTTATTTCTCGGTTTATTCTTATTCTTGACTTCCTTAAGGACAAGGAAAGGTTTAAGCTTGGGGAGATTTGTTAGTTGCATTTTTAGGCACGTTTTTATAGCATATTTATATTAAATTTCACCACATATCATGCATATTTCATAGTCATACCTCATTATTTTGTGAAACACTTGTTTTTGTGGAAGGGAATCTACTTTGGATTGTTTTTAATGTTTTTGCAGATATGGAGCAATTGCCATAGACTACAATGGGCGTGAGAAAGTTTAAAAAGTATTCATGGTAAAACAAGAAGATCAAAGCAGCCGATCAAATTTATGTTCAAGCAGGGTCAAAAGGAATAATGTGGTTAAGTGTTGGTAACTTAATGGAAGGTGTCAAATTAATTATAATCTCAAGAAAACAAAGATTTAAAGGGAGTCTACAAATGCAATATGGAAGCTCGAGACCAGCAACATCCTAGAAAGAATGAAGTTATGAAATTGGGTTTTAAGTTAATGAATTTTAATTGGACGAAAATTGGTGATGGAAATTAAAGCAAATTGTTGGGCTCTGGTGATTTAAATGAGAAGCGGCCCTTAATTAAATTAGAGATAAACCACAATAAAGAAAATGAAAAGCCCATGAGAAGGAGGGAATTGTTGGCTGAAATAGAAATAAAGGGATCACGAACAAAAGGGAACAACCTGGACGCATATTGAGGACTATTCTCTTTGACGGCTGCAATTTTGAGTTGGAGATAAAGAGAAGCAACAATTCAGATTTTGGGAAGTAATTTTGGTTGTTAGTTTATGTTTTGTTTCTTGAACAACTTGATTGTTCTAGCCATCATGTCTGGCTAGAACCGTTAGTTTCGACACTCAGGTTTATTTTCTTTGATTTGGTTCACAAACTTATGTGAAACGGTTATGTTAGATTCAATTAATTTAGTGGTTTGTTTGTGTGTTTCTTGATCTTAAATCCGGATATTTTACCGGATATATATTAGTTTGTTAATGAAACTGGCCACTTTGTTAATTATTCTAATAAAGTTCATTAAGTTTTAAAACCTTAACCAGTTTTGATTTTTGATAAAAGAAACAAATAATGGGCTGTGTTTGTCTATGAACTCGGTTTCGTTATAGAATCATACAATCTAGTTAAACATACCGAACCGCGTATGTGTTTGATTATAATCCATACTTTTATCACGCAACCCGCACACTAAAATCTGAACGGCGTGAGTTTAGAGTAACGGGTTGGCTCTAACCGACGAACTGCGCTTGGTTAGACATTAGATGGAGTGGATGTCCGAACTGCGTGACATCTAGTATTGATACAAACTATTATTTAAAAGGATCATTGCACCGTGACCGTTAATGATCGTAAGTCGAACCGAATCAAGAAATTGCCCTGGTGTTGAAATAAGTTTTTAACATCTGAATTTTCCAACCACTTTAATTAGCTTTTCTTTTTACTCTAAAAATTATAAATTGTTTTTACATTCTAGTTTAAACTAAAAAACCCCTTTTTCAAAACAATCGTATCTGTGTCTAAAACGTTTTGGCATAATTCGTTAATCTGTATCCTTGTGGACACGAACCTGACTTCCATTCATACTATTTTTAGTGTGTCAAGTAGGTTTATTTTATATTTATTTGTTGGATTCGACACCCAACAGCAGCCTATTATTGAATATCATTGCAACCCTGGATTTTGCATCGTTCGAAGGTGCTAAATCACAGAGTTGTTCAATGAGAAATAGTCTCCCTGTCTTCAACATTTCCTCCATTGGCAATGAATATTGCACCCCGTGTTGATAAGTCACTTCAACCGTTCCTGCTTCTTCATGCATCACCCAACTGCTAAGTGTTGGTAGAGGAGTATCGTCAATATCATCATCATCTTCTGCCAGAAATTTTCTCTTCAATCTTCTTATTACAGTTCGAGTTCTTTCACAATCGTTGGCCATTGGAACCCCAAGAGCCAGAATATCCCTCTGAACTCCTTCATCCATACCAAGTATGGCTTTGATTGTCCTTACCTTCACCATTCTCCTATCAAAGAACTTTATGATGAATGGTCTCTCCTTCCCTTCAAACCTCTATGCAATAACCTTAGCCATTTTTTTATGTTTTTGGCGTTTTTGACAATATGTGTCGTTTTAGGCAATGTTTTTGGCGTGTTTGAGGTTGTGCTCTCATGGTCTACTTTTATAATGACTTTTTTTTCCCACGCATGAGAGGTAATTATGGTGTTTTGAAAAAGATAAATAAATTCAAATCCCCAAGTATTTGGCTTTCAATATAATAAATGTTAGTAATTATGTTTCCGTCGTTTCATTTTACTGTTTGCAGTTACCGTGTTTTGTTTTCAGATTCATCGGTTTTTATGGTGTAACACGTCCAATCTTAACGGCTGTAATTATGGCGTTTTGTTTTCCAATGGCGTTTAGATAAAGAGGAGACTTTTTGTTTTATTCTCTTTGCACATTGTTTTAACCTTTTTTTAGATTTATTATAATAGTACTTGTTCAAAGGAATTTTATTATAGTTTGGTAGTTTTTGGGGCGTTTTATGGCATGATGGCATTTCACAAGCATTTGCCTGTTTGGTTGAACGGAGATGAAGATGGTGATTATGATGGGTGACAGCCGGAGACGATGATGAAGGTAGGGGTTAACGACGGAGGGTGTCGAAGAGAATCGGAGATGGCGACGGAAGGGTGATGATGGAGGTTTTCTTGACGCTGTGTTTTACCATTCATGCTGGTAATGATGGAGGATTTCTTGACATTGTGTTTTAACATTCATGCTAGTAATGCTGGAGGATTTCTTGACGCTGTGTTTTACCATCCATGCTGGTAATGCTGGAGGATTTCTTGACATTGTGTTTTAACAACAAGCAGATTCATACAGTTGTGTTTTAGCATTCATGTTGGTAATGCTGGAGGATTTCTTGACGCTGTGTTTTACCATCCATGCTGGTAATGCTGGAGGATTTCTTGACATTGTGTTTTAACAGCAAGCAGAATAATACAGTTGTGTTTTAGCATTTATGTTGGTAATGTTGGAGGATTTCTTGATGCTGTGTTTTACCATCCATGCAGGTAATGCCGGAGGATTTCTTGACATTGTGTTTTAACAGCAAGCAGATTAATACAGTTGTGTTTTAGCATTCATGTTGGTAATGCTGGAGGGTTTCTTGACGCTGTGTTTTAACAACAAGCAGATTAATACAATGTGTTTTCTTGATGTGTTTCTTCATGAAAGATAGAAGGAAGAGAGAGAGAAGAGAGAAAGGGGGAGAGAGAGAGAGAGAGAGAAAATCGCAAGAAATGTGGGGTGGTTATGGAATGACAATTATTTCCATATTTAAAACAAGCTAAATGACATATCTACCCCTGATTAATTAAATAATCCTATTTTTAAGAAACACATATTACCAAAATCCCACCAAGATGATCTCTACCATTAAACACACCCATTGGATGGTCCAGATCGCTTCCTATACTTTCTAGGAAAAACACACTTTCAACAGGATCCCTACTATATATATATATATATATATGGGGTCTGGAGTTAGAAAAAACGGTGGAAAGTGTGAGAACGGTGAGAACGCTTATCGATCGTCCGATCAAAACAATCTATGGACTAGATTGGCGCGGTGGCGTTTTCGTAAATAACATCAATTTTATTACGTGGACGCGCTTCATTAAGGGTAAAAGGGTCTTTTGACTTCTCCATACAAAACGCCAAAAACAAAAATCACACACCATTCCCAGTAAAAACGCCATTATATATAAAATGCCAAACTTAATTAGAGTAAACTCCCGCCTAAAAAAACCGCCGAAAAAATCCTATATATACAACATCTCAGACCTTCAATTAAAAACACACACAAAAACCCAAACGTCATATTTCATATATCCCATTCGCCTTAGAAACGCCAAAAAACCCAAACATCAAATACCTTCTATCCCAAAACGTTTTTTTGAAATTCAGTTTGGTTGTCTGTAAAATTTCGCTCAATGAAATGGACAAAATCCTTAAGTGAGGATGTTGTCCATTTCATTGAGTAAAATCTTATTGACAAATCCTCAACTTCCATCCAATTTATAACACCAAAACATACATAAACATTATTGAGCTTTGTTGTCAATAAATTTTAGCTGTATGGGGTGGACAACATTGTCAGTTATCTTTCTTAACCGAGGATTAACAATGTTGTCCATCTCATACAGCAAAACATTATTGATTTTAGCATGATCAAATTTTGAGGTTTAAGGTGCTCTTATTTCGTGGCATTCTTTTTATCGGTAAAACGCCAAAAAAGATAAAAAAACAAACATCGTTCATTGTGAAATTCAAGATTGTTGGCTGAAGGGTCTAACCTCAATAACATTTTGCTGCATGAGATGGACAAATCTTCAAGAGAAAGATGCTGATGTGAGACTGTGTGCTTCCAAACAGCCACACATAAAACTACTTGAAAAACAAAAAAACAAAATGAATCATACGAAAGTCAAACCAGCCAGTTAACATGTTTCAAAAAAGAAGAAAGATATTGGTGACAGTGAAGATTTGGAAGATCAATTGTTTATGTATTCTTTTTTTTATTTTCCTTTTCAGTTGATTGTTATATAATAAAAATGCCATATATAATAAAAACGCCAAAACATCCAAATGCTTGTTTAAACGATATCATCCCGTTAAACGCCCCCCAAAAAACTCCCAAACTATAATAAAATTACTTTGAAAAAGTATTATAAAAAAAACCCAAAAAAATAAAAAAATAAAAAGCAAACTTGAAAATGTAACTAGAAACAAAAAAATACAAGTAATACTGAAGATAGGGAAAATTTATTATATTAGAATCTAAAACGCCAAACTTGAAAGATGGGACGTGTTACAGACTTCAGAGATAAAGCTTATCAAAAACAATAATTACAAACAGTAACTGAAAAGACGAATACTTTATTATAATAATGCACCGCCTAACTTAGGCGCCAAAAAGACATCCTATAAAATGATACGTCTCAGCAACTTCCATTTGATCAAACAAAAAAAACAAACTCCAATACTACTAAATACCACTCACTGAAAAACGCCAAAAAAAATCAAAGATGGCTAATATGCTTTCTTTAATATTCATAATTGTTCTTCGTGAAGTTTCACTGAATGAATTATTATCAGAAGGGAGTAACTCAGAAAGATTTTGCTGCATGAGATGGACAAAAATTCAAGAAAAAGATACTAATGCCAGTCATATGGCATTTTGTATTTTTTGTTCTTGAAGAAAGTTTGGATGACGAGAAGAAATCAATGACAATGAAGAGTGGATTGATTATAAAGATGAAGATCAAGATAAAGAAAAAGCGAAAAACCCACTCACACGTCATAGATCTATGTCCCCAAACATTCACAAAAAAAGCCAAATCAACAGACGTGCAGGCAAAAAAATCAAACCAATGGGTTTGTTAAGTTTTACATAAAACGCCATATATTTGTTGACAGTTCTAGTACTATTAAAGAAGAAAGAGACGGGTGACAGTGAAGATTTGGAAGAGAGATCCGATTAGGATTTTTAATTTATTTTCTTCGCTTGTATTTTTTTTCCTGTGGTTGAAATATAATATAACAATAGTAAAACACCAAGATAACACAAACGCCAAAAGGTTTATAAAAAATAATAGAACAATGGGCCATCTTGTTTAAAACGCCTTGGAAAACGCCATTCAAATAGATAATGGCATACGATTTAAATAAACGCCATAAACCCCATAAACGCCAAAATGTTAATACAATGAAACCATTAAACGCCATTAAATATTGAATTTGGTTAACGCCAAAAATCTTAAAAACCAACAATATTGGGAAAAGCGGAACTGGAAAAGCAAAAGATGAAAGGACAAAAAAGCCCCTCCGCCCTTTTCTAAGCGACGTGACACGTGTTGGGACAGGAAGCGTTCTCACCGTTCTCACACTTTTGAACGTTTTCTCCTGATCCCGTTTCTATATATATATATATAGGATTAGGATCAAGAGTGAACAACTTCTTGAGAGTGAACTAAGTGAACTAATCTTGGCCCTTAATCATTTTTTAGATTAAAATGTTAAGATTGACATTACCCAAGCATGTTTAATTAAAATCTCTTAATTTTCTTATCTCTTAACTCTCTCTCTCTCTCTCTCTCTCTCTCTCTCTCTCATTTTTAATTATTTCTTCATTATTTCTTTATCCATAGATTTTGTTTTAATTTTAACTTGAATATTGTTTTTCTTTTATTATCTGTATATATAGATATCATAATACATTGTTTTTAACTTTTTATAATTTTTAATAAACATTAAAAAATTTCTTTGAGAATGAACTTGTAATTATTTTTGGGCATTAATATTTTTTTTAATATGTGATGAAGTTATTTATTTTTGCATACATGTGATATGTTTCATTTTCATTAATTTCATAATTTTTATATGAATCTACTCGTGTGCATGACTAATATACTATATGTTGTTAATATACACATATGTAACCATTTCTGAATATAATACACAGATGTATAAAAGACTGTACACATGTGTATAAACTAACAGCTATGTATCTTGTATAAACTAAGAGTTAGCGAGACTGTACACATGCGTATAAACTAACAGTTGTGTATATTGTATAAACTGATACTAGAGAGACTATATACATGTGTTTACACTAACAACTATGTATCTTGTATATACGGAAACTAGCGAGATTTTAGGGATTTTGATTATATTGTTTAATAAATGCAATTTACAAAAGACACAAATACCCTTCTGTCATTTATTTTAAAGGGGAGTTACAACATTATAATTACAATTTTGTCATTGTTTAAAAATCTCTAGATGATTTAATCCAACGGCCCAGATTAGTTCACACAGTTCATTCTCAACCTAGTGTTCACTCTAGAACCCTACCCTATATAGGGGAGCGCTAAAATGAAAACCACATCCAGTTGTAAGAATTGAGAGAACCACTTTCTAGCCACTAGATCAACAAGATGGATGGACAAGATTAAAAGTATTTAAAAATAATATTAAGTATTTTTTTGTCTTATTATATATCTTTAATATTTTAATCCAAAAGAGTAGTTTAGTAGATTACTCTTTTTAATCTTTTTGTCTTTATTGTTTTTTTATTACTTTTTTGTGTTATTATATTAGTTTTTATTTTCTAAACATAATTTTTTTATTAAAAGCATTTTTAAATTCTGATTTTTTATTAAACTTTTTACGTTTTACGTTTTGTGTTAAACTTTTTACGCTTTACATTTTACGTTAAACTTTTTACGTTTTACGTTTTTACGTTTTACGTTTTTACGTTTTACGTTAAACTCTTTACGTTTCACGTTAAACTTTTTACGTTTTACGTTTTTACGTTTTACGTTAAAAAGTTTACGGTTTAACTTTTTTTTTACAAAAACTTTTTTACGCAAAACGAACGCACCCAGAAATCGCAAACTCGGTAGGTGTCTCAGATAGATTGTTATCATCATCGACTGGGGAAAAAATAAAAAACCAACAACATCAAAACAATGTGTATCTCGAAAAAAAAAGGGGTTTGGCTCAGATTTCCCGACAATCAAAAGGCTGCAAAGTGGGGTTGTAGGTTCAAAAACCTACCCTCCACCATCCTTGTCGCGCCATCGTCATCAAAATCTATGTTTTTTTTTTTTGCATTATCGCCGCCCCAGTCCAACATGTCAAAACCCACATAATCAAAGAATACAAAATGCATCATTCAAAAAAACTATCACTGTTTAGAAACCCCAAATCAGAAAACTATCACTCGTCTACCGGCGAGATACCACCGCCACTACCGCCGAATCATAAAACTATCACTGTTCAGAAACCCCAAATCAGAAAACTATCACTGTTCAAATCAGAAAACTATCAAAACCCCAAATCAGAAAACTATCACTGTTAAAAAACCCCCAAAAACCCCAAATCAGAAAATTATCACTGGTCTAAGAGAAAGAAAAGAGGAGTGTGGGTTTACCGGTGAGATACCCCCGCCACTACCCGACGTCGCTGGTCTAGCGGCTACATTGCCGCGGCCACTCTCTCCAAACTCCCCACCATCGTCGCCATTAACCCTCATAGGCAAGCTTCATCACTGTCGCCGGAGAAATGTGGGGGCCACCGTCACAGGTGTGGGTGACCCACCACCACCGTCGCCGTCACAGGTGTGGGTGACCCACCACCACCGCCTTCGTCCACCGTCACCGACACACCGCCGCAAAAAAAAAAACATCCACCGAGAGAGAGAAAGAGATAGCATCTCTGAGTTCTGTGTGCGTGTGGTGTCGCCGGAGAAGGGTGGGTTTGTGGTGTCCCCGGTGAAGGAATGGTGGCTCTGAAGAATGGATTTGAGAGATTGAGAGACGAGAGATGAAGATGATAATACATCTGAGAGATGAGAGGCGATAGATATGTAAATGAGAGATGAGAGAGGAGAGAGGTTTATAAAAAGTCAGTGACTTTAAATGAAGAGAGAGGGAAGATTTGACATTTGGGGTAAAAGACCAAAATACCCCTTTTTCTGGTTGGTTGAGAGTGGTTCTCGCGGTTCTTACAACTGGAGGTGGTTTTCATTTTAGCACTCCCCTATATATATATATATTGAGAACGCTAAATATTGCGAGAACCATGAGAACGAATAATAAAACTAATCAAAATCAATTTTTTTAATAAAAACCTCATTATAATTAAAAATACAACATTAAAAAAATCACTCTTTAAATACTTCATCTCTCCTTTCAAAATGACTTTTAATAAGTTTTTTACACATGTGTAAATTTTCTTTATTTACAAATTCATGTAAATTTAAACGTGCAAATTAAATTTCTAACATTATAATCGAATAATAATGATAAGTGTAAAAAAAAAAATTTGAATTTGAATTGTTTTTTAGCAAGTTCTCATGGTTTTTTATTATTCGCTCTCATGGTTCTCACAATATTTAGTATTCTCATTTAAATATTCCCATATATAATTAAACAAAGTTTAAAAACTACTGAAAACATTCCAAAAGTCAAACAACCAAATGACATTTCCAAACCATCCAATTACATACCGTATTGTTCAAACAACCATATTAGACCATATTGTTTAAACAACCAACAAACCAAGTATTAATGTAAATCTCATCAATATCTTCTTGTTCGAGATGTTCATGAATGAACAATCGTTCTTGACGATTGTCTGGAGGATTATCCATGGTGCGTGTGAAGATTGTTAGGGTTTAAATTCAGATGGTTGTGTGTGAGAAGATGAGGAGACAATTGAATGAGCTACACATATTAACCTGCGATGTTTTGTTTTTAAAGACAATACATGTAACTTACATAAAATTAAAAAATGACAGTTTTGCCTCATTAAGACAATACATGTAATTTACATAAAAATATAAAATGATAATTTTACCTTACTTGAGGGGCACATGACTGGTCTTGATCAAGAAAATGGATGGAGATTATTATTTTATCCTAAATATTGGTAGTTACATTACCTTGTTCCCCAAGACATCCAACACTATAAATAGGCATGTACATATTCATTTGTAATTAATGGAATTTGTGTTTGCTAAACTTTTCTCTCTAATCTTTCTCTTATAAAATTGTGTGTGAAACATGTAAACACCAATTCCATCACAGAAGCCATCATTTGCACTTAAATTATTGAGTAAACTTCTGTTTTCCTTCCTGTGGTTTGATCGTTTTAACGATTTTGCCCCAATCCTTTAAAAATAGCCATTTTACTCCCTGATCTATGAAGCTTATCACCATTTTGCTCCCCGCCTTTAACCTCGTCTAGAATGTATGTTACAAGCAAGGGTATGTTGGTAATTTTACAGATAAGTATTTAAATAATTTATTATTAATTTCTAAAATCCATTTTTAAGTTTTTCATTGATATTAAAATAAAGATTTACTTATATATATATATAATAAAAACTCATCTCTCTCTAACTCACCACATCCCCTCTCTCCCTATACATTCTCTGCAACCAGTCACCACCACCGCCACTGTCGCCTGCCGCCACCACCAGCTAGTCGTAACCACTTGCCGACCACCACTAGCAAGTGGGTGTGCAAAATTTGGAAAATCCAACAGTTTCTTCAAAAAAAACTGACGGTGATGACGGTTTTTCCAGTGTCGGTGCAGGGAGTAATGACGGTTTTTTCAGTCATAAAAAGCATAAATGTCACAATTAAGACCATAAACAAACAGGAAATTTGATCATACAATGGAATTAATCTAATTTAGTATTCTAATTCGGAGAAAACTGAATTTACAGGGAAAAATTGTTGACTGTTTTGGATGAATTTACCTTTGCGAGATTGACGTAAAAGAAAAGAGGCTTTTTGGTGTTGGAAACTTGAATTCGGTTTTTCCGGTAAGAATCGTTAGAGATGTTTATGTTGTTTAATCCCTCTGTAACCTCTTCCATCTTCTTCGATCGGTTGTAGCTCTGTAAACCCTAGCTCCCGATGTTGTGTGTGCGGATGGGTCAAGTGTGAGAATGAAGAAGCCTGTAGCGGCGGTGCAAGATACCCGGCCCGGTGTCACGGCCCCCGGACCGGTTTGACCCGGTCCAGAAGCCCAGTTATCTGCTTTGTTATCTGCTGGTTTAGCTTTGTTATCTGCTGGTTTGACCAATTTAGGGCATTCTGGTCTGAAATGCCAAGTTTCTCCACAGTTATAGCAGACCCTGGTTTTCTTTCTGCAATCTTCTTCACGATATCCTACAGCTTTGCAGAAGTTGCAGGTTTCATTACACTTTCCAAAATGTTTCTTTCTGCAGTTCCTGTAGAACGGCGGGGTAGAAGATTGCCCAGTTCCTCTTTTCTTGAAATTGCTATTATTACCCACACGAAATCCTTGGGTAATTTTCTGAGCCAATTCCTTCTTTTTATTTTCTTCTCGCGTACGCACCAGTCCGTCTGTCAAAGTGTTGGCGAGTTCCACCGCATCATCAATCGTGCGGGGTCTCGCAGCTTTGACAATGTCACGGATCTCACTAATTAAACCCCAAATGTAGCGAGAAATAAGTACCGGTTCTCGCGAAGCCAGAGTAGGCACAATTCGAGCATATTCGAAAAACTTCGAAGTATACCCTCGACAATCAACATCCACCATTCGGTGGCTCAGGAATTTGTTCGCCATTTGTTCTTTTTCATATTCTGGGCAGAATTTTCTTTCCACCAGACGCTTAAACTCCTCCCAACTCATGGCATAGGCCATGTCACTTCCCTTAGCTTGTAATACCGTGTTCCACCATTCTAATGCTTCTTCCTTGAAAAGGTGAGAAGCGTACATGACTTTATCCTCCGCGGCACATTTACTTATTTTGATTAGTGCCTCGGTTTTTTCCAACCAACGCAGTGCCGCAGTCGCCCCTTCATTGCCTGCGAATTCAACAGGTTTACAGGCAAGAAACTCCTTGTAAGTGCAACCGGGCGTTGCAGCTTTTATTCTTTTGAGAATTGGGGCTTGCAGTACATCATTATCATTATTATTAATGTTACCACCTCCATTTAAGCTATTACTGAAGTTGTCTTCATGAGTACGTTTGCTAGGAATAATTTGTTGAGGTTCAACTGGACTTCGTGCAGCAGCAAGGATTGCTGGAATAGCATTAGCTATTCCTTGAGCAACGATATTCTCGATATCTTGCCTATTGAGGAAGTGATCCTCATTGTTTTGCTCAGATTGGTTAATCTCGTTAACTGGTTCATTATCAGCGTTCCATCTGGTAATTAATATATATAAATTATTAGTATAAAACAAATCACAACTAAATGTAAAATAATCGCACAAAAACCACATCACAGGTATAGCCAAAATTGTCGATTTTTTGACTTCCGTTTTTATATATATTATAATATGCCTCCATACACACCCGTTATCTTACAAAAGTTTTATTTTTAAGTTGTTTTACAGAATTATATTTTTACTACTATTATTATGTTGTTATTATACAACCACAACCACACCATCACCATCTGCTGGCATCTCAGAAGCGACGTTCCCTCTCGTCGTACTTCCAGGATATCTGTTCTCCCACCTCCTGGATTCGATTCCCTGCGTCCACCAGCTCTTCGCCAAAATGGCGGAGTTCAGCCAAGTTCTCATTGCTCATCGGTGGGTTTGGTGCAGGCTCTGGGTCAAACTGAGGGAAAAAAGGTATAAGGGTTATTTAAGAGATTTTGGAACTGCCAGTCATTGGTCCACCATTCTTCCATCTCTCCTAGAGGTCGGGTGTTAACAAGGGGATCTGGGATGGCCGGTTCCAAATTCACTGGGAGTTGGGTTTCAGCAGGATAAGTAAAGAGGTTTTCATTGCCAGGCTTAAGGATATCACAGTCTGCCAGTTTGCGATCCAACTCCTCCCACAATGGCATTTCCTCGGCTCTCCTGGAGCTTTCCCCGATATCTATTCCTTTTCCTTTATCCATGGGGTCCTCAGTCTTGGCAACTTTCTAGGTTGCTGGTTTCTTCCTGCGCACACGCCTCCAGCCCACGAATTTTCTTCTCTTCTTCGGTTTTGGTTTCTCCGGAGGTTGGGCTTGGAATTCCATAGGTTCATCAACGTCGGTCAAATAACCGGAAAAGTCTCTGGAAACTTCCATATTAACAGAATGGAGATTGAGATTCTGAAGAGCTTCAGACAACTCATTCAAGCTGTTTAGCAGATATGAAGAAACACAGAAAATTTTGAGCTAAAATTTTGTGAATTGAATTTTCACATAATCACTGAATAGCAATAAGAAAAATTAAGTATTTCTAAATACTTAATTGGCTTAAATCAGTGGCTCTGATACCACCTTTTTCTGTCACGGCCCCCGGCCCGGTTTGACCCGGTCCAGAAGCCGCGGGACAGAAACCCCGTGGTATTTATTTAATTTGGCAGCGGAAGTATTAACAGGATCGTTTAAGACTTGAAAATGCCCGATTATTTTATTTCATAATCCGGGACAAACCCCGTAATTTACAATAAGGTGATTTCACTGGGAAACCCTTATTTTACAAAAACATATTTTTTTCTATTTAATCGAGCCACTTCTTCAAGCGTGTAGTGCTACACGGCACTTTTTCCTGGATCACAGCAGATCACCTGAAACATGTTTTAAAAAGGTTTTATCAGCAGGGAAATACTGGCGAGTCACTCATTTGCACAGAACAACACATTGTTATAATATACAGTATTAAGGGTGATTACATTGTTTCTATCAACCAATTACCCCAAATCGTTATTTGTCACTCGACTGTATCTGTGACTATGGTCAGATCACCCATTGGCTAACCCGTTGTCCAATAGTGACGGGAATAAAGTAATGTATACAAAACCCCACATACCGGCAGTAATTGAAGATTACAAAGACTTAATCCCTGTAATTATAACCTTGAAAACAAACATGATTTTGAAAGCAATTTGGTAAAAAGAGAATGACTCACATTGCAGATTTAAACGGGCAGAGTTTATCCTACTGATTTTTAGCCTGGTTAACCTAAATAAACAACAATGCACACGAAACTAGGTCAGTAACTTAATACAACTTTTACGACAACTCACGAGATCAAAATCTTCACGACGAATGACAAAGTGCAATACTTAAACATCCATCGAATTCACGACGAATGACAAAGCATAGCCCGAGTTTGGGCAGCACTTAAACATCCATCAGATTGATTTTTATCGATCGGACATTAAATCGTAGAAGTGATCGAGTTATTACCCTGTTATCGCTGCAGCGTTTCGTGCTGTGTGTGTGTTTTGAACTGTTTAGACGATATCTCAATGTACGAAATGAATTTTAATGTTGAACCAACGCCAAACTTCAAGTGCCAAACTCCCTGTCGCGTGGAGCGAGGGGACCACTTCTAGCATAGGGTAGCCACGTTTGTTACTAGCTTGGGTGAGTCGACGGTTTGAAGAAATTCAATTTAGACAACGAACTGTGATGATAATCGTCAATGGTGAATACCCCCCCTGAGTTTTAGGGGCCCTGATCCTGATTTCAATTGTTCTGAAAATTTTAGGGATCATGCAATATTTCTTGGGGGTCTTAATTAGGGTTTCCTATTGGACAAAATAAAATAAGAAATAGTAATTTTAATGAGAGTTGTTACATCCTCCCCACCTTAATTAAAATCTCGTCCTCGAGATTTACTGGAACAATTAGGGATACTTTCGCTTCATCTCTGATTCCAGTTCCCAAGTGTACTCGGGTCCTCTCTTCGAATCCCACTTGACTTTGACCACTAGTCTTTTGTGTTTGAGAAACTTGACCTTTCCGTCTTCTATCTGCAGTGGCTTCTCCATAAATTTTAACTTTTCATTTACCTCTACATCTTGAAGAGGTACTACCAGGGATTCGTCAGATAGACATTTCTTGAGATTGGATACATGAAATACGTCATGTACCCCGGCTAGCTCTTCTGGTAGTTGTAGGCGATAGGCGACTGGTCCTATTCGCTGGATTATTGGGAATGGTCCTATGTACCTTGGACTTAGCTTTTCCTTCTTACCGAACCGAACTACTCTTTTCCAAGGAGAAACTTTCAAGAGTACCTTATCTCCGATTTGGAATTCTAGTGGCTTGCGTCTATTGTCTGCGTAAATCTTCTGGTGGTCTCGAGCCGTTTTCAATCTTTCCTTGATTTGAGTGATTTTGTCGGTGGTTTCATGTACAATCTCGGGACCTGATAATTGGCTTTCTCCTATTTCTGCCCAACAAACTGGAGTTCTGGACTTGCGTCCATACAGTGCTTCGAATGGGGCAGCTTCAATGCTTGCATGATAACTATTGTTATAGGAGAATTCAATTAAGGGTAGGTGATCGTCCCAGTTTCCACCAAAATCTATTACACATGCCCTGAGCATGTCTTCCAGGGTTTGAATTGTCCTTTCACTTTGTCCATCTGTTTGAGGATGGTAGGCTGTACTTAAATTTAATCGCGTCCCCATTGCTTCTTGGAAACTCGTCCAAAAATGTGAAGTGAAACGACTATCCCTATCCGATACAATGGAGAGTGGGACTCCATGTAAGGATACTACCTCGTCTACGTATAACTTAGCTAACCTTTCCATGTTAAAGGTTTCCTTCATGGGTAGAAAATGAGCTGATTTGGTTAATCGATCCACAATTACCCAAATCGCATCATTACCTCTTCTGGTTTTGGGCAACTTAGTAATGAAGTCCATGGTTATTAGTTCCCATTTCCATACTGGCATTTCTAACTGTTGGAGTAATCCTGAAGGTTTCTGGTGTTCTGCCTTAACTTGTGAACAAGTAAGACACTTAGAAACATATCTAGCTATGTCCTTTTTCATTCCTATCCACCAAAAGTTATTTCTTAAATCTTGGTACATTTTATTGTTTCCCGGGTGCATGGTATACCTAGATTTATGGGCTTCCTCTAAAATCTTATTTCTTAATTCTCCTTGCTTAGGTACCCAAATCCTTTTCTTGTGGAATCTCCAAATTCCATCAGCTCCTTGCTCCAATTCTTTTATTCTCCCTTTCATTCCTTCAGCATCATCCTTGATTGCTGTTTCTTGAATGTTTTTTATTTGTTCCATTAAATCTAACTGTAGATTTAATCTAAGAGCACGAACTCGCTTTTGCTTTTCGTGATACTTATGACTTAAGGCATCTGCAACTACGTTTGCTTTTCCTTCGTGATATTGAATATCACAATCGTAGTCACTTAGAATTTCCATCCATCTCCTTTGCCTCATATTTAATTATTTTTGCCCAAATAAGTATTTTAAGCTCTTATGATCTGTATAGACAGTAAACTTACTTCCATACAGATAGTGTCTCCAAATCTTAAGGGCAAAAATTATCGACCCTAATTCTAAGTCATGAGTCGTATAATTTTCCTCGTGCTTCTTTAATTGTCTTGATGAATACGCAATCACCTTCTTGCGTTGCATCAGCACACATCCTAATCCGAGTTTAGAAGCATCACAATAAACTTCAAAATCTTCTGTTCCTTCTGATAAGGCTAGAATTGGGGTGTTTGTTAACCTTTACTTTAAAATCTTAAAAGCCTCTTCTTGCTTAGGTCCCCATTCAAACTTAACTGCTTTATAGGTTAGCTTGGTTAATGGCACAGCTATCTTAGAGAAATCCTTAATAAAGCTCCTATAGTACCCAGCTAATCCTAGAAAACTTCTAACTTCCGTAACTAATTGCGGGACCTTCCATTTGGTGATTGCTTCTATCTTAGCAGGATCTACGTGAATACCTTCATGATTCATCATGTGACCTAAAAATTGCACCTCCTGTAGCCAAAATTAACACTTCGAGAATTTGGCGTAAAGCTTTTCCTTTCTTAACAAAGTTAAGAGTGCATGCAGGTGCTGACAATGTTCGTCCTGATTTTTGGAATAAATAAGTATATCGTCGATGAAGACAATTACAAATTTATCCAAGTACGGTTTACAGATTCTATTCATCATATCCATAAATGCTGCAGGAGCATTTGTTAACCCAAAGGGCATGACTGTAAACTCGTAATGACCAATCCTAGTTCTAAAAGCAGTTTTAGGTATGTCTTCTTCTTGTACCTTCAATTGATGATATCCGGAGCGCAAGTAGATCTTAGAAAAATATCTAGCTCCTTGAAGTTGATCAAAAAGATCATCAATCCTAGGTAATGGGTATCGATTCTTAATTGTAACCTTATTCAGTTCTCTATAATCGATACACATTCGCATTGAACCATCCTTTTTCTTTACGAACAACACTGGTGCTCCCCAAGGGGATGAACTAGGTTGTATGAATCCTTTATTGAGCAATTCATCTAATTGCTTTTTCAGTTCTAACATTCCAGTAGGTGCTAACCGGTAGGGTGCTTTAGCTACGGGTGTAGTTCCAGGGATCAAATGAATTCTAAATTCTACCTCTCTATCTGGTGGTAATCCTAGTAATTCTTCTGGAAATACATCCGAGTATTCTGATACTACAGGAATTTCCTTAAGTTCCTTACCCTTAGTGCTAATGATTACTGAAATCATATACACTATTCCTTGCTTTCGTTTATAACTAGCTACTTTCATTACTGAAATAAACTTCATGGGTTTACGTGGCTTATCCCCTGTAATCATAATTACTTCTCCTGTGGGTGCACGAATTTCTATGGAGTTCTTATCACAAAGGATTCGAGCATGGTTGGCTACTAACCAATCCATTCCTAACACGACATCGAATCCAGCTAAATTCATAGGTAACAGGTTTGCAGAAAATTTATGACCTGAAAGTTCTATAATTTCTTTTTACAAAACCTTATCTATGTTAACAGAGTTCCCGTCTGCCGTTTCTACTGTAAAAACTTGCCTAAGTTTGGTTAAAGGTTGCTTAAGAGCTTGGCAGAATGAAGTATTTATAAAACTTTGGTTTGCACCAGAGTTAAATAATACTTTCGCATAAACGTTGTGAACTAAGAACGCATCAGCTATTACGTCAGGAATCAGTTCAGCCTCCTGCGTAGTCAACTGGAAGGCTCTTGCATTTTTCTTGGTAGTTCCTTCAGCAGGTTTAGCTTTGTTATCTGCAGGTTTGACCAATTTAGGGCATTCTGGTCTGAAATGCTCAATTTCTCCACAGTTATAGCAGACCCTTGTTTTCTTTCTGCAATCTTCTTCACGATGTCCTACAGCTTTGCAGAAGTTGCAGGTTTCATTACACTTTCCAAAATGTTTCTTTCTGCAGTTCCTGCAGAACGGCGGGGTAGAAGATTGCCCAGTTCCTCTTTTCTTGAAATTGCTATTATTACCCACACGAAATCCTTGGGTAATTTTCTGAGCCAATTCCTTCTTTTAATTATCTTCTCGCGTACGCACCAGTCCGTCTGTCAAAGTGTTGGCTAGTTCCACCGCATCATCAATCGTGCGGGGTCTCGCAGCTTTGACAATGCCACGGATCTCACAAATTAAACCCCAAATGTAGCGAGAAATAAGTACCGGTTCTCGCGAAGCCAGAGTAGGCACAATTCGAGCATATTCGAAAAACTTCGAAGTATACCCTCTACAATCAACATCCACCATTCGGTGGCTCAGGAATTTGTTCGCCATTTGTTCTTTTTCATATTCTGGGCAGAATTTTCTTTCCACCAGACGCTTAAACTCCTCCCAACTCATGGCATAGGCCATGTCACTTCCCTTAGCTTGTAATACCGTGTTCCACCATTCTAATGCTTCTTCCTTGAAAAGGTGAGAAGCGTACATGACTTTGTCCTCCGCGGCACATTTACTTACTTTGATTAGTGCCTCGGTTTTCTCCAACCAACGTAGTGCCGCACTCGCCCCTTCATTGCCTGCGAATTCAACATGTCTACAGGCAAGAAACTCCTTGTAAGTGCAATCGGGCGTTGCAGCTTTTATTCTTTTGAGAATTGGGGCTTGTAGTACATCATTATCATTATTATTAATGTTACCACCTCCATTTACGCTATTACTGAAGTTGTCTTCATGAGTACGTTTGCTAGGAATAATTTTTTGAGGTTCAACTGGATTTCGTGCAGCAGCAAGGATTGCTGGAATAGCATTAGCTATTCCTTGAGCAACGATACTCTCGATATCTTGCCTATTGAGGAAGTGATCCTCATTGTTTTGCTCAGATTGGTTAATCTCGTTAACTGGTTCATTATCAGTGTGTTCCATCCGGTAATTAATATATATAAATTATTAGTATAAAACAAATCACAACTAAATGTAAAATAATCGCACAAAAACCACATCACACCTATAGCCAAAATTGTCGATTTTTTTACTTCTGTTTTTATATATAATATAATATGCCTCCGTACACATCCGTTATCTTCAAAAAGTTTTATTTTTAAGTTATTTTATAGAATTATATTTTTACTACTATTATTATTATGTTGTTATTATACAACCACAACCACACCATCACCATCTGCTGGCATCTCAGAAGCGACGTTCCATCTCGTCGTACTTCCTGGATATCTGTTCTCCCACCTCCTGGATTTGATTCCCTGCGTCCACCAGCTCTTCGCCAAAATGGCGGAGTTCAGCCAAGTTCTCATTGCTCATCGGTGGGTTTGGTGCAGGCTCTGGGTCAAACTGAGGGAAAAATGTATAAGGGTTATTTAAGAGATTTTGGAACTTCCAGTCATTGGTCCACCATTCTTCCATCTCTCCTAGAGGTCGGGTGTTAACAAGGGGATCTGGGATGGCCGGTTCCAAATTCACTGGGAGTTGGGTTTCAGTAGGATAAGTAAAGAGGTTTTCATTGACAGGCTTAAGGATATCACAGTCTGCCAGTTTGCGATCCAACTCCTCCCACAATGGCATTTCCTCGGCTCTCCAGGAGCTTTCCCCGATCTCTATTCCTTTTCCTTTATCCATGGGGTCCTCAGTCTTGGCAACTTTCTTAGTTGCTGGTTTCTTCCTGCGCACACGCCTCCAGCCCACGAATCTTCTTCTCTTCTTCGGTTTTGGTTTCTCTAGAGGTTGAGCTTGGAATTCCATAGGTTCATCAACGTCGGTCAAATAACCGAAAAAGTCTCTGGAAACTTCCATATTAACAGAATAGAGATTGAGATTCTGAAGAGCTTCAGAGAACTCATTCATGCTGTTTAGCAGATATGAAGAAACACAGAAAATTTTGAGTTAAAATTTTGTGAATTGAATTTTCACATAATCACTTAATAGCAATCAGAAAAATTAAGTATTTCTAAATACCGGCTTAAATCAGTGGCTCTGATACCACCTTTTTCTGTCACGGCCCCCGGCCCGGTTTGACCCGGTCTAGAAGCCGCGGGACAGAAACCCCGTGATATTTATTTAATTTGGCAGCGGAAGTATTAACAGGATCGTTTAAGACTTGAAAATGCCCGATTATTTTATTTCATAATCCGGGACAAACCCCGTAATTTACAATAAGGTGATTTCACTGGGAAACCCTTATTTTACAAAAACATGTTTTTTTCTATTTAATCGAGCCACTTCTTCAAGCGTGTAGTGCTACACGGCACTTTTTCCTGGATCACAGCAGATCACCTGAAACATGTTTTAAAAAGGTTTTTTCAGCAGGGAAATACTGGCGAGTCACTCATTTGCACAAAACGACACATTGTTATAATATACAGTATTAAGGGTGATTACATTGTTTCTATCAACCAATTAGCCCAAATCGGTATTTGTCCCTCGACTGTATCTGTGACTATGGTCAGATCACCCATTGGCTAACCCATTGTCCAATGGTGACGGGAATAAAGTAATGTATACAAAACCTCCACATACCGGCAGTAATTGAAGATTACAAAGACTTAATCCCTGTAATTATAACCTTGAAAACAAACATGATTTTGAAAGCAATTTGGTAAAAAGAGAATGACTCACATTGCAGATTTAAATGGGCAGAGTTTAGCCTACTGATTTTTAGCCTGGTTAACCTAAATAAACAACAATGCACACGAAACTAGGTCAGAAACTTAATACAACTTTTACGACAACTCACGAGATCAAAATCTTCACGACGAATGACAAAGTGCAATACTTAAACATCTATCGAATTCACGACGAATGACAAAGCATAGCCCAAGTTTGGGCAGCACTTAAACATCCATCGGATTGATTTTTATCGATCGGACATTAAATCGTAGCAGTGATCGAGTTATTACCCTGTTATCGCGGCAGCGTTTCGTGCTGTGTGTGTGTTTTGAACTGTTTAGACGATATCTCAGTGTACAAAATGAATTTTAACGTCAAACCAACGCCAAACTTCAAGTGACAAACTCCAGAATTTATACTGAAAAAACGTCTCCCTCACGTGGCGCGAGGGCCTGTCGCGTGGCTCGAGGGGACCACTTCTAGCATAGGGTAGCCACGTCTGTTACTAGCTTGGGTGAGTCGACGGTTCGAAGAAATTCAATTTAGACAACGAACTGTGATGATAATCTTCAATGGTGAATACCCCCCTGAGTTTTAGGGGCCCTGATCCTGATTTCGATTGTTCTGAAAATTTTAGGGATCATGCAATATTTCTTAGGGTTCTTAATTAGGGTTTCCTGTTGGACAAAATACAATAAGAAATTGTAATTTTAATGAGAGTTGTTACACCCGGATCCAAACCCATCTCGAATAAACCCTATCAAAGGTAGGTGATGATGGTTTTTTCAGTATCAGTGCGGCTGGAGGAGGTAGAGTCTTGAACCAGTTTTGCCAGTTTTTTCAGTGTTGGTGCGGCCAACGGAGGAGGTAGGTGATGATGGCTGGATTGGAGTTGCGGTGGTGACGGTTGGATTTGTGGTTGTGGTTGCAGTTGAACTTGGGGTTTTGGGATTTGGGGTTGTGAGGGGGTTCATTTTTCAGGTGAGGTGATGGTGTTTGATAGTGGTGGTGAGGTGGTGGTAGTGGTGTTTGATGGTGCTGGTGATGACTGGTGGTTGTTACAAAAGGGAGAAAGAGAGAGATACAGAGTGAGAGTGAGAGGAGGGTGATGAAGTTAGGAATGTTTTTTAGTGATTATAATTATAAACAATTAAATTCTTTTTGTAAAGTTACTAAAACACCCTTCTCATTATATGTAAAATTACCAAATTGCCTTATTTTTAACATACATTTTGGATGGCGTTAGGGTCGGGGAATGAAATAGATGTTGGAAATTTGGTGAATGGATATTTAATATATTTATAATTTAATGAAATTATAAATATTAATTAGAATCTTCATGTGGTAAATAAAAGAGAAACTCTTGAGTAGAGCTTCTTAATGAGATTTAATTAGTTTTATTAAAGTTTTTAAGTCTCTAATTAAGTGACTAATTAAGTGAAACATTTCACTAATCCTTAAGTCTTGTACAAATAGTAGGCTATGTGCTTCTTTTGTTACAACAAGAATATGGTATTGCTTGATACATGAAGAATACTAGAAGGAGGATGAACACTTAAAGACCAACTAGAGATATGAGTACTCTCTACTTGTTTTCCACCACATGAGTTCAAACACTACAATTACTGGATGTAACCTTGGGCCCGTGAGCCATCTCCGGCAGTACAGACTGTTTCGGTTGTTGTACCCTGGGAGACAGACGCGTTGTCTTTAGTAGAGGCGCGAAATCTGTTTTAAGGGAAGCGTGTTGAACACGTGCCTCAACCAAAATCATCAACGTTTTAGTGTGCTCTTTGTTGCAGGCAAGGAGTATTTTTCAAGACTCAAGATGACGGATACTCGAGTCTTGCATGCTATCAATTGCACGTGAAAGACCCACCAGAGATGCGGCTTGAATCAAGATTGGTATATATAATTATATTTTAAATTATTTTTATTTAGTTATTGCAACCGGTATTGTACTATGATATTTCCTACGAATAACGAGAGTCCCATTATTATATATTTTGTAATTATATTTTACAAAAGGTGAACCTGATTCCTACAAACTTAAAACAGATTTCGTGAGATTATTGGTACAATCTTAAAAACCTTATTTATAAGGATTTTGGGTTTACGAAAGGATTTATAATAGAATAAAAAAAATTATTTTTAGAGGTTATGATCTTATAAATATTTTTTTTGGAAATATGTATGTAGTACAACTTGTTGTGTTTGGATTTTTTGTGATTGAGATACAATCTTAAATCCTATACCGTGGTACAAAACGAATAGTTTTGGTTCCAACGTTTGGTTTTGAAACGATTTTGGGAATCGTTAATTTTTCTAACTTTTGTGTTAGATCGTTTATTAGTGTAAACCATACGTTTTTTTGTAAATGTTAAATTCTCTAACACGTGTGTTAGACCAGAATTATTGGTGTAAACCATACGTTTTTTGTAAACATGTGTGTTAGAAACGTTCATGAAAAGCGTTAGTTTGGAAGCAATTTTTTAATTGTTTAGTTTCTAACGTGTGTATTAGAAATGACTTACTTATTTGAACCATATATGTGTTTTTAGCAAGTCGAATTAACATTTTGTGGAAATGTTAATATTTCTATCGTGCGCGTTAGAATTTCTTTCATTTTAACATGATTGTTAAAAATGGTTAAAATACAAATGCTTTGAAATGTTTTATGTAGACATTTTATATAAGCAATTTGTTGTAGCGTTGTTTTTAATGCTTTGTATGATTTAGAAATAAAATGTCATACATTGAAGTTGATGTTTGATTGGCTTCAAGGAATTAAATCGCCATAAAGTGATGGTGGGGTATTTATATGAATTTAATGAAATTAAAATCATTTACTAGACTCTTCATATGGAAGATAAACTCTTAAGGAGAGTTTCATGTCAATTTATTAGTTTTTATTAGAGTTTATGTCTCTAATAAAATCTTTAATTAAGTGAGACTTATCTCCACCCCATGTCTCTTGTATTAAAAGTAGGCTATGCGTCTAACTTGATGAGATTGAAAAAAAAATACAAGAGTAAGAATACAAGAATTAAATCACCATAAAGTGATGGTGTAGTTGTGTGTGATTTTATCACCAACTTTAATTTGTGATTTGTCATATTTTATATAAAATGACTTAAATTTCTGACACGTGTGTTAGAAAATGTGTATCACGAATACGAGGTTAGAGATTGTTCATAATGAACAGAAATGTTTTATGTAAACATTTAACTGCCTATAAGTGCATTAAAAATGATGAGAAATGGTTTATTTTATAAACTATATCTTTGGAAAACGTTTTATGTAAACGTTCGATTCTATAATGTGCTTGTTATAACATTTTTTTCTAACATGCGTGTTAGAAAATGTTTAGTACATGTGTAGTAAGACTAAACAATATAAAACCATTTGATATTTTGGGTTTGATCTATGTTTTCATAACCCTAATTGATATTATTAATATTGTATATTGCAAAACTAAGAAACTGTTTTGAATTATTTTTAGAGTAAATCACAAGTTTTGTCCTTTATGTTTGTAGCAAATTGCAGGCGCTGTCCTTTACCTTTAAAATTGATGACTTTTGTCCTTAATGTTTTAAAATCTTGCACATTATGTCCTTTAGCCCTAACTTAGTCAGATTTTTTGGTTAAATATGGTAATGTGTCTTGCACATGAGGGTAGAACGGTCATTTCTCCTCCCCACTTATGTTCCCCCTTTTTAAAACCCTAATAACACCCCCAATTCATCTTCAAACCCCAAACCATAATTCCAAAATCAACCATCTTCAACAAAATTCTCAACCCAATTCTCACAACAATCATATCATTCATCTTCAGACTATGCGTATTCTCTGAACCATCATCAATCGGATATTAATACCCATTTTAATACCTATTGTTCCTTCACCCAAAACAGAGCTCCAACGTACAGTGAGAATTTTGAGGAGACTACCCAAAACAAGTTGTTAGTTTCCTTTGTATATACATACCTTTTATGCATAATTACATTTACTTCTACCTTTGGATCTTGACCGAGTTTTAGATTGTACGGGTTTCTTATCATAAGAGCACATAGGTCTGAGTTCAAGTACTTACCTTATCGTACTTGATTTCCCTCAAACCAGGGCTCTGATACCAACTTGTAAGACCCTAACAAGCTTTAACCGAAAAGACGCAGCGAAAATACGTACCATAAAATTTCTTTCATTACAAACGTCCTGACTTACTTGAAAGTTCGTTTTAATATGAATCTTTTACAAAAATAAGGTATAAGTCATGTTTACTAAAGTACATACTCAATTATCCCCGTACAATCTACTTTGTGACCCGATCTTCGATCTCTATTCCTCGTGATAACCGCCTGTGATTCGTACAACCTGCACTCACCACATACATTCATAACATTAGTATACAATACATAAACAAGATTCAATCTCGTACACTTCCCATTTCGTTATCTTTCTAACTTTAAGCATTTCATCTGTGAATCCATGTCCTGGTGAGGCTCCAATAATGTACCTGCATTACCTTTCATTCTCAAGGCACACTATTAATATCGTATTACTCAACGTATCTAAATCACGCGTACATACATTCTTACATGCATACATACACATCCGCATACGTACATGCCTTCCTATATCTCTACAAACATGCATACACTCATACGTACCTTCATATACACCAAACACACATCTACATACGCACATAACTTACTACGTCTCTACATACGTACATATACACATACGTATCTTCACATATACATAAATACATATCTACATACGTACATACATTACTACGTCTCTACTTACTTGCATACACTCATACGTGCCTTTATATATACTTAAATACACGTCCACATATGTACATACACTCATACGTACACGTTCAAGATCTTACATACCTCTTATATATCCATACATTAATTACATGGTACTTAGACTTAGATTTATATCCCATAAACGTCAAAGGAATGATCAAAATCATGTTTGGGAGGCCCGTCGTGGTCCACGGATAACAAACCGAAGCCTATTATACCCAAATCAACTTAGATAGCAAATTTCAGGTATTTGAACATGGGGAGGCCGTCGGCAACGGCCCTAGGGGCGTCGGCGACGGCCCTTACAAATGCCCGTAGCCCAAAACTTCCGTAGACAGTCAAATAACCCGTCAGCCAAAAACTGACTTTCCAGAGCCCGTCGGCTACGCCCCCATACCCGTCGGTGACGCCCTCTAGATTTTGCATTTTTCTGCAGTTCCGTTTCGTCGTCCGTACGCACTAAAACGCGCATAACTTTTGAACCGTTTACCCGTTTGACCTCCCGTTTCTTCCTACATGCTTGTAAATTCACATTCTATCATATGAACTTGAAATCCAACATCCGGTTTAAGGAAAATATTCACTTAAAGCTCTCGGCTTTATATACCCGCTTTCACTTATTCGACCCGTTCATGTTTTCATCAAACATCTCATTCCTTTTAGCCCAAAACTTACATGAACCTTATAACCATAATACTTTTACGTTATCCGGAGTTTCGTACTTGTGGTTTACGCACCCGATACCCGGTATGCGTTAAACTCATTCATTATTACGTAATTGAACATTAGATAGTACAATTTCCATCTATGAAATTGTTTATTCATTTACTTGTAATTTCCTACCGAACCTCTTGCCCATTAACCCGCATCACCGTTACTCGGTTAGCATGCTTACGTACAATTTTATCCATTACCCGGTTATCATACCGTCGTCATTACTTATGCAACCATTCCGTATTACAATAAATCATTATTTTGACCCGTATGGTCTACTTAACGAAAATCCTCACTTATATATAATCAAACCTTATTAGACTTCAATTATCATGCATAAATAACTGGTACACAACTTTGCTTAAATAAACTAAGAAGTGATTCCGGAAATCACTTACCTTATGCGTCCATGCTCGTATCCGCTTCCTTGCTTCTTCTTGACCCGTTAACACCTCGTGCTTGAGCCCGTCTCGACGTGATTCCTTTACTTCCATTTCATCAAAATCACGCCCTTATTAGCATACTCATTTGTACATGTTAACTATCATATAAATCGCATATTTCACACTAAACTTTCATTAGTCATTTCTAACAAACATAACTCATATAATCATGTCCATATCCGTTTAAGCTCATGTAATTCACCATGTCAGTACATTTAACACGTATTGCTATAACATGTACCATACTACTTCCTACAGTCCTACCTTTACGACAACGAGTCAAATGATGTTTCTTATACTTAGTTGACTTTCAAGAGTCAACTATTAACCATATTTAACTATCGACTTATCACCATATACTCGTAACATCATAATCGACTCTACGGATGACACTAGATACATTTTATAATACGCTTGGTGTGTGTACCACCTCTTAAGCATAACTTACAACTAATTCATGCCTAAATTCTTCTAAACTCATACATAACCCATCAAATCCTACTACTAATCATCATGTATCATTCCCAAATAAACATCAAACATATCATCATCATATTTCTCCTAATTCATCTAACAAGATTTCATCATTCCCACATAATACATCAATCTTTCAACAAGACTTGGACATAGGTGATGATTCTAGTCATCATCTTCACCCTAACTAACGGGTTTCACCCCTAATCATCAAATTAACACAAACCATACGTAACCCATGTTCTATACGATGATTCTAACCCTTGTACATGATCAATTTCATATTAACTCACGGATTTGAAAATAACCCACTTCACACATGATCACCAATCTTAGATTTAAGACATACCTTATGATCCCCTCGTGAAGGTGATCATTAATCTGTGTTCCTTCTTGAATTTGAGCTTCGATTCACCCTTCAATTTTAATGATTTAGTTGAGTTTAGGGTTAGAGCTCTTTGGAGCTCCTGAACGTTCGTGAACACACACGAAGTGTGTGTTTGTGTGTGTTGAACTTTCATGTTAATAACTCAACTTCTATCTTGTTCCATTTAACCCCTCATGTTTGCCACTTAACATAACGTGCACTACTTCCATCTTTTAATAATTTTTACCATACATTTAACTAGGTTAAATAGCCTAGTTATTTATTTCATGACGTGTCATATAGGAACACACGGCAAATATAAACATTCGGATTTTGGGGCGTTACAAGTCTACCCACCTTAAATAAGGTTTCGTCCCCGAAACCTTTCTCACTTTCATTTAACACTAATTAACTCTTCTTTACGTCCCATCAACACGACCGCTTGCCCATCTCAATGACAATCGATTATTTTCAAGAACCCGTCCCAGAGTTCTTATTAGTGTCACTTTCATTAAATAGCACTTGCTTTTAATGCACTTCGTAGTTAGCCGTTCATTCATCATTTTGTTTGCTTGAAGCAATTCCAACTTCCCATTACTAACATTCCTTTATGTTTATTTCAACATTCCTAATGTTTTCATCGACTATACGATCTTACTTCGTAATTTGTACATACTTATATATGCTTAACTCTAACTAGTACATCATAGTAATAGGTAACTATATATTCTCAATTCATAAACTATTCAAACAATTGACTTTTTTAACAACTCCATACTTTCTTTATCATACTTTCACATGTCGTTTTCATTTTCATTTTCATTTCCTTTACCTGTCAATAATGGGTCAATACACATACTCCTTCAACCTGTAATATGATCCGTTCTTAACGGATCTAATATCTCCATCTCATCTCTTTAAAATTACATTCTCTACATGCTCTGTATAACATTTAACTTTTGTTTTCTTAACACAACAAAACTACTATTTCATAGTCACACCTACGTGCTTAACTCTAACGTTAACCTTATTCTACGTTTTCTACAGTTATTTGTACCTTGCATACCTTTACGTTACCTTTAAATCATTTCGTTCATTTCACATTACTATTGCTTTCACTTCATGCCTTACTTAATTTACATATTTAAATGTGTCATACTAGTTCATATCTATCCAACATGAGTTAAACATCTTACTAACCTCTTTTTCATTTCCCAAACCAACGACCCACAACCCAGATCGATCATCTTCTCCTCGAGTACTAGCCGTAACAGGCCAGGTTTCATTCATCCGTGTAATAAGCTTCCGCTCGTGCACATACTTTCACCAATGCGATTGGTTTCATCACATCAATAGTTCTAACATTATCATCAACAACATCGGCTGTTAGCACATTTTCATTCAAACATTCATCATACTAGGTGATTACCCACCTATAACTCTTCTACAATTTCCTACGTACATGCTATAACATATCACACATTTTATTTCTTACATGTAATCCTTTCATTCTATTAATCATTTCACCAATTGAAGTACACGCTCGCACTTCCTTCCATTCACGCTTACTTGCAAAGACCTTATTACATCGTTTCAGTATTTCTTACCAAACTTGCCCTTCCCGCCCGTACTCAAGTTATTGTCCGGGTCATAGCCCGTCATCATTCTGACTTCCAAGAGTCGATCACTAACACATCTAACACGTAACTTATACAAAACTTCTTTCTTTCATTTTAAAACTTAGGTTTGTGTGCCCATTACGATCATTCTTTTGTTCATTTACTTTACATTTACTCATAGGACTCGTTTAACATAACTACGATCAACTATTGACGCAATTCTGATGTGGGTAAATTTTATTCTTTATATGTTTTAAATCCATCCCACGGATTCAAACGTAACATCCATACCTTTTTATTACTTCTATATTTTGAATCCGTCTAGCGGTTTCTAACCTACCATTCATACATTTTCTTCCTTCTATGGTTTGAATCCGTCTTGCAGATTCAAACATATCATTCCTGCATTTCATTCCTTGAATCCGTCTTGCGGATTCAAACATTCCATTCATGCCTTTCATTCCTTGAATCCGTCTCGCGGATTCAAACATTCCATTCATATCTTTCATTCCTTGAATCCGTCTCGCGGATTCAAACATTCCATTCATATCTTTCATTCCTTGAATCCGTCTTCCGGATTCAAACACTTTATTCATATTTTGTTGATCCGTACTTAATTACGGATTCAACATTCTTCATTCTCATCAGGCATACTTTTCATTCTTGCATAGTGCTCTCGATTTCCCGAGAGTCTTACTTCCCATTTCACCCGCACGCCCGCCTGCTACCCAACTCTACCGAACATACCTGTGACAATTATCACAGTCTCACGAACGTCATATGTTTCTCGTGCACTGGCCAGGTACCCAATCCACATACTAGTTTCGTGCCTTTGTGATAACTGTCACCTTATGTCCGAAGACTTAGGTTTTGGCGCGTGTATCACTTTCAGTACATCATTACTATACTATCATTATCCTTCATTTAGAATTTTCCTTCCCTTAATGAGTTTTACCATTACATATACCCACATATTGAATTTACGTACCTGGATTCAAATTTGTCTTATTACCTCTTTGCCTGCCTTAGGATCCATCCTAGACTGCATTCACAGATCATCCTCTTAAAAAAAATCATGCTTACCTTACACATAACAAGATGTTAGTTTCCTTTGTATATACATACCATTTATGCATAATTACATTTACTTCTACCTTTGGATCTTGACCGAGTCTTAGATTGTACGGGTTTCTTATCATAAGAGCACATAGGTCTGAGTTCAAGTACTTACCTTATCGTACTTGATTTCCCTCAAACCAGGGATCTGATACCAACTTGTAAGACCCTAACACGCTTTAACCGAAAAGATGCAGCGGAAATACGTACCATAAAATTTCTTTCATTACAAACGTCTTGACTTACTTGAAAGTTCGTTTTAATATGAATCTTTTACAAAAATAAGGTATAAGTCATGTTTACTAAAGTACATACTCAATTATCCCCGTACAATCTACTTTGTGTAGGTCCCGAAATCTGAGGATCGATTACGAACCGAATCTCTTGTTTATAGTAAACACGGTTACGCGTGCGGAATCCACGTAACTATGCCAAATCAAACATATATAGCAATAAAAACAACACGGATTAATCAATGATACACACTCGATTGATTAATGGGATAAGAACCGAATACAAACTGATACAAACACAGTTCAGACTAAATTTTGGCAGAGTTTTGTTACTATGGTCTGTTTTCTTATCTCTGAGTTCAAATGAACACAAAGTGTTGCTTATATAGTCCCTGGGCCACAGATGTCGACGAAACACAGAAGTGTTTGACGAATCTGAACATGGGCCAGACATTGGGCCTGGAACAGCCCAATACATGACGAATCAAGGTCTGATTCGTCAAGATATGACGAATCAAGGTCTGATTCGTCATGACCTTCAACGAAACAGAAGTATGAACAATGGTCTGTTTCGCCATGAAGTGTTACGACGAAACAGAAGTCTGATTCGTCGAGGACTGCAACTGTTGTGTTTGTTCCTGTTATCAGACAGCAACAATCAGCAACATATAAACATAGTAATGACAAAACTACCCTTTAATGCAACATGCATTGTTCATAATACATTACATACCAAAAGAGACAAACAAGTGGTACACAAGTAGATAGGAGGATATCTGACTTGGTCAACATAACATACAGACTCGATAATTAATAAAAGACCATTCAAAATACATCGTTAAACAAGACTAGTTACAGACACTAAAAAATGCATCAACAAACTCCCCCTTGTCTGTTACTCGTCTTTGGTCTTCTAATCTTCCATCAGTGTTGTTCGGACCACGAACTGCCCGAATGAATACCCCTGTAGTAGCAAAAACAAGCTACTCGCTGAAGCTTTAACGCTTGACGTGCATCTTGATCTTCATAGAAAATATCATGACGATATAATCTTCCAATATCAGCTTCAGACATGTTGACGATCCACATCAGATCCAACATCCTGTAATTAGCACGACCATCTTTATTTTGCAGTCAAAACAGATTATGAACACAATTCCATTCAGTTTGAATTTTCAAATGCAAGAACGTTTTTATGACGAAGGTTTCTGGCTTCCGGTAGAAAACACCAAGCAACAACTTCGGCTTAATCAAAAAAACGAACTTTACACAAATATACTAAAAACAAATTTAAAGTACGGTAAACTAAATGAAAATGCGGAAAACTGTTAAAAACACTAAACAACTGTACAAGTGCAATCTTTTTGCAAATCTCAAGGACAAGGAATCATACCAGCTTACGGTCTTAGTCAACATGATTTTGATTTCTGTTTAAAGCTCTGGATAAGTATACTACCTCGATTATCGGTATTGTGGTCCACATAAGCTCAAACTGATCAGACATAATCATAATTTAAGAGATACGATTAACGGTAAGGATTATACTTACAAGTCGATGTAAATCCACTCACGACACATTCCCGTATCAAGGCATGCACGAGAATTCATCTTACCGGTGAGTATACCGTTTATCATCTGTTTGACCGTATAAAAATGTGAGAGACTCACTTATTTGATTGAAAACAAGCCCTATGTGATAGAATCACTTATTTATGAGGAACTTGATTTTCAAATGCATGAGGGCACAGGAGCAAATCCGTGAACAGGTCAGTACTTTCGTACAGCAGAGAGACGAACTTGACTCCCGCAAAGAATCTGTGATAATTTATCACTTATTTTGTTTGGACATGTGATTGTTGATCACTTATTGAGGTCGAATGCAGTATGTACACGTATGTATAGTATCATGGAAGATCTTAGACTTCGTCTCCGTTATTTTTACGGTTTGATACAACCATGATACCCAGATGATAAGCAGCATAAAGACCGAATATTTCAGATCTCGGCAATCTCTCAAACGAGATTTCGGTACTAAGACCATATGCCAATGAGCAGTTCCCACCTGACTTGAAGTCTGTTAGGTTTGTATCATCCTGCACATTTTAGTCTGATTGTGAGCCTACCGATACATCGTTAGTAGAGATACTTATCATTTTTCTTTTTATTTTGCATTTTGAACACATTGACCGACCACACCAGTTTGTAATTTCATCATTTTCCTTTATCCAAGAAACTCATTTTTGGTTTTTCTATTGTTTTTGAATTTTTAATTTTTCAAACGAAACGACAGAAAGTAAAGACATCTTTTTGGATTTTGAACTTTTTCAATGTTTTTGTATTTTCTTGAAATATCTCCCCCTAAAATTCGCAAAGTTTACGAAAACTAAAATCTTTTTGAATTTTCAAAGTTTATAAAGAAAATATTTACAAAAACGATCAGCCAAAGAAGTTTACTCGGGTATGACGAATCAGACCTTGATTCGTCATATCCTGACGAATCAGACCTTGATTCGTCATGTATTGGGCTGTTCCAGGCCCAATGTCTGGCCCATGTTCAGATTCGTCAAACACTTCTGTGTTTCGTCGACATCTGTGGCCCAGGGACTATATAAGCAACACTTTGTGTTCATTTGAACTCAGAGATAAGAAAACAGACCATAGTAACAAAACTCTGCCAAAATTTAGTCTGAACTGTGTTTGTATCAGTTGTAAAGGTTCTTATCCCGTTAATCAATCGAGTGTGTATCATTGATTAATCCGTGTTGTTTTTATTGCTATATATGTTTGATTTGGCATAGTTACGTGGATTCCGCACGCGTAACCGTGTTTACTATAAACAAGAGATTCGGTTCGTAATCGATCCTCAGATTTCGGGACCTACAAGTGGTATCACTTGATTTTCAAATGCATGAGGGCACAGGAGCAAATCCGTGAACAGGTCAGTACTTTTGTACAGCAGAGAGACGAACTTGACTCCCGCAAAGAATCTGTGATAATTTATCACTTATTTTGTTTGGACATGTGATTGTTGATCACTTATTGAGGTCGAATGCAGTATGTACACGTATGTATAGTATCATGGAAGATCTTAGACTTCGTCTCCGTTATTTTTACGGTTTGATACAACCATGATACCCAGATGATAAGCAGCATAAAGACCGAATATTTCAGATCTCGGCAATCTCTCAAACGAGATTTCGGTACTAAGACCATATGCCAATGAGCAGTTCCCACCTGACTTGAAGTCTGTTAGGTTTGTATCATCCTGCACATTTTAGTCTGATTGTGAGCCTACCGATACATCGTTAGTAGAGATACTTATCATTTTTCTTTTTATTTTGCATTTTGAACACATTGACCGACCACACCAGTTTGTAATTTCATCATTTTCCTTTATCCAAGAAACTCATTTTTGGTTTTTCTATTGTTTTTGAATTTTTAATTTTTCAAACGAAACGACAGAAAGTAAAGACATCTTTTTGGATTTTGAACTTTTTCAATGTTTTTGTATTTTCTTGAAATATCTCCCCCTAAAATTCGCAAAGTTTACGAAAACTAAAATCTTTTTGAATTTTCAAAGTTTATAAAGAAAATATTTACAAAAACGATCAGCCAAAGAAGTTTACTCGGGTATCACCTTAATGCCATTGACCAAAAGTAGATAATCAAAACGTGATTTATCAAAAGCTTTTGTAAACAAGTCGGCACGTTGGTGATCAGTGGGGACATGAACGACATCGATTAACCTCTTATCAAAACAGTCACGGATAAAGTGATATTTAATGTCGATGTGTTTAGTCTTAGAATGTTGCACCGGATTTCTAGTGATTTGCAAGGCAGCATTATTATCAACAAAAATACGAGTAGATAGGAATTCTAAACCGTAGTCGCGCATTTGTTGTTGTATCCAAAGAACTTGGGAGCAACAACTCGAGGCAGCAATATATTCTGCTTCACATGTTGATGTAGCAACACACGTTTGCTTCTTGCACTGCCACGTAACGAGTCGATTTCCTAGGAACTGACATCCTGCTGTTGTTGATTTGCCATCGATTTTGCAACCACCGAAATCAGAATCACTGTATGCAATTAATTCAAAACTATCATCCCTAGGGTACCAAAGACCTAAGTCTGGGCATCCCTTCAAATAGCGTAGAATCCTTTTGACAGCTGACAGATGAGAGGCCTTCGGGTTTGCTTGATATCTTGCGAGTAAGCATGTTGGGTACATGATATCAGGCCTCGAAGTGGTAAGATACATGAGAGATCCGATTATGGCACGATAGTACGAGGAGTTGATGCTTTCTCCCTTCAAATCCGGAGTAATCCCGTGATTCTGCGGAAGTGGGGTACCAATGGGCGTTGCATCTGACATTTGGAATCGGCTCAAAATGTCACCAACATATTTAGTCTGGTGGATGAATATCCCAGACTCTGTTTGTTGAACTTGAAGGCCCAAAAAGAAATCCATCTCTCCCATAGCGCTCATTTCGAATTTTTCTTGCATAACACGTTCGAATTGCCTGCACAAAGAGTCATTAGTAGACCCAAATATTATATCATCAACATATACCTGCACCAGCAGAAGATCTTCATCTTGTTCTTTGATAAAGAGTGTGCAATCAATAAGACCTCGTCTAAATCCATTCTCCAGAAGATAATTTGATAAGGTTGCGTACCAAGCCCTAGGTGCTTGATGTAGACCATAAAGAGCTTTGTTGAGCAACCAAACCCGATCGGGGTGAATAGGATCTTCAAAACCTGGAGGTTGTTCGACATGCACCTCTTCTTGAACAATACCATGAAGAAAAGCACTTTTAACGTCCATCTGGTAAACTTTGAATCCTTTGAAAGAAGCATAAGCTAAGAAGATTCGAATAGCTTCCAGACGTGCAACAGGTGCATAAACTTCATTGTAGTCAATGCCTTCAATCTGACGAAAGCCCTGAACAACCAGTCTCGCTTTGTTGCGAATAACAACTCCACGATCATCTTTCTTGCATTTATAAACCCATCGTGTTCCAATTTTCTTGTAATTCTCCGGTTTTTCAACAAGCTTCCAAACACCAAGCTTTTGAAATTGCTGCAGTTCGTCCTGCATGGCTTCAACCCATGAATTATCTTTTAAAGCTTCCCTCCAAGATTTTGGTTCTTCTTGTGAAACGTAACACGCGAAAGACCAATCATTTTGAAGACCAGTTTCTCTAATAGCTGAATACAAACCAGCACTCTGGTTGTTTCTCAGCTGATTACGTGTCTGCACACCTTGTTGGACATCTCCTATGATATTCTGCTGTGGATGGGTATCGTGTATCCTCATTTCAGGATTTTCAGGAACACGAGCATTAACACCCAAATTGTTAATATTAAGATCAACAACCAAGTCTACACCTGGAATATGCGTAGAAGTGGATGCATTTCCTTCAGCAGTATCATCGACTTGCACATGAGGAGTATCAACAGAAATACCCTGAACTGGAACAACTGGAGATTTAGTGCCTTCAGTCGCATCCAGATTTTCTTCATCTTCTTCTGATGACTCATCGTATACAACAGCATTTTCAACTTCCTCATTTTGAACCGTGTTGTTAGACGAATTAGAATTTTGTGAGTTAACAACAACAGGTCTAACTAATGACGACTCAGCAGCATTGTCACTATCAAATATCATTCTAGCAGCTGCAGAATCTTCATCAAAAATTGGCAGGTCAAAGGAGTCGAATAGCCCATCATAATCGAACATCCAAGGATCACCTGGAGCTTTCACAGGATCTGTATATCTCTGAACCCGTACTTCACTCCATAGTTCAATCTTTTTGGTAGTCAGATTCCAAACACGAAAATTTGGAGTAGCATATCCAAGGAAGAAACCCTCAATAGCTTTCGCGCCAAACTTTCCATCCGGATCAATCATAGTGCATGGACCACCAAAAGGTTCTAGAATTGAAAGATCTGGTTTCCTTTTCTGTAGAAGTTCGAAACAAGTCTTGCCATGTCTCTTAACCGTAAGAACTCGGTTTAATGTGTAGCAAGCAGTCGACACAGCCTCTGCCCAGAACTGAACAGGAAACGCCGACTCTACCAGCATTGTTCTTGCAGTTTCAATTATCGTCCGATTCTTCCTCTCCGCGACACCATTTTGTTGTGGAGTGTAAGGAGAACTGTATTCATGAAGAATGCCTTTAGATGTACAGAACTCGTCCATAATCCGGTTTTTGAATTCAGTTCCATTGTCGCTTCTGATCCTCTTAACTTTCAACGAATAGAGATTTTCCAACATTGTAAGAAGATCCTTGAGGATGCCAGGAGTATCACTCTTGTGTGCCATAAAAGCTACCCAAGAAAATCTAGAGTAGTCATCAGTAACTACTAAACAATACACATCTCCGAACGTTGTTTTGTGTCTCATAGGTCCAAAAAGGTCCATATGAAGACGTTCGAGAGGCATGCCAACAGTGTTGATTTTCTTCAAAGGGTGAGACTTCTTTGTTTGTTTCCCTTTCTGGCACGAAACACAAATATCTTGTAGATGAAAACTTCTCACGGGTACGCCATTCACAAGATTTTTGTTTACCAAATGGTTCATTTTTCTCAAGTGAATGTGTCCCATTCTTCTGTGCCAAGATATAGACTCCTTCTCCGTGGCTTTCGAGACAAAACATGTGACTTGTGCAGAAGTCGTAATCGCTTGACTCATATCAAGAACATAAAGATCATTGATTCTTGGAGCCGATAAGAGAATCCATTCATCAGGAATTTTGAAACCAGGTTTAAGCACATAACAACCGGCATCATCAAAATGCACGGTGAACTTTTTATCGCAGATTTGCGACACACTGAGAAGATTATGATCAATTTGACGAACATAATTGATCTTATCGAAACATACCACACCATTGGAAATCATTCCCTCTCCAGTGATGTAACCGCCTTTGTCTCCAGCGAAAGCGACATAGCCTCCTTTAATGTTTCTCACATCATATAGAAGCCGTAAATCGCCTGTCATGTGCCTGGATGCCCCACTATCAACAATCCAATGACTATTGATAATTCCTCCTGGAACATCCTGCACATATCATCCAATGATTAGTTAAGGATGGGGACCCAAGCCAAAGTGGTCTTGGGTCGTCCCTGAGCATCACGAATAGTGATCTCGATTTGTTGATGGTTTTCCAAACAAACAGCTCCCCCTGAACCTCTACTCTTCCTAGGTTTCCAAGTTTGTTTTTGTTTACCAGATTGAGTTTTGTAAACAAATTTTGAAATTTCTGATTTTACAGGTGAACTTGGTTCCCTTGGAACAGAATTGACCTTAGGTTTTAAAGCCTTTTCTATTTTCTTCACATTTTGATGTCGTTGTTTCGATTCCTGTTCTTTAATAGTTCTTTTATCATGTTTAGGTGAAACAGGACGACATTTAGGGTGAATCGATTCAGGTGATGCTCTTTCAACAAATTTCGCTTTCGGAGTGTTAGCACAATCTTTGATTATGTGCCCAAACTCTCCACATTTAAAACACGTTCTCCTTTCAACAAACTTAGGAGAACTGGATCGACGATCAGATGTCGAATTTGTATAACCCAAGGTACTAGCTTTTTCATCACACCCGTTTGAATGTTGAGTGTAATTGTTTTGACTATCACGTTTTAAAATTTTGACTTGTACAAAATCAGTGTTTGACTTGTTAGCAAAAGTCTCAATTTTATCTGTACCCCTCGATTCCACAAATTTGACATTGTTGTTTTTCTTCTGATAACGAGCTCCTTTTGTTTCAAATTTTGATTTAGAAACATTTGACACTTTAGCTCGTTGATCTGATTGTTTACCATTAGAAGCAATAGGTTGTTGCTTTGAAGGTGATTTTTGATTTCCAAATTGTTTCTTGATTTCAGCTTTTGGAATTGTCTGTCCCAAAAACTTGTTTGTATTATTTTCAAAAACTTGATCAATCGAAGATGGATTGACATTCTTAATTGGGAAATCGTGATCTGAATAGATTTTAGGATCACCAACCAAAGTGTACAACACGTTATTACTCTTAACGGTAGACACAGATTTCTTGTCATTCTTGACAGGATCTATCACTTGTTGGACAACTGGTTGAACAGCAGGAGTAGGAGGATCACACAGAATATGATTCTCAATTGGAACATCTACTCCTTTAAGTTTGTCAAGTGATTTATCCTGATTACTCACTTCTGAGTCAGATTCATCATCCGACGACTCATAGTCCTCAATGGTTGGAGGACCTTGTTTCGTGGATGTTGACTCTTTTTGCTCAGAATTTGTACTTGGAGAATTGTCCGATTTGAACCCTAGTCCAGTAGTAACTTCCTCATAATTAAGAGGCACACTGGATTCAAACCGTGGCATTTCTTCTTCATCAGGCATATAAGTATAATCATGTCTCAAAGGGGGCGGACACTTCTTATACCCAACACCTTTCTTGTTTCCCTTTAGTTGTTGAACATCAATAATGTGATCGAGCACAAATCGGGAGTTAGAGTAACTCTCCAATTTTTGCTTGATTGCATCATGTTCACATCTGGCAATGGCTAGTTCCTTTTTAGTTTCCTCAACAATGTTAATGTATTCATTTATACTAACTTGTTTATGATAAACAGTTTTTGTCACTTCGGAAACATTTTTCTTTTGAATTTCAATCATAGATTTAAATTCTTTTTCGTTTCGAATCAAAGCCATATTCGATTCTTTGCATTTAGCCATTTCAACAACTAAATTCTGATTGTGAATATGAATCGAATCACAGTGAAGCTTTATTCTATCAAATTCACTTTTCATATACTCACAATCTCTACAGTTGATAAGAATTTCAGATTTTACCTGACTTGTAGAATCTGAGACATTTGCCATAAAGGCAGTCTGATAAGAGAAAGATCCGTCTTCAGAAAAGAATTTCTCCATTTCTTTAGATACTACCTCAGCCTTCTTGATCAAAACTGATTTCTGACATTTCAAATCTTCTGCTTCATTCAATAAGTCATCAAGATTAGAACTTGCTTCTTTGCTCACATCAGATTCAGAACTCGAAGTAGAACTTTCTTCATCAGAACTCCCAGTATGACCAGAACTGTCGTCACTATCAGAAAATTCTTCCTTATGAACGTGCTTGATGTGATTGATAATTTTAGCATAACACGCCGTTCCTCCTTTACCTTGATCACTTTCCCCAAGTTGTAAAGACCAATTAAACCCTTCATCAGCTTGTACGGTTAATGCACGACTTTCATTTGATGGTCCAGACTGATTCTGGTTAGTGGTGTTGGTTACAGCCACTATCCCTTTTCCACGATTGTCTTGATTAGCATTTGAAGTACTCGTCTGATTACGGAATGGGTTCTGATTGCCTTGTCTGCTTGGTCGAGTGCACTCACGTTTGAAGTGACCCTTTTCCCCACAATTGAAGCATGTAACTGCTTCTTTATCAAAACCGTACTTTGTATCTTGTTTGCTTTCCAAAGAACTTCTTCCTGTTCGAACCATAAAGTCCTTCGCCCTTCTAACAGCACTTGCGAATGCCCATTTTATATCCATCAACTCCATTTCATCACGGTTGATTTGTAGATAGTCTTCGTTGGTTAAATTGATGTTTCCAATTTGACCTGCGACCAAACCGCAGTAAGCACTGACCATGGTATTAATAAGTTCCATATGTTCCTTTGCTACTTCAATGCTAACATTTGAGAGGTTTGATGTATCAACTTTGACTGTGTTAGGATTGTTGGTATAATGAGCTTGCTGTTGTTGTTGTGGTTGAACTTTTGGTTCTGGAGTAAAACCTCCTCCTGAATATGCCTGAGGTTGAGTAGTAGAAACTGGAGGTATAAAAGGAATAAAACCTCCTCCTGAATATGACTGAGGTTGTTGTGGTACGGATGGACTAAAACCTCCTCCAGAGTATGCCTGATTTTGAGCACTCAAATGCGCTGGAAATTGATAGGCACTCGGATCGAAGACCGGGGTTGGAGCTGATTACGGGATAAAACCTCCTCCAGAATAAGTCTGAGTTTGTTGAGGAAACGGAGAAGAGTTTGTATCAGATACAAACGCCGTTTGTAACTTTGGTTGCCTCAGACTAGCTGACGGGTCAAAACCTCCACCATTATACATTTCAACATTCTGAGGAGCAGCAATGCGTTTTGCTTTTCGGATTTCTTCATCATTTTTATGTTCCAGCTTCTGTACAAATTCATAGATAGTTATAGTTTCAGCATCTAGAATACCTGTATGCTTTAGAAGCTCAATGTATGGACTCCACTTTGGTGGTAGAGAATCAGCAAATCGTGCACAAACTTCCTTTTGAGTTGCAGCAACAGAATAGGCAAACATCTCACTAATCAAATGATAAAACCGTGTGGTCATATCATTTAGAGTTTCGTTTTCCAAAAACTGGAACGATTCGAACTCTTTCTTTAATAAATCATGCCGTGTCTTTCTGGAAGCTGCGTTTCCTTCTCCTCTTGTCACCAAACAATCCCATAAGGATTTAGTGTCCTTACTATAAGAAAACTGATGATAGATATCTTTATGAAGTGCTTGAGTAAGAACAGCAAATGACTTTTTCTCAAATTCATATGCTTTCTTGTCATTTTCCTGCATGTTAGTAAAACCTTCTGCCGTTGAAGCTGCTACTTCAAGAGCATCATTGCGTGGAGTAATGAAACACCTCCACATATCAGTGCTTTGACCTTGAACATATGTAATGAAACGACCTTTCCATGATGGAAACTCGTTCATATGATTCAACTTTGGCGGGCGATTGTTGCTACCCGTTTCGCTCTCGCTAATCAGAAGATTTTGAATGTTTTGGTTCTGATTGGATGCCAAAGCCCATTGTCCGGCACTTATAGTAGGTTGACCAAAAACTTTCTTCACCCACGCTGCTGCGGAGGTCGGATCTTCACATGATCTAGAATCCATACTCCAATCCCATGGACTAGTACAACTCATATTTGATGTATGTATGATAGTACCTGCACAAATTTCTTGAAAACAAACAGTGAGCAAACTGATATAAGTCTTCTGTTTAAAACAGATCTGTTTTCGACGAAACAGAGTTCACGAAACAGGTTTGTTTCGTCTGAATGAATGACGACGAAACAGACTTGTGATAATTGTGATTCGTGGCGAAACAGAATTTGTTTCGTCAAAGATGTTGTGGCGAAACAGACGTTTGATTCGTCAAAGAGGTTGCGACGAAACAGATGTGATTCGTCGGTTGTGTGTTTCGTCAAAACTGGGTAAAAGTCAGTGGATTTAGATATTTATCTATTGACCAGTCAAGGATAAGATGAGACAACAAAGATATTTAACACTGACACAAGTATGTTGTGACCTCTATTTTCCACGAAACAGACTGTGACCACTTATCAAGTTTTACACAAAAGTCAAGATATTGTATTTTAAGTTATAACACTTGTTTTAATCACTTATAACAGATCAAATTCTCAGCTTATAACAAGAACACTTATGAATATATGAAGAACACACTCAGGAACTTGAAGTTTCCGATGAGTTTTCCGATCACCGATAAATTTCCGAAACACGAAAATACACTAGATTTTCACTAAAAACCCGGTTTAAAGCATAAACAAACAATCTAACTTAGGTTTTTGATAAAAATCAGTAGCAAACAACACTAAAACAGCATATTTATGAATATTTTTCCAGAAAATATTAATTTTTCAAGAACTCATTTTCAGAAAAACACACACAAAATACTTGATAAAAATCGAACAAGTTTGATTTTAAACAAGGATAAGAGCCAGTGCTCTGATACCACTTGTAGATCCCGAAATCTGAGGATCGATTACGAACCGAATCTCTTGTTTATAGTAAACACGGTTACGCGTGCGGAATCCACGTAACTATGCCAAATCAAACATATATAGCAATAAAAACAACACGGATTAATCAATGATACACACTCGATTGATTAATGGGATAAGAACCGAATACAAACTGATACAAACACAGTTCAGACTAAATTTTGGCAGAGTTTTGTTACTATGGTCTGTTTTCTTATCTCTGAGTTCAAATGAACACAAAGTGTTGCTTATATAGTCCCTGGGCCACAGATGTCGACGAAACACAGAAGTGTTTGACGAATCTGAACATGGGCCAGACATTGGGCCTGGAACAGCCCAATACATGACGAATCAAGGTCTGATTCGTCAGGATATGACGAATCAAGGTCTGATTCGTCATGACCTTCAACGAAACAGAAGTATGAACAATGGTCTGTTTCGCCATGAAGTGTTACGACGAAACAGAAGTCTGATTCGTCGAGGACTGCAACTGTTGTGTTTGTTCCTGTTATCAGACAGCAACAATCAGCAACATATAAACATAGTAATGACAAAACTACCCTTTAATGCAACATGCATTGTTCATAATACATTACATACCAAAAGAGACAAACAAGTTGTACACAAGTAGATAGGAGGATATCTGACTTGGTCAACATAACATACAGACTCGATAATTAATAAAAGACCATTCAAAATACATCGTTAAACAAGACTAGTTACAGACACTAAAAAATGCATCAACACTTTGTGACCCGATCTTCGATCTCTATTCCTCGTGATAACCGCCTGTGATTCGTACAACCTGCACTCACCACATACATTCATAACATTAGTATACAATACATAAACAAGATTCAATCTCGTACACTTCCCATTTCGTTATCTTTCTAACTTTAAGCATTTCATCTGTGAATCCATGTCCTGGTGAGGCTCCAATAATGTACCTGCATTACCTTTCATTCTCAAGGCACACTATTAATAACATATTACTCAGCGTATCTAAATCATGCGTACATACAGTCTTACATGCATACATACACATCCGCATACGTACATGCCTTCCTATATCTCTACAAACATGCATACACTCATACGTACCTTCATATACACCAAACACACATCTACATACGCACATAACTTACTACGTCTCTACATACGTACATATACACATACGTATCTTCACATATACATAAATACATATCTACATACGTACATACATTACTACGTCTCTACTTACTTGCATACACTCATACGTGCCTTTATATATACTTAAATACACGTCCACATATGTACATACACTCATACGTACATGTTCAAGATCTTACATACCTCTTATATATCCATACATTAATTATATGGTACTTAGACTTAGATTTATATCCCATAAACGTCAAAGGAATGATCAAAATCATGTTTGGGAGGCCCGTCGTGGTCCACGGATAACAAACTGAAGCCTATTATACCCAAATCAACTTAGATAGCAAATTTCAGGTATTTGAACATGGGGAGGCCGTCGGCGACGGCCCTTGCAAATGCCCGTAGCCCAAAACTTCCGTAGACAGTCAAATAACCCGTCAGCCAAAAACTGACTTTCCAGAGCCCGTCGGCGACGCCCCCATACCCGTCGGCGACGCCCTCTAGATTTTGCATTTTTCGGCAGTTCCGTTTCGTCGTCCGTACACACTAAAACGAGCATAACTTTTGAACCGTTTACCCGTTTGACCTCCCGTTTCTTCCTACATGCTTGTAAATTCACATTATATCATATGAACTTGAAATCCAACATCCGGTTTAAGGAAAATATTCACTTAAAGCTCTAGGATTTATATACCCGCTTTCACTTATTCGACCCGTTCATGTTTTCATCAAACATCTCATTCCTTTTAGCCCAAAACTTACATGAACCTTATAACCAAAATACTTTTACGTTATCCGGAGTTTCGTACTTGTGGTTTACGCACCCGATACCCGGTATGCGTTAAACTCATTCATTATTACGTAATTGAACATTAGATAGTACAATTTCCATCTATGAAATTGTTTATTCATTTACTCGTAATTTCCTACCGAACCTCTTGCCCATTAACCCGCATCACCGTTACTCGGTTAGCATGCTTACGTACAATTTTATCCATTACCCGGTTATCATACCGTCGTCATTACTTATGCAACCATTCCGTATTACAATAAATCATTATTTTGACCCGTATGGTCTACTTAACGAAAATCCTCACTTATATATAATCAAACCTTATTAGACTTCAATTATCATGCATAAATAACTGGTACACAACTTTGCTTAAATAAACTAAGAAGTGATTCCGGAAATCACTTACCTTATGCGTCCATGCTCGTATCCGCTTCCTTGCTTCTTCTTGGCCCGTTAACACCTCGTGCTTGAGCCCGTCTCGACGTGATTCCTTTACTTCCATTTCATCAAAATCACGCCCTTATTAGCATACTCATTTGTACATGTTAACTATCATATAAATCGCATATTTCACACTAAACTTTCATTAGTCATTTCTAACAAACATAACTCATATAATCATGTCCATATCCGTTTAAGCTCATGTAATTCATCATGTCAGTACATTTAACACGTATTGCTATAACATGTACCGTACTACTTCCTACAGTCCTACCTTTACGACAATGAGTCAATCATGTTTCTTATACTTAGTTGACTTTCAAGAGTCAACTATTAACCATATTTAACTATCGACTTATCACCATATACTCGTAACATCATAATCGACTCTACGGACGACACTAGATACATTTTATCATACGCTTGGTGTGTGTACCACCTCTTAAGCATAACGTACAACTAATTCATGCCTAAATTCTTCTAAACTCATACATAACCCATCAAATCCTACTACTAATCATCATGTATCATTCCCAAATAAACATCAAACATATCATCATCATATTTCTCCTAATTCATCTAACAAGAATTCATCATTCCCACATAATACATCAATCTTTCAACAAGACTTGGACATAGGTGATGATTCTAGTCATCATCTTCACCCTAACTAACGGGTTTCACCCCTAATCATCAAATTAACACAAACCATACGTAACCCATGTTCTATACGATGATTTTAACCCTTGTACATGATCAATTTCATATTAACTCACGGATTTGAACATAACCCACTTCACACATGATCACCAATCTTAGATTTAATATATACCTTATGATCCCCTCGTGAAGGTGATCATTAATCCGTGTTCCTTCTTGAATTTGAGCTTCGATTCACCCTTTAATTTTACTGATTTAGTTGAGTTTAGGGTTAGAGCTCTTTGGAGCTCCTGAACGTTCGTGAACATACACGAAGTGTGTGTTTGTGTGTGTTGAACTTTCATCTTAATAACTCAACTTCTATCTTGTTCCATTTAACCCCTCATGTTTGCCACTTAACATAACGTGCACTACTTCCATCTTTTAATAATTTTTACCATACATTTAACTAGGTTAAATAGCCTAGTTATTTATTTCATGACGTGTCATATAGGAACACACGGCAAATATAAACATTCGGATTTTGGGGCGTTACAAATATGGTTTTAAACGGATAGTACATGAAAATACTTGGACATAAACAACTTGAGAGTTGTTACATTGACTAAAAGTCAAAGACGAAACATCAAATGTATAACCACATCATGAATGAGTAATGAAAGAACGTAGTGAGTGTATTGAGATGAAATACACTAACGACATTCATGTCGCATACTTCATTAGAAGTCATTGAAAAAATCACAAGTGTGAATTCTAACATATGAAAGTAAAAGTACTATATGTTATTAAATCTTGCGAGATTTATAAGTAGATGCGTCTACCACTTGATTATTGTTAGATCTATATGGAGATTTTACCTTCATTTGGGAGAGCATCCTAAATATACATATCTCCTAATGAATAACAATAGATGTGTGCAAATCACTTATGGCAAAATTATGAATGCCATGTTGTTGAGTGTCGATCTAGTTGACTCTATCTCACACATAATAGTGATTGTACACAAAAAACATTTATCTTGTTGGTGATAAAATGTGTTCACCAAGTGACTTGGATTAAGACTTATGTTTAAGTACTTATGAGTCAATGGTAGATTGTTGGAGATCAAAGATAATCAAGTTATGTTCCTTAAATGAATGATGAAATTTAGCTATGTGCTATATACAATAATTTGTGAGACCTTCCTAAATATTGATGTTTTATGATTATGAATAAGTCTCATTATTTTGTCTTAACAAGGGATGAATGTTGCAAAGTGATATTATGATATCCTTAGGGCTGTGAAGAATCAGAATGATGCATCTTCTGTTCACATGCTAAAGTATTGTAGTCTAAAGCATGCTAGACTAGTACTTGGTTAATTATGGGTCTTGACGGAGACTAATTAACTCTAAACATTCAAATGTGTATGAACACAAAAAGAATTTGTGTATAGACAAAGTTGAGGGAAAATTTTCATTCATTATAAGGAAAAGACATGTAACTTTTTAAGAGTTTGTTCGAAAAGCTAATGAGGATAACTCATTGTCTAAGCTTATTCTAGATGTTAAATTAAAATTATTCTAAGTTGGTGACAAACTTATGACAATGGCATGTGTTGCTTTGGTCAACTCAGAATGCAATATGAGTTGAATTCACACAATGAGGTTGATCTTGTTCAATCATATGTGTATAAATGTCATCATAAGTGAAGTTACGAAAATGTTGATCAAATGGCAAGAAATGTGGGGGGATGATCCATTTAGAAACAACCCTATAAGGGTATGTAGAAATGGTTTTCATTACCCCATCTGGATGATATCCTATAACACTTAAATGTGGGGGTGTCTTGCATTTGTATCATAAAAGTTTGGCAATAAGGATTTTGTAATCCAATCTAACATTGCAAACAGACGATTATGTGGAGGACACAAAGGTCGCAGTGCATAATGGAGATGTGTTTGCCTTAAATGATAAGCGTATCTTACAAAGACATATATTATAACCAGATTCAGATGGCCACTAAGGTTATAGTCTTAGAAGTTGATAATAGGCAAAATTAACTTACAAGTTAAGAACACATCATGACAACTGATCTCAAATACGTAAAGTTATTTGTTAATGTTATGGATCCAACAACCCGAGGGTTTATTAGAGATCAAGTTGTGGAATGAGACTGAAGCCTATGGAAAAAGGGTATGTGAAGGACACCTAACTTAGTTGACTGGAGATCCCAAGATCTAAGTTCAATAGGACAACTAACTCATATGCCTAAAGGTGGTCACTGTGGGGGTATAAATGATAGTATATATGGTTATACATACCCCCAAAGTATAAAAGGGTGTTTAAATACGTCCTAGTCTATTCCTATGATATTCAGTGACAAAGAGTGAGGCTAAGCATAATATGTGGTAAATGATTTGGATAAATCACGATAACCACAATGCTTTTAATGATTTAAGGAGAATCACCTATGTTAGAGAGAAGTGGGGTCGCTTCGAATGGAATTGGGGGCACAATTCCTAGAGCTCTCGCAGAACCAGGAAGGTGTTCCATGACCATTATTGGACACGACTATGAAAAGATGACTCGGCTAGGGAGAGTCTTATGTGAAGTGTATTGTCGTCTACACAAACGCCAGACGAGTTCAAAGACATCGAGATCTACTCAGAGCTAGTGGGCTAAGTGCATTTCATGAGCGAAGGTTCAAAGGGTAACACCTTCCTATCGTATGCAAAACTCAACTGTCGAGGTTACATTGGAAATTTTAAGTGTTTTGAACGATCTCCATTCATGTGGGGGATTGTTGGAAATTTCGTGAATGGATATTTAATATATTTATAATTTAATGAAATTATAAATATTAATTAGAATCTTCATGTGGTAAATAAAAGAGAAACTCTTGAGTAGAGCTTCTTAATGAGATTTAATTAGTTTTATTAGAGTTTTTAAGTCTCTAATTAAGTGACTAATTAAGTGAAACCTTTCACTAATCCTTAAGTCTTGTACAAATAGTAGGCTATGCGCTTCTTTTGTTACAACAAGAATATGGTATTGCTTGATACATGAAGAATACTAGAAGGAGGATGAACACTTAAAGACCAACTAGAGATATGAGTACTCTCTACTTGTTTTCCACCACATGAGTTCAAACACTACAATTACCGGATGTAACCTTGGGCCCGTGAGCCATCTCCGGTAGTACAGACTGCTTCGGCTGTTGTACCCTAGGAGACAGACGCGTTGTCTTTAGTAGAGGCGCGAAATCTGTTTTAAGGGAAGCGTGTTGAACACGTGCCTCAACCAAAATCGTCAACGTTTTAGTGTGCTCTTTGTTGCAGTCAAGGAGTATTTTTCAAGACTCAAGATGATGAATACTCGAGTCTAGCATGCTATCAATTGCACGTGAAGGACCCACCAGAGATGCGGCTTGAATCAAGATTAGTATATATAATTATATTTTATATTCTTTTTATTTAGTTATTGCAACCGGTATTGTACTATGATATTTCCTACGAATAATGAGAGTCTCGTTATTATATATTTTGTAATTATATTTTACAAAAGGTGAACCTAATTCCTACAATAGAGATAAGCTTCATAGATCAGGGAGTAAAATAGCTATTTTTAAAGGATTGGGGCAAAACCATTAAAACGACCAAACCACAGGGAGCAAAACGGAAGTTTACTCTAAAATATTTGTATTAACACATCATCTAATGAACACAGCCGGATATCTAGATGATTTTTGAATAAAAATCCCGCTCCCTTCACATTTGAATTGACTGAGGCTATGTTTATCAGTAACGGGTTGAATTAGTAAAATTAAAATAGTAGTTTAAAAAAGGGCCAGGTAGGTAAAATAGGTGGAAAATCTTTACGAGTATTTTAAAGCATAAAACCTCCTAATTTATTTAGTTAAAACACCGGATAATTATTGTAATAGTATAATGCTTGTAATGATAGTTGTTGTACCATTTATTTATATACAATTTAAACTTTGAATAGAAAATGTTTCTTGTTAACCCACTCGACCATTTCAAACCATATAGCACAAAACATGCTGTTTTGAACAGAAAGTTATAAGCATGAACGAAGAGACTTCTTTGTTGTCGGTGCCATGACGTCATGACTAGAACTGCTTTTGACAAAATCAAGCACAACTGAAGCTAGCTCATTCTGATGGTAGATGTATTCATAATCAGCTCCATTGATGATGCAATTTGTGGTTTGATATATGCTTTGCAAACTCCATGGCATCTTTCATTGGTATAATCTAACCGAATAATTTTAATTTGAATCGTCATAAACCGTGTACACTCTTGGCAGTATCTGTGTTCCCCGTCGCATCTACGGACACACTTCTAGTATATATATATGTGTGTGTGTGAGAGAGAGAGAGAGGGGGGAGAGAGATGATATAGGGGTGAATAGTAGTTTAACAAATTTGGAGAGAGTGTTTGACTTCTTTTTTTTTTTAATTTTAGGGGGGTGTTGATAAAGATAGTGGATGGGATGTAGTGATGTTTTTGTTAAAGTTTTAAAAATGAGGTAAAGATTGGGTAGGAGATGTGAATGCTCTAAGAGCATTCTCATCCAATCCATCAAAATATACATACATTCCACTAAAAAACATCTCCCATATCAATATATTTTCACTAAAAATAAATACTTTTTCTCTCTCTATTTCAATTAAATAATATTATCATTACATTTTTCTCTCTCCTTCACTCACAACCACTTTCAATATATATTAAAAAAAATTATACTGGGTGAACAGTGTCCCCCCAAATATACAGATGAACAGTAACATTTTCTCTCTCCTCCACCCACAACCATTTTTTATACCCTTTATAATATAAAAACTACCCCTCACTTATTTTGATGGTTTGGATGAGAATGCTCTAACATAACACTCCTTAGAGCATTCACATCCACTCCATTATCTTTAACCCTAATTTAACAAAAAATCACTACTTTTTAAAATTTATCTCCCATTTTAAAAAACCCTTCACATCCTATCCTTTATATTTATCTCTATATTCTTTTTTTATTAATTTTTTCTCTTTCTTTCATTTACAATCTTAACTACCCACTATTTTGACTCATCCGAAAGTCATAACTATCTCAAACACCACTGCATTCCATTCACCCACACCCGATGATAGAGCAAAAGCTGATGTTTCCTACACAAATATAGCCAAATAAATCCGTTATTTCAGATGTTTCTACTGAAACTAACTGAATATCATTTGTTAATCAACTTACCAGACCACCGGTTGCAATTTTTAGAAGCACACAAGCAACCATAGAGCCAAGCAACTGAGCAATCCAATACAAGACATTCCTTCAAGTTCCAGCGTTATTCCGCCCGCCATCGTTATCGTTGTCGTTGTCGTTATCATATTGTCCAATTCCATTTTAGCCAACTAATCTTTCCATGGTCAAAAAACAAGATTTTCAATTCAACCAACACTTGCAAATTCAGGGTTAAAAATAGATGGTATTTGAATTACTTTTACATATACATCTACAAACTTGTATAAAACAGTTTAGATATCATCAACACACAATATCCACTATCCTTTCCTTCCAAAGCTTTTGACAGATAAGTGGATCCAAACACCCCAAGAATCATATTAGCATGCATTATCCATGTAGTCTACCCGGCCGCACCATATATCGGCGCAAGTCCTCCTCTTATTGGCCCGGGATTCTTTTTCACCTAAAAAAATAACGAACAATTTAGCGGCAAGGTGAAATATATATAGAAGCTGGTTCTTGTACAAAGTGAACAAACCGTTGTATGTTAAACGCATGTTGTAGCTAGTTTAGACGTACGTTATAATTAATAGTGCATCAACATCTCTACAAATAATATACCAATACTATATTCAAAACAAAGATGATAAATCCTCAATGTTATGGTATACTTTTTTATAATAAAAAAAATAATAAACTATATATAAGTTATTGAGTTTTTAAAAGAAAAACGTTGCAGCTAGATTTAAGCCAAAAAATCAACATTAACCTTCACTGTTAATTACGATCTTGCCGCTCAATCTTAACCATTGAAACAGTGTAATCAATGGTCCAAAAGCACTTGGTACCCTTCTCAAGTAATATCCACTTTGTATTTGATTCTAATCCAAATAAATGAAAAGTTTTCTAAACAAGAAAATTTGGAGACTTACAGTTTGCACTGAATCCTTTAAATCATTGAGGAATTCATCAACAACAGGCACATGTTGAAGGGTCACACAGATATGAATGCTGACATATGAAATATACGTTCAAATGTCATTTCCAGATTATCACTTCACGAAACAAAATTATTATGATCATATACCTGCTGGGTCTCTGCAAGGGACTTAAATGCCAGCCTTTAGAGGACAATATGTCAATTACATTAGAGCCCAACGCCACAATTGTCATACCTGGCCTTCCAACGATAAACAATTCAGGGATCTCTTTCACTCTACAGAACATTCAAAAAAGGGCAAATAAGTAATTTCCACCTTAGAATTAAAAAAAGAGACAGAGAGATATACCCTTGTTATATCCTCTTTGATGATTATAACCTCTGCGCTTTTCACCCCGGTTTGGCCAAAAAACTGCAGTTTTTTCAGTGAAAAACGTCAAAAAAAGGCAGCGTTCTGCGTCGTTTTTCAGCACTGCACGCAGCAGCGTTTCAGCAGGTTTTTGGATCGGTTGTTGCCGGTTTTTTGGACCGGTTTTTCAGCAAAAAATGACACAAATAGTTCTGCGTCGTTTTTCAGCACTGTCGGCGTGTTTATTTCAGCGAAAAACGCTACAAAAGTGCCCGTTTTTCAGATGACACTATTCCGGGAAACTACACATAAACACAGATAGTTCACAATTATACCACTTTCTATGACAATTTGATTCTTATTCGGCTTAATCGGGTGGGGTTAGCATCAAATCTTAATAAGTAGAGTTGAATAATCAAATGGTCACCATCTGGCATCTATTCTTCACTGTTTTCAGCTGCAGCTGATGAACACACACAAAAACTAGGGTTTTCAATTTTACTCAATCTGTTCAAAAATCTAAAACCGAAACCCCCAAATAGCATCAAAGTTACTAAAGAAATAAACATGAAATCAGTCATCCACGACTACGAACCCAACACTACTTCATCCAGATACATTATACAAAAACAAAAATACTGAGAGAAGGAGAAAAAACGAACCAAAAATAACGAAGAAAGAGCGATGCCGATTGGGTTTGAGCGGGGAAGTATTTAGAGCATTCACATCCACTCCCTTGGTTCTGCCATTGCCACTTGATGCGAGGGGAAAAGAAAAGAACGAGGGCGGAGAAGATGAAATGGGCGGGAGATGAGATCATATGGGCGGGTGATTATGAGATGGTTGAAGATGAGGGGGGTACAGTAGCTTTTCATACATGAAAAGTTACTGTACATTCTTTTTAGAATTTAGGGTTAGAGACATTAAATAGAGGATAGGATGGAGTGACTATTTAGAAGATTTTTTTAAATTTTAAAGGTAAGGGTTGAGATGGTGGATTGAATGTGAATGCTCTTATACTATGAGGGTTAAATGTGGACTGATTGAATCCAACAATAACTCAAAATATTTATTTGAACACGAATGTGATACTAATCTAAAAGTCGTGCCACATATGAACTCGAACTCCTTGTCTCATGTCACTACGAACATAGTCCACTTAATCCAAAAACTTATTGTGGGAAATTTTATACGAACCTAAATGTGATACCGATCTAAAAGTAATGTGAGACATATGAACTTGAACTCCTTGTCTCGGTATCACAACCCCCGACCCCACCCTGGGCGGGAGCCGTGAGCAGATAAAAGTGATACCGGTGTTTATTAAAATTATCGCAGCGGAAGATTTCATTAGGACCGGGTGTCAGGAAAAATATCAGAGTTTTCAAAACACCATAGTTTTCATTTCATAAACTGTGGGATGAAACCCATATTTACATAAAGGATTTTCACAGGGATAAACCCTTATTACAAAACACGTTTTATTCAGGTTTACATAGCCGCTTATTTAAGCTTGGGTGCTTCATAGCACTTTTCCTTGTCTTCGCAATAATTCACCTGAAACACGTTTTAAAAACATTTGATTAGCGAAAAATACTTGTGAGTTCATTCTATTTGTATAAAAAGACACAATATTGTAAATTACAGTATTAAGAGTTTTTACATTTGTTTATCTACCAAACTACTATTGGCTAACTCATTGTGCAATAGTAAAGAAACTGTTTTAAATAGTATTTGTCACTCGGTGGCAGTTCCTGTGACTGTGGTCATATCACTCATTGGCTAACCCATTGTCCAATAGCAATGCATAATAAGTCATGTATACAAAATCCCACATACTGACAGTAGTTTCCCAGTAAGAATACAAAGACTTAATCACTGTAATATAAGTAACAATTGGAAAACATTTAGGGTTTTGAAAGCATCGGATAAAAAGAGAATGACCCACTTCGCAGATTTAGGGTTTTTAGTAATAGCCTCCTGGTCTAAGTCCTGGCTTCCTAATTAAACACACAATGCAACATGTATTAACCCAATTCAAACTTTAACGATAATCACGAGATCAAAACCTCAACTTAGATGACAAAGTATAGCCTTATTCATGCAGTACTTAAACATCTGTTAATTTGGTTTCAGATCGATCGGACAGGGGTATCGTACCAGTGATCAGGGTTAGCAAGCTTTTTACTAAGCAGAGTTTCGAGGTTTAGGGGTTTGGTTATTCGGACAGCAAAATGAGAGAGAAGGAGTGTCGATATATAAATCGAACAGGTGCACTGAGACTTCTCCCACGCCTGCCTTTATATAGCACAACTGGTATTCTCCCGCACGTTGCTGGAGGAACTAGGGACTCCCCCGCGTGGCGCGACGGCTACCTATTAGGGCTAGGTCAGCCTCGTCAATAGCATAGCCATGCCACTTGTCATGAAACGGTGCCACGTGTTATGGTACTCTCCCGCCCGTCACGGGAGATGTAGGGATATCCCCCGCGTGGCGCCTAGGATGCCAGGATGTGGATTCTCGTTTTTCGTGCTTGGTCTCATCGTGCATGTTCGAGGTTTCGATCAAGGTTCTTTCTAGGATATTTTTGGGAGTTGTTACACTCGGTAAACACCGAACATAGTCCACTTAATCTAAAAAATCCTTTTCGGAAATTATATATGAACCTAAATGTAATACCAATTTGAAAATCGTGTCAGATATATAAACTCGAAACTCCTTGTATTGGGTTAATACGAACAAAATCCATTTAATCTAAAAATTATACTTTGTATTAAATCAAGAAGGTTTAATAATGGCTTATTGCTAAAATATGTTGTGTGCGTTCTCCACATTTTTTATATTTTTTTTTTCGTATTAATACTTTAAAATTACAATTAAACTAAAATGCAATTGCATATAAATAATTATGTTTATGTTGTATAAACTAATGTTGATTTCTCTTTTATCTTTTAAACTTTGATGAAAATGTGTCTTTTTTTCTCGTGAAGCTAAGGTTGAAGGGAGTGGTTAAACAGGTGAAAGTGGTAAATTTTAAAATGGACCAATCAGAGAGTGCCACGTCAGAGAGGAGAAAAAGTTTAAACTTTGCTGAAAAGTGTTGGCAATGGTTAAACACTTTGGAATTGGTAAACTATTTTTTTTATTTTTTAATTTTTTGTCCTACCCTCCACCACAAATACCACCTTCACGAACAAATTACAAACTCAAGTCCTGCCAAAACTCAAGAACCACCGGTCACTACCACCACCACCGGAAAACTCAAGAACCAGTCGCCGGAAAACTCAAGAACCAGTCGCCGGTTCCACCTCCACCGCCACCGGTTCCACCTCCACCACCACCGGTTCCACCTCCATCACCACTCTCCACCACCACCGGTTCCACCTCCATCACCACCGGTTCCACCTCCATCACGTTCACCTCCACCACCACCGGAAAAAATGGCGGCTGAAGGTGATGACGGTGTTTGGTCGGAAAAATGGTGGCTGAAGTGGGTTTGCGGCTGAAGTCCAACGGTCACAAACATGAAATCACCTTTGTCGAATCGGTGAGGCCTTGCCGAAGAGGTTAGATTGCCGCGCGGTAAACTTGGAAGGCGGTGGTGTTGCCGCTCGGCATTTGGCTTTGCCGAAGCCTTTGCCGCTCCACTCCCTTCACCCTAAGAGTTCTAGTCTCATGTTGAAGAAATATGTAGATTTATGAGTACACCTAGAGGCTGGTGTATGAGCTAGGCGGTAAAAAGGACAAAAAAAAAAAAAAACTTACACCACAACACGCATACAAAGTCTAGATTTTGGAGGGAGGCTGCAACCCCCTTATGTTGATCCAAGTCGACCAATAACAAGATCAAGACATTGATGTTGGGTTTCCTTGTTTGATGATTCGCATGTGAAAAGCTAACACTCACTTTGAGGAATTGATGTCAGGAGAGGGTTATTCAAAGGTACAACATTAACGGTTCCAACTAAGCTTCAAGATCCATAAGGTTATAATTCAAGAACCCATATTGTTAGGCAGGAGGGTGTGGGATGGAGCCTCTAGGGGCTTTATCAAGATACATCAGCACCACCTAAGATCCACCTCAGCCATGGGGCTTTATCACGTCCCCCTTTAACTTGCATGGTGTGAGATGGAGCCCCCTATTAAACAAAATTAAAAAAAAAAAGATTTCATTGGTTTAAATCAAATGGGTCCCCCTGATAAACTCATTCTTGGTGTTACCATGGTAGCGGAGAAGGGATGGCGCCCCCCTCTTAAAATCCTGGGTGTAGTGATGGAGCCCCTTGGGCGCTATACATGGATGAGGTGGAGGGATGGCGCCCTCCATACCCTCCAGCCTTACGATTAGACCATGATAGAAGTTCTTGATTAGATTAAGAATCGTTTGTAAATCCATATTATTTTAACTACAAAATTCTTCATAAAAACATATTTAAAAGCATCACTTAATAGTAATCTAAGTTTTGTAAATCTCTCATTAAAGTTGTTTATAGTTTTTTTTCATCTAAAATCCTATATTTTTTTTCTTAAAGTGGTAATTGTCTTTTCAGTTAACTTAGAAGTAGAAGATAATAATGATGAATATATTTATTTTTCAGTGAATAACAACCAAATTTATAATCCTTAAATCCATATCAAATTGAAAAGAATAACCACAAAATATTACAAGAGCCAATGAGCTAGCTCAGTTGGCATTTAAGCGGAAGTAAACATTTGAGTTTGAGAGAGGTCCCAAGTTCAAGTCCGATCTCAACTGGATTTTACCGTGGTGGGCCTTCGGGCGGCGGGTTTTCATTGGCCGTTAAAAAAAATATTACAAGATTTATATTAGAGTAAAGTAAAATTTGCCACCCTTGTGGTTTGCCCGAAATTGAAGTTTGAACCCCTATCTTCCAATTTTTGCCAAATGACACCCTATGGTGGACATTTCAACACACCCTGACTGTAACGCTTCGCATTTTGGAACTTACCTTATTTTGGAAGTTTGTTTGTATTTCTATTTATGGAAACTTGTAATTCGTTGTATTCGTCTTTCATTTCCAAGCATTGTAATATGAGACTTGAATCATAATAAAACTCGATCTTTTTATACATGGTGTTATACATATTTCGTACATACTTGATTACATTCATTACAAAAGTCGTTACACGTGCAAACTTGATACAAACTTATACGCAAACTCATACTTATTATACATGCAAATTCAGTTTATACATGCATTTAGTTATACATTATACTTATACATTGCACTTGCACGCTTAAAACACTTAAAACGGGCAATAATACGCGAAAACGACAAATTGGAGTCTTCGTGCAACAGGGCAAGACCCTTCGCACGAAGGGGTCCGACCCCTTCGTGCGAATGGCCAAGCTCAGTCGCACAAAGGCCAGTTGCCCCAAGACCAGTCGTCCCAAGCACCCTTTCAGCCTATAAATATGAACCTTCACCCTCATTTCTCACCTTCCACACTTTGAAATTCTTTCTAACTTACTGAATTCGAGTACTTGCAGCTAAGCATTTCCAGGATCATCTAAGTGAGTTTTAACTCACTAACTTTACCTTTTTTAACTTATTCCTTCTACGTTTCTTCTATCTTTTATACATTCTTCACATCTTTGCAACTTGGTTTCACAAACTTGCCTTAGCAATCTGTTGACAAGCTTAAACACATTGGTAACCAAGTTGAAGATTAAAGTTTATATTTTTCAAAACTTTTAAACAACTTTCTGATATCAAAACTTGGCAGAATCATGAACCCACCAAGCTCACAAGCTAAGTCTATAGCTGTGGGTTAGTGTTGAGGTTGATTCCAATCAAGAAGATGAGTTGTTCAAACAAAACCGAGCTGTTTTCATCTCAAAACAACACCATTCGCATGAAGGGAAGGTCCCCTTCGCGTGAACTAACCAGTCAGTTCATGCGACTGGCCTTGTCCCTTTGCACGAAGGGTCTGTTACTTCCGTTCCGACATTTTTCCTAGTGTTGAATGTAACTCAGATCCCCATTTTCAATATGGATGATTATATGATAACAGAGTGTGAACCGTGGGAGCCTTGGCTTCTAATCTAGTTCCACCGCCTCCCTTAAACTTGCAAACGAACACCTAAACAGTCTCCTAGACCTAGAATGAGTTAACCCCGTCCAGCCTCCAACACTTGGTTCACACCTTCTATGTTGAGAGACGACACACCTGGGTTGTCCTTGCTCGGCTGTTTGGTGTTTACGTTCTGTCTTTTACTTTCTGTTGTATTCATGACCAACCAGTTTGTTAAATAAGTTAAGGAATTTGAGCTTTGGTGAAACATATAATGAGGTTATTACATCCATACATGACTTCTGTGAATTCCATGACTTACTGGACTAATACTATACTATATAATATGATTTATAACATAACTGAACTAAACTCACAAACGTAGCCGATTAATGGTTAAAAGTTCAAACGAAGTTCTATTCGCACCAACAGACCCCACTCGCGCGAAGGGTGCTTTCTGTTCGCATGAATGGTCCCTTCGCATGAACAGGTTGTGATGTTTCGGTTCGCCGTTTATTTCAGTTCTACGTTCCTCGTTACTGATTCTAATGGGTAAATAAGGACCCATAAAATCACAGTAACTTAGTGTCGTAACGAGTGCCTAGACGAAATATAATTTCTATTTAATCTTACTTTTATACTTATAAACTTATATATACTTTACATTCCAAATCCGAATCCTCCGTTCAAACTCCAACAACTCACACCTTCGTTTACCCCTTGTAGGGTAACCTCGGTGTTCCCATTAGCAACTAATCAACTCGCGGGAATAACAAACGAAGATTTGCAAAACCGTGAGTATACTCGAACGCCCTTTTACATTTTACACTTTTTGGTGCAATATGTTTACTTATACAAAATTCACGGAATCACACTCATACTTTATGCAGTCACAAACAATCCAATCATGCATGCTTGATACGTTATCTTGATTCGTGTTTCTGGAACATTCTTATGTGATAAACTTGTCATTAACTTCGTACGAGCCTCCCCTTAACATGTATAGCGCTATAGGAGTAACGCACCACCCGTAGTCTTGTGGTCTTGTTAAGTTAAAACAGAACGGTCATATCGTTGCAGTGATAGGATTAAACTAGCGGTAATATTTGGTTTGACACTTTAATCGCATGCCGGTTTTATGTTAATCTAGATAATTAAGTTTGCCATGTGGATTCGTTTAAATCATTTTATACTTATGCTACTTATTAAACTTGTATGCTCGCCAATACATTGTGTATTTAACTATACTTTAAAATATGTTGCAGGTTGATGAAGTCGATGTTGATGGAAATCTAGTAGGGATGCTTAGAAACACACTTAGAATACTAGATCATGTTGTTGTACTTGTTGTATTTTGTTGTATCGTTCTTGAACAATGTTTTACTTTGATTTCGTATGTTGTATTTGACAATTGTTATCAATGAAGTGAAATTAGTTTTGATTAAATATTGTCGGCAAATAGTGTTATGAAGTCTCGAGCAAGCTCGTCCTCATCCCGCCCTGATGTTTCCACCATCGGTTGGGGTGTGACACTAACACCCAGCTGGTAACGCCTTTGTAATATCCATGTGAAAAGACAATCGTACCCTTTCACAGTTGCACTATGCCACACGGTGGTTTTATAACTATAACACTTTGAAACTCCCTCCAAAATCTAAATGTGTCATCCACTTTAAACAGATCAAACCTCTTTTGCAGAGGTTTGACTTTATTGAATCAAAGAAATCAAACTAATGTCAAAACGGTTTGACTCTAATCAGTCAAACTAATGTCATAATGGTTTGACTTTATTAAGTCAGACCTAGTCAAAGCATTAGTAAAAATCAAACCAAAATTAAGCTTTGACTTTAATTAGTCAAAGCTAATGAACCAAAAATGTGACTTTAATAATGTTATGACTATAATCAATGTTATGACTTTAATCACCTAATGAACCAAGTTTGTGACTTTAAAGAACCCCATGAACTAAGCATGTGAACCTAAAGCACAAACACTGCCTAATGCAATATGTGACCTAATGCAATTTGTGAACAAAGCCAGTGAAGCTAAAGTGAACAAACGATGCCTAATGCACAAACCTGCACTATGTAATCCTACGCCATTATCAAACCTGCACTATGTGATCTTGCACCATTATCAAACCTGCCTAAAGACCATGTGATCAAACGTGCACTAAACCATCTACCTAATGACCATGTGATCAATCCTGCACTAAACCAACTGCCTAATGACCATGTGATAAAATCAACTGCCTAATGATTAAACCTGCACTAAATCATCACACCTACAATGTGTGACCAACTGCCTAATGCAATTTGTGACCAAACCTAGACTAGATCTTCAAACCCTCTTGAATCCTCTTTGACATATGATCAAGTTGTGCCTAAAGCCGAATGCAATATGTGAGTAAATTATCAAAGCCTCTCTAACCTAAACTAAATGCAATGCACAATGCACTAACAAATACACAATGCACATAAACTTGGACCTGGTTATCATCAAACCATGATCAAGTGGACCTGTTCAAATTGTCATCATACAAATGGACTAACTTGGACTACATCTGTGACAATAATCAAATGTAACACCCCGAAAACGAGTTTGGTAATTAAACCCCGTTAATACTAAAGAGCGGGTAAAATACCGTTAGCACTAAAGATTAACCCGGTAAATATTAGGATTTAAATAAATGAACCTAATATTAGATAAAGAGAATAAAAGCTTTTGTAGAAACAAGTTTATAAAAGGCCCGAGTTAACGGGACTTAAAAATAAAACGGGTTATGACTTCCCCGAACCCACAAAGTAACTAGGAATATCAACCTAGTTTAATATGTGCCTTAAAAACAATAAAGAAAACTTGGTTAATAATCCTTTTGTTAACTCTAGAAACTTGAGGGACTAAAAGGGTTAAAATAAAAAAAGTTTTAATTTATTAAACACCAAAACACACACCAAAGTGTGTGTTCTGGTCGTAGAAAACACAGGGGCGAACAAGGGTTCCTCCAACTTAACCCTAACTTGCAATAACTGATCAAATTGAGAAGTCAAATTGAATCCAAATCGAAATCCAAGCTCAGATTAGTGATCACCTCAGTGAAGGGATCACAAGGTATGTCAAATTTCATTTTCTAGTTATATCTTGAATTTTTGATGAACATATGAAATCGAAATCTGAACTTGAATGTTTGATGTTTGAATGAAATTATGATAAATTCATGGTTAGGAACGAACCCTAGTCAATAAATAATTTGATGCATTAGTGTTCATAACTATGAAATTCATGTTAACCCACTTAGATGTTAAATGGGTTTTGTAGGATGATGAAGAATGCTTGAATTTTTATCATAAAGTGGGTATTATTTGATTTCCATAAAGTGAATCTAGGTGTACTTATGCATGCTAGATATAACGGACTTGAAAGTGATGTTAATCTTGGTAAAAATAATAGTTATGAACTAGTTTGTAGATGTGTAAAAATTGTGCCCACAAGGTGTTTGTTAAAACGCCTAAATGAATGTTTGTATGTTGAAACTATGAATGAAACGCGTAATTTCCTAATTTGATTAATTAGGGGTGATATGTGATAATATGGATTCTAATCATAATGTAGATTTTAATTAATTTCACATATCATATGATTAGAGGTAGTTAACTAGTAGAAAGTTAAACTAACCAATGACGAAGTCGAATAGTGATTTCGACATAGAAAATACGTAAGGTGGAATAGTCGTATTTGTTAATGACTAATCTGACCACCTTGTGAATGATGATGTTATTTTGACGCTAAACGAGCTAGGTGGAAGCTTGAGGACGAAGCGGGTCAAATGAATCAGTAAGGAAAAGAAAAGCATAGTTTGGATGCGAGGTAAGTTAAACTTACACCCCTTTAATTATAATGCACTTACTTGTGAGTATAAATTATGAATTATGTTAAGTTTATCTTTTAATATGATGTTCCGGCATGATACAATTGCGAGTCGGAATAAGTAAAATGGTAGGAAGCCATAAATTATGGTAAAAAGGGGTAAAACGGAAAACCTAGTCGGGTGAAGACTAACAAATAAGGAATTTTGAACATTTCGTTATGGGGTGAACTATAACGGGCAAAAAGTGGTTAAATAATAATCCGTACACAAGTTGATGGAATGATAAAAGATTTGAAAAGATACCAATTGGTGAAAAAATTATAACACGTCAATCAATTTAAGAAAGGTCATTTAAGTAATAAGAATTTACGGCGTAAACCGTGATAGGTTCAAGGGGCGTGATGGTAATAAAATACCATCATATATTGGTAATTGGTCATTTCGACTAAACAGGTCAAATGGTGTGTTAATACCATTTGACAATAATAACTGATGACCGTTTGTTGAGTTTCCCGATCCAGGAATTAACTTATGGCTTTCGTTGCTTTAAACTAGAAAGTTTAAAAGCAAAAGGGTATTTAAACGGGTCAATTCTATGACCCGAGCCAGGTACGCATAACTAAATTTTAGTTAAATATACGAGTTTGGTCAAATAGGTAGCGAAAATCCTTGTCGTAAAATGAGGGGCTAAAGTTGACAAATACACCCTTGATGGGTAAATCGGGCAAACAACCCTTAGGAATTGTTTAAGAATATGTATCATGATCATGTAAGTGATAGATAAGCATAAAAGTTATAGGCATAAACCTTTTGGGTCAAATGTATCAAAATGGTCTTTGCCGTAATTTGACAATTCGAATGGTACAAATTGGAACGAGTAATCTACATTATTAAAATCACCACAATTATAGTTGTGGTGGTGGGTAATTGATGCCTTTATATGGAGTTGAATGTGCGTAAAGAAAGGGAAAGATCTAAACTTAGAGGTTTAAATTCTCTAAACGGGTCAAAATAAATGTAACACCTCGAAAATTCACGTCCTATAATGTGTTGACACGTGTCATATGGTTGAACGTTTGAAAGAATGTTCTAGAAGGACTAAAGTTGACAAACATGGAAAGTGTGCGAATATACGGGTTCCAAATGTCAACAGTGAATAAATATACTTTACAATAACCCTACATGATGTTTATACCATCAAATGAATAAATCATGGATCATACGAAGCTAAAAGTGAGAGATTACAAACTACAGGGGTTAAATGTGTCAACATGTTTAAGTTATACCTCTGAGTGACCTTTTGACAAACTCGAAGCTTTGTAACGGTTAATTATGCTCACTAGAATGCACGATATAAAATTCATAAAGTTTCGTTATCGTATGAGAAAGTTATGATCAAATTCGTATACAAGGGGTTAAAGTGTTAACGTTGAAAGTTATGACTTTTCGGGTTAACCAGAAGTGTCCAGGGACTTGGCAAAGTGGGTATAAGTCCTAAAGCCTTTGTAGGTAAATAAGAAGGGGTTAAATTGCAAGAAATTAAGTTAGTTGACCTTTCGGAAGGGCCAAGAGTCAAATATGCAACAAATAGAAAATGTGAATTCTGAATACGAGGCCCACGCGGGCCGCGTAGGATCTAACAACAGGTTACGCGGGCCGCCTGGCCCGCCCAGATATAGAAACTTTGGACAGCAGCCAAATTTCACGCAATAACCGACTTTAATCTGATCTTTTCACCCATGGGCGGCCCCTAAACAACCCCTAGGCCCTTAGGGACATGTGTTGATGATTCATGGTCCATGATAGCTTGAGTTGTCAACAATCTAAGGTGTTTGAAGCACTATAAAAAGGCCTTAAGGTTGCAACACTTCACCCACACCTTCCATCTGCATTTTGGAGCATTTCTGGAGCTTGAGTGCAGACCCAAGACCTTCCTAATCGTGCATAGGACTCTTGTAAGTTTGCTAAACCTTCCTTAGTTAAGTTTTTGCTTAGTTTTAGCTTAAAAGTCAAACCGTCGTAATTAACGGTTGACTTTAAGATTAATCACTAATGGTCCAGTGATTAGTCGAATTGAAAGTAGTTATAAGTTGGTAATTATGTGGGTAATAAAACCTTAAAAGGGTTCCCCCTGATTTCCACTCTAACTAGGTCAAATGTCGGGTCAAACTTGTTATTAAAAAGTCAACAGGATACTTAAATTCTAATTTATGCATAATTAGCAATGTAGAACATATACAACCTGTTTGATCATTAATATAACTTGGTAATTAGTATAAGAATATGTCTAAACATGTTCAACCCGACAATTTACTGTTTAGACCCGGTTCGGAACCGAAAGACGCAAAGCTTTGACTTTTTCTTTGACTTCAGTTCTGACCCGTTTTGGTATGTTTTAGAAATACCTTAGAGCTTCATTTGGACCAGGTTACATGCTAGTATAACCCTCTGTGATTATACACCATGGTTCATTAGTTAACCGATTAATACGCATGATTCCGTTAATTGCTCATATGTTGACCATTATGCCCTTATTACCCTAAAACGTGATTTTTGGAAATGTAAAAGAGTAGAAACCTTAATTGCTGATATATAAACTTGTATGCAAAGTTTGACATCAGATTGAGGTGTAGTTTGAGAGTTATGCTCATTAGCGCAAATTGAAAGCTTTATGTTAATTAAATGGCGTAATTAGCGTATAGCCTAGTTAAGCCTACTTTTTGATATCAAAATCTTTACCCAATGATGTAATATATTATTTTGGGATTTGTGAAGATTTTTAATTAATTTTAGGCTGAGCATAACTTATAGTAGTAGGCTTAATCCGGTAATTGTCGGTTTTGCCCTTACGGGCTATAAAATGAGTTTTACATATCAAATTGACTCCAAACCTTTTGCTACTGATCACATATGATAAATAAATTATTTTAAGCATTCTGGAATGATAAAAATACCAGCTTTATCTATAGAACCTGGAATTGGCTTCTAATCGCCTTTTTAAGCGTTTTTAACGCATAGTGTATACTAGAATTATTTTAAACATACAAGGGTTGATACCTACTGATATTTTAGGTAAATTATAATATTTTAACAGTAAGCAAAGGTTGTTAAACTCAGACTCCAGTTTTGAGCTTTTCGGTTTATGTGAAATTACCAAAATGCCCATACGGTGCATAGTTTGGCTATAATTGATAAATTTCACATATATACAATACCCTACTTATGTAACTTAGTAAATTGAGTATTTTTGCTGATTGCATCAGACCTGTAACTCAGGTTAACACTTAAACTCTTTTATAACCTTGTAAATGACCAAACTACCCCTACGGGGCATAGTTTGTGTTTAAATACGTTTCGGGCATAATGAAAGACATCATACTGATGTCACAACATATTTGAGGTATATTAACTTAGGAAACCTGTCTATGGCTCTCATGAATACCCGTTACGCTTATTACGTGTTCGGTTCGGTTTATGTAACTAGTTTACATAAATTAGCCGAAACGGGTCAAACCATATCGTTTTTGTCTCCAAATCCAGTGTGTGTATGAAATACCCATATTAAGCAAGTCTCCGAACTTGTCAGGTCTAAATCACATTCTATCCGGTCTTCGCTTAATCATGCGTACGAACCGTATCTTTGAAACTAACCGGTCTAAGCTTAAGCTTAATTAAAGACCATTAGGAATCTAATAGGTTATTAAAAACCTTCGTTCCAGATTAGGAGCCCAGTAAAAGCTATCTGTACTTGCTAATTTGATATACGGCTGGGATTGAATTTATATTTAGCTCAGGTAAATACTTTTAACTTATTTTCCCTATACGGGCTTGGGTTACGGTATATAAAATACCGCTTGGTCGGGCATCAAATCTTCCATCGTTTAGGTGGTTAATTGAATAATTTTATCAGCCCGTTTAAACAGTTTTGTTTACTTAAAAGCCTTTGGGGGGTTAATGACCATGTCCCGGATATCCTTGGCATCATTTTACGAGATGGCCACGACCTAAGCGCGGAGTGTAGGCGTACACTCGTCAGTGCATAAATAGTTGATGTGGTGTGTCTATTGATCTTTAACCCGGACATGATCCGGGCTACTGAACGTATAAGGAACATGTAATTCGTTCACAAGATTATATATTTAAATAATTGTCCCAAGTATAAAAGATTAATTTTGCCTCTGTGCATTTTAATCAAATTATAAAAGATATTTTGTGCCATGTGCATCCAAATCAATTTTCTTAAACCATTTTCAAAATAAGTCAGTTAATTGTATTTACCAGTGTAAACTGACGTATTTTCCAAAAAGGCTAAATGCAGGTACTATACGTAATAGGCTGGCTACTCCAGGCATCAATAATCAAGTCTCGCAAGCTTTAGATGTTAAAGTCTGTTGAACGATATTATCTTTCTGTTAAAGATCCGCCTGTGGATCCATCTTACGTTCCGTTGTAATATTTGATATTACTTTGAATCGGATTGTAATACATTTTATCTTTCATTTGCTTCCACTGTGCATTTAAATATTGTGTTGTTTGACTATAATGATATCAACTACGTCACGATACTCCCCTACCGGGCCCACCGGTGACACGTGGAAAGTCGGGGTGTGACATGTTGGTATCAGAGCCAACATTGAGTGAATTAAACACTAGTCTTTCGTGTTTAATCTCAATGACACAGTAACACATTCCTTGACCTTCTGAGTCTAGACTTAACTTAGGAATATTCTAAATCCTAATCTGAAAATTTCGCTTCCAAATTTTTATTGAATACGTCGCCAAGCGAAGAAGCCGTAATAGGAGTTCTCCACACCCGGAGCCTTGAAATGCTGAGCGTCGTACCGCAGCTAGAATGAAACGAGCATCCAAGGAGAAAGCATTCAGAAATAAAATGAAGAAGAAACTCCTTTTGCTGTAGATCGTTTCCTTAATAGTCCTCATAAGGACATATTTATCCTTCAGTCCCTCCGAGGACACATTATTCCTTTCAAGTCCCGTTTAGGGCGACGTGTAACCTATTAATAATTAATTGAGTGTTATGTTTATAAATTTCATTTTGCTATTATATGCATAAATATTATATATGAAACAAATAAATCAAAACCATTCCTTTTGATAATAATCTGCCTATTAAATATTGAATAAGAATCTTAAGAGTGAAACCTAGCCTGAGTGTCATTATGAAGATCTGGCCATGATGGTAAGACCTGTTTAAAAGATTCAAATCCCAGTTAACATCTAAAAATATGTTAACACTCCTGGCAGACGTGATTCATTAAAATCACACACGTCATTCTTATTTTTGGATTCTTCAAAAGGTTCCTAACCCAATTTAATGATCTCTGAATCATGGGTTTAGATCATCACTTGAGATGATCATATTTTGACCATACGTGGTAATATAGCGCCTACGGACCCTGCTCATTTCCATATGAGCCAAAAGACAGTGGTAGCGATGACTCCCTGTCAGATAAAGGTAATGAACTAGGTTCAAACCTTCATGCTTTGATTCTCTGAAATCATAAGCTTATAATTTATAAATGTCCTTGTGACTAGGCCTGTTGTGCCAGTATACCTTCATGCTTTGATTCTCTGAAATCATGGCTTATAAATTTAAAACTATCCTTGTGACTAGGCCTTTGCGCCACCTCAATATCCTTAATGTTTTATAACTAGGATAAATTTAAAATGCATCGATTCTCTGAAATCATGGCTTATAAATTAAACTTGTCTACGCGACTAGGCCATTTGTGCTATTACTAACTTATAAATTAGGATTTATGATAAAATCCTGAATAAAATAAACATCCTTCCTTCCCTGCCAGTATGCATTTTAAAAAGAATCTTAAAGGTGAAACCTAGCCTACGCGGCCAAGATGGTGAAACCTACTCAAGGGATTCAGATCCTTGTTAACACCTAAGAACGTGTTAGCACTCCTGACAAATGTGATTCGATAAAATCACAACAGTCATCCCTATATTGGAAAATTTTTAATTCCTAATTTGCCTTATGATCCAGAAATCATGGCTTATATCATCTTATAAGATGATCATATAATAAACATCCGTGAGTGATGAAGTGCCTACGGGCTAAATTTGTTGTCCGATAAGACAACGACAGTGGTGGTCCTTGACCCTGTCTAAAGATGTTGGAATACTTCCAAGCATAATAGTCGGTAGGGTCCATACGATCTCGACTAATATCATTTGAAAAGATGACCATACCATAAATATCTCTTAGGAGGGAAATGCCTATGGGCTATAATTTACTCTATTATCGATAAGACAAAATAGTGGTGATCCTTATAATCCCCTATTCAAAATGGTGGGATTATACCCAAACCTAATAGTCAATATGATCGATGTGATCATGACTAATATCATTAGATACGATAATTATATAGACATCCATTAGTGATGTTAATTGGTTTACCTTTCTGTCAAGTGAATCGCCTTTCAAGACGATGACAGTTGTAGTCTATGACTCCCTGTCCAAAGGTGAAGAACCTGTGTTCAAGCCTTAAAACTCCTGATCTAATAAGATTGCAGCCTATGAATTGATGTCCTTATGACAAATCCACAAGTTATATTTCAAGTCACCCATAACAAGCCTCCGTGCTACAATTCGTCGGTCGTGACAAGTTAACATACTAAATGTTAACATCCCTGGTGACAGGCCTTAGAGCCATATCCTATAACGTCCTAGAGACAAGGCCTTTCGTGCCGTATCTAAATGTCATTACGACAAGGCCTTCGCGCCATGTGATTACTTATGTCCTTCATGACTGGGCTTTATGCCATATCGTTCTACGTCCCTCGCGACAGGCTTCTATGCCATACATGTATATATATATAACCAAAGTCATGTAAGGCTAGCCTTTGAGCTATTTATAATCGTCCTTGTGACAAAAACAGTTGTGACATTATGGTCCCCTGTCAAGCAGGCATTGGACTCACTCCAAACCTTGAACGCTATGATAGTCCTTTTGTGACCTAAGCTAAATGTAATAGATATACATTCAAATAGCATTCATTAAGAATGTTCGGGACATAATGGCCTATACGGTTCGTGGATGCCGTGGCTAATCTATGTCAGGTCATCAGGATGATGACTAATAATGGTTTAATTTGGTAATTAGTACCACGCTTTGAGTATGGAAAACTCGGATGAGATAGGCAATAGTCGCGATGCTATTAATGCGACAAAAGCAAATAATGTCTCAAACGTAAACCTCAATATTAATGGAGTTAGTTTCCAAGCGGTGGTTAACGCAGCAGTTTGAAAGGCCATGGGAAAAGGTCATGAAACAATCCAAAGAGCCGAATGCTTCTCGCTCTAAATTTCATTCAAAACCACGTTCAATTGCTCATGAGAAGAGCTTTGTTCACACTTCGAATATGAAGGATGAACCAAAGGAGGAGGATAACTCCCAGAAATCTAAGAAAGAGAGCAAGTACGGACTTAATAAAAAGCAACGAAAGTTCAGTAAGAAGCCTGTATGTAAGAATTGCTATAAAAGACACTAGGGACAGGGTCGAATAGAACCAGGACCAAAGCAGTGTGACATCTGCTAAGGAACAGGTCATCATTCCCAGGAATATAGGGACATAAAGAATGCAGCCTATCACGGCTGTGGTGAGTAAGGCCGCATCATAACTAGATTCCATGAAGCTGCCAAAGAAGGCGCAGCTAAGCCTGGAAAGGCTAAAGGAAGAAATGCCTTGAACTCACCCGATGAATGCCAAGAGGCAGTTCATGATGTCATCAAGTACATTCCTTATCATTTACCAATGATAATTTCTGCTAAGTGTCCTGATTTAATACAGGCAATAATAAATCTTCATAAACCATAAGCTTAGCAAACTTTATATTATCCATAAGGTATAACTTACCAAGGAAACCATAGTAACCGATTCTTCTAGTATCGGCAAGGAATCCTTCCGAAAAATCTAAGAGTACTCTTTCTTCGCATAGAGTACGACAACATATGTTATTTTAATTATTTTTCTCATTGTTTTTCTATCGCCTGCGAATGCCAAACTATGTTTGATAGAAGTGCCATATGAGGATTGGCGTATCCTAGTGTGTCCCATAGATTACTTCCATGCCTGATCAGTATGGAGGTTTAATACATGGAACCCCTGAGATATCCCAATGGCCATATTGTACTAAAGTCGACTAGTAGTATTCAAAGAAGATATCCAGAACGGAATTGTCCAAGTAAATGTTCCCGATTAAGGAATTCGTGGACTTATAACATAAATGTGTCACTTATTTGACACAGGCAATGATGGTTGAACTGGAGCCTGAGATATGGAAAATCTCTGTAGCCTCCTTGTATCTTGATCACCTTCTCCAAAGATTACCCTGTTTACCTCCTGAGATGAGTAAAGTTAAGATTAACATCCCGCTGTGGGCTGGTGCATTGTGAAAAACTCCATGTTGATTATGGAATAATCGAAACCCTGACTAAGTAAGTTTTAAGATATAGAATCATATAGCCTGACACAATGTTCTGAGGGTATGATATTGTTAAATAAGAAAGTCGGTTCACTTTGCTTATGCATTAATTACCGCAACCCTAATTGGGCAACGATTGAGGATCGCCATCAGCTGCAAGGATCATCGATTTGTTCGACTAACTGTAAGGATTAGCTACTCCTTAAGATTAGTTTTGAGCAATGGTTGGAATAACCACCTCACCTTAAGATGAGCTTTTCCATAATAGTTACTATATAAGTATCAAGGTGGCTCCTTTGGAGACCTGGTATAAATGAAATATCAAAACATCTGTTGGATGGACGAGACTTTGAGAAGTCCACTTATAAGAATCTGAAAGTTGCATTAGAAACAATGAATAAGATTCATACAAATCTCTAATCATCTGTAAGATGCCAGTATTCGGCAGAAAATCAAGAATTTATGAAAGTAGCAACCCTCCTAAATTCTTGGTAAGGAATAAGGTTCAACAAAAGATGTCACCCAGGAAGGGTGTGCCAAATTGTTAAATTATCAGGCTAGTTAAGCTCTGAATATATAGAATCATTCGGAGGAAATCGAATGTATCAGATCAAGTAGCTCATAAGCTAAAACCTATTTAAGGAGCTTGGCGGAGCTCGCAATACATTGCACACTGGTGTCTGAAGGATGTGTTTTGCAATTAAATCAAGAAGCACTATCCCATAATGATATGTAGATTTATGATGTGATGAGAATCCTGTATCGATTGAAGATCGACAGGTTAAGAAGCTCCAAAAGGATACATATACCTATTATAGGAGCCACTTTGGGAGCTTGGAAATGGGAAATGGCAACTATGGATTTTATCACCAAGTTACCTAAGACAAGGAAAGGAAATGACACCATTTGGGTGATCATAGACAGACTGACTAAGTCAGCACATTTCCTGCCCGTTAAGGAGACTTACAGCTCCGACATGTTAGCCCAGTTGTACGTCGATAAGATTGTAGCTTTACATGGCATACCTGTGTCTGTTATCTCCGACAGAGATACTAGATACACGTCACAGTTTTGGAAGAGTTTCCAGCAATCTTTGGGCACACGGGTGAATTTTAGTACGGCTTACCATCCGCAGACGGACGGCCAGAGTGAGCGTACTATTCAAACGTTGGAAGACATGCTACGCGCATGTGTGATCGATTTAGGTGGTAGTTGGGATAACCACCTGCCGTTAGTCGAATTCTCCTACAACAATAGCTACCATACTAGCATAAAGGCTGCGCCTTTTGAGGCATTATACGGTAGAATGTGTAGAACGCCAGTTTGTTAAGCGGAAGTTGGAGATGTCCAATTATCAGGACCAGAGATAGTCTTTGAAACGACGGACAAGATTGTCCAGATTCGTGACCGTCTCAAAGCTGCCAGGGATAGGCAGAAGAGTTACGCAGATCCAAAGCGTAGACCTCGGAAATTCGAGGTTGGTAATAAAGTCTTACTTAAAGTATCACCCTGGAAGGAGGTGATGCGATTTGGCAAGAAGGGTAAGTTAAGCCCGAGATATATAGGACCATTCGAGATTATCGAATGTGTTGGGTCCGTGGCTTACAAGATAAACTTACCTGAAGAGCTCAGTGGTATTCATAACGTATTCCACGTCTGCAATCTGAAGAAATGCCTAGCTGACGAATCGCTAGTCATACCACATACAGATGTGCATATAGATGAGAGCTTAAAATTTGTGGAAAAATCTTTGTCGATTGAGGATCGACGGGTTAAGAAGCTTCGAAGGAAGCATGTGCCTATTGTAAAGGTCAAATGGGATGCCCGTAGAGGACCCGAGTATATGTAGGAGGTTGAGCCCACAATGAAAGAAAAGTACCCTCATTTATTTCAGTAAATCTCGAGGTCGAGATTTCTTTTAAGGGGGTGAGGATGTAACACCTCGAAAATTCACGTCCTATAATGTGTTGACACGTGTCATATGGTTGAACATGTGAAAGAATGTTCTAGAAGGACTAAAGTTGACAAACATGGAAAGTATGCGAATATACGGGTTCCAAATGTCAACAGTGAATAAATATACTTTACAATAACCCTACATGATGTTTATACCATCAAACGAATAAATCATGGATCATACGAAGCTAAAAGTGAGAGATTACAAACTACAGGGGTTAAATGTGCCAACATGTTTAAGTTATACCTCTAAGTGACCTTTTGACAAACCCGAAGCTTTGTAACGGTTAATTATGCTCACTAGAATGCACGATATAAAATTCATAAAGTTTCGTTATCGTATGAGAAAGTTATGATCAAATTCGTATACAAGGGGTTAAAGCGTTAACGTTGAAAGTTGTGACTTTTCGGGTTAACCAGACGTGTCCAGGGACTTGGCAAAGTGGGTATAAGTCCTAAAGCCCTTGTAGGTAAATAAGAAGGGGTCAAATTCCAAGAAATTAAGTTAGTTGACCTTTCGGAAGGGCCAAGAGTCAAATATGCAACAAATAGAAAATGTGAATTCTGAATATGAGGCCCACGCGGGCCGCGTAGGATCTAACAACAGGTTACGCGGGCCGCCTGGCCCGCCCAGATACAGAAACTTTGGACAGCAGCCAAATTTCACGCAATAGCCGACTTTAATCTGATCTTTTCACCCATGGGCGACCCCTAAACAACCCCTAGGCCCTTAGGGACATGTGTTGATGATTCATGGTCCATGATAGCTTGAGTTGTCAACAATCTAAGGTGTTTGAAGCACTATAAAAAGGCCTTAAGGTTGCAACACTTCACCCACACCTTCCATCTGCATTTTGGAGCATTTCTGGAGCTTGAGTGCAGACCCAAGACCTTCCTAATCGTGCATAGGACTCTTGTAAGTTTGCTAAACCTTCCTTAGTTAAGTTTTTGCTTAGTTTTAGCTTAAAAGTCAAACCGTCGTAATTAACGGTTGACTTTAAGATTAATCACTAATGGTCCAGTGATTAGTCGAATTGAAAGTAGTTATAAGTTGGTAATTATGTGGGTAATAAAACCTTAAAAGGGTTCCCCCTGATTTCCACTCTAACTAGGTCAAATGTCGGGTCAAACTTGTTATTAAAAAGTCACCAGGATACTTAAATTCTAATTTATGCATAATTAGCAATGTAGAACATATACAACCTGTTTGATCATTAATATAACTTGGTAATTAGTGTAAGAATATGTCTAAACATGTTCAACCCGACAATTTACTGTTTAGACCCGGTTCGGAACCGAAAGACGCAAAGCTTTGACTTTTGCTTTGACTTCAGTTCTGACCCATTTTGGTATGTTTTAGAAATACCTTAGAGCTTCATTTGGACCAGGTTACATGCTAGTATAACCCTCTGTGATTATACACCATGGTTCATTAGTTAACCGATTAATACGCATGATTCCGTTAATTGCTCATATGTTGACCATTATGCCCTTATTACCCTAAAACGTGATTTTTGGAAATGTAAAAGAGTAGAAACCTTAATTGCTAATATATAAACTTGTATGCAAAGTTTGACATCAGATTGAGGTGTAGTATGAGAGTTATGCTCATTAGCGCAAATTGAAAGCTTTTTGTTAATTAAATGGCGTAATTAGCGTATAGCCTAGTTAAGCCTACTTTTTGATATCAAAATATTTACCCAATGATGTAATATATTATTTTGGGATTTTTGAAGATTTTTAATTAATTTTAGGCTGAGCATAACTTATAGTAGTAGGCTTAATCTGGTAATTGTCGGTTTTGCCCTTACGGGCTATAAAATGAGTTTTACATATCAAATTGACTCCAAACCTTTTGCTACTGATCACATATGATAAATAAATTATTTTAAGCCTTCTGGAATGTTAAAAATACCAGCTTTATGTATAGAACCCGGAATTGGCTTCTAATCGCCTTTTTAAGCGTTTTTAACGCATAGTATGTACTAGAATTATTTTAAACATACAAGGGTTGATACCTACTGATATTTTAGGTAAATTATAATATTTTAATAGTAAGCAAAGGTTGTTAAACTCAGACTCCAGTTTTGAGCTTTTCGGTTTATGTGAAATTACCAAAATGCCCCTACGGTGCATAGTTTGGCTATAATTGATAAATTTCACATATATACAATACCCTACTTATGTAACTTAGTAAATTGAGTATTTTTGCTGTTTGCATCAGACCTGTAACTCAGGTTAACACTTAAACTCTTTTATAACCTTGTAAATGACCAAACTACCCCTACGGGGCATAGTTTGTGTTTAAATACGTTTCGGGCATAATGAAAGACATCTTACTGATGTCACAACATATTTGAGGCATATTAACTTAGGAAACCTGTCTATAGCTCTCATGAATACCCGTTACGCTTATTACGCGTTCGGTTCAGTTTATGTAACTAGTTTACATAAATTAGCCGAAACGGGTCAAACCATATCGTTTTTGTCTCCAAATCCAAAGTGTGTATGAAATACCCATATTAAGAAAGTCTCTGAACTTGTCGGGTATAAATCACATTCTATCCGGTCTTCGCTTAATCATGCGTACAAACCGTATCTTTGAAACTAACCGGTCTAAGCTTAAGCTTAATTAAAGACCGTTAGGAATCTAATAGGTTATTAAAAACCTTCGTTCTAGATTAGGAGCCCAGTAAAAGCTATCTGTACTTGTTGATTTGATATACGGCTGGGATTGAATTTATATTTAGCTTAGGTAAATACTTTTAACTTATTTTCCCTATACGGGCTTGGGTTACGGTATATAAAATACCGCTTGGTCGGGCATCAAATCTTCCATCGTTTAGGTGGTTAATTGAATAATTTGATTGGCCCGTTTAAACAGTTTTGTTTACTTAAAAGCCTTTGGGGGGTTAATGACCATGTCCCGGATATCCTTGGCATCATTTTACGAGATGGCCACGACCTAAGCGCGGAGTGTAGGCGTACACTCGTCAGTGCATAAATAGTTGATGTGGTGTGTCTATTGATCTTTAACCCGGACATGATCCAGGCTACTGAACGCATAAGGAACATGTAATTCGTTCACAAGATTATATATTTAAATAATTGTCCCAAGTATAAAAGATTAATTTTGCCTCTGTGCATTTTAATCAAATTATAAAAGATATTTTGTGCCATGTGCATCCAAATCAATTTTCTTAAACCATTTTCAAAATGAGTCAGTTAATTGTATTTACCAGTGTAAACTGACGTATTTTCCAAAAAGGCTAAATGCAGGTACTATACGTAATAGGCTGGCTACTCCAGGCATCAATAATCAAGTCTCGCAAGCTTTAGATGTTAAAGTCTGTTGAACGATATTATCTTTCTGTTAAAGATCCGCCTGTGGATCCATCTTACGTTCTGTTGTAATATTTGATATTACTTTGAATCGGATTGTAATACATTTTATCTTTCATTTGCTTCCGCTGTGCATTTAAATATTGTGTTGTTTGACTATAATGATATCAACTACGTCACGATACTCCCCTACCGGGCCCACCGGTGACACGTGGAAAGTCGGGGTGTGACAATAAATTAGGTGCCTAAATGTTGGTTTAACTGCTAGAAAGTTATAAAATAACCGGCGAATGTAAATGAGTGTGCAAACCATAAAATGGGAGCGAAAACGCTAACGTTAATATGCCCGGGGATGGGTAAAAATGACTAGAAATGATCATCGTTTTAAACATGTGTTATGTTGCTAAAATGAAACGGGTCAAATAATAGCATAAAGGATTTATAAGCCGTTTGCTTTTAAATCAGTTTCTAATACGAGTCGAGATGATAAACGGAACCGTAATTTAATTACGGACGAATAGAAACAAGAATCACGTAATTCAGATAAGTAGATCAAAAGTTATGATAATTTGAAGTTGGAAAATTGGTTAAAAACATAGCTGGGCAAATATGCAGCTGAAATAGGGGAACATTCTGTCGAAATGATGGGGTCGCGCTGCGCGACGGCCAAGGTAAAACACAGTCGCGGCACGCAACATGGGTAATACCTGCAGATTTTGTTTGTTTTGTTTAATTGGCTCAAGGAACTTGATGAAACATGTTAAAAAATTATCAAAACTAACGTTTGAGTTGCTTTTGATTACAGGTGAATGATGTCAGCTTTCCGGATGAAGATCAAGCGTTTAACAAGAACCGAACACATGATAATGAAGCTTCCGCATTAAATCTTGTTTTGATTTCATAATGTAAATTATGGAAACACTTAAGATCAGTTTTATGAATGTTTAAAACTGGTGTGAATACTCTTTATGCAAAAGTTTTTATTAAGTCGCATTTTTGATATAAAATGCATACTTTAATGATATATTAACGTTAAATTAGAATGGGTCTTACATCAAACTGTGACCAAACCATGATCAAACAAATTGACATGTTCATCTCAAAATTCTACATATCAAACCATCATCACACAAACCATCATCGGTAATTATACATATCAAAATTCTATAACTGTACATATCATCAAACCTACTTAATTCCATAATTATACATATAAAAAAGTCACGTTAAGTTAATGTCGAAATAACTATTCTAGTATTATACTAGTCTTGGTGAAGGCAAGTGGTGATGGCATTGTGTCACACCCTGAATTTCCACGTATTACCGGTGGGCCCGGTGGGGTGTATCATGACGTAGTTGATATCATCATAGTCAAACAACACAATTTAAATGCACAGCGGAAGCAAAAGATGAATCACATTACAAACCGAATAAAAAGTAATATCAAAGTATTACAAACGGACTGTAAAGGATCCACATGCGGATCAAAAGATAAAAAGATCATTGTTCAACAGACTTTAACATCTAGAGCTTGCAAGACTTGATTAATGATGCCTGGAGTAGCCAGCCTATTTCGTCTAGTACCTGCACTTAGCCTTTTTGAAAAATACGTCAGTTTACACTGGTAAATACAATTAACTGAATCATTTTGAAAAGAGTTTAAGAAAATTAGTTTGAATGCACACGGCACAAAATATCTTTTATAACTTGGGATAATTATTTAAAAATAATCTTGTATACAGTTTTACTTATTTGTCGTCCGTCAGGGCCGGTTAGAAGAGCCGGACAAGATTAACTGACACGCCACATGTATAATACCCACAAGGTTGATTCCTTAAAGTGGATTACCAGTTTTTACATATGCAACTGTCAGGTGTATGCCTACACCCCGTGCTTAGGTCGTGGTCATTTCAATGAATGATGCCAAAGATATCCGGGACATGGTCATTAACCCCCCAAGGGCCATATACCAAATAAAACAGATTAAAACGGGTTATGTAAATATATTAATCACAATCCGATTTAAACAACTACATGCCCGACCAAGCGGTATTATTATAATACCGTATCCCAAGCCCGTATAGGAAAAATAAATTAAAAGTATTTACCTGAGCAAATATTCAAATTTATCTCAACCGTATTCAACCAACAAGTGCAGATAGCTTTTACTGGTCTCCTAATCTAGAAGGAAGGTTTTTAATAACCTATTAGATACCTAACGGGTCTTTAATTAAGCCTAGACTTAGACCGGTTAGTTTTAAGAGAAGATACGGTTCAAACGCACGATTAAGCGAAGACCGGAATAGAATGCGATTTAGACCCTAAAAGTTTGAAGACTTGTATAATATGGGTAAACTAAACACATTCTGGATTTTGAGACAAAAATGATAAGGTTTGACCCGTTTTGGTCAATTTATGCAAACTAGTTACATAAACCGAACATAACGCGAAATATGCGTAACGGGTAACCATAAGAGTCATATACAGGTTTCCTAAGTTAATATGCCTTAAACATATTGTGATATCAGTAGGATACCTTCCATTATGCCCAAAGCGAATTTAAACTCAAACTATGCCCCGTAGGGGTATTTTGGTCATTTTAAAGGTTATAAAAGAGTTTAAATATAAATATGAGTTTCAGGTCTGATATAATTAGTAAAAATATTTATTTTTATAAGTCATAACAATAGGGTATGGCGTATATGTGAAATTTACCTTTATAACCAAACTATGCACCGTAGGGGCATTTTGGTAATTTCACATAAGCTTAAAAGGTCAAAACAGGGAATCTGAGTTAAAAACTTTTATCTACTGTTAAAATATATAAATTTACTTAAAACATCAGTAGGTATTAAGTCTTATATGAGAAAAATGGTTTTAATACATACTATGCGTTTAAAACGCGTAAAAGGCGGTTTTAAGCGATTTCCGGGTTTTTAAAGAAAAGCTGATATTTTTATCATTCCAGAAGACTCAAAATATTTTATTTATTATATAAAATCAGTAGCAAAAGGTTTGGTATCAAAATAATATGTAAAACTCATTTTATAGGTCAAAAGGGCAAAACCGACAATTACCGAATCAAAGCTATAACCCTATGTTATACTCAGCCTAAAAATAAATAAAAATATTCAAAAATCCCAAAATATTATTTTACATCAGTAGGTAAAAAGTTTGGTATCAAAAATTGGGTTTAGATAGGCTATATGCTAATTACGCCGTTAAATTAATAAAAAGCTTTCTAATTATGCTATTGAGCATAACTCCTAATCTAGACCTCAAAATGATGTCACATTTTTAGGACAAGTTTATAAATCAGTAATAAAGGTTTCTATTCTTTCACATTTTCAAAAATCACGTTTTAAGGTCAAAAGGGCATAATAGTCAACATTTAGGCAAATAACGGAAACATGCATATGAATCGGATAACTAATGAACCAAGTTGTATAATCACATAGGGTTATACTAACATGTAACCTGGTCCTAATAAAGCTCTAAGGCATTTCTAAAACATGCTACATTGGGTCAGAACTGAAAGTCAAAGCAAAAGTCCAATTATGCGACTTTCGGTTCTGAACCGAGCCTAAACTGAAAATTGTTGGGTTGAACATGTTTAGACATGTTCTTACATTAATTACCAAGTTATATTAGTGATAAAACAGTTTGCATGGCTTCTACATTGTTAATTATGCATTTATTTGAAAATTAGCTTTCTGTTGACTTTTTATGATTAAGTTTGACCCGACAATTGACCTAGTTAGAGTGGGAATCAGAGAGTGCCCTTTTAAGGGTTTATTACCCACATAATTACCAACTCATAGGTACTTTCAATTCGAGATTTGATTGGACAAATTTTAATTAATCACGAAGTCAAACCTTAATTACGAAGGTTTGACTTTAGGCTAATAAACTAAGTAAAACTGAATTAAGAAAGGTTAAGGACACTTACTGAATTCCTATGCACGACTAATGATCACTAGGAATTGATCTTGAGCTCCAGGAATCTCCAGAACTTGAGTTATGAAAGTTTTCAAATGAAGTGCTCAATGTTGCAACAAGATAGCTTCTTATATAGTGATTTAAATCACATAAGATGATGCCAAGCAAGTCTATTGTTGCTACCAGATGATCACAACTGTCCCTATAGCATGAATTTCCATTTGCACAGCCCCTGGTATCATTTTACAGGCCTCTAAGTCGGTTAAACAGGTTGAACTGGCAGTTGCCAAACAATTTCTGTCACTGGCGGTTTTAGGCGGGCCGCGTAAGAGTCCATAGGGACTTAGGCGGCCGGTATGGCTCCCGGCTACAGGTTAAATAAGTTTCAGAAATTACAATTTAGGCCCCTGGTCCTTTTAAAAGTGGTTTTAACTTCGTTTATTGCACTTTTGACCCTCCAAATTGACTTTTAAGGGCTCCAAGACATAACCAAACTTTGTTAAGTCCTTGGTTAGTTTTATGATCACCCGAAAAGCCTTAAATTTCAACGTTGACGCTTTTAACCCCTCAAATACGAATGTTAGCATAACTTTGTCATACGGAATCGAAACTTTGTGAAATTTTTTATCACTTATTCTAGTGAGCATAATAAATCGTTACAAAGCTTCGGGTTCGCTAAAAGGTCACTCAGAGGTATGAATTAAACATGTTGGCACTCTTAACCCTTGCGGTTTGTAAACTCTCACTTTCTTTCACAAACGGCTTCATATGCTTCATAATTTATTCGTTCAAGGGTATAAACATCGTGTAGGGTTATTGAAAGGTATAATTATTCATTGTTGACACTTTGAATCCTTTTACACACGTAAATTCTTCGTTTGTCAACTTTAGTCCCTTTAACTTAATCCTTTACACGTTTAAAGTCCATGACACGTGTCAATATAATATTGGACATGAATTTACGAGGTGTTACATCCTCACCCCCTTAAAAGAAATCTCGACCTCGAGATTTACTAAAATAAATGAGGGTACTTTTCTTTCATTGTGGATTCTACCTCCCACGTGTACTCGGGACCTCTACGGGCATCCCATTTAACCTTTACAATCGGTACATGCTTCCTTCAAAGTTTCTTAACCTGTCGATCCTCAATCGACAAAGGTTTCTCAACAAACTTCAGGCTCTCATATATATGCACATCCGTATGCGGTATGACTAGTGATTCATAAGCTAGACATTTCTTCAGATTGCAGATATGGAATACATTATGAATACCACTGAGCTCTTCTGACAAATTTAACTTATTAGCCACTGTTCCGACACATTCGATGATTCGAATGGTCCTATATACCTTGGGCTTAACTTGCCTTTCTTGCCAAATCGCATTACCCCTTTCCAGGGTGATACCTTTAGTAACACTTTGTCACCAACCTCGAACTTTAGAGGTTTACGCCTTTTATCTGCGTAGCTTTTCTGCCTATCCCTGGCAGCTTTGAGACGATCTCGTATTTGAACAATCTTATCTGTCGTCTCCAGGACTATATCAGGTCCTGTTAGTTGGACATCTCCAACTTCTACCCAACAAACGGGCGTTCTGCACTTTCTTCCATACAAAGCTTCAAAAGGTGCAGCTTGAATACTGGAATGATAACTATTATTGTATGAAAATTCGATTAATAGAAGATGATCATCCCAGCTTCCTCCCAAGTCAATAACACAAGCTCGTAGCATATCCTCGAGTGTCTGTATAGTACATTCACTTTGACCATCCGTCTGAGGATGATATGCAGTGCTGAAATTTAATCGAGTGCCTAGGGATTGCTGAAAGCTTTTCCAGAAATGCAATGTATACCTTGTATCCCTATCAGAGATGATAGACACTGGCACTCCTTGGAGAGATACAATCTCATCCACGTATAGCTGGGCTAACTTATCTGAGCTGTGTGTTTCCTTAATCGGTAAGAAGTGGGCTGACTTAGTCAGTCTATCCACTATAACCCAAATAGTATCATTTCCTCGCTTCGTCCTTGGCAACTTGGTGATAAAATCCATAGTCACATTTTCCCACTTCCATGTGGGAAGTTCAGGTTGTTCTAGCAAACCTGACGGCTTTTGATGTTCTGCCTTAACTTGAGCACATGTCAGACATTTGGCTACATAAGTGGCTATAGACTTTTTCAAGCCTATCCACCAATAATTTGCCTTCAAATCCTGATACATCTTGTCACTTCCAGGATGAACGGAATACTTAGAACTGTGGGCTTCCTGGAGGATAACATCCCGTAGTCCTCCATAGATTAGAACCCATATTCGTCCATTTAATCTTAGGATTCCGTCCTTGCCACAAGATAGCTGCTCGGCAGTTACTCCCAACTTTTCATTAGGATAGTTAGCTTCTAATACAGCTTCCTTCTGAGCGGCTAACAATCTTTCATTCAAACTGTTCTTTAATTCAATGCTCTTGGCATTGATTCTTATGGGCCTAACTCTTTCCTTCCTACTTAAGGCATCGGTGACTACATTCGCCTTGCCTGGATGGTATCGTATTTCACAGTCATAGTCATTTAATGTCTCCATCCATCGATGCTGTCTCATGTTTAAATCCTTCTGATTAAACAAATTTTGAAAGCTCTTGTGGTCAGAATAGATCACAAACTTGGTACCGTATAAATAATGCCTCCAAAGTTTTAGTGCAAACACAACAGCACCCAACTCCAAATCATGGGTGGTGTAATTCTTCTCGTGTACTTTTAATTGTCGGGAAGCGTATGCAATAACTTTACCCTTCTGCATTAGCACACATCCCATGCCAGTGTGCAATGCGTCGCAGTAAACTACAAATTCTTCAATTCCTTCAGGCAATGTCAACACAGGAGCATTGCTTAACTTCTGTTTAAGAATATCGAAGGATTCCTGCTGCTTAGGATCCCAATCAAACTTGATATTCTTGCGGGTTAGTGAGGTTAGGGGTGCTGCAATCCATGAGAAATTCTCAATAAAATGCCTGTAATATCCTGCCAGACCTAAGAAATTGCGAATCTCTGTGGGAGTTTTCGGCTCTTGCCAATTCATGACAACTTCAACTTTAGCGGGATCCACCTGGATACCACGCTCACTAACCACGTGTCCAAGAAACTGGACTTCACGAAGCCAAAATTCACACTTTGAAAACTTGGCGTAGAGCTTCTCATGTTGAAGAAGTTTAAGAATACATCGAAGATGCTTCTCATGGTCAGCTTGATTCTTTGAGTAAATAAGAATGTCATCAATGAAGACAATGACAAACTTATCCAAGTAGGGTTTGCAAACACGATTCATGAGGTCCATGAACGCTGCTGGTGCATTAGTGAGCCCAAAAGGCATCACTAAGAACTCGTAGTGACCATAACGAGTTCTGAATGCAGTCTTGTGCACATCTTCATCTCTAACCTTCAGCTGATGGTAACCTGATCTCAAATCGATCTTGGAAAAGTAACTTGCCCCTTGCAATTGATCGAACAGATCGTCGATCCTGGGCTATGGATATCTGTTCCTGATTGTAACCTTGTTTAGCTCACGATAATCAATGCACAACCGCATTGATCCATCTTTCTTCTTTACAAATAGGATTGGTGCTCCCCAAGGAGACGAACTAGGTCTAATAAATCCTTTTGCCAACAAATCATCCAACTGAGTTCTTAACAGTTGGGGCTAACCGGTAAGGTGCTCTTGCAACAGGTGCTGCTCCAGGTATAATGTCAATTCTGAACTCCACTTGCCTATCTGGTGGTAAACCAGGTAGTTCTTCAGGGAATACTTCTGGATATTCAGAAATGACAGGGATGTCTTCAACCTTGGGTGTTGGTTCATCGATAGTCACTTGCGCCATATAAATGACACAACCTTTCTTCATACACCTTGACGCCTTAAGCACAGACACTTGCTTAGGCAACCCATACTGAGTATCTCCTTGTATGGTAAGCGGCTCACCATACGGAGTCTTGATCACCACTTGTTTCTTATTACAAACAATCTGGGCTTGGTTATGAGATAACCAATCCATGCCTATTACTATGTCGAAACCAGCTAATTTCAAAGGAAGTAAGGATAACGGAAAAGAGTGGTTCCTAATGGATATAAAACATCCATCTAGCACAGTTGAGGCAGTTTCTAGGGTACCATCGGCCAACTCTACTTCATATTTCGCGCTTAGGGTTTTAACATGTAAATTCAACAACTTACAAAACTTATCATCTACAAATGACTTATCCGCACCCGAATCAAATAATACCCTTGCATAAACATCATTGATGAGAAAGGTACATGTGATCACATTATCATCCTGAACGGCTTCTCGTGCATCCATTCGAAAGACCCTTGCATTGGTCTTCTTGACTTCTTCAGGCTTTTTGGCATATTTAGGGCAGTTGGTTTTGATGTGCCCCTTCTCGTTACAGTTATAGCACGTTTCTTCCTTTATCTTCTTGCACTTTATCGTCTTGTGCTCCTTGGATTTGCATAACCCACATGCAGATGGTTTTGACTGAGACTTGGATTCAAACCTGCATTTTCTGAAGTGACGTTTCTGGTAGGTTTTGCACTTTGGCTTTTCATCTGCTTGCTAACTACCCTTGCCAGACCCAAACTTCTTCTTGTGGTCTGTGGTTCCCTTAAACTTCTTCTCAGACCTTCGTGAGTTATCGTCCTCACGTTTTCTCTTACCTTCCTCCTAGTTCTTATGCGATTTTAGCCTGACCGCATCCAAGGTAAGGGATAAAGATAGGTCAGTTGCTGACCTAAAAGTAGCAGGTCGTGATGCCTTGACACTGGCCTTGATCTATGGGGCTAAACCCCCAATGAAACGAGCTATTCGCTTGGGCTCCGGTGTTACCAAATATGGAACCAGTCAAGACATGATATTAAAGCTAGTAAGGTAAGCCTGACAGTCTAGGTTTTTCATTACCAGAGATAAGAAGTCGGACTCAATCTTTTCGACCTCATGCTGAGGGCAGTAATTCTCTTTGATGAGTGCAACAAACTGATCCCAAGACAGATTGTACAGTGGGATCTTCCCAGTAGCCTGGATTAGAGACCTCCACCAGGCTAGTGCTTCTCCTTTAAACGACTGAGACACATACTTCACAACATCCCTATCAGCGCAACCACTGATGTCAACCACGGTATCCATTTCGTCCAACCATGTCATGCAGTCCACAGCCCCTTTCTCCCCAGTGAAATCCCTGGGCTTGCAGGAGACGAAATATTTGTAGGTACAGGACTTACCACATGGTTCTCATTTGAGCTCAATCTTCTTTGACGGAACACTATGCTGATTTGAGGAGTGATGATCATCATCCCTCCTTGATCCATCACGTTTAGAGGGTGGCTTAATATGAGCCTCAGAGTGGGTCTTAGGTTTAGAATGGGGTGCTGATAAGGTCCTACTTCGAGTACCGCTTGACTCATTAAACTGCCTATCTATGGCCTTGGTAACAGCATTATCAATTAGTGCTTGAAGTTCCGCACCAGTTACGTTGATCCTGGTGGTGTCATGATTCTCCCTTGGATGACTGTTGACTTCTTCAGACTCAGCCATGTAGCTTGATTGCTACATAAAATGATGAAAATGACTTCTTAGAAGTTTATAATAGATCTGTCATCTCATTAATTTATTAACCATGGTATTAAAGAACCATATTGGCTAATTTATTAAGTATTTCATTCAGGATTTTTCATTAATAACCCTTAGTTATAATTAAATATAATAATGGCACAAATGGCCAAGTCATAGGGACAAATTTAATTTATAAACCATGATTTCGGAGAATCGAGGTATTAAGGTTTGAATCATAGTTCATTACCTTTTTTGACAGGGAGTTATAGGCTACGATTGTCTTTTGTCTTATATGACAATAATTATGGCTCGTAGGCCCTACATCACAAATGGATATTTAAATAATAAAGAGGGATTTTGAATAATCCAATGTAAGAATAAAGAATGGCACGTGTGATTTTACGAATCACGTTAGCCAGGAATGTTAACATGTTTTCAGATGTTAACAAGGATTTGAATCTCTTTTTAAACAGGTTTTACCATTTTGGCCAGGTCTTATAATGACATGCAGTCTAGGTTATACCCTTTAAGATTCTTATTTAATATTTAAAGGCAGATCTTATAAAAGGAGTGACATATTTTGGATTTATTTATTTATTTCATACATTTTACATTTATGCATATAATGACAAAAATAAATTTAAATGATTAACATGCCATTAATAATTAAAAAGTACATATTGCCCTAAACGGGACTTTAACTGAGATACTTGCCCATGCAGGGGCTAAACAGAAAGACATGCCCACGCAGGGGCTAACAGGAAATACAAGTCCTCGCAGGGACTGATTACAGAAACAGATGTCCATGCAGGGACTGATTAAACATTAAAGAAATACAATAAACAATTAAAGGATTTAATGACCCTTTTTGGTCTTCCCCTTGATTAAGCTCGCCAGACCCTTGAAAATTCCTCGGTTTTACCTACGCTCTTCTTGGACCTCCCGCTCGGCCTGGCTCAACCTTTCGAGAATCTCTTGTTGCTGCGGTGGCGATATCACTAGCGGCTGGGGGGCTGCTGATATAGCGGAGGTTGAGGAGGTGGCGGTTGTTGATACCCATAGGGTGGGTACCCATAGTGTGGATATCCAGCTTGATATGGGACTCCAAAGGGTCCTTCCGGATGAAGGGCATTATAGTTTGCCGCTACCAGGTATGGGTCAGCCTCGGCATAGTTGTAGTTGGTGTGGGCCGGCTGCTCAAATGGGTTGTACGCCGCTGAACTGGCGTATGTAGGAATTGGGTTGTTAAAGCCCATTGGTGGCGGTGCGACTGACGCAGACGCTACTTCAGAAACAGGGTTCGAAGGCCCACCCATTTGTGGGTCTTCGTATAGTGGCGGATAATGACTGCCACTTAAAGGTTGAGGGGTGCTGATACGGACTCCCCCTCGCACGGACATCCGTGCGGTTGATCTCCTACGCCTCGGTGGCTCCGGAGGCTGTTGCTGCACCGGTGGTGGTGGCGGTGGAGTGACCGCTACAAAACGGGAATCCTCGGAGGGATCCTGTTGTGGCTGCTGCTGCTGATGCGGAGACTTGTGGTAACTGGGAGTAAACACCCAGTCGAATTGGGTAAACCTCGCCTCGTAGCTGTCGGGACCGCTATAAGGTGATCCAAGAAAGGGTGACCCATCCGAAATCTCGATAGGGTGTGTAGGAGTGCCGGTTGGCGGTTGGGCAGGTTCCGGATCTTCATCCATATCCATGGAGAAATGGTCCTCCGGTCCCAACGGGTTATAATCCATTGGTTCATTAATTAGGTTTGTCGGGTTGAACTAGCTTTGGAAGTAAGGTGTTGGGTCGTTGAAGAGTGAGTTGTGGCTTTGGAGGGGTATATAAGAATGGTGGGAGTTGTGGGGCTCGTTCTCCGACTGAGGCCCGTAAGAGTTTAAGTAAGATGGCGAGGAGCTCAGCGAGACTGAACGCCTCGTAGGCTCTAAAGAGGTCCTCCAGTTTTCCTGAGGACTTCTGCTTAGAGAATCTGATGGGGTTCGCCGGTGTGAAGGCCCGACCTCATGATCATTGGGGGCGATGAGCGGCCCCTTGCCTCTACCACTCCCTCGCATTCTTGGTGGCATCTTTTTTTGAACCTGTCAAAACAAACAAAGGATACAACAAGAAAAATAAAGGACAAAATTAAAATAAATCAAATTTGGATTAGTCCTAAGTTCTTTGTCTAGACTCGGAAGTCGAGGAATGTGCAAACTGTGTCATTGAGATTAAACACAAAAGGCTAGTGTTTAATTCACTCAACCTGTCACACCCTGAATTTCCACGTATTACCGGTGGGGAGTATCGTGACGTAGTTGATATCATCATAGTCAAACAACACAATTTAAATGCACAGCGGAAGAAAAAGATGAATCACATTACAAACCGAATAAAAAGTAATATCAAAGTATTACAAACGGACTGTAAAGGCTCCACAGGCGGATCAAAAGATAAAAAGATCATTTTTCAACAGACTTTAACATCTAGAGCTTGCAAGACTTGATTAATGATGCCAGGAGTAGCCAGCCTATTTCGTCTAGTACCTGCACTTAGCCTTTTCGGAAAATACGTCAGTTTACATTGGTACATACAATTAACTGACTCATTTTGAAAAGAGTTTAAGAAAATTAGTTTGAATGCACACGACACAAAATATCTTTTATAACTTGGGACAATTATTTAAAAATAATATTGTATACAGTTTTACTTATTTGTCGTCCGCCAGGGCCGGTGAGAAGAGCCGGACAAGATTAACTGACACGCCACATGTATAATACCCACAAGGTTGATTCCTTAAAGTGGATTACCAGTTTTTACATATGCAACTGTCAGGTGTATGCCTACACCCCGTGCTTAGGTCGTGGCCATTTCAATGAATGATGCCAAGGATATCCGGGACATGGTCATTAACCCCCCAAGGGCCATATACCAAATAAAACAGATTAAAACGGGTTACGTAAATATATTAATCACAATCCGATTTAAACAACTACATACCCGACCAAGCGGTATTATTATAATACCGTATCCCAAGCCCGTATAGGAAAAATAAGTTAAAAGTATTTACTTGAGCAAATATTCAAATTTATCTCTACCGTATTCAATCAGCAAGTGCAGATAGCTTTTACTGGTCACCTAATCTGGAACGAAGGTTTTTAATAACCTATTAGATACCTAACGGGTCTTTAATTAAGCCTAGACTTAGGCCAGTTAGTTTTAAAAGAAGATACAGTTCAAACGCACGATTAAGCGAAGACCGGAATAGAATGCGATTTAGACCTGACAAGTTTGAAGACTTGTATAATATGAGTAAACTAAACACATTCTGGATTTTGAGACAAAAATGATAAGGTTTGACCCGTTTTGGTCAATTTATGCAAACTTGCTACATAAACCGAACCGAACGTGAAATATGCGTAACGGGTAACCATAAGAGTCATATACAGGTTTCCTAAGTTAATATGCCTTAAACATGTTGTGATATCAGTAGGATACCTTCCATTATGCCCAAAGCGAATTTAAACTTGAACTATGCCTCGTAGGGGTATTTTGGTCATTTTAAATGTTATAAAAGAGTTTAAATATAAATCTGAGTTTCAGGTCTGATATAATTAGTAAAAATATTTATTTTTATAAGTCATAACAGTAGGGTATGGCATATATGTGAAATTTACCTTTATAACCAAACTATGCACCGTAGGGGCATTTTGGTAATTTCACATAAGCTTAAAAGGTCAAAACAGGGAATCTGAGTTAAAAAATTTTCTCTATTGTTAAAATATATAAATTTAATTAAAACATCAGTAGGTATTAAGTCTTATATGAGAAAAATTGTTTTAATACATCTATGCGTTTAAAACGCGTAAAAAGGCAGTTTTAAGCGATTTCCGGGTTTTTAAAGAAAAGCTGATATTTTTATCATACCAGAAGACTCAAAATATTTTATTTATTATATAAAATCAGTAGCAAAAGGTTTGGTATCAAAATAATATGTAAAACTCATTTTATAGGCCAAAAGGGCAATACCGACATTTACCGAATCAAAGCTATAACCCTATGTTATGCTCAGCCTAAAAATAAATAAAAATCTTAAAAAATCCCAAAATATTATTTTACATCAGTAGGTAAAGTTTTGGTATCAAACATTGGGTTTAGATAGGCTATATGCTAATTACGCCGTTAAATTAATAAAAAAGCTTTCTAATTACGCTATTGAGCATAACTCCTAATCTAGACCTCAAACTGATATCAAATTTTTAGGACAAGTTTATAAATCAGTAATAAAGGTTTCTATTCTTTCACATTTTCAAAAATCACGTTTTAAGGTCAAAAGGGCATAATAGTCAACATTTAGGCATATAACGGAAACATTCATATGAATCGGATAACTAATGAACCAAGTTGTATAATCACAGAGGGTTAAACTAACATGTAACCTGGTCCTAATAAAGCTCTAAGGCATTTCTAAAACATGCTACATTGGGTCAGAACTGAAAGTCAAAGCAAAAGTCCAATTATGCGACTTTCGGTTCCGAACCGAGCCTAAATGCCACACCCCGATATTTCCACGTTTTACCAGTGGACCCGGTGGGGAGTACCGTGACATAGTTGATATCATCATAGTCAAACAACACAATATATAAATGCACAGCGGAAGCAAAAGATAAATATATTACAATCCGAATATAAAGTAATATCAAAGTATTACAACGGAAAGTAAAGGATCCACAGGCGGATCAAATAAAAGAAAACTGTTCAACAGACTTCAGGCATCTAGAACTTGCAAGATTCCTTATTAACGCCCTGAGCTTCCAGCCAATTACGTTCAGTACCTGTCACTTAACCTTTTTGGAAAATACGTCAGTTTACACTGGTAAATACAATTAACCGACTCATTTGAAAAGGTTTAATAAAATTTATTTGAATGCACAAGGCACAACATATCTTTTATAACTTGGGACAATTATATAAAAATAATCTTGTATACAGATTTACATGTTCGTTGTACGTTCAGGGCTCGTTGTAGAAACCGAGTCAAGATTAACAGACACGCCACAAGTATAAGCCCACAAGAGAGTGAGATACCGTTTCCCTTTAAGCAACTTTCAGTGTATGCCTACACCCCGTGCTTAAGGCGTGGCCATTTTATAATACAATGATGTCAAGGATATCCGGGACATGGTCATTAACGCCTAAAGGCTTTTATTTCAAACAATACAGATTAAAGCGGGTTACCTCAATAATTTAATCACAATAAGACTAAACATTTAATACCCGACCAAGCGGTATTATTATAATACCGTATCCCAAGCCCGTATAGGGAAAATAAGTTAAGAGTATTTACCTGAGCTAAATATAAATTCAATCTCAGCCGTATATCAATTCAGCAAGCACAAGTACTTCTACTGGGGCTCTTAATCTGGAACGAAGGTTTTTAATAACCTATTAGATTTCTAACGGGTCTTTAATTAAGCCTATGCTTAGACCGGTTAGTTTTAAAGAGGAAGATACGGTTCAAACGCATGATAAGGCGAAGACCGGTTTAGAATGTGGTTTTGACCCGACAAGATTGCATGCTTGTTTAATATGGGTAACTTAAACACATTCTGGATTTTGAGACAAAAAGGATATGGTTTGACCCGTTTCGGCTAATTTATGCAAACTAGTCACATAAGCCGATCCGAACGCGAAAAGTGCGTAACGAGTAACCAAATGAATCATATACAAGTTTCCTAAGTTAATATGCCTTAAATATGTTGTGATATCAGTAGGATACCTTCCATTATGCCCAAAACGAGTTTAATCTTAATTTAAGCCCCGTAGGGGTATTTTGGTCATTTTAAAGATTATAAAAGAGGTTAATTGAAATTATGAGATTCGGGTCCGAATACATCAGTAAAATAACCTATTTTATTAGGTCATATCAGTTGGTAATAGGTCTTATATGACAAAACGGTTTTAAACCCACACTAGGCGTTTAATACGCGTAAAAAGCTATTTTAAGCGATTTCTGGGTTATACAGGAAATCTTAGTTTTCTGATCAGGTTATAAAGCTCAAAATACTTTATTTATTATATAAAATCATTAGCAATTGGATTGGCGTCAAAATATTATGTAGAACTCATTTTATGACCAAAAAGGGTATAATCGGTATTTACCGATTCAACGCCATAACCTTAGGTTATGAGCAGGTTAAAAATAATTAAAAATCTTTATAAATCCCAAAATATTATATTACATCAGTGGATAAAAGGATTGGTGTCAAAAATTGGGTTTAGATAGGCTTTATGCTAATTGCGCCGTTTAATTACTAAAAGGTGTTATAATTACGCTAATGAGCATAACTCCTAATCTAGACCTCCAACTGATGTGAAATTTTAGGGACATGTTTATAAATCAGTAGCAAAGATTATTGTCCTTTCACGTTTCTAAAATTCTCGTTTTATGATCAAAAGGGCATATTGGTCAACATTAGGCATTTAACGGAAACTTGTAAACGAATCGGACAATCAACGATCCAACCACATAGGGTTATACCATCATGTAACCTAGTCCTAAGGAAGCTCTAAAGCATTTCCAAACTTATCTAAATCGGGTCAGAACTGAAGTCAAAGCAAAAGTCAAAGTTTTGCGACTTTCGGTTCCGAACCGGTCCTAAACTGAAAATTGTCGGATCAAACATGTTTAGACATGTTCTTACATTAATTACTAAGTTATAAGAGTAATAAAACAGGTTGCAAAGCTTCTACATTGTTAATTATGTTTTAAATCGCAAATTAGAATTCTGTTGACTTTTTATAAACAACTTTAACCCGACAAAAGTCATAGTTAGAACGGGAATCAGTGGGTGCCCTTTTAAGGGTTTATTGCCCTCATAATTACCAACTTATAACTACCTTCAATTCGACTAATCACTGGACCATTGATGACTAATCGCTAAGTCAACCGTTAATTACGACGGTTTGACTTTTAAGCTAAAACTAAGTAAAAACTCAATTAGGAAAGGTTAAGCATACTTACCAAAGTCTAATGCACTATTAGAGATGGCTTGGGTCTGCTCTTTTGCTCCAGGAAGCTCCAAGAAAGCAGATTGAATGAATGATCACAAAGTTGCAACCAAAGGGCCTTTTTATAGTGATTTTGATCCATTATGATCATGACAAATCATGCTATACATGATCCCTGATGATTAACAAGTGTCCCTAAGGCCTAAGAATTAATTTAGGCAGCTCTTGGTGGTGATAAAGGGCATATATGACGTTTACATGGGCTGAACAGGCAACATAAACGAGTTTCTGCATCTGGCATGCTCACGCGGGCCGCGTAGACTCTTAAGGAGTCTTACGCGGGCCGCCTAGCCCCGGCTGACCTGAAATCCAACTTTCAATAATTGCCATTTTGGTCCCTGGTCCTTCTACACTTGATCTTAACATGATTTCTTGCACTTTGAGCCCTCTAACTTGACTTTTAAGGGCCTTAAGACATAACCAAACTTTGTTAAGTCCTTGGGTAACTTTATGGTTACCCGAAAAGTCATAAATTTCAACGTTGACGCTTTTAACCCCTCGAATACGAATATTGTCATAACTTTCTCATATGATAACGAAACTTGGTGAAATTTTTATCATGTATTCTAGTGAGCATAATTAATCGTTAAAAAGCTTCGGGTTTGCTAAAAGGTCACTCAAAGGTATACTTTAAACATGCTGACACATTTAACCCCTGTAGTTTGAAATCTCCCACTTTCTTTCACAATTAGCTTCGTATGATCCATGAATCTTTTGTTTAAGGGTATAAACATCATGTAGGGATATTGTAGGGTATATTTATCCATTGTTGACATTTTGAACCCTTATTTTCACATATTTTCCATGTTTGTCAACTTTAGTCCTTCTAGAATATTCTTTCACACGTTCAAACTTATGACACGTGTCAATACATTATAGGACGTGAATTTTCGAGGTGTTACACTAAACTGAAAATTGTCGGGTTGAACATGTTTAGACATGTTCTTACATTAATTACCAAGTTATATTAGTGATAAAACAGTTTGCATGGATTCTACATTGTTAATTATGCATTTATTTGAAAATTAGCTTTATGTTGACTTTTTATGATTAAGTTTGACCCGAGAATTGACCTAGTTAGAGTGGGAATCAGAGAGTGCCATTTTAAGGGTTTATTACCCACATAATTACCAACTCATAGGTACTTTCAATTCGAGATTTGACCGGACAAATTTTAATTAATCTCGAAGTCAAACCTTAATTACGACGGTTTGACTTTAGGCTAATAAACTAAGTAAAACTGAATTAAGAAAGGTTAAGGACACTTACTGAAGTCCTATGCACGACTAATGATCACTAGGAATTGATCTTGAGCCCCAGGAATCTCCAGAACTTGAGTTTTGAAAGTTTTCAAATGAAGTGCTCAATGTTGCAACAAGAGAGCTTCTTATATAGTGATTTAAATCACATAAGATGATGCCAAGCAAGTCTATTGTTGCTACCAGATGATCACAACTGTCCCTATTGCATGAATTTCCATTTGCACAGCCCCTGGTATCATTTTACAGGCCTCTAAGTCGGTTAAACAGGTTGAACTGACAGCTGCCAAACAATTTCTGTCGCTGGCGGTTTTAGGCGGGCCGCGTAAGAGTCCATAGGGACTTACGCGGCTGGTGTGGCTCCCGGCTACAAGTTAAATAAGTTTCAGAAATTACAATTTAGGTCCCTGGTCCTTTTAAAAGTGGTTTTAACTTCGTTTATTGCACTTTTGACCCTCCCAATTGACTTTTAAGGGCTCCAAGACATAACCAAACTTTGTTAAGTCCTTGGTTAGTTTTATGATCACCCGAAAAGCCTTAAATTTCAACGTTGAAGCTTTTAACCCCTCAAATACGAATGTTAGCATAACTTTCTCATACGGAATCGAAACCTTGTGAAATTTTTTATAACTTATTCTAGTGAGCATAATTAATCGTTACAAAGCTTCGGGTTCGCTAAAAGGTCACTCAGAGTTATGAATTAAACATGTTGACACTTTTAACCCTTGCGGTTTGTAAACTCTCACTTTCTTTCACAAACGGCTTCATATGCTTCATAATTTATTCGTTCAAGGGTATAAACATCGTGTAGGGTTATTGAAAGGTATAATTATTCATTGTTGACACTTTGAATCCTTTTACACACGTAAATTCTTCGTTTGTCAACTTTAGTCCCTTTAACTTAATCCTTAACACGTTTAAAGTCCATGACACGTGTCAATATAATATTGGACATGAATTTACGAGGTGTTACACCTTGCTCGGTAAAGGCGATGGTGATAGCAAACAGATGAAAGGGGTGATGACATTGCTAGGTTGATGGCAGCGATGTTGGAGTATTGGCGGGAACACCACGACAATGTTGAACGCAAAGCTGTTCAACCATCTTAGAACCATCGCTACCCAAACATCTCAGAACCACCGTTAACCGCACCACGGTGCAGTGGTTCTGTGACCCTCACTCCAGCTACTTTTTGAATCAAGCAAGTACATTAAAATGAAAATCGCATAAACAAGTTTAATCAAGTGAAAATCAAGAAGGAAATCATACCATGAATTGAACCGTTTTCAACCTCAACTGAGAACTCCATGATCGGTGGTGAGGTTGTTGGTTTCTGACAACTATGTGTGTGGTAGAAGGTGATGGATTGGTAAAGGGTGTCAAGAGTGTGAGGATGTGAAGATAAGGGAGGTATTCAATTATGAAAATGACAGTTATACCCCTGATATTAAAAGTCAACATAAGACTGTGGGGTGTGGGGGGCTTGGGTTGGGGGCATTGCTCGACAAGTGGCAGGTGTGGGATCCACAAGGTGTGGTGTGGCGTGGCGTGGCGGGGCTTCAGCTGGGTGTGGTTTGGCCTGGCTTTGGATGGCGTGGCCAGCCATGTATAATTTGTTAGGTTTTTTTTAACTATTTAAAATTTTATTTAACTAAAATAGAAGAGAAAAGTGCCCGATAGTCCCTGTGGTTTGCCCATTTTTCACCTTTAGTCCCTAACTTTCTAAAATTACAGCTATAGTCCCCAACTTTTGCAATTTCGTTCCCGGATAGTCCCTGTCGCGGATGAAGATTAATTTTTGGTGTTAGTTGGGTGCGAAATGACTAAAATACCCTTACTATTAAAAAATGTTATTAATCATCTATTTAATTAATTATATAATATTAAAAAAAGTCCCACCCCATCCTACCCCACCCCACCTCCTCTCTCCTTTTTCTCTATTTTACCTCTTAGTTCCACCACCACCATTCCACCTCCACACCACCAAGCCACCACCACCATAACACCACCCTGCCATCGCCAGTAACACCACCATCTACACCTCTTCCGCCGCCACAAACACCAAGCCACCGCCGACAGTTTCCCCAATTCAAATATCTGAAAACTGAATCAAATTGAAATCAAATTTTTTTGTCAGTCATTCACTGAAAGTATGAAAAAACAGTTATACTTAGAACAAGTATTGAGAAAATCATAGTACCGGTTATGATTATCGGTTCGTTCACCATCTAGGGTTCCGACATGGGATGCTATTGTTTTAACAGCGGCTAGCCCTGAACAAGCATCGCTTTATCACTGGCAATTCAAACGAGCTGTACTGATGGGTCAGATCTCCGATTCTACTGTTACGCTTGTTGTACCCGACACGGATGGCCACCAGATCGGTTCTGGTCAAGCCACTCTCAATGCCATTCTCGCTCTAGCAATTATTATAACAAGTCTCAGGTAGTTTGGGTTTTATTTTAGCTTGTTTAAGTTAATTTTAGTTACAGAATGTAGTAGATCTGTTGTGGTTAATGTGTGGATTATGAATTATGACGATTGATGATCATATGTTGTATGTAATTTGCAGTTTTATTGATTCATGTTTAAGTGATGAAGTATTAAGTGTTACATAGTTTTGGTTACTGTTAGTTTTGTGTATGTTGTGAACATTATAGTTTTGTTACGTATCGTGTTTGAAACGGTTAGTTTCGTTAGATCTTACTGCTGATGAGATATGTTTTGATTTCATATACGCATTTGTAACTCTGTGTTCATGCTGCGTGCACGAAATGATACAGATGTAGTTGAAGTTGTTCGCTCAGTAACCGTTTTGTTCTTGGTGGTGGTGGTTGAAGGTGGAGATGGTGGTGGTTGTGGTGGTGGTGGTTGTGGTGGTGGTGGTGGTGGAGGAGTGGGGAAGATGAAGTGGGCAAGGTGGGTGGTGGGTCCCACATAAGTTGTAAAATATTAATTATATTTCTTTTAATTTTTTAGTTATTAATTTGACAGTAATGGTATTTTTGTCATTTCACACGCATCTAACACCAAAAACTAACCTCCATCCACGCCAGGGACTATCCAGGAACAAAATTCAAAAACTTGGGGACTATAGATGTAATTTTAGAAAGTTAGGGACTAAAGGTGAAAAATGGGTAAATCACTGGGACTATCCGAGCATTTTTCTCAAAATAGAAGGTTGCATATAATTTTTTAAAAGAGTAATCTGCCAAAATTGTCCCTGAGGTTTCGTCACTTTAGTTCAAAACTCAAACCTTTTAAATCTGGGTCCTGTGGTTTTAATTTTGTTGCCATTTTCATCCAAAATCAAAATCTGATCAGATTTTTTCAATTAGTATCCAGCTTTTTTTTTTTGTCTTTTTCCTCCCTTTTAATGAAAGGCAAAATGGTCTTTTAACGTTTATTAAAATAAACTAAAAAAATCTGACAATTTTTGCCCTTCATTAAATAGGAGAAAAAAATACAAAAAAACTGATGTTAACTGGAAAATCTGATTAGTTTTTGATTTTGGATGAAAACGGCAACAAAATTGAAACCACATGGACCCATATTTAAAAGGTTTGAATTTTGGATTAAAATGGCAAAAGCGACCAATCCTTAGGGACCATTTTCGCAATTTACTCTTTTTAAAAACTACATAAAATAAAAAAAAGCTACATAAGAAAATAACGATTAAAAACTTCATGATTTATCCATTTCATTTTCCAAGATTTCTTGTTTCATTTGCAACGTCAATTTCAATTCTGGGCCGCTAAGGTGATCGACGGGCATGACGAGAAATTTCATATCTTCGCTTTTTACTTTTAGAGATGTTTTTTTTATCGTACGAGCCTTGGATTAAGTGGGTTGAATTTATAAAAGATATAGAGATAGAAGAAGTAGAGATGTAGAGAAGTGGTAAAAATTGTAAAAAATGGGTAAATATTTATAATGTTTAAAAAAGAAATAATTTTTTTTAAAAATAAAGTAGCCGTTGGCAACGGCTAGCACAAACGGTTAAGTCTCACCAGCCACCTCACCTCTCCCCTTGCCCAACGCCAGACTTCAAAGCCACGCTAGTGAGACAACACCGTAACCAAAACTAACACGATGTGGGTTAACCAGCATTGCGTGGCACCCCGCCACAAGCAACTCCACAACCAGGTGGCAAATTGCTACGAAACCAAATTGTGTAAAAGGGATATGATGGTACAGTTACCATCTCCTTTTCAATGGAATCAGAACCCATTTTTCAACAGAGCCAAAGGACGCAGAATCCACAAATCTCCCATTCTTGCACGCTCGAGCAGATGACTGAACGTGCGCATTAGCCTTAATTACTGATTCATTCGAGTAACTATATACAAGTTGGCACTTTTTCATCTTTGATTCGAAGAGGAGTTGGAGAAAGATGACCCTAAAACGTCTTCTTCTTCTTCTTCAGGTAATTACTCTGTTTCGCATGTCAAAACTTCTTATTTTTCTTTTTCTGTATTTTAATTATTATATAATCTGTGTATTTACGGCTTCATGTTCAATTTCCTATTATATATGTTAAGTTAGAAAGAAATGGAAACCCTAATCTTATTTTGCTCTAGGGTTTTGTATTGTATTGTAATTAGGGTTTGATGATGCATATTCATCTGAATTTGTCGCAAATGATGATTTATAGTATGTTTCTTGAAGCTGGCTGGGGCTATTAAACATTGAGGTACAGAAAATGCTTTTAGTTTAAGATGATGATGAGAATTACAGATGTATGGTGGAAGCTGATCTGGCGGTTTCAGCATGTCTGGTGTTCGGGATTTAAGATCCGGTGGCCGGACACACGGCTATATAACTTGACAACTAAGAATTCAAGAACAACTCTATTTGCATATGTTCATCATACATCATACTAGGCTTTAAGTACATTGGATTTTAGAAGCTTTAATAACTTCTTCTCTAGCAGTGATATTCCTATTTACTACCTCAATGTTGCTATCATCGGGTTGGTATGCTAAGTGGTGTGGAGGAGGTTTTTTGTAAATGGTCTTAAAAGGAGTATTTTTGATAGAAATATGGTTACTGGTATTAGACCAAAGTTCTGTCAAAGACAATCGTTGAACACGCTCATTAGGCTTATCAAAACACATGCATCTTAAGTAACTTTCTAAGTACCTATTCAAGACTTCAGTTTGCCCATTTGTCTGATACTGCAGGTGATAGGAGCTAGATAGGTTTTTTATTTTTTATTTTTTTTATCAACCGCTAGTAAAGATAACAAATCTTGCCCAAAGTTATACCCAGTCACCAACTGCAAAGGTTCTTTTAGTTCTATGCGAATCTGTCAGGAAATATACATTGATTAAGTTTTCTATAGTCTATGCACATTCTCACCCCTTTAGTTTTTTTATTTAACATCACAAAGGATATCTGTATGACTTAGCATTAGTCCCAAAGGTTCTCTACTACAATGGAATCTTATGATCAAATGCCTTCCTGGAAATTGGTAATGTTTTTGAATCCTGGAAGATGTCATTGTAATCATGAAGCAGTAACTATAGATCCTAAGGGACATTCTAGTGCTAGCAGGAAGTAGGGCAGAAGCCTTTCAGTCTTTGTGATTAACTTGACCCTGAATCTGAATCGAAAAAACTTGCAGCATTGATAACCTCTTCTTTACTTTACAACTTAATTCAAATTGCTCGTCCTCACAGTTCTTGATTTCTTAAAGTAACCCCCCTTAAGATAACCTTTTGGTCTGTGAATCTTAACTCAGTAATTATGTCTAGAGATATAGTGGTTTGGATAGCTCTTGAGGTGATTGTAAATTTGTAGTATCATACTATCATCGAGGTTATTTAGTGTTATATCTAAGACCAAAAGCACGATTAACTAATGGAGGGAGAAACTTGGCCTGATTAAACAAGAACAAAGGGAATGTTCAGAACTGTATGCAAGAAATCATGTTAAGACGATTTTTGACCGGATTTTTGCGGGAACTTGGCCTGAAAAATGCATCCGAGGGCCTGAAAGTGGGCCTAGGCGCGTGAGCCTTGACAACAGAGCTTATGCATAGAGTAGAATTATCAATGTACCATAGTATATGCTATTGATCATGGGATAAGGTTTGATGCTTAATTGTTCTATGGCCAATTTTGATGTATGTTGTTAAATAATGGGATCAAAGTATCAAACAACATACAATTTATATTTGACAAATGACTCATGAATCTAGGGACAATTAAAGCTACTATAACATTTTTGAGTGGAATAACTGCTACAATCTGATGATTTGTATAGATGCTATACTTCCTTTTTTTATTTAACTTTGGTGGGCTCTTGGAAAACAGAAAGTTCCTAATTAGTCACCTTATTCTGTGTTTGTACAGGTCTCAAATCAATGTCCGAAACCAGAGCTTATAAAAAGCCTGTATTCTAGATCTTATATCACTTTACAGAAGTTCAGATTTGATGCAGGTATATTGTATATACTGCTTAGTGCATAATCATCCATGTTGATAGTTCATGCAATGCCAATAATAAGTTACTTAAATATCGGTTTCTGAATTACAAAAAGGTAAGCATTTTATTCACAGTTTCACACTGCTATTCACTTTGAAAATAATGTACTTGCAGTATACAAGCTTCCAAATGGTCAAAGAAGGTTCCAGTCGGGCTATGTGGGAAGTCTTGCAAGAAAGTTTCGTGAGCGTGATGTAGATGGATCAAGCAGTGCAGCTTATCTTAGGGAACTTTATTATAGAAATGATCCAGAGGCAGTGATAAGACTTTTTGAAAGTCAACCTTCATTGCACTCTAATCCTTCAGCACTTAAAGAATATGTGAAGGCCCTGGTCAAAGTTGATAGATTAGATGAAAGTGAATTACTCAAGACGTTACAAAGAGGTTAGTCAAATATGCTAATGCAACTATGATGCATGGTTATCTTTTATTTATAAGGTCAATCGCTTTTAACATCCGAAAGTTATATCCCTATATTGATAACAATTTGAACATAAAGATTCAAGCTTGAGGCAACAAGTAGCAATGAAAAGGGTTGACGATAAGAAGTCAAACAACCCATATAACAAACTATTTTTTTGAGAGTCTGATTGCTTAAACTCGTAATTTGAGTTAATTTTAAATTAAAATATACATTCCTGAGATAATTAAATATCTACCAACAGGATTTGACTGTAAGAAACTAATAGATACTGATTTTTGAAAATCTTGAAATTCTATACCCAAATTAATAGAAAGTCAAGCTTGAGGCAATCAAGATTGAATGTAAAACAAGAAGAACTAAAGCAACGCATTTTAAGAAAGTCATATGTCATTTCTAAGGCATTATAATTGTTGAAACCCAATATCAAAATGACTAAACCTTCAAATTCAAGATTCAGACAAAACAAGCAATGTGGTGGTGCTCTACATATAGCTCAAAACTCACTGAATGCAGATTGCATTGACCTGTGCAGATACATGGATGGTGAGAAATTCGAACGCTAAACACACAATGAGAAAACAAACATCTTAACTCATAAAAACTGACATCTGCTGAATTAAAATACCTCTTTAGCACAAGAGACGTTATTTACGTCTAACTCACTAAAAGCTATGGTGAAGAATGCTGCCGTCTAAAACAATAGAAAACAAGTTTATTCATTAAAAGATTGTTGCAAGAAACACATTACCCTGAAACCAACCAGTGATACATTCTGATGAATCACTTTTCGAAATCGTTTGTACTTTGTAGCCATTTGATGACAACTTTTGAAGTATAATCATCATAATTCACATTAACGAACTTAACTATTTGAAGTTCACATCTTAACCTCTCATTTCTCATATTTCACAGACTGATATTTATTCCGTATCAAACTTATTTTACAGGAATGGCAAGCTCAGGTAACTCAACATTTGATGAAAACTATATCGGTAGGCTTTCAGCTTTAAAAAATGTGGGAAAATCAACAAAGGAAGGTACATTAGGAACTGCTGCCGCTCCTATACATATGGTGGCTACTGAAGGAGGAAATTTTAAAGAACAATTATGGAGAACAGTTCGTGCTTTAGGCCTCGGTTTTTTACTGATTTCTGGTGTTGGGGCACTCATTGAAGATAGAGGAATCACTAAAGGTGTTACTTTTTTTTATATTGTTGTTGTTGTTTCTGCTATGTGTGCTATACAATGGTGCGTGACATCTTGTTGTCTTTTGTGCAGGACTCGGACTACATGAGGAGGTGCAGCCCACTATGGAATCTAACACAAAATTTAGTGATGTGAAGGGTGTTGACGAGGCAAAAGCTGAACTTGAAGAAATCGTTCACTATCTTCGCGACCCTAAGGTAGTAAAACTGAAATAGAGCTACCCCCCTCCCACATATATACACACACACATACTAGAGGCGTGCCCACAAGATGCGGCGGGGAACACAGACATTGGTAATCACGTAACATAATTTTTTAAATTAAAAAAAAAATTATAGCAATACCCATACTCAAATTAAAGAGAATAAAATGCTCGTTTTTATAGTGTAATATATAAATATACCTCTACAAACTTGCAAAATATCATATATCCCCTTGCAAAATTACAAATATCATATATACCCAATTCGTTACAAACAGTTTAATAAATGACAAATTTACCCTTATTTTTCTAAAACTTTGAGATCTCAAAGGTGCTGTTTGTTTTTTCTGAGGTAAAACGTCTGCAGTCTGCGGACCACATCTGCAGACATCTGTAGCAGAAGTGCTGGACCAAATGTCTGCAGTCTGCAAGAAGAAGACTGTTTGTTTTTTTAATAGAGACAAACTGCTATTATCTCAATAACCCATGTAAAAGGATTCAATCAAAAATTAAATTTGTACCCTTAAGGGTCAAACAGATAACCCATGAGAAGATCTTCAAGAAACAAAAAAAGGGCACAAAAAGTTCTCAAAATCAATCACCACAACACTGTGATATCATCTTTTCAGCCCTAAACCCAATACCCCATTAATAAAAATGGCATCTTTTTATCATATAAACAATCAAGAAACACAAAACAAGAATCTTCATGTCAATCCAAAATCGAAAGAAACACACAGAAGATATGAGACCAGTTTAGATATCATATTATTCAACCCTAAACAGTAAACACTATACCCCATTAATAAAAATTGAATCTTTTTATCATATACACAAAACAAGAATCTTTACAAGATCAAACTAAAAACCCATGAAAGAAATTACCTTAGATGTTGCAGGATGAGTGGAGATACAAGGGGGCTCAGCGGTGGTGCTCGGCTGTGGAAGGTTTCAGATCGGTGGGAGGGGTGGAGGGCGGCGTGGCAGCGGCTGGAGGTGGAGGAGCAGGGGAGGTCGAGGAAGAGGTATGTGAAGGAGGAAGAGGTCGAGGAGCAGTGGAGGAGCAAGGGAACTAGGGTTTTGAGTTTTGTGTTTGGAAGAGGTATGTGAAGAGGTAAAACAATATCTGCCCGAGGAAGAGGTGCTGAAGAGGTTTTTTAATGAATTGTCTTCTGAAAAACAAACAAGCTTCAGACCTCATTGTCTGCGCGTGGTCTGCTTGGTGAAGACAAAAGAGGTCCTGAAGCTCTTTTAACAAAAAACAAACAGCATCATATATGACCTTTAACTTCAAATATTATATTTACTCATTTCTAGCTTAATTTATTTAGCTTAAATATTATATATGAAGAATACTATGATTTATGAAAAAAGGGTAAAAATAAAATTAAGCTTAAAACGTGTTATATTAAAAAATATGAAGTTAAAAGTTGAGCGTATATGAAAATTTGAAATTAAAAAAATAAGGGTAAAATGATTATTTATTAGATTGTTTTAATATATTGGGTATATTTGATATTTTAACTTTTTTTTGTAAGGGCATACATGATATTTTTAGTTTTTGTTGGGTATATATGCAAATTTTCAAATTTGTAAGGGTATATATGAAATTAATCCTATATTTTAAACATTACGTATCAAAAAGTTATGGCCGTTTAAAAATCGTGGGGGGTGGTTGGTTTTAAAGTCAACAATATGTTTTAAAGGGTTGTACCATATGTTTTAAAATTTGTATTACTTAAACTCTTAAAATTATGTCAATTTATCTTTTTGTCCTTATATGTATTATAATATAGTGTGTGTGTATATATATATATATATATATATATATAGAGAGAGAGAGAGAGAGAGAGAGATAGAGAGAGAGAAGTAGATAGATATATAGAGAAGAGAGAGAAAGTGAGTGTTAGATAAGCATGAGAAGGCATTTGATTCACTATATTTTTTTATATTGATTCACAGTTTTAAGAGTAAATTACAAGTTTTGTCCTTTATGTTTGCACCAAATTGCAGGCGGTGTCCTTTGCCTTTAAATTTGACGAGTTTTGTCCTTAACGTTTCAAAATCCTGCACGTTATGTCCTTTGAGTCTAACCCAGTTAGATTTTTTAGTTAAACATGGTCATGTACAAGGCACATAAGGGTATTTTTGTCATTTCACCATCCCATCCCAGAGCTATTTGTGTAAAAAAATAAAAATAAAAAAACAAAACCCTGTAATCTCTCTCTCTAAACTCCCTCCCTCTTTTTCTCCTCTCTCTCTCTTCTCTATCTACCTAATTGTTCTCTCTCTATCAAACACCTATCTGCTCTCTCTCTCTATGCTAAAATCGCTGGCAACGAGACGGTGGTGGTGGTTTCAAGATGAATCGGTGGTGGTGCTAAAATCGCTTTTCATGTCAATTTACACCGGATATGATTTCAATGAATTCAGCTGATTTCACCATCACCAGTTCTTTTCAAGAGATTGCTGGAAGGTTTGATCTTAAAACACAATAATTTACTTGTTTTGTTGCTGATTTTGACTATTTAACTGTTTTGTTGTTGTTACCTTTGCCCAGCAAGGATAGGCCTGGGCAATACGAAAGCCATACGGCTTTTACACTTCCCGTATGCTGAAACACAGAAGCGATTGACCACAAATCGCTAGAATTGAACAGATTTTCAGCAAGTTAGACAAGCATAGACAAAATTAATGGCAATAAGCTTAGGGCTTTTGTTCAATGGTTAAAAAACAAACATAACATCTGAGTAAAACCAACCACAAGGGCTCGGAAAGATGGTTTGTAAGTTGGCCGGAGATTAACGATTCCGGCGAAGCAAAAGGAGAGATCACAGAAAATATTTGGGTGCGAGTGGAAGTGTCGCGGGTTAGAATGGCGTTGAGGAACCTTTATTTATAGAGATTTGTGGTTGGCTTAATGAGTAGAGTCGTGTTTGGTGTTGGAGATTTCTGTGGGTTATGGATAATCGCATGAAATAAGAGGCCATCTTTGCTGGTTTGGTGAGATAGAGATGGAGATAACGGATAAACGCCAGAAAATAGAGATGAAACGAAACAAATTACGGATTCCATGTCGCCGGAATCTTCGCCGGGAGAATCGGCCGTTTAATGAAGAAGAGGTGGGCAGTTTGTTTTAAAAGTTTCAGGTTTTGTGCTAAGCAGTTAAAGCGGTAAAATAGCGGATAGCGGTCAAGGTCCGATATACGATATATAGGTTATAGCGGTGGTATAGCGGTGATATAGCGGTAATTTTTATACCATGCATAATTTATGTACTTTTATATATATATAAATATGTCTTTGAAAAATATTAATAGTAATATCAAAATTCATAGTTTTATCATTCCAAATATTAGTGGTAATGTCGTACATCATTAATTTAGGTTTAATTGTAAAGGTTTATGAAACTGAATGAATTGTATTGATTTACAAACCCCAATATATAGGGATGATACAATCGAGAAATAAGGAAACAATATAATATACAAAATATATACAATTCAATCTATTTCTAAAATATTGGCTGATATTCTTTCTGGAATATTCATCGGCTAAGAAATTGGTCGTATGAACAAGCTTCATGATGAAGAAGTGCTTCCAGCGACCTCAAACCAGCGTGCGCTCCAGAACATTGGTCGTCGTACATCATTAATTTAGGTTTAATTGGTCGTATCTAGGTTTGATAAAACATTTGGGCCTTTTATTGTTATGAGTTTAATTAATAAAAGTGGGTTTTTCATTAAATTTGGGCTGACCGCTAAAATCGGTCCAGTAGGCGCTATACAGGTCTTCAAATAGCGGCCAAATAGCGGGCTATAGCGCCGCTATTAGCGGTTCCGCTATAACCAACTGCTATTTGGACCGCTACAAGCCCAGGTGTCCGCTAACCGCTATAGCACCGCTATTAACTGCATAGGTTTTGTGACATTAGGTCCCTGTTGTTTTGTATATAGTATATTAGTTTTTTAAGTGTTTTTAACTAATAGGGTGAAAAGACAATTATACCCTCATGTGTCTAGCACATGATCTGGTTTAACATAAAAAACTAACTGGGTTAGGCTCAAAGGACATAACGTGTACGATTTTGAAACGTTAAGGACAAAACTCGTCAAATTTAAAGGCAAAGGACACCGCCTGCAATTTGGTACAAAAATAAAGGACAAAACTTGTAATTTACTCCAGTTTTAATATATGAAGTGTCTTTTTTGTTTGGTACTGATCTCTTACATATACAAAATTGTGAGTCAAAGTTACAAATAGCAACATCGATTCACAATTTTGTGAGTTGTGAATCAATGCCTTCTCACAACTTTTCATTATAGAAAGCTCCTCACCTACTCCTATATATGTGTGCCAGTGTGTGTATGGTTGCATGAAAACATGTTAAAAGTCTGATTTTCTGTTCCACTTATGGCAGCGGTTCACTCGTCTTGGTGGAAAGCTACCAAAAGGCGTTTTGCTTGTGGGTCCACCCGGGACAGGAAAGACGATGTTAGCCAGGGCTATAGCAGGAGAAGCCGGTGTGCCGTTTTTCTCATGCAGTGGTAGTGAGTTTGAAGAAATGTTTGTTGGTGTTGGGGGCCCGCAGGGTTAGAGATCTTTTTTCTGCCGCAAAAAAGGGGTCACCGTGTATTATTTTCATAGATGAGATAGATGCCATTGGAGGAAGCCGTAACCCTAAGGACCAACAATACATGAAGATGACTTTAAATCAGTTACTTGTTGAGTTAGATGGTTTTAAACAAAACGTGGGCATTATTGTTATCGCTGCAACCAACTTCCCGGAGTCATTGGATAAGGCACTGATTAGACCTGGTCGGTTTGACCGTCGTGTGGTGGTCCCAAATCCAGATGTTGAAGGCAGGAGGCAAATCATGGAATCTCACATGTCAAAGGTTTTTATTTATTTTATTTTGAGTTAATTACGTTTTTCGTTCATGTGGTTTGTTGAAAATAACCATTACAGTCCATTAGTTTAAAAAGTGCAAAAATAGTACCGATATTTTTACTTTTGTAACAATTACAGTCTATCTCACTTAACACCATCCATTTAACCCATTAGTCAGACCACGTGCTTGGCACGTGTAGGGGCATTTTTGTCCATTCCTGTTAAAATGAAAGTTAATTACGTTTTTCATCCTTGTGGTTTGTTGTAAAAAAACTATTACAGTCCATTAGTTTAAAAATTGCAAAAACAGTGTCAGTACTATCACTTTTGTAACAATTACAATCCACCTCACTTAACACCATCCATTTAACCCATTAGTCAGACCACGTGTTTGGCACGTGCAGGGGCATTTTCATTCATTCCTTTGAAAAAGAAAGTTAATTACGTTTTTCGTCCTTGTGGTTTGTTGAAAATAACCATTATAGTTCATTAGTTTAAAATTTGCGAAAACAGTACCGGTACTTTCACTTTTGTAACAATTACAATCCACCTCACTTAACACCATCCATTTAACCCGTTAGTCAGACCCCTGTTACAAAAGTGAATGTTTTTGCAAGTTTTAAACTAACGAACTATAATGGTTATTTTCAACAAACCACAGGGACGAACAACATAATTAACTCTTTTTTTATGGACAAAATGGCCATTTTTTTTTCTGATAAAACTGTTCTTGAATTCTGTCCAATAGATCTTAAAGGCAGATGATGTGGATTTGGCCGTAATTGCTAGAGGAACACCTGGATTCTCTGGTGCTGATCTGGCAAACTTGGTTAACGTTGCTGCTCTCAAGGCTGCAATGGACGGTGCTAAAGCTGTAAGCATGGCTGACCTTGAATATGCAAAAGACAAAATCATGATGGGCAGTGAACGCAAATCAGCAGTTATATCAGATGATGTCCGTAAGCTAACAGCATACCATGAAGGTGGCCATGCTCTTGTAGCTATTTACACTGATGGGGCCCACCCTGTGCACAAAGCTACAATTGTGCCACGTGGCATGGCTCTTGGTATGGTGGCCCAGTTACCTGAAAAAGACGAAACAAGTGTGTCACGAAAAGAAATGCTTGCTAGACTTGATGTTTGTATGGGTGGAAGAGTTGCGGAAGAGTTGATTTTTGGTGAAGATGAAGTTACTTCGGGTGCATCTTCTGATCTTGAACAAGCCACTTATCTTGCTCGAGCGATGGTTACAAAATACGGCATGAGCAAACAGGTCGGTGTGGTGGCTCATGATTACGACGATGACGGAAAAAGCATGAGTACCGAAACTAGGCTTTTAATTGAAAACGAAGTGCGGGAATTATTGGAGCGGGCTTATAATAATGCAAAGAACATTCTAACGACTTATAGTAATGAACACCATGCGCTTGCTAATGCATTGCTTGAACGCGAGACATTGTCTGGAAAACAAATAAAAGAAATGCTTGCTCAGTTAAAATCAAAGCCGAATCAACTGCAGCAACATGTTGCTCAATTGAAATCACAGTCTACACCGAATGCCGCTGTGGCGGCAGCTGCTGCCGCCGCCAGTGCTGCCGCTAAGTCGAAAGGTATTGCTCCTGTGGGGTCTTAAATTCTTAATAATTGATATTGGTGATATTCTTGAATCGATGTGCAAATGGTGCCTTCGGCTTATTTGATGAAATATGTGATCTGGACATAAGGTTAGTCATAGAAAGACAAATTTAGCATAAAAATATACAGGTGAAGCTATTATTTCAGAATGATTAAACGGGTATCTTGCCCCTTAAGGTCTGAGATTCTTATGATGGACAATAACGAGTTTTGCCAAATCATGGCTACATCGACTGAAAAACATATTGGCATTCATCCTCATGTTGTGTGTGGTGTACTTTGTGTTCATCTGTTGGTATACTTTGTGTTCTCACAACATTTATACAAATAATTTGGAAGATGAAGCACGTGTAATCTATATCCATATGGTCCATCGGAGTCTTTATATTTCATATACATGACCTGTATTTTAAATTTTTTAATCAAATAATTTCTTTTATAGCTCTCTTTTATAACTATTTCTTTTTATGATTATTTATTATTATTTAAACGGGTCTGTGACCGATCTTTATGTGAGCCCCGCTTGCGGTCTGCTCATATAATGTAATATATGTGTGGGCGCTCGGGGGGGCAAAAGCAAAAGTGCACTAATTTTTAACGTTATTTTACTAATTTCGTGAAAATAACGTTAAAAAGAGGGGATCGTTAATCAGGCATCATGTGGTGGCGTTGATAGCCGAAAGACAAGGGGGTACATGCACCAATTGGCGTTTGTCTCAATTGTTGAGTGTTATGTGCCTTATGTCCAAGGCTTGATGCAAAACCACAATCGAGCCGGGGGTCTCATTGGAAGCAGCCTCTCTATTCCTACGGGGTAGAGGTAAGGCTGTCTACATCCCACCCTCCTCAGACCCTACCTTAGCTTTGCTATAGGTGGGATATACTGAGTACGATGATGATGATGATGATGTTGATCGCAATTACGCATTTGGTGTTGTGAGAATGTGTTGTGACAAGTATACACATGACATGTACTACATCTTCAAACTACACCTTAAACATTGGGGCACTCCAAAAGACGAGTGATATAAAACCTATGCGTTAAACACCTTCCCGAAACCTTGAACATTTGGCTTGTCACATGCTTCTATCGCCAATTATGCACTTCGAGTGCATGGATGTTTTTCACCTGGAAAGACCATTGAATGACTTTAATATTCTGTCTTCATGGCTGAAGGGATTATTGAAGTTTACACATTCGGTCCTCAATGCCAATCACCCAATATTGGTTCGTTACTCTGGCAAAAATCCACATGGCTTCGGCCTGTAGTGATCACACAATTCTTTATGGGTTGGTCTCTTCCTAGGATGAATTCCTCGAATGGAGAGGCGTCTTCTTGACGAAACAGCATCATGCCACCCCATGTGACATCCTGAGATAATGATCGGATCCACCAACCTAACTCAACAAGCATGAGCCTCCTTGTCAGCGCAAAGCTCCAGCCACCATTGTGCAAAGAGTCTTGATACTGACATACTGCATCATGTCATCCCATAATAATAATGATCTCCTACCAACATAATTTAACCTCCGTGTGTCTAAATCATATCAGTTCTCCTCCCAATGTTGCACATCCATCATTAGTAACTCGGGAATATGAAATTATTTTGCAAAATAGTCCTAGGGTTCGAACCTTCTTTGATACCATTTGTCACAAACTAGCTAGTCTTGACGAGTGTCATGCACAAAAAAGAAAGGTTTTTTCTTGTGTATGATCGATGTGAATCGGTTTTGTCCCGTCTTAGACTCATTGGGGGGAGTATCCCTGACTCAAGAGTGTGGTGCCAAGATGAGTATACACTCCCGCACCACTATGTTGGTGATTTAGGTGTCATTATTATATATATAATTTATGAACTTATTAGCTAAAGTAATTTTGTCCTTATATGAATTTTTTTCATTTTTCCTTTTTTGGTTTTTGTTTGTGATTTTTTGTCCTATTATCAATTTTTTTTCATCTTTCTATTTTTTGGTTTTTGTTTTTCTTTTTTAAGTTTCAATCGAACCATATGTTGTACATGTAACAAAACGAACGGTTTAATACTGACGGAACAACATCAGTACCGGAATTGATATTCGTTTTTATGATCCGATCGATGTAAACACATCTTGGTATTTTTTTTTTCGAATCATGACTTTTTTTTACTCTTTCTGTAAGTGTCGGTATCTTAATGAACCCAGTGGCGAAACTTGAAAAAATATTTCGAGGGGTCGGAAGGCATTAGACCTAAAAAAAAATTTCTATGTTCGGTCGGGCAACGGTGATTCGATTCGGGTCGGGTCAAACATTAATATCAAATTAAAAGCCGTTCTCAAACATTAAAACGTAAACATTGTTTAACAAACAATTGAATAAAGATACCAAAATATTAAAAACAAGAGGAAGGTGGGTACCCGGTTTAGTTGGATCATGGATGAAGAATTATAGTTCTGCTCGTCTTCCTTTAAGATTTTTGAATTCTTCAATTATGGACTCCGAATCAAAGTTCTCAGCAATCTCCTTTTCTATGTAAATCACCATACTGTTTGCTAGATACTGATCGGACATCTTATTGCGAAGGCGATTCTTAAATATTTTCATTGCTGAAAATCCTCTTTCCGTTGTTGCAGTCGAAACCGGAAGTGTTAAGATTAGCCGACACACTCTTTCAACTAATTTGTACATGTTATTTTTCTGACATTCCACAATAGTTTTGCAAAGTTTAGGGCTAAACAAAAAAATTAATATAAATTGGAGCCCTAAATCAAACCTAAACATAAAAATTCAACAAGTTTAGGGCTAAAACTCACACCTTATTTCAACCTAATTCATATAAATTGGAGCCCTAAATCAAATCTAAACATAAAAATTAACATACCTGTGAGGATGATTGAACAAGTGAACAAGAAGTCTCGAACAAGAAATCTCGAATTGAAGTCTCGAACAAGCAGCAGCTGAGCACAGTCGAACAAGCAGCAGCTGCGAACAAGCTTTCCCCCAGCCCCTGCGACGTTTTCTTCTGTTTCTTTGTCTGCACAACACATGAGTTTGATATTGGGTTGGGTTTAGTTAATTAGTTATGGGCCATGAGTTTTGATTTGGGTAGGGTTTTTGGGCTTATGATAAATATACATAATAATAACACACTCTTGAATTGGGCTAATTTAGTATTTTAGTTGGGTTATATAATTTATTTTTTAGACAACCGGAGGGGTCGAACACGTATATACATAATTTTTTTTTAGAAACCCGGGGGGTCTAACACGTATATACATAAAAAAAAATTTAAACCGGGGGGTCTAACACGTATATCCCTAAAAATTTCTATACGAAAAACACATACGTAACACTACTAACCGAAAAGTTCGGAGGGTCGGGCGCCCCCCCCCCCCCGCCCCTCACAAGCTGCGCCCCTGAATGAACCGAACCAATATCAAACGAATTCCTGCCATTAACGCTGTTTTTACTATTGCGTCTACGTTTCCATTAAAAATTAGGTTGTCCCGCCATAGAGCGCGGGTGTAACCCACTAGTTTAGCTAATTTATGTAATTGGGATTTACTTAGTGACCAAATGAGAATTCATTATAATTAAAGATCAAACAAGTTTTAAAGTAGTAGTTCAAGGAGGCGAAGCCCACTAAACAACATGAGTTCGGGGGCAGTAGGGTCCAAGGGACAACAGCCCTAGCTGGAGTTAAAATTTGAGGTGTTAAACATATACATTCTTGAGTAGATCCAAACTTTAAAGTTTTAAATATCAGTGGCTTGTCACAACTTACTAGCATCATTCTTATCTCAATAAGATCATATGAAATTCTATGATCTTGTAGATTAAATGTTGCACTTACATAAATAATGGACTTTTGTTTTGTCAATCATAAAATATAATAATTATATATACAATCAGTAACTACCATCCATGCTTTCTAAAACATTTCAGTCTCACCTAACATTGTTTTTATTCATCTTTTTTATTCTCTGTATGAATGAAACCATTATCAAATGCACCCTAATTAGTTGTATCATTATTTTATTATTATTAGTACGTGTAAATATAAACAACTAGTTGTTTAATTATTAAGGTACATCTAAAATAATATTTAAAAAGAGATGGAATAGTAAGGAAGAATAGTATGCTTTAGGGTTGATAGGAATTGGTGAATGAATATAGAATGATATGCATGGATATTATTTTATTACAAAAAAGTTTAATAATATTTTTGCTTTTTGGGGATGGAAAGGGAATCAAACGTAGCAGGTTTCCATGAGCATGTCTGTCTCTTGGAATTTAGGTCACGTGACTCTCTTTCTGGTTGCATGCATTCATAACAACCCAATTTTTACTTCTTTCAAGAAACTAAACAGTGTTTGCAATTTTATTAATCATGTGAAGTTTAAGGATATGATAACTAAAAAGACAACCAACCAATATATATAAGGTCTTGAAAATATAAGGCAATCATAATAAGTTAAAATCTTACAAAGATATCACAAGTTGTTTGACATCCTTAATTATATCAAAAAATGGGTGGAAGGTTGTAAATATGTATCCATACAGTGGAAAGTTGTAAATATGTATCCATACAGTTAGAAAATAAAAATAGGTATGCCAAGGCGGTATGACCTTATTTGTATGTTACGGATTAATGTTAATCTGTTTTTACGGATTAATGTTAATCTGTTTGATAAAAAGGTGTATGTTACATAATAATATAGGAATATTGGATTTTAATAATTCCAACTATTCGTCGTTGGCCACCAACAGTCCTAACTTCAAAAAAAAAAACCATTGGCGGTGCCAACTATTGACATATTGGCCACCAATGGACCCTTACTAACAGGAACCTAACGCCGTTAGTCTCCGGTCGCCAGAAAACCCTTTTTGGCCAGAAAAAGGTTTCTAATGGTCCGATCTAATGTCACAAAGAGATTTTGAACGAAAATGTTGAGTTTTCAGGCCAAAAAGTTGAGTTTTCCGGCCAACAAGAAGTTTTCCGGCGATAAAGGAGTTTTCCGGCGACTTCAATAATTAGTGTTTTTACTAGAAAAATGTTCGTAAGAAGGTTACAAAGAGGTTTGGGACGAAAATGTTGAGTTTTCCGGTCAAAAACGTTTTTTTGGCGACCGGAGACTAACGGCATTAGGGTTCTGTTAGTCATGGTCCAATGGAGGCCAATATGTTAATATTGGAACTGCCAGTTATTATTTTTGAAGTTAGGACTGTTGGCGGCCAATGACGAATAGTTGGGATTATTAAAATCCAATATTCCAATAATATAAAGCCTAAATAATCAAATGTGTCATGACAAAATTAACAACCCTAAACAAAGAGGGTGTCTGATTTGGTGTTTGGACCAAGGGTATGAGTATGAATGTCTAATTGCATCTTCAATACCTCGTAAGGTTAAGTTTAAAATTCCATACTTATTCACGTTCGAATCGAACTCATATAAACCAAATCGCAGGGTTGTCTCTAAAAATTCGAGGACCCTATGCGACTACAAAAAATGAGCCCCTAAAATACAAGCTTGTATCATAATAAAACAACAATACAACGATAACTGTGACAACAATAAACATTAAAAATGATTTTGTTATTTAATTGTTTTTAAAATTTTGAGTTTTCAATTCGGACACATAAGTTAAATAAAAAATAGGTTTAAATGTGTCAAAACTAAATATGTTAAGTGGTTAAAATATTTATACTGAGTTATATTTTTTTTAACGGTGACTTTCTTTTTTAGTGACCCAATGTCACACCGCCTAATCGGCGGCCCTAGCCAAGTCTGCCCAGACTTACGTTGTCTTAGCCGGGTCCGCGCTGGGTTGGCCAGACTTGGTTACAGCGTTTCCCCGGAAACCGTACTGCCTCCACACGAGTTGCCTCGCTAAAGTAACATCCGGATAAATATTATTGGGCTTAAATTATAGAAGATTATATTTAAAAAAAAAACTATTATATATAATATGTAAAAAATTTTGAACCCGTCCTTATACAGTCATCCACTTTGCCCTTCGTAAAAGCCGGCCTTGGTGAATTGATAAATAGTAAATCCTTCTATCTAGGGGTGCAAACAAGCCGAGCCGAGCCCGAGCTCGACCAGGCTCGAGCTCGAGCTCGTTTAACATATGAAAGCTCGAGCTCGAGCTCAGCTCGATTCGAGCTTTATTTCTGAAGCTCGAGCTCGGCTCGAAGGTATTTTTTCAAGCTCGAGCTTGGGTCGACTCATTTAGTATTTATTAATTAATTTATATTAATTATAACTATTATTATACATATAATTTAGTTATGTTTTTGTATTTATATAAATGGTAATTATTATGATATAGATATATGTTTAATATATTAATAAAAAATATATAAACAGAAAGCTCGATTAGGCTCGCGAGCCGGCTCGAGCTCGATAAGCAAAGCTCGGGCTCGTTTAGTAAACGAGCTTGTTTTTCGGCTCGGGCTCGAGCTCGTTTAAGCTCGGCTCGTTCGAGCTTTTTTTCGAGCCGAGCTCGAGTAGCTCGGCTCGTTTGCACCCCTACTCAATGTTGTAGAAGGCGCTAGGCGCTAGTCGGGCGGTGAGGTACAGCCTAGGGATTAATCGGGATTAATCGGGATTAATCGGAATGGGATTTTTATATGTATTTTTTCAAAATTATATATATATACCCAATAATATAAAAATAATACTTCAAAATTCACATAAATACTTCAAGTTTCAGATAGTATGGTTCGATTTTGACTGATTTTGACCAATTTTGACCGCCTAGGACCGCCTAGGACCGATTTATGTCCGATTTTGACCGATTAATTTAGGCCGATTAATCCGATTTTTGACCGCCTAGGACCGCCTAGGACCGATTACCGATTAATTGGCCGACTAGGTTAAAATTAATCAGTAGACTAGCGCCTAGCGCCTAGGCGGCGATTAATCGGCCGCCTAGGCCGATTTCTACAATAGTGCCCCTACTTCTATCATAAGATAATAATAATAAAGAAAAAAATGTGATGTATCCTTCATCCACTCACATCACCAAATATCTTCGTCTTTAATTTATCATTCATTTTTTTCTCAAATGATGTATTCATTCTTCACTCATGAGTGTCTTTTTCACACCATCACCCCATTTATATAATTTTTTTCATAACAAAATTATTTATAATAATAATCTTTATTGCTTATATATAAAGTAATTGTTAGAATTTTTATTTTAATAAGCTATTTAATTCATTATTTTTTAGAATTCTTTTTTAACTTTACAAGTTTTTAATTTGTGTATATATTATTCAGAAACTATACATTACTACTCTCTATATATAAAAATAAAACTTATAAACACTGAATTTGAAAAGTGACCCACACGTAGGGCTGGCAATTGGGTACCTGATGTGTGCAAAATGCAACATATAAATTTCATCAATTGTGGCATAAAACTAACATTTTTTTAGTACTAATGTTGGAAAAAGTGTGTTTTTGTCTTCCTTTTGTATTTTCAGGATTAAATGAGCTCAAATTAACAAAAGAAGCAAAAAGGCAGCTAAATCTAACATAAATACAAGAAAATGAACAAACGTGGCATGCCCGACCCCACGACAGCATCTTCCCAAGCAAAACAGAAGAACAGAAGGCTGAACACGCCCCGTGTTCACTGAACACGGGGGCGTGCCCAAGTGCCAGCAGAAAAGACAAAGTTGTAGAAGCTTCTATTGCCACCACGGGGCCGTGGTCAACTATAAGATTCGTAGAATCCATGCAAATCTTGATAGTACAGATATGCTTCTGCACACGGGGTCGTGCTCAGCGGACACGGGGGCGTGGTCAACTAATACAGCCAAACTGCAATTAATGAAGAAAGAGAGAAGGATGGACACGGGGCCGTGCCCAGCGGACACGGGGCCGTGCCCGAGCTCCTGTTCAGCCTATAAATAGGAGTGCTTGGATCTCTTGCAACTCATCCCTTGACACACCACCTCTCTCACACTTCACCCACCACCCACCACTACCATAACACCATCATCCACCACCATCATCAATTGTCCATCATAGAGTGTGTGAGTCGTCTCGGGATCCAAGATTGATCGTAAGAGTTCTTGACAATCAAGGCCATGTTTGCCTAAGTCTCTTACATCACTTGGTGAAGACAAGTGTCTAGTGTAATACTTTTTATTTTTAATCTTTTCGCACTTTTTAATTGGTTATGTATTAATGACTTTAATAACTAGTTTCTTATGTTGAAGGTGATTCTTCCTTATCGTTTGTCCGTGGTGTCTTGGCATTATTTTACTGTCTATATAAAATAAAAGATTTTCACCATTCATATCTCCACGGTCTATATGGAGGTATGTTGGCTACCTGGTCGGGGGTTAAGGGAACGGTTTGGTAAGAGTCTTGCCATTGTTCGGTGTATAGATCCTGCAAAGGACCTGGGTCAAATTTAGTAGGACCTCCTTCAATATTTAACGGTATTGGATGGCGGGGGTCCAAACTCTTTGATCCCCTCATAAGTTAAACTACTATTAATACTATAACCCGGCTACTTAGGACTGTATCCCTGCTGACTCAGACTACTTAGCCGAGGGTAACATCACCTTCAAAAGAGGGGCCTACCATAATATGCATTAATAACTTAATTAATTATCTTTCAATAATCCGACCCTTTAGGATTGTATCCTTGCTGACTCAAACTACTGGGTTGAGGGTAACGTCACCTTCAAAAGAGGGGCCTACTACAATAACTAAGATAATCTCTTAAATAAGTGCAAAAGTGCGGAAATAATCAAATGTTACACTATACACGAGTCGGAACCAAGTGATTCATATTGTCTATATGTTTTTCTTTTTATTTTTATTTTCAACATTTTAGTTAGTTTTTATTTTTCTAGTTTAAAAACTTTTTCCAACTTTTTGATTTGATTAGACGTTGAGGATAAACCGGTACTAAAAGCTCTTGTGTCCTTGGACGACCTCGGTATCTTACCAACACTATACTACGCTCACGATGGGTGCACTTGCCCATATGTGTGTTTAGTGTTAGTAAATATCGTGTTTTATAAATTTAAAACTTGGCTAATAAAAGTGTAAAAGGGCTTAAAATATACTTAAACTTATATTACACTTAACACGCATCAAGTTTTTGGCGCCGTTGCCGGGGACACAAGGATTTTAAGAAAGTTAGGAATCAACGGCCTAATCGTTTTTCTTATTTTTCTGTTTTTTTTTTTTAGGATTTTTCTTAATTTTTCAGCTTCTGCAGAACTCAGCACGGGCCGTGCCCGCTGAACACGCCCCGTGCCCAATCATTGAAACTGGCAATCTTGTTTTAAGTCAGACAGTAAGCTGAACATGGGGCCGTGCCCACTCAACACGCCCCCGTGCCCAAGTTTCAGTTACTGAAAACAGAACCGTAAGATCCCGACGGTTGGTAATTTCTGACACAAACATGAGTGATACTGATACTTTTTACTTTCGGCACTCTTATGGTACGTGGTGTCAAATATGTGGTGGTTCCCATAAGGAATTAGAATGTTATTTTCTAAATTATAAGCCCCACTATATAGACCCATCGTTTTCCTGTATCCTTAAGAGGGGCGAAAGTAAAAATAATCCCTATCACTCCCTCGAATGCTCTCAACCGGATTTTCTAGGAGAAATGCTTCTTGATGAACTATTTCAATTAGAAGATCTAATTCTTAATTGGTTAAAAGAACTTAGGATGGATCACCAAAATCTATCTCAAGACAATAACCAAGAAGAAATGTTGGGATCGCATTCAAACAACTTCGTTGTTCCCGACGATACTTCTAACTCTAGCGAAGACTTGAGCGATAGTCGTCCCTGTGTCGATTGTGCCGTGAAGGACTCCCCATGGACTTCGTTCGATGCATACATAGACCTGAGCGATTCGGCATACACCTTCTTTAACGAGAGCACGGAAAATGGTTGGACTTGTCCACCTACATATAGCATAGGAATCACCCTCACCGACAACCTCTTGCGTTCTCGTCTTAATCTAGAGCAATTAAGGTATCTTAGGCACTTTGGGGTTGTTCCATCCAGTAAGGAAACGCCCGATCAAGAAAAGTTCCTTGAAAATAGACAAACTTCATAAAACAGCCTTCCGACACGGGGCCGTGCCCAGGTCAACACGCCCCCGTGTCCACCAAAAGATTCCTTTCTGACTTTTGTCAGAATACGGACAAAATGTGTCAGGATCTTGCCTGCACACGGGGCCGTGTCCAGCCGACACGGGGCCGTGTCCAGCATGCTGTCGTTTTCTATAAATGCAGCAAAGAATCCTGCACATTTGGACCATCCAGGGACAGAGATTTGAAAGGATCTTCTCACCTACCATCCTAGGTATGTTCTAAAAGAAGGTCCTAACAAGCATCTTGTCCTTTCCTCTTTTATCCATTGCCTTCTTCTTCATCTTTCTTGCAACAACACCTCCATTGAAGCATGATTCAAAGCTTCATTGTGATGTTTGTTAAGTTTTTAGTTCAAGGAATCTTGTTAAAAATAAGTTACATAACACGGTTTTAAGTTATTTCTGCTCAAAAATGATTCATAAGTTGGAAAAATAATTTGAAACTCCAGGATTCCTTATTCTAAAAACTGCAGAAAGTTGAACACGGGGCCGTGCTCAGTGAGCACGGGGCCGTGTCCGTTAAACTGTTTCATTAAAATGAACTATTTTGGTTTGTTTTCGTAGAATGTCTAGTCAAAACAGTGGAACTTCTTCTGCGCACTCCAGAAACAGTCGAAGGGAGAGAAAGTCATCAATCGAAGCGACTCTCGTACGATATGTGATGGAATTACGTGAAGCTCTTGACGAGATGACTTTGGTAGAGGAGGTCCTAATAGACCGTATAAATTATCTTTCGGTGGGGTTGGAAAACAGTTTTCAAGAAATAAACCTCTTGCACCAGAGGTTGAACATTCTTGTGACACCTCCCATGGAACCCATCCTCCCTCAAGAGGATTGGAACCTAGCACTCGGAATCAACAATCCTACCGGTTGGGACGACATTCCAGCGGAACCTCCTCTTGAAGATCTACAAGAAGTCCCGGTGGAAGTTGTACCTCCTCAAACCGATGCTAATGAGCCCGCCTTTCTTCTCCCAAGGGAGATAGAGGAGTGGCTCTCCGACGTATGAGGAACCCATACCCGGAAAAAGAAGTTCTACAAACCAAGAGAATTATCTCTTTGGAAGTTTTGCTAAGTAGAATAAATTTTAGAACTTCTTGATTTAGATTTCTTGTGTTCTTTTGACCTACTTATCTAGGATTCTAACTTTTTAGGACTATTATGTAATTCTCTATGATTTAATGAATGATGGTTTTAGTTAGATTGGTGTTTGGATGATGTTTTAATAAGTGAAACACACTCGGGATGGCAAAGGATAACAAGGGAAAGTTGCACCAGCACCCCATGCAGGAAAACAGGGACATCCGATGAATTTTTCTCGTTACTGCAGGTTCAACACGGGCAGTGCCCACCCAACACGGCCCTGTGCTGAACAGTCTGTAGAAGTTCCCCAGTTCAGGTAACTGGACACGGGCCGTGTTCACTCAACACGCCCCCGTATCCAGGCTTCTGTTTCTTTTGATAATTATTTGTTACTGGCACCTGAACACGGGGCCGTGCCCGGACAACACGGGGCCGTGTCCAGGCGCCCAGTAACATAAATTTTTGCTTTTAACACCTTTTTACACATTCAATCAACCTAAAAACTTATTTTTGGGACACATTGAGGACAATGTGTAATTTAAGTGTGGGGTGATGCTAAAACCTTGAATCTTGCAAGTCCTAATTACAAGCCTTACACAAAACTCTATTGGAACCGCTAATCACCCCAAATTTTTTCAAAAAAAAAAATTCATTTTTTTTTACTTGTCTAGGTTTAACTCGGGAAATTCAAGTTCTAAAAAGGTTATATTTTAACAAATTTACAACCGATAACGTTATGATAAAAAGAACCAACATAAGAAAATTATGAAACGGCATGACAAGCTTTGTTAAAATTTGATTATATATACTTGATCACATAAAAATCCATTCCCACAAAAGTGAGTTTTCAGCCTTTATTGAGCATACAAATACATATCTTTAAACTAAATGCTCATCTTTCGTTTCTTGTGTGAATAGCCGCTTGGTTCTTACAACTCTAGAACTTGCCACAACGATACATTCCCGGTCCTTACCAACTTAAACCCGAGTAAGTAAATGATGGAGGCATTAGGACCATGGTTGCAAAAGTCGCTAGGCGCTCCCTAGTCGGCTGACCGGGGAGTTGAGAGTACTCGGCCTAGGCGGAGGGTACTCGGGGAGTACTCGGGCATGTTAAATTATAAAGAAATAAGTTTTTGGAAATTAAATATATGTCAAATAGCATAAATTTCCTAATATCTATAACAAAATACGTGAAAATGATATTCATTCTTTAATATAATAGGCACGGAAATTATGTTTTATTATTTTCTAAGTCAAACAAGGCCCGAGTTGACCTACTAGATACGATTTTGGCCGAGGTTGACCGTGTTTGACCGATTCCGAGTAATTAGGCGGAGTCAAAGAAAGTCGCCTCGGCAGCCTACCTTGTAGCGACTACTCGGAGAGTACTCGGCCTTGGAAACCTTGTTTTACAACCATGATTAGGACTAACCCTTTTTATTTCTATACCATTATTTTTTCTTTTTTTTACCACCTACCCAAAATCCCCCTCGTTAGCCCCTTTGAGCCTAAACCTTTTCATTTCATAACCCAAACCAAACCAAACACCCTTTCACCCACCAAAACCATTTTTATTTTTAACCCTTTGTTTTAGTAACAAGCCCGGTTTTTCGTATAACTTTTCAAAAAAAAAAAATGATAAAGATGAAGCAAAAGAAATAAACAAACAAGTTTATCAAAAATAACTTTGTTTGAATAAATGCTTCATCAAATAAAAAAGTTCAAAAATAAAAAGTCTTACGAAAACCGACGCTTTTACGCTTTTCGCCCTTTTCTACTAACCGCTAACCACTAACCCAACCACCTACCTTTAACCCAAGCCTAACCCTTCACCCAAAAAGTCCTCTTGATATTTACAAAGGTATATAGTTAAAAAGGAGGAGGATTGATTGTTTGGCAAGCTTATGGTAGGAGTAAGTTCCATGCCGCTCTCGAGTGATTCACTAAAAATACACCTTCGGCCGAGTGTTGAGTGATCCCCCGTGAGGTATGTGAACTTGTATATAAATAGAATTTTAAAGAGGCATGTTATGCCCTAATAAGTAATTTATCTTATGAAAAGTTTTAAATAAATCATGACGAATAGGATTGTAAATAAATAAAACTAAAACTTAATAAGGAATCTTGGAAATCCCGACACTCTATGACAAGCCCAAAAACCTTCTCTTCTACCGATTCCATTTGGGAGTGTAAAGCCACATTATAAAGAGTTTTGCTTGAGGACAAGCAAAGATTCAAGTGTGGGGGTATTTGATGTGTGCAAAATGCAACATATAAATTTCATCAATTGTGGCATAAAACTAACCCTTTTTTAGTACTAATGTTGGAAAAAATGTGTTTTTGTCTTCCTTTTGTATTTTCAGGATTAAATGAGCTCAAATTAACAAAAGAAGTAAAAAGGCAACTAAATCTAACATAAATACAAGAAAAGGAATAAACGTGGCATGCCCGACCCCACGACAGCATCTTCCCAAGCAAAACAGAAGAACAGAAGGCTGAACACGCCCCGTGTTCACTGAACACGGGGGCGTGCCCAAGTGCCAGCAGAAAAGACGAAGTTGTAAAAGCTTCTATTGCCAACCACGGGGCCGTGCTCAGCGGACACGGGGCCGTGGTCAACTATAAAATTCGCAGAATCCAGGCAAATCTTGATAGTACAGATATGTTTCTGCACACGGGGTCGTGCTCAGCGGACACGGGGGCGTGGTCAACTAATACAGCCAAACTGCAATTAATGAAGAAAGAAAGAAGGATGGACACGGGGCCGTGCCCGAGCTCCTGTTTAGCCTATAAATAGGAGTGCTTGGATCTCTTGCAACTCATCCCTTGGCACACCACCTCTCTCACACTTCACCCACCACCCACCACCACCATAACACCATCATCCACCACAATCATCCATTGTCCATCATAGAGTGTGTGAGTCGTCTCGGGATCCAAGATTGATCGTAAGAGTTCTTGACAATCAAGGCCATGTTTGCCTAAGTCTCTTACATCACTTGGTGAAGACAAGTGTCTAGTGTAATACTTTTTATTTTTAATCTTTTCGCACTTTTTAATTGGTTATGTATTAATGACTTTAATAACTAGTTTCTTATGTTGAAGGTGATTCTTCCTTATCGTTTGTCCGTGGTGTCTTGGCATTATTTTACTGTCTATATAAAATAAAAGATTTTCACCATTCATATCTCCACGGTCTATATGGAGGTATGTTGGCTACCTGGTCGGGGGTTAAGGGAACGGTTTGGTAAGAGTCTTGCCATTGTTCGGTGTATAGATCCTGCAAAGGACCTGGGTCAAATTTAGTAGGACCTCCTTCAATATTTAACGGTATTGGATGGCGGGGGTCCAAACTCTTTGATCCCCTCATAAGTTAAACTACTATTAATACTATAACCCGGCTACTTTGGACTGTATCCCTGCTGACTCAGACTACTTAGCCGAGGGTAACGTCACCTTCAAAAGAGGGGCCTACCATAATATGCATTAATAACTTAATTAATTATCTTTCAATAATCCGACCCTTTAGGATTGTATCCTTGCTGACTCAAACTACTGGGTTGAGGGTAACGTCACCTTCAAAAGAGGGGCCTACTACAATAACTAAGATAATCTCTTAAATAAGTGCAAAAGTGCAGAAATAATCAAAGGTTACACTATACACGAGTCGGAACCAAGTGATTCATCTTGTCGATCTGTTTTTCTTTTTATTTTTATTTTCAGCATTTTAGTTAGTTTTTATTTTTCTAGTTTAAAAACTTTTCCAACTTTTTGATTTGATTAGACGTTGAGGATAAACCGGTACTAAAAGCTCTTGTGTCCTTGGACGACCTCGGTATCTTACCAACACTATACTACGCTCACGATGGGTGCACTTGCCCATATGTGTGTTTAGTGTTAGTAAATATCGTGTTTTATAAATTTAAAACTTGGCTAATAAAAGTGTAAAAGGGCTTAAAATATACTTAAACTTATATTACACTTAACACGCATCAGTACCTGTTAAGACACGATTAGACATTTTTTTACTGAAAAATACACCCTTTGACTTTTTTAATTTTTAAAATAATTAAAATTACAATGTTAGGATCTATCATTTATTCATCTTTGTACATAAAACATAAAACTGTTTTATAAACATGAGGTAGAAAGTAGTTAAACGAGTCGTAATCATGTTTGAAACTTATGTTGTGCGCGCCATCAGAAACATGTTAAACCTGTTAAGACACGATTTGCTAGCCTTACCCACACGGACCCCTCCATCTCATGGAAGTAGGGATGGTAAGTAGGAGCGTATGGGGTGGGTATAGGTTGAATATGGCTAATTACATACTCATATCTGATTGTAAAATCTTGTCTCATATTCAGTTCATTCTATGTCCGGTAACAGGCATACCCATAGGTATAAGGTATACCCGTTGAGATTTTCATGTATATATATTTACTTTCCTTTATAATTTTACTTTTAAAAATCTATACTATATAGATTAAACTTTATGATAGATAACATACATATCATCTTAAATGTAATAATATTTGATATATTTAAAAATGTAAAAAATACTATAATAAAGTAAAGTGCAATTTGTCACCCTGTAGTTTGCTCCAAATTGTACCTTGAAACCCTACTTTCAATTTTTGTTGTATGGCATCCTGTGGTGGAACTTTTATCATTCTCTGACACCCAACAGTTAATGCATGTTTAAAAACCACGTGAAAAGACAATCCTACCCTTTTACAGTTGCACTATGCCACCCAATGGTTTTATAACTATAACACTTTGAAACTCGCTCCAAAATCTAAATGTGTCATCCACTTTAAGCAGATCAAACCACTATTGCATAGGTTTGACTTTATTGAATCAAAGAAATCAAATAATGGGTTGACTTTAATCAGTCAAACAAATCAAACTAATGTCATAATGGTTTGACTTTATTAAGTCAAACCTAATCAAAGCATTAGTAGAAATCAAACCAAGATTAAGCTTTGAATTTAATTAGTCAAAGCTAATGAATAAAAATGTGACTTTAATCAATGCTATGACTTTAATCACCTAATGAACCAAACGTATAACTTTAGTGAACCCATTGAACGAAGCATGTGAACCTAAAGCACAAACAAAGCAATCTATGACCAAATGCAATATGTGAACCCATGCCTAGTGCACAAGTAAACCCATTCCAACAAATCATACCATCAAATAACAAATCATCAATCATCAAACCTAACCCTGCATTGTGACAATGCACTAACAAATCATGCCAAGTGAACAAGTAGTGCCTAATGCATAAAAAGTGCACCAAAAAATCATCTTTGACTAACAAATCATCAAACCTGTACTAAACCAACTGCCTAATGACCACGTGATTAAAGCTCCATTAAACCAACTGCCTAATGATCAAACATGCACTAAATCATCACAACTGCAATCTGTGTCCAAATCTGGACTAGATCATCAAATCCTCTTAAAGCCTCCCTAACCTGTGATCAACCTATGCCTAAAGCCTAATGCAATATGTGACTAAATCATCAAATCCTCCCTGACTTGGACTAGATACAATACACAATGCACAATATACTAACAAATACACAATGTACAAAAACCTAACTTGTTCAACATTATACCATGATCAAATGGAATTGTTCATTATAAAACCATGATTAAATGGACAAATTCAAACTGTCATCAAACAAATGGACCAACTTGAACTACATCTATGCCCACAATCAACCTATGATCAAACCATGATGTAACAACTCCCAAAATACCATATGAAGAACCCTGATCGAACCACGGACTTGCACGATGAGACCCAGCACAAAAAACAAATAATTCAACACCAGGCATCTCTGGCGCCACGCGGGAGAATCCCCCGATTCTCTCGCGACGCGCGGGAGAGTACTAGGACACGTGGCACCGTTTCGTGACAAGTGGCAAGGCTACACATGTGACGAAGCTGACCTAGCCATAATAGGCAGCTGTCGCGCCACGCGAGGGAGACCCCTGATCTTCCCGAGACACACCTAGAAAACACAGGTGGGCTATATAAAGGCAGGAGTGGGAGAAGTTCAGTTGTACCTGTTCGATCGCAAATCAATAATCTCGCTCTCTTGTTCTATCGTTATAATTACCTGAACCCCTAAATCCCAAAACTCTGCTCCGTAGAAAGTGTGCTAACCATGATCACTGGTACGTTACCTTGTTCGATCGATCTAAAACCAAACAACGGATGTCAAAGTGCTGCCTGAATAAGGCTATATTGATAACTACGTTGAGGTTTTCATCTCATGATTATCGTTAATGTTTGAAGTGGGTTAATACAATAATATGTGTTGCATTGTGTGTTTAATTAGGAATCCAAGCTTAATACCAAGAGGCTGTAAAAAAAATCAAAACCCTAATTCTACAAAGTGAGTCATTCTCTTTTTATCAAATGCTTTCAAAACCCTAAATGTTTTCCAAGTTGTATTTACAGTGATTAAGTCTTCGAATTCTGAAATTACAATCGGTATGTGGGGTTTTGTATACATTACTTGATAATCTTTACTATTGGACAAAGGGTTAGCCAATAGTGATATGGCCACAGTCACAGGAACTGCCACCAAGTGACAAGTATTGTGGGTAATTGAATGATATAAACAAATATAAAAACACTTAATGTTGTGATTACAATACTTTGTTTTTTTTATACAAATGAATGAACTCATTAGTATTTTTCGCTAATAAAATATTTTAAACGCATTTCAGGTGACTTACTGTGAAAATAAAGGAATATGCTACGAAGCACTTAAGGTTTAAATAAAGTGGCTATATTACCAGAATAAAGAAAAAAATATGTGTTTTGTAAAAATAGGGTTTATCCCTAGAAAAATCTTCTGTAGTAATATGGGTTTTATCCCAGTAGTTTAATATTAAAACTTCGGTATTTTACAACTATGATTTTTTCCTAACTACGGTCCTGATAAATTTTTTCGCTGCGAATTTAATAAACACCGGTACCACTGTTGTAACTGGTCACGGCTCCCGCCCAGGGTGGGGTTGGGGGTTGTGACCAGGCTCGAGCTCGAGCTCGTTTAACATATGAAAGCTCGAGCTCGGCTCGAAGGTAATTTTTCAAGCTCGAGCTCGACTCGTTTAGTATTTATTAATTAATTTATATTATTTATAATTATTATTATACATATAATTTAGTTATTTTTTATATTTATATAATGGTAATTATTATTATATAAATATATGTTCAATATATTAATTAAAAAATATATAAAGAGAAAGCTCGATTAGGCTCGCGAGCCGGCTCGAGCTCGATAAACGAAGCTCGGGCTCGTTTACCAAACGAGCTTGTTTTTAGGCTAGAGCTCGAGTTCGGCTCATTCGAGCTTTTTTTCGAGCTCGCGAGTAGCTCGCGAGTAGCTCGGCTCGTTTGCACCCCTAGTTGTGACAGAAGGTGATATCAGAGCCACTAGTTTAAGCCATTTAGGTGTTATTTTAATACCTAAACTTAAACAATAAAGTTAGGAATTTAATATAAAGTAACCTATGTGTTATTTTTGTGGATACAAATTTGTAATATTTTAAAAATATATATAATTTTTGGAATTTATTGTTCTTAACAATTTTTGAGTCAACAGTATGAATGATGAAAAAGTATCTGAAGCTTTCCAAAATATTTCCGATCTGGATATGGATGAAGGACAATCTAGAAGTCAGCCTGGATATGAAGGAGATAAAGATGAACCTATAGTTGTTCAAGCCCAACCTACTGAACAACTACCCCCTAAGAAGAGATGATAGTTTAATAAAGGGAAAACAGAAAAGTGGAAGAAAAAGAAAAATACAGTAGATACCATAACCTTAACGAAGGAATGGCTCAAATCCCAGTAATCAAACCACTGTGAGAGGAACTCGAGCGTAGATTAGCAAATTATGACATATTTCAACCTATAGTCGAAGAGATAAACCTAAACCTACCTGCTAACCTAGATCCGATGTTACCATTTAACCTAGAACAAATAATAGAACCATTTCTGTTTGATCTAGAACCCATACCTTTTTATCCTGAACCAATACCAATCAATCTAGAAAAATGCCATTTAACCCAGAAGAAACTACTAGGATCCCTACACATATACTACAACAACCAATCCAGGATCCAATGGAGCAATGGTGGACAAATAATTGGGCATTTCAAAACTTAATGTAAGCATCATACCCACAAATCCCACAATGTCCACCTTATCTACCAAACGCTTACCCAGCCATGAGTCCAGAAAATGTGTTTGAATTAAGGCACTATGGAGAGGAACTGATGACCGCAGGCAATCAAATCCGCTCAATAGGAGATAACCTCGTTTGGAAATATGACGAGCGGGAGTTCCACCTTTGAAGTCGACCCAACATTATAATATATATATATATATATATATATATATATATATATATTCCCTGTATTTTTGTTAAAAAAAAAACTAAACTAAAATATACTAATATGTATAATTATTATGTGTATGTATTAGAAATATATATAAAAAGAGTAAAAGTCGCAATGTTCGACGATTTTAACAAAACATGCTTTGAGTATTTGTTTGATTGTAATTATTCTGTGATATTAATATCTGAAAATGTTGCAATTTAGATGTCGAATGAAGTACCACATAATCAGGAAATTCACGCTAGTCACGGAAATCCTTTGGATAAAAGTGCTATAGAAAATATAGTAGTTCAAGGAATAGCTTATGTAGTACCCCTAATCATTGAAGCTATTAAGAATCCTATGCCTGTAAACAATTATAACAACCCTCCTGAAATTTTTCTGACGCCCTAATATATTTTAAATTACCCTATATGTCTTAAAATACACCCCGTATGTGAAAACCGAGCCCAAAATATGAAATATCATTAAAAATAATTAAAAAATAAGAAAAATGAGGCTTACGCGGGGCGCGTAAGCCACCTCTTAAGCTTACGCGGGCCGCGACAGCTACAAGATCAGGCGAGCCCCGGTGCCGACACGTGTCACGATCGTGGCGAGTCTAGGGGCGATGACCAATCACAGCTAAGACATACACCCCTATTACGTGGGCCGCGTAGGCCTTAGCCTTACCTTATGCGGGCCGCGTGAAACCCAAATTGAGGCCCTATAAAGTGGGAGCTCGGGATTTCAGTTTTCGTCGCTCAATTTCTTTTCTGTATCAAGAATTTCTCACATAGTAGGCATAATCTCCGAGTATAATACCCCCTAATTATTGAAGTTCTGGCCCATTGTAAGTATTATAACCCCAGTTACATATTAGATACGCTGCCCGATTGATCCAGGGTTCCGTAACAACTGTCGTGGTTCCGCCCGACGTAGTTGTTGGAATGCCATCTCGGGGAGGGTATCGTTAATATAAATAAAGGGTTATTATACTAACATATGTACATTTGTGTAAATTATAGATAAATCACCAGGAAACCCTAAAAGAAGTCTAAGACAGCAATGTGAGTTTATCCTCTTTTTGTAAACCTTTTTGTGAACTGTTTTACAAAACCTTAAATGTTTTACAATGTAATTAAGCAGTGATTGAGTCTTTGTAGTTCTTCAATTACTGCCGGTATGTTGTATACAAAAATGTGGAACACGTTACCATTGGACAATGAGTTAGCCAATGGGTAATATGACCCACCAGTCCGGATTGACAATACTGAATGAGTAATTGTGTAGAAATAAACAATGTGATAGCTCTCAATACTGTGTTAATTGATAAAATTCTTCTTGATTAAACTGGGATTCACTCACCAGTATTTCCCACTAATAAATTTTTTTAAAACGCGTTTCAGGTAACAAAATGTGACAGCCAAATTAGAAGAAAGCCAGCTTGAGAGCACTGACGGCTTGAAAAATGTGGCTATAAAAGTTACCTAAAAGACGATGTTTTAAATTCAATAAAATAGGGTTTATCCCTATGTTGTAATATGAAACTTGGATTTTACCCAAGTGGTTATTAATATAAAATATGGTGGTTTTACTCTGATAAACATTTCCTAACTACGGTCCTGATGAATTTCCGTTGCCAAATTAATAAACAAAATGATACCACCACAACTAATTTTTGCGGCCGCCCGTTCCCGGGACAGATAAGGGGGCGGGGGTTGCGACAGAAGGTGGTATCAGAGCTAAGCCACTAATTCAGCCATAGAAGTGTTCTGCTGATATCAATATATTATCCAAATTGTTAGGAAATAAATTATGAAAATATGTGCATATCTGTATTTTATTGTTATGTGTTATTTAACTATTGTTAGTTTACAGTATGAGTGATCAAGGACCCTCGGACGTGTATCGTCAGTTATCTGATTCACCTAGGAGTGAAGGAACTTCTTCCCAGCCTACCCTCTCTGGGTATTCTGCTGATCATGAAGAAGGGATGTTTGTCTTTAAGGCTCAATCTGAAGAGCCATTCTCTCAGAAAAAGAGAGGATGGTTCAGTAAGGGAGCATTCGAGCGTAGGAAAAGAATGCGAAAGTTGCAACAGCAAAGAGTCCTAGCAGCCGCTAAGCAAGAGTCAGATGCCCATACACAGGATATGCTTAATAGGAGCTTAGCCAATTTTCATATCCTAGCAACAACTACTGCCGACCCAAATCTGGAACAACTAGTAGCCTCACAACCCTCACATTTGTTCCCCACTCAGCCGATAGAGACAGAAATGCAAGATTTCAACCCTGAGGAGATACCTAGGATACCAGCCCCTAATCCCTTAGATCCAAATTATGATCCATGGTTCGATGATCATAGGGATTATGTGCCACGCTACCACCTAAACGATAAAACCATGCCGAACTTAGCAGCATATCCAGGTCTGGACCCTCTAGATCCCTACTATGACAACGATGAATATATTAGGGAGATCTTAGAGAATCCGTACCCTCAAGAAAATCACATGCCCCAGTACCCAGACCCAGTACCAGCACCTGCACCCCCAATGAGTGCAGAAAATGTGCATGAGCTCCGAACTTTCGGAGAAGAAATCTTAGAGAGTGGTGAGAGGATGAGGTAGGTAGGAGAGCGACTCGTCTGGAAATATGACGAGCGCAATATGGATTACTGGATGAATCCAGACCAGTGAAGGGGATGGTGGAGTTGGTAATAATAATAATAGTAATATAATAATAATGTATAATTTGTTTTTATGAAAAAAAAAATTTATAATAATAATAATAATATGTGTAATAATAATATATGTTGTAGACTAGACCACTTTGTGGTTAGCAATGCATAGTAGTATTGTAATTTTCAAATTTCAGTATTAGTTTGTAATAGATGTATAATAGATAAGAAAGAGTAAAGTCGCAATGCTCGACGTTTTTGATCAAAATGCGTGTCATGTGATTGATCATATTAAGATATTATCTTGTGATATTAATATGTGATAATTGTTTAAAATTCAGATGAACGACGAAGTGAATCAGGAAAATCTGAATAACGATAACCAAAGTAACAATAACCCGGGTAACAAAAATCCGAACAACAACAATGGAAACCAAGTGGATAACAGTGCCATCCAACATGTAGTGGCACAAGGAATAATAGATGCCATATATTATTCAAACAGTTAGGGAAGCCGGAAATAAAAGTAAACATGATAGTAAGCGACCCTCTGAATCTGAACACAACGTGAACAATAGACCTGTACTTCAAGTGCCCATTCCCAAAAGAAGAAGAACCGTGTCTTACGGTTGTTCTTACAAAGAATTCTGGTCCTGTAAACCAATGGAATTCTCGGGCAATGAAGGGGCCGTTGCATCTCTATGCTGGATAGAAAAGACTGAGGCAGTCTTAAGAATAAGTAAATGTGCTGAAGAGGATAAAATAATGTTTGCTTCCAATTTGTTTAAGAAGTCAGCACTAGAATGGTGGAACACTATCCTCCAGACTAGAGGAAGTGATAGAACTTACAATATGGAATGGGAGGAGTTTAAAAACATGGTAGAAAGGAAATTTTGCCCTCCTAATGAGAAAGAACAGATAGCAAACAAGTTCTTAAACCTAAGAATGACTGGTGTGGATAGTAAAGGATACACTAAGTTATTCTTTGAATATGCTAGAATAGTGCCAACCCTTGCTTCACCTGAAGCAGTATTAATCTCCCGTTACATCTGGGGATTAATTGGAGAGATAAGGCATGTAGTCAAGGCAGCTAGACCCCAAACCATAGAAGAAGCTGTAGAACTAACTAATACCTTGACAGATGAATTAGTCCGTACGCGAGAAGAGGATCAAAGGAGGAACCTAACCCAGAAGCTTACTCAAGAATTCCGTTCTGGAAATTCTAACCGTGGGAAAAATGTAGGTTCTACCTCTGCACCTTATTGTAAGTATTGCAAACGGAAGCATTCAGGAAGATGCTCCATATACTGTAACTTCTGCAAAATATCGGGACACAAGGAGGAAGATTGTAGGAAAAAGATTAGCAACAGAATATGCTACAACTGCGGAGAACAAGGTCATATCAAGCCTAACTGTCCAAAGCTAGCTCCAGCTACGAACACCAAGAATACAAAAAATGCTAGAGCATTTGTTCTAACTGCAGAAGAAGCAAAGATGATCCCAGATGTGATCACCAGTACGTTTTTAGTTAATGGTGTTTTTGCTAAAGTATTATTTGACTCTGGTGCGAACCAAAGTTTTATTAAAACTTCATTTTGCAAACTTCTTAATTAATCATTAACTAAACTCCCACAAGAATATCTGGTAGAGACAGCAAATGGGGAAACCATTAAGATTTCTAAAATCTTGCAAGAAGCAAGAATAGAAATTCTAAATCAGAAATTTATTGCAAACCTACACACAATGAATCTAGCAGGATTTGATATTGTATTAAGAATGGATTGGTTAATAGCCAATAAAGCCAGTATTTTATGTGATCAAAAGTCAATTCAAGTAAATTCACCAAGAGGTGAAAAGATCACAATTAAAGGAAATAAGTTCTCTAAATCCACAAAATTCATCTCTGTGGTGAAAACTGCAAGTTATATAAGGAAAGGATCATTAGTGTATTTGATTTCCATAATCACTAACACTAAAGAAAAAGAATTAAAGGATATCCCAGTAGTATCCCAGTTTTCAGATGTATTTCCAGAAGAGCTACCAGGGCAACCTCCAGACAGAGAAGTTGAATTCAGAATCCATTTAATACCAAGGACAGCACCAATTGCCAAAGCACCTTACCGTTTGGCACCCGCAGAAATGCAGGAACTAAAGAAACAATTAGATGAATTGTTAGAAAAAGGATTCATACAACCAAGTTTATCACCCTGGGGAGCGCCGATCTTATTCGTTAAAAAGAAGGACGGATCAATGCGTATGTGCAATGACTACCATGAATTAAACAAGGTCACAATTAAGAATCGGTATCCATTACCAAGAATTGATGATCTATTTGATCAGTTGCAAGGAGCACGATTTTTCTATAAAATCGATTTAAGGTCAGGATAACATCAATTAAAGGTACAGGAAGAGGACATTCCTAAGACCACTTTCAAAACAAGGTATGGCCATTATGAATTTACTGTCATGCCATTTGGTTTAACCAATGCCCCAGCTGCATTCATGGACATGATGAACCGAATATGTAAGCCATATTTGGATAAATTCATAATTGTCTTTATAGATGTTATTCTCATTTACTCTAAGAGTAAAGAGGAACATGCAAAGCATTTGCACGCACTTCTAAGTTTATTGAGAAATGATAAGCTTTATGCTAAATTTTCGAAGTGTGAGTTTTGGTTAGAACATGTACAATTTCTTGGACATCTAGTTGATCATGAAGGAATTCATGTAGATCCCACCAAGATCAAGGCGATAACCAATTGGAAAACCCCTGAATCACCAGCCAAGGTTAGAAGTTTCTTAGGATTGGCCGGTTATTATAGAAGATTTATTCGAGATTTTTCTAGAATAGTTATTCCCATAACTAAGCTGACCTGTAAATCCGTTAAGTTTGAATGGGGACCAAAACAAGAAGAAGCCTTTAGAATCCTTAAGCAAAGATTAACCCATGCACCCATACTAGCGTTACCAGAAGGAACTGAAGATTTTGTAATCTATTGTGACGCTTCTAAGTTAGGTTAGGGATGTGTATTGATGCAACGTCAAAAGGTTATAGCTTACGCTTCTAGACAGCTTAAGAATCATGAAGATAATTATTCAACCCATGATCTAGAATTAGGAGCTATAGTTTTCGCCCTTAAGATTTGGAGACATTACCTATATGGTAGTAAGTTTACCATTTTCATAGACCATAAGAGTTTAAGGTATGTCTTCAGACAAAAGGAGTTGAATATGAGACAAAGACGCTGGATGGAATTACTTAGTGATTATAATTATGATATCCAGTATCATGCAGGAAAGACAAATGTAGTTGCTGATGCTTTATGCCGAAAGTATCATGAAAAGCTAAAAAGAGTACGTTCACTTAAATTAAATCCTCAAGTAGATTTATATGAACAGATTAGAAAGGCACAAGAATCAGTAATCAAGGATGATACTGAGAAGTTAAAAGAAATGATTAAGGAATTAGAACAAGGAACAGATGGAATTTGGAGATTCCATAAGAAAAGGATGTGGATACCTAAATTAGGAAACATACGTCACCGTATATTAGAAGAAGCCCATAGGTCTAAGTATACGATGCATCCTGGAAGTGATAAGATGTTTCAGGATTTAAGAAAGAATTTTTGGTGGATAGGAATGAAAAATGATATAGCAGCATATGTTGCCAAGTGTTTAACCTATTCACAAGTCAAAGCTGAACATCATAAACCTTCAGGTTTATTGCAACAGTTAGAAATGCCTATTTGGAAATGGGAATTAATAACAATGGATTTTGTTACTAAATTACCCAAAACAAGAAAAGGTAATGATACAATCTGGGTGATTGTAGACAGGCTAACCAAGTCAGCTCATTTCCTACCAATGAAGGAAACTTTCAATATGGAACAATTAGCTAAATTATATGTAAATGAAGTAGTTTCTTTACATGGAATTCCTCTATCAATTGTTTCTGATAGAGATAGTCGTTTTACCTCACATTTTTGGACAAGTTTCCAAAAAGCAATGGGAACCAAGTTGAATCTAAGCACCGCTTATCAACCTCAAACAGACGGACAAAGCGAAAGGACAATTCAGACAATGGAGGATATGCTTAGAGCTTGTGTAATTGATTTCGGAGGTAATTGGGACGATCACTTGCCATTGATAGAATTTTCTTATAATAATAGTTATCACACAAGTATCAATGCTGCACCATTCGAAGCACTTTATGGACGAAAGTGCCGAACGCAAGTCTGTTGGGCAGAAATTGGAGAAAAGCAACTATCTGGACCTGAGATAGTACAAGAAACAACAAGCAAAATCATTCAAGTCAAGGAACGACTGAAAGCAGCACGTGATCGACAAAAGAGTTATGCTGATAACAGACGAAAACCGTTGGAATTTCAAGTAAGAGATAAAGTATTATTAAAAGTCTCTCCTTGGAAAGGAGTGGTAAGATTCATCAAGAGGGGAAAGATAAGCCCCAGGTATGTTGGACCTTGAGATTATTAGAAGAATAGGACCTGTAGCCTATCAGCTACAACTGCCAGAGGAAATGGCAGGAATACATGATGTATTTCATGTATCTAATCTCAAGAAATGCTTAGCTGATGAATCACTAATAGTACCTCTTAAAGATATAAAGTGAAATGATAATTCAGACTTTGGAAGACATGCTAAGAGCCTGTGTGATAAACTTTGGAGGAAGTTGGGATGAACATTTGCCACTAATAGAATTCTCTTATAACAATAGTTATCATACAAGCATTAATGCTGCTCCATTTGAAGCACTCTACGGACTAAAATGCCGAACGCCTGTATGTTGGGCATAAATAGAAGAGAAAAATTATCAGGTCCTGAAATTGTGCAAGAAACAACCGACAAGATAATTTAAGTCAAGGAAAGACTGGAAACAGCACGATATTGTCAAAAGAGTTTTGCAGATAATCGACACAAGCCATTGAAATTTCAAGTTGGAGATAAAGTATTGTTAAAGGTTTCTCCTTGGAAAGGAGTAGTTCGATTTAGTAAAATGGAAAGCTAAGCCCAAGATTTGTTAGACCATTTAAGGTTATTAAAAGAATTGGACCAGTAGCTTATCCGCTAAAGTTACTAGAAGAAAGGGCAGGTATACATGATGTGTTTCATTTATGCAACTTAAGGAAATGCTTAGCTGATGAATCCCTTGTAGTGCCTCTTCAAGACATAGAGGTTAATAAGAAACTGAAATTTGTTAAGAAGCCTCTACAACCTGAAGACAAAAAGGTCAAGAACCTCAAGCGTAAAAGATTGATTCTGGTCAAAGTGAAATGGGATTCGAAAAGAGGACCCGAATACACATGGGAATTAGAATCAGAAATGAAGCGAAAGTATCCCTACTTATTCCAGTGAATCTCGATGTCAAGATTTTAAGCAAGGTGGAGAGGATGTAACAAATCCCAAAATACCCTATAAAGAACCCTGATCGAAACCTAGACCTGCACGAAGAAACCCAACAAGGAAAACGAAACATTCAACACCAGGCATCTCAGGCTCCACGCGGGAGAATCCCCTGATTCTCTCGCGACGCGCGGGAGAGTACCGGGACACTTGGCACCGTTTCGTGACAAGTGGCAAGGCTACACATGAGACGAAGCTGACCTAGCCCTAATAGGCAACTGTCGCGCCACGCGGGGGAGACCCTTGATCCTCCCGTGACGCGCCTAGGAAACCCAGGTGGGCTATATAAAGGCAGGAGTGGGAGAAGTTCAATTGTACTTGTTCGATCACAAATCGATACTCTTGCTCTCTCGTTCTATCGTTATTATTACCCGAACCCCTAAATCCTAAAAATCTGCTCCGTAGAAAGTGTGCTAACCCTGATCACTGGTACGATACCTTGTCTGATCGATCTAAAACCAAACAATGGATGTCAAAGGGTTGCCTGAATAAGGCTATACTTTGTTAAATACATTGAGGTTTTGATCTCTTAATTATCGTTAAAGTTTAAATTGGGTTAATACACTAATACATGTTTCATTGTATGTTTAATTAGGAATCCAAGCTTAATATCAGGAGGCTGTAAAAAAATCAAAACCCTAATTCTGCAAAGTGAATCATTCTCTTTTTATCAAGTGCTTTCAAAACTCTAAATGTTTTCTAAGTTGTATTTACAGTGATTAAGTCTTTGTATTCTGAAATTACAGCCGGTATGTGGGGTTTTGTATACGTTACTTGACAATCTTTACTATTGGACAAAGGGTTAGCTAATAGTGGTATGACCACAATCATAGGAACTGCCACCGAGTGACAAGTACTGTGGGTAATTGAAAGAAATAAACAAATGTAAAAACTCTTAAAGCTGTGATTACAATACTTTGTTTTTTTATACAAATGAATGAACTCACCAATATTTTTCGCTAATAAAATATTTTAAACGCGTTTCAGGTGACTTACTGTGAAAATAAAGGAATTTGCTACGAAGAACTGAAGGCTTAAATAAAGTGGCTATATTACCAGAATAAAGAAAAGAGAATGTGTTTTGTAAAAATAGGGTTTATCCCTATAAAAATCTTCTATAGTAATATGGGTTTTATCCCAGTAGTTTAATATTAAAACTTCAGTATTTCACAATTCTGATTTTTTCCTAACTACGGCCCTAATGAATTTTTCCGCTGCGAATTTAATAAACACCGGTACCACTGCTGGGGACTGCTGTAACTGCTCACGGCTCCCGCCCAGGGTGGGTTCGGGGGTTGTGACACATGATCAAACAAATGGACCTGTTTATCATCAAACTGTGATTAGTGGACCTGTTCATCTCAAAATTCTACGTATCAAACCATGATCAAACCATCATCACACAAACCATGATCAATAATTATACATATCAAAATTCCATAATTATACATATCAGCAAACCTTGTTAATTCCATAAATATACATATCAAAAAGTCAAGTTAAGTTAATATCTAAATAATCATTGTATAACTACACATACTTAAACCATAATTACTAAGTTAATAATTAGGCATAATCAAAAGAACCAAACTAGTATTATACTTGCCTTGGTTAAGGTGGGTGGTGATGGCATTGCTCGGTGATGGCCGTGATGTTGGAGTGATGGTGGGAACACCACAACAATGTTGAGCGCAATGTTATTCAACCCTCTCATAAGCACCGTCACCCGCACCATGGTATGGTGGTTCTAAGTCTCTATAGGCCTCACTTCAGCTACATTTTGAATCAAGTAAGTACATTCAAGTGAGAATTGCATAAACAAGCTTAATCAAGTGAAATCAAGCTTAATCAAGTTAAAATCAAAAGGAAATCATACCATGAATCGAATCGTTTTCAACCTCAATTGAGAATTCCATGCTCCACAATAATGTTGTTGGTTTCCAGCGACTCTGTGTGTGTGGTAGAAGGTGATGGTTTGGTAAAGTAATGGTGTTAGATTGTGAGGATGTGAAGATAATGGAGGTCTTCAAGTTTAGGTTAGAAACTTAAGTTGTGAAAACGACAATTATACCTCTAACACTAACAGTCAACAAAACGTTTGAATGACGATAGGTGTTAGAGAGTGATGAAATTTCCACCACGGGGTGCCATATAGCAAAAATTGGAAGAGGGGATTTCAAGGTGCAATTTGGAGCAAACCAAAGGGTGGGAAATTGCACTTTTACTCATTATAATATTAATCACAAAAAATAATTTGTATTTCACAATATATAAATATGAATAATTTTGTAACATCTCGAAAACATATTTGGTAATTAAACCAAATTTATCAGGGATGAGCAGGTAAAATACCATTAATGGTAAAAGTTAACCCGGTAAACATTAGAATTTAATTAAATAAACCTAATGTTAAATAAAAGATAAATGAATACCTTTTAGAGAATAAAGTTTATAAAAGGTCCGAGTTATCGGGATTTAATTTAAATCGGTTTGTAGCTTTTCCGAACTTAGTAAATCCAATTATATTGTTTGTGTTTACAATTGACATGAAAATATGTTACTACGAATATTAACCTAGTTAACATACATGTTTATTAATGGTTAAGTAAGCCTTAACCAAACAAAATACTAACCAAACCTATGGGACTAAAGTTGGTTAAGTGTGAAAGTTGTTTTGTAAAATAGATGGAAAAATAAAAAAACTCAGGTTTGGTGTGTGTGTGAACGAGAATGAGAGAGAGAGAGAGGGAGGTGAAGTTCCTCTTCAAGATCCCTAATACACAAAATCAATAGATTTAAGGTGAAATACAAGTAAGTTCCCCTGCATGTTTGATGATTTTAGCTTTCTAACATCATCTAAACCTAAGGTATCTGATGAATTTATGTATAATGAGTTTTTATGTTAGGTGGGTTTTGATGATATGATGAAATTGATGATTTATGTATGTTCATACTCGTCATACTTGCTTGTATATGTAAAATACTTGATTAATTTAAAGATTTGATTTAAGTGTTCATACATGTCATGAAGTGGGTTTTGATGATATGATGAAATTGATGATATAATAGTGATATATTCATCATGTTTACTAGTTTGTGTGAGAGACTTGAATAATTTAGATTTTGGGATAAATGTCCGATCATATGATGAAATGGGTTTTTGCATAAGAGATGAAAACCCCAAGTTCTAGTATGATAGTTTGATGAATTAGCATTTGATGATTGAAACTTATGTTAACTTGATGTTAATAAATGTATAAACTTGTTGAATTGAAAAAAAAATATGGTGATTTTGGTTGAGAAATTTAGCTAATAAGATCGCCAAAAAATGATGCCAACCAATTGTTTGATAATATGCATAAATGAGTTTTTTGAACTTGTTAGTGCAATTATACTTGTGAATTGGCAGTTTGAGTTTTTAAATGTCAAACTAACCTATAACAGGATCGAATGATAAATATGGTATGGGAGTCCATAAGGTATAATGGTCATGATAAAGGATGACTAATCTAACCATCTTATGGATGTTATGTAATAGTTTGACTTTTGAAAAGCTAGGTGGGAGCTTGGAAAGGAACAAGTCAAGCGAGTCAAAGACGAGAGAAAGCATGATCGGATGTAAGGTAAGTAAAGCTTACACCTCTTAAATAGAACCACTACTTATGGGATAACGAGCTAAATGCGCTGCTAGTTTTCATTTAAACTTATAAAAGTTTTCCGGTTTGAAAAAGGATAAAATTTGACTAAAATGCCCTCAAATAACGGTTCGGGAAAACTACTGCTAAGGTAGAGTTAACAAAGAGTTCCTTAATAGATTTGATGATCCTGGTACATAAAAAAGTAGGACGCAAGAATTAGTATGCGAAATGCATCCTAACAGGTCGTTGGGTAATTAATTTCAAATTGAAAGAATGATTTGAAAAGCTAAAGAATTCGGGTTTAAATGAAGGTTCTGAACCTACAAATGTGAGGGAAGGTTCTAAAAATGGTAAACCTGAAGTTGAGTCAAGTTGTGTGCGAAAATAGTGAATACTTGGCAAAATTCCGAACAAGGGTAAAAACTACCAGCATTGTAAACTTTCTAGAAAACTATCCCACCCGCGCCACACGGAGGAGACGTCAAGCCCCTTCGCGACATGCAGGGACGCCAGGTTAAAGAAAGTCAAGATGGTGCTCCCCCGCGCCACGCGAGGGAGCTGGGTAGCCCTTCCGCGACGCGTGGTGGAACTCTGTTTCAATGAGATGGTTTTGCTTATTATTTTAAACATGTTTGACTGTTTGACTTAAACGCTAACTATTTTAAGTGTTTATGGAAGGCTTTTGCTAAGCCAGGAACAGGACGGACGGACGACCAAGCGCGCAAAGAACCGAACACGACTAATCCGCTATCTATCTGGAGACGATCCACGGGAAGATTGAAGCATGATCGTGCATGGAAAAGCTTTCGAGTTTAAAAACTTTAATATTGAAAAATGTGAATCACGTGTAAGAATTCATTATATCAGTTCACCCGGGTTATCGGTTAACCCAGACGTGCAAGCTCTAAGTAAAAAAATCTGGGACCAAATCATCCTTTAATTAAAATATTTTTTAAAACGGGCTAGAGTGTTACAAATTTTATCAAAATTTATATTCAAAAGAAAAGTTTATTTTCCAAATAAAGAAGCTACTAGAATGAAACCGTACCAAACAATAGTTAAGGGAAAATAAGTATAAGACTTAAAAAAATTTCGGGTATATATTTCGTGTAAATGCATATAGTTTCGGGTAATCAGGCCGCATATCACCTAATCACATTCCTGTCTGTTACCCAAGAAATATGTTTTTTATTCTCATACCCGGTCTTATACCTATTGGGTATCGTGTATACCCACCCTAAATACTTCGGGTTTCCAGTATATCCATCGGGCTCGAGTTTTTTGTCATCGCTACATGGAACTCCAACCCACAAACACTCATGTATGGACTTGTGCAATGATGCATCAACAGTTCTCTCTTTCATGCATTGCCGATATGGGCTTGATGCGTGAATAGTTTTTTAAGATCGAGTTGAGCTCTACTCATGAATAGCTTTTTAGCCTCAAGCACGTCCAGTTTATCATATATATATTTACGCTTATTTTTATATCTCGTGACAATTACAATTTCTATACATATATAACAATATATATAGTTATTTTTTATCATAATTATATATATATATATATATATAATAATTAGTTTGCAAATAGATATTTAATATATCAGATAAAAAAACTTATGTAAATAATATGCTTGTTAAGACTCGAGAGCCTATTCGATCTTGATAAATGATACTCAAACTCAGACTTATTTTTTAAAAAAACTTAATGAGTTTCTAAATGTTTCATTAGGTGAGGAACTACGAGGCTAATTGCCTCTAAGCTTTTGGGGTTACATCAGGTGGGAGCCTGAGAAGCTTGTTTACTTCTTAGCTTCTAAAGTCACACTAGGTGAGGACCTGAGAAGCTGCTTACTTTTGGGTTTCGATGTCATAATAAGTAAGGACCAGAGAAGCTAATTTTCATTCTAATGAATGGATGTATTCTTTCTTATCAAGTAAGGAGAGTGACTTGTTGTAACGCTTCGCATTTTTGTACCTTTCCTATTTTAGCAAGTCTTGTACTTTCCATTTTTTTGTCACTTGTACTCTTGTTGTATTCTACTTTCGATTCTATTTGTAATCCGAGATGATTGATCATAATGAAAACGAAATTATTTTAATCATGTTCACGTTAATCAAGTTAGACTTACGTGCAAATTAAATTCAAAATTCATGTTTGAACGATATATTATTTGTGATTCTTGATTCTTTATTATACATCGACACTTGAAACTCGTAAAACCGATTAAAACTCGTAAAATAATCAAAGTTGGAAAAAAATATGAAAAATACCCCATCCGTCCGGATGGAGCCCATCCGTAGCTAAGCCCATCCGGACTTAGCGCATCCGTGCGAAATTCTGGGGAAACCCTAGGTTCCCCCGAATCTATAAATAGAGACCTTGTGTCTCCATTCCAATTTGCTCATTCCTCTTGCAAACGCTCTCGAATTGTTGTTGCGATCAAAATTATTGTAAGAGTTGCTCCTTCTCCTTTCTTGATCATTTTCTTACATATCTTGAGTTTTATTCACGAAACCTTAATCTTTTTGCAAAACCATTGATTCTAATCATCTCGAAGATGGTTTCCACTCGTTTTGCCTAGGCAAACTATTGTGGAGCATCACTTAAACGAGATTGAATCAAAATCAAAATACTTTACAACTTAATTACAATTTTCTTTCAACTATTATGCAACCTAGATGAAATCCAGAATCCATCAGGTTCTCAACTCACTTTTTAGTTAAGAACCTGCGTTAGGGTTAATTTTCATCAAGGAATGATCTGTTTCGATGGATCAAACAAACTTCTTCATCAAGAACATCCATCCGGCCGAATGGACTTCTGCCCCATATTCTGTTTTGATTTTTGATTTCGTTTTCACTTGTTGGTCATTAACTAAAATGTTGTATCTACTAAAATAAATAAATTAAACGAATACTTCTATGTTTTCAAATAAAATCAGTTAAATCAAAACAATTTGCGACAACAGCAGGCCATCCGTCTAAATAGGATATGCCCATCCGTCCTAATGGACTCTGTTACCAAACCAAATCATTTTCCTTCTGTTTAACATCAAGTTATTACTTCAGATTGTTTTATTTACTGTTCAAATCATTTACATCACTGTTTTAACACTTAAATCAGAACGTATCACACACAAATCAGTCCATCCGTCCTTGACAGAAGCCCATTCGTCCGAATGGACTGTTGAACACTTTAACTTGTTTATTTTTCGTAAACTGATCCTATACACTTCCACTTCAGTAAACTTATACTCCTATTCGAACATTTCAGTTTAATCTCGAGACTTCATCAAATCCCGCTCGCGGTTTAGCATTTACATATGCAAAACTGTGAGTATACTCGATCCCATTTTAAGTTTTAAACACTTTGGGTGCAACATGTATTCTATATAAAAACACGCAACATTTGACACTTGTTATCATCACACTCTATCCACATTTAAACATGAAAACATATTGATACTTGTTAATCTCATATGCTATGTATACATTTTATGTCTATATGCCCATTAACTTCGATCAAGCCTACCTTAACAATTATAGCGCTATAGGTTTAGTCTTGGGGTATTGTTAAGTAAAACATGTTAACCTCCCTTGAGTCTTAGGGAAAGGCAAGTTTGCATTGGAAACTTTGGATTGACATATAGTTTACACCGTTTCAGCATATTAGTAACTTGTATTATGTTATTCATGATGGATATGAGTACGTTTAAACACTTTTATTCTATTTTATGCTATGTAACAAAACTTGTATACTCGCCAACTTTTTTGTTGATTTTATTTTAATACATATTGCAGGTTGAACGATGATGCTAGTGAAGAAACAAAGTTAGGGTGGACTTAGAAACACACTCTAGAATAAACAATGTTTTATTGATTCTATGTTTTGATACAATTTGGTTATCTTTGAAACAATGTATGAATTCTAGTATTTTATGAAATTTAGATTTAATTATATTGTCACAATTAGTGTTATGATGCTTTGGATGATTTGTTTGTCTCACTCCGATATTTCCGTCATCGGTTGGGGTGTGACACTTGTCTTGGAAGCGTATTAGAGATAAGTTTGTGCTAAATGGTAAGGTACGTGGGAGGTTGCTTTATACTCTTCTCAGTGGACGAGCCTACTTTTATTCCTTTAACAACTCGTTAGCCGGAGAAGGTACATTCTTTCTTTCCAAAATTATCCGGTTTTTTAAGGGGAAGTTAAGCATCTTCCTTAGGTGACATGCTTGTTCCCTTAAGGATTATGGTGTATGGAAAAGTGGTTAGTCTTGTATGGATGATTCAACAAAAATTTTGTTCATCCTTAGGAAATGTTTGTTTGACTTGTATGGTTAAGATGTTGAGCTACCAACCACCTTACCTTATTTGCCACTAACTGGAAGCTTCATGACGTAAGCTGTTTTGGTTTATTTGGTAGCTTCTGACCTGCTTATCTTATTTAGGCTAGTAGCTTTCGGTCTTATAGGGTTTTGGCATCAAACTTAATAGCTTGTTGTTTATGAACTTGTAGCTTCGAGCTTGTGGCCTCTGAGCTTGTAACTTTCAAGCTTATAGCTTCAAGCTTCATAGATTTCAAGCCTATAAATCTCGAGATTATAGCTTCTGGGCCTATACCTTTAAGCTTGTGGCTTCTGAGCCTATAGCTTCCAGCTTTTGAGTTTCGGAGCTTCTAGCTTCTAAAGGCTAATGCTATCATGGTGTGTTAAAAATATGCATGCCATATGCATAGGAAGGTTCCAACATGTTCAGGTGATTTTAGACGGATAAGTCTTTAGGGGTGCGCTTCGTTAGTTATTCGTTGAATGTGACATGTTCATGCAGAGATTTTGAAATGCGTTTTATATGTCAATGAGTTGTGTTTACAACAAAGAAAACTATTTTATTAGTTGTTTTCTTCGACAATGGTTTGTGTGAAACCAAGAAAATCGGAGATCGAGTGTTTATTTTTCGTAATACGTCACGTTGATATTTACATGAGTTGACGTAGGATGATTTAGTAGCTTCTTAACCTGAACTGCCTTGGAACTTGAGATATGTGTAGTAACCGAGCTTCTGGCTGCTGTTACTCATGTCCTAGCTTCCTGCCTAATGCTTCCACATCATAAGCTCCCCAGTCATAAGTGTCTATAACGTTGGTATAGGTGCTTATGATTTAATAAAATGTGGTTAAAGGTCGAACTTCTAACAACAAGCTATAGTAGCATAGAGCTTGGTAATAAGAGTTTTCTTTCAGGAGAGCTAGAAGCTTTATGTGAGAAACTACTAGTAGGAAGCTATTTGTGTGCGAAAAAATGTTGTACAAATATTTATTTCCTAGTTTGTTTTTCAGTGATAGATGTTTAAAGGGAGATTTATTATAAAGAAAATGTGTTTAAGGTGCCTGAGGCACCCTATATATAGTTGTTATATGCCCAAGGATTGCTTGGTCATATGCTTTATGTCTACTTTGGGCTACTTGCTTATCTGCTTTCAGCTAGGGAAAGTCTGACATTTGCCTTTTTGGTGTAAGAGCTGCAATATAGTATTTGGATAGAGATCTTTTATCTATATGACTTTTTTCTAGGAATTGTGTTTTGTCAATATATGTTGACTTTGTGACCATTAAATTGTTTGGTTACTCCAACAAGATGCTTACGATTTTATGAGCTAAGAAACTGATACACATAGATGGGAAGCTGGTGCGCATAGCTTCCGAGCTTCTTGACTTCCTTAAAAGTGGATTTATCCACCCACGTCATCAGCTCCCTAGTGAGTAGTAGTCATGACGAAGTAATAAGTGCTTCTGACTAACTTTTAAGTTCTTCTGCCATGCTTCTTGCTTCTTAGCTTCTTGGTTATTGAGCTATGCAAGAAGCTGATATGCTTCATGTATTTTGACCAAGTTAGCATACCTACTTTCACTATCAGTCCTCAGTCAAAGGTGTTTATGATTAGGATGTAGGTGCCTCTAGCTTAAGTTGTCATGCTTCTAGCTTCTCCTCTTATTGCAGCTTCTGGCCTGAGCTTCCTGGTGTATTTTTACAGCTGTAAAGCTGCTTAAAAGCCTGAGGTGAACAATGACATGTCTTTTCCTGACTTGAATAGTGATAATATATAACAACCCTCCTAAATAATCCGACACCCTAAAAATAATTAGAGTGCCTTAATAGGTCCTAAAATACACCCCGAATACCCTTATTTTTATTAAAATTAAATAAAAAAAAATAAAGGGGCTTTGGCGGGCCGCGTAAGACCATCTCTTGGTCTACGCGGGGCGCGAGCGAAGGGACATGAGGCGCAACCCGGTGCTGCCACGTGTCGTGCAATGTGTCGAAGGTAGGGTTGAGTCGGATCAGCTAGGGCCTACCCTAGCTACCCTCGCGGGCCGCGTAGCCCTTGGCTACCATATACACGGGGTGCGACGAAACCCAAATCAGGCCCTATATATAGAAGGCATCGGCTGATCATTCGAACTCGCACCAAATTTCTTTCTCTCTCGAAATTCTGAAGAGTAAACATAATTTTTGGGTATAATACCCCCCTAAATAACGAAGTTCTACCCCGTTGTAAGTATCGTAACCCCGGTTACGTATTAGATACGCTGCCCGATTGATCCAGAGTTCCGTAACGGCTGTCGAGGTTCTGCCCGACGTAGTCGTTGGAATGCCGTCTCGGGGAGGGTATTACTAATGTAAATATTGGGTTATTATACTAACGCGTGTGCATTTGTGTAATTTATAGATAATTACCAGGAAACCCTTAAAGAAAACCTAAGACATCAATGTGAGTAATCTCCTTTTTGTAAACTGTTTTTACAAAACCTTTTATATTTTACATTATGATTAGCAGTGATTGAGTCTTTGTAATTCTTCAATTACTGTCGGTATGTTGGGGTTTTGTATACAAAATGTGGAACACGTTACCATTGGACAAAGAGTTAGCCAATGGGTAATATGACCCACCAGTCAGGATTGACAGTACTGAATGAGTAATTGTGTAGAAATAAACATTGTAATCGCTCTCAATACTGTGAAAAGATAAAACTCTTCTTGATTAAACTGGGATTCACTCACCAGTATTTCCCACTTAAAAAATGTTTTTAAACGCGTTTCAGTTAACAAAATGTGAAAGCCAACTAGAAGCCAGCTGGACAACACTGAAGGCTTGGAGAAAGTGGCTATAAAAGTTACCTAAATAAAGAAGATGTTTTATTTCAATAAAACATGATTTATTCCTATAAATTAGTTTGTAATAAAAACTTGGATTTTATCCCAATATAGTTATTAATATAAAATGTGGTGTTTTACTCTGATAAAATATTTCCTAACTACGGTCCTGATGAAATTTCCGCTGCCAAAATAATAAACACCGATACCACCAATACTGATTCTCGTTGCCGCCCGTTCCCGGGATAGATAGGGGGCAGGGGTTGCGACAGAAGGTGGTATCAGATTTAAGCCACTGATTCAGCCACAAAAGTGTTCTGCTGACACCAAGATATTATTCAAAGTGTTAGGAAATAAATTATGGAAATACGTGCATAATTGTATATTATTGTTGTGTGCTATTTGACTATTTGTTTGTTTACAGTATGAGCGACCAAGGACCTCCCGACGCCTACCGTCAGTTGTCCAGCTCACCTAGAAGCGAAGGCACCTCTTCACAGCCTGCCCTCTCAGGGTATTCAGCTGACAATGAAGATGGGATATTCGTGTTTAAGGCTCAGTCTGAAGAGCCATTCCCTCCTAAAAAGAGAGGATGGTTCAGTAGGGGAGCACATGAACGTAGGAAAAGAATGAAAAAGTTACAACATCAACGAGCCTTAGCAGCCGCTAAAAGAGAAACAGATGCCCACACACAGGATATGCTCAATAGGAGTCTAGCAAATTTCCATATCCTAGCAACCACAGCTGCCGACCCTAATCTGGAGCAACTCATAGCACCCCAACCATTACCACTGTTTCCCCCCACAGCCAATGGAAATTGAAACCAATCCATAAAATCAATTCCCAATGCCTGATTTCATCCCAGAAGAGATACCTAGAATACCAGCACCTAATCCCTTAGACCCAGACTACGACCTGTGGTTAGATGACCATAGGGACTACAAGCAACGCTACTAAATACCAGAAGACACACCTATGCCAAACCTAGCAGCTTACCCAGGTTTGGACCCTCTAGATCCCTACTATGACAGCGATCAGTACATTAGGGAAATTTTAGAGAATCCATACCCGTACCAGGAACCCATGCCCCAGTTCCCAAACCCAGTCCCAGCACCTGCACCCCCAATGAGTGCAGAAAATGTGCAAGAACTCCGAACCTTCGGTGAGGAGATTTTAGAAAGTAGCGAGAGGATGAGGCAGGTCGGAGAACGACTCGTCTGGAAGTATGACTAGCGTAATATGGAGTTCTGGATGAACCCATATCAGTGAAGGTGGTAGTAGTAATAATAATAATAATATAATAATATATAATATGTGTGTATGTTTGAAAAAAAAATATAATAGCTATAAATGCCTACTAGTATTGTAATTTTGATTACAGTTGTATTGTAATATATATAGATGCATAATGTATAAGAAAGAGTGAGTCGCAATGTTCGACGTTTTTTTATCAATATGCGTGTTATGTGATTGATTGTATTAAGATATTATCTTGTGATATTAATACGTGACCAATGTTTAAAATTCAGATGGACGAAGAAGTGAATCAAGAAAACCCGAATAATAACCCGGAAAACCAGAATAACGATAACCCGAACAATGATAATAATGGAAACCAAGTGGATAACAGTGCCATTCAACACATAGTGGCACAAGGAATAATAGATGCGATTCCATATATTATCAAGACGGTTAAGGAAGCTGAAAATAAAAGTAACCATAGCAGTAAACGACCCACTGAACCTGAACACAGTGTAAACAATGGACCCATACTTCAAGTGCCCATTCCCAAAAGAAGAAGAACCATGTCTTATGGTTGTTCTTATAAAGAATTCTGGTCTTGTAAACCAATGGAATTCTCGGGCAATGAAGGGGCCGTTGCAGCTCTACGCTGGATAGAAAAAAACTGAGGCAGTCTTAAAAATAAGCAAGTGTGCGGAAGAGGATAAGATAATGTTTGCTTCCAATCTGTTTAAAAACTCAGCCTTAGAATGGTGGAACACTATCCTCCAGTCTAGGGGAAGTGACAGGGTTTACAATATGGAATGGGAGGAATTTAAGAACATGGTGGAAAGGAAATTCTGCCCTCCCAATGAAAAAGAACAAATAGCAAATAAGTTTCTAAACCTTAGAATGACTGGAGTGGATAGTAAGGGTTACATTACGTTATTCTTTGAATATGCTAGAATAATACCAACCATTGCATCACCAGAACCAGTATTAATCTCCCGCTACATCTGGGGATTAATTAGTGAGATAAGGCATGTAGTCAAGGCGGCTAGACCTCAAACTATAGAAGAAGTTGTAGAACAAGCAAATACCTTGACAGATGAATTAGTGCGTACACGGGAAGAGGATCAAAGGAAGAACTTAGCTCAAATGCTTACCCAAGAATTTCGCTCTGGAAATTCCAACCGTGGGAAAAAATATAGGTTCTACCTCTGCACCTTATTGCAAGTATTGCAAAAGGAAGCATTCTGGAAGATGCTCCATATATTGCAACTTCTACAAAATATCTGGACACAAGGAAGAAGACTGCAGGAAGAAACCTAACAACATGATATGCTACAACTATGGAGAACAAGGCCATATCAAGCCAAACTGTCCGAAACTAGCTCCAGCTACGAACACCAAGAATACTAAAAAAGATAGAGCATTTGTTCTAACTGCAGAAGAAGCCAAGATGATTCCGGACGTGATAGCCAGTACGTTTTTAGTTAATGATACTTTTTCTAAAGTGTTATTCGACTCTGGTGTGAACCAAAGTTTTATTAATACTTCATTTTGCAAACTTCTTAATCAACCATTAACTAAACTCCCACAAGAATGTCTAGTAGAGACAGCACAAGGGGAAACCGTTAGGATTTCTGAAATCTTGCAGGGAGCAAGAATAGAATTTTTAAATCAAAAGTTTATTGCAAACCTTTACCCAATGAATCTGGCAGGATTTAATGTTGTATTAGGAATGGATTGGTTAGTAACCAATAAAGCCAGTATTTTATGTGATCAAAAGTCAATCCAAGTGAATTCACCAAAAGGTGAAAAGATCACAATTAAAGGAGATAAGCCATCCAGATCTACAAAATTCATCTCTGTAATGAAAACAACAAGTTATATAAGAAAATGATCTTTAGTGTATTTGATTTCCATAATCACTAACGCTAAAGGAAAAGAACTGAAAGATATTCCAGTAGTATCTTAGTTTCCAGAGGTGTTTCCAGAAGAATTACCAGGACTACCGCCAGACAGGGAAGTTGAATTCAGAATCCACCTGCTACCAGGAACAGCACCAATTGCAAAAGAGCCATATCGTTTGGCACCCACAGAAATGCAGGAACTGAAGAAACAGTTAGACGAGTTGTTGGAAAAAGGATTCATGCAGCCAAGTTCATCGCCATGGGGAGCGTCGATCTTATTCGTTAAGAAAAAAGATGGATCGATGCGTGTGTGCATTAATTACCGTGAATTGAACAAGGTCACGATTAAAAAGCGGTATCCATTACCGAGAATCGATGATCTGTTTGATCAATTGCAAGGAGCTCGATTTTTCTCTAAAATCGATTTACGCTCAGGATGTAATCAATTAAAGGTTCAGGAAGAGGACATTCCTAAGGCCGCTTTTAGAACAAGGTATGGCCATTATGAATTTACTGTCATGCCATTTGGTTTAACCAATGCCCCAGCTGCATTTATGGACATGATGAACCGAATATGTAAGTCATATTTGGATAAATTCATAATTTCCTTTTAGATGATATTCTCATTTACTCTAAGAATAAGGAGGAACATGCAAGACATCTGCACGCACTTCTAAGTCTATTAAGAAAAGAAAAGCTTTATGCAAAGTTTTCAAAGTGTAAATTTTGGTTAGAACAGGTACAATTTCTTGGGCACTTAGTCAATCATGAAGGAATTCATATGGATCCCACCAAGATCGAGGCGATTACCAAATGGAAAACCCCTGAATCACCAACCGAGGTTAGAAGTTTCTTAGGATTCGCCGGTTATTATAGAAGACTTATTCAAGATTTTTCTTGAATAGCCATTCCTTTAACTAAGTTAACCTATAATCCATTAAGTTTGAATGGGGACCAAAACAAGAAGAATCATTTAGAACCCTTAAGCAAAAATTAACTAACACACCCATACTAGCGTTACCAGAAGGAACTGAAGACTTTGTAGTCTATTGTGACGCTTCTAAGTTAGGTTATGGATGTGTGTTGATGCAACGCCAAAAGGTTATAGCTTATGCATCGAGACAACTTAAGAAGCATGAAGAGAATTATTCAAACCCTGATCTAGAATTAGGAGCCATAATTTTTGCCCTTAAAATTTGGAGACATTACCTTTACGGTAGTAAGTTTACCATTTTCACTGATCATAAGAGTTTAAGGTATGTTTTTGGGCAAAAGGAATTGAATATGAGGCAAAGACACTGGATGGAGATACTTAGTGATTATGATTGTAATATCCGGTATCATGCAGGAAAAGCAAATGTAGTAGCCGGTGCTTTAAGTCAAAAGTATCACGAAAAGTCAAAAAGAGTACATTCTCTTAAATTAAATCTACAGGTAGATTTAAATGAACAGATTAGAAAAGCACAAGAATCAGTAATCAAGGACGATACTAAAAATCTGAAAGGAATGATTAAGGAATTAGAACAAGGAACAGATGGAATTTGGAGATTCCATAAGAAAATAATGTGGATACCTAAATTAGGAAACCTACGTCACCGTATATTAGAGGAAGCCCATAAGTCTAAATATACGATGCATCCTGGAAGTGATAAGATGTATCAGGATTTAAGAAAGAATTTATGGTGGATAGGAATGAAAAAGGATATAACAACTTATGTTTCTAAATGTTTAACCTGTTCACAAGTCAAAGCTGAACATCAGAAACCCTCAGGTTTATTGCAGCAGTTAGAAATGCCGATGTGGAAGTGGGAATTGATAACAATGGATTTTGTTACCAAATTACCCAAAACAAGAAAATGTAATGATACAATCTGGGTGATTGTAGACAGGCTAACTAAGTCAGCTCATTTCCTACCAATGAAGGAAACTTTCAGTATGGAACAGTTAGCTAAATTATATGTGAATGAGATAGTTTCATTACATGGAATTCCTTTATCAATTGTTTCTGATAGAGATAGCCGTTTTACCTCTCATTTTTTGACAAGTTTCCAAAAAGCCATAGGAACCAAACTCAATCTAAGCACAACTTATCATCCTTAAACGGACGGACAAAGCGAAAGGACAATTCATTTCGGAGGTAATTGGGACGATCACCTACCATTAATAGAATTTTCTTACAATAACAGTTACCATACCAGTATAAACACTGCACCATTCGAAGCACTTTATGGACGAAAGTGCCGAACTCCAGTCTGTTGGGCAGAAATTGTAGAAAAGCAATTATCTGGACCAGAGATAGTACAAGAAATGACTGACAAAATCATTCAAGTCAAGGAACGACTGAAAGCAGCACGTGATCGACAAAAGAGTTATGCTGATAATAGACGAAAGCCGTTGGAATTTCAGGTAGGAGACAAAGTGTTATTGAAAGTCTCTCCTTGGAAAGGAGTGGTAAGATTCATCAAAAGGGGAAAGCTAGGCCCCAGGTATGTTGGACCTTTTGAGATTATTAGAATAATAGGACCTGTAGCCTACCAGCTACAACTGCCATAGGAAATGGCAGGAATACATGATGTATTTCATGTATCTAATCTCAAGAAATGCTTAGCTGATGAATCACTGTTAGTACCTCTTAAAGATATAGAAGTAAATGAGCAGCTAAAATTTGTAGAAAGACCTCTACAGATTGAAGACAGGAAAATTAAGAACCTCAAGCATAAGAGATTAGTTCTGGTCAAAGTGAAATGGGAATCTAAAAGAGGACCAGAGTACACATGGGAGCTTGAATCAGAAATGCAAAGGAAATATCCACACTTATTCTAGTAGATCTCGAAGACGAGCTCTAAAACAAGGTGGGGAGGATATATCAACCCTCCTAAATAATCCGACACCCTGAAAATATTTAGAGTGCCCTAATACGTCCTAAAATAAACCCCAAATACGAAAACGGGCCCCGAATACCCTTATTTTTATTAAAATTAAATAAAAACAAAAATAAAGGGGCTCTGGCAGGCCGCGTAAGACCATCTCTTGGTCTACGCGGGGCGCGAGCGAAGGGACATGAGGCGCAGCCCGGTGCTGCCATGTGTCGTGCAATGTGTCGAAGCTAGGGTTGAGTCGGATCAGCTAGGGCCTACCCTAGCTACCCTCGCGGGGCGCGACGAAACCCAAATCAGGCCCTATATATAGAAGGCATCGGCTGATCATTCGAACTCGCACCAAATTTCTTTCTCTCTCGAAATTCTGAAGAGTAAACATAATTTTTGGGTATAATACCCCCCTAAATAACGAAGTTCTGCCCCGTTGTAAGTATCATAACCCCGATTACGTATTAGATACGCTGCCCGATTGATCCAGGGTTCCGTAACGGTTATCGAGGTTCTGCCCGACGTAGTCGTTGGAATGCCGTATCGGGGAGGGTATTACTAATGTAAATATTGGGTTATTATACTAACGCGTGTGCATTTGTGTAATTTATAGATAATTACCAGGAAACCCTTAAAGAAAACCTAAGACAACAATGTGAGTAATCTCCTTTTTATAAACTGTTTTTACAAAACCTTTTATATTTTACATTATGATTAGCAGTGATTGAGTCTTTGTAATTCTTCAATTACTGCCGGTATGTTGGGGTTTTGTATACAAAATGTGGAACACGTTACCATTAGACAAAGAGTTAGCCAATGGGTAATATGACCCACCAGTCAGGATTGACAGTACTGAATGAGTAATTGTGTAGAAATAAACATTGTAATCGCTCTCAATACTGTGAAAAGATAAAACTCTTCTTGATTAAACTGGGATTCACTCAACAGTATTTCCCACTGACAAATTGTTTTTAAACGTGTTTCAGGTAACAAAATGTGAAAGACAACTAGAAGCCAGCTGGACAGCACTGAAGGCTTGGAGAAATTGGCTATAAAAGTTACCTAAATAAAGAAGATGTTTTATTTCAATAAAATATGATTTATTCCTATAAATTAGTTTGTAATGAAAACTTGGATTTTATCCCAATATACTTATTAATATAAAATGTGGTGTTTTACTCTGATAAAATATTTCCTAACTACGGTCCTGATGAAATTTTCGCTGCCAAAATAATAAACACCGATACCACCAATACTGATTCTCGCGGCCGCCCGTTCCCGGGACAGATAGGGGGCGGGGGTTGCGACATAATATGTCACTTTTTTTAGAAAACAGATGTGTTTGTCCATTGTATTCTTTCAAGCTTTCGAGGTTTTCAAGGATGTTTATATTTTTGAGATACAATGGATGAAACTAGAATAGTTATTTATTATATATGCTGAAATAAGTAAGCTATACACATAATAGAGCCGTAGGGATAATTATGTTATGAGGTTTCACATGTATCATAATAAAAACCACGTACCGCTTGCATATCTTATCATCATTATGAGAAATAGTTTTGCAATACATGTATATATATATTGCATGTATTGTGAGTCATATTTATTTACGAAGATAAGTTTCTAAACATTTGTAGATATTTAGCAACAAGCAGGCTCTAAAGAGGTTGAAGTATAAGGAACTTGGAACCTGTAAAATTGGAGCTGCAAGCTAGGAACTAGGTATCGGTAGGGCAGCTAGAATTGAAGATGTGTGTAGGAGATCTAGAAGTTATTACTCCAAGAAAAACATTCTTCCCAACCTTAGAAAGAACTTAGGAACAGTCGGAGCTGAACTACGAAGAGTTTTTTGTTCTAAGCAGCGCAGCCCCACGGTGGGCGCTACTTGTTGAAACAATAAGAGTAAGGTCAGGGGAAGGTATGAACGTTCCTCGAGTCAGCCTTATCACCTCCTAGCTTGTACCCACAACATGAAAGAACCTGTTAGAAGGGGCCAGAGACCACCCTCCGACGCTTAACATTAGTAATCCATCCAAGAAAATGTATAAACATAAAAGATAGATGCATGTATAGGTATAAGAGAGATAGAGAATGCTTCGGCAGTTTGTGGTCGAGATCCAATGGTTAGCTAGCAACTGTGGTGATTCCAAGTTGCGTAGCTCATGACTGGAAGCTACTAGTGTAGTACCTCAGGAGCTTAGCAGCTCATCTCAGTTGATTAGTTGTAATTGTATTCAAGAGAGATAGAATTGTATTGTAGAGAGAGAGAGAGTTGTAGTGAGAACCTGTCTTGGGGCTGAGGGAAGACTCCGTTTTATAGGTAGAGAAGTCTGCCTTGGGAAGTTTGTGCCAGCTCACATCTTTTATAGGTGGTAAGGTGTAACACCCCAAAAATATAGATTATATATATATATATATATATATATATTAAAATGTCAATAATAGCCAAGATAAGATAACTAGGAATAATTAACCTAGTTAGTCATGAGTTATTGAAATAATAAGGAAACTTAGTTAAGAAACCCTTTATAAAAACTTGAATAAGTGGAGGGACCAAAGTCGACAAAAAACTAAAATGGTTTTTAATTAATAAAACAAAACACCAAAACACACACTCTAGTGTGTGTTCTGGTTGTGAGAATCACAGGAGCAAAAAGGGCTCCTTCAAGTTAACCCTAGATCACTCAAAAGTAACCAAATTCAAGCAAGAAATCAAGTGCAAATCGAAACCAAGCTAAGTTTAGTGATCACTCGGGGTAGAGGATCACAAGGTATGTCGAATTTCATCTTTTGGTTACATCTTGAATTCTTGATGAACACTTGAAATCAAAAAATGAGCTTGAATGATTGATGTTTGAGTGAAATCAAGATGAATCCATGTCTAGGAGCAAACCCTGGTCAATAGTTTGATGAAGTAGTCATGATAATTATGAAATTGATAATCACCCACTTAGGTGCTAAATGGGTTTTGTAAGATAATGAAAAACACTAGAATTATGATCATCAATTTGGTGTTATTTGATTTACGTGAAGTAAGTCTACATGTTGTTATGCAAACTAGACATATGAACTTATGGAAGATGTTTAATCTTGGCTAAATAACTAGTCATGAACTTGATTGTAGATTTTATAAAATTATGCCCACAAGGTATTTGTTAAAATACCTAAACGAAAGGAAGTAGGTTGAAATTTAGAGTAAAACACGTAATCGAATTATATGGAGAATTATGCGAAATATGATGTGATGAGAGTTCTAAACATGTTGTTGGTTGAACTCTATAGGCAAGGTGATTGAATCTTCGAGTGCACAAGCCGGAGCGGCGCACGCTTGAAGGAAAAGCTATGAAGTTATGTAACTTGTTGTTTCGTTACATTGTTAGATATACTAGCCGTAATCATGTTAATGTTGTATAGTGTAATGTATGAGTTTGGTATGTCATTGAAGTGACGAAGCTCACTCGACAACCAAATGGGTCAAAAATAAATGGTTAAAACATGATTGGTATGTCGTAGAAGTGATGGTTTTCACTCGACAACCAAATGGGTCAAAATGATGTTTAAATGATAGTGCTTGAAGTGACTTGAGAGTTACTCGATAAATTAGTATAATGAGCGCGTAAGCTGAGAAACGGACACGCCAAGTTGATTTAGTGAACCCTTGGAAACATGAATTCGTTTGTTTTGGTTAATTAAGCATGCCTAAATCGTAGACATTAAGCATGATAATATCGTGTGCACAAACCATGTGATGGGAGCGAAAACGCTAATATTTGACAAGCCCGGGAATGGGTAAAAAGGACTAGATACATTCATTGCTAATAAACATGTGTTATGTTGATAGATGAAATGGGTCGAATAATCATAAGAAGGTTTTATAAGCCGTTAGCTTATAAGTCAGATTTCGATGTGAACAAAGATCATAAATGGATCCGTAGATTAATTACGGTCATATAGGAAAAAGAATCACGTAAATCGGATATATAGATCAAAAGTTATGAGGTTTTTAAGTTAGAAATTGGTTAAAATTTGTAGCTGGGCAATTGCAGCAACCAGAAGGCAAACCTTCTGTCGAAATCACGTTGTCGCGTTGTGCGACAGGAATCGGCTAACATCGTCATGGCACGCGACAACTCTCGTGGCCCGCGAGAGAAAAGGCCCAAGCTGTCGTGCCCAGCGAGAGCACAAAAAGCTGGCAATTTGTTACATTTTGTTCGTTCAACTCGTGGAACTTGTTTTAACTTGTTATTAAACTATCAAAACTAACTTTTATGTTGGTTTTGATTTTAGGTGAATGTTACGGAACTCCGGATGAAGATCAAGCGACGAACAAGGACCGAACACATGTTAGTTGAAGCTTCAGCGATGATCTTATTTTGTTTTCGTTAAAAGTGAACTTTTTAAACACTTAAAACCATATTTTGAATGTTTCTAAACATGTATGAATGTTGACATGTCAAAGTTTTTGTAAAGTCGCATTTTTGATTTAAAATGCGTATTTTAATGTTATAATTGTGTTAATTTGAAACGGGTGTTACAAGTTGGTAATCAGAGCCCAAGGTTATTGACAAGGTGTGTTCGTTTTGAAGTTTGATCAAACATCCGATAAGAATTAATTGCTTAAGTAGATTTTAACAAAAACACTAGAAAAAAGAATATGAATCGATGTGCATGGGAAGAGTGTGTTAATACACTCAAACCCGGAAAGTGCACCAAACATGAATGGTTTAAGCAAGTGGCGAACTTGGCTAAACCTAAGTGAAAAATGCAAATGATAATGAAATGAAATGTTTAACAATTGATGTAAACGTTTCAGATTGTAGATGTCGAGTGGTGGTAATGATGATATGGTGCCGATAGTCACCAAACAAATGAAAGAGGTGATTGCCGAAGAGGTTGGAAAGGCAAAAGAAAATAGTCTATCGGGTTCATAGACAAGATCCAAAATATGATACTCATGGTAGTGGATAAACGGGTGAAGAGGTTGGAGGAAAACTTCAATCAAACAAAGGACAAGCAAGTAGAAAGAAAGGCTTGTCCTTATAACAAATTCATGGCTTGCAAACCTCCGATCTACAACAGAGAGGTTGATCCGATAGTTTGTCAACGATGCTTGAGTGACATCGAAGGGGTGTTTGAAAGAACCCATTGTGACGTAAGCGATTTCGTAGCTTACGGAGCGGGCCAACTAAGGGGTAAAGCGAAAGACTGGTGGGACAATTTGAAAAAGGAGCTTGGGGTTGAAGCGGTGAAGAATATGACATAGGATGAGTTTAAGGCACCATTTCTTAAACATCACAGTCCCAAAGCGGTCATCAATAGAATCAAGGAAGAGTTCATCCAACTGAGGCAAAAGGGTGAAACGATAGATAAGATCACGGGTATCTTCCTTGATAAATTAAGGTTCTGTGGAAAACTAGTGACGAGTGAAGAAAAAAAGATATACAATTATTATAATATGTTGAGTTCTGAATATCGGGAGTTCATGACTCCCACATAGTACGAAACTCTCACCGAGATTATAAACACTGCTCGGGAAGGAGATATAGAGTTGAAGAAACAAGTTGAGCGGGATGAAATAAGGGCACAGGATGTAAATCCAAGCCCTACAAAGAAAGCAAGAACGCCAGAATCTGCAAAGAGGTCGGATGCGAAAGGCGCGTCGCCAAGTTGTAAAATCTGCGGAAAGGGTCACAAAGGTGAGTGTCGCTTTAAGGATAAACCATGCCCTATATGTGGGAAGACAGGGCATACGACTTCAATATGCTCGGGAAAAGTCTCAGTTTGCTACAAATGCTACCAACCGGGCCACAATAAATCTGAATGCCCATAGTTGGTCGAAAAGAAGGATGGCAAAGATACGCAAACAGAGGCTCAGAAAGCAAAAGCCAGATCCTTTCGTCTGACCGCAGCTGAAGCAAAGGTTAAACCCGATGTAGTTTCAGGTATATTTGTTGTAAACTATATTCCCGCACGTGTATTGTTTGATACGGGTGCGAATAAATCATTTGTTTCACATGGATTTATTCGACATCCTTCATTCTTATTAAGAAAGTTACCTATGCCTTTAGAAGTAGAGATAGGTGATAATAAGAGCTTCATCGTTTGTGACGTATGTCAAAACTGCAAGTTGAGTATTGATGATGAAGAATACTCAATAGACTTGATTCCGATGTCGATGGCAGAATTCCAAGTGGTTGTCAGAATGGATTGGTTGTCCCGACATCAGGCGAAGGTCGTATGCTTCCGTAAGGAGAAAAAACTAAGGTTTCCGAGCGGAAAACATGTTACCATTTACGGAGAAAAAGGTGGTAATCACGTGGTCTGCTCAATGTTAGAAGCTAACAAACTTATGAGACACGGATGTAAAGCATACATGATATACGCATGCAAATCGGGGAAAGAGTCGCTGAAGATTAGAGATGTACCAGTGGTACTGGATTATGAAGATGTATTTCCGGAGGCGGAGGATCTACTGGGAAAACCGCCAGAACAGGAAGTGGAATTCCAAATTGAATTGGTTCCGGGTGTAAAACCGGTAGCTAAGACGCCGTATCGGCTCGCGCCATCGGAGCTACAAGAGTTAATGTCACAGATACAAGACCTGCTAGATAAGGGATTCATAAGACCGAGTGTGTCTCCGTGGGGTGCACCGGTATTGTTCGTGGAAAAGAAGGACGGGAGCATGCGTATGTGCATTGACTACCGGGAGTTAAACAAACTCATGGTGATGAATCGATAGCCGCTCCCGAGAATTGACGATTTATTTGACTAACTATAAGGCGAGAGTTGGTTTTCTAAAATTGACCTTAGATCGGGGTATCATCAGTTAAAGGCTAAGAAAGAGGATGTACTGAAGACAGCCTTTCGTATACGGTACGGGCATTATGAGTTCCTCGTGATGTCCTTCGGGTTGAAAAATGCACCTGCGGCTTTCATGGACCTCATGAACCGGGTTTGCAAACCTATGTTGGATAAGTCGGTGATAGTGCTCATCGACGACATTTTGGTGTATTCGAAGAATGAAGCTAATCACGCGCATCATCTACGTGAAGTGTTAGAGAAACTCAGACGAGAAAAGCTCTATGCAAAGTTCTCAAAGTGCGCTTTTTGGTTACGAGAGGTGCAATTCCTCGGGCATATCATTAGTGCCGACGGAGTATTGGTTGATCTGTCGAAAATAGAAGCCGTGTCAAATTGGAATCCCCCGAAGAATCCTTCAGAAATCAGAAGCTTCTTAGGGCTTGCGGGATATTATAGGAGATTCATACAAGATTTCTCCAAGATCGCTTCGGCGTTAACCAAGCTAACTTGCAAGGATGAAAGCTTTATATGGGGCGTTGAACAAGAAGAGCATTTCAAACGCTCAAGGAAAAGTTGACCCACGCTCCGGTATTAACTTTGCCAGACGGTGTCGATGATATGGTGGTCTACTCGGATGCGTCACATTCGGGACTCGGATGTGTCTTAATGCAATGAGGCAAGGTTATAGCCTATGCTTCGAGACAGTTGAAAGTTCATGAAAAGAAAAACCCTACGCACGATCTCGAATTGGCGGAAGTGGTATTTGCTTTAAAAATACGGAGGCAGTATTTGTACGGGGTGAAGTGCACTATATTCATTGACCACAAAAGTCTGAAATATTTCTTCGATCAGAAGGAATTAAACATGAGACAGAGGCGATGGTTGGAAACAGTGAAAGATTACGACTGTGAAATACATTACCATCCTGGGAAAGCCAATGTAGTAGCAGACGTGTTGAGCCGTCATTATGCTACCACACGGGTGCGATCGATGTAACTTATTATGACATCGGGCTTACTTGAACGAATCCGAGAAGCACAAGTCGAAGTAATGAAAGAAGAGAACTGGAAGAAAGAACGGATAGTTAGCCAATTGAAAGACTTGGTAGATGGTAACAACGTGTTGAAAACCCGCTTCGGAAGGACGTGGGTTCCTAATACGTGTGGGGTTAAAAAACTTCTACTCAATGAAGCACACAAATCCAGTTATTCTATTCACCCGAGGGCAACCAAGATGTATAATGACTTGAAACAAAATTATTGGTGGCCTGGAATGAAAAGAGACGTTACCAAATATGTGGAGAAGTGCTTGACGTGTTTGCAAGTCAAGGCAGAGCACCAGAAGCCTTACGGTAAACTACAACCATTAGACATTCTGGTGTGGAAATGGGAACATATTACAATGGATCTACTAACCAAACTACTGAGAACAAACCGTGGATTCGATGCCATTTGGGTAGTAGTAGACCGACTGACGAAAATTGCTCACTTCATTCCAATACATGAGATTTATATGTCAGAAAAGATGTCAGAGGAATATACGAACGAGGTTGTGGCATGCCACGGAGTACCGGTATCCATCGTGTCCAATAAGGATACCCGGCTCACTTCAAACTTTTGGCGTGATTTCCAAGAGCAACTAGGTTAATTAACTAGGAATAATTAACTAGGTTAATTATATATAGATTATATATATATATATATATATATATATAACTAGGATAACTAGGAATAATTAACCTAGTTACTCATGAGTTCTTGAAATAATAAGGAAAATTAGTTAAGAAACCCTTTATAAAAACTTGAATAAGTTGAGGGACTAAAGTTGACAAAAAACTAAAATGGTTTTTAATTCATAAAACAAAACACCAAAATACACATTCTAGTGTGTGTTGTGGTCGTGAGAATCACAGGAGCAAAAAGGGCTCCTTCAAGTTAACCCTAGATCACTCAAAATCAACCAAATTCAAGCAAGAAATCAAGTGCAAATCAAAACCAAGCTTAGTTTAGTGATCACTCCGGTTAGAGGATCACATGGTATGTTGAATTTCATCTTTTGGTTACATCTTGAATTCTTGATGAACACTTGAAATCGAAAATTGAGCTTGAATGATTGATGTTTGAGTGAAATCATGATGAATCCATGTCTAGGTGCAAACCCCAGTCAATAGTTTGATGAAGTAGTCATGATAATTATGAAATTGATAATCACCCACTTAGGTGCTAAACGGGTTTTGTAAGATGATGAAAACACTAGAATTATGAATATCAATTTGGTGTTATTTGATTTCCATGAAGTAAGTCTAGGTGTTATTATGCAAACTAGACATATGAACTTGTGGAAGATGTTTAATCTTGGCTAAATAACTAGTCATGAAGTTGATTGTATATTTTATAAAATTATGCCCACAAGGTGTTTGTTAAAATGCCTAAACGAAAGCAAGTTGGTTGAAATTTAAAGTAAAACGCGTAATCGAATTATATGGCGAATTATGCGAAATATGATGTTGAAGGGGTAAGGTCCCAAAAACCCTGCACAGGCGTTGGGACCATACCACTACTTCACCAATAATTAACCTCTTCCAAAGAACCTTGCGCGGCAGCGCACTGGTTCCAAGGAAAAGAGAAGAAAGCAATCTCCTATACCCGTGCGCCAAGAAAGATATAACATATTCTTGCGCAAATTCTCATATAACAGATATGATAAAATCCTAACAAAATCTCCACCCGAGAGTCATCCAGACTTAGATAAAAACAACCCCCCTGTCATAACATAATTAGCATGAAGAATCGGCACAAAGGATTACAGCTGTAATCCTTCTAGAAGGTTTTATCATGCACAACCCATTCGGTTATAACCGAATGGCCACGTGGCACCATCCCAAGCACTTCTTAAAGTTACAATGATGGCACGGAATTAAAGGAAGATCCACACTTGCCCACTTTCCACGTGGCATCACCCCAACCATTGATCATGACCTCAATCCGTGTGCTCACACACCCGTTAGTGATTAACGGTGAGGGAAAATAACCGCTAACGGAAAGGTATTTTCTGTTAAGTTTTCATCAACAGACTTTCCCGCCCAAACTTTGGCTATAAATAAAGGATAATTCAGGTACAAACACTCAAGTTACTCTCACTTCACTTTACAATTACTTCTTCTTCTTCATCAAACCCTGTACTTATTCTCACGCCGGAGGTTGGTCACGGAGAGAACCCCCTTCTCCCCATGGCGAGTCTAACGGCTGTTGTTTTGCAGTTATTGTTTGAAGAAGAAGACCAGTTACCTCCGAATCAAACGAGAAGACCTAACCCTTTTATGCAGATTCAAACCCCCTGGATTAATTGATTCCGGTCGATTAAACCAGTGTTTCTTCATTGGCGCCCACCGATTTCTCAGTTTTTATTCATATCTTCTCATTTCGATTTACTCTTCCATCTCCGTTTTTCAATGGAAGAAACTCCGACAAACCGTCAACCCGGCCCTCGGCCAAATTTCGCACACAATACCCAAGTCGAAGGGATTGTGGAAGAGGCTTCGGATGATAACGAAGTCCAGTACAACGACAATCATCCGAATGACCCTGTTACTCCAGGAGTACAACCCGAGATCCCGATAAGTTCAATTTTACCCCCCGGTGAAACTCTCATCTCGTGGTATGTCAGATCCCATGGTGCAATAAACACTGTATACGCACAAATTTGTGCACAGACTGCTCCTCCCACTCAGTCACGAAGACCCGCATCTTGTGCACGAGCACCATCTGCACCACGTACATCGCACCACGACGCACCATCGCGAGTACATGTGGAAGACACCGAAGTTTACTCCAGATCTCCTACAAGGTATGAGTCTACTCATTCCGAGACCCGACGAAGAGATTATCATAACGATTCTTATCAGAGACAGTCGGTTCATTCTCGATTGGGCCCGCGTTCCCACCAGAAGCGAGACACCTACACCGACGAGTATGACAAAACATACCAGGAGGGTGATAACACAAGCGTCTTCAGCGGGCTGCAGCGGGATCACAAAAGTTATAAGCCTTGCATGGTTTATAACCCAGATGCAGAGCACGATTACAACTTAATCTACCGCCCGGCAGAAGCAGCTGAGAATTTGAAATTTGTCAGCGAGATCGCCTTAGCTCCCCTGGAAAAGGCGAAACTACCATCAAATGTCGGGAAATTCAACGGCATGACAGATCCGGACGATCACCTTCGTGTATTTACCAGCGCAGGCCTGGTAGGAGGTTGGACCTTACCAATGTGGTGTCACCTTTTCGTCCAACTCTCACAGGTGCAGCACGAATGTGGTTCAATAACTTACCGGTCGGGAAGATAACGTCATGGGTAGATTTAAGGGAAAAAATCCTAGTGCATTTTAGCCAACAGCGAAGGTCTATCAGAGATACTGCTGACGTAATGAATATTTGGAGGCGCGATGATGAGAGCCTAGAGGACTTCATAACGCGTTACAACAAGGAAGTACTAGAGATCGGTGACGTTCACGAACATTTGATACGAGCACAGTTCAAGTATGTTGTCCGCTGCGATGACATGATCAAGGTTCTGTCAGGAACGGAGGGGTTACCCAAAAGCTGGGAAAAGCTGATGGCTGTAGCCAAAGTATACGCCCAGACAGAATGAAACCTCAGCACCAACATACCACCGCCACCGCACAATCGTCCACAAGACATGAGCGGGAGCAACGGAAAAAAGTTCAAAAAGAATTGGAGGGACTCAACCTCTGGAACATACTCATCTGAAGACGCGCGAGCAACCATAAACAAGCTCGCAGCACAGAGGGAAACAAAGCAAGAGAATAGAGAACGACAGTGGACCCCCCTAACGAAAACTCTGGCGGAGGTGCTTAGCATAGAAGACTATCAGTTCAAAACCCCTCCGCCAATGAAGAACAAGAGGGGTTAAGATCCGAATCAGTATTGTGACTACCACAAGGATAATAGTCACACTACAAACAATTGTATATCCCTCCGCACCAAGATTGAAAAAGCGCTCAAAAGTGGTGAACTCACCCACTTACTGCAGAATGTACGGAAGGAGATGAAGCAAATTACTCGCGGTGATGAAGGCCCGAGTAAGAAAGCTAAAAACTAAGCGGCGCAAAAAGCAAGTAGCATACAATAGCCTCTTCACATGTTGGTCAAGTTCTTCAACTTACCAATCCATGGCGTAGAACTATAGTATGAGTAAGTTAAGTCCTATTTAATTATCCTAAACAGATAACTTTGTACTATGACCTCTGAGCCTTATCATTAATAAAAGCAAAGTTACTTCTATTATTTATGTGTTTATTACAAAGTGCATGCAATTCCTTTTGGTAAGCGCAAAAACATTATGGTAACCGTAACACAAGTCTCATGAACGGTCAGTGATCACACGCATCACGCAAGGCTCAACCTTACGTTCACACATGAGCTTTGTACCACCTTTATTTGCCTTAACTAATCAAAGCAATTGTACTCATGCAAAAAATTGTAATTCAAACACATTTCATACTCGTTACTGGCGCATCACACGCCTCAACAAAAAATTATAAACGTACACGGCAGTGTATAAAATAAAGTTACTTACGCCACAGCGCATTAACAAACAGGGATCCACGTCCCGAACCTAAGTCAAATATCCATTATTCATACAACCAAAACAAAGAAAACCTAAGCTAGGTCTTCATCCTCATCATCTTCTTTGTCCGTGAAAACCTCTCTCAGCTGCATCACGTAGTCTTCAGACTGTAGCGCGACGGTAATAAGATCCATGACTGGAAGCTGTAAAGTATTAAATTGTGTCTTTGCAGCAGAAAGAGCAGCTTCAGTATCAACACCATGAGTAGCAAACTTACTAGTGTCCCAGTCAACCTTTAAAGCAGTAACCACATGATGGGAACACTCTGCATACCCTTGGGCATACCCGTCATTTCGCGCAGCAACCAACAGGTGCGCAACCGTCTTATCTAGTTCTTCAGAATTAAGAACTGAGTTGGCTATCTGCACAAAAGTAAAGGGAAAAGTAAAGAGACGCGCAAACATCTCCAAATATTATCAAAGAGAGATAAACTCACACTTACGATCCCGCGCTCTTTTAACCACAACATGTCACTTTTCAACGGTTCAAGCTCGCTCTCCGCCGTTACCCGCGCAGTCTCGGAGTTCTCCAACTTATCTTCAGTCTTGGCAAGACGGCGGGAAGTCTCAGACTTTTCAGTCCGTTCAAGATCCAAATCTTTTTTGACAGACTCAACTGCCATCTTAAGTTGTTCCTGCTCAGATAACAAAGAAGTAAGTTCTTCTATCTCTTTATCTCTAAGGGCAAGAGTAGCGCAGGTATGTACCTCTCTCTATTCACCTCTTTCCCTATGAGAGCGTGCCTCATCACACGCTGCTTCAGCCTCAGCCTTTTCTTGTTTTAATTTCTCAATCTCCGCATCTTGTTTTTTCAATCTCTCAACCTCAGCTTTGAGATTGTTAATAACATTGCGAAGACCCATCTTCTCATTGTTGTCCTTCTCGCAAATTTCTCTCCAATTTTTGCGTTCCTTAGAAGGAAGAGCAGCCTCTGCCTCCGCTTTCCTTTTCCACCCAGCAACAGACCATTCTTCTGTTTTCAGATCATTCTCAAACTTAGCCCGCTCAGCTTCCAACTTAGCCTTCAACTGAGCTACCCGGGCCTCATCCTCGGCGAATTTTTTCTTGGACTCCTCATAGGCGGCCCATTCTTTGCATATACTACGCCACTCACACACTATCCAATGCGCAGTGGATGTATGCCTAGCAGACTCCTCAAGGTAAGCATGATAAGCCTGTTCTTGAGCACGATCTTCTTGAAATTTAATCTCGGCAGGAGGGAACGTACCCTGCAACCAGTCACGACACCCCCTCTATTTTGAGATGGTATGCCCTTTCTTCAAATTCCAAACGGGGGGTATGAACTTCAGATGCCTTTTTCTCCGTATAAGTTCTGTAATAATGATCCCCCAAAGTCTCATCTGGGCGAAGAGGATCATTCTCATCATCACAAGAGAAAGCACCTTGGTCTTCTACTGCGTTCTTTTCCATATTCACTGGCGCAGAACAAGGAGTAGAAACAGGGGTAGTAATTACCGGGTCTTCAGGAATGAATTCCCCTTTCTCCACATCACGCGCCATAACTTCAGGAGACTTAGGATGAGCAGCATCCGCAATCTCTGAATCCACAGTCTTCTCCTTTTCCACCTCGGTAGTCTTCTCCACTTTAGGATATTTCGCCTCCGTAATCTTCTCCGCCTCATCTTCAACAGCTTTGGAACTTTTCAGCTGTTGGCTGATCGGCGCGCGAGGAGGAGAGGGCAAGAGGTCCTCATATACTACGGATGATGGCTCTGCAGGAACATGAGAGGTTGGTTTTTCTAAAAAAACAAAATACATATTACAAACAGACAATGCGCATAAAAAGCATACACTAAAAACACTCACCTGGAGGAGGTTTCACAATAAAAGAATCAAGATTACCCCTTCTTGTAATCATTCTCTTCTGAACCTTCTTCGCTGGTTGCGCCTCAGCATCAACTTCAGCCTATTTTCTTTTCTCCGCCTTTCTCTTCAACAGAGGCTTGAGAATTGACTCTAAGTCAATTGGGTCCTCAGGATTTGAAGGAGGGATATCAGCAGTAACTCGAGGTTCCGCCTTTGGTTTCCTTACAACTGCAGGCGCAGGACCCTCCAACGAGTCAGACACCACCACATAATCACACCAGGAGTCAGAGGATTGGCGCGTACCTTTCATCTCTCCTCTAACATTTTTTGCTTTGAATGATTGAACCTTCTCCACATCATTCTTTCTTGACGCAGTAGTGGCAGTTGGCACACGTTTTTTCTTTTCAGGGCCTATACCCAGGTTAGACAACTCACCAACTAGGAAAAGCAAAATTTGCAAAGGTTATTCAACGCGCAAAAGCAGCAAAAAATAATATCGCAATGACAAAGAATTATAGCAAAATTACCAGCACTATTTGAAGGTTACGCAGACAAATCTTCATCCCGCGGAAGAACAAAATTCTTCACAATCTGATAATACCAAAGCTCCTCATCAGCCCTTTTTGGCACAGTGGCCAGCCTCCCATCTTCCATCTCAAAGCCAACAACATACAAAAAGACAACTGCAAAAGGGGAAAAGGGGCAAATTCAAAAAAAAGTGAGAAAAGAGGGAAGGAGATCTAGAATCTTACTGCTATCACCCTCCATATACACCGGTTTGTCCTCCCGATTCATCCACCAGCAAAGTCTCATAGCAGCACCAATAAGGGCTTTTTCTGGCAAAGCAATCGACGGAACATTATTTATGTCCTGGTACCAAGCCTTCGAAAAAGGGGTTTGTATAGTCTATGTTACAACATCTTCTTTACCCCTGAACACCATCCTCATCGGGATCACTCCGGCTTTAATAAAGAAGAATTTTGTCTTCCAATCGTGAAAAGATTTTGGGGGGATCAACAAGATCTTCTTCGCCGAAGCACGTTGAATAAAGGAATAAAAACCCTGTGAACAATGCATCTGATGGAATACTCGAAAGCGATTGACCGTCGGCTCAATACGCATCCCTCGGCAGACAAATTCGAATTGACGAACCCGAACCATCCCAATAGGGTGCATTTGAGAAATATGAAACTTATAATATGAAAGGATCTCAAGGAAAAATTTGGTTACAGACAATCGAAAATTTCCTGCAGAAAAGAAGTCCAAGAACAGAGTAATGTACCCGGCCGGAGTATCCGCCGCCGTCTGACCCTCGTCAGGGTATCGAGCGTCCCAACTGTCAGGGAACTTGAAGTTTCGAACCATGTTGCCAAAAGTTTCCTTTGACCACTTTAATGGAGGAAGACCAGTCGTCATCTCTTCAGAAGAGTCTTCGTGGTGTTCTCCGGTTGACATGAAAAGGGAAATTGCAAATTTCTTCAAGTAATTAACGGAGAAGACGAACAAATTCAAAGAGCAGAAATAAGGAAACAAAGGCAATCAAAGGATTTATATACTCACCACCATAAAAAACCTAGAAAAACGCAACAACACATTTTTCAGGAAAAAACACAGTTATCAAAGCACTAGGGGCAAGTGGGAATAACAATAACGCGAGTGCACGCACGCGTGTAAGCCACGATTGATGGCATGCAACTGGTAAATGACAGCCTATCACACGTCAACAGTCGCCAATGTACCTGTTCACCTGCCAAAATTCAAGATTTTCAAAATTGAAATCATGACTAAGGAGTATCTTCCTCAAAAAGATTCTCCATTTTCCGCGCCAAAAACCACTCACCTCTTATAGTCCAGTGCTCCACTTATTTGCATAAGAACAACACTAGACTGGGGGGACTTGAAGGGGTAAGGTCCCAAAAACCCTGCACATGCGTTGGGACCATACCACAACTTCACCAATAATTAACCTCTTCCAAAGAACCTTACGTGGCAGCGCACTGGTTCCAAGGAAAAGAGAAGAAAGCAATCTCCTATACCTGCGCGCCAAGAAAGATATAACATATTCTTGCGCAAATTCTAATATAACAGATAGGATAAAAATCCTAACAAAATCTCCACCCGAGAGTCATTATCACACCCCAACCGATGGCGGAAACATCGGGGCATGGCACTGAGCGAAACAGATTGTCCAGAAGTTTCCATAATAACTATAATTACCAATTATTTAAAGCAACATGTCCCATACCATGTCATAAAATATTACATAATTATTACAGACAAGATCTAGTCAAATTGTTCTGTTCTGACAACTCAGATTTCAAATACAGACAATTCGTTTACTGTTCTAGACCTTTCCTAGCCTCGATTTCACAGCAAGCAAATCATCTAAACACCTTAAGCACCTGCCACATACGTTAAATTAAAAGTCAATACACATAGTGTAAAGGTGAGCATACAAGTTTGATAATAGCATATAGAGTTCGAAATCGTTTATGCGTAACCAGCACGTACACAGAATGAAATGAAGCACGTTAGTTATCGACATGAACCTATCGATACCAGTGACTGCGGGTTGACTGCCCAAGGCAGTTCGTAATACACACTCACCACTGTGAGCCATGTAACAAATTGTCCTTAACAACCCCTGAGTGAACAGGTGCTAAGTCCAAACTATAGTACTATCGTTGCTAAGGCAGGTAGACAGCATTCCATGTGTAAACATAACAAACAAGCATTCATTAAGTCACGTATATCATGCGGTAACAGTTAGCGTTAAAGTATTGCGTAGTGTGTTCGATGTGAATTAGTATAAGTAACGTATGTAACACCCAAAAGTGCGTAAAGCAAAAAGGGTTCGAGTATACTCAAAGCGATTGAATTAATGGATTGAAGGGAGCGCTAGAACGGATAATAGCCTGAACAGCTACCGATAGCATAAGAGAAAGTCGGTGCGTAAAATGGTGTGAAGTGTCAGTGGGTTGGACGGTAATCCGATCAGATGGCAATCCGATCGGGGGCCGGTCGACCGGGTGACAATCCGTTTGGACGGTCATCCGATTGGGTGACCATGCGAGTGGATTGTTACCTCGTTTGGGATGGATGTGTTTGTGTATGATGGCTTGTCTTTTGAAGTTTTCGTTGTAGCATTTTGAAAACAGAGAGGTATCTCTACCTTTCAGGTCGGTCGATCGAACGACAGTTCGATCAGACAACAATCCGATTGGCGAGGCTTCTCAGGTTGAGAACAAATTCACAGCAGGACGGTCACTCGATCGGATGGCTATCCGATCGGGTGGCAATCCGTTCGGAGTGAACATGTTAAAAATTTTTAAGTCCCTAAACGCCACACGGTGTGTTACAGCCTCCTCTAGTTGAGGGAATTGCGTCCCGAAATTAGGCCGAAGCCATAACAAACAACTGTGGGTACTTCGCCTTCATGTCGCTTTCAAGTTCCCAAGTGAACTCTGCGCCTCATTTGCCTTCCCATCGAACCTTCACAATGGGAATGCGCGAGCGTCTGAGCTGCTTGGTTTGGCGGTCCATGATTTCGACAGGCTTCTCCACGAAGTGTAGTGTTTCATTTACTTGGAGGTCTTCTAGAGGTACAATTAGATCATGCTCAGCCAGGCATTTTCTGAGGTTCGACACATGGAAAGTCGGGTGGACATTACTAAGTTCCTCCGGTAGTTCGAGTCTGTAGGCGACTTTTCTGATCCTTTCCAGAATCTTAAAAGGTCCAACATACCGAGGCGCTAGTTTCCCTTTCTTGCCGAATCTGACCACACCCTTCCAAGGTGATACCTTTAGGAGTACGTAGTAACTTTTCTGATGACTCCGAGCTTTCAGCAGAATGTCTCGAATTTGGAGACTTTGTCAGGACCGGTTAATTGCGAGTGCCGGATCTCGTGCCATACAATAGGCGATCGGCATTTTCTTCCGTATAAGGCCTCAAATGGTGCCATTTGAATGCTCGAATGATAACTGTTGTTGTACGAGAATTCGACTAAAGGCAAGTATGCGTCCCAATTACCACCGAAATCTATGACACACGAACGGAGCATGTCCTCAAGGGTACGTATCGTTCTCTCAGTCTGACCGTCTGTTTGGGGATGAAACGCGGTACTTAGATTGAGCGTAGTACCGAGTGCCGTTTGAAACGTTTCCCATAGACGTGAGGTAAACCGAGCATCGCGGTCAGAAATGTATTTTCCGTTAAGTTTTCATCAACAAACTCTCCCGCCCAAACTTCGGCTATAAATAAAGGATAATTCAGGTAGAAACACTCAATTTACTCTCACTTCACTTTACAATTACTTCTTCTTCTTCATCAAACCCTGTACTTATTCTCACGCCGGAGGGTGGTCACGGAGAGAACCCCCCTTCTCCCCGTGGCGAGTCTAACGGCTGTTGTTTTGCAGTTATTGTTCGAAGAAGAAGATCAGTTACCTCTGAATCAAACGAGAAGACCAAACCCTTTTATGCAGATTCAAACCCCCTGGATTAATTGATTTCGGTCGATTAAACCAGTGTTTCTTCAGATGTGATAAAAGTTCTAAACATGTCGTTGGTTGAACTCTATAGGCAATGTGATTGAATCTTCGAACGCACAAGCCGGAGCGGACGCACGCTTGAAGGAAAAGCTTTGAAGGTATGTAACTTGTTGTTTCGTTACATTGTTTGATATACTAGCCGTAATCATATTAATGTTGTATAGTGTAATGTATGAGTTTGGTATGTCATTGAAGTGATGAAGCTCACTCGACAACCAAACGGGTCAAAAATAAATGGTTAAAACATTATTGGTATGTCGTAGAAGTGATGGTTTTCACTCAACAACCAAATGGGTCAAATTAATTTTTAAATGATAGTGGTTGATGTGACTTGAGAGTTACTCGATAAATTAGTATAATGAGTGCATAAGCCGAGAAACGGACACGCTAAGTTGATTTAATGAACCCTTGGATTTTGGTCAAAAACTTAGAAACATGAATTTGTTTGTTTTGGTTAATTAAGCATGCTTAAAATCGTAGACATTAAGCATTATAATATCGCATGCGAAAACGGTGTGATGGGAGCGAAAACGCTAATATTTGACATGCCCAAGAATGGGTAAAAAGGACTAGATACATTCATTGCTAACAAACATGTGTTATGTTGATAGATGAAACGGGTCGAATAATCATAAGAAGGTTTTATAAGCCGTTATCTTATAAGTCAGATTTCGATGTGAACAAAGATCATAAACGGATCCGTAATTTAATTTCGGTCATATAGGAAAAAGAATCACGTAAATCGGATATATAGATCAAAAGTTATGAGGTTTTTAAGTTAGAAATTGGTTAAAATTTGTAGCTGGGCACTTGCAGCAACCAGAAGGCAAACCTTCTGTCGAAATCATGTTGTCGCATCGCGCGACAGGAATCGACTAACATCGTCACGGCACGCGACAGCTCTCGAGGCCCGCGAGAGAAAAGGTCCAAGCTGTCGCGCCTCGCGAGAGCACAAAAAGCTGGCAATGTGTTACATTTTATTCATTTAACTCATGGAACTTGTTTTAACTTGTTATTAAACTATCAAAACTAACTTTTATGTTGGTTTTGATTTTAGGTGAATGTTACGGAACTCCGGATAAAGATCAAGCGACGAACAAGGAACGAACACATGTTATTTGAAGCTTCCGCGATTATCTTATTTTGTTTTCGTTAAAAGTGAACTTTGTAAACACTTAAAACCATATTTTGAATGTTGCTAAACATGTATGAATGTTGGCACGTGAAATTTTTTTTAAAGTCGCGTTTTTGATTTAAAATGTGTATTTTAATGTTATAATTGTGTTAATTTGAAACGGGTGTTACATAAGTCTTATCCTTAGATGATGTTGCTTATAGGGATGGTCTTGCCTCTTTTGATAAGTGTCAGGTTTGTGTTTAATCAATATCACCTTTATGCACTTTTGGGCGAAGTCCCATCACTTTGACCCCCCAAGTTCGAGTCCCGATGTGTACAGTAACTTGAGCTTCTTGTCACAGGCAACATCTTGCCTGAAGCTCGACTTCCAGCTACTTGCTTTCGAATTCGTTATTCATTATATTATTATTGTTCTCAGCCTTGTTGAGTGGAAGCTTCCGGGTACCCACGCCATCAGCATTCATGCAGTTGGCAAAAGGAAGGCACACTCCCGATGAGAACCCAAACCAAGGCAAAATCCAAGATCCAAGTTTTTCATAATCAAGATATCCACAATTCCTTGAACTAAACTTTCTTCTACAAATTTTGTTTTCTTCCAATATTAACAACTTTTACAACCATGATATTCCTCTATGAGTACATGCTTACGAAGTTCATGTATTGTAGCGTCATCATATAGACACAAAGAAGATTGTGGGCAAAAGATTATTCAAAGGGAAATGTGTAACAGATGTTGCCACCACACAGGGCCGGCCCTGGGGGTGGGCGGGGAGGACCACCTGCCAGGGCCCGATATTTTGGAGGGCACACTATTTTTAGAAAAAACCCGTATGTATACGTAAAATTTTCTTTTTTAATAGGGTATACCTATACAAACACCAACATAGGCCCACTTACAAAACTATTATTATGCTTTAGATTAGCTATTAGCCCATTGGGATTAGGTTTAGACCTTTATTGAGCCCAATACCCAATTTCGTTAAGGCCTAAGGGCATTGTTGATGCAACAAATAATAGACCAAGGATAGTAGCTGGGCTGGTTGGGCAAAAGGGTTGAAGGGTTTAACTTTGCCTAACGCAGGTCGTGGGGTCCCCCCACGTTTGCAAGACGTGGAGAGAGGTTCACTAGATTGGTTTTGTAGTTTGCTAAAGATCCTCCTCTGAAATGTGTTCAGATTCGGATGTATGAGCAAAAGGAATGTGTGTGTTGAATGTGAAAGAAAGTGACTTGCGTGAAGCAAGTACTCGAAGAGAATGACCAGAGATTTCAGGAATCAGAGTTGGCCTTAGAATGTCTTGCACACTTAATGAAGTGTCACTCTTATAGGGAGAGCCTTAGCTCAAAGAGGAATGTGTTGACTAGTGAACATGCTTGCAGTGGGGGTTTTGCCCTTTTTGGGGGTTGAAGGCTTTGACCTGCGGGTCAAAGAGTGTATTCTGTGGATCTGTGTTACTTTTGCGGCTGGTGAGTTGCTGAAGCAATCCAGAGATGTGACCTTTTACTGTTCCCGTATTGCTTTACCTCGTCTCCCCAGGTTTTCAACCTTTGAACCGTTTAACCTTTTGAGCATTCATGTATTTAAGTCATCTTTATTTGTTCTTGGGCTACCCCCGTCATCAGCCCCCCAAGTCAGAGGTTTTTGGGGAATGAGCTCAAAGACTTCTGACTTTTATACATGTATTTTACTGCCTAAAGGCTTCAAGGGTTCAAGGCTTGAAGGGTTGGAAACGGTTGAGGTTTTTGAATTTAAAAACTGACAACTGATTTGATTGATGTGTGGCAGTTCATAGGGCGGCGGTTTTTGCAGAGAGTAGACTGATAACTGTTACATAATTATAACCTCTATTTTAGGTTTTATCTTCTTTTATTATTGAAGATAAACATTCAATCTTTTCATTATCTTTCAAGTTTCTTCTGCATTATCTTTCCTCTCTTCAAGGTTAGTTCCGGTTTCCACTTATTTCCTTACTTTCTTCGTATTTTCTGTAAATTGGGTGCTCGTAAGGATTTGGCAAAATCCTTTTCTCAATTAACCCAAGAAGAGGTAGAATTGTTTTGTATGGAAAATGGTATTGGGAAGAAGTTTAAACCGACTGCTCCTGCTTGCGACGTTCCGATTGATAAATGTCCGGCTGGTTCGATTGCTCTTTATTGTCGTCATTTTGAGTTTTCGAACCTCCGTCATCCCTTTTCCCTCTTTGTTTTAAATCTTTTGGAGTATTACCGAGTCTCCTTTGGTCAAATTCATCCGGAGGGCATGGCTAGGGTTTTGCACTTCGAGGTTTTGTGCCGTCCCTTGGTTATGATCCTTCATTGTTGCTTTTTCGTCGGTTTTTTCGTTTGGCGAAGAACGGTGATTGGTTCACCTTTGAAACATCCATGGTTGATGCTTGCCTTATTTCTTCCTTGGTTACCACTCTTGGGACTTGGAAGGATCATTTTTTCTGGGTCTCTGATTCTATTGTCCCATTCAAAATGGTGTGGAGGCATCCGGATGCTGTTCTCAATGAACCGGAACCCTCTGAATCTGATTTGAATGGAACTTTTCTTAAAGCCATCCGTGAGTGCCCTTCAAGGGTTCGTCCCTTCCCTGAACATTTGCTAGTTCTGTTAGGGGTTAGTAAATTATGGGAAAAGGCCAATCGGGATCCTGTTCTAATGAAGAATGGCACGGGTATGCATTTTTTCTTTTTTGCTCCTTTTGTGTTTTATTAATTTATGTCTTATGTGCTTTTGTTTTATGGTTATTTGCAGTCATGTCTGCACTTGATTTCATCAAAAGTGACAATACTTCTGATGTTGCGTTTGAGGATGTTCCATCTGTCCCTGGTGAAAATGTTGTGGTTAGAAGTGCCGAGCAAAGGTTCGAGGGTCCGGGTTATGTTAGTGTTTCCAACGTCAAGGGTTTTTCTAAGTCTCATGCTCCCAAGGCTTCAACCCGTCGATCTACCCGCCGTTTGTTGAAGGGTGCTCCTCAATCCACTTCTTCTGAACCGGTGGATTTGAGTGACGATATTGAGGCTTCTGAAGATCAAGGTGTTGATGTGGATGTTGAGAAGGAACAGAAACTGGTTGTTCATGGCAAGAAGACTCCAGCCAAGAAGGTTATGGCTGCCCCTGTTCAAGGTTCTTCGAGCAGGGACGTTGAAGGGTTGGATCCAGATGAGGTTTATGTGCCTGGTTGGTCAGTTAAAGTTGATGACAGTTTCAAGGATGCTGCTGTTTGTGAGGATGCGTTAAGCCACAATGCCCCTCCTTCGGTTCATAATACTATTGCCGATATGGATGATGACATGATGCTGTCCCGCATGATTTTGAGTACCTACAACCTTGCTGCCATGCTTCCTCAGGGAGTTGCTCGTTTTCATAAGAGGATGCATGAGTATGAAGAATTTTCTAAGAAGAAAGATAAAATGAAATCTTCCATAGCTGCAATGAAGAAGGAGATAGGTGGGTTTGCTGAGAAAGAAGAGGCTTGGGCCAAAAAGGTTGGTGAACTGACTAGGAGGCATGAGATTGAAATGGGTGATCTTAAGAAAGGCTTCGAGGCTGATCGGTTGAAGCTTAAGGCTGATAGGGAGGCTTTGTCTGTTCAACAGAGAGCTTTCGATGAAGAGAAGGAAGGCCTAAAGGCTTTGGTTGCTCAAACCAACAGTAATAATCAATGGTTAATTGAGCAAGGTTTCCAGCAAGTTGTTACTTATCTTCTTCACTCCAAGGAGTTCAATTTCGCTCTTGGTGAAGTCTACACGAAATTGCTCAACTTGGGGAAACATCAAGGTCTGATAGTTGGTTACAAGCTTTATGAATCTGGCCATCCTTTGGAAAAGTCTCCTTTATTTCGTCCTAAAGCTTCTGAGGTCTTCAAGGGTTCTGTTGAACAGATGGAGAGGCTGACCTACCCGTATGTCAATCAAGTTTCTACTTGTTTTGGTAAGCCTCTTACTGTCTTGCAGGAGCTGAAACCGGAGGGCCTTAATGAAAAAGTCTGTGCTGAAGTCCTGGGTTCTCTTTCAAGAAAGAGATCTTACTCGGGAGATAGTGATGACACCCTTTTAGGAGGGCCAGATGCTTCAAAGGATGCAAGCTTGGAGGCTTCAGCAGTAGGTGGTGATGGTGGTGTGAAAGCTAAGAAATGAAAGAAAGCAAAGAAGGTTAAAGGTGAAGGTTCCGGGGCTTCCAAGCCTCCTGCTGATGCTTAATGGATATTCGTAGCTTTCTTAGCACTCTTTGAAAACAATTTGTGGTATGTATGTTAACTAAAACAATGTTAGGTTTCACAAGGACCCTTAAGGTTCTTGTTATGTGGTTGTGGTGGGGCCTGTATGGTTGTTTGAACAATTTCTCAACTTGCAAGCTGCTAGGGCTTGCTTTTAACTTTGTTAGGAAGTCTTTCAGACTTTCTCTGATATGCTATTATGTTTAACTATTTGTCTTGTGTTGTGTTGTTTATACTTGAGCCTATTTTGTTAAGGCAGCTTGTTTGGTTTTAAACCTTCAAGCTTTTTGGCTATCCCGTATGTAGGTTGAAGCCTTTAAGGCTTTGGGTTGTCACGATGTAGCTTGAAGCCTTGAAGGCTTCTTAGTTTTGTGACTTGGCTTGGTTTGCATCTTTGAGTTTTTTTATAACTTTTTGCTCAAGTTGTTGCATTATTCCTTAGGTTATTTCTTTTTCTTGTAACTTTGTCTTTGTCAAGTTTGTGTTGCCTTTATGTTTTTTATACCTTAAAGGGTTCAGTGTTGCAGTCACTTAGCCTTGGTATTTTTAACAAGAAGACATAGCACCTATCCTATTTATTTTCTTGTTTTCATTTGATTTCGTAAGCCTGTTTGTTGATTGTTCTTCTAAGGCTTAAGGAACATTTGGTGTTGGCTTTTCAAACCCGTCTATGAGACAACTTTGTTTTCAATAATAAGTCTCATGGAGTTGTATTGATTTAGGAACTCACCCCTTAAATAGGTTCATTAAACCCTTGAGCCTATTGAGCGATGTGGCCTGGGAGCTCATCCCCTTACATGGCCCTTGCCATGGAGTTTTTTGCTAGGTTCTCAACCTGATCTTAGGATAGAAAGACAAATTTGATAAAACAACTTCATTCATTCAAGAGATACTGTTTTTACAAAAGGTATTCATAGTGCCACTCTTGAAATACAACTTGTGAAATACAAACCAATCTTTCCCATTTAGACATGGAACCTTTTCAAGGTTTTTCCATTCCAGTGCCTTGGAAGCCTTTTACCTTCTGAGTCTGCTAGCTTGTAGTATCCACCCTTATGTGCTTCAAGGATGGTATACGGGCCTTTCCATTTTGGGCCAAGCTTTCCTTGGTTCTCTTTTTTGCTAGCTTCATTGTTCCTAAGCACCAGATCTCCTGGCTTGAAGCGTTCATTCTTGGCTCTCTTGTTATAGTAGGCTTCCATTCATTGTTTATACTTGGCCTCTTGAATTGCAGCTTGGTCTCGTGCTTCCTCTAGGAGTTGTAAGTTCAACATGGTCTCTTTTTGGTTTGTTTCGGGATCCATGTTGACAATTCGTTGTGTTACAACTCCTACTTCAGTTGGGATCACGGCTTCGAATCCAAATACCAAGCTATAGGGTGTTCTTTTGTGGCTTGTTTTTTCGGTTGTTCTTATGGCCCATAGAACACTTGGCAATTCTTCAAGCCAATTGCTTTCATACCTTCCCACTCTGGTTTTGATACCTTCCACTATGCTTCGATTCATCCTTTCAACTTGACCGTTTGATTGTGGGTATGCCACTGAGCTGAAAACCTGATTGATTCTGTATTCTTTGCACCAAACGCTGAAAGGCTTCTCAGCAAACTGCTTTCCATTGTCAGTGACAAGTACTCCCAGCAATCCATAACGGCAAATAATGTTTTCCCAAACGAAGTCAATGACCTGTTTGCCCGTGATTTTTGCAAGTGGTTTAACTTTAGGCCACTTGGTGAAATAATCTATGGCCACCAACAAGAACTTTACTCCACCTTTGCTTGGGGGAAATGGACCGACAATGTCTATCCCCCATTTATAGAATGGCCATGCTGAGGTTATTGGGACAAGATCATGCTTGGGACTTTTCGGGATTGGTGCATGAATTTGGCAGGCCTCACACTTCCTTAGTTGCTTAGTGGTGTCTCGGTGCATTGAGGGCCAAAAATACCCAAGGTTCATAAGTTTGGCAACCACCGACCTAGCTCCAAAATGAGCTCCGCATATACCTTCATGAACCTCTTTGACCAAATACTGACTTTGCTTGGGGCCAACACATCTTAGCAAGGGTGCAAGGTAACCCTTTTTGTAGAGGGTTTCACCTAGTAGTACATACTGCCTTGCCTTGATCTTAACCCTTTCAGCCTCTATTTGATCACTAGGCAATTCACCATTTTTAAGGAATTTCTTTATTGGAGTCATCCAATTTGGATCTTCTTCGGTGATTACATCTTGAACTTCCAACTCATCGATTGATGGAGCCTTTAACACTTCTACCAATACCTTTTTGGTAAGGTGGGCAAAAGTGAGAGATGCGAGTTTGCTCAAGGCATCCGCTTTTTTGTTTTGAGACCTGGGAATTTGCTTGATGGTACATGTTTGAAAGGTGTTCATCAATTCTTTTGATTTTTCTTTGTACCTTTTCATGTTGGGCTCCTTTGCAATGTAGCTATCATTCACTTAGCTGGATACCAGCAACGAGTCTGTGAACACTTTAAGCTTTTGGACCTTCATTTCTTTAGCCAGTCTTAGGCCAGCTATTAGTGCCTCGTATTCAGCTTCGTTGTTGGTGGTCTGAAAATCGAAGCGAAGAGCATATGTGAGTTCTAACCCTTCCGGGTTGATCAGAATGAGCCCAGCCCCTGACCCTTCAATTCTTGAAGCCCCATCGGTAAAAAGCTTCTAGGCTTCAAGGTCTGAGGGTTCAGTGGTAGCTGTGTTCACTTCAGTGGTTGTTTGCTTTGGGACTTCTACAATGAAGTCAGCCAAGACTTGGGCTTTGATGGCTTTTATGGGGACATAGGTGATGTTATGTTCACCTAGTTCTACTGCCTATTTGGCTAATCGTCCCGAGTTTTCTGGTTTTTCAAGCACACTCTTAATAGGTTGGTCGGTGACCACTTGTATAGGGTGTTCTTGGAAATACCTTCGAAGCCTTCTAGTTGTTTGAACTAGGGCTAGGGCAAGCTTTTCTAGTGGGGGATATTTGATTTCAGCCAATTTTAGAGTTTTGCTAAAGAAATAAACGGGTACCTAGACCTTGTCATGTTCAACGGTGAGGACCACACTTATTGCTTCTTCAGCAACTGAAAGGTATACCGAGATCAATTCTCCCGTTTCTGGGGCTGCAATGTCAGGTAGGGAAGCTAGGTGTTGCTTCATCTGGTTGAAGGCTTCTTCGGCCTCCTCAGTCCATTTGAAGTCCTTCTTATCGGAGCAACCTTTGAGCGTTTTGAAAAAGGGTAAAGACCTTTCAGCCAATTTTGAGGTAAAACGCTTCAAGGATGTGAGCTTCCCGTTTAAGCTTTCAACCTCCTTCTTGCTTCTCGGTGGTTTGGTTTCAAGGACAACTTTCACCTTGTTTGGATTTGCCTTGATGCTTTGTTTTCCCACAATATGCCCAAGGAATTTACCTTCCTCAAACCCAAATGAGCATTTCTCGGGGTTGAGTTTCATGTTGACCTTCCTTAGGTTCTTGAAGGTTTCTTGGATGTCATCGAGCATTTGATATTCCGTTTTGCTTTTGATCACAAAGTCGTCGACATATGCCTCCATGTTTCTACCAATTTGACTTGCAAAGGCCTTGTCAACCAGGCGTTGGAAGGTTGCTCCAGCGTTTTTGAGGCCAAAAGGCATCTTTTGGTAACAAAAGATCCCTTTATCCGTGTGAAAGGCGGTCTTTTCTTCATCCTCTTCCTTCATTAGGATTTGATGATAACCTTTGTAGGCATCAAGAAAACATTTGAATGGGTAACCGGTGAGGGAGTCAACCTTGAGATCTGTAGGATCGTTTTTAAACCCAAACGAGTCGTTCAGAAGATTTTTTCTCAATACGAAAGGCGAAAACAGACGTATCGAGTTCAATTCAGCTAGAATATCACTTTAAATTGTCTTTTGATTGATTTGACAAAGTATTACAGCGAGTAGACACTTCGGCAGCACTTCGTGGCTCAAACCGGAATTACAAAACTACTTCAAATGAAATCAGAATGCACATATATATAGGCAGCTAATTCCGCTTGAACCATCCTCAAACGAAATCACTTACAAACGAAATTAGTGATTTCGCTTGAACCGGACATGACGATCTCAAACGGAATTACAAGATGTAATTCCGTGCGGAATTACCTCTTGACCTATTTTTGACACTTTTCTCGAATAACGTGCCCTGATCTATCTAAAAACATACAAGACTCGATACAAAACGAAGTCGACAGACGCATGCACCAACAGACTCCCCCTCGAATGTTGACGAGTCTTCAGTGTCGAGTCTTCAATCTTTATCAGTCTTTTCAAACACTCTCGAAGTATCTAACAATGTAACATATCCTCAATCTTCTCTTTCTCTTACTCTCAGAATCTCAATCTGGCTCTCAATCTTCTCTTTCAAACTCTGTGGCTGGCTCTTACAACTTCAGACTCCCCCTCAAATTGTACTTGAGATTGTAGTCTGGCTTTCACAGATTCAAGATCATGACCTGGTTCGTTATAAACACAGGATCTTCAGAGATCGTAACCTAGCTTTTAGCCAATCTTCATTCCTGCACATTCTTAACCCAGAAATAAATTTCACAAATTTAACATTTTACAAATTTATTCTCTGCTAACCACACGTAGACACAAACAATATCATTAGCAAAGATAGAATGATTTAACATTTAAAAGTTTCTGATGACCACTTGCAGGTAATCATTCAACAATAAATGATTTTACAATGTTAATCTCTGAAGAACCTCTTGTAAAAAATTTCTTCACACACTCTCCCAAACCTGTTCATCATGTTTAGCACTTGGAATTTTGAAAATAAGCTCTCCAACATCAGTTGTCGAAAATCTTTTTGTATTTTCCAAAATTTATGCTAAAACACACTAAAAATCTTTTTGGATTTTTTAATAACATGCAATGCAATAAAGAAATATTTACAGACAATATTTTTGTGAGTTTGTGTAAGAAGATCATATCAGTTTTTGAGACAAATCACCAACACCGTTAAGCTTTAAGCATTTTAAGTTCTAAACGATTCACTTAGATTGTCAGTATACTGATCCACTTAAATTTTCACACAAAGTTCAATTGTTTCGAGATACGAGATTAATGTTTTAAGCACTTAAACTTATTCGCGTGTCCCACCTCAGAATATACTCCCATATCCAGATCCCAATATTCAGTCTTACAGGTGAGTATACCACAGGTGATATCTGTAAAGGGTTAAATTGCGAGGGCCGTGAGAGGTCAGGTCAGAACTTCCGTTCAGCAGAGAGATGTCGACTTCGACTTTTGGTGTGTCCCCTTTAGAGGATCTTTTCTTCAACAGCACATGATTAGCATTTCGCAATGTTTCATCATTTTTTATGCTGAGGGAGATGCTATATTTCAAGCAAGCAGAAAGTATTATACGAGGACTAGGCCATTGCTTCCGCAAAATCAGAAGTCCCGGGATAATACCCCAGATATCACTGAGCATAAAGACCTAGTATCTCAGAAAGAGGGACCTTTCAAACAAGATTTCGGGGGTTACCCATATATCCGAGAGATGTTCCCCACGATATAAGTAAGTTTGAAATTTAGGTTTATATCTCGTTACAATCTACTAAATGTGTAAAAACCTACTGGTACATCATCAGTGAGACCGTTTATCACATTTTACTTTTCAATTCTTTAGCATGCAGTGATCGTTCACTTGTGTACTATCATATCCTCTTTTTCACAACAAAACTCATTTTTGATTTTATCATGTTTTTTACTTTTTCAGATTTTCAAATGTTTTTGGATTTTCTGAAAATTCTTACTCCCCCTAAAATTCAAAAAACATTTAAAGGAAATTTGAAAACAAACTGTACAAGGTAAAGTAACAACTGATATCGAATCACTTCAAATCTCCATCCACTTGGCATAAACAATCAGAACTCCCCCTTACAACAAACTATTTTCCCATTTGATTTCAAAACACTTAAGTTTGTTTTAATCACAATGGTTTTTCTGGAAAATTAGTTTTGTTGATTTTATAAAACCACTTGTAGGTTAGGGGATCAAATCATCACCTTGTTCTTTCAATCACTTGAAAAATTTTAACCATTTTAAATTCAATCAACAAATATCAACTGTAGAAAATCAAGTACAACTTAATGTCCCTGATTTACCACTTGTAAGCCGAAATCACTTTTCGTGAATTTCTCAAGAAAGATGCCGATACCTGCTCCTCACTTACCAACCTGGGAGCTCCGGCAAGTCATACTATTCACTCATCATAATAAGTTCCATCCCAATCACAAACCTGGGACGAAACACCCTTACCTGGTTTCTTCGTTTTCTTCTCATAAAATTCTTTTACCCCTTTCACCTTCCCATCAACCATTTTACCAAAAATATGTTGCACTTTGGAATTAAACACATTTTCAACATCAATTTCTTTCTTTTCAGAATAGAATTGATTTGAAATTTCAACCTTACCAACTTTTTGTTTAAAGTTTTCAGCCTTCAATGGTGGAAAATTGACATCATCCATCGGAGGAACTGAATTCTCACCTTTAACCCCAATTTGTAGCTCCTCTGACTTTGTGGAATCAGATTCATCGCCTGAAAATAGCTCCTCTGATTTTGACGAATCAGAATCATTGCTAGAACTATCCTCAGATTTCTTAACAACCCACTTCTGGTTGTCAAGATTTGCACTTTTCTTGTAAAACCTCTTTGAACATTCACCAATTTCAAATTTTGAATTTTTGAAAAGTTTAGTTCTCTCAATTGGTGGTTCAAACTCAACCATTTTTTCTTTCAGTTTAGAAACTCCCTGTTTAATTTGAATTGCTTGGGAACATTTCATAGCTAGATGTCCAATTCTACCACATTTAAAGCAGGTTCGAGTCTCCTTCTTCTTTTGATCAACCATCTTCTCCATTTCTTCTTGCTTCTTTGCAAGGAATTCTTTGTTCGACTGCTTTCTGAACAAATTTTCTTTTTCCTCTTCAGAAGATGTACCTGAAACAAATATCATTTTTGATTTAAAATCTCGAACATATTTTTCATTTTTATAATTTTCTGGTGGAATAAAACCTAGACCTTTCTTTTTGAAATTACCGTTATGGTTTGGTTTCTTTTGATAACCAGAACCAGAACTGTAACCCTTTTTCTTGTTTTCTCTTTGTTGAACTCTTGAGGTGTATTTTTTAGATTTTTCCGAAAGATTTACATCTTTTATTTCAGAAATATTAATTTCTGTTAGTTTGAAAACCTTTTTGATCATGTCAGGTTTGACACCTCTTATTGGAAATTCCTCATCAGAATATAATTTGTCGGAATCATTCAATGTATATGCAATTTTGAATGTTTCGTCATTCAAATTAGATTTTGATAGAAAAAATTCTTTATTGTAAACCTGTTTCTCCCTTTTTACTGAAGGACTTGACATGTCGGACTTAGACTTTGACTCTGATTTAGACTCCAACTTTGACACCTCCATTTCATCGTTATCTAACACATGATCCACCACTTTCTTCATCAATTGAGATTGTTGATCAGTGTCAGACGATGTAAAAGTAACATCAATATTTTCTGGCAAGTTAACTGAAGACTCCGACTCCCACTGTAAATTTGTTGCCTTTTCGACTATTTCTGAATTTGGATTTCTTGGAGAATATCCATTTTCAAGCGGGGGTGGACACTTATTGTAACTGACACCTTGTTTCTTACCAGATGTCTTAACTTCAGTATCCTTCTTCTTTTCTTTTTTTCTTTTTAGAAGTCTTTTCTTCAGATACTATCTGTTCTTCAGTAACTTCATCATCCTCAAATGCCTTCATACCTTCAACAGTTGGATAAATCCTGTCAATGACATAAGAAGTACATGAGTAAATTTTTAATAATCGATTAACTCTTTCAGTTTCAATTCTTTGTGTTTCCAGTTTTTGTTCTAGCACAGCACATTTCTCAATGTAATTGTTCACCACTTTCTGCTTTGTCATGAAAGCTCCTTGAAGTGTTTTCATGGCTGTTGCTTGTTCATCACTTGATTGATTGTATTGATTCATGGCTTTGTTCAGAACATCGTATGATTCCTTCAACCTGTTCATATTGTTAATCAATTCGCTGTTTTTCTTTTTCATGATCTCACAGGTTTCACAATTCACAGAAATCTTTCTTGCATCAACTTCTTCATCAACTTTGAATTTTGGAACTTCCTTTATCTTTCTCTTTATCACTGGAACTTCCTCATCATCACTGCTAACAGGTGTTTTAACTTTCTTCTTTTTCTTTTTAGCTTTATTGCCATCACTATCACTCTCTTCCATCATTTTCAAATGTTTCTGCATTCGTTTTGCATAATAATCATTATCATCATCACTATCTTCTTCAATTCGAGCAACAAAAGCTTTTGCTTTTAAAATATCTTTATCCGGACAGTAATCATCCCAACTAAAACCTTCCCAGCTAAACCCTTCAGGTAACTTTTCATCATCTTGGTTTATCAAACATGCTTTACTATCAGCTGAAACATATTTATCCCAACTGAAACCATTAGATGATTTTTTTATCATTTTGATTCACCAAACATGCTCTCTTTGAAGACTCCTCTATAGTTTTTCTACCATGAGCCACTTGTGGTTCTTGTTGTTGTTGAGCAACTTGATGATAGATGGCCTTCCGGTAGTAATCATTGTTGTTGAACGGATTTTGAGCTCCACTTGCTTCGCGATTAGTGCACTCCCTCGTGAAGTGTCCTTTTTCCCTGCAACGAAAACAAGTAACTTTAGATTTATCAAAACCCAAATTAGAAACACATGCATCACGGAAATCATCTCTTCCTGTGATCTGTTTGAACTTCTCAGCTCTCCTCAACACACTTGCCAAACACCACTTAATGTCTATCAATTCCATTTCTTCAGCATCAATCTGATCGTAATCCTCTTTTGTAAGCATTGGATTCCCGATCCGACCTGCAACCAAACTACCATATGACTCTAAAACAGCCCCCAACAAAGACATGTGACTTTTTGCAACTTCTTCAGAATAATCTTGATCATTTTCAAGATTCAATACAATGTTGCATTGTAACTTTCTACCATTCTTGATTGCTGACACGTTTGGATCAAATGACGGATATGACGAAAAACTCGTTTTGCTGTTTGATCCTTTAGAAGAACCTCCCGATGAACTCTTAGCATTAAAAGTTGTTTCAATCTTTGGTGACATGTTGGTCTTTTCATTAATACCAGCTTTGTAATAAAGACCGATATCTTGTTCACCATCAAAATCTTTCATTCTTGAAATTTTTCTTTGTTCCATCTCCTAAGCTTCTAATTTCTCAATGAACTTGCTCAAAGTTAAATTGTTAAACCCTTTCTTGTTCCTCAACATCATGAGATATGTACCCCAAGTTTCATTTGGCAAAGCATCGGCTAATTTTTCAATCAATTCCTCATTGTCTTTTGTAATGCTTACTCTCTTCATGTTTACTAACAAGTTGCAGTATCTTTCAATGATCTGCTTTGTGCTCTCATTTTTCAAACCACGAAATAGATCAAACTCTTTCTTCAAAAGTGATTTTTTGTTTTTTATCATTTCTTGACTTCCAACAAACTTGGATCTTAATGCTTTCCATATTGAATATACACTTCCAGTGTGTTGCAATAAGACCAAAATATCCTCTTTAATAGCTTGTTGCAATAAACTGATCATCATCTTTTCGTTTTTGTATTTCTTTTTCTCATCCACACTCATATCTTTGATAGTAATTTCCTCTTCGTCATCATTTGTTGGTCTAACATATTTTGTCTCAATACATTCCCAAGCATCCAAATAATTTGCTTGCACCCAATTTTCAAATCGTTCCTCCCATCCTTTATACTCCTCGATATTCATGAGCTTAGACGGTTTTTGCATAGTGCCCGTTTCATTTTCCATATTCAAGTTCTGAGTAACAGATGTCGGAGTAATCGGAGTAGTTATAAAATTCCTCTTCCATGTTTCGGCAACAATTTTCACAAAACAGATTGTTCAAACGGAATTAGTTTCAAGCGAAATACCCTTTCAAACGAAATCACCTAATCTCGTTTGAAACTTTCAAACGGAATTACCAACTGAAGCGAAATCACTCAAACGGAATAACACTTTGAAGCGGAATACCTAATTTCATTTGAACCTGTCAAACGGAATTACAATCTGAAGCGAAATTAGCCTCTTTCAAGCAGAATCACTCAAGCAAAATAGCAGTTTGAAGCGGAATCAAGTTCAATTTCAAACGAAATTATGCTGATGTCATCATACTCGAGCTGTTTTTCAAGCGAAATTACAATTTTTGCTAATTTTAGATCGAATTAAGGTCCAAATCTTTCAAGGATTTATTAAAACACAGTTGCGCACATAATGTGAGAAAATGAGCCGATTTTAACCGTGAAAAGTTGTTAATTTTGAAAAAGAAGATGTAGAAATCAGAAATTCCCGCTGAATTGGTAAGAACTCTTCCTCCAGAGCTCTGATACCACTTGTAGGATCGTTTTTAAACCCAAACGAGTCGTTTAGAAGAGTTTTTCTCAATACGAAAGGTGGAAACAGACGTATCGAGTTCAATTCAGCTAGAATATCACTTTAAATTGCCTTTTGATTGATTTGACAAAGTATTACAGCGAGTAGACACTTCGTGGCTCAAACCGGAATTACAAAACTACTTCAAACGAAATCAGAATGCACATATATATAGGCAGCTAATTCCGCTTGAACCATCCTCAAACGGAATCACTTACAAACGAAATTAGTGATTTCGCTTGAACCGGACATGACGATCTCAAACGGAGATGTAATTCCGTGCGGAATTACCTCTTGACCTATTTTTGACACTTTTCTCGAATAACGTGCCCTGATCTATCTGAAAACATACAAGACTCGATACAAAACGAAGTCGACAGACGCATGCACCAACAAGATCAATCTCTGGCAACGGGTAACAATCTTTAGGACAAGCCTTGTTAAGATCCTTGAAATCTATGCACATTCTCCAAGAATTATCTGGCTTTCAAACCATCACCGGGTTTGCAACCCAGGATTGGTACTTGACTTCTCGTAGAATGCCGGCTGACACAAGCTTTTCAACCTCTTGGCATGCAACCAAGCTTCTTTCGGGTGCTAAGCTTCGTTTTTTTTGGACAACGGGCTTGACACCAGGCGGTATTTTCAATTCATGTTCAGCAATGCTTTGAGGGATGCCTGTCATATCCTCCGGGCACCAAGCAAAGACATCGCTATAATGTGTCAACAACTTTTCAAGATATGAGAGGGTTTCTTGTGAAAGACTTGGATTGACCCTTATCTTCTGCTCGGGGTATTTAGGATTTATGATTAGCCTCTGCTTGTCTTCTTCACTTTTGGAACTTTCTCCTTCAACCATGTAGGCCTCCTGAGAGGGTTGAAGGGTTGTTATTCCCCTCTCGGTGGGAAACTTGACAGTGCCATGGCCAACAGACACAGCCATATAAAATGCACACTGTCCCGGCCTTCCGATGATCACATCATAGCTTGAAGGTATATTGATAACCACAAAGGTGAGTGGTTGGACTCTCTCCTTCTGACCTTCACTGAAACGAACATCAAGTGTCAGTTGCCCTAAAGGCTTGAGGGGTATATCGGCAATACCTTTTATGGAGGTTCTGGAGGGTTGAAGCCTTGAACGTTCTTCATTGCTCAAACGGTTGAAGAACTTCTCAAACATGATTTCGGTGGCAGCACCAGTGTCTATGTATGCTCTACTCATTTGTAATGTTCCCACAGTAGCCTCAACCACAAGAGGGTTTGAAAGAGGGTCTTTTTCTGTTGGAGGGAAGCAAACACACTGGAGCTCCCAAGCTTCCAACCTCTGCCTTTTGTGTGGAATCCTTCCATCAAAATCTACCATATTGACTTCCTTGCCCTTTCCTTCAGCCATTTTTTCCCTTACTCCCTTTACCAAGTGAGCAAGTTCCCCGGACTTAACGGCTTCTTCGATCCACTTTTTAAGCTGGAAGCAATCATTGGTATGGTGCCCCTTTTCTTCGTGAAATTCGCAGTATTGTGTGGAATTTTTGTTCTTTCTGCTTTTGGGGAGAGGCCTAGGAGGCCGAAAGTTTTGCTTACTTTTGCTGTTGCGAGGATTTCTTGAGGAGTCTTGGTGAGGGGTGTGAAAGTTATGCCTTTCTCCCTGCTGGAAGGGTTCCGACCTTCAGGCCTTCGATGGTTTGAACCCTTCTGGCGTCTGTCGTAAGAGTTGAAGTTCCCCCTTTTTTTCTGGCTGGGCTGTTGCCTCGCCAACTGGTTCCCCATTTCCTTTGCTCTTTAATGTCTACTGCCTCATCTCCCCGGATATGGGCTTCAGCCCTTTCGAGAGCTTCTTCCAAGGTCTTGGGCAGGGATTTGTTGAAATCTCTTGTGAGATATTTGGATGTAATGGCATTCATAAAACCGGCCACCCTCATCTTTTCGTCCGCCCCTACATATGTTAGACCTTCCTTCTTGTATCTTTCTATGAACTCTCGAAGACTTTCATCATCTCTTTGTTTTATCTGAAAGATCACTGTTGCATCTTTAACATACCGCCTTTGTTGGGAGAAATTGGCCAGGAACCCCTTGCTGAGGTCGTCGAAGCTTCGAACGCTTCGAGCAGGTAAATCATTGAACCAGATTTTGGCTGATCTGACAAGGGTTTGCATGAACATTAGGCAACATTCAGCGTTTGACCATTTTTCAATCTTTGCAGCACCAGTAAAGATCTGAAGATGGTCTTCAGGATCCTCAGTCCCATCATATGTTTTGATGTGGGATGGCATCTTAATCTTCGTTTGAAAATCATAATCGGCTATTTGCTGTGAAAAACATGAGAGGTTACTCGGCTTATAAGGCTTGGCCAAGTCTTCTTCAGCCCTTGTACCCGCGTTGTTGCTGTTGTTGTTGTTCCCTTGAGTGGCCAGCACCTGATTAATAAAGTGCTGCCACGGGAAGCTGTCCATCATCTGGGGCATAAGGTTGAATCCTTGAAGGCTTCCGGGTGCAACTGGGCAACTAACTCCCGAGGGAGTGCTCATAACAGCACTCCGTGCCAATGGAAGTACGGACAAAGCTTGCTCCCATGAAGTTGTTGTTGAGGGTGGAAGACTTGTTACTGGGGATTATAGGAGCTGGTCAAGGGTCAACTCATGGCCCAAGGGAGCACCGTTTGTGGCTGGCTGAGACGAAAAAAGAGGATATGCTATGGGATTCGGCCTCGCGGACAAATATGGGTTAGGGTTTGGAGGAGGATTACTGGGTCCAGCCTCATCCCTGGACACTAAAGGTTGTGAGTTTGCAAAAGGAGGGATAGGTGGTCCAGGAGATAGCGTTGGTTCCGGCTCGTCATAGTCCAAACGAATCTTCACTCCCTTGTCCCTTTCCCTACTCACATATTGGTTGAGGAGAGACCTCAACTCAAGGAAATTGTTGGCAACCCCCTCAGGGGTAAGTTCAACACGTGATGGGGTGCCAGAGACACTAACATTAGGGGAAGGGACCCCTGATCTGGATGGGGTTGGAGTGTTGAAAGTGAGAAACTCGGGAGTGCTCCCCGGTGTCGAGAAGGACGTTGGTATAGCCACATGGGCTTGACCAGTACTTGGGGTAGAGGTGTTTGGAACTAGATTCACCTCTCCCGGGGATCCACTTTCTGACATGGTAATTTGGAAAGAATGGAGCTACACTACTGGGTCTTTTGGAAAGGAATAGTGGCGTAGCCCCACGGTGGGCGCCAACTTGTTGATGCAACAAATAATAGACCAAGGATAGTAGCTGGGCTGGTTGGGCAAAAGGGTTGAAGGGTTCAACTTTGCCTAACGCAAGTCGTGGGGTCCCCCCACGTTTGCAAGACGTGGAGAGAGATTCACTAGATTGGTTTTGTAGTTTGCTAAAGATCCTCCTCTGAAATGTGTTCAGATTCGGATGTATGAGCAAAAGGAATGTGTGTGTTGAATGTGAAAGAAAGTGACTTGCGTGAAGCAAGTACTCGAAGAGAATGACCAGAGATTTCAAGAATCAGAGCTGGCCTTAGAATGTCTTGCACACTTAATGAAGTGTCACTCTTATTGGGAGAGCCTTAGCTCAAAGAGGAATGTGTTGACTAGTGAACATGCTTGCAGTGGGGGTTTTGCAATTTTTGGGGGTTGAAGGCTTTGACCTGCGGGTAAAAGAGTGTATTCTGTGGATCTGTGTTACTTTTGCGGCTGGTGAGTTGGTGAAGCAATCCAGAGATGTGACCTTTTATTGTTCCCGTATTGCTTTACCTCGTCTCCCCAGGTTTTCAACCTTTGAACCGTTTAACCTTTTGAGCATTCATGTATTTAAGTCATCTTTATTTGGTCTTGGGCTACCCCCGTCATCAGGCATGTTTTTTGAAGCTCGAACAAGGTACACAAATTCTGAGAGCCGGCCCTGCCACCACACTTGATAATGTATATAAAAAAGAATACGCTCGAGCAGTTCAAGCCTAATATTGTAGCGTCTGCGTCCTAAACGTTTGTATTTGGTAACATACCTTGTGCCATTATTAAAGAAAAACCCTTCAATTATTTTGTATATCTAATTGTTGTAGTTTTTAATTTAGGCAACAATTTTTAATGCGTGAATTTAAAACTCAGAAATTTCCTCTATATTTATTATTTTTAATGTATCATATTTTATTTTTTAATTAACTTAAAAATTAAAGGTACCTGTTAAGTTAAATAATACGATATCAAAAAAATAAGAAGTTAATTATAAGATACTAGTGGAATACACACGTGCGTTGCTGCGGAAATACGATCGGTATCGATTCCGGTCATCACGGTATTAGTACGGTATCAATACGACGCTCGATCACTATATCTTACAATACAAAAAACTACAATCTATTAATAAAACCCCGTTTTTAACATTGATACTCTATTGCGAGTAAAACACCGTTTTCAACAAAATAGTCGGTTTGGCTCGTCACGTTACTGGAACTCGCTATAGCTTACGATACAATTTTTTTTTAATACAACCCATTTTCAACATTGAAATCTATTGCAAATAAAACCTTGCTTTCAACAAAAAAATATATGTAGGGTAAAAATAAGTATGTCGTAATGGTATATTTGAAATTTTATAAAACGTTATACTATATAATTAAAAAAACGAAAACGGTAAACGACGTCAATTTGTAAAAATAATAAACAAAATGTGTGTAGTTTTGATAACATGTATGTTATTATTCACAACTCGGTTTTAAACAAAATTTATATAGAGATGTAGATAGAAATAAATACGACGCAATAGAATACTTAAAATTTTATAAATTATCTTATCTTAAAAGTTATAATATACACAAAATTAGTTATAGCAAAATAAGAAAATCTCTCAACACATTTTAACTAAAGTTTTAGAGAAAATATTCTTACCGTAGTAAAGGAAGAAATGGTTTACATCATTATGTATTTTCACAGCGTAATCTTCATTTATCTTTTACATTAAATGTGGAATCAGAAAGTAATATATAGATATATAAATGGTGGGACTAGAAATTACTCATATTCTATTTATTAAAACCCAAAAATAACAAAATGATAAAAAAGGAGGAAAAACTGTTTACTGTGGTGGAGAAAACAAAAAAGTGACTGTAGTTTACAAGATGTAATTTAATATATAAAAAATAATAACTAATTGTTTATAAAAAAAATGAATAAATTGTGTTGCATGACTAGACATTTCTTCAAACGCATTTGGGTTTATACATTGAGACACTCTTAGCTAGCGTTTGATATAAAGAAATAGGAGGTGAAATGAAATGGATTATTGTAATGGAATGAAAAGATATATTTTTGATTATAATGTGGTAATCAAATGGAGCATTTCAAAGTAATGTAATTCCTAAATATAACAATTTCTATTTCTTGGTAAGGGGTATTTTTTATTCCTTTGAAGAATGGAAAGAAATATATTATTATTATTATTATTATTATTATCATTATCATTATATTTATATCTGTATTTATATTAATATTAATACTAATATATCAAAATTTTATTAATAATTTTTTATCATTAATATATTATTATTATTATTGAAACAATTATATTTTTATCGTTTTTAATACAATTGTGTTTCAGTACTTTGTCTGTTTTTGTTTATCAAATTGTAGAAAGTAATAATTCATCCTATTCACATATGAGTAACTAAGCATCACAATGGAATGGAATAATTCATTTTATTCAGTTGTCCATTTCATTACCTCGTTTATTCCATTCACTCATTCATTCCATTACCTCATAACAAACAGACTATAATTGCTATTTTTTAAGTATAATTTTTTTTTTGTAAGGTGACTTTCTATGTACTAGACCAGTGGTCACCGGGTTCATGTCAAAGACATTCCCCCGTCAGCCCCGCGCTTGCGGACCCGATGTTCGATTGGGCCCTGGCCGCCGCGTAAGCTGACTTCCGCCCGGAAACCATACTGCCCCCACACGAGAGACTCGCTGGGGTAACAGCTGGGTAAAACCGGGTTACCCTCAAGACCGCACCATGCCTCGGTAGGATACGATCTATCATTGGGACGTCCCACCCCCCGTTTGCACCTCCCGGGAATATCATAACTAACAGGGACTGGTCAGCAAATCGTTGAGATTTGTAATGTGCTTCCTTGACTTTTTTTATAACTAGTGCTTTTCATTTAATTATTCTCTTCGACGTATCTTCTAGATTTCAATTCTAATTCTAACTTTGGTATATTTTGCATTTTTAATCATTCTATTTGTCTTACATGACGGTAAAAACTACTTTCTTTCATATCAAGGGAACTATACATATTTTTGAATTCTCACAATTTGTTCTTGTCTAATCAAGGTTAAAACTTAAAGTATAGAGTAATTTTTTTTCGTAAATTCCGTAAGAATCCGAAGAGGAAGCAGGCCCAACCCAAACCACATGGGAATAGCCGGTTGGGCTAGGGGGCGGGATATTTTTTAAGTATAATTAAAAGTATAAAGTACATTTAAAATATATTTAAAATGAAAAATGTGAAAGATAATTTATAGGGAGATACAAAGTTAAAAGTTGGTTGAAATCATTTGAAAGTAACAAAAATGACAAAACACTAAATGTTGTTAGATAAGACAAACAAAGATCGGCAATTTTACCTTGGGGGAAAAACCGCAACCTATGATAGCAATAGATGACTTAATATAACTTGATACTTATGTGTGTTGAATCCGTTGGCTATATATTATTAATAACTAATTGTGATTACCGATTACGTAGAAAAACTGCAAATACAACCTGCCAACAATGACAACAAACTCGTAATATTTTATTCTGATGCATGGAAAAAATATATATATAAAATTAGCCATGAGTTAATAAAAAGCAAGTGAAAAGAGCAGTCACATCCCGGTGTCACAACTTAATAAAGTAGTCTTTGGATAGGAACACCAATCTATGGTAGTCAATATAAACTTAAGGAAGGAGTCGTCTCGTTTTCTCCGGCTCTTTCTGTGTGTCACATCATCTTCTATCTATTTTCTTTTGTTTAACCGAATGTACGATGTCATTTCAGTTTTTCCCAGAATTCCTCAAAACCCAACATCCATCCCCCTTCCCTACTTGCGCAGATGATTAGTGAGCAATCACCGATTTTCAGTGAAAAGTCCCCCCCCCCCCCACAAGGAGGATACTTCAAGTCCGTCTAGAGTTTTATAGGCGTATGGCTTAACTGATAAAAAAATGAGGACACTTCAGCCCCCATCCCCAAAATCCGCCACATTGAAGGGTATTCTTGTGCTGCTCGTGAATCATTGCTTCATTTGTTGCCATGTCAAGAACATAACTTCCGATGAAGACCCCATCAAGAGCTAGCAGAGTGTATCTCGCAAATTTGAGAAAACTAGTACTTAGTACCTACATGTTATTTAAAACGTTAAATCATACACACGCATGTTAACTCACAAAGAATAACTAAGTCGGAACGATAAAGAACATTACTTGAGTGTGTTAGAATTAACAACAACAACAATAATAATAGTTAAAGAAATTTATAAAGTATAGGATTTATTAAAATTAAAAGTATATACTATGGGGTTTATTAAAATTCAAACTAAATTATACGGGTTATTTTATATTTTTACTAATACTTTAAGGGGTTAAAAGTAAAAACAATTAATAGTCTATTAGAAGAAAATAAAAACTCATGAAAGTCTAAGTGGGAAAAGTGAAATTGAAATGCATAACCAACAATGCATGAGGTACAACCTTTTAAACAATCATGAATTTCAACAATGCATGAGTTACAACCTCCTAAAGCACCATGAAATTAAACAGTGTAGATGTGAGCCACACCAACTTTGTCAATTAATGCTTGGTAAATTAGCACTAGGCAAACTATCATACTAACGTTAATATAACCTGGTTAAACTCAGGAACATAGTCTGTAAATCCAACCAAGTTATATTCTAAGTCATATTAGAAAGATAATTACACTCATTTGCAAAATTAAGTTAATTAATACTAGTGAGTTGGCCCCTGTAATACAGCGGGTGTCACAGACGCTATTTCGAAAAGTGTAATCAAGCTTGACCTGCTTTAAACACTATCTATGTTTGAGTGTTATTATTAAGTATTATAAATAAGATAATACTATGTAATGCAGTAGGTGTCACTGAAGCTCTCACGAAGAACGCAATTTAACCTGATCTGCCTTAAACATTGATTATATTTGAGTGTTATTATTAAAAGAGTTAATGACAAGTTTTGTCCTTTATCTTTAAAATTAATGAGTTTTGTAATTAATGTTTTTAAATGGTACACGTTATGCCATTTATCCCTGACTCAATTAAAATTTTCTGTTAAATTAAATTACATACGGGTACTTTAGTCTTTTTATATTAAAGATTAATAATATATATAATATATGTCTACATCTCTCTCCCACTCTCCATCACCACCATATTAACCATTAACACCTGCCACCATCTTCCCACCGCCGCAACACCCAGATACCTGAAAAACCCTAATCCCTAGTTCGATTGACACATAATCGCAGATCTGAAACGAACTCATGAAATTGCATATCTGAACGGACTCAAGAAATCACAGATTTGATTCGAACAAAATTATATTCAAAAACCTCTTTTTAACGAAGCTCACAGAGATGGTATCGAATTCAATCGATTCGTGCACACGCGAAAGATGGCGGGTATAAAAAGAAGAACTGGGCAAATTTGCTAATCAAATAGGAGAAAAGAGAGTTGAGAAGGAGGAGGATTATCAGCGTCCATTCGAGTAAGGTGTAAACGTGAATCAGTGGCGGACCTGGCTTTATAATAGTGGTAGCCCCCGCTACCCCTTGACACTCTGGCGGTAATGTAAATTTTGGAAAAAAAATGACGTTTTTTTATTTCGTTAACTCGTTTTTTGAAACGTTGCCCCTATAACGATTTTCTAGATCCGTCACTTACATTAATTATGTCGTTATGCAACATTGTTGCAAAGTTGTTTGCAGCCACTACTCTATTTTTTATGTATATATAGAGAGACAAAAAAATGATGATATATGAATAAGTGATGAACAAGGTGTTAGGATTTGTCCAGATTCGGAATATCGGAATTTGGGTAATTGAATAAAAATATAGAGAGATGAGATGCGAAACATGATTTGAATTCATCATTACTTGAGCTACTGAAATCTTCTCCTAAAGGTCTTCCTAATGAATTGAATTAATCATCACTAGAGGTATGTGAAAACATGACTTGTATTACGGGTGAATTATATCGCTAGTTTTTAAATCTTGTACACTAGTAAAAAGTAAAGAAATTAGGCTATATACTATGGAACTATATCACTTCTTTTGAAGATTTCTTATATGTGTCACAATTATTTGCAGCATCTCTGGTTCGTCAATCGATGAGGAAGGGTCTATTGTTGGTTGCCTTTTTTGATGCTAGTAGTTATGGGTGAATGTTTGCAACAGATGTAAGATTCTGAACCAGATCTTTTGGTTGCCATTTTAATCAAAGAGGAAGGGTTTGTTCATGGAGGATGACCTCTTGCAGAGAGAGAGAGAGTGAGAGAGAGGTAAAATGATAATAACTTTTTTTATATATAATATTATTTTTACACACAATAGTCCCTGCATATTAGTTATTTACATAATGGTCCCTAGAAAGATAAAATGACAACAATGCCCTCATGTGCAAGGCATATAACTATACTTAGCAAAAAAAATAATAATAATAACTGGGTTAGCGCTAAAGTACGTAACGTGCAACATTTTGAAACATGAAGTACAAAAGTCATCAATTTTAAAGACAAATGACATTGCTTGAAATTTGGTATAAAAATAAAGGACAAAATTTGCAATTCACTCTTATTAAAAATATTTACTAATCATATACTTAAGTATTTAAAAAGATAATACTTAATTTAAACCTAGTGAGTTAGCCTGGGCGATACGACGGGTGTCATCAAGGCTCTTTGGAAAACCGCAATCTAACCTGACATGCCTGAAACACTTATTATTATTACTATTATCTAAATATTTAGTAATTATATATTTAAGTATTTATTTAAATAAATTAATAGGTAATTTACATAGTATTTAGTAATAAAAATCTAAATTGTAAGTGTAAATTTAAATCTTTGTTTAAAGTATTATAAACAAGATAATACTTAATGAATCATCTCTCTCTCTTGTTTATCCAAACGTCGCCGGAGAGCTCGACGAGGAGTGCATCGGAATAGCGTGAGAGGAGTTCTCGGCAGAGTGCCTTGAGTGTTCCTCCCTCCCTATTTTGATCAGCCGCCGACTCCATTCTCCTCTAGGACTGTTTTGGTGTTTTGCTCTTCTGTGTTTTTCTGGTGCATTCTCGGTGACAGTTGTCCTGATCTTGAGCGCTTAGTAGGTCTGTGATTGATCGCGGCTATTGTTATAGTTTAGCTTGATCGGTACGAATCCTATTAACAGTTTATAGATCTGTGGTAGTCGTCATTTGAGTCATGGAGGACTTTGCCGGAAATCTCGGTAGTCAGTCGGGGTCGGGATCTGCCAAGTTCTACATTAGCAATATCCCGGATAGAAGTGGCTCGAAGGAAGTGGAGGAGGTCTTCAAGCGATTCAGAGAAGTTTCAGGAGTATACATTGCTAGGAAGAGAGATAAGTGGGGCAACAGGTTTGGGTTTGTCAGTTTTGTTGGGGTTAAGGATGCAAGGGAACTAGAGAAGACTGTTGCCAGGGTTAAGATGGGGAGTTACACGTTGAAATCTAACCTCGCTAGATTTTTAGCAGTAAACAAGGAGTTTTTCACAAGGCAAGAAAAGAAGGAAGTCCAAAACCAACAGCCGGTGTATAATCATTTACCAGCGTTGAAGCCTCATTCTACTGGTAAGTGGGGTGTGTCGTCTTTCAAGGACGTTGTGACTGGAGGAACTTCGGGGAGCTATGAAAAAATGGTGGTTGTTTCTCCTTTCGTGGCGGCCTTCAAGGAGATTCATGGCAAAGCTTTAGTGGGGAGGGTTAAGGATCTCACAACACTCCGTAAACTGGACAATATCATCAAAGAGGGAGGAGGATGTTTCTCTGAGATCAAGTATCTGGGAGGGCTAAGTGTTCTTATCTCGTTTGAGAATTCGGAGGAATTAATTGCGTTCAAAGAAATTTTTTCATCGGAGTCTAGTTGGTTTGTTTCTTTAGAACTTTGGAAAGGTCAAACACTTCCCTTCGAGAGGATAGCTTGGTTATCAATTAAAGGGGGTCCGTTACACTTACGTGAGAATGAAGTTTATGACTCGGTAGGGAGGTTATTCGGTAAGATTCTCCACCGTCCCAGCTCAGCGGTGAAGATGGTGACCTCACTTCAGATATGGTAGGGGTGATGGTGGGGGAAGGCAAACCCATTAACGAAGAAGTTACTCTTTTTTTGGGAGGACAAAAAGTACAAAGTTTGGATTGCAGAGGAAACAAGTAATTAGATTCCTGATTTTCTGGAAGAGAGAGAGGCAGGGAACGAAGACTCACTTTCCGGTGCTAACGCGGAGGGTGAAGAGCTAGATTCTGGTAACTCAGCCGGTTTTACAGGTAATAATCCGGCGAAAGTTGGAAAGGTGCAGGTAGGCGAGGAGCCATGCATGCAAAATTCTACAGCATGTAATAATCCGGTTGAATTCCTGAGGTGGGAAGCCACTTGGGACAAAGGGGAATTTAATGAGGCACAATTTTCTAAAGGGGAGTCTTCTAAAAGATGGGATAATGGACGGTCTAAGGTTAAGGGCCCGAGTAAGTTTAAAACCCGTAAATCGTTAAAAGCCCAAAAGGTGTTTGTTAGTGGACTGGGCCATGATAGATCCAAGAAAAGACTGAGGGTGGATAACATGTGCAATCCAGATAGGCTACTGAGCCCAGAAGATAATATTGGGGGGTTGGAAGGCGATAACAACGATAACCCCAGAGTGGTACCAGGGAACTTCGATCTAAATCTCAACCTGGCCTCTCCTCTATCTGGCATTGTTAATGGCGGTGAAGGAAGTAGAGAACTAGAGGGTGCAACGTTACTGGAGAAACCCCCGGTCACAGGCAGTAGTATGGAAGCTACGTCGAAGGAAGTGGAAGAGACAGAGTCTGTGATTGATCTTGCAGCCAAGCTTGGAATCAACCTACAGGAACATGTTGACTTAGTGAAGGAATCTATTACGGAAGAAGGAATTCAATTTGGTAAGCCATGAATTTTTTATCGCTTAATATTAGAGGATTGGGGGGGAGCTAAGGCCGGGTGGGTCAAAGAGCTTAGAACAATCCATGGTGTGTCTTTTATAGCTGTGCAGGAAACTCAGGTTCAGGACTATCGGGATCCTAATATTGCAAAGTTTGGGGGGTTTGGATTTTGATAAAGATTGTGTGGCTGCCAGTGGTCGTTCTGGGGGTTGTATAAGCATATGGGATCCAAAAGTGTTTAGGAAGGTCTCTTCGATCATTCACTGTAATTATGTCCTCGTTAATGGTCTCGTTACTGGATCCGAAAAGGATCTCAATATTCTGAATGTTTATGCCCCCCATAAAACTACTGATAAAAGGAATCTTTGGAATGATATTGTGGGGTTGATGAGTAATTATTTAGGTCAGTGGGTGGCTATGGGAAATTTCAATGCAGTCAGGTACCCAGAAGAAAGGAAGTCCTCAAGGTTCAACGCGGTCAGTTTTGTGTTTTGAGTCATTTGCAGGAATGCATTACCGAGGATTTGTAGAGATTTGCAAGAAAAACGAGGTTCCAGGTAAGTTTCAGAGTTAGAAAAATTTTGAGGTTGAATTTTGGGTGGTTTGGAAAAAGTTTCAAAAATTTTCTAACGCATGAATTCATAAAACTTACAAAACATTCTGTGAAAAATGCCCGCTAGCGGCCCGCGAGACACTTATCTACCTAGGTCGCGACCCGTCAGAAACTAAAAAGATCCGAAATCATTTACGGCGGTGACGGGGCGCGAGTGATAGGCTCGTGTTAGTCGCGGCCCGCCAGGGACGTTCTCTGTAGCCGAGAGCGAGTAAATCCCCAAATTCAAATTGTTTTGACCTAATTTCTTCTTTTACCACCGCCGTAAACCCTCTTCCATCACCATACTTCACCGCTCATCCACCATTGTTACCCAAAATCGCACCACCACTTCATTTACAACCATCATTCCATCATTTTTCACAATCAAATCGGACTTGTTCTTTGGGGATTTCAAGTTCAACCGAAAATTTTCTAGTTCTTCTTGTCTAACTCGAATCTCAGGTATGTTTTCCTGTAAATTTGGTACCTTGAGTTAAGTATTCAGTTATTATTTAGTTTAATGTTAGTCTTAGGTTTAGGTTTTGCTTGAGTTGGGTCTTTTGCATTGATTAAGAGTTATCTGAGTTTACGGATTGTTATGGTTTGGGTATTTTGGTCTGATTACAGGTTGCGGGTGGTTCGGGTTGGTATAGTTGATACTATGTTAGTGCTAATATACGCTAGGGTTTGGTGACATTAAGTGTAGGGATTCGGGTTGATTGTTTTGAGATGAACTTGAAGGTTAATACACTGTTTTGACCTGTTTTCACTGAAATTAAAATAAAGTTTTCAACTTTAATTCGGTTAACACTCAATGTGGGTTGGTTTTCGCACTTGGGATTTAATTGAGGACAACTAAAGTGCCGGGAGGAGGTAGTGTACATTGAGTAGTGTATTTTGAGTCTAGTTTAGTCGGTCTTTGTGGTTTACTTGCACGTACAAGTTAATTAGGCTCGCCCGTACTCAATCTCTATTCAGGCGAGTTTAGTTACTACTTAGCAATTGTAAAAAGTAACCCGGACTTTTTATTTCAACTTTATTTTCAGAATTAAACCGCGAATGAAATGCTATACGGTTATTCTAATTTTTTTATAAAATTTTCCAAAATACAAAAAAATAAAAAATTCAAAAATACCAAAAATAGTTTGTTACTAATATTCTGCTTTGCTTTGTCTTGTGAATCGTGAATTGTTTTACAGAATGTCAGGTGAAGGATCATCGAGTCGGCCTAGTAGGAAACGAGGCCCAGCTACTCGCTCACAAGGGGGCCCAGTGATAAGGGAACCCGAACCGGTTCAACAAGTTCAACCGGAACAAGCGCAACCAGTGCAACAAGTGCAACCGCTAGATTATGTCAAGGTGGTTGAGTTTACAGGACCGGGACCTCATGGTCAAAGTCAAAGGATTTTAGATAGCCCTCTGTTACAGTTTGAGTTAGATTCGGGGGAGTCGCAGAGGTTGGCTACTCTTTATTCGGTAGAGCTGCTACCATATAGGAGGATAGTTTGGGAGATGCTAGATCGCCTAGGGGCGAGGGCTAGGGTTGAACAGTTGTTAGGACCAAAGTTTAGGAGGGTGTTGGATTGTGACGCGAGGTAATATAAGGAAATCACGTTACAGTTCCATTCTACATTTGATTACAAGCAGGGGAGTTTTACTGAAAGAGGTGCAGTGTTCTTTGCTTTAGGTAGGGGTCTTTTGAAATGACAGTTCCTGAGTTTGTAGTGGCTACTCAGTTCTACACACAGGATGAAGTTCGAACCCCTGAGTTTCTTACTAGTCTGCAAGGGGTGTTTAAGAAGAAGCGTGGATATAGTGTTCAGTCGGGTTAGTTAGCTAGGTTTTGGCACACTATTTCGAGAGTGCCGTATTCTACCGGGGCAGTTGCGAGTGATATTACCGATTCGGTTCTTTGATACATTCATAAAATTCTCGCAGCGACTTTGGTTGGTAGAGGATAGGGGGATAATAAGGTAAATCAGGTGAGTTTGTTCTGTTTAATGTGTATGGTGGAGCAGAAGCCAACCAACTTGGCGACTGTGTTTGCATTGTCGATGAAGAGGTTGTGGAGAGGTGGAGTAGGTGCTCGTATTTACTGTGGGTCATTGGTGACATGGTTGGCCGAGAGCCTTGGGGTGTTCCAGAGGTACCCGGCTGATAGGATGCGAGAGGGGCCAGACCCCTGCCTTATGAGTGTTAGGGATTTGCAGTCTGCTGGTATAATATCATACAATGACCCGATTGAGTGGGAGCCTATACGAGAGGGTCCACAGGTTCAGCATCCTCCTGGTTCAGGTGCCGCGGAGGCTATGCGGGTGTCGTTGCTACACGTTATCAGAGGCCCCGTAATCGTCAGGATATTCCCCCTAGGCAGTACCCACTAGCGCAGCCACGACCCGATCCACTTACCTTGGACTCGTTATATGATTCTATGCAGGCGGGTTTTGGGGATTTACACATGTATGTTGATGATCAGTCTGGTGGGATTAGGCAGGTCAGAGGAGACTAGAGGATGGTATGCGGGTTCTTATGCAGACCTTTCACTTGCAGCCACCGCCTTCATGGCAACAGTCTCAGGCAGGGCCTAGTGGGATGTGGGCGAGTGATGAGGAGCAGTGGAATGAAGGGGAGTCGGATGACGAGGATTAGTGCGAGGATAGATCATATCTTTTGTTTTTATTTTTATGTTGTTTTGGTTCTCGTCTATTGGTTTGTACTTAAATACTTAAACAGGTTGGTTGGGTTTTTGGGTTGGTTGATGTATGGTTTGTGGATGGTTGAAACTAACACTTATTATCATATATATTATCTTTTGCTAGCAGCCGCGGTAATTCCAGCTCCAATAGCGTATATTTAAGTTGTTGCAGTTAAAAAGCTCGTAGTTGGACTTTGGGTTGGGTCGGCCGGTCCGCCATCAGGTGTGCACCGGTTTACTCGTCCCTTCTGTCGGCGATGCGCTCCTACCCTTAACTGGGCGGGTCGTGCCTCCGGCGTTGTTACTTTGAAGAAATTAGAGTGCTCAAAGCAAGCCTACGCTCTGTATACATTAGCATGGGATAACATCATAGGATTTCGGTCCTATTACGTTGGCCTTCGGGATCGGAGTAATGATTAACAGGGACAGTCGGGGGCATTCGTATTTCATAGTCAGAGGTGAAATTCTTGGATTTATGAAAGACAAACAACTAGTTGCCCCGCTTGCGGTGTGCACATATAATGTATATATGTGTGGGCGCTCGGGGGGCAAAAGTGAAATGGTACTAACTTTAACGTTATTTTACTAATTTCGTGAAAATAACGTTAAAAGCGGCGGATGGTTAATTATGCATCATGTGGTGACGTTGATAGCTGAAAGACACGGGGTACATGCACCAATCAGTCTCTGTCCCGATTGTTTGAGTGTTATGTGTCTTAGGTCCAAGGCTTGATACAAAACTACAATCGAGCCGGGGGTCTCACCGGAAGCAGCCTCTCTATTCCTACGGGGTAGAGGTAAGGCTGTCTACATCTACCTTCCTCAGACCCTACCTTAGCTTTGCTATTGGTGGGATTTACTGAGTATGATGATGATGATGATGATTATCTTTTGCTAGTGTTTGGTTATGATATTTGTTAGGTGATAGTTGTTGCCGCTTCCGTTAGCGTGTCCGAGTTTAGGAATTGTTTGCTGAGCGCGTTCGGATTGGAGGGCATATGTAGAATTGACTGGCACATTGACAGTCTCACATATTCAGATCAGCTAAGTCATTTTCCACTTGAAATATTATTTTATTTTATTCGGTCTTTAGTTTATTTAGTTTTATGGTAATTTAGGTAGTTTGTTTGAGTCGTATTCTCGTTCTTGCATTAGGGACAATGCAATCTTTAAGTGTGGGGATGGGGTACATTTTAGTATAGTTAGTCGAGTCAAAAAATTTGAAAAATACAAAAAAAAAAAAAAAAAAATTAAAAAATCCGAAAAATCCAAAAAAATTGAAAAATAGAAAATGTCTTTTGAATAAAGAAGTTTGTAAAATTAATACGGAAAATGATAGAAAAGATGGGTTTTTGTTCGGGTTCAAATAATGATAATATGAGATTAAAAGTGTCGAGCTTGTGTCTAGTTTGGGATATGTGAATAGGCCCAGTTTGGTTTTAGGTCCCTTTGATATAATATTACCTTAATTGTCGGTCTGCTAGTGGGTTTTCATCTGGGAAAAATGGGAAATTGAAACAGCCAATAAGAGTATAAAGAATGCCGTTATAAGCTTAAATCGTTAGAATTTTTAATCATGAAAAAGAAAAAGGGAAAAAATAGAAAAATAGCTAGAAACTAAAGAAAAGTAGCGCAGGTCTATGTAATCTTGGTTGGGGATAGTGACTCTGACCAGGAATGCCTCTGGGATGTGTGAAATCAAAATTGCAAAAAAAATTACCGACGCCTATTGTAATCTTGGTTGGGGATAGCGACTCTGATCACAATGCCTCTGGGTTAGGTAAAGCAACGTTTAAGCTCAAAAGAAAGAAAAAATGAAAAGAAAGAAAAAATGAATGAGAAGAAAATTGGTTTTAAATTCTCTTGATTTTGTTATAAAACGGTTAGGAATTGGTCCAGTGATCGTTTCTTTTGTACTATAAGCTTGAGGCGGGATTAGGTGGACCGTGGCTTCTAGCGTGAGACCCTAGGTAGATTGACCGCACTTGAACTAAATTTGCATGATGAGGGGCTTAGAATCGGATTTGGGTTTAAAGGGACAAGTATATTTGCAATCGCGGCTAACACAAGTTTTGAAGTTAATAAATATAAATAAATTTTTGACCCGAGTACTTATCCATCTCTAATTCCGTATGCATAGATTCTTTTTCGAGGACGAAAAAAGAGCAAGTGTGGGGATATTTGATGCATTTTAAAATACATCCTTTATTCATGTATAGTTTGTATAGTTTTCCGTTATATTTAGTTTAGTTTTCATTAGAATTTGTATACTATTGATCCAATTGCGTTTTGCAGGTCTTTGTGGTTAAAACTGCTGGAAATTGAGTAAAACGAATCAAAATACTGAAACGTCAAGTCCTGGAACGCGTTGGAAAGCTCGGGAGCTGAAACGGAGTCAAAATTCTGGAAAATTGGTCTCTGGCACCCCGCGACTTAGTTAAGACAATCTCTCGCGCCCGGCGAGAGACTTAAAAGCTTCAATGATTGATGGAAGGCGCTAGCGGGCCGTGACATACTTACACATCTCTGTCGCGCCCCGCCAGAGAGTGATACTGGTAGTCTTCTTCGAGCTGGGTCATGGGTTTTGAGTTAGAAACCTATATAATCATCATTAACTTAGAAAAAACCCTAACTTACGAATTAATCAGACATTGGGAGATCTTGGAGCTGCACTAGGAGCTTTTTGAGCACGTGGAGCTGTTGGTTGAAGGTTGGAAGTCAGAGAATCATTCGGGTCGTCTCTTTAACATCCGGGTGTTTTCGTTTACGTTTCTTTCACTTTGATCATGTTTCGTTTGTTTAAAAATACTTTGTTGATGTTTTTTTCAAAGACTATGATTGGCTAAATTGTTTAACTACCTAGACGAGATGAATGGTTGCTAATAAAGTTTGGATTTTTATGGATTTGTGATTTTTATGGATTTATTTATGTATTGTAGGTGATTTGATTATTAACTAGATGTGTATGCATGCTTGATTATGTTTGAATATCGTTTCTTGCTTTACCTAATTCTTGGTGACGGTCTTTATCACATAATAGAGTTGTGTTAGGTTCTAGATTTTGGTGACTATCGATATCACATAATAAATCTTTAATCTTTAGGGTTAAATTGGCCAATAAACCTTAAAAGAAATATTCGGTAATATTATAAAATCAAGTGTTCTACTAACCCTCAATAGCTGACAGGTGCGAGGTTATTGTTAGGTCTAAGCGATTAAACCATAAGGTGGGTCCTTCTTAGGAAGTCAACCTATTAGCTGCTGTCTAACAAGTCTAGTTAAGAACCCAAATTTATCCTTGACTTGAGTCCCGAAAAGGAGAGTCTTGTAGGGTACTTTCATAAATCATTAGAGGTCCGAACAAGGAGTCTAATTTACCGGTAGTCATAACAGCCTTTAGGGTGCCCTAATGTATCCTTGAGAAGGGTTAGGGAGCTTAGTTGGTAACTCGAGAGGTTTAGCATCTTACGATCCCGGTCCATATTAATCAACTTCCAAATAAAATCTATAACTAAAAGCAACCAGGATTCGAGTCTAGGTAGTATTTCCATCATCTGAGTAAAAGTCTAAGTAATTCGTTTTAGTTAATTTAGTTAATTTAATTTAATTGCATTCTTAGGATTTTTAGAACCCCCCCCCCCCTAAAACATAAAAATAGTTACGTTTTGCGTCAGAGTCGGTCTAGATAAAGTAATTAGCGTAATTAATTTGAGTCTCGTGGGTTCGATATCCGGACTTACTTAGCTTTACTAGAGTCGACCGGTTCACTTGCCGGTTAGTAGTTTAGTCGAGTTTAGAGAGTCTAGAGTATTACTTTGAGTCTAGATTTAGGTTAATTTTAGTTATTTTTATTAAACTATTTTTAGCACATCACCGGCTAAGTGTAAAATATTTTTTTGGATAGCCTTGTAGAATAGAATTCCGACCAAGTCTGAGCAGGCTAAGAGGAACATCCATATCACTGATTTGAGCTGTCGGTTTTGCGGGGAAGCAGAGGAATCCACGGACCATATTTTCATGGGGTGTTTTTTGGCGCATAAGGTTTGGCAACTTTTCTGCTTGTGGGTTCGTCTTCCTTTTTTGCTCTCTTTTGAGTTTAAAGACGTGGCTGATTTTCAAGATAATTGCAACCTTGGGAAGAAGGAAAAACTAGTGGTTAAATCATGATAGGGTGTTGGTTTATTTGGAGGGCGAGGAATGAGATGATTTTCTCTAACGGGTTAGGCAGAAGCGAAGATACTATGGGGGAAATTAAATCGTTAGGCTTTCTTTGGCTTAGCAATAGATCGATACATAAAAGAATTTTGTGGGAAGAGTGGTGTAAATTTCCTTTGTACATGTTGTAAGTTGTGGTGTTGAGCCGGCCTTGTTGGGTTCGGTCTCTGTTTTTTATAAAGTTCACATTTCAAAAAAAAAAAAAAAAGATAATACTTAATGTATTAACTACATAATCTCATGTATGCATTAAATAATGTATCAATCACAAGAAGTTTATTGAATGAGACAAATTAGGAACTACTACATAGATCATTTGTAGTATGTGCTTCGAAAGTTAGAACAAATGTCTTAAAGTTTAACTGAAATAACATTTATGCTCATAAGAGATGTTTTATAAGGTAAGAGATATATCTTGGTTTTTAGGTGGAACTATTTAAAATTCCCTTGCGCATGCAACGGAAAAAATATCTGTCTTAAGAAATAAAAAAAAGTTTATCTAGAATCGTATCAGGCTTAACTACACAAAACGTTCCTCATGTAACAAAAACATAAAATCAATATCGGCACATATTACAATTGTACCAGTATCAATGTTACTCGATCGGTACGGTTCAATTCAGTACATTTTAGTATTTGGTATAGTTTACGATATCAAAAATACTTTATTTTGAATACAGTCCCATTTTCAATAAAAAATATATCTTAATGTAATAAAAAAGTTATTTGAAACATATTAATTATGTGTAAAAACATAAGCCAAACATCGTACTACTTATGGTGGTACAACATTGGCTCAGTACCAGAACCAAGAACTATAAATTTGAATATTAGTATAGAAACAAATGATGTTCGGTCGACATTGATTTGGTTTGGTCTTGTATTGTATTGTATTGTATTGTATTGGTGCTTGGCATAGTATATATCAAAGTGATTGCGTACTTGGATTAAAAAAAAGTTAACGAACAGATGTTAATAATGAAATTTATATTAAATTAAATTAAATGATAAGTGAAATACCACGAAACCAAAAGTCATAAAAAATGTATATCGGTTTGGTATGATACCAATATTTTGTATAGTTTATGATACCAATTTTATAAATACAACTACATTATTAATAAAATTAATATCGGAATGTTAACCAAAAAATAAATTAAACATAACTTCGTATTTAGATTTTTTAAACAAGCACAAGTTATTAGAGAAAATTAAATGAAATATTATTAATAATAAAAAAATAATTTTACAATCTATCGTTTCTTTTTAATAATAACACAAAATAGGAATTATTTATCTTCATATAACCCAAATTTTTGGAAGAAACAAGACACTATTATAGAACTCGGTAAAATTTTCATTTGATAATGACATTCAAGTGTATTGAGAGTTCCATGACCTTCTAGTGTAGAGATCACGAGTTTGAGTCCCCTTGCATCAAAAATTAGCTGGATTGAGCCATGTGTTAGACCACAGTAGAACTTCGACGATGGATTTCAACTGAAATGGTAGCCGGCTAGGTTACCAATGAAATCTGCGTTCGTAGATGTGGGAGGCCTTTTGCCATTGGATTTACCTGGATGGTTGGACTTTTGTTGGTCGTTCAATAAAAAAGTAACACTTTTCTTTTGAAATATCTTAAAATATTCTTAATATTAAGGTTTATTGGATTTTAATAATTCTAAGTTTTACCTCTTGGTTGATCATAATCCCAACTTTAAAAATTCTCTCCAACGATCTCAACTTGTAAGAATTTAGCCACCATTGATCATTTTCCAACTTAAAGAGTCTGCAGATGCACTTGAATCTATTGAAGATGCCAAATTCTTGTATGTTACTTGAATCTATTGAGGATGCCAAATTCTTATATGTTAGAAAATGATCAATGGAGGCCAAATTCTTACAAATTGAGATCATTGGAGAGAATTTTTAAAGTTGGGATTATTATCGGCCAATAGGTGAAACTTAAGATTATTAAAATCCAATAACCCTAATATTAAACAAGATAGCAATTTTTTATGTGAAAACATTTTCAATATTATCGTAAATAACAACTTTCTATATAATTTTCAAAATAACAAGTTTTTTTTTTTGTGTTATTTGAAAAGATTTTCAATATATCTTATCCTAGTATTAAGCTACCCGCATTGCGGCGTGGGACGGTCATGCTATTGTAAAAACTCATGAGGCAAAGTTTAATGCGAATGATACCATTGATTGCATAATCATATAATACAAAACTCACAACCAATATTTAAAGTTTATTATATATAAAAAGCTAGTCTATTTTTTAATGTTATGAATTCCTACGTAACGTGCGCTAAGTGCGTCTAGCTAGGGACACCTACAACTCCACCTGTTTCTTCCTAATGGTAGCCACCCTTTTGATCAACTCATTCATGGGATGAGCAGATTAAGCAGTATTTACTAGAGTTGCATCTTTATGAGGATATGGTCCAAGATAGGACTTCGTGGAGGTGTAGGATTAGGGCTAAGGACTTCTAGAGGAAATTGAAGTAAGGTCTTAGGTGAATTTTAGGGACGTAGGTTTTTCTTATTCGTTAAGTGACTTTACTGGTGATTGACTTCTTGTGTTTATGTCCAAATGATGTTGTATGCAATTATAGATGATTTACATTATACTGTGTCACCCTAATCACTTTCTTGTGACTTCTTTTATCTAAAATCTATATTTCTATATTCATTGACTTGATGTACTGGTTTACTGTTCGTTTTGGAGCCGAGGGTCTCTTCTGGGAGCAGTCTCTCTATCCCTAGGGATAGAGGCAAGGTCTGTCTACATCCCACCCTCCCCAGACCCTATAAGTAGCTTTGCTATTTATGCGATTTACTGGGTATGGTTGGTTGGTTGGTGTTCAGCTTTTTCTTGGTGATACGATGATCTAACACTACAATATCTTCCAACACCTTTTGAAGATGTTCCAAAACCTGTTGATCCTCATCCGAAGTAGGTAGCAGAAATTCATTTAAATAGGGTAATAAGTGAATTGATGACTAAAAATAAAGCAAACTTATCATATTAAGCCGTCTTAAAAGGCTCATATCAAGCTTACTTAGCCACCCTATCCATTATGACATCTCATTCATCATCGCCCTTTAACTTCCAAATCTAAATCCAAATAAGAAACAAGAAAACAACATTTTCCAAGTCAAAGAACAACATCATCTCCAGCAAATATTCGTAGTGAGCTCAGAGAACTTGGCTGCAACAGGTTGCCTCTAGAAGTTATATCATTTTCCAAGTCAAAGAACAACATCATCTCCAGCACAACCTAAAACGTAACTCAACAACCATAATAACCAAAATTCTGATGACTGACACAAACAAAGGGGCACAATTCACCTTTTTACGCATATATACCCAATAGTGTACAACAAAGTACTAACAAAGTACAACAACATTAAAATAAGGGTCCCCTTGTTCCCACACCCCCTATATCATATTTTCACATCCCTGGTGTATTCGGCCCGTATACAAAATATACGGCCCGTATAGAATGTTTTTTAATAGGAAAATGCGCAGAGAATGTTTTTTTGATTTTACTATATACGGCCCGTATATAGTTAAACGAGCCGTATACACGTTTATACGATTTGTAAAACGTATACGGTTCAATGGAATTATTTTGGTAGGTTTTTTATGTTACCAAATGTATACGGGCCGTATAACTGTATACGGCCCGTATATAAGGATGTTTTTTCAAGTATCACGTTTTTTCCAGTAAAAACACCATCATTCTAGTGTTTCTAAACTCTTCATCATCTTTAACAACATTGATCGGAACACGCCGCTTAAATCGGAGCACACGTAGAGTAACGTTACCGATCAGTCCGTTGATCGAGTAACTAGCAGAAGAACCCGACACAAACAAGTTCTCCACAGTTTGTTATTCAGATCTCCGTTCGGTCATATTTCCAAACTACAACACACGATAACTTTAAACTTTATAGTGTGTGATTTGACCAGGAAATGATTGGAGGTGATTGCTACTTTTAATAAGCTGTCATAGTTGTCAAATTCGATTTCAACAAATCTTTTCCTTTTCCTTCAATTTCTAGTATATTCTCCGTTACATGAAGACGTGTCGGGTTCTTCTACTGGTATTTTAATGAAGTATTGAAGATTGAATGTGCAAACCCAACCGTTTTTTACTACGAAAACGGTGGCTATGCGAAATACAAACCGCAACCGTTTTTTACTACGGAAACGATGGCTATGCGAAATACAAACCGCAATCTTTTGTGACCATGGGAAACACAAGTTTTCTTTTTGAGCTTGATGGATGTCCGTTATCTCAGTTGAGGCGATCATTGTTTAAATCTGAATATAACTAGATGTTACGTGTAACTTCATTAAACCAAGAACAAACCCTATTTCGAAACACATGTGTTCGTATCAGCGTTGTTTATCACCCTGTGTGAGCATTGGAAACCCGAAAAACAGTCTTGACAACTGTGACAGCTTATCTATCTATGTGTGTCACATCCATCCTGTTATAGCAATCGATATGATTAATTTTACAGTTTTTTTTTCTAATTAGCGTTGTTAACTACCAAAAGAATGCATGCACAAATAGTTCTAGTGGACGAAGCAAAGAGACCGTTGTGTATCTGAATCAGGTTCTCAAACAAACACTACTAAAGATGAGTTGGTGATAAATACCGGAGCTGTTATCTCGGTTGTTCAGTACTTTGGTGATAATAAAACAAGCAGGCATTGATTTTGCCAAGATTGAAGGAAAGAATCCGGCCATAAGCGTTGTGGATTCTCAGTGTCATTCGAATGTAAGTGGATCGAGTGATACACTTATCTATTCTGGTCAAGGTGGGCATGTTTCGAATCATAACAGAAGACGGATGCGGTTTGCATATTTAATCTTCATTGCTTCATTAAAATTACAACACACGATAAAATGCTTGGAAAATTGCATCAACTCTCCTATATCAAGTTGAACGGACGATATGTATCTTCTATCATGCGACAGACCCAATTCGTAGATTCCGTCCGGAGATGATAGGCCTGGTAACTGGAAGAGAAAAAACCCCAGTGACGTCGTCGACGATTATGAACAGATTATTGGCCATTATTCGACTGAGTAATCAATTGTATTTTTTTAGTTGCTTCTCTTATTAAGTTTCTGAACCAACCGAAATCCACAAATTCCAACAGTTTCTTCGTAGATTCCGTCCGGTTTCCAAACTCTTTCACTCAAAGTTAATATTCACTGTGGTGGATGCAAGCATAAAGTTAGAAAAATACTCAAGAAGATTGAAGGGTACACAACTGAAGCTCAACTTGAACGAACGATATGTATCAACAACTTGTGACTGGGAATATGGCTATGAAGAATACGTGTCGGGTTCTTCTGCTAGTTATTCAGAATGTTTCGAATCATCACAGAAGACGTGTCGGGTTCTTCTGCTAGTTATTCGGAATGTTTCGAATCATCACAGAAGACGTGTCGGGTTCTTCTGCTAGTTATTCGGAATGTTTCGAATCATCACAGAAGACGTGTCGGGTTCCTCTGCTAGTACTTCCGAGATCTGAACCAACAGAAATCAACAATTTTCAACAAATTGTAAGATCAGGAAGCTCAACTTGAACGGACGATATGTATCTTCTATCATGCGACAGACACAATTCTTGCAAGTTAAATCCACAATCAACGTATACAGGTGCAAGAGAATGGCGAGTTATTTTCAGTTATTTCTGTTGATCCACAAATTCCATTGTTTAAATCAGAATCAGGTTCTCAAGACAAGGATCGTTCTAATAGATTAAAGAGAATAAACCATTTTTTACCCATAGTATACGAGCCGTATAAGAATATACGGCCCGTATACAATCATCGTATACATTATATACGATCGGTAAATTTGTTTTTTCCCGAGAGTATACGGCCGTATAAACGGTATACGGCCCGTATAAATATGGTAAAAAATGGTAAAAACCTCTTTAATCTATTAGAACGATCCAATAAACGAAGAACAAAGCATATTTTCAAAACACAGGTTCATACAGTGCTGTAATAGGTAGTGGTTCAGCCAAAATGACATCTAGCATTACTAACTGTTCAAGTAAGTGTCTAAAAATCTGAAAATTCAGGTTTACCTTGTTAGTTTCTCAAACAAACACTACAAAATCATCTGCTTCCTGAATCAGAATGTTAACTCTAAAAAAATTTGTTTCTTTCCTTTTCATAAGGTAAAACCGGTTTCAACATATGTATCTTGCTCAACTCTTGTGGGCCCGTATCGGAATCAGGCGTTGGAAGGATTGTAGTAGTAGGACATTGGCACCACTGTATACAGGTTCGTGCATTGTTTAAATCAGAATCAGGTTCTCAAGACAAGGATCGTTCTAATAGATTAAAGAGAATAATCCCTCGTTTCTTCATCTTCATCTTTAAGAACAATGATGAACAGATGATGTCAGATAATACTTCATTTGTCGAGAAACCATACTGTCAAGAAACTAACATCTTTTAATACTTCATTGCGTATGTGCTTGTGCTGTAGAAACCAGTGATGAATTTAGGTATCTAAATCAGGTTCTCTGCCTTAGATCGGTCATTCCTTGTGATACATGAACGTTGTATTCTTGTCTTTCAGAAGAGTTGGTATTGAACCAAGAATACTTCAAACATTCTAAACCCTACCTGGAAACAAACCAACAAAATCCTGATAGTCTTCTAGCAGAACCCGACACGTCTTCTATGATGATTCGAAAAATTCACGAACCACAATGGACTCAGACTAATACTACTCACCCTCCCCTGAGGAAAAGTTTTCCTGACGACTCAAGAAAAAGGATTCTATACGACCCGTATCTTCTATCATGCGACAGACACAATTCTTGCAAGTTAAATCCACAATCAACGTATACAGGTGCAAGAGAATGGCGAGTTATTTTCAGTTATTTCTGTTGATCCACAAATTCCATTGTTTAAATCAGAATCAGGTTCTCAAGACAAGGATCGTTCTAATAGATTAAAGAGAATAAACCCTTTTTTTACCATTTTTTACCCATAGTATACGGGCCGTATAACAATATACGGGCCCGTATACAATCATCGTATACATTGTATACGATGGGTAAAAATATTTTTTACCAAGAGTATACGGTCGTATAAACCGTATACGACCCGTATACATATGGTAAAAAATGGTAAAAAATTTCTTTCTTTCCTTTTCATGAGGTAAAACCGGTTTCAACATCAAGGGTTGTATCGGAATCAGGCGTTGGAAGGATTGTAGTAGTAGGACATTGGTACCACTGTGAAAATTGCATCAGGAAGCTCAACTTGAACGAACCCATTATTCGACCGAGTAATCAATTGTAGTTTTTTAGTTGCTTCTCTTGTTAAGTTTCTGACCCAACCGAAATCCGCAAATTCAAGTCAAGGATCGTTCTAATAGATTAAAGAGAATAAACCCTCGTTTCTTCATCTTCATCTTCAAGAACAATGATGAACAGATGATGTTTTTTTTTCGCAGAACATGGTGGATTGCGGTGGTTTGGGTCTAGGGTTGTCAGAGAGAGAAAAGGAGGGGGAGAGTCTGATACAATGAGGATGTTGGGAATTAAACGCATGTACGTGACAAAACAAGGATCGTTCTAATAGATTAAAGAGAATAAAGCAAGGATGCTGGGAATTCGCATAAACATATATTCATTTCATAACCTCCTCCTCTAAATCAACCACAACTAACAAAGAGCCTGTATTAGAAACCATCCTATGTCTTTTACCAACCGAAGAGGCAGCAAGGACATATAATACTTCATTTGTCGAGAAACCATACTGTCAAGAAACTAACATCTTTTACTCATAAACCTTTGAATCCCAACGCTTCATTTGTAACCGTAAGGATGATGCAAATTTGTACGTAAAGATCTCTACACAAACTCTTCTACATCTTTTAACCAATTGTCCATCACTTAAAACCTTGAAAGATTTGTTGAAATCGAAGAAAAGAGTAACTAGCAGAAGACGTGTCGGGTTCTTCCAACAAATTGTGTATCTGCCTGTGCTGTAGAAACCGGTGATGAATTTGTGTATCTAAATCAGGTTCTCTGCCTTAGATCGGTCATTCCTTGTGATACATGAACGTTGTATTCTTGTCTTTCAGAAGAGTTGGCATTGAACCAAGAATACTTCAAACATTCTAAACCCTACCTGGAAACAAACCAACAAAATCCTGATACTCTTCTAGCAGAACCCGACACGTCTTCTATGATGATTCGAAACATTCACGAACCACAATGGACTCAGACTCATACTACTCACCCTCCCATGAGGAAAAACTTTTCCCGACGACTCAAGACAAAGCAGTTGGTTTGTGTTCATATCAGCGTTGTTTATCACCCTGTGTAAGCATTGGAAGCCCGACCACTAGCAGAATCATTGCATTACATCCCCGTTGAAAACAAGTGATTAAACCGCTTCTCCTTACAACTCTCATCAAATGCCTCACCCTTCCTTTTTATTACAGTCATACGACACGTTTTTTTGTTCTTCAATCTTTGCTACTTGTTAATGTTTTTTTTTCTACTTTTAGAAAGATTTGACCACCTAACGACTGTAAAATGTCTCGTGTGATTGACACCTTAAATCCCTTAAATACTTTGGGTAAAATCTAATTTTCGTTTCATACGGGCCGTATACGGTTATACGTCCCGTATACATCGTTCGTATACATTGTATACGACCAGGCAAATCATTTACACATGGTGTATACGGGCCGTATACAGTTATACGGCCCGTATGGAATGTAAAAAACTGACAAAGTCTGCTGGCACAGACTTTGTTTGTTTTATTTCATTCTATACGGGCTGTATAACTCTATACGGCCCGTATACACCATGTGTAAATAAGTTTTTGCCATGTATTAATATTAGGACCCTAAAATAAAAAGAACCAAACACAATCATCTACAACACCCTAATGCATAAAGAACTAATAAATCAACAATATAAAACTGGTCATGTTTTATAAGTCGAAACCCACCAAATTTACAACAAAACAATAACCATATGCATAAAACACCCATGAAGCCAAGAGTACAACACAACCATACATAAAGAAGCCAAACATCATACAGTACAACACCCTTAATTATGCATCAAAAACTCTCAAAGTCAACAATACACAACATATTGTGGTAAAAAGTGCAACTTATGGAAAAAGAAACGAAAGAAAATGAAGAAAGGAGATAAACACAGTTTGAATAGTTGATGAAAAAGTTTCAGTCTCTCGTTAGTTATAAGTGGTAGTTTTTTATTATTCCGGATCTTTATGTTTAACAATGGTGGTTTTGTGATTTAAACGGGTTCAAAATTTATGTTGTTTGTTTTGGATCTTTATGTTTAACAATGGTGATTTTATAATTTAACATGCTCCGAATTTATGCTATTTGTTTATGTAGAATTTATGTTCCAAATCATATTTACCATTATGCTTTTTTTAGCCGGAAAAAATAGGTATTTTCTATTTTTCTTATTATTTTTTTAAATGTATCTATAGGAAATGTGTAGGAAAAAAATTACACAGGTTTGTCACATTCTGTTGGAATTGTGTCGGAAGAAAAGTTGATTTCGTAGGAAAAAGATTACATTCCGTTGGAATTATGTAGGAAAAAAACTAATTTTGTAGGAAATGCGTAAGGAAAAATAATAGATACCGTTAAGGAAAAATTATTTTGTAGGAAATACATAGGAGAAAAGAATACATTCCGTTGGATTTGTGTAGGAAGAAAAAAATAATTTAGTAGCAACTGTTTAAGAAAAATAAAATATATAAAATTATATAATAAAAATAATTATAATTTATTTAAACACAAAATTTTTAAAAATAAATATTCCACGGGAAATGTGTGGGAAAGTTGAGAAAATTAATTACGTTAGAAATGAGTAGGAGAATTCCAACGAAACATTTTTGTGTGGGAAATGAGTAGGAAAATCTGTAGGAAATGCGTTAGAAAAGAATTACCCACGAGTAGAATTCCTACAACCCATTTTCATGGGAAATTCGTATGTAACAACTGTTACCCACGGATTTCCGACAGACATTAATGTATGAATAGTAGCAGTTTTCTAGTTTGCACCGAGTGTATACTGTAACTTCTCATTTAGTCTCTAAGTTTTTCCCAATTACCTATAATGACTTGATGAGTCTAAAATCACCAACAATGAGAACCATAAGGCATTTACAAAAATATAACCAAGGAAATATGTGCTATAATCACCTTATTAATAATTAGCTTTCATTTCGCGTCATAATTAATGGTCGATGGCCAGTGAGACCATACATAATGGGCTTTATAGGGGCATGAAAGAGTTTGATAAATCCCCTAGCACCATCCCCTTGGGCGTTATAAGGGCATGAAAAGGGAGGAGCATTTCTAGAATAATGCCCAAAGAGGAGGAAAAAATGGTAAGCATATTGAATGAATTGGGCATTAACCGTTACACATTTTTTGCAGGAGCGTTATAATGTTGATGTGACGAAAAATGCCCCTTAAGGGGCATTAACCATTAGACCATCCGTACTCGGGCGTGATTCATCAAAAATAAAGCCCAAACACGCCCCAAAACGCCGGGACGCCGCCGCCCCTAGGCGTGTTTGGGTGTTTTCTTCGGAAAAAATTGAATTGGCGTTTTTTGAATAACGCTGGAAGGGGCAAATGATGGACCAATGGGAACGAGTTAGCTTTCGTCGTCAACGTTTTTTGCCGGAATTTTTGGGTTTGGCTAGAGATGGTTGCAGGTCAAAGAAGAAGAAGAAGGTCAGAAGAAGAAGAAGAGTGGGAGGCGGCCCCTGTGGTTTTTAAGTTTAAAAGTGGCAAACTAGGCCCCGGTGGTTTTATTTTAAGTTTAAAAATAGCAAATTAGGCCCCTGTGGTTTTTATTTGTTTTTTTATTTCTAGTTTTTTTTATTTCCGGTTTTTTTTTTAAGTTTAGTCGATTTTTATTTTTTTATTTCTAGTATTGTATTTTTTTTAATTTAATGAAGTATTTTAAGTTTTTAATTTAAAAAAAATAAATAATTGTGTAATGATTGGATGTGGCGTTATTGGGCATTATTCCACTACGCCACTTTTGCAAAAACGCCCAATAATGCCCCTATGCTAACTGGACTGTCATATGGCAGAAAACGCCCTAGGGTGGAGACATTATTCATCAAACCACTACGCATGGTCTGAAAGCATCTTTTGTTTGTTTGGTAGAAATTACGGGAACGGGTGAAAGTATATCCTCAAAACACTCTAGTACACACATTATGAGCACTAAAGACAGTTCGAAACGGATAAACCTACTTATAGAGTGACAACCTTTTCCATCTCTCACATGAAAAAGGATAAATAATTGACTAAATAAAAAAATCATCTTGATGAGAATATAAAATGAGTGTTAGGATATAATAGAAAGTTTATTTGACTAGAAAGGTTAGTAAGTAATATTGATCATCAATTGATTTAATCAATGACTAAGATTAAATGAGGGAAATTGAAGGGAATAAAAGAGTCGCGTGAGTTTGTGTAAGGGTATTCTAGTCAATCTAGGAAAATAGTTTATCTCTCCTCCAATTCCCCCAATTTTTTAAACGTTAATAACTTTTTCATACGACATTATTTTTTATAAAAATTGCACAAAAAAACGAGCGTTTTTTTATCTTTAAAACGAGTATACTATTGCTATATTTTCGATTTTTTTTTTCGAAAACTCAGTTGCGTAAAACGCAATGGAAAGAAACCCAGTTGCGTAAAACGCAATAGACAAAAAAACGTAAAAAATGACTTTTTTTTTAAAACGCAATGCACAAAAAACACAAAGAAATATCTTATTTGTAAACGCAATGGCCAGAAAACACTTAAAAATGTCTTATTTCTAAAACGCAATGGCCTAAAAACACAAAAGAAAGTGTACTTTCTAAAACGCAATGGACTGAAAACATGTTGATGCATTATTTTGGTGTCTGTAACTTGTCTTTATTAGTGTTGTAATTACGGTCTTTTATAATTATCGAGTTTGTAATTCGCCGTCGACCAAGTCGGATATCCTCCTATCCTACTTGTGTCCGACAAGTTTGTCTCAGTCCATTATGTAAAGATAAATGAACAATGCATGTTGCATGTTATGGGTTCTATGTTTGTTTTGTGTGTTTATAAGATTTGCTGCAAACTGTCTAACAGTTTGCAGCCAAACAGCTTATGCAGCCTTCGACGAAACTCTAAGTTTCATCGAGCACTACATGACGAAACTCTATAATGGTCAAAACTCAAGGTTTCGCCGTGAACAGTGACGAAGCTCCTAGAGTTTCGTCAACTGTAGAGTTTCGTCTGGCCCAAGTGAGGTTTCGTCGGGCCCAATCCATGTTTCGTCACTTGTGGGCCTGGGCTGCTATATAAACCACACATGGTTTCTCTTTGAAACCATGAGAGCATATCCTGAGAGTCTTACTTCAAACTTTGTGTGTGTCTGTTTGAACCGTGTTCTCATCTAATCAATTGACTGTGATTCATTGGTTACGTTGTGTTTGTTACTATCTATGTTTGGTTTGGCATACTCATAGGGATTCCTCGTGACCGTGTTTGTGATAAACAAGAGATTTGGTTTCGTTATCGATCCTCAGAAATCAGGACCTACAAGTGGTATCAGAGCATTAGTTGTCCAAGCTGATGAAGGGTGTAATTGGTCTGTACAATTTGGGGATGGTGATCAAGAAGGAGGAGGAACCGTGTGTTATGCAAAGATCATCAATCACATCAAGCATGTTCACAAGGAAGAATTTTCTGAAAGTGACGACACTTCGTGTTATACCGGGAGTTCTGATGAAGAAAGTTCTAATTCGGGTGGTTATAATTCGGAATCTGATGTGAAAGAAGAAGTTAGTTCTGATGTTGATGATTTATTGAATGAAGCAGAGGAGTTGAGGTGTCAGAAATCTGTTCTGATCAAGAAGGCTGCTGTAGCATCTAAAGAAATGGAGAAGTTCTTCTCTGAAGACGGATCTTTTTCTTATCAGACTGCCTTTACGGCAAATGTCTCAGCCTCTACGAGTCAGGTAAAATCTGAAACTCCTGCTCCTAGTGTTTGTAATTTGTGTGCAGATTTGAAGCTTGAATCCGAAAAGGTTCATAGTCATAATCAAAGTTTGGTTATTGAGCTATCAAAGTGCAAAGAAGCAAATATGGCTTTAGCTAGAAACGAAAAGGATTTTAAGTGTGTAATTGAGACTTTAAAGAAAAGTGTTTCCGAATTGACCAAAACTGTTTTCAATAAACGAATTGGTATTAACAATTACATTAATATCATCGAGGAAACCAAGAAAGAGCTAGCCATTGCTAAATGCGAGCATGATGCAATCAAGCTCAAATTGGAGAGTTATTCTAACTCCCGATATGTGCTTGATCACATCATTGATGCTCAACAACTGAAGGGAAACAAGAAAGGTGTTGGGTATAAGAAGTGTCCGCCCCCTTTGAGACACAACTATACTCATATGCCCGATGAAGAAGAAATGCCACGTTTTGAACCCAGTGTGCCTCTTGATTATGAGGAAGTTACTACTGGCCTAGGGTTCAAATCGGACAGTTCCTCGAGTACCTCATCTGATGAAACAGAGACTTCAACATCGACGAATCAAAGTGCTCCAATTATTGAGGACTATGAGTCGTCTGATAATGAATCGAATGTGAGTGATCAGGATAAATCACTTGACAAAATGAAAGGGGTAGAAATTCCAATTGAGAATTACATTCTTTGTGATCCTCCTACTCCTGCTGTTCAACCAGTTGTCAAACAAGTGATAGATCCTGTCAAGGATGTCAAAGATGACACGGAACGTGTGTCTGCTGTTAAGAGCAACAACGTGTTGTATACTTTGGTCGGAGATGTTAAAATATATTCAGACAACGATTTTCCAATCAAAAATGTCAATCCATCTTCGATTGATAAAGTTTTTGAAGATAACACAAGCAAGTTTTTGGGGAAAATGATTCCAGGAGTTACTGTAATTCAATGTGATCCAATTCCAAAAGCTGAAATCAAAAAGCAATTTGGAAATAAAAAACAACCGACAAAGCAACAACCTATTGCTGCTAAGGGTAAACAACCAGAAAGGCGAGCTCAAAAGCCTAACGTTTCTCAATCAAAATTTGAAACAAAAGGAGCTCGTTATCAGAAGAAAAGCAGTAATGTCAAATTTGTAGCATCAAAGGGTACTAATAAAATTGAGACTTTTGAAAACAAATCAAACACCAATTTTGTCCAACAAGTCAAGATTTTAAAACGTAACAGTCAAAACAATTACACTCAACATACAAACGGATGTGATGAAAAAGCAAGTACCTCAGTTTCTTGGAAAAAGGAAGATGATGATATTCACTGGTGTGGTCGGTCAGCGTGTTTAAAATGTAAAACAAAAAGAAAATTGAGAAATGAGAAATGATAAGTATCTCTACTAACGATAAATCGGTAGGCTCACAATCAGATTAAAATGTGCAGGATGATACAAACCTAACAACTTCAAGTCAGGTGGGAATCATTCATTGGCATATGATCTTAGTACCGAAATTTCGTCTGAGAGATTGCCGAGGTTCTGAGATATTCGGTCTTTATGCTGCTTATCATCTGGGTATCATGGTTGTATCTGTTACCGATATATAACGAAGACGAAGTCTAGATCTTCCATGATACTATACATACGTGTACATATTGCATTCGACTTCAATAAGTGATCAACAATCACATGTCCAAACAAAATAAGTGATAATATATCACATTTATCCGGGAGTCACGTTCGTCTCTTTGTTGTACGTTGTACTGACCTGTTCACGGACTTGCTCCTGTGCCCTCATGCATATGAAAATCAAGTTCCTCATCAATAAGTGATTCTATCACATATGGCTTGTTTTCAATAAAAAATAAGTGAGTAACTCACATTCTTTTATACGGTCAAACAGATGATAAACGGTATACTCACAGGTAAGATGAACTCTCGTGCATACCTTGATACGGGAATGTGTCGTGAGTGGATGAACATCGACTTGTAAGTATAATCCTTACCGTAAATCGTATCTCCTAATTATGATTACATCTGATCAGTTTGAACTTATGTGGACAACAATACCGATAATCAAGGTAGGATACTTATCCAGAGCTTTAAACCGAACAAAAATCATGTTGACTAAGACCGTAAGCTGGTATGATTCCTTTTCCTTGAAATTCGCAAAAAGATTGCTTTTGTACAGTTGTTTATTGCTTTCTATAGTTTTTCGATTAGTTTACCGCACTTTAACTTCTGTTTTAGTGTAGCTTGTAAAGTTCATTTTTGAACTAGCCGAAGTTGTAACTTGGTGTTTTCTGCCGAAAGCCTGAAACCTACTTCATAAAATGTCCTTGCATTTGAAAAACTCAATCAAAATGGAAATGTGTTCAAATAAATAAAAGCTGTTAAAAAAATGTGCAAAATTTCAAGTTTCAAATACTTAGTGAATTTTGAGAAAAGCTGTCGACGAAACTCCATTGAGGTCGACGAAACTCCTTTATGTCGACGAAACTCCATGGTCAAAGTCAACTGCTTTCAAACTTGGTCAAACTGGTCAAAATTGATTTTAGTTCACGACGAAACTCCATGTTTCGTCGAGGTTATGGCGAAACTCCCTTGGGCTTATCTTTAAGTTTCGTCATGGGCTAACTGTCAAGCCCAATCCAGCCCAAACAAGAGTTTCGTCGAGCCCACATGAGGTTTCGTCGAGAATGAAGTTTCGCCGAGTGAGTTTTATTATATAAGGGGTCCCAGGTCAATCATAAGCATCACTTTTTCAAACTCACTTCACTGTTCTTCTTCTTCAACACTCCACACCCCATTCCTTTTACACCGACTCAATACCCCCCCCCCCCCCCATTTTCTTTATCATTTTTTGATAAATCAAAGTAGAAAATGATTGTTCAAGAGTCTCGAACCTTATGAACCCCGTGTTTTCACTTGACTGTTCGAAAAACTCTCTGAGACACTGTTTATTTGATTTCTTCTTGATATAAACTTGTTGTTTGTCTTGGTTTTTCATGAAAACAGATAGATTTAGGGTATATATGTTGACATATGCTTTGATTTGGGTTGGTTTTCGTATAACAAAAACAGGGGAGGTTGTTGTATTTGAATGTTATGGGTTTCGGTCAAAACCCTTGTTGGTTTTACAGTCTAGGATGTTTCGTGTTTGTTTGGTTTTTACATAGTGTCATAATGTTGGTTATTTGTGAATCGATTATTGTTTAAACATCAGACGACGAAACACCTGTTAATTTTGAAAACCCCCAAATTGACGAAACCCTAACCTTGACGAAACCCTAACTATTGATGACGAAACCCCTTTGACGATGAAACCCTAAGTTTTTTCAAACTGAACACGACGAAACCCCCACTATGACGAAACCCCCTTTAAAAGGAAAGACCTTTCGTCAAGAGACTGTCGACGAAACTCCTCTGGTCAACGGTCAACATTGACTTTGTTTGACCAAGGATGTTTCGTCGTGTAGAAGGAAGTTTCGTCGAAGTATATAGAGTTTCGTCGTTCCAACACTTGGAAATTTTCAAGTGTGGTGCCTTTCACAGAATATGTGTGATCATATGTTAAATGTCCATTTGACACTTGAACTTGCATAGACATTTGTCTAATGCACATGTTATACAATTAAGACTTATTGTGGATGTTTGCAATGCAGATGGCACCGAAAGAAAGAAAACGTAAGGCCCCGACTAAGAAGGAAAACAAATCTGAAGAGGAAGTGATGTCCGAGAAGCGTCACAATCAAATTGCCTTTCTGGATCCCGAAGAAAAGATCCCTGAATTGAAAGAAATCACTCAATGGATCAGGGAGTCGCGGATTAATTAAGTGTCACCTTTTCAACGCCTGTTTACAAATCGCTCATTAAATCTTTCTTGAATACCGCAAGCGTTGTCCAAGTTGATGGAACCGAAGTTATTCAGGGGCAAGTTAATGATCTGAACGTGATTGTCTCTCCAGAAATCTTGAACACTGTCTTAGAGCTGCAAGACGCTCCGGATGCTCTGTCCTCTATACCAATCATGTGTACGCGTGACTGTTTATTACGGATGAAGTGTATTGGTGACATCTTCAGTTCTCAGATAAACAAGGGAGATTTGTCGTTAAGCTACAAGTTTCTCTTGCACGTTCTTATTCAGTGTATCAGCAACAGACGTGCAGGATATGATATGGCAAGCAACGATCTCGTTGGTCTCATGGTGGCATTGGTGCTTAACAAACCGTTTAGCATCTCAAAGTATATTTTTGCCAATATGAAGGAGAATATGACAAGAACTGGTAGTCGAACATCTGGGAACAAATTCTGGATGTATCCTCAGTTTCTTCAAATAATCATGAATGTCCAGTATCCTAATCTTCCAAAAGCCGACGACGACATCCTGAAGATAGAATCTATGATCTTGCAATCTTTAAGGATATTCAAGAGCCTTGCAACAAAGAGATATACAAAAAGCAAGCCGCCTAGGAAGTTGATAGGTGCTCTTGGAAAACCAGACTACATTGCTCCTGCAGATGACAAATGGCGTCATGATGACAGCCAATCTGATAATGAAGAGCCAGAGTTGAAGAAAAGGATGGTTGAAAAGTTTGGTCGAACGGATTCAGGTTCATCTGAAAGTGATAGTGATGATGATGATGCTGATGATGGTGGTGATGCAGGTGCTGGTGCAGTTGGTGCATCTAGTGCTGCTGGTGCATCGTCTGCTGGTGCAGCTGGTGGTACTTCAGCTGGTAACGACGAGGAGGATACTGAATCTGATGACAATCCACCTGAGCCCGGATATGAAGTTTACTTTGATGAACGTGGTGTTAAAAGAATCAGGAGGATTAGGCAAGAGAATGATCCTGAATACGTTCCTTCGGATACCGAAGCGGAACATTTGAAAAAGAAGCAAACAACTGTTAGTAGAAAGAAGAAAGCAAGAAGGTACATTGGTACTTCATCTGTACAGCAGTCCGTTCCACAAGAACCTTCTCAAGAAGCTGAAATGGATCCAAATCTTGGATTCACGGCTACTGAAGCTACTGCTATGGCTTCTTCTCCTCCGAGGTCTACAGAACCAACTCTTGCAGTGAGTTCAACACCTGAAACTCCTGCAGTGACTCCTCAAGCACCGACTCACTCTATTGCATCATCCATTCGTGCAACGACCTCGCAGCCTGCCGTAGAACGCAGACAAAGTATATTCGAACAGATGCAGCAGGATGAGAAGGTAGATTTCCTATTCTCTCAATTACAAGCTGCTGCAGGTCAAATCAATCGCCAAACGGACGTGATCAAAGCCACAAGAGCCGACATGATCAAGCAACAGTTGGAAATTAACACGTTAAATGCCACAGTTGGGCGACAAGCAGCTGAAATTACTCGTCAGTAAGCTGAAATTGAGCAATTGAAAGCAGAAAACGCTAGCTTGAAAGCTGCAGATGAAGTGAGAGAGTGTCAATTACAACAGATGCGTGTGGCGGATAATACACGCGGTATTGAAATGAACCGCATGAAAGAAGGCAGCTCTAAGCTTCAGAAGTTGGCCGAGGATCTCAAAGGAAGGTGTGACTTTATGAAAGAGTGGTACGATTCTCGAAACACCATGATAGTTGATGGGGTCAAGAAAATAAATGAAGGCTATGAGTTTCTTCGAAAGCGCGTCAATACTCTGTGGAACGATCGATGTAAGCAACAAGAAGTAATGAAGAAAAGGGATGATGATCCTGAGGATCAGGGGAACCCTGACCCTTCTGCTACATCAGAGCAACCTCCAGCAGCTACCTCTTCTCAAATTGTTGTTTTCAAACCTTCACAGCTCGAATCTGCTCAAGGAACCTCCAGCGGAACAGTTGAAGAAATACAACAGCTTGAATCTTTGCCTGGTACATCTTCTATTCCTAGCACTGCTGATCTTACATTGCAGGTTGTACATCCGATTACTGGAGAACTTCTAGAAGAAGGGGAGATTATATCTGATCTATCACACGAGCAGTTGTTAGCCCTGAATGCGATGAAAGAAGTTGACGATGCTGAAATTGATAAAATGCCAGTTGAACCAGAGACTCCCGATGTTGAAAATATTGAAGAAATAGTATTTGAAGGAGATTGCAGCAAATCAACTTATGTTCGTGCTGACGGAACGGAGTTTGATCCATTTGATGAAGAATGGATGAAAGATAATCTAGAAGACATTGATGAACAGTTGAAGAATCGCACGTCTTCTGATAATCCGATTGATGCATTCCAAGAATGGAGAAAACGTTTCTTGTCAAGAGTTGAAAAGCCCACACCGCCAGAAGCACAGGTTAATTTTCTACAGTTCGGGAAAGTGAAGCCGCATGGAAAAATTCTGAGCTGGATGTTCATTAAGGAGATTCATTGTGTTGCGATCAAGCGCGAACACGGAATCCAGTACTTCAATTCCATGCTGAGTATTCTATCTTTGCCGTTCTATGATGTTGCGGCCTTATCAAAGCTGGAGATCATTAATCACTCTAATTATTTCGGCGCAACGTTATTTGCAAAGAAAATCAAGTTTGAACGGAAGCAAGGGTGGAAGGATGCATCGTACAAGCCACAGTTTCCGATATATCAACAGATCAAGTTCACTTTAGATCCAGCGACCAACACGGCTCGTTACAAGCTTATCTATCAGCCGGCGAAAGTCTTGAACAAGATACCGTTGATGCCAATGGAACAGAACTTTCTCAAAGAAATGGCGTTGTGGTGTTACGACTCAGATACTCATGAAGCGGTGATCGTGTTTAAAGGTGATCGTGATAACTTTCGGATGTTGGATCCGATGTGGATTGTTAATATGTCAGCAAACGACATCAGCAAGCTATTTTGGCATGATATATTTTACGAAGACAAGGACGCTCATCAAGCGCTTCGATTTCAACGCGTCGCTTGTTATTGCTTTTATCGCGGAATTCGTGCCGGAAGCACCTGGACGCTGAAACACTGAAGATCGAAGACCGAAGACAGTAACAGACAAGGGGGAGTTTGTTGATGCATTATTTTGGTGTCTGTAACTTGTCTTTATTAGCGTTGTAATTACGGTCTTTTATAATTATCGAGTCCGTAATTCGCCGTCGACCAAGTCGGATATCCTCCTATCCTACTTGTGTTCGACAAGTTTGTCTCAGTCCATTATTTAAAGATAAATGAACAATGCATGTTGCATGTTATGGGTTTTATGTTTGTTTTGTGTGTTTATAAGATTTGCTGCAAACTGTCTAACAGTTTGCAGCCAAACAGCTTATGTAGCCTTCGACGAAACTCTAAGTTTCGTTGAGCACTACATGACGAAACTCTATAATGGTCAAAACTCAAGGTTTCGCCATGAACAGTAACTCAACTGTAGAGTTTCGTCAGGCCCAAGTGAGGTTTCGTCGGGCCCAATCCATGTTTCGTCACTTGTGGGCCTGGGCTGCTATATAAACCACACATGGTTTCTCTTTGAAACCATGAGAGCATATCCTGAGAGTCTTACTTCAAACTTTGTGTGTATCAGTTTGAACCGTGTTCTCATCTAATCAATTGACTGTGATTCATTGGTTACGTTGTGTTTGTTACTATCTATGTTTGGTTTGGCATAGTCACGGGGATTCCGCACTCGTGACCGTGTTTGTGATAAACAAGAGATTTGGTTTCGTTATCGATCCTCAGAAATCGGGACCTACAAAACACATAAAAATGTGTTTACCTAAAACGCAATGGACTAAAAACACTTCAAAAATGTGTTTTTCTAAAACGCAATAGCTAGAAAACACTTAAAATGTCTTATTTCTAAAACGACATGGCCTAAAAACACAAAAGAAAGTATACTTTCTAAAACGCAATTGACTGAAAAAGCATAAAAATGTTTTTACCTAAAACGCAATGGATTAAAACACTTCAAAAATGTGTTTATCTAAAACGCAATGGGCAGAAAACACTTTAAAATGTTTTTTTTTTCTAAAACGCAATGGCCTAAAAACACAAAAGAAAGTGTATTTTCTAAAACGCAATGAACTAAAAACACATAAAAATGTGTTTACCTAAAACGCAATGGACTAAAAACACTTCAAAAATGTGTTTTTCTAAAACGCAATGGTCAGAAAACACATAAAACTGTCTTATTTCTAAAACGCAATGAACACATAAAACTGTGTTTTTCTGATGCAGCTCGACGACCCCAGCCAAGGGCTCTGCCCCTTGGACCCCGCCAGGGGCTGCCGCCCCTTGGACCCTGCTCCCAGGGGCGCTGCCCACAGACCCCCGCCAAGATCGTAAAACGCAATGACTCAATTCAAAAACCCAGATCGTAAAAATGCAATTCAAAAATTTCTTACATAGATCAAAGCCGATATCTTCAGATTTCTTCAACGATTGACGAAATTTGAATGTTAGAAACACTTATCAGCGATCGAATCGAACGAATCGAGTGATTCGCTTCAAAATCACAAGAAAACAATGAGATATTGTATGAAATTAAACTGGGTTTCTTCAAAAAAGCTGAAGAACACGTTGATCGGGTGTTTGAATCATTGTTTGGTGACGAAAATCACACTATAATGTAGTGATTATTGAGATAGAAAGTAAAGAAATGGTTGAAGATGGTGAGTTTTGAAGTTACTGGGGAGGAGAAGTAAGAAGAAATGATACGATTGACTAAAATAACATTCCTCTTTATTTTAAATTTTGGCACATGTTATAATTCTATTGCTTTCAATCATTCCTACCAAAAATAAACTTCTTATTTGATACTCACCCTATAAAGTGATTCACTCATGTTGTTAAAAATTTTCGTTTTAAAAAATTTGTTAATCTTATCTACCAATTTAGTTATGATTACGTATATAAAAAGTGTCGAATGCATAGTCATTGCATAATAACAATTTTTGCCCTAACCCAGAAGGGAACTTTAGTGCATGACTTGGACTCATTCCCCTCTATTTCTTTATGCACCGACCATGATATTACAAACATGCAATATCAACCTCATAATTACGACTTATTTTTCCATTGAAAAAGTTCCCTCCTTTATGCGTCCCTTGTATATTTTCAAACATAATGATCAAGAAACCTAATTCGAGAGTTTTCTCACCCTTTTACACGAAGATTAAAAAGCTGATCATGAGAAGAATGACAAAAAGCTGTATACACATGTATACATGTATATGGTGAAAACTGAAAAGCAAAGTAGTAATTCCCTGAAAATGATTAAGTTGTCTTTTAAAGCAAAATCAATAATGCAAACGGTAATATTTTCTGGAATTTACAAGAAAACAAAGAATAGGACAAAGTTTTGTAACGTCAAAGACATAGTCCCTCTGCCCTCCTCCTCATGTTTCCCTTTTGGTTATATTTTGATGGGTTGGAGCTACCTACAAAGAGGAGGCCCAATTTTAAAGATATCTTCTCAACCACATCTCTCTCTCTCTCTCTCTCTCTCTCTCTCACACAGAGAGACAGGGAGACACACACAGTCGCTTCTTAAACTTCTTTACTACTTGTACGAAATGGGTTGTCTTTTGTTTTGGTATATTTGTACTCAAGTGTGTGGATTCTTGTGTTGAATCATCTTGTAGAGTTGGCTATACTTGCAAACTCTCTTGGAGAAGAAGTTTGCTAACTGTCAGGTTTGAGCTTTTTCACTTTTAATTTTTTTGTTACATCTATCTAATCTAACTTATTCTTTGATTCATCAACCTTTTGTAATTACACTACAATTTAAATAAGGTAAAAACAAAAGCTTTTAGTTTCTAAATTCTAATCATTTGTTTCTTGTTCATTTCTTCTTCTTTCTATAGGGTTTCTTAATTATCTCTCAGATCTATATTACATGGTTTTTGAGGATGCAAAAAAGTTATTATGATATGATCGATCTGTCTGTTTGTTTGTTATCAGTTAATCTGTAATATATGAAAAGAACAAAGAACAAAGAACAAAGAAATATTCAGTTCATTTAATAAGTGAGATAGAGAGAGAAACATGAAAGGCATCTTTTTGGATGACAATATGTCAAATTTAACATCTGCATCAAATGAAGCAAGTCTATCTTCATCAAGCATCAGGAATGAAATTGGTACTATGTACCCTCCACCACAGATGCAGCAGCAGTCCTTCGGTTCTGTGCCAATCAGTACCAACAACAACAACCAAACTCAAACAAACAAGAAAAAGCGGAATCTTCCAGGCAATCCAGGTAAACTTATTACATACTTTATTATTACAAACCTTTTTTTGTTAACTAATTACTAGTTTTAACCAATTCTAGTATCATTTTCTTTTATCAAGAACCTGATTCTTTATAGATTTACTTGTTTACTAACCTTTGTTTCATTTGTTTTGGATTGAATTGGAGAAATTTAACAATATATTGAAACTTTCTATTTTTGGAATAAAAAGATCCAGAAGCTGAGGTGGTAGCTTTATCTCCAAAATCACTTATGGCAACAAACAGATTCATGTGTGAGATTTGCAACAAAGGGTTTCAAAGAGACCAGAATCTACAGTTACATAGAAGAGGACATAATCTACCTTGGAAACTTAAGCAAAAATCAAAACTAGAGGTGATTAGGAAGAAGGTGTATGTGTGCCCCGAACCGAGTTGTGTGCATCATGACCCATCAAGGGCACTTGGAGATCTTACTGGAATCAAGAAGCATTTCTCAAGAAAACATGGTGAGAAAAAATGGAAGTGTGACAAGTGTTCGAAGCGTTATGCGGTTCAATCGGATTGGAAAGCTCATTCCAAGATCTGTGGTACACGAGAATATCGTTGTGATTGTGGTACCCTTTTTTCAAGGTAAGAGCATAATATGATCTACATATGGTTTTTATTATAATATAGGCAATTATGTGAGAATCAAATAAACAGAAAAGCTGCAAGAAACGTCACAAGCGGAACAGTAGAAAACATAAAGAATAAGTTTTTACTTTTTATTTTAATCATCTTCAACGTTTTCTCTATTCTTTTCATGACAATCAAGAATTCTCAACTTGAAATTCATACTTGAAGTAAAACTAACTAAAAATACTTTAAGGTATAAGAGTTGAGATACATTTAACACAATCCATGTGAAAATAGATTCAATAGTCACTTACTAATGTATATTACCGTCGATCACTCGATCATACGTTAATTCGTAACATTATCTTGTTTGTTGTTTAAAGAAAAACTAGCCATTTACCTTGTACAGGATTAGAGAGTATTACTAGCTCTCTACATAATGACACATTAATAATTAAGATCTAATTATGATAGCTTTAAAAGTTACAAAAGCATATACTCCGTACATAACAAATGTTAAGATTAGAACTACATAAAAGTTAACATGTATGGTGGCTTTTTATTTAACTACCTTTTTATATATCAAAAAGTATAATGATGATTAAATTGTTGTTATTTCTTTGTCTTCTCTCTCACCACAGGAGGGACAGTTTCATTACTCATAGAGCTTTCTGTGATGCATTAGCAGAAGAAACTGGAAGATTTTCATCATCAACTTTAAACAATCTCCCTCTTCATTTACCCATCAATTTCCCACTCAAAACTGAACCACAACTTGTCCTACAACACCCACAACTTAGCTTCAATGTAGGATCAAGTACTCCACATCATAACCATCAATTACCATCATGGTTAAATCCCACTCATCAACAACATCAACACCAACAACAACAACAAGAAAACCCTAATCTTGATCACAATATGCATCTTCCATCTCCTTCATCTCACATGTCAGCCACTGCTTTGCTTCAAAAAGCAGCTCAAATGGGTGTCACCATGAGCAATCCTACACCACCTTCCACTGCTAATCCTCCTGCAATAATTTTAACCGGGTCCCACCAAACCCTACAGCATGATCACATGTGTGCACCTCTACTATCATCTCATCATCATCCTTCTGGACTATCTAATTTGTCTTCAAGTGATAATCATCATGTGATGTTGGAACCAAGCCGCGGGTTTCCTACTGGCACCACTAGTTGCATGGACCAGCTGCTTCATCCTAGCTCAATGACTTCTACAAGTGTAGGGTCAACCAACATCCATGAGATCTTAAACATGTTCAATTCAGCAAAGAAAGACAATGCAAATGGGAACAATAATGAATTAACAAGAGATTTTCTGGGCCTTCAAGGATTTCCAAATCCTACTGATCAACAACAGTTTCTCAACATGTCTGGTCTTGATCACATGAGTCAGTTGAACCCGAACCATAATCAGAACCAAGTTCCATGGCAAGGTTAGCTAGTTTGGATGATAGGGACGAACTAAGTACACACCATATATGGTGTACTTTTAGCTCTTTTTTTCTGCTACTTTTTGCTTTTAAATTTGTCTCTAGTGATGAACCCCGAACCCAGTTTTCCATTTTGATGGTTCCGGATTAATGGAGATTTCTGAAAGCTATGAATGCTTCTAGTATTTTAAGTATTACAGTTGTTATACACTAGCTACGAGTATCCTGAACCACTTTAAAGAAACAAAAGAATAGACAACGAAAAGGAAAAGTAGTTCTTTGTGCTGTAAATCAAACACGTACTACCTATAAAAAACTGTTGCCATGCTAGGTTACTTAGGTATCACATTTTTGATATCCGTGCCCATTAATTTATTATACATTATTATCTTTAAAATGAAGGTCAAATGTGTGAAATGATTGTTTAGATATATTATAGGTGGTAAATTGTATTCCCTCTATTCTACATTCTACAGGTGCAAAGTTTAAATCGTTTTAAGGTGTAAATATATATGAGGCGGTAAGTAGAGTGGTTAAGAATTAGAAGTCGTTCTAAAAAATGTGGAAATGATTCAATCGTTGCCCAATGAATACATAAAACCTGCTATATCCATTTATTAAGTTGAGCTTATTATTATCTTAATATATTTAATAGGGTGCGGATGAGGCGTTCAACTATATTTTCAAGGGGTGCGGTCGGATTTTTTTGCCTAATATACACACTAATTTTTTTTTCAAGGGGTGCCGTCCGCCCACAACTATGGATATGTCCGCCCCTTATATAAAAGAACTCAGGTTACTAGTGGGATTACGAGGCTCATAAGAAGCGAACATAAAGATCCCAATGAACCGGATCATGTAGCGAACTTCATATGTAGTTTGACCTAAAACCGAATTCCGTCAGCTAGAGTTTTGTATTTATTACTAAACACTTTCCCTAAATTTTTGCTATTTAACTCTTTCCTTTCTAGTAGAAAACATGTAAATAACTTAGGGGCTGTTTGTTTACCTCTTAACGAGAATCTTAATGGTTCAGACCTCTTACTGGTTCAATACTTAATGGTTCAGACTGTTTGTTTCACGAGCAGATGTCTGAATGGTTCAGATATTTGCCTTTGAATGGTTAAGATTTATACAAAGTTTGAATGGTTAAGATTTCTAATCTGAATTGGTCAGACATTTGCCTCTGAACGGTTAAGCATTATACAGGCTTTTAATGGTTCAGACCTCTTACTGGTTCAGCACTTAATGGTTCAGACCTCTTACTGATCAGCACTTAACCATTCAGATGTTACCAAACAACCCCTTATTGTCTTATTTTACATGTTTTTTTGTACTTAATATCAATATTTGTTCCATCCTTGGTAACTTCTAAATTCAAACTCTGAATCTAGCGTGCGTCTGGTTAAGTTAACATAGTCTGGCTATAGTGGAGCAAAAAGGCTCTCTAATTTGGGTAGTACGGTGACCTAGCACAAGAAAGTCGTTGTTCCAAAAAAAAAATCCCTATAAAAGAATCCTCTATACTCTTCTTCATAAATAACAAAAAGGCCTGTGAAATTTTACGAGCAACATTTTACTTTTTCTAATTTTTTATTTATAAGGTTTGATTTGATGAATTTTAAATGGTTATTAACTTCATATAAATTTTATATAAGTTGAACCAAATATACAACCTGCCATGAATTACTATACAAACCACTTTATTTTTATGGTTTATCATCATCATCATCATCATCATCATCATCATCATCATCATACTCAGTAAATCTCACCAATAGCAAAGCAAAGGTAGGGTCTGAGGAGGGTAAGATGTAAACAGCCTTACCTCTACCCTGTAGGAATAGAGAGGCTACTTCCAGTGAAACCCCCGGCTTGATAGTAGTTTTGCATCAAGCCTTGGACATAAGGCACATAACACTCAGCAATCGGGACAAAGACCGATTAGTGCATGTACCCTTTTGTCTTTCAGCTATCAACGCCACCACATGGTGCATGATTAATCGTCCTCAGCTTTTAACGTTATTCTCACGAAATTAGTAAAATAACTTTAAAATTAGTACACTTTCACTTTTGCCCCCCCGATTGCCCACATATATATACATTATGGTTTATAGAGAGAAAAACAAGAATGTGTTTTCTGTATAACTGTGACACATTGGCCATTTTTGTTGCTACAGTGGTAAGAGTCACATGGCAGAATCTTTTATTTCTAGGGTATAAAGAAAAAGTTTAATATTAGGACAAACATCATCTTCTAAAAAAATATTTCCACGTTTGTTTTTTTAATAACATATAGCCTAATAAATATCTTTATCTAATAACAAAATATCCAAAAGTCTTTTTATACTAAAACAACAAAGAAAATTTTGAATTGAATTCAGTTATATAAAAAGTACACTTTAAATGAAATGAAGACACAATTATTATCATTTGACAGATCTTGGGTATACATTAACCTATCTTAACTCTACCTAATTATCAAATTAACCACCTAATTATCACATCAATCTTTCTTCCCAGTTTCACTCTCTGTCACTTCAAGGAAATAGTTTAATCCCTACATCTAACCCTATTTTTGGTTTAAAAAAGAAAACAATAATTAATTCAATATCTTAACACATAACCCCTTTCTGATGCCCCTTAACACAAGGAGGGAATGATTTGCAATGTCGGCTAATATGTCATGTTCAGGGGCGGTTCTTAGTAGGCTAGTGGCAGGTCCACGGCCCGGGCAAGTTTTTCGGCCGTAGTGCTAATTTTCCGCATTTCGATCGAAATTTTTTATATATACTATGTTTGGCCCAGGCTTGTCCGGGCTTTTTTTAGTGTCCGTGTCTTTCGGCCCTGGCACGTTCAACTGGCAAGATCCGCCACTGGTCATGTTACCGTTAACACTACAAATGTTAGAGTACACCCCATGACCTAATATTAAGTAGTTTAAGAATCATGAAGTTATGAATCTATGGAATAAGAACCCAATTATATTTATCTTTTTTTTAATCTCATTTTCAAATTTGAAAATTTTGTAAAAAAATAATTTGGTTATAAAAGAATGAATATATAATTTTTTTTACAGAAACCCATACATATACAGGTGTAAACGTTATTCAAAGGTTTGTTGGTTTGTATGTTGAATTTATCAAAAATATGGAATTATACGATATTCCCTTGTTAATAATTGAAAATCATAATTGGTAGTGATGTTGCTTTGAAAACTATAAAAAGTAAATTAGTTTCGTTTTTTTTTTTTAAAGAAGAATAAAAGGAAAGGAAAGAGTCAAGAGATATGGAATATAACATTATGTTACGTTGAATTTAAAATAGCTTAAATGATAGATAAAATTCAGACGGCCACTTTTTTAGGTATTCGTCCTGATATAGTATAAAAAAAAGCATAAGACGCCGGAAATCATCGTCAGATGAATATAAAAACGATTGCAAGAAAACAAAAAATAAATACAATAAAAACAGTGGTTTCAACTATAAAATTATAAAACATGTGGATATACAGGCTTCATAAGCGGAAAAAGAAGCTTGAAAGAGTAAAGACCTTTAATAGTGTAATGATTCACTGGCTTACCTCCCTTTTATAGCTATATTATATATCGAAACGATACTGATGAAATACAGGTTAACACCAGCGTTAATCTGTGGGGTTATTTCTTCTGTGGGTTCAATCTCCTTTCTCACTCGTGGAAATGACCTGGATCCTGCAAAACAGCAACACCGTTAGTCTCGTTAAGAGGGGGATATGAGGGTTTTCCCTCTTAACCAGGCTCCGGCGTGAGAATAAGTACTGTTCTGAGAGAGAATAATCAGTGTGTGTTGAGTGTGAGAGTATAGGGAGCAAGGTGATTCAACCTGGGTGATGAAGGGTCCTATTTATAGCCGGAGGGTGAAAGAGGGAGGAGCAGCTGTGCCAGCTGTGGTTGCGCGCCAGCTGTCCGACTAAGGGGAATATCCTTTTGGTCTCCTCTGCTGTGGTCAGTTTAGTGTTACACGTGGCGCGCTTACATTTGCCTATTTTGGGGACGTTGTACTGGTGTTGTCGGACTGCTCCTTAATTCGTCGCAGGCCTACCTGGCGCTTGATGACTGGTGACACGTGTTGTCCTTTTTGTCGGATGGAGCATCTTTGGTGCCACCTTGATATTTTCCAGAAGCTTCTGGATGACATTGTCGCTGTCAGCGCCACATAGGATGGAAAAGTGGTGTGGTCCCTGCCATGTGGGCAGGGAATTGGGACCATACCTCTTCAAGTCCCCCCAGTCCAGTGTGCCTTCTAGTTGAGTTGATCGTCTAGGAGGGATTCTGGACTTATGAAGGTAGTGGTTTCTATGACATGTGCTTTCGTGGTAAACTTTGAAAAGTTGAGCCAAATGGACGCATGGCGCATGGGTTTTGGCAACTTGTAAAGGTTGAGCCAAATGGACGCATGGCGCATGGGTTTTGGCGACTTGTAAAAGTTGAGCCAAATGGACGCGTGGCGCATGGGTTTTGGTAACTTGTAAAAGTTGAGCCAAATGGACGCATGGCGCATGGGTTTTGACAACTTGTAAAAGTTGAGCCAAATGGACGCATGGCGCATGGGTTTTGGCAACTTGTAAAAGTTGAGCCAAATGGACGCATGGCGCAAGGCAACTTGTAAAAGTTGAGCCATATGGACGCATGGCGCATGGCGCAATGACACTTGATGTTGTCTTCTGGTGGAAGTTTTGTTGTCTTGGGAAGGAGTGACTGATGTGACTGTCACGTGTCCCCTGTCTTTTCGGAGGTGAACAGGCGCCTTTTCAGTCACTGTCAGTTACTTTTCGGCGAGGTGTCAGGCGTCTGCTCACCTGCTCCCGAAAAAAGAGGTGCTGCCTTCTCTCTCCTCTGACGTGTCTATCCCCTATTGCTTGCTTTTCTGTATTCTGACGGCCCACTACCCATCGCATTAAATGCGATGGGTATAAATATAAGGCTGTTTGTTCGTCCTCCTCACTTTTTCAAAATTTGAACTTTGTTTTTCTCCAATTCCTTCGTCTTCTCTCCTTCCTTTCTCTGAGTTTTTCATCCAACTTCTGGTTTTTCATCATGTTTGGGGCGAATCCGTCATCAAAGAAGAAGAGGAATAAAGGGAAGGCTCCTCCGGGTCCTGACCAGGCGGTCATAGGGTGGAAGGAAGAGGAGTTCCATAATCTTGTGAGGGAGATGGGTTTTTTGCTTGAGTGGGGAGCCCAATATCCGACTGCCGGTTCTACTGCTATGGATGCCCCTCCGGGTTATATGACTCTGTATGCTGCGTTTTTTCGAGAGGACAACTTCCGGCTTCCCATTACCAGGTTTACTGCTGACGTATTGAGGAACTACGGGCTCCATCTTTCCCAGATAAATGCTATTGGCCTTCCCCGGATTACTCATTTCGAGTTTGTTTGCATGGCTAACCGCTTAGATCCAACGTTTGAGATGTTCAACGTCTTTTATACAGTTACGTACACTAGCAGCTTTTATTCTTTCAATGCCCGGACCGGTGTTGCTCCCGTTTGCTCTGTTCCGTTGAAGAGTCTTCACGACTGGAAGCAGAAGTTTTTCTATATTCGTCGGGGTGTTATCCCTATGGATATGCATTACCGGTCGGTGGATGAAGGTATCCCTAAGGTTGATGTGGTTGCGGATTTTTCTGAACAAGACTAGTATAAGAAGTTGACTCGTAAAGCCACTCCTATTCTTCAGCTTGAGGAGATGGCGTTGGTGGGTGCCGGTATGAGTATGAAGTGGATTCCTAAGCATCCGTTGGGGGTCCCGGTTTATGGTTATGATGGCAAGCGTATGTGTTGTTTCATGACCTTTTGCCTCTCTTTCACATATATATTTTTGGCTTGTGTTCACCATTACTCTTCATCTTCGTGTTTTTTGCAGTGGGTTACACGTTGTTGAATGTTTTGGATTCTAAAGCTGGTGGTGCTATGGTTGAGGCTATGCAAAGGGCTGAGAAACAACCTTGGTTGGATCAGATTCGCGGTCGTTTTTTGCATCCGACCAACGAGAGTTTTGTTGCCTATGCCAATGTTGTGTTAGGTGACACTGATGAAGATGATCCTATTGGTCCCACCCGAGAGGAAGTTGTTATTCTCTCGAGTGGAAGTTCTGGTAGATCCTTCGGAGATCTAACTTCTCGTTCCACGCTTGCAGGTCCCGCGCAGGGTGTTGTTAATGAGCCTGTTCAAGAGATTGTTGGTGATGATGATGATGATCCAGTTGGGCCTGCTGATCAACTGGAGACGAGAAGGAAAACGAAAGCTGATAAGCCGGAAAGGAAGGAGCAGAGGGTTGAGGGAAAATCTGCTGGTACTTCTCGTAAGCGACCCTCTACTCTTCCTGTCGTAGATTACGTAGTTGTTTATGATACATTGTCTGGTTTAGGGACCGGAGAGAAACCTCGTGGGTCTGATCCGGACGACCACGCTACTTTGACGGAACTGATACATAAAAAAGCTCTTGATGACAAAAAACGGAAACTTGATGAGCAGGCTGCTACTCTACTTGCTTCTAAAAAGATTAAACTCCAGAAGGAAACCCCTCCTGCACCATCCGAATCTGAAATTGATATGGGCATATTTAGTGAAGGTCGTGGGAATCTCTTGGAGGAAATATTTGCTGCCTCTGCTCCTACAGGTGAGGCGTTTGTGATTGTGGGTTTTGTCGTCCGGATCTCTTGCTTGTTTTTTATTTTATTTTTATCTTGTCTCAGGTGTCAAGTCAGGGAGACCACCGCGCGTGATCGATGTTTCAAAAATTACTCCTCCTACCTCTCCGCCGTCAAGAAACATTGATTTGTCTCCTCCCCGTGAGGATCTTGGGAAGAAAAAAGAAGATGAGGTGATTACCGAGCAAGTGGGTGAAGGTGGTGTTGATATTGCTGGTGGCGATGGTAGGGGTAAGGGTGCTGATGTGACAGTGGAGTCCAGTCAGACTGCTCCGCGTCAGACCATTTATACTAAATGCCCTCCGGGTGGCGATGGCGGGGCTACTTCAGGTGCTGTCCGCAGCCCTCAGTTTGAGAATGTGCATGCTGATTCTTTTGATACACAGAATCCTGCTTGTGATTATCTTCCTCATGCCCCCCGCTGGAATCTAACCCAAGGTTCCAGGATGAATGATCTGGACAACTGTCATGAGTTTTTTTCTCTGTCTCTCCCCCCAGCTGAAAGGTTATTCCAGAAGAGGCGCCGCCGGTTAGAACTGTTGGATGATCACGTTCGTGCCGGGGTTAACTTCTTGTCTACTTCTCAGGAGATTGTCCGTGAGTGGAAGCTGATGGGGGAGGACACTCTTGAGTTTGAAAATGAAAAGAAGCTATTCGCGGAAGAGAGAGAAAAATTTAATGTTGAGAAGAAGGGGTTGATGTGGAGGGTATCTGATGCGGAAGAGAAACTTGCCCAAGAGAAGCAAGTCAATGTTGACAAGCAGAAAAATTGGGAAGCCGCGTGTGAGCGTACTAATGCTGAGCTGAAATCTCAACGTGACGCTATTGTGCGCTTGTCTGGTGAAAAGACGGAGATTGCTGAGGAAGCTCAGAAGGCGCGTGTTGCGTTTGAGAAGAAAGAAAAGGAGTATGTTGATCGTATTGCGAAACTGGATGACCTTGCTAGGCAGAAGGTTTCTGAATGTGAAGCTGCTGAGCGTCTCCTTGAGGAGAAAGCTGCTGAGTGCAAGGCTTTTGAACTTCTGCTTGAAGAAGTTTCTGCTGATTGCAAGTGGCTTCTTTCGCGCGCGGTGCCTTTGGTAACTTCCTGTGTTTATTTTGTATTCTGGTTTACTGTACTTTCTTCTTACCTTGTTGTATTTTTTTTTTTTTTTTGCAGCTTGCGGATCGTATTGTGAACTCTCGCGAGCTTGCTACTTACATGTTCGAATTAGGCCAAGCGGGGTACAATAGTGGTCGGAAGTATGGTTACGCTGAGGGGAAGGCTGCGGCCGCGAGCAGTGAAAAAGACTACCACTTCGAACTTTACAAAGAGGATTGTGATGGTAAATATGCTGCCAAGCGCAAGGAGTTCGCGTCTTTGGAGTTTGCCGTTGTTAAGGCTGCTCGGAAGCTATCCCAGAAGCCAAATGGTGTTGCTTTGTTAAAGAAAGCTCTTGGTGAAGAAGGTAAGGCTGCGGGAGGTGCTGGGACCAGTCATCCCGAGTGAGGGATTCCGGCCTGCGTGCCGCGTATGGCCTTGGACGGCCTTGTAATCGTTTGACAATCTTGTGAACAATTTTTTATTTTTGCTTACCTGTCATGCTGCTGAACAATTGGGTATGCTTGTCGTTTGTTATGTTAATACTTGCCTTCGTTGTATACGAATTTTGTTATCGTCATAATTTGTGCATGTGTAATTACTTTGATTCAGGTATCACAAATGAATGATGGCGCTGACAGGTTCTGTTGTGTTTATTACAACGTTTTATTCTGTCGTTTATGTGCGCAGGTTGGCTCGTGAATACGAAGTGATTGAATTACAGGTTATTGTGTGGACCCAGCTGTGCTCAGCCTTGGGGGTGCTTACAATGTTTATTTGTCCTGTGTTCGATGCTTTCGTGTTTATGTGGGCACGAAGTATTTATTTGGCGTTTGTTAGGCTTTAGTTGTGTATTTGACCCGGCTGTGCACTTGTTTGTGACAGGCCTTGGAGGTCTACAACGTTTCCTAATGGTCGAGCCATTGATGTTTTCGTGTATGCCCAAAGTAATATATGCAGTTGTGACAAGAAATTTTGCATGATACGGAGATAGCCAAACACTTCTTGTATTACGATAAATGTGTTGGCGATTCGGCCATTGCGATTACATAACTTTTTTACATATAACATTTTCTCAGCTGTTGAGCGTTCCAAGTTCTTGGAACCTCCTTGTTGTCAATGGTGCGCAGCTTATAGGCTCCTTTTCCGAGTACTGCATCTACGACGTATGGGCCCTCCCATTTGGGAGCCAATTTTCCGGGTTTTTCAGCATTTGAAGCCTCGTTGTCTCTGAGGACGTATTCTCCTGGGTTGAAGGTGCAGACTCGGACTTTGGAGTTGTAATACTTTTCCAGCTTCGTTTTGTACTTTGCTTCATTTATTGCCGCCATTTCTCTCCTTTCTTCTAGGAGGTCAAGGTCGATCCTCCTCTCTTCTTCATTGTTGATCAAGTTCATTAAGAGCATTCGTGGTGACGGCAATCCTATCTCTGCTGGTATTACTGCCTCGGACCCGTAAACTAGGCTAAACGGTGTTTCTCCGTTGCTAGTCTTGGGCATCGTCCTGTGTGCCCACAGGATGCTGGGCAGTTCGTCTACCCAACCTCTTCTTTTTTCTCCCAACCTTGCCTTGATTCCGTCGACGATACTTTTGTTGACGGCTTCAACTTGGCCATTCCCCTGCGGGTGCGCTACCGAGGAGAAGGTGTGCTCGATGTGTAGTTCTTGAAACCACTGTTGAAGACTGTCTGCGACAAAGTTCGTTCCGTTGTCGGTGATGATCCTGAGTGGTAATCCGAAACGGCATATGATTTTTTCCCATATAAATCTTTTGACGACAGTGGCTATGGTTGATGCGAGCGCCTTTGCTTCTACCCATTTTGTAAAATAGTCGACTGCGACTATTATGAATTTTACAGCTCCTGGGGCTTCGGGAAAGGGACCAACCATATCTATTCCCCATTGTTGAAACGGCCATGCCGTTGTCACGGGGACTAGCTCGTTCTTGGGATGCATCGTCTTTGGGGCATGTCTCTGACACCCGCTGCATTTTCTCAGAACTTTCACCGCGTCTAAATGCATTCCAGGCCAGTAGTACCCGGCATTCATTACTTTTGCTACAACCATTCTTGGTCCGGCATGGATGCCGCAGATTCCTTCGTTCACTTCTCTAATCAAATAATTCGCGTCTTCTGGATCAACACATCTTAACAAAGGCCCGAGGTAGGATTTTCGGTATAAAATTCCGTCAGCCATCTGATAATGTTCTGCCTTGTACTGGATTTTTCTTGCTTCAGCTTTGTTCTCCGGGAGTATTCCAGATTGAAGGTACACGATTATCGGAGTCATCCATGACGTTGTTCCTATTTGAACAATGCTTACTTCTCGTAGCGGCACTGACGGGTTGCTCAAAACTTCTATGCGCACATCTTTCGCCAGGTGTTGAAAACTTGTAAAGGCGAGTTTACTCAGCGCGTCTGCTGGTTTATTCTCGCTTCTATTAATGTGGTGCACCTTGTAAGAATAGAAGGTTTGTAGCAACGTCTTTGCTTGACTCAGGTAAAGCGCCATTGTATCTCCCTTGGCTTCATATTGCCCGTTGATTTGTCCGGCCACTAACATGGAGTCCACATGCGCTTCGATGTGTCTAACTCCCATTTTGATCACCAATCTTAAACCAGCAAGGAAAGCCTCGTACTCAGCTTCATTATTCGTGCTCTTGAAATCCAGACGTATGGCGTAGGTGAATTCATGTTTGTCAGGGCTCACCAGCCGAAGCCCTGCACCTGCGCCATCTTCGTTAGACGCGCCGTCTGTATATAGCAACCATGGTTCCTCGACTTGCTGTCTTTCGGCTTTTTCCATTGCTTTACATTCCCGATCCTTGTCGTCAGGTACTTCTGTCATGAAGTCTGCTAGTACTTGGCCCTTGATTGCCGGTCTTGGCCTGAAAACCACATTATGGCCCCCGAGCTCTATCGCCCACTTTGCTAGTCTTCCTGAAATCTCTGGCCTTGCGAGGATGTTGCCAATATTGTAGTTTGTTAATACGTGAATGACGTGGTTGGCAAAGTACCGGCGCAGCCGTCTTGATGCGTGGATCAATGCGAGTACTAGTTTCTCCATGATGGCATACCGGGTTTCTGGGTCGGTCAAGGTTCGTGACACATAGTAAACTGGAGTTTGGATACCTTGACGATCGACAAGTAACACTGCTCCTACTGCTCTGTCGGAGGCTGACAAGTATAGCACTAAAGGTTCTCCCTTGACCGGTGCAGTTAATGTTGGTAGCTTGATGAGGCAATCTTTCATCTCGCGGAATGCGCTCTCGGCTTCTGGAGTCCACTGAAATTGGCTCTTCTTCATGCAGTTGCGGAGTGTTTTGATAAACGGGAAAGATTTAGCGGCGTGATTGGCCAGGAAACGGTTAAGTGCTGCCAACCGCCCTGCCAATTTTTGCATCTCCTTGATCGTCGAAGGTGAAGGCATACGTTCGATTGCCTGTATCTTGTCAGGGTTCACTTTGAAGCCATCTTTCGTGACGATGAAACCCAGGAATTTTCCTTCTTCCATGCCGAAAGAACATTTCGTTGGGTTTAGCTTGATACTTACTCCGTGCAAGGTATCGAACGTTTTTTGGATGTTCATCAACATTGTATTCTCTTCTTTGCTCATAACGACTAGATCGTCCATATACACTTCGATGTATTTGCCGATAGCATCGTGGAAAGTTTCATTCATGAGCCTCTGATAAGTCGCGCCCGCGTTCTTTAAACCGAAAGGCATCTTGGTGTAGCAGTATAACCCTGTCGGTGTGCGGAACGCGGTTTTGTCTTCATCTTGCACAACCATCTGTACCTGGTGGTACCCCTTGTAACAATCAAGGAAACATTTCCATCGGAATGTTGCCAGCGAGTCAATCTTTTCATCAATGTCTGGTAAGGTGTAACAGTCGCGTGGACATGCCTTGTTCAGATCCTTGTAATCTACGCACATTCTCCAACTGCCGTTGTTCTTTTGGACCATCACTGGGCTTGCTACCCATGTTTGGTATCTGACTTCTCTTATGATTCCCGCATTTAACAGCTCCATCACCTGCTCTTTCATAGCATCATGTTTTATGTCTCCCAAGTGGCGTTTGGCGTGCACCACTGGCTTTGCTTCTTCTGAGACGTTCAACCGATGTTCAGCTATGTGCCATGGAACACCCACCATGTCTGCTGGTGTCCAGGCGAACACATCCATGTTTTGGAACAACAGTTTCTTTAGCGCCGCGCGCGTTAGATCGGACATTGCAGGTCCTAAGGTAACTGTCTGTTCCGGGTATGCGCTGTTCAATACCCATTTTTCTGCTTCCGCGCGTGGTGCTGATTTACTTGCTTTTGCAGGTCTGAGCTCATCTGTTGCTAGTACTTCCTTGCTTGCATATATTATTGCTACCCCCGTTTCTGTTGGGAATCCCACAGCTGAATGTGGGCCGGAGCAGTTCATGCTGAAGTCACCTTGGGATTCTCTTCCCAGCAAAATGTCGTGCCTTGAATGTGCAGGTAGCACCATGAATGTAACATCTTCTGTTCTTGAATTCCTTCCATCCGAGAGTAACACCGGGAATGATATTTGTCCAAGGGGAAAAACGGCTTCATTGCAGAAACTAGTGAGTGGGTAATCGACTGGTTCTAAGCGCGCCTTATCCTCCTGATCGAATTGATTGAAACATTGTTCATATATGATATCCGCCGTGCTCCCTGGATCGATGAAAATGTAATCTGTCTGGTAGTGCCCGATCACGCCCGAGATGACTATGGGTCTTCTTTCTATTGGGCCTCCTCTTACAACCGGAAAAACAACCTACCTTTCGCGCCACAAATTGTCCTGTGTGCGCTTGTTGTAGTTTTTCTTTGGTCTTCGCTGACCTCCTTGAATCATATGGGTTTCTAATTTCCGGAGTTTTTTGTTATCTGGCCCTTCGTCTCTTCTTTGTATTTGACGGTAGTCGCGCTTTCCGCCCTTTATCAAATGAGTGAGTTTTCCATCTCTCAAGGACCTTTCTATTTCTTGCTTTAAACTGAAACAGTCGTCAGTTAAGTGCCCTGTGTCTTTGTGGAACTCGCAGAAAAGATTGGGATCTTGACCCCTCTTGTTTCGCATTTGTAGGGGTGGTTTGAACTGGTGATTTTCAGTGGCCAAGACCTCGGAAGGGGTCTTTGTTAGTGGTGTCCACTGTTTTTCCCTGTTTTCTCTTTTCACCTCTTTCCGGTGAGCTATCTGATCGATCGTGTGGCGCGCATCCTCCCTTTCTGGGTTTCTTTCTCTGTGACCGGATGCTTTCCATGGTTGGCTTCTGCCTTTCTTGTTATGCCGGTCGTTATGGTTGTATCCGCGCTGACGGTGATCGTCACCGGTCAACTGTCTGTCAGACTGCGCAATGGTTTTGGCTGCTTCAATGAAGGTTTCCCAATCTTTGGGTCCTCCGTCTCTTCCCTTTACACGTTTGATTAGATCATCGCACTTGACTGCCCTCATGAAGTGTGCGTGCATCATCTTCTCGCCCACATCGCCAATCTCCAAACATTCTTTATTATATCTTGTAATGAAATCCTCCACGCTTTAATGGTCTCTACGCCATATATTTAAACAATCAGCTGGGTCTCTGGTGTGTCTTCGTTGTTGAGAGAAGTGTGCAAGGAACTTCTCTCGGAAATCAACCCATGACTTGATTTTTCCTGCTGGCAAACTATCAAACCAGACGCGCGCTGCGCCGACGAAGGTTTGAGCGAAGAGATGGCACCAAGTTGGTAAATTCCATCCACTTGTTGCCCCGGCACCATTAAAAACTTGGAGGTGATCGTCTGGATCTGTCAACCCGTTGTATTTGCCCACGTTATGTGGCAATTTCGTTTTGTCGATAGCAGCCGTGGCGATCTCTCTAATGAATTTTGAATTCTCAGCCATGTCGTCTGGACGATAGCTCAAAGTGTAATCGTGCTCTGCTTTCGGGTTATAACCTGCGCGCTTGCGAGGTTTGTATGCTTCATGTTCTGGCGGCAACCTACTGAACACTGTACTTTCTTTGTATGTCTCTTCGTCGTCTTCGAGTTCATCGTTTATGTTGCGCGGACCTAAACGACTTTGTATTGGCTTCTTTGGTTGGTGAGAGTACTGCACGTAGTTGCTTTCCGTTTCACCGTAAGTGTCACGCGTGTCATGCGCGCTCGGCCTTCTGATGTGTGGTGGAGGTACTGATTCAGGGCGTAAATTGAATGCATTGGTCTGTTGAGGCATGGGAGCGCTCAAAGGCCTTTGCAGTGGGGTGACAAATGCGGACTGGTTGGCTTGTGCTTGAAGCAGAGCTTGCTGCACACTGAGCTGTGTGTAAACAAGGTTTATAGACGCCACTTGTTCGGCATACCAGGAAGCCAGAGTTTTTCCTTCGGGTAGCCCTAGTAGTGCAGAGAAGTTCAGTTGTGTTTGGTCCGATGGAGCTGAGGGGCCAGCTCCATGGCTCTGTGTTTGCACTGGTGGAGGTGTTTGTTGGACTACTTCCGACGGAGGTTGGAAAGTGGCTCCATTTGTAGTTTGGGTGATGATCCTAGGTGGAGTTTGGAAAGTAGCACCAGCTGTGTTTTGGGTAACAACCCTGGATGCACTCCCAAAGATACTAGGAAAATCGTTGTTCATCGGCCCTTCTTGGATAATTTCGTTCCTTTGACCCCTTTGGACGTGTGCATTGTTCGAAACGAGTTCAAAAGAAGAAACGTCTCCATCTACCAGCTGGGAAGGGTTTTTTTCAGCCATTTTGACGAGTGTTTTTCGAAAGAGAAAAGAGATGAGAGTGGTTTTTGCTAAAAGCGGATGGCGCCAATGATGAAACACAGGTTAACACCAGGGTTAATCTGTGGGGTTATTTCTTCTATGGGTTTAATCTCCTTTCTCACTCGTGGAAATGACCTGGATCCTACAAAACAGCAACACTGTTAGTCTCGTTAAGAGGGGGATATGGGGGTTTTCCCTCTTAACCAGGCTCCGGCGTGAGAATAAGTACTGTTCTGAGAGAGAATAATCAGTGTGTGTTGAGTGTGAGAGTATAGGGAGCAAGGTGATTCAACCTGGGTGATGAAGGGTCCTATTTATAGCCGGAGGGTGAAAGAGGGAGGAGCAGCTGTGCCAGCTGTGGTTGCGCGCCAGCTGTCCGACCAAGGGAATATCCTTTTGGTCTCCTCTGCTGTGGTCAGTTTAGTGTTACACGTGGCGCGCTTACATTTGCCTATTTTGGGGACGTTGTACTGGTGTTGTCGGACTGCTCCTTAATTCGTCGCAGGCCTACCTGGCGCTTGATGACTGGTGACACGTGTTGTCCTTTTTATCGGATGGAGCATCTTTGGTGCCACCTTGATATTTTCCAGAAGCTTCTGGATGACATTGTCGCTGTCAGCGCCACATAGGATGGAAAAGTGGTGTGGTCCCTGCCATGTGGGCAGGGAATTGGGACCATACCTCTTCAGATACATAATGATTTACAAATGATGCATGGTTACGGATGGCTATTGAAAATTCCAGTCTCATACACGTTCTAATATTCGCCACGTATTATGGTATACACTACTAGAAATTAATTGCCACCAAACTTTGCAATCGAAAAAAACGGTCACAAAATTTGGGTCGCAAAAAATAGCAGCGGTTGCAACTCAGTTGTAATAGGGCAAATGCGACATGTATTTTTCGGAACGCATCTCCAGTCATAAAACAATCGCAATAACTAGAGTTTCCCCCGCACTTTACGGTGGGAGTGTGGTCATTTTTCTCCACGCAGTGCAACGGGAGATTGGTTATTATTGATTGCCTTGTCAAAAAACATAACAGCAAACATCAATATCATAGAGGCAACAATGTTGTTTGCTCATAAGCGGTTGGGTTCGTCACGTTACTGCAATGGTAACGTGATCAAACTAGTAAGAATCAGTTCCTAAACACCTTTAACTAGTAAGGGTAGGTATGGTGTCGAACCACGAGGAATAGGAGGAAAGTGTTATTCAAAATATGATGAATTAAACTACTTGGTAAAATTTGAGTTTTGCTTTGATTGATAAGACAATTATGAAAACAGTTTGATTGATTGATTGATTGTAAATAATAGTGAGAAAAGCGATCCTAAACACCTTTAACTAGTAAGGGTAGGTATGATTCCGATTTATTAAAGTAACAATCATTCTAGTTTAACTTAGTGAGAAGTCATTAAAAGTGACTCTATGCTTGATTCGACTCAAGTGATGGTTTTGAGTCAGAACTTAAAGGATTCTATTCACAAACTCATCAATCCAGAGATACAAAACATAACCCAATACCAAACAATTAATGAGGTAAAGAAAACAGAAATTAGTGATATTCAATCCAATCTTTAAACACAATTAGATCATTTAAGATCATTTAAATGTTCAAACCACAAAAATTAAATCCACAAGAATTAAAGGGTTCACGAAGTTAATCCCAAAACTGAGGTTAAAACTAAAATAAAAGTCACTGGCACAAACCCTTCACTTGGAAAAGATAACAAATGATTTAGCCTAGCATGCTTGTCATTGGATATTTGAGATTTCTAGAACAAGGATGTGATATCAATCGGGATGATTGGTGATCTCCAAATTCGCCTCTTTCCCTCTAGAATTCGTCTAAAAGAAGTGCTCGTAGAGTAACATGATTTATGTATGCATTTGACGGGTTTATATTGAAAATTATAGAAGATTATGGTATATTGAAAATTATATAAGATTATGGTACTTATTCATTCCTATTGTGAATTTGTAGGGTTAGATTGTGTTCGTGAAGAAGTTGAATGAAAACATAAAGAAACGAGGCAAAACTAAGCAAAACAGTGCGACAGATAGAAGCTGAACTTCAAACATCCATATCTTAAGTTAGAAAATGAGTTACGGGGCCCATAATATAAGAATCTTGACTGTTTCAACAAAACCAATCCAAATAATGGGTTTGTGGGCCCTAAATCATAAGGTACGAGTTGTAATCCTTAATACGGGTACTGGTCACATTCATCGGAAATCGTTCGACACGCTCGTAGTGTTGTTATTGGGCTTTGGGCTTAGTGTTGATACATTTTATGTGGACGCGACTCGGCTCGGTTCGACTCGACTTGGTTCGACGCGGTTAGGTTCGGCTCAAGACCGATGTAGCGACATTCCTCCGTTGTGCGCTCCAGAGATCGACACTCGAAGCACGGAGAGCCGCGGCCATTCCCGCAGACACATCATCCATGACATCACCTTAGTGATGTCATGATGATGTCACATGAAGATTTCAAGGGAAAAATGCATGACGAAATCCTATTTTCGTCATAATGTATGTGTGGTGAACTCCCCTTGTTTTCGTCACTATGTGTGTGGCGAAATCCCTGATTTCGTCACACATGGTTTTCGTCCAAAGGGATTTCGTCGCTGGACAGTATAAATAGCTGAGTATGTTTCACAGTTTAGTTTATGAGAGCATAGTGAAACTAGAGAGTTTATCGTCAAACATTGTGTGTATATGTTTGATATTGTTCTCGTCCTTTTAATCCAAGTGAATCTTTGATTATCTGTTTGTGTTACTCGCTTTACGTTTGTTTGCTTTGCACCTTTACGGGGATTCCGCACCCGTGATAGTGATTGTGATAAACAAGGATAGGTTACGTATCGGATCCTCCGAGCATTGATTGTTCAAGCTGATGAAGTGTGTGATTGGTCCGTACAATTTGGAGATAGAAATCAAGGGGGAACTGCATGTTATGCGAAGATCATCAGTCACATCAAGCATGTGCACAAAGAAGAATTCTCTGAAGATGATGATAGTTCGGGATACAGTGGCAGTTCGGATGTGAATGAGAGAACTGGTTCTGAAGGTGATAGTTTGTTGAATGATGCTGAGGAGGTCAAGTGTCAGAAATATGTCTTGATCAAGAAAGCTGATGCTACATCAGAAGAAATGGAAAAGATTCTCACTGAAGATGGATCTTTCTCTTCTCAGACTGCCTTTATGGCTAATGTCTCAGCTTCTACAAGTCAGGTAAAATCTGAAACTCCTAGCATATGTAGTGATTGTGCTGATACGAAACATGAATGTGCTGATATGAAACAAGAATCTGAAAAGATTCACAGTCACAATCAGAGTTTGGTTATTGAACTGTCAAAGTGCAAAGAGGCAAACATGGCCTTAGCTCGCAACGAAAAAGATTTTAAATCGGTAATTGAAACACTCAAGAAAAGTGTTTCTGAGTTATCAAAAATGGTTTTTAATAAGCAAACTGATATTAATAATTACATTAATATCATTGAGGCAACTAAGAAAGAGCTAGCCGAGGCGAAATATGAGCATGAAGCGATCAAGCTCAAATTGGAGAGTTACTCAAACACCCGATATGTGCTTGATCACATCATTGACGTTCAACAACTAAAGGGTAATGTTAAAGGCGTTGGGTATAAGTCGTGTCCGCCTCCTTTGAGACACACCTATACCAAGATGCCTGATGAGGAGGAAATGCCGCGTTTTGAGCCAACTGTACCTCTTGATTATGAGGAAGTTACAACTGGCTTAGTGTTCAAAATGGACAATTCATCGGAGGGCTCATCTGATAGCAAGGAAAAGTCATCATGTGCTTCAAATCAAAGTCCTCCAACCGTTGAGGACTATGATTCTTCGGATGATGAACCAGATGTGAGTGATGAGGATAAATCTCTTAAAAAGAACAAAGGAGTAGAAGTCCCCGTTGAGAATCATATTCGGTGTGATCCTCCTACTCCTACTGTGCAGTCTACTGCTAGACAAGAGATAGATCCTATCGCTGAGACAGAGTCTACTGTTAAAAGTGATAACGTGTTGTACACTTTAGTTGGTGATGATAAAATTTATTCAAACACAGCTTTTCCAATTAAATATGTCAATCAATCTTTGATTGATAAAGTGTTTGAAGATACTACCAGTAAGTTTTTGGAAAAGGGGATCCCGAGAGTTTCAGTAACTCAGTGTGATCCGATTCCAAAAGCTGAAGTTAGAAGAAAATTTGGAAATCAAAAATCACCAACGAAGCAACAACCTATCGCTTTTAAGGGTAAACAACAACAACGAGCTCAAAAGCCTAAGGTTACACAACCAAAGGCTGAAACAAAAGGAGCTCGTTACAAGAAGAAATGCAAAGACGTTAAATTTGTGGCCTCCAAAGGTACTGATAAAGTGGAGACTTTTGAAAATAAGTCAAATACCGATTTTGTTCAAAAAGTCAACATTTTGAAACGTAATAGTGATAACAATTACACCCAACACACAAATGGGTGTGAAGCTAGTACCTCGGGGTCTACAAATTCAACGTCAGGTCATCGAACAGAATCTCCTAATTTTGTTGAAAGGAGATCATGCTTTAAATGCGGGGAGTTTGGCCACATTATCAGAAATTGCACAAACTCTCCGAAACCAAATTTTGTAGAGAGAGCCCCTCCTGAAAAGGATCACGTACAACGTCGTTCTGTTTCGCCAAAACATGATAAACGCACTATTAAAGAACAGGAAACGAAACAACGACGTCAAAATGTAAAGAAAATTGAAAAGGCATTAAAACCGGATGTAAAATCTGTTAAAAGGGAACCAAGTTCATCACAACCGTTAAAACCAAAAATTGTTAATAATACACAATCCGGTAAACGGAAACAGGCTTGGAAACCGAAAACAGGTGAGGATTCAGGGGGATGCTTGCAATTTAAGGACCTTCAAGAAATTGAAATTACATTTCTTGATTCTCAGGGGCAACCCAAGTCTATGAAGGCTTGGGTCCCCCTCTCCAACTAATCTCTGAGTGAGTGTGCAGGATGTTCCAGGAGGAACTATCGATAGTCATCGGATTGTTGATAACGGAGTGTCCATGCACAAGATCGGCGACAAAGAAATTGTTGCCTTTGATGGAGAGAAAAAGAAAAGAAGACAGAATTGTCTGTCGAAAGAAATTGAAAACCTTCCACAAAATGAAAATCATACCAAAGTTTGATTGTTCAATGCTTTAATCGGGTCCCCAGGATAGATTCAATCAAAATGTACGCACCTGCAGCACGTCTGAAGTTCAAAATCAACAGGATGAACGTGCAGTGTACATTTCTTCGCAGTGTGATTGAAGAAAATGTGTTTGTTGAACAAACCAACCGGGTGTGCGGATGCCTTGGCATGGATTGAACAACCGCACACTACTTCTGAAAGAGAAAGACAAAGACCTTCGCTGGTGCAATGTGGAAGACCAGCCGGACCCAGAGGTCTATGATCTTGTTGCTGTGAAGAGATTTCTCAGTAGCTACAAAATCGACTTTGAAGTCCACATCGGGTGGATATCCAGTTTGGGAGAGCTCTCAGATTCCTTGCAATGCATGAAACAGTTGCAGGATACGGTTTTGATTTTCTAATCTCTCCTTTACTCGTCGATATTTAAGCTGCTTTATGAATTATTATCATCTCGTACAGCACTCTTTGGCCAGACACGTTGATTGCAAATATCACCTCACACGTGATTGTTTCACTATGAAACTCGCCAATGTTATCATGGTCCACACCGATTACCAACGTGCCAACTCATTTTTCCAAAATTTGATAAATCATTTCTGATTAAATTAATTTTGGTAAACGGCATTGAGGTAAAACATGAGTTAACCGACATCGGGAAATCATTTTTGTAAATATCTTTTTGTCTTTTAAATTTATCTTAGTTTGTTGATTTTAGGGGGAGTAAATCCAAAATTTGAAAATTCAAAAACATCGAAAAATTTCAAAACGCAAAAACAATAGAAAAACAAAAATGAGTTTCCTGGCGAGAAAAAGAGAAAATGATAGTAAATCAGTGGTCTGTCTAAACCTCTTCGAAATGAACTTGAAAATGAAAAATATGTTAAGCAGCTCTATATAAGATGCATCGGTAGGCTCACAATCATTTTAAAGTGTGCAGGGGATATAAACTTAAATCGACTGAAGACCAGGTGGGAACCACACATTGGCATTTGGTCTTAGTACCGAAATTTCGTTTGAGAGATTGCCGAGGTTCTGAGATATTCGGTCTTTATGCTGTTTATCATCTGGGTATCATGGTTGTATCTTTTACCGAAAAATAACGGAGACGAAGTCTAGATCTTCCATGATATCATACATACGTGTACATATTGCATACGACCTCAATAAGTGATCAACAATCACATGTCCAAACAAAATAAGTGATTATATATCACAGCTTTCTTGCGGGAGTCAAGTTCGTCTCTTTGCTGTACGTTTATACTGACCTGTTCACGGACTTGCTCCTGTGCCCTCATGCATCTGAAAATCAAGTTCCTCATCAATAAGTGATTTAATCACATAGGGCTTGTTTTCAAATCAAAATAAGTGAGTTTCTCACATCTTTTATACGGTCAAACAGATGATAAATGGTATACTCACCGGTAAGATGAACTCTCGTGCATACCTTGATACGGGAATGTGTCGTGTGTGGATGAACACCGGTCGGTAAGTATAAATCATACACTAATCGTATCCCCTCGCCATGATTACATCTGATAAGTTGAGCTTATGTGGACAACAATACCGATAATTGCTATAGGATGTTTATCTAAATGTTAATATAAAGAACAACAAGAGTGTTTTGACGTGACCGTACACTGATATGATTCTCTTACCCTCGAAACTCGCAAAAAGAATGTCTGTAAATATTTGTTTACTACTTTCGTTTCTGCATCTTTGTATATATTTATTTATTGCTTTCCGTCTTTACATTTGAAAAATGAAAAATTCCAAAAAGATTTTAGGTGTGTTTTAATCTAAATTTTATAAAAACCAAAAAGATTTTGCTTCTTGTTTATTTTTGATTGACCAATATTGGAACTCGAGTCTATCCTACCCAAAATCCTGATTCTAAACCGGAAAACAATTGAACCTTCATAAACTGTCGAAGTTAATAGTTTTGAAAGTTAAAGGATTAAAATTGATCAATTTTTAAACTTTCAAACTGTTGTCGGTCGGTGTTTAAATGAGATTTGATCTCATATGTGTCATTTGTTTAATTTGTCTAAATTCCAAGCGGTTGTTCTCATTACGTGTTTAGCTTTCTTGTATGTGCAGATGCAACATCAGAATCAGCTAAAGGCGAAGAGAACGTGTCAGATGACAAGCCGTAAAGTGAAGACACGACAGTGATGCAATATGAAGATCAAGATGATCAAGTTGCAGTTGACCACTCATCAACACCGAAAGGATCTGTAGTATTGAAGATCAAAAGATTCACGAGCATCATTCAAGGGGGAGTTTGTTGATACACTCCCTGACTGTGACACGTGAAGACCTTTTAAAGATCCGACAATGTGTAGATCGAACCATCACGAGTAGCGTCCAAGGGGGAGTTTGTTGATACATTTTATGTGGACGCGACTCGGCTCGGTTCGACTCGACTCGGTTCAACGCGGTTAGGTTCGGCTCAAGACCGACGTAGCGACATTCCTCCGTCGTGCGCTCCAGAGATCGACACTCGAAGCACGGAGAGCCGCGGCCATTCCCGCAGACACATCATCCATGACATCACCTTAGTGATGTCATGATGATGTCACATGAAGATTTCAAGGGAAAAATGCATGACGAAATCCTATTTTCGTCATAATGTATGTGTGGTGAACTCCCCTTGTTTTCGTCACTATGTGTGTGGCGAAATCCCTGATTTCGTGACACATGGTTTTCGTCCAAAGGGATTTCGTCGCTGGACAGTATAAATAGCTGAGTATGTTTCACAATTTAGTTTATGAGAGCATAGTGAAACCAGAGAGTTTATCGTCAAACATTGTGTGTATATGTTTGATATTGTTCTCGTCCTTTTAATCCAAGTGAATCTTTGATTATCTGTTTGTGTTACTCGCTTTACGTTTGTTTGGTTTGCACCTTTACGGGGATTCCGCACCCATGATAGTGTTTGTGATAAACAAGGATAGGTTACGTATAGGATCCTCCGAGAAAAACGGACCTACACTTAGTATGGGCTGTAACCACTAAAAGGGTACAGGTTGTACCTGAGCCAAACGGGACCAGACGAGTGAAAACTCTAGAGTTCGGTATTTAAAGTCTCATGATAGCTGACAACGTGAGATTCGACCAGAATTCGTCCAGGGGACAATTTCTTATATTCTTGGAGTGATTTTGAAGAATCTTGGAGCATAAACAAAGACATATTGAAGGCTAGATCAAGATCTATCACCCGGTTAATATGTGTTCGCGTTAATCGGCTCAGTTTGTCATTTATCATTTGTTTTCTTCTGATTTCATAGATGTTTGCTACTAAGTTTGTATTGTTCTTGATTATTTTTGTCTAAACTCTTGTAATTATCTAGGTTTAGATGCATCTTTATTTTGTTTGACTTAATGGTTTGACTTAATGGTTTGACTTTATTGTGTGACTTTAGTAAAGTTTTGTTATTTTGAACTTATGATGTGTATGATTGCATCTTAGTATTCATTTTGTGATTGAGTTGTGTGGTTGAATCAATCTTTAAATGAGGTATGCTAATTAGATTTGATTTCTTCCATCTTTAGATTATATCAGCACTCGTTAATCTTGGGATTAAAACCTTAGCCGGTAATAGACAACTTGGTAACTTAATTAGTAAAACGTGTGAGCTACCTAAGGAAATGATCTAAGTAAAATGATTAGGAAAGTAGTTAGGGTTTGCTTAAATTTGAGTAGCATAGATGGTAAATCGCTTAGTTCGTGAATCTATGTTTCTAAATAATAATAGAAGCCCTAAATCATAAGGAAGCAAAACATAAACTTGCTTAGCATTGATTCCCTAGTTTTGTGGGATTAACCTTAGCAGGCTCTAATCCATTTTAGCACTTCACACAGCTGCGTATAGTCATCCTGAGCTATCATTCCAGTCAAGAGGATTCGACACCTAGGTTGTTGTTTTCTCCATCTGACTTTCTTAGAGTTTTCTAGTTCTTCCTAGTTATTTTCTAGTTGTACTTTAGTTCCTCATTAGTTTCCTTACAAATCATCCCTCTTACATCAGTTAGATATTGATAGACGATTAAGTATTAGGTGCTACCGTGTCTTTAGGATCGATACTTGGTTCTTACCACTATTATACTACATATACGATAGGTACACTTACATGTTATGTGTGTAGTTTGGTTTTATGTGATTTCCATTTTTATAAATTTGAAACTTGCATAATTGATATATTTATATGTACCATTTACATGCATCACCTCTTCAACACCTTTGCAATTGTAAACCATAACAAACACAAAAAAACATGTTCCACATATATAAACTCCTAAAACATCAATTTCAACATGTTAAATCATCGAAATCTACCCAACCATCATAATGTCATTCATTATAGCCTACGATATAAAAATGCCTGATTTTGAAACAACTTTGTTTTCAAAAGTATCTACATCAGAACGTTCACAAAAAAATAAAAACAGCTGCACATTTCGTTTTTTAGTTAACAAACAGAAGTTATTACATAATTACAAAATTATTAAAAAATTAAACAGATTAAAAGTGTATATTATATTTAGTGTAAAGGGTGAAAATGAAAATAATAAAAAAAAAAACTTAAACCACCACATTGCACTAAACGACAAATTTATTATTATTATTTTTATTTATTTTAAGGTGAAAGTGTAAAAACTAAAAAATGTAGTAAAGATGTGGAAACCAAAAAGTTGTAGTGAAAGTGTGAAAACCAAAAAGTTTACTAGAACGCTTGAGTTGTGTTTTGAATATTAACTAGTAATATGTCGCAGCCCCTGACCCTTTCTCCGGAAGCGGGCGGCCGCGAGTACACAGAGAGGGTGGTATTGGTGTTTATTAATTTGGCAGCCGAATTTATACATCAGGACCGTAGTTAGAAAATATTATCAGAGTTTAAAACACCAAACTTTTATAATAAATAAATGGGGTAAAACCCAAGTTCCATTTACAATACATTTATAGGGATAAACCCTAATTATTGAAAACAAAATATCTTTTTATTTAGGTAACTTTTATAGGAACTTCTTTAAGCCTTCAGTGCTCTCCGGGTGGCTTTTATTGGCTTCACACTAAGTTACATGAAACGCGCTTTAAAAAGATTTTATCAGCAAGAAATATTGGCGAGTGCATCCCAGTTTAATCAAAACAGCTTTTATAACTTTACAGTATTGAGAGCGATTACAATGTTTATCTACCAATATACTCATTCAGTACTGTCAAATCCATGACTTGTGGTCATGTTACTTATTGGCTAACTCTTCGTCCAATAGTAACGGATTACAAGTAATGTATACAAAACCCCAACATACTGGCAGCAATTGTAGAATACATAGACTCAGTCACTGTTAAGTATAATTTAAAACATTTGAGGTTTTGGTAAAATAGTTTGGTAGAAAATGACTCACAAAAAGGGTTTACAAAAAGAGAATGTACTCACTTTGTAGACTTACGTAAATATATAGTTTCCTGCTGGTGTTCCAGGTTATTATCTATTAAATATAAACAATGCACACGTGTTAGTAAGATAACCCAAATCACATTAGCCATACAACACGAGACAGAACTCCAACGACTGAGTTAGGCAGAGCCTTGACATGCGTTACGGAGCCCTAGATCAATCGGGTAGGGTAACAAATACGTGATCAGGGGTTATAATACTTACAACGAGGCAGAGCTTCGCTTTTTAGGGGTATAATACCCGAGTATAATAGCACTATATGTCAGAGAGAAAGAAAGAATTTGAGTGACGATGAACTGAGGCCTCGACCTCCTTTTATAGGGCTGATCAGAGGCGACTCGCGGCCCGCGAGCCCCCACTCCTCCTCTTACGCGGCCCGCGAGAGGTGTAGGCTAGGCTCTAGCCTTGGTGAATCAGCGTAGTAGGTTCGACGCGTATATGGACACGTGGCGCAAGGGGGTCCGGCCAGCTGCCCCTCGGTCGCGCCCTGCGACTCGTTGGGTGAGCTTGGTCACGGCCCGCGGGAACCCATATGTTTTTGTTTTATTTGATTTTTATTAATATTAATGTTATACGAGTTCGTTTACGAGTATACGGGGTTTAATTAGGGTGTTTAGGGGTGTTTTAGGAGGGTTGTTATATTCTCCCCACCTTGTTTTAAATCTCATACTCGAGATCTTATTGGAACAGGTGTGGATATTTCCGTTGCATTTCTGACTCGAGTTCCCAAGTGTAATCTGGTCCTCTCTAAGAATCCTATTTCACTTTGACCAGAACTAATCTCTTGTGTTTAAGATTCTTGATCTTTCTATCTACAATCTGTAGTGGTTTTTCTTCAAACTTAAGCTTCTCATTTACCTCTATGTCCTGAGGAGGTATCACTAATAATTCGTCTGCTAAGCACTTCTTGAGATTACATACATGAAATACATCATGTATTCCTGTCATTTCCTCTGGCAGTTGTAGCTGATAGCTACTGGTCCTATTCTTTTGATAATTTCAAAAGGTCCAACATACCTGGGGCTTAGCTTTCCTCTTTTAACGAATCTGACCACTCCTTTCCATGGAGAAACTTTTAACAATACCTTATCTCCAACTTGAAATTCTAATGGTTTTCGTCGATTATCAGCATAACTCTTTTAACGATCTCGTGCTGCTTTTAGTCTTTCCTTGACTTGAATAATCTTATTCGTTATTTCTTGTACTATCTCTTGTTCAGATAGTTTCTTTTCTCCAATTTCTGCCAAAGACTGGAGTTCGGCACTTTTGTCCATAAAGTGCTTCAAAAGGTGCAACTTTAATGTTAGTGTGATAGCTGTTATTGTATGAAAATTCTATTAATGATAAATGATCGTCCCAATTTCCTCCGAAATCAATCACACAGGCTCTAAGCATATCTTCCATTGTCTGAATTATCCTTTCGCTTTATCCGTCCGTTTGAGGATGACAAGCTGTGCTTAGACTTAACCTGGTTCCCATTGCTTTTTGGAAACTTGTCCAAAAATGAGAAGTAACACGGCTATCTCTATCAGACACAATAGATAAAGGAATTCCATATAATGAAACTATTTCATTTACATATAACTTGGCTAACTGTTCCATACTAAAAGTTTCATTCATAGATAAAAAAACGAGCAGATTTGGTTAATCTGTCTACAATCACCCAGATTGTATCATTACCTTTTCGTGTTTTGGGTAATTTGGTAACAAAGTCCATTGTTATCAATTCCCATTTCCATATTGGCATTTCTAACTGTTGTAATAACCCTGAGGGTTTCTGATGTTCAGTTTTAACCTGTGAACAGGTTAGACATTTAGCAACATAGGTTGCTATATCCTTTTTCATTCCTATCCACCAGAAATTCTTCCTTAAGTCTTGATACATCTTGTCATTACTGGGATGTATCGTATACTTAGACTTATGAGCTTCTTCTAAAATTCTATGGCGTAGGTTTCCTTGTTTAGGTATCCAGATCCTGTTCTTATGGAATCTCCAAATTCCATCTGTTCGTTGATCTAATTCTTTAATCATACCTTTTAATCGTTCAGTGTCGTCCTTGATTGTTGTTTCCTTTACCTCTCTAATTTGCTCATTTAAATCTATCTGCAGATTTAATCTAAGAGAGCGTACTCGTTTCGTCTTTTCATGATACTTTCTACTTAAAGCATCAGCTACTCATTAGCTTTTCCTACATAATACTGGATATCACAATCGTAATCACTAAGAATTTCCATCCAGCGTCTTTGTCTCATATTTAATTTCTTTTGCCCAAAAACATATCTTAAACTCTTATGATATGTGAAGATAACAAACTTACTACTGTAAAGATAGTGTCTCCAAATCTTAAGGGTAAAAATGATGGCTCCTAATTCTAGATCATGGGTTGTGTAATTCTCTTCATGTTTCTTAAGTTGTCTAAAAGCATAAGCTATAACCTTTTGACGTTGCATCAACACACATCCATATCCTAACTTAGACGCGTCACAATAGACTATTAAGTCCTCATTTCCTTCTGGTAACACGAGTATGGTGCGTTGGTTAATCTTTGCTTTAAAATCCGAAAGGCTTCCTCCTGTTTTGATCCCCATTCAAACTTAACTGATTTGCAGGTCAGTTTGGTTAATGGAATGGCTATTCTAGAAAAATCTTGAATAAAACGTCTATAATATCCTGCCAATCCAAGAAAACTTCTCACTTCCATTGGTGATTCAGGGACTTTCCATTTGGTAATCGCCTCGACCTTTGTGGGATCCACATGAATTCCTTCGTAATTAACCAGATGTCCAAAGAATTGCACTTCTTGTAACCAGAATTCGCATTTTGAGAATTTGGCATAAAGCCTTTCTTTTCTCCACAATGTCAGAAGTGTATACAGATGCTCTGCATGATCCTCTTTACTCTTTGAGTAAATTAGAATATCATCTATAAAGACAATTATGAATTTATCCAGGTATGGCTTACATATCCTGTTCATCATGTCTATAAATGCGGCTGGGCATTGATTAAACCAAATGGCATGACTGTAAATTCATAATGATCGTACCTTGTTCTGAAAGCAGTTTTAGGAATGTCCTCTTCCCGTACTTTCAATTGATGATATCCTGAACGTAAATCGATCTTAGAAAAGAATCGAGCTCCTTGAAGTTGAACGAACAGATCATCGATTCTCCGTAGGGGGTATCGATTTTTAATCGTAACCTTGTTCAATTCCCGGTAATCAATGCACATACGCATTGGTCCGTCCTTCTTCTTGACAAACAACACCGGTGCTCCCCGTGGTGATGAGCTAGGTTGTATAAAACTTTTTTCAAGTAGTTCGTCCAATTGTTTCTTCAGTTCCTGCATCTCCGTTGGTGCTAGTCAGAATGATGCTTTGGCGATCGGTGTTGTGCCTGGTATTAGGTGAATTCTAAATTCAACATCTCGATCTGGCGGTAATCCAGGTAATTCTTCTAGAAAAACGTCTGAGAATTTAGATAATACAGGAATATCTTTTAATTCTTTTCCTTTAGTGTTAATGATTACGGAAATCATATACACCATTTCTTATTTTCTTTCATAACTTGCAGCTTTCATCACAGAGATAAATTTTGTTGACCTGGTTGGCTTATCTCCTTTAATTGTGCTCTTTTCACCATTTGGTGTACTTACTTGTACAGACTTTTGATCACATAAAATACTGGCATGATTGGCTACCAACCAATCCATGATATCGAATCAAACTAGATTCATTGGAAAAAGATTAGCAATAAACTTATGGTTTAGAATTTCTATCCTTGCTCCCTGCAAGATTTCGCTTATCTTAATGGATTCTCCATTTGCTGTCTCCACCAGACAGTCTTGTTGAAGTTTAGTTAATGGTTGGTTGAGAAGTTTGCAGAAGGAAGTATTAATAAAACTTTGGTTTGCATCAGAGTCAAATAATACTTTGGCAAAAAATCCGGAATCATCTTGGCTTCCTCAGCTGTCAGAACGAATACTCTAGCATTCTTCTTGGGTCCTTCAGTTGTCTTGGCTTTGCTGGTTGTCGCTAGAGCTAGTTTAGGATAGTTCGGTTTGATGTGACCAGCTTCTCCACAATTGTAACATAGACTGTTTCTAGTTTTCTTCCTACAATCTTCTTCCTTATGTCCAGACATCTTGCAGAAGTTGCAGTATATGGAACACCTTCCTGACTGCTTCCTTTTGCAATACTTGCAGGTGGGTGAAGAGGAAGAACCTGTACCTTTCCTACGGTAGGAATTACCGTAACGAAAGTATTGGGTAATCCTTTGAGCTAGGTTCTTTCTCTGGTTTTCCTCTTGCGTACGTACTAATTCATCAGTCAGGGTGTTAGCTAGTTCTACTGCTTCTTCTATGGTTTGGGGTCTAGCTGCCTTGACTACGTGTCTGATCTCACTAATTATTCCCCAGATGTAACGGAAGATTAACACTGGCTCTGGTAAGGCTAAGGTTGGTACTATCCTAGCATATTCAAAGAATATGGTAGTGTAACCTTTGTAGTCTATTCAAGTCATTTTTTAGATTTAAGAACTTATTGGCAATTTGTTCTTTTCATTAGGAGGACAAAATTTTCTTTCAACTATCTCCTTAAAGTTAGTCCATTCCATATTATAAACCATGTCACTTCCTCTAGACTTGAGAATGGTATTCCACAACTCTAAGGCTGCATTCTTAAAAAGAATAGAAGCAAACATAATCTTATTTTCATCTGCGCAATTACTTATTTTTATGACTGCTTCCGTCTTTTCTAACCAGCACAATGCTGAAATGGCTCCTTCATTGCCTGAGAATTCTATTGGTTTACAGGCCAAAAATTCTTTATAAGAACAACCATATGAGATGATTCTTCTTCTTTTTGGAATTGGAGCTTGGATCATTGGTCCGTGATTTTCGTTCACGCTATGACTTGGTTCAGTAATTTGACGTTTACTGCCTATTGCAGAATTATTATTTTCTGCTTCTTTAATAGTCTTGATAATATATGGCATAGCGTCCATAATCCCTTGTGCTACGATATGTTTGATGACACTTTTATTCACTTGGTTCTCGTTATTATAGTTATTCTGGTTTTCCTGATTTACTTCGTTCGACATCTAAATTGGAAACATTTATCATGTATTAATATCACAGAATAAGATTAACACAAACAAACATTCAAACAGATTTAACCAAAAGCGTCGAACATTGCGACTTTACTCTTATATATATATATATAGTGGAGGGTTCAAATGAGAAGAATTTTTTTGTAAGTAGAAAAAAGAAGAAGTTTCAACCAATAAGTATGCTTCATTTTACTTCATTTAATATTTGCATTTAATTTTAATATAAGGGTATATTGGTAAACTTACATAAATCATTAATTTGTATTCTTCCCCTTTAATAACTAACTAAATTAAATTTGTAACTCCTTTTTAAAATATATACTTTTCCAAATTAAAAACAACTTAATTTAAAGTGTAGAATAAATTATTAGTTGTGTAGGATAAATTATGAGTTGTATAGGATATATTTCGAGGTGTGTAGGATAAATTTCGGCTGTATAGGATAAAATTCTATAATGTGTAGGGTATATGTAGGAAAATTTTGATATGTGTAGGTTTTGTAGATTATATGTAGAATAATTAATGATTAGTTGACTAATTAATTAAAGAGAGAAAAATTAATGATATGAGTTATAAATGAAATAAATGAAATAGTATTTTACTAATATGTCCTTTCTTCTCAAATGAACCTTCCCCTATATATATATATATATATATATATATATATGGTTAAGATCATTTCAGAACTCTTTATTTTTTTCAGAACTTACAGAACTAATCTAGACCATTCAATAATATAATCAATGGCTTAGAAGTATAATGTCAATTTTGTAATTAAATCTAAAAGTAGGGAGATTAAATAAAGAAACTAGGGGTATTACAGGGATTTTAACCTAAAATCTTAATTAACATCTCCTGTAATCACTCATCCTCCCTTAAATTACCTTCTCTTGATATTTCTCTAACCCTAATTCAACACTAACACCAAATCTCTACATATATTATTTCTTTCAATCGATAATCAGTTCCAAATCATGTAAGTTTCAAGCTTTTTGTCATTTTTATTCAATAAAAAAGTATCCATGTAAATGTTGTATTAGCTTTTTATTATTATTTGAATTTATAAAGATGTTGAAATTAATGGCAGTTCATCGAACCTTTTCATGCACATGATATTTTTCTTTTCTATGGTTCATCTATTTTCCATTCATCATTCAATTTTAAATTGACGATTAGTTTATAATTTTCTTAAAGATTTACATAAATGCCATTAAACATTTAGTTTAAATAAACTAATAACCAGTTGTAAGTATTTACATATATGTAAATATTATACTTACACATATGTAAATGTTACAAATATGTAAATAGACTTTCACTTTGAAGAAACTGATGATCAATATGAATCTTTACATAATATGTTAATATTATGTTTACATGTATATTAAATATTTACATATATGTAAATGGATATCCACTTTGAAGAAATTGATGATGAATACTTACACGTATATTAAACATTAACATATATAAAAATAGTGTATCACTTTGAAAACTGTACAATGTGTACATACTTTGTTACGTTTACATACATATAAGTACATTACATATATGCATTTCATACGTTATACACATATGTAAATATGTAGTTTAGAGACACATAAAATATTTTACACAGACATAAAGTAATTTACATGTAGGTAAATACATGGAATACACATGTGTAATTTGCGAAATAAAGAAAAAAACATACTACTTTGTAAAAGAAAATATATTAAGACTCGAAAGTGACTTTTGTGAATCTATGACTAACAAGAAACAAACCACAAATGATTAACGGAATTAAAAAAAAACATTTGAAACGTATGTAAAATTTAAATAAATGTAAGATATCTTACCAGATGGAAAAAAGGAATGAAGACTGAGCAAAACATAATAGGTGAAAAAAAAACAAAGAAAAAGGAATGAAGACTGAGCAAAACATATTATAAGCTGGTTCAGATTAATGAAAATGTGTAAATATGTGTATTCGATAATAATTAGTGTGAGGAATAGGAAAAATAGATTCGTCGCAATTTAAGATAATTTTGGAGATTTGAAATCATGTGTAGATTTAAAAGAAGAACAATTGACGTTAATACCCTTAGATTTAATATTTATAAAATATTAAATAAGATAAAATGAGTGGCTATAAACAGTTCTGTAAGTTCTGAAAATATATAGAGTACTGAAATGAACTTAACCCTATATATATATATATATATATATATATATATATATATATATATATATATATATATGCGTCGATTACAAATTACAACTGAAACTTACACACACTAGTAATTATGCATTGATAGGTATTTTAGTCTATCTATTTTAGTTACTATTATATATATATATATATATATATATACTAGTCGTTTACCCGCGCGATGCGGCGGGAAACATATAACTTAGGTTGGTGAGTTTAGGGCTATGTACGAGGATGTAGTTTCCAATGTGGCGTTCGACAACGATGGTGGCAGTGTAGCAGAACGTGAGGGTCGGTTGCGGCCTTCTTCAGCGGTGGAGAATCAGCGGTGTGCGGCAATTGGTGGTTTTGTGATGACGTTTGGTGGTTATTGTGCGACGGCTGGTTACCGGCTTCAGGAGAAAACAAAGAAAATTGTGTGAGGCCTCCAGCAATGGCGAAGCTTGTCGTTTTTGACCGGGAGGGGGGTGGGGGCGAAAATGTATATACCCAAAACTTTCTAATACGAATACCCTATCATCTAATTGATAAAAAAAAGAACAAAAAAATAATTTAAATACCCAAACACCCAAATCCCTTTTCATACTCGCAACAGCTTGATGATGCGTTTGATTAGATAAGATCATGCCTCTCATTTCTTTACAGAGAACTATCTTGTTCCCAAAAAAAAAAACAAATGGATTAAACATTAATCATTAAAGTGTACACCAACACCATTTGGCTACACCTAATCAAAATACATAGACTTATTAAGAAGCATGGTTGGTTTGCATATGTAATGCCAATAGCAGACCGTTTGACTTTTGCATCCCTTTTGACCCAAGCTATTGATTAATTGGAGGTTCAGCCTGAATAGGATACTCGTTTACTTGAAACTCGAAACCCGGCCTGAATTCGAAGCCACCCGAACCTAAATTACAGAATATACTTTTAAATTGCCGTGAATCTCATATTTCCTCTTGCGTTGGGTTTTTGTTTGGCTAGATAGGATGCATTTTTTTGAGGTAAACACACCCAAATTAGTTTAGAAATGTGGTCAATGTATGGAGTGAAAAAAAATCACGTTTTGTGAAGTGCATCTCATTTCTAGTAATGGATTTTGGTATGGTCTATCAACTTTATCCAATTTGTGATGATTCTCAAGCGGCCCAAGAATGCATTCATTATTAAGGTACGTGAGCTACGACAATTATTTCATTGTGTTATGGTCATTGACAACCGTATAGACTCAATTTTATGTAGACCATGACTACTCACTTCTTAAGAGACAAATTTGAAGTTAAAAATCAAATCGATCCCTTCATGAACAGTAACCAAAATTAAAATTAAAACTATCATACATTAACCAAATGTTCAACATGAAGCTTACATTGATTTTCCACATGCTTTTTAATTAATTTTTACACAAACATTTGATTCCCAATCCACATCACAAACAAGCAACTAATGATGATGGTGTTCGCATTCCACTGGCACCGATGGAAGCCGACCGGTGTCACTGCAGTAGTCATAAATCATATGGTTTGCTCGCACCCAAATCAACTGGTGGCTTTGATGCACATTTAACTCGGACAACACTGGTTGATCCCATCAACCACTGCTGTTGGCACATCGCTTTGCATTATCGGAACCTGCAGTCGTCACGGGACACTCGCACCTGTCTATTTCAAACGAATGGTGTCACTACAGTAGTCATAAATCATATGGTTTGGTCGCACCCAAATCAACCGGTGGTTTTGATGCACATTTAACTCGGACAACACTGGTTGATCCCACCAACCACCGTTGTTGGCACATCGCTTTGCATTATCGGAATCTGCAGTCGTCACGGGACACTGGTTGATCCCACCAACCACCGTTGTAAACACCCATTGCTTGGTAAGTGTAGCGTAAGATAACACTTGAGCAATATTGTGCTTCAAGATTTGTACACAAAGTGTGTGTTTGTGTGTGTGTTTTGGATAAGAAACTTACACAACTTGATGCTGGTTCCATAGAATAGAGTAAGTACGAAAGTCCTTTGTTGCGTCAAACCACAGGTTCAACCTCTGTTCCCTATTACCCTGCATGTACCAAACGAACTTGCGATTAGTTTATGCACAACTATTCATAATCATTTTATCATTAAATTAGGATACTTGAACACCCTCTCCATTTCCTTATTCAGAAGATAACCTACACATTTGTTATCCAAACAATCAAACATCGTTATAATTTACATATCATAAACAATTAAAGACTAATGTATACAAAAGTTATCTAATGAAGAAACATGTCAGTAACTAAATCGCCTTTGTTTTGTAAGCGTATAACACCAACACGCTTCCTCGCTACAACAAATCACAGTCGATGTTACTTTCATTTTGTATATAAACAATCATAAGGAAACTTGATATCGAAATCTCAAACAGATATGGATTACAGAAACTTGATACCGAAATTTCCATTTTTATCATACCGAAATACGAATACCGAAATTCCATACCAAAACCCTTAATGCATACGAAGAGAAGTTGAGAACCCCTGGAAAATGTTTTATGCGTGTACTTTTTCTTCAAAGGTCGTTTGCCCAAAGTCGACAGACGCTTCGGGTTACATCATCTCCCTTGCTGCCCCACTACAGTTCAATCAAAACATCATTATCATTGGCATAATTATTGACGGTGCAAGGCACAGAGAGTGAGCCTTGGACAAGTCAAAGATGGTGCAGTGCTAAGATAGTATGCAATTTTTTCATGAAACTTATTAAGCATGCTGCAACCTTTGAATTTAATCTAACCTTTTTGCCCTCATTTTCTGACTTTTTAATCAAAATTAGCAATGCATTGGCTTCCAACTTCACTTCAGGTAAAAAAAGTGGGCTGGATTTTTCAAGCATCTAATCGTTTCTAGTTTATTAGCTTGAACCACTTGTGATGCTTTATCTCGTTACTTCCCATTTCCCATCGACCCATTCCAAAGTCTCTTGCTTGGATCCTTTTTGCAGCAACTACAGAGAGACGTATCTTTACTTTACTGGTCAAACTAATTAAAAGCTAAAATTATTTAACCTTAATGTATTAGTGAAATGGTAAAAAATATATATATTTATAAAAAAAAAAGTATACCAACCCCATTTAGCAGGAAGCATGCTTCGCTTGTCAAAAAATGCAGGTAGATTTAGTTTATCCTTCACTATCTTTTTTGTATCTTTTCTCAATTACCTCCATGTAACGGTGAGTCAGTGACTATTCAAGAAGAACACCATTAAGTAACTAAGAGAACATAGTAATATAATGTGATTTAACAACATATGTATTGAGACTTGTTGATGGCAAAATAGACATTTACTAATAGAACCTTAGCTTAAATGAAATTGTGTCATACATATACAGGTTGGTAGGTTAAACCCAACCCAAACCTGAAAATTTTAGACAAACCCGTACCCAAAAATCGTGTCATACATATGAACCCAAACATGACCCGATATTCGCGGGTTGACCCGAACACGACCCGTTCAACTCGAATTTTTTTTACTTTCTAAATTTTTTTCTGCAAATTAATATATTAAAATTCACTAAATTAACACAAATGTATATAATAAAATTACATTTAAATTAAGAAATCTTATTTTAATTTCTTGTTTTAAGTTATAATTATGACATATAATACACACCAAACCTGACCCATTTAGCTAAACAGGTTCGTGGGTTCAACTCGAAACTGACCCGACCCCGTTTAGACTAAACCCAAACCCGCAAATTTCGTATTAGCCTCATTGACGTTTGCATTTCTCATCACATTACACCCTTCTGTCAATTGACCGATTGTTTGGCAGGTATGTTGTTAACACCCATGAGGGTATTATTGGACGGAAGCGTGTACAGTGACGAACTATGCAAACGTCGATGGGGCAGGTGCAAATTGACGTTTACTCAAAAAAGAAACTTCATAATATAAAGTGTCACCTGTAAATAATAAACACTTGTTGTTGCTGGCCCGTTTGAAGCATTTGTTGAGCGAGATCATGCAACAACGGGACAACTTTAGCCGGTACAAGAGTTGGTGGACGACACAACATCTTCCAAATCTTTAATATGATCCGCATGCATTTTCTTCCCAGCGTCACCATTAGCCATTGACGGTCTAAGGGAAGCAGGCAGGCAGTCCAAAAGCCGATCGGGTTCCACTAGTTTACTAAAACATAAGCAAACACACAACTTATTAACCAAAATAGTACGAATGTTTAACCGAAAGATATTGGAATCAGACCTGCAAGCGTGTAATAGCTGCCTGAACTCTTCCTCGAGCATTAACGAAGCCTTTTGAAGCAAAGTTGTAGAATGAGTAATCACTCTAATGCTGCTCTTAAGGTTTTTATTAGTGCTGAAAAACCAAACAATTTTTTCAGTTGATTCACTGCGTCTAAATAACTCTCCAAATCTTCATGAGGACCCCTCATAATTTCAGCCTCAGCCTACACATTTTCATATGAGCAATGTAACATAAGTATCATCCAGTATATGGGAGAACATGATCAACGAAAATTGGTAGGACCTTTCGACAATTTTTTTGACACATGCTACATAGGCAAAAAAAAAAAATCTTAGACGCACATGATGTGAACCAATTTTCAAAAATCCGGCAAGCACAATCACTGGAACAAACAAGCGCCCATCGCAAATCTCAGATAAAACGCATGTCATGAACAAGCTTGAGTTGAACTTAGGATTGAATCAAGGCGCAAGTGATCTCATTTAAGCAATCATTGAGGACTTTCCCATCAATGATCGTCGCAATGTTGTCCTGTTACAGAGTACGTGAAATCCAATAAAACCATATTATCCACAATCAAATAATGATAGAGGCACACATAAAAAAGATAGTTACCTTATAAATATATCAAAGCTCTACCACAATTGACACCAGAAGGTTCCCCTCAGGTCAACTTAATGCTTCTTGTCCTCAAGACAATGATCCTACTACCTCTATATCATATCTTCTTCTAGAAGGCCTTTCTTCAAATTTTCGGTCTCTCATAGATTCACTCCATATATTTTGGATTATTAATGTAACAATTTAGTTTTTATAATCCTATTTAATATAAATTATTCAGAAAATAGCTTGTAAAACAAAAATTATGGTGTTTGTGGGCCAAACCTACACGACCAGCAGAAAAAAAAACCTCTATTTTGTCCATAACAAACTTTGACCCATTACTTAACCCCACCCAAATAGAAAGTCCTAAACTTTGTTTTTCTGCTAGAAAGTCATTCAATCAGATCATTTTTTTTCTGCTAGGAAGTCCTAAAATTTATACAAGTTATTCTGACATGAAACTTAATTACATACATAAAACTTAATTACATAATAGAATTGTCTATCACAGTTTTTTTTGGAAAAAAAATTGATGGTTAAATTCATTAAAACATATCAACAAACACTGGTTTCACTTCATGAATTGGGCATAGCTCATAAAAAAGTCAATTTTGAATGGAATGAAGTTGATTTAGTCAACATAATTGAAATAAATGATTTGGTTAAAAAGCTATTCAAAGCCCTAGATCATAAATCAAAGCTAGGTTTAACATGAAATTACCTACAATTTGAGATAACCAAAGCCCTACATCGCCAATCAAAGCCCCAACAGGTCCGATGGAGGCTACAAGCACCACCACGTTAGTTAAAACATGAAGCACACCAAGGTTTCAACTATTGTGTTGTGCACTTTGCTACAAAATTAAGTCTCCATCAGTTAAAACATGTAACAAAGAATATATAATCTTCTACTAAATTCAAACTATTTTACCTGCACAACCCCTAAAGCATTCACACTTTCCTGCTACACGAATGCAACCTCCTGCAAACAACAAAGACACATCTCACCTTCAGCTCTAAACAAAGGCTAAAACTGATAAACTCTGCAATAAATCCTAAACTGCACAATGGCTTGCTATATGAGTCGAAAAACATAACAAATAGCCGTCATCTTCTTCATATAATTTTGTCTTTTGTATTAAATTACCTGGCCTACAAACAATCAGAAGCAAATTATAAGACTTGAAGATGAAGATGATACCTTCACTGGTGGTTCAGCTCTGATGGTTTTACCTTCGCTGGAAGCCTAGTCTTCTCTACTTGAGCTCGAGTGTGAGAACCATTGTCATTACAACCGGTAATGGTCACAATCTTCATTACACAAACCAAACTAAACACCGATGGAACATGTAATTCGAGGAGAACTTACCGGAGCTTCGTCGGAGACGTCGCCTGAACCCTAGCTACCACCGCGGGAGGCGGCGGCTAGGGTTTTCTGGCATTGTCTTTCTCCTCATTTTAACCATGGAACCGTCAACAATGTATGGTGGCTGTTAAGGACCACCACTGTCACACCGTATAGAAGCCTGTAACCAGATCATCACCACCATCACTCTCTTCCGTCCCCCAAGGGTTGCAGACCTTCATCCTCACAGATCTGGTCATGAAACGGCATCGGGTGAGAGATCTGGCATGATATTCTTGAGTCTCCGAGAGAGAGAAGGTCTGATGAAGTTTTGTTAGATGTGTGAGTTGTGATAGAGAAGATTGTGAGAGAGAAGGGAATGGAAAGGTTGATCCGTGTGAAATGAATATCAGCCGTCCAGATCGTGATCCATGTGAAAAAGTGAAAAAAATGGATGGTTGATAATGATCCGGGTGAAGGGTAAATTGTTTGTGTTTTCTTGTGCTTTAAATCTTGTACATTGTGCATTAAGTGTGTTTTCAACACATTGATAAATTACCATTTCTATCCCTTGGATATGCTTATTATAGTAGTATAGATAGGGGAAGGTTCATTTGAGAAGAAAATTTTATTGAGAAGAAAAAGAATAAAAGGGTACAATTGTAAAACATTAAATAGTTTTTTTCTCATCTCATTTATTATTATGTTTGACTAATTAATTAGTCATTAAGACTATAATCCTCCACACTAAATATTTTTGCCTACACATTTCAAAATTTATCCTACACATTTCAAAATTTATCCTACACATATTGAAATTTATCCTACACAACTCATAATTTATATCCTACACGCCTCGTATTTATCCTACACTATAAATATTTTTATTTTTTTGTGAAAAATATATATCTTAAAAATAAGTTTCAAATTTAATATAATTTGTTATTAAAGATGAAACTACCAATTAATGATGTATGTAAGTTTACTAATATACCCTTATAGTTACATTAACTACAAATATTAAATGAAGTCTAATGAATCATTCCTATTGGTTGAAATATCTTCTTTTTTCTTCTTACAAAGAATTTCTTCTCATTTGAACCCTCCACTATATATATATATATATATATTATTCTAGGTATCGTTCATCCAATACTGCATCTCACGCTCGTCATATTTCCAGACGAGTTTCTCTCCTATCTGACGGATTCTATTTCCCTCTTCCACTAACTCATCGCCCCATTGACGAAGTTCCTCCACATTTTCGTGACTCATGGGTGGTAATGGTGCTGGCACGGGGTTAGGGTATCGAGGTATGGGGTGTGCCTAAGGGTATAGATTGTTTAATACACTCTGAATATACCTGTCGTCGTTCCAAAATGGGTCTAAAGGGTTCAGGTCGGTATACTGTGCTATAGGGTTTGGTGTGGGAATTCTAGGGATCTCATAGGGGTCGAATGCAGGTATCGGGAATTGGTTTTCCTGGTTTAGTTCTAACTCCATTTGTTGGTCGGGAAATAAGGGTAACAGTTGTGGTTCGGCTATTTGGTTCAGATTAGGGTATGTTGCTATAGTGACTAACATATGGAAATCTGCTAACTACCTATCGACTTCCTCTTCCCACAATGGTCTATTAACTGATTCCTGGGTTTGTGCATTCACTTCCCTATTCGCTTTTGCTAATGCTCTCTGTTGTTGTAATTTCTTCATTCTTTTCCTTCTCTCATGCGCTCCCCTACTAAACCATCCTCTCTTTTTAGGAGGGAACGGTTCCTCAGACTGTGCCTTAAAGATAAAGATTCTTTCCTCAGTATATCCTGAGGGAGTTGGATGGGATGAGGTTCCTTCATCTTTTGGGGAACTAGCTAATTGACGATAAGCGTCAGATGTACCTTGCTCACTCATACTTTAAACAAACAAATTGTAAAATAACACAAAATAATAATACACATATTCACACATAATAACAAAAATTATTTCCTAACACAATTGATTAAAATTTAGGTATTGGCAGAACACCAAAATGGCTTAAACCAGTGGCTGTAGCTCTGATAACACCTTCTGTCGCAGTCCCCCGACCCCTTCCCCTGTAGAGGGCGGCCACGAGAACACAGAGTGGGTGGTATCGGTGTTTATTAACTTGGCAGTGGAATTTATACATCAGGACCGTAGTTAGGAAATATTATCAGAGTTTAAAACACCAAACTTTTATAATAAATAAATGGGATAAAACCCAAGTTCCATTTGCAATACATTTATAGGGATAAACCCTAATTATTGAAAAAAAATCTCTTTTTATTTAGGTAACTTTTATAAGCACTTCTCTAAGCCTTCAGTGCTCTCCAGCTGGCTTCTATTGGCTTCACACTAAGTTACCTGAAATGCGTTTTAAAAAGATTTTATTAGCAAGAAATACTGGCGAGTGCATCCCAGTTTAATCAAAACAGCTTTTATAACTTTACAGTATTGAGAGCGATTACAATGTTTATCTACCAATACACTCATTCAATATTGTCAAATCCATGACTTGTGGTCATGTTACTCATTGGCTAACTCTTCGCCAAATAGTAACGGATTACAAGTAATGTATTCAAAACCCCAACATACCGGCAGCAATTGTAGAATACATACACTCAATCACTATTAAGTATAATTTAAAACATTTGAGGTTTTGGTAAAATAGTTTGGTAGAAAATGACTCACAAAAAGGGTTTACAGAAAGAGAATGTACTCACTTTGTAGACTTAGGTAAATATATAGCTTCCTGCTGGTGTTCCTGGTTATTATCTATTAATTATAAACAATGCACACGTGTTAGTAAGATAACCCAAATCACATTAGCCATACAACACGAGACAGAACTCCAACGACTGAGTCAGGCAGAGCGTTGACATGCGTTACGGAGCCCTAGATTAATCCGGGTAGGGTAACAAATACGTGATAAGGGGTTATAATACTTACAACGAGGCAGAGCTTCGCTTTTTAGGGGTATAATACCCGAGTATAATAGCACTATATGTCAGAGAGAAAGAATTTGAGCGACGATGAACTGAGGCCTCGACCTCCTTTTATAGCGCTGATAAGAGGCGGCTCGCGGCCCGCGAGCCCCCATTCCTCCTCTTACGTGGCCCGCGAGAGGTGTAGGCTAGGCTCTAGCCTTGGTGAATCAACGTAGTAGGTTCGACGCGTATATGGACACGTGGCGCCCCGCGACTCGTTGGGTGAGCTTGGTCGCGGCCCGCGAGAACCCATGTGTTTTTGTTTTATTTGATTTTTATTAGTATTAATATTAATGTCATACGAGTTCGTTTACGAGTATACGGGGTTGAATTAGGGCGTTTAGGGGTGTTTTAGGAGGGTTGTTATATAATATTTCGCTGCGCATTGCGGCGAATGTTTTGTCAGTGTTGGTTCAGTCAATTATGTATTGGTATGGTTTGAGCAGTTGACACTTAGTATAGCAACCGAAAGAGAACAACAATATAAAGTTGTGATATGCCTCAAAAAATTATGTACATGTATTATAACTTATACATCAATGGAAACAAAAAAATCAAACATTGCTAACGCTTTTTAAAGACATTTCTCTCTTTTATTTTAGGGATGGTTCAATACAAATATCAACTATTGATACATAATTGTGGATACGGCTTGCTTGGTTCGAGTACATTACGAAGTGAACACCGAAACACGATATCCTCCGTCGTGTCTCGGAACGTAATCAACTGTGTCTGCAAGTTCTGCATATTCTGCTTGTTGTTGAACTATCTATCTGTTGCTGCTGATTATATACTGCAAGTCTGCATGTTGCAGCTGAGTCCACGAAGAACCAACACCTTGAAATGCACCTGACGAAGAACCTGCATGTGCTCCTGACGAAGAACCTACATGTTGCATGCTGTTGACGAAAAGAACTGTTATTACTTATACATGACGAAGAATTAGATAGGGCGAAACATATACTTCGCCATGAATGATGAACGATGAAGATCAGAAGTTCGTCACATGGTGGTTCGTCAAAGGCTTACGACGAAGAATCCCTGTTCTTCGTCAGCAATGATTATTCGTCAAGGTTCTTCGTCGCTGCAGATCCTTCGTCGATCTGCAGCCTATATAAACAGCAGACTGAAGACAGAAGACAGGGGACAAGATAAGAGAGAACACATTGTGAGAGACACATACACGAGAGATCAGAGTGAGTTTGTGAGAGCTATAACATTGTGTAATCCTTGTAAACAAAACTCTCTGGTTTATAATACATCTGAAGATTTAAACGTTGTATCGTCTCTTTGTTTTTGTTTTGTGTCTCGATCTCGGTTTGCTTACCCGGTTGGATTCCGCACAACCGGGTTTGTTCGTATCACAAGGATTAGGCAACTAGATCCTCCGCTAGTGGACCTACAAGTGGTATCAGAGCCAAGGCTCTATTCCTTGTTAAAACCGAGTCGTTTTCTTGTGTTTTTAACAGATTTTCTTGCATTTTTCTGGAAATATTCTTGAGTTCTTGAGTTTTGAAGATCATATTTTCTGGAAAAAAAACCAGTTTAAAATCTTGAAAATCTTGATATTTTTCTTTTTAGTTTGATCAAAAACCTTGTGAAATTCATGTTTACATGTTAAGGTTGGGTTTTTATTAAACTTTTGTGAAAAATTTGTGGTCGGAAACTTTTCCGGTGGCCGGTAAATTCAAAAACTCATCGGAGTTCATCATTGTTCTTAATATATTCTAGGTTTTCGAATTAAAACTGCTTTCTTTGATTAGTTTGAATTAATGTTAAAATTGTTTAAAATATGTTTGGTTAAAAAGCTTGTCCATCGAAATGATGTTATTTGAATTTTGAGGTCTTTAGGTAAGGTGATGTTTGAAAAATGAGTTACCAACCATCTTCTGTGTCAGAAGATAAAGAAGATAAGATCTACCTCTTTTGAAAATATCTCACCAACTTTGTACACATTGTCAACGAAAGACTAATTTTTTATTAGTTTTGTTTGGGACGAAAAACTACATCTTTCGTCACAATTGGTCTAGACGAAAAACCTTATTTTCCGTCATTTTGTCTTTTTGAAAAACTAGTATTTCGTTAATTAAGGTCTTTCACGAAGAACATAGTCTTTCGTGGGTTTCACTTCATTTTTAAAACAGGAGGTTTGAAAATCATCATTAACTGTTTGTTTTAAGATCTTTGAGTAGGTATTCATTTTCATATATCCAAAATGAGTTTAGACTGGTGGGGTATTCCATCTAATACGGAGAGCAAGTATAGAAGCACGGGTTTATCGCCATCATGAGACGAATCTCCCGCACCCGCATCTTCGTCAGTTACATCTCAAACGAATCAAATTTTGACAAGTCAATGGGCGTTCGTTTCAAATCAAAATCAAAGTATTCAAAGTATACTTTTAAGCGAAAGTTAAACCGGAAGCATTAATCGTCCACCGAAGCTAATTCACATGAATGAATATCCTGGATGGGAAGAAAGATTCCATACGTATGTTCTTGGGCAAAACACGGAATTGTGGTTATGTTTTACTACAGATTTCGATCAAGCACTTGATGTTGCCGCTTCAACTGCCGCGACATTTGCAGATCTTACGCCAGACGAGAAAAAGGCATATGATTTAGAAAAGAAAGCATATTCTATTCTAACTCAAGCGTTGAGCAAGGATATATATCATCAGTTTGTCAGCTTCAAGACGTCAAAGCGGTTATGGGATGCATTAAAGACGAGAGGTATAGGAAATGAAGCGTCACGCAAATTGCGACATGATCTACTCAAGAAGGAATTTGATGGCTTCACATGTATGGAAAGAGAATCTTTGGGAGATTTGACAAGTCAATTTTATCACTTGTTGACTGAATTGAATAACTTCGGGGTAGTAGTAACTCCAGAAGAAGTTGTCATCAAGTTTGCCGACGTATTACCAGCTCAATGGAATGGTTTCTTGGAAATCTTGAAATACAATGGCACTTTGGTTGCGACAAACATCAATGATTTCATTCAGCTCTTGGAGAACAAAGATCAAGAAGAAATCAGGAAGGCCAAAAGGATTCCAGTGGAACAGAATCCTGATATGTATTATGGAAACTGTGGAGGTTCTAGCACTGCTGCAAGACCTGCTCCACATGCTCAGCTTCAAACGGCCTTTGTATCAAGAGATATGTACGGAAATCCACTACCAGTTTCCTCAACTCAAATGGCTTTTGTCTCAAGCACTGACATGTACGGAAATCCACAACCAGAAGTCTCAAAGCAAAGCTATCGATATACCGGAGCAAGAGATATGTACGAAAATCCACTACCAGCTCCACAACAAGCTTGTTATGGAAACACTTCATCTGCTGGTCCGTCATCTAATCCAAATACAGTTCGGCTCGACACTTCAAATTTCTCGAAAGTAAGTGTTGAAGTAGCTAAGGATCATATGGAGTTATTTAACACATTGGTGAGCTCGTATTGTGGGTTAATAGCAGGTCAGATTGGAAACATCAATCTGACACAAGAATATTATCAGCAGATTGATAAGGAGGAAATGGATACGATGGACATCAAGTGCGCTTTCGCTAGTGCTGTTAGGCGAGCTAAGGACTTCATGGAAAGGACTGGTAGAACCAGCTTGGAAAGCAAGAAAGACACCAAGTGTGGGTTTGATAAACAATCAGTCAAGTGCTTCAATTATGGTGAACGAGGTCACTTCAAGAGAGAATGTACAAAGCCAGCTCAACATGGGAACCAGAATCCTTTCAGGAATCAAGGCAACCAGCAGAATCAGGATCAAAACATGAATAACGAGCGTACGTTGATGCCTGTGAACAATCCAAATCAAGCAGGAGCATCAAATGGCAACCAGGTTCTTGTGGTACAAGTCGATGAAGGTTGTGACTAGTTGATTCAGTTGGGAAGTGATGTTCAGGATGGAACAGCTTGTTTTGCTGAGGTTGTCAAGGATCTGAAACACACCAGTGGTGGAGAATCTTCCACCAGTAGTGGAGAATCATCTGAAGATGAAGACAGTTCTGGTTACAGTAGAAGCTCAGATGAAGAATCCTCAACTTCAGGCGATGATCATTTGGATGAAACGTCAAGTATGACAGTCGATGCAGATGTTGATAAATTGTTGGGAGAAGCTGAAGCAGGGAATCATAGAAGATCAATCTTGGTGGATGAAGCTGCTTATTCTTCTTCTTCTAATCATTCAGCCTTTATGGCTAATGTGGGCGGTTCATCAAACCAGGTATGTGTCGATGATCCAACTTCTGATAAATGTGATAAATATGTTAATTTAGGTGATAAATTGTCGGACTTGCAAAGCAAATATGATGATTTGCAAAGCAAGTATGACGTGACATATATCCATAATCAAAAGTTGATAGTGGATCTTTTGAAATGCAAAGAGACTAACATGTTTTATGAAAACGATGAAAAAGAGTTTAAAACGGTGATTCAAAATTTAAGAGAAGATAAAACCGAGCTAACTAAAATGGTTTCAAGAAAACAAACTGACATAAACTATTATATCAATCGTCTCGAGGTCATGCAAAAAGAGTTAGCCTGTGTAAAGTGTGAAAGTGAGGCGATCCAGCTTAAGCTAGAGAGTTACTCAAACTCTAGGTATGTGCTGGATCACATCATTGACATACAGAAAGAGAAAAAGGATGTCACGTGCATTGGATATAAGAAATGTCCACCACCTGTTAGCCACAATTATGATGCAATGCCTGATGAGGAGAATATAACTTATTTTGAGCAATCTGTTCCTTTAGACATTGAGGAATTTGCAACCGGACTTGGATACAAAATGGAAGTATCATCAGATTCGGATGTGTCAGCAGATACAGATGTATCAACTGCTGAACAAAATCAAGATCCTCCAGTCATTGTTGAGGATGCTGATTCTTCAGATGATGAATCCGATGATACTGACTCGGCACAGTCTGATGTGGTAATCAAAGAAGAGGACATACCTCTCGAGAATCATATTCTATGTGATCCTCCCGCAAAACCTGCTACGACAGTTCTGGTCGAGTCCACGTCTGCAAAAGAGTCTGAGAGTGTGAATTTGCTGTACACTCTTGTTGGTGATGATAAAATCTATTCTGACAAAGATTTTCTGATTAAAAATGTAAATCAATCTTTAATCAGTAAAGTTTTTGAAGATTCGACAAGTAGGTTTTTGGGAAAGTCGGGTTCACACGTTGTGGTAGCACAGTGCCCTTCGATTCCAAAAGCTGAAGTTCGAAAACAATATGGAAATTAAAGATTGCCAACAGTGAAAAAGCAGCAAATCATACCAAACCAAAAGGTAAATCAACGACTCAAGGTCGAAAGGAACCGAACCAAAAGAAGAACAAGAAGGTGAACTTTGTGAAATCAAAGGGAACGGATAAATTGGAAACTTTTGCAAATAAATCTAACTTAGATCATGTCAATCAAGTTAAATTTTTGAAAAGAAATGAACAAAACAGTTCAAAACCAAGTACCTCGGGATCACAAAGTTCATCAACAAGACAGTCACATGATACTTCGGGGTTTGTAGAATGAAGATCATGTTTCAAGTGTGATAAAGTTGGACATATTATTCGAAATTGTCCTTATCTTCATAAACTAAAAGCCAAAGTTGATGATCCCCGTGAACAAAATTACCAAAAGCAATCTGTTTCTTCAAAACAAGATCCCCGTCTTGTAAAAGAAAGGGAAAAGAAACAGAGACGCCAACAAGTCAAGGTAATTGAGAAGGCAATTAAAACCGACGTGGTTCACAAACAACCTGTTTTAGTTAAACCAGAAATTTCTAAAACTTCTAATAATCACGAAGTTAAGATTTCAAAAAGTCAAACTGGTAAAACACAACAGACTTGGAAACCAAAAACGGTTACGAATTCAGAGGGAACATCACAATTTCCAAACCATCGAAAAGTTGAAGTAACTTTTGTCGATGAAAATGGAAGACCCAAGACCACAATGGCTTGGGTCCCCATCTCCAACTAATCATGTGAGTTCATGTGCAGGATGTTCCAGGAGGAACTTTCAGCAGTCATTGGATTGTTGATAATGGGGCATCCAGGCACATGACAGGCGACATGAAGCTTCTCTACGACGTTAAATCTATTAGAGGAGGTTATGTTGCTTTTGCTGGAGATAAAGGCGGATATATTACTGGTGAAGGAATGGTATCCAACGGGGTTGTAAGCTTTGATAAGATCAACTTTGTGCAACAACTTGATCACAATCTTCTCAGCGTTTCACAAATTTGTGATAAGAAGTTTTCAGTACACTTTGATGCAAATGGATGTTATGTGCTGAAACCCGGCTTCAAGATTCCTAAAGACTGGATTCTCTTATCTGCTCCAAGGATTAATGATTTGTATGTCCTTGATATGAGCCAAGCAATTACAACGTCTGCACAAGCAACCTGTTTCGTTTCCATAGCCACAGAAAAGGATTCAATCTCTTGGCACAGACGGATGGGACACATTCATTTAAGAAAAATGAATCATTTGGTGTCAAATGAATTAGTGACTGGTGTTCCTCTTAAAAATTTCCATCTTCAAGACTTTTGTGTTTCATGCTAGAAAGGGAAGCAAAGAAAGAAGTCGCACCCGTCAAAGAAAGTCAACACCGTGCCCGTTCCGCTTGAATGTTTGCACATGGATTTGTTCGGTCCTGTCAAGTATAAAAGAATTAGGAATGATCAGTACTGCCTCGTGGTGACTGATGATTATTCAAGATTTTCTTGGGTAGCGTTCATGGCACACAAGAGTGACACTTTCCAAATTATCAAAAACTTGATCACAACGATTGAGAATTTATACACTTTGAAAGTTAGACGGATACGCAGCGACAATGGAACTGAATTTAAAAATCATGCAATGACGGAGTTTTGCACATCCAAATGTATTCTTCACGAATTCAGTGCTAGTTACACTCCTCAACAGAATGGCGTCGCTGAACGTAAGAACCGTGCATTGATCGAAACTGCTAGGACTATGTTGGTAGAGTCCCAGTTGCCCATTCCATTCTGGAGTGAAGCTGTGGCCTCTGCTTGTTACACAATGAACCGAGTCCTTACAGTTAAAAGACACAACAAGACCTGCTTTGAGCTTCTTCACAAACGGAAACCAGATTTACAATATCTTGAACCGTTTGGAGCTCCTTGCACAATGATCGATTCAAATGGAAAGTTTGGGGCAAAAGCAATTGAAGGATACTTTCTTGGGTATGCCACCCCGAACTTAAGAGTCTGGAATCTAGAGACAAAAAGGGTTGAGGAATGGTCTGAAGTCAGAGTACAAAGGCACACATTGCCAGTGAAATGTCCTAGTCAGCCTTGGATATTTGAGTACGATGACTTTTTCAATTCGATCAATATTGAAGAAGTTGCAGTAGATGCTGCGGCACAGATGTTTTTCGAGAGTGACAACGCAACAGATTCACCGTTGGTTCGTCCAATTATTGTCAACAATCCAGAACCAGCTTCAGTGAACAATAATGCTCTCGACAATGAGGATTTTCACGATGCTAATGAACTGAACGAATATTCAGAGGATGCTGAATTTCTCGATGCAGACCAAGAAGCTGTTCTTGGTACTTCAGAGGCTACACCTCCAGTGGACGCCCCCAAAACAGCTAAAGCTACTGCATCATCCTCTTCGCCAGTTCAGGGTATTGAATTGGTTGTTGATCTCAATCTCAACAATCTGGGTATAAACATTCCTGTTCCGGAAAATCCTAAAACAAGAATTCACAATACCCATCCTCAACAAAACATCATTGGTAATGTTCAAAGTGGCGTGCAAACGAGAAATCAGTTGAGAAACAACAACAATGCTGGCTTGTATGCAGCGATCAGAGAATCAGGTTTGAAGAATGATTGATCCTTCGCGTGTTATGTTTCACAAGAAGAACCAAAATCTTGGAAAGAAGCTTTGAAAGATAATTCTTGGGTTGAAGCTATGCAGGAAGAACTGCAGCAATTCCAGAAGCTAGGTGTCTGGAAACTCGTTGATAAACCTGAAGATTACAAGAAGATTGGTACCCGTTGGGTTTATAAGTGCAAAAAGGATGACCGTGGAGTAGTCATTCGAAACAAGGCGAGATTAGTCGTTCAAGGTTTTCATCAGATTGAAGGGATCGACTACAACGAAGTTTATGCACCTGTTGCACGTCTTGAAGCAATTCGAATCTTTCTAGCCTATGCTTCCTTCAAAGGATTCAAGGTTTACCAGATGGACGTGAAAAGTGCATTCTTACATGGTGTGGTTGAAGAAGAGGTGTACGTCGAACAGCCTCCAGGTTTTGAAGATCCTATTCACCCTGATCGGGTTTGGTTGCTGAACAAAGCTCTCTATGGTCTACATCAAGCACCACGAGCTTGGTATGCAACCTTATCTAATTATCTGCTGGAGAATGGATTTCGCAGAGGTCTTATCGATTGCACTATTTTCATCAAAGAACAGGATGGAGATCTTCTCTTGGTTCAGGTATACGTAGATGATATTATTTTTGGTTATACTTTTGTGTAGGAATTTCGAGTGTGTTATGCAGGAGAAATTTGAAATGAGCGCTATGGGGGAGATGACTTTCTTTTTGGGCTTACAAGTGCAACAAACAAAGTCTGGGATATTCATACATCAGACTAAGTATGTCAATGACATCCTGAACCGATTTCAGATGTCTGACACATCGCCCATTGGTACCCCACTGCAGCAAAATCATGGAATTCATCCTGACTTGAAGGGTGAAGTTGTTAGCTCTTCATATTACCGCGCTATGATCGGATCTCTTATGTACCTCACAGCATCAAGACCAGATATAATGTACCCAACGTGCCTGCTTTCTAGATATCAAGTTAACCCGAAGGCCTCACATCTTGCAGCTATAAAAAGGATTTTTCGTTATTTGAAGGGTTGCCCTGACACCGGTCTATGGTACCCTAGGGATAATAACTTTGACTTGATCGCTTTCAGTGATTCTGATTTTGGCGGATGCAAAATCGACGGCAAATCCACAACGGCTGGATGTCAGTTTTTAGGAAATCGCCTAGTCACATGGCAGTGCAAGAAGCAGATTTGTGTCGCTACATCAACATGCGAAGCTGAATACATTGCTGCCTCAAGTTGTTGCTCCCAAGTCCTGTGGATTCAACAACAAATGCGCGACTACGGTTTTGAATTCCTAACTACTCCTATTTTCGTTGATAATTTTGCTGCCTTACAGATCACTAGAAATCCTGTGCAGCATTCAAAGACCAAACACATCGAAATCAAATATCACTTCATACGTGCCGACCTTTTTACCAAAGCATTTGACAAATCACGATTTGACTTTTTATTATTGGTAAACGGCATTAAGGTCAAGCAAGAGTAAAACTGACATCGGAAAATCGTTTTTGTAAATATCTTTGTGTTTTAATTTATCATAGTTTTTACATTTTAGGGGGAGTAAATCCCAATTTGAAAATTCAAAAACATCAAAAAAGTTCAAAAACACAAAAACAATAGAAAAACAAAAATGAGTTTCCTGGCGAGAAAAAGAGAAAATGATAGTACATCAGTGGTCTGTCAAAATCTCTTTAAACCTTAAAATAAAAAATGATAAGCAGCTCTATATAAGATGTATCGGTAGGCTCACAATCATTTTAAAATGTGCAGGGTGATATAAACCTAAATCGACTGAAGACTGTGTGGGAACTGCTCATTGGCATATGGTCTTGGTACCGAAATTTTGTTTGATAGATTGCCGAGGTTCTGAGATAATGGTCTTTATGCTGTTTATCATCTGGGTATCATGGTTGTTTCTTTTACCGAAATATAACGGAGACAAAGTCTAGATCTTCCATGATACCATACATACGTGTACATATTGCATACGACCTCAATAAGTGATCAACAATCACATGTCCACAAAATAAGTGATAATATATCACAGCTTTCTTGCGGGAGTTAAGTTCGTCTCTTTGTCTGTATGTTGGTACTAACCTGTTCACGGACTTGCTCCTGTGCCCTCATGCATCGAATATCAAGTTCCTCATTAATAAGTGATTTTATCACATAGGGCTTGTTTTCAACCAAAATAAGTGAGTATCTTACATTTTCATATTCGTCAAAACAGATGATAAATGGTATACTCACCAGTAAGATGAAATCTCGAGCATACCTTGATACGGGAATGTGTCGTGTGTGGATGAACACCGGTCGGTAAGTATAAATCATACACTAATCATATCCCCTCGCCGTGACTACATCTGATAAGTTGAGCTTATGTGGACAACAATACCGATAATCGTTATAAGATGCTTATCTAAATCTTAACTAATTGAACAACAAGAGCGTTTTGGCGTGACCGTACACTGATATGATTCTCTTACCCTCGAAACTCGCAAAAAGAATATTTGTAAATATTTATTTAATGCTTTCAGTTTTTGCATCTCTGTATATATTTATTTACTGCTTTCCGCCTTTACATTTCAAAAATGCAAAAATACCAAAAAGATTTTAGGTGTGTTTTAATATAAACTTTATAAAAGCCAAAAAGATTTTATTTCTAATTTCTTTTGATTACCCGATGTTGGAACTCGAGTCTTCGTTACCTGAAATCTGATCGAAACCAAAACAACTAAATCTTCATAAACGATCGAAATTTGCAAGTTTTGAAAGTTAAAAACCAAAATTGAACAATTTGTTAAACTTTCAAACTGTCGGACGGTAGTTGATTGAAAACTGGTCACATGTGTGTCGTTTGTTTATGTTAACTATATTCCAAGCGGTTGTTCTCATTACGTGTTTAGCTTTCTTGTATGTGCAGATGCGATATTCAAACCAGCTAAAGGCAAAGAGAACGTGTTGGATAACAAGCATTGGAATGAAGACACAACATGGAAGCTCTCAATATGATCGAGTTGCCTCTGACCACTCATCAACACCACAAGGATCTAAAGAATTGAAAATCAAAAGATTCACGAGCATAACTCAAGGGAGAGTTTATTTTAAGGGGGAGTTTGTTAACACACTTCCTAAATAAAAGAGGGAGTTTGTTGATACACTTTCTACTTACGTCACGTGAAGACATCTGAAGATCCGGCGACAATGTGAAGAACGAACCATCACGAGCAGCATCCAAGGGGGAGTTTGTTGATACATAATTGTGGACACGGCTCGCTCGGTTCGAGTACATTACGAAGTGAACACCGAAACACGATATCCTTCGTCGTGTCTCGGAACGTAATCAACTGTGTCTGCAAGTTCTGCATATTCTGCTTGTTGTTGAACTATCTATCTGTTGCTGCTGATTATATACTGCAAGTCTGCATGTTGCAGCTGAGTCCACGAAGAACCAACACCTTGAAATGCACCTGACGAAGAACCTGCATGTGCTCCTGACGAAGAACTTGCACGTGCTCCTGACGAAGAACCTGCATGTTGCATGCTGTTGACGAAGAACTGTTATTACTTATACATGACGAAGAATCAGACATGGCGAAGCATATACATCGCCATGAATGATGAACGGCGAAGATCAGAAGTTCGTCACATGGTGGTTCGTCTAAGGCTTACGACGAAGAATCCCTATTCTTCGTCAGCAATGATTCTTCATCAAGGTTCTTCGTCGCTACAGATCCTTCGTCGATCTGCAGCCTATATAAACAGCAGACTGAAGACAGAAGACAGGGGACAATAAGAGATAACACAGTGTGAGAGACACAGACATGAGAGATCAGAGTGAGTTTGTGAGAGCTATAACATTGTGTAATCCTTGTAAACAAAACTCTCTGGTGTATAATACATCTGAAGATTTAAACGTTGTATCATCTCTTTGTTTTGTTTTGTTTTGTGTCTCGATCTCGGTTTGCTTTCCCGGTTGGATTCCGCACAACCGGGTTTGTTCGTATCATAAGGATTAGGTGACTAGATCCTCCGCTAGTGGACCTACATCAACCATAGATTAGGAGTGACAAGGACTAGGAGATTTTTTAAAGACAATGTTACATGTTTTTTAAAACCATTATTCCATTATCAAACATAAGACACGTTTTTTTTTATCACTTCTTATTATTCTCTCCAAAAATTCGTAATTATAACTACCATGGTTATCTCACATTTAGATTTTCTTTGGAGTAAATTACGTTTTTGGCCCCTGTGGTTATATCACTTTTACTATATTAGCCCAAAATAAGAATTTTTAATATATCTGCCCCCATGATCTTTATAACTAACCATTTTGACCCCTAAGTCTAACCATTTTGGCCCCCATGGTCTCTATAACTAACCATTTTGGCCCCCATGATCTCTAGACTTAGGGGTCAAATTGGTTAGTTATAGAGACCATAGGGGCAGATATGTTAAAAATTGTTATTTTGGGCTAATATAGTAAAATTGATATAATTACAGGGGCCAAAAACGTAATAAGACCGATGTTGAAGATTATTGTTTATAAATGTTTTTTTTCGTATATAGTGGTTATTTATTACTTTTTAGTTTTTTAACAACCAAGCTAAAATCGTGGTTACTTTTTAGTTGCATGTATGTATATGTGTAAATTTTAGTAAGAATTATCCACATATACGATTGTTTTGCTTACTCATGCTTACTCATAAAAAGCTTAGGTGTAAACGAGTTCGCTTACTGTGTACATGGGCTCAGTTCGATGGGACCTTGGCTCGGTTCAGTTCCTTTTGATTCGTGTAAGTTAACCCAAGTTTAAGTAACATTTTGTATGCTAGTCCATTATTACACTTTGTTACCCACATTTTACAGCCATAACCCAAATTTTACAACGCAAGTGTCTAACCCTAATAGTCGCATATCCACAATTAATATTTTGACAGGTGAACTCGAATCTTCTTTTTATTATGGAATAATTAATTTTAATAATCCTAAGTATTAGTGGTTGGCTGATAGTGGTCATAACTTCAAAAATAATCAGTGGTGGTCCCACCTTTTCATATATTGTAAACCAATGGACTTTTACTAAACCGAAAAAGATAAAGGGACAAAAAGAAATTAAGGTTGTATTAGTAAATGTCCATTAATTTACAATATGTAAAAAGCTGGGACTATCACTGGTTATTTTTGAAGTTGGGACCATTGCAGGCCAACGGCTAACAGTCTGGATTATTGAAATTCATTATTCCGCTAATTTGATGACCTAGTATTCGACTTGGGTTGAATCTTCTTTTTTACTTATTTAATAGAATTCATGTATTAGACAGATGGAATAAAATACAATGTAATTTGTTAACACATACAATCAATAAGGTATGTCTTTAAAAAATAAAATTTGATGTGACACTTAAAAACTCTATTATTAAGTTAACTTTAAAACTTTTTTTCCAACTAGTTATTAAATTTTTTTATGTGAATAATAAATGTTAATTTAGTTAAAGTATAGGGTTATTGGATTTTAATAATCATAAGTTTTACCAGTTAGCCGATAATAATCCCAACTTTAAAAATTCCCTCCAATAATTCCAACTTGTAAAAGTTTGGCCGCCATTGATCATTTTCAAACATAGGTGCACTTAAGTCAATTAAGGAGTCTCTAGGTGTAATTGAATCTATTGAGAATACCAAATTCATATATGTTTGAAAAGGATCAATGGCGGCCAAACTTTTACAAGTTGGGATTATTGGAGGGAATTTTTAAAGCTAGGATTATTATTGGCCTATTGGTGAAACTTAGAATTATAAAAATCTAATAACCCTAAAGTATACTTATGTAAGTCCCTACTAATAAATCATATGTAGAATTCATGTTTAAAACTAGTAATTTTTTTCATAAACATCCAAAGAGTTTAGATAATAAACTAACAAGTTATTAGAAGCTTGTCATGACTAAACCTAATACTAGATTCATTAAATTATTTTTTAATAAAAACCGAACACATTTCATTTAATTAAAGAGTGTTCAGTCCTTCGAGACTTGATCTTCATCATCCGACACTTGTCATGAGTTCACCTAACATGCAAAATTAGGCAAATTGGAAATAAATAATCTCACCTAACTCAATTTGCCCGATAATAATCCCAAGTCAGTTATTGGCCGATAATAATACGAACTGGTCATTTTTTTTTGTAAAATAGTCCACCGTTAAAATAGCTTAACGGAGTTAAGTTTTTTTCCGAATTACAAACCGATGTTTTAGGGCTTTTGATCAGAACGAGGATACGAGTCGATTGATGTAAAACTTACCTCGAAATATTACCCCAACAAACGAAAATGGTGCTTCAATTCGGATGTTTAGACTTCCAATTAACAAAAATCAAGCCATTTCGAGCACAATTTCGAGGTAAGTTTTACATCAATCGACTCGTATTCTCGTTTTGATCAAAAGCCCTAAAACATCGGTTTGTAATTCGGAAAAAAACTTAACTCCCGTTAAGCTATTTTAACGGCGGACTATTTTACAAACAAAATTCATCAGTTCGGATTATTATCGGCCAATAATTGACTGGGATTATTATCGGCTAAATTGAGTTAGGTGGGATTATTTATTTCCAATTCACCGCAAAATTATCTTCATTCAATTAGCAAATAGACCAATTGCACAACGAAATAACTAAAACTAAGCAAGAAAACTGAATAAAAAAATATTTTTTAAAGCAGTCCACGTCGCACCGCGCGGCGGGACACTCTTTCTCCGCAGTTTTACTTTAAAAGTCAAACTGACCTATAATAGAATCGGATGAATAAAATATGGTATAAAAGTCTATGAGGTATGATGGTCATAATGTTGGATGGCTAATCTAACCATCTTGTGGATATTGTATTATAGTTTGACACTTGACAAGGTAGGTGGGAGCTTGGAAATGAATGAGTCAAACGGATCAAGACGCGGGAAGGCTTAAACGGACGCATAGTAAGTAAAACTTACACCTACTAGTTTAGAAGCTTTTTTTTTAAATGAAAAGTAGATGGTTAAAATCAATGATTTGTTAAAGCCGAGACCCTATGGTGTAAACCATAACAGATCAAACGAACCAAATTGCGAATACTCACATTTAGGTGATTAACATAAAGAATTTAAAAATGTGACACAATGGTGTAAACCATAACGGGTCAAACGAGCAAAATGACGAGTAATCACATTTAGGTGATTAATATGTGACTTTCTAACGCGAACCGAATGATTCAAACAAGTAAAAATGAGTTTTTTGTGCTAACCTAATAAACTTTCGAGATATGAGTTTCTGACGCGAACCGAATGGGTCGAATAAGTAAAAATGAGTTTTTGGTGATAGACCAATAAACTTTCGAGATATGACTTTCTGACGCGAACCGAATGGGTCGAACAAGTGAAAATGAGTTTTTGGTGATAAACCAATAAACTTTCAAAATTTGACTTTCTGGCGAACCAAACGGGACAAACAAGTAAAAATGAATTTTTGATACAAACACTTGCTGACGCGAACCAAACGGGTCAAACAAGTAAACAGTGAATTTTGGTAATAAGCACTTACTGACGCGAACCAAACGGGTCAAACAAGTAAAAATGAATTTTTAATAACAAACACTTGCATACGCGAATCAAACGCGTCAAACAAGTAAAAAGTGAATTTTGGTAATAAGCACTTGCTGACACGAATCAAACGGGTAAAACAAGTATATATGAATTTTTGGAAATAAACACTTGCTGACGTGAACCAATGGGTGAAACAACTAAAAAGTGAGTTTTAGTGATAAGCACTTGCTGACGCGAACCAAACGGGTCAAGCAAGTCAAAATGAATTTTTGGTCATAAACAACATATAGATTGATTTAGATGCAATAAACAAAGGAGGGGGGACGAACCAAGAATGGTCAAAAGGACAAACGGGTCATGAGGGTCAAATGGTGGTCGCCATTCAAATCCGGTATTTAATGCTTTGTTTTGTCAAGTTCCATCTTATAGGTAAACATAATGTATGAGCAAGCATTGCCACGAATTAGAAAGAAATAACCATCGCAAGGTATGGATAACGAGTAAATGGTTTTGACTCGCGCCAGGTATGTATAAAAGGTTATGCTTTCGGTAGAGGCTTATGGCTCGACTAAAGAGGGATTGGTCAATTTTGGATAATAGATTAACCCAAGTGAAATGCATTTACCATTTTGGATAATACGACCATTCGAGCCAAGGGCATGTTGTAACACCCCGAAGTTTATAAAACTTTATAATAAGAAATATAAAGTATTGAATAAACAAGAATAAGCTAACTAGAAAATAAGTAACTTAGTTAGTTATGGGACTTGTAATATTGCAAGTAAGAACAAAATACTCAAGTTATAAACCAAACTAAAGTTGGGGGGCCTATGTTGCTAAATTTGAAACTTAATTACATAAAAACAAAATTAAAACACACCAAACACCCACTTTGGGTGTGTCTGGTCGATCAAGAAGCAGGGGGCGACAAGGGGTTCTTCACCAAACCCTAAGTCTCACAAAAACCACAAATTGAGGGCTTAAATCAAGTCAAAATCGAAATCTGAACATAGATTCATGATCACCTAGTCAAATGGATCATAAGGTATGCCAATTTAGGTTATTTTGATTCAACTCAAATTCCTAGCATATGATGAAAATTGAATGTTTAGTTTGATTTTGTGTTGCATGAATGAAATTAGAAGAGATATGGTGTCTAGGGATGAACCCTAGGTGAAATCTTGTTAAAAGATTGCAAAATAATTATAGAGTTTATAACCACCATTGTAGATGAGTAATGAACTTGAAGAAAACTTGATAAGCCCTAGAATTATGATCTTGTTCTAGCATAATCTGAATTTAAGAGTAAATTTCAGAAATATTGATGTTAAGACATGTGTAGAAGTGTCTAATTGAAGTTAATTTAGATGATAATTACAAGTCATGAACTTGGTTTTGATGATATAAAAATTTGACCCGTTAGGTGTTCGATGAAACGCCTAAGTGAGGATTAAAATGTTAAAAGTTGAGTAAAAACGCATATTTGATTATTATAAAGAATTATGCGTTAAAGCTTATAAAAGAGTTCTAAACTTATTGTGAATTGAACTCTTTAGGCAAAGAATCCGGGTCATCAAGCGGACAAGCCGGAGGAGGAGATACGCGTTTGAAGGATGTGCTCTAAAGGTACGTGACTTTAGTCTCGTTAAATTATGCATACATGTTTGGGTTTAATGTATAACTGGAGTCGTAGTGTAATAGATGCGTTTGATGTGTTTTTAAAGTGGCGAAGTTCACTCGACAATCAAACGGGTCGAATTGATACCTTAAAAGGGATCATGAGAGTAGAAACTTGAAAATCTCGTATTTGTTAATTGTTGGATTGCACTACGTCAATGAATTTGGCGACGATTACATTAAGTTTGTAAATCCGTGATGTCGGATCAAACAATAGAAATAAGATGTACATGTCGTTTGAAACGGAATGCTCGAATTCCGAGGAAACAAGTTTATAGCTCCAAGGGAGTACAAAGCCATGAATGGCGCAATCATGCCAAGGTTATAAGCCCGGGAAATGGGTAACTATGTCTAAAAGCATTAAGAAACTGAAAAGTGGTAATATGCAATTATAGTTAATGGGTCGGATAATCGAAATAAGGAATTCGTAAACAAATCGCTGGTAATTCGATTTTTGTGATATGAAATTTACATGGTTAGATCCGTAATTTTATTACGGACTCATAGGAAAAAGAATCGAGTAAAACGGACAATCGAGTAAAAAGTTATGATAGTTTAAAGTTGAAAATTTGTGGATTTTCGGAGCTGGGCGGATATGCAGGTCCAGAAACTGGACCTGCTGGAAAACGTGTTCCCCCGCGCCACGCGAGGGGAGTATGGGAATTCGGCGCGACACGCGGGACCACCCGCGCAACGCGAAGGTCCGTCGCGACACGCGACAGGACGAAAAATGAAATTTTATTTTATTTTGACGCTTCGATACTAGAACTCGTTTATAGGTATTGAAATTATGTCAAGACTAACTTTTTAAGTGGTTTTGACTCTAGGTGCAAATGGGGTCCTTCCGGATGGTGATCAAGCAAGCTACCAAGAACCGAACACTAATTTTTGAAGCTTCCGCGTTAACTTAATCTTGTCTGGACAATGTTTTGATGTAAATGATTTGCTTCTCTAGTTATGAATGTTTTAAACTAGTCGGTAGTTGACTAGTAGGTGTTACTTTGAAACTTTTATTTTGTACTTACATTAAACCAAGGTACTTTATATATAAAATTAAGTATCTTTGTTATATAAAATTAGAAATTTGAACGGTTGTTACAAGTTGGTAATCAGAGCTCAAGGTTGTTAGCAAAGTGTGTTCGGTTCAAGCTTGATCAAGCCTCCGGTAAGAGTTAATTGTTCTAAGTAGAGTTACTAAGTATAAAAAGGAAATGATGAACATACATGCATGGGAAGAGCGTGTTAACACACTCAAACCCGGAAAGTGCATTAAATAAGAGCGGTGAAAACAAGTTATGAACTTGAATAAACTGAAGTAAATAAACCATATGCTATAGATGAAATGTTTAACGCTCGATGTAAACATTTCAGTTAAAGATGACGGATAAAGGTAGTGATGATGCGGTGCCGAGAGTCACCGAACAAATGAGAGAAGTGATTGCTGAGGAGGTAGGAAAGGCAATCGAAAACAGTTTGTCGGGTTTCATCGATAAAATCCAAAACACTGTATTATCAGTGGTGGATGAAAGAATCAAGAAATTGGAGGATAATACCAATTTAGTAAAGGAAAAGTCGGGAGGACGAAAGCTTTGTTCATATAAAGAGTTCATGGCGTGCAAACCACCAATTTACAATGGGGAGGTTGACCCGATAATATGCCAACGGTGGCTAAGCGATATGTAGGGAGTATTCGAAAGGACCCATTGTGATACAGATGACTACGTAGCCTATGGCACGGGTCAGTTAAGGGGTCAGGCGAAAGACTGGTGGGATAACAAGAAGAAAGAAATTGGAAGTGAAACGGCTAAAGCTCTGACATCGGATGAGTTTAAGACGCCGTTTCTTAAACATCATAGCCCCAAGGCAGTCATTAACAAGATCAAAGAAGAATTTATGCAGCTTAGACACAAGGGTGAATCCATCGACAAAATCACGGGAACATTCATGGATAAAATGAAGTTTTGTGATAAACTGATAACAAACGAAGAGCAGAAAATATATTATTACTATAATATGTTGAGCGCCGAGTATAGGGAGTTTATGACTCCTTCAAAGTATGAGACTCTCACCGAGATTATAAACGTTTCTCGGGAACGGGAGATAGAGTTGAAGAAACAGATTGAAAGAGGCGAAAGAAGGGCGCAGGTAGTTAATCCAAGCTCGACGAAAAAGGCGCGCACGACCGAATCATCAAAGAAACAAGAAGGAAAAGGCGAGTCACCAAACTGCAAGGTATGCGGGAAATGGCACAAGGGTGAGTGCCGGTTTAAGGACAAACCGTGTCCTATCTATGGGAAAACAGGGCACACGACTGCGTTGTGCCTGGGGAAAGTGTCGGTGTGCTATAAATGTTATCAGCCGGGTCACAAGAAGTCTGAGTGCCCGGAGTTGACTGGGAAGAAAGAAGGCAATGGTACACCTACTGAGACACCAAGAGCAAAAGCTAGATCTTTCCAATTAACAGCAGCAGAGGCGAAAAGGGAACCTGATGTGGTTTCATGTATATTTGCTATAAACTCAATTCCCGCACATGTGTTATTTGATACGGGTGCGAATAAATCCTTTGTTTCGCATGGATTTATTCGACATCCTTCCTTTGTACTAACAAAATTACTTATGCCATTAGAGGTAGAAATAGGTGATAACAAAAGTTTCCTTGTGTGTGATGTATGTCGAGATTGTAAGATAAGCATTGACGATGAGGAATATTCAATAGACTTGATTCCTATGTCGATGGGAGAATTCCAAGTAGTGGTCGGGATGGATTGGCTATCCCGACATCATGCGAAAGTCGTATGTTTCCGCAAGGAAATAAAATTAACATCTCCAAGTGGGAAATCTGTTACCATATATGGCGAGAAAGGGGGCTATCCCGTTATGTGCTCAATGCTAAAAGCTCACAAGCTCATGAGGCACGGTTGCAGGGCATTCATGATATACGCAAACGAACCAGGCAAGGGATCGCTAAAGATTGAAGACGTACCGGTGGTACGCGAATATGCCAACGTATTTCTGGAAGATCTACCGGGAATACCGCCAGAACGGGAGGTAGAGTTCGGAATCGAATTGATTCCGGGCGCGAAACCTGTGGCCAAGGCGCCGTATCGGCTCGCGCCTTCAGAATTGCAAGAATTGATGTCCCAAATTCAAGATCTCCTCGACAAAGGGTTTATACGGCCAAGTGTATCTCCGTGGGGCGCACCAGTGCTGTTTGTGAAAAAGAAGGATGGGAGCATGCGGATGTGTATCGATTACCGGGAGTTAAATAAACTCACAGTGAAGAATCAATATCCACTCCCACGAATTAACGACTTATTTGACCAATTGCAAGGCGCAAATTGGTTCTCCAAGATCGACCTTAGATCGAGGTACCACCAGTTGAAAGTCAAAGAGGAAGATATACCGAAGACGGCTTTCCGTACACGGTACGGACATTACGAGTTCCTTGTGGTGTCCTTCGGGTTAACTAATGCACCCGCGGCTTTCATGGACCTCATGAACCGGGTTTGCAAGCCTATGCTAGATAAGTCGGTGATAGTGTTCATTGACGACATCTTGATATATTCGAAGAATGAAGCAGAACACGCAAGTCATTTGCGTGAAGTATTAGAGACGCTCAGAAAAGAGAAATTGTATGCAAAGTTTTCAAAATGTGCCTTCTGGTTACGAGAGGTGCAATTTCTCGAGCACATCATTAGTGCAAACGGAGTGTTAGTAGATCCGTCGAAAATAGAAGCAGTGGCGAGATGGAATCCCCCAAAGAATCCTTTAGAAATTAAAAGCTTTTTGGGGCTTGTGGGTTATTATAGGAGATTCATCCAAGATTTCTCCAAGATTGCTATGCCGTTAACCAAACTAACCCGTAAAGACGAAAAGTTTATTTGGGGAGAAGATCAAGAAAAGGCGTTCCAAACGCTTAAGGAAAAACTAACCCATGCACCGGTATTGTCATTGCCAGATGGAACTGATGATATGGTAGTCTACTCGGATGCATCGCATTCGGGGCTTGGCTGCGTTCTGATGCAACGAGGCAAGGTTATAGCCTATGCCTCGAGACAGCTAAAGACTCATGAAAAGAAATATCCTACACACGACCTCGAGTTGGCGGCGGTGGTGTTCGCCTTAAAAATATGGAGACATTATTTGTATGGGGTAAAATGCACAATCTTTACCGACCATAAAAGCTTGAAATATTTCTTCGATCCGAAGGAATTGAACATGAGACAGAGGCGGTGGTTAGAAACTGTCAAGGATTTTGACTGTGATATACATTACCACCCGGGAAAGGCTAATGTGGTGGCTGATGCGTTGAGCCGAAAGACAGATCATACACCTATTCGAGTGCGATCAATGCAACTAATTGTGACATTGGGTTTGCTTGAGCAAATCCGGAAATCTCAAACTGAAGCAATGAAGGAAGAAAATGTGAAAAAGGAAAGAATAGTTGGGCAGTTAAAAGACTTGGCGGACGGTAACCAAGGATTGAAAACTCGATTTGGGAGGATTTGGGTTCCAAATTCATGCGGAGCCAAGGCACTTCTACTTGACGAGGCCTATAAATCTCGTTATTCGATACATCCGGGGGCAACCAAGATGTATAATGATTTAAAACAAAACTATTGGTGGCCCAGAATGAAAAGAGATGTTGTGAAATATGTGAAGAAGTGTTTGACCTGTTTGCAAGTCAAAGCAGAGCACCAGAAGCCATATGGTAAGTTGCAACCATTGGACATCCTAGTTTGGAAATGGGAACAAATCACAATGGATTTGCTGACCAAACTGCCCAAAACCAACCGCGGGTTTGATGCAATATGGGTAGTCGTGGATAGATTGACGAAAAGTGCTCACTTCATTCCGATTCGTGAGACTTATACATCCGAGAAGATGTCAGAGGTATACACCAATGAAATCGTGGCACGTCATGGAGTACCGATATCCATTGTGTCTGACAGAGATACTCGGTTTACCTCAAACTTTTGGCGTGAATTCCAAGAACAAATGGGAACTAAGCTTTTCATTAGCACTGCTTACCATCCACAAACGGATGGGCAAAGCGAAAGAACAATACATACGTTGGAGGATATGTTGCGGGCTTGCATTATCGACTTCGGAGGTAGCTGGGATGTCTATCTACCCTTGGTCGAATTTTCATATAACAATAGTTATCACGCGAGCATAGGAATGGCCCCGTATGAGATGCTATATGGTAGAAAGTGCCGAACCCCGGTGTGTTGGGGAGAAGTGGGTCCACGTGAACTAGCACATACGGATATAATACGAACTACAAATGAGAAAATCGACTTGGTCCGAACTCACTTAAAAGCAGCTCAGGATCGACAAAAGTCGTATGCGGATAGACGAAGGAGGCCAATTGAATTTCAAGTGGGCAATAGGGTAATGTTGAAGGTATCGCCGTGGAAGGGAATAATTCGGTTTAGAAAAAGAGGAAAATTGAGCCCAAGATTCATTGGGCCATTTAGAATCGTTGAACGGGTTGGTAAAGTAGCATACCCTCTCGAACTACCCGAGGAGTTTAGTGGGATACATGGCACATTCCACGTGTCACATCTCCGAAAATGTTTAGCAGACGAAACTGCTCATATCCACTACGATGACATCGAGGTGGATAACAGTCTCAACTATGCAGTAAAGCCAATTGCGATTTTGGATCGTAAAGTGAAGAATTTGAGAAACAAAAAGATCGACCAAGTAAAAGTCAAATGGGAGCATAGGAAAGGCTTGGATACCACATGGGAGTCCGAAGAAGAGATGCAACGACTCTACCCTACATTATTTGGTACGAATTCTGGTTTCGAGGCCGAAACCCTTTTAAGGGGGGTGGACTTGTAACACCCCGAAGTTTATAAAACTTTATAATAAGAAATATAAAGTATTGAATAAACAAGAATAAGCTAACTAGAAAATAAGTAACTTAGTTAGTTATGGGACTTGTAATATTGCAAGTAAGAACAAAATACTCAAGTTATAAACCAAACTAAAGTTGAGGGGCCTATGTTCCTAAATTTGAAACTTAATTACATAAAAACAAAATTTAAACACACCAAACACCCACTTTGGGTGTGTCTGGTCGATCAAGAAGCAGGGGGCGACAAGGGGTTCTTCACCAAACCCTAAGTCTCACAAAAACCATAAATTGAGGGCTTAAATCAAGTCAAAATCGAAATCTGAACATAGATTCATGATCACCTAGTCAAATGGATCATAAGGTATGCCAATTTAGGTTATTTTGATTCAACTCAAATTCCTAGCATATGATGAAAATTGAATGTTTAGTTTGATTTTGTGTTGCATGAATGAAATTAGAAGAGATATGGTGTATAGGGATGAACCCTAGGTAAAATCTTGTTAAAAGATTGCATAATAATTATAGAGTTTATAACCACCATTGTAGGTGAGTAATGAACTTGAAGAAAACTTGATAATCCCTAGAATTATGATCTTGTTCTAGCATAATCTGAATTTAAGAGTAAATTTCAGAAATATTGATGTTAAGACATGTGTAGAAGTGTCTAATTGAAGTTAATTTAGATGATAATTACAAGTCATGAACTTGGTTTTGATGATATAAAAATCTGACCCGTTAGGTGTTCGATGAAACGCCTAATTGAGGATTAAAATGTTAAAAGTTGAGTAAAAACGCAGATTTGATTATTATAAAGAATTATGCGTTAAAGCTTATAATAGAGCTCTAAACTTGTGAATTGAACTCTTTAGGCAAAGAATCCGGGTCGTCAAGCGGACAAGCCGGAGGAGGAGATACGCGTTTGAAGGGTGTGCTCTAAAGGTACGTGACTTTATTCTCGTTAAATTATGCATACATGTTTGGGTTTAATGTATAACTGGAGTCGTAGTGTAATAGATGCGTTTGATGTGTTTTTAAAGTGGCGAAGTTCACTCGACAATCAAACGGGTCGAATTGATACCTTAAAAGGGATCATGAGAGTAGAAACTTAAAAATCTCGTATTTGTTAATTGTTGGATGGCACTACGTCAATGAATTTGGCGACGATTACATTAAGTTTGTAAATCCGTGATGTCGGATCAAACAATAGAAATAAGATGTACATGTCGTTTGAAACGGAATGCTCGAATTCTGAGGAAACAAGTTTATAGCTCCAAGGGAGTACAAAGCCATGAATGGCGCAATTATGCCAAGGTTATAAGCCCGGGAAATGGGTAACTATGTCTAAAAGCATTAAGAAACTGAAAAGTGGTAATATGCAATTATAGTTAATGGGTCGGATAATCGAAATAAGGAATTCGTAAACAAATCGCTGGTAATTCGATTTTTGTGATATGAAATTTACATGGTTAGATCCGTAATTTTATTACGGACTCATAGGAAAAAGAATCGAGTAAAACGGACAATCGAGTAAAAAGTTATGATAGTTTAAAGTTGAAAAATTGTGGATTTTCGGAGCTGGGCGGATATGCAGGTCCAGAAACTGGACCTGCTGGAAAACGTGTTCCCCCGCGCCACGCGAGGGGAGTATGGGAATCCGGCGCGACACGCGGGACCACCCGCGCAACGCGAAGGTCCGTCGCGACACGCGACAGGACGAAAAATGAAATTTTATTTTATTTTGACGCTTCGATACTAGAACTCGTTTATAGGTATTGAAATTATGTCAATACTAACTTTTTAAGTGGTTTTGACTCTAGGTGCAAATGGGGTCCTTCCGGATGGTGATCAAGCAAGCTACCAAGAACCGAACACTAATTTTTGAAGCTTCCGCGTTAACTTAATCTTGTCTGGACAATGTTTTGATGTTAATGATTTGCTACTCTAGTTATGAATGTTTTAAACTAGTCGGTAGTTGACTAGTAGGTGTTACTTTGAAACTTTTATTTTGTACTTACGTTAAACCAAGGTACTTTATATATAAAATTAAGTATCTTTGTTATATAAAATTAGAAATTTGAACGGTTGTTACACATGTCCATTATACGAAAATGTACTAAATTAACTAAAATGCCCCGGGTGATGGATCGGGCAAACTACCCTTAGGGGTAGATTAAAATAAGTCCCATAATTGGGTTGGTACTTTAGTAACATTAAAATAGAAGGGGTAGACCTTTTAATTTATGTCTCTTAACGGGTCATCTTGGTAAAATGTCATGCCGGATGGTAAACTTGGAATATAAAGGTTTTCCGAGAATAAACAACTATAAAGGAAGTTGTGGCGGAAGATATAATGAAAATCTTGATAAAGAAGTAGGAGGCACAAGCTAGAATGTGAAATGCCTCTTAACGGGTTGGTTGGGTAATTAACTTTAAACCGAAATAGTGATTTGAAAAGAAAACGCGTTTTCAGCTGACACGGCCGGGTGAAAACCTGACCCGGTCGGGTAAGGGTGCTGAGAAAAAGACAAGTTTTAGATGACACGGCCGGGTGGAAACCTAACCCGGCCGTGTAAGGAGGCTGCACAAAAAAAATTGTTCTGAATGTTTTCGTTCAAATGTTTCAATCTCTAATCGTTTGACCGTATAACTTAAACACTAACTGTTTTTAGTGTTTATGACAGGTTCTCACTATGGGGGAACCGGACGGACGGACGGACGACCAAGCACATGAAGAAACGAACACTCCTAAAACACTATTTCTTCGGGAACATCCCTTTGGGATAATTAAAGCACGATCATGCGTGTCGAAGTTTTCGAACTTATAAACTCGACTAATGTAAAATGTAAGACGATTCTAATAATAATCCGTATGTTGATTTATCTGAGTTATCAGTTAACTCAGACTCGTATGTTATATGTAAAAAATGGGATCTAATTATCCACGTTTTTATTAAAATATAGAAACCGGGCTTGAGTGTTACGTGCACATGGATACAGGGGCGGACCCACCCTTTGGCCAAGGTGGGCGGCCGCACCCCTTGAAAAAAAAATCAGTGTATATTTTAGGCAAATACTCGACCGCACCCCTTAAAAATATGATTGAACACCTCATCCGCACCCCTAGCAAATAATTTCTGGATCCGCCACTGCATGGATAGGTGGTTTAAACAAGAACGAACTATATGAAAATTTTGAAATCCTTTACTTGTGTAGGTTCAAATAAGGTATGTTTATTAATCAAGCACATGGGTATCTGGTTCAAAAAAGCAAACTATAGGCTTGATTTTTTTAATGGAGACTCAAGTTCAAATTCCACTTGTTTCATTTTGGGGTGGATATAGGCAATAAAGAATTTGAACTAGGTCTTGTGCAAGGTTGTCAGTTCGATTCCCGAGCCCACCCGGGTTTTCGTCCCACTGTGTGTTATGCTAGAGAGAGTTATGCTTTTGTTGCGGCACAACGGCTGCCAAATGGCAGCCGGCGGTATGGTTTCTAGGGGAAACGCCCGTAAAAGTCAAACTCTGAAGCCAGCGTGGGCCTGATTAAGACAACATAGTCTGGCCCGAGTGTGGGGCTCTCCGATTTGAGGAGTGTGGTAACCTAATACATGAAGTTCACCGTTTCAAAAAATATTAACTATCAGAAATTTTGCAAATGACTGGTTTAACTATTATTTAATTATCCATCACTTGTGATCTAGTGGTTGGAAAGACTTGGGTTCTCCTTGGAGACCCAAGTTCAATTCCCACTAGTGCCATATTTGTTGGATAAAGGCAATGAAGGCTAGTTCTCTTGACCCTAGGTCAAGAGTTCGAGCCCGAGCCACCCTGGGTTTTAGTCCACCGTGCGTTACGTCAAAGAGATTCTCTCTTGTGGCGGCGCAAGCCCCTGCCACTGGCAGTGGGTGGCAGGGGCGGACCCACATTGAACGGGTCGGAGTTCCTGGACCCCAATGTTTTTTTTAAAAATTAGTAGATTCGGTATATTAAATTTTATAAGGACCCCGTAAATACAATTACGTGAACACCATTAAAAGAAAGGAAAGCTGGTGTAGTGGTAAACTCTCCCTTTTACCAACAAGAGGTCATGGGTTCAATCTTTGTATAGCTCGTCTTTTTAGTTTTTTTTTTTAAATCTAATTCAAACGTCGCTCTGACTCGACCTGAACGAGGACCGACCCGAAAATTTTATCGTTTTGTTATAAAAATTTTGAACACCGAAAAAATGGACCCCATTGTAAAACAAAATATTGGGTCCGCCACTGGTGGGTGGTATGGTTTCCCAAGGAACGCCGTTAGCTAAACTCTGACGCCAGCCAGCGGCGGACCCAGAATTTTTTTGTTGGGGGTGCGGATGAGGTGTTCAATCATATTTTCAAGGGGTGCGGTCGGGTTTTTTGCCTAAAATATACACTAATTTTTTTTTTCAAGGGGTGCGGCCGCCCACCCTGGCCAAAGGCTAGGTCCCCCCATGACGCCAGCATGGACCTGGTTAAGACAACATAGTCTGGACAGAGTAAAGTTAGAGCCCTCTGTTTAGGAGGGTGTAAGATCTCTCTCACAACAAGTTAAAGATTCTCACGGTTCAAAAAAAAAAAAAAAAAAATAACTACATATATAAGAATATTCATAGCAAAATCTGTTAATTCGCATATTAACATGCACTTCAGATCTGCATGTAAACCATAAGTCGCATATGCATTTGCAAATTACCTAATTATTGATGCTAAACTATGAACAATGTGTTGGTATAGTATGAAGCTATGAACAATATGCATATTTGTAGTCAGATTATAATAGTAAATATGTGAAACTAAACATAATATGGTATATGCATATACGTAGGTAGTAAAAATAGATGTCATTGATAAAGCATTTGTATATTTAATGAAAAAACATAAAATAAAAATATCTATAAAACAAAACATTGTAGTAAAATGTGAATCATATATCTCAAAATTTAAAATTTTCTTTCTTATCTAAAATCTTCATTATCAATTACCTAATGTATTTTTTATTCAACCCATGATGCATAAGTTTCTAACCTGAAACAAACTAAATCATTTTTTTAATGAAATGGGCCCTAAATTTTGAGTGCATAAAGCGATTCCTTTACTTGATAGCCCATTGGGCCTCAGCCTTGAATGAGATCATGTATATAAGATTCCAAGGGCAAGTACTAAGGGTTTGCTGACTATTCAGTTGTTTAGTCGTTTACAATCTCAACTCGAATTTTCTTGATATTTTGAAATTTGTGACAACTAACTTAATTCACATATGCTAAGAAGTACTTGTCACTATTTCAATAATGTTTTCAAGACCGCACCAGACAGGTTGAATGATCAGGCCCACACACTACACTAGTCTTGTCCATACCTTTGAACCGCTTTATTTTAAACCAGCTGGTTTGGTCAACTGTTACTATAAATTTATAATCATACCAACAAGACTAGTCTTGTAATCATGCATAAACAGGTTCCAATTATCAATAAAAGATTCTAGTTTTTCAATTGCAATTCGATTCGTGCTTTCGCACACCTTGGTATTCATGGGTTAGTTTATATAATAGGCTTTCTTCTTTTCCTTGAGGAAACAATTTGAGCTTTCTTCATACTCCAAGCACTTAAACTTGAAATACTCAAACTCTGAGTGCCATTGTTAAATGCATAAAGATGTGCTTGTTCTCCAATGGCCAATTCTGGATAAACTCTTGCTGTAATGCAAGCCAATCCTTCTGCACCAAAACTTTCTATAATGGAGTGATCTATCTGCAAATCAAACAAAATGATAAAAACACTCCTCTAAATACTTTCACATCTATAAATCGTACAAAATATATTTAAAACTGGCAATAAAATACCAGGGTTTTCAAGGAAATCTTTGCGTGTTGAGGATCAAGCGCGAGAAAAGCTCCATAGATCGATTTGTCAACCTCTGGTCTTACAGAAGACCTGTTTTAAGAAGAAACACATTATAAAAAAGCAGCATCAAGTGGCTTACGGTGGCGGAATCATAACTTTTTAGCCAGGGGTCAATCATAAGATTCTCTTATGTACATGTCTTTCTTTTGGAAAATGAAAACAAAAACTGATAATTCTGGTGACGGGGCTCAACGGACAGTCGGACACCCATGACCACCCCCGGGCTCCGCCCTGGTTTCTAGTTATTTATATTTTCTATAGTAACATTTGAATCACATGTTATTTACACAAATTAATAGGTTTGGAGCAAACCTGCTTTGGTCAGCACACATGAGCACTCGGAAATTGTTAGCAGTTCTAAAAACACGAAAGAAGACGGCAGTGTATTCGGTCAGGTCCTTCGAAGCCAAAACCAGCAAACCAAAAGGCCCGAATTTACCACTTATTGAAGCATTCTTTTGTTTACATAGAGCTTGGGGATCAACTACTTCAGCACTCAACACCTCAGCATCTTCGAGATTTGACAAGCCAAATGTGATATCTACATCAGCCTACAACAAGAGGTAAATTATCTGTCATTTAAATTTGTGTAACCTGTTGACTATCGAGGTCAAATGAACTTCTTCTCAGCTACAAAGCTGATATAGAGTAAATGGTTTTATTGGTCTGTTTGTTGTTAATAAACAGTTATGCATGGAAAATGCTACTACATAATCTTTGAATAATCTAAATAGTAATTAAGCTCATACTTATATTCGATTTGTAAAGCCTTTCGTTTGAACTTTGAAGTCAGATAACTGAATAAGTCCCTTTAGATGTTTATTCTTGATATGGCTTAATAATACAAGATCAGATTTAGTCACCTGTGAAGCTGTGATGCCAGAAATTTCAGTCATGGACCCGCCCTTGAGTTCTTCATTCTCGAAATGCACTTTCTGTGTTCGCAGTTTCTCAAGTTCCTCAACCGGCCACTGCACCAACTGATCTCCATTTTCACTGAGCCAGATGCTCCTGGGAATCGTCTGACATAGATAGACACATTTAGACATGACCATTTCAACCCACTTAAGGATGAATTGATTTAGATTATGTTTTATCTCTAACGAATTATGCTTATACTATAAGGGAAACACTTTAAATGGGTCAAACACATGATATGTGTTGAAATTTGTATTTATAACCACCTAAAAGGCTTAATTAAGAATAATACATTGTTATAGTAACAGCATAGTTTTTATAATCATCACTAAGTTAAAGAAACTATCCATTTTGAAGGAAGATATTAACCAATAAACTTGACTTTTTGAAATTACAAAAATAGACATTCGACTTTTTTTTATTTTCAACAATTTTCATCAATCATCAATCACTAACGGATTAGACCTTAATTAAAATATGTTGCGCCGGAGTGAAATCTCTTTCGCCACTTTTGAATCTCCTGTCCATGTTGTAATATTAAAAAAGAATTTTTTTATTTCCTGGGGCCTGAGGCGCACCAATATGGATCTGTTGCGCCAAAGAATCCAACATGCTACGCCAGATTGAAATCTGTTAATGCAAAAGACACTTGACGTGCTCTGGCTAGTCAATCTTTTAACAAAAAGTCAAGGCTATTTTGTTGATTTTTCGTGTCAAAATGGATATTTTCTGATTTTCCATAATAAGGGTATGCTTGTAAGCCTGACCAAACACAAACTGCTGGTTTTGAACAAATGTAAAGAAAAACAAGTCTAGATTACCTGAAGGCCAGACCAACCTTTAATGAAAGCATTTGAATCAGTATCACCTTCATTAACCCATGACCATAATATCCTTCTCTTCTTGTCACTATCATAAAATGACTTGGAAGCATAAAACCGTCCATAATCATACCGTAATGACCATTTACTGTCCAAGAAGTCAACATCAACGTCATACCGGTCACTTGTTGGATCATAGTTTCCCAGTATATAATAATCATGGTCATTGAAACTAGCTTTAAGAACATGCCTAACGTTCTTTCCCTGAACCGATGTATCAAGCCCGTCTTTCCCATTAACAAGAACAGGATAAAAATCAGGACATTCCCACATCATTGTCTTGTTAGAAGAGTGTAACGGGCTTGGGGACTTAATCCAAGTACGAAAATCCTTACTTTTGTAAAGAGTTGCTGTTCCATGACCATCAAGCTTACTTCCAACCACAACCCTCCATTCTCCATCCGCACCCAACCAACCCGTCGTTGGATCTCTAAACTGTGCTGGGTCAACTCTATCTGGAGGACTCATTACAGGGTTAAGTGACCGCTTTACCCACTCACTTAGTAGCGGATCTGATATGTTTTTGGGAAATGCCAAGTTTTGCACTTGGTGTGAATAGGTATCAACACCCGTGTACATGATTACGGGTTCACCATTTTGTAAAATCGTTGTCGAACCAGAAAAGCATCCATTGATATCGTAAGGCTCGTTTTCTAAAAGAGCAATATCTAGATGTACCCAGTTAACAAGATCATATGATATAGCATGACCCCATGACATGTTACCCCACAGTGGACCATATGGATTGTATTGATAGAACAAATGATAAACCCCCTTGTAATATACTGGTCCTACATTAAATGCACCAATATTTTGTGTCATTTTTTCATCAAAAAAGGCAAATTTCCCATCTAGAAACCTAATGAAAGTGTATAAGAGATTGTATATTTACCATTAGGATCTGCAAATTCCATCAGCAGCCATTTAATCATGCAGACCAATCATCAAACAACAGATCATGAAACAAAACACATATGTTAAACCACTCTGTAACATAAGGATTGGCTAAACGTACCCCATATCTAAAAACGTCATATCAATAGATTTTTATCCTTTAGAATGAAAAGGGGTAATATTACTGATGAAATTGAAAAGGGTGGGTACGTTTATCACAACCCTGACGTAAATTAGCAACAAGTACAAAAACAGGTTTTCAACCAAAAAAAAAAACTGTACCATTCATCCAGTTTTTGGAAGGCTGAAAATGATATGCTGTCCTGTAAGGCTGTGAAACATTCGTTCGCAATCTATGATCCTTGAAAGCAGCAACCTGGACTCCATTAGAAATCAGGAAATAACAAAAAGAAAATACACAAAACCCGTAAATCTTCATCATGAACTACTCATGTGCAGTTTTGGTCAACTGTGGTGGGCTTTGTGTACGCAAGTTGAGATCTGCAAGAAACAATAAAAGTCTTTAAACTTTTTGTCGGTCCCAGTCGATCAACTAGTTCATAGAAAATATGCATTGTCGTTTTGTGTAATAGTTAATGCTTTGAAAGTAACCATGAAAGAAGTTGTCGAAAGAGTAGTAATGTATATGGGCGGTCAAGGACCGTGCAATATTATAATAGATATACAGTGTACAAAGACTTTGTCTCCTACCTTGTAGTTGGGGTCACCTAAACAAATGCGAAAGAGTGTGCCTATTGGCACACCAAACCCTAGCAAAATTAGGGTTTATCTACGCTGCGTATTGGTCAATACGCAGCGTATAGGGTTACCCTTATACGCTGCGTATTGACCAATACGGAGCGTAGATAGTCCATAGATCTCAGTGCCTGATTACCAATCATTGCACAGAAAACAATGTCACATACGCTGCGTATTGGTCAATACGCAGCATATATAAAACTGATGCAAATTTGGGGTCATTTTGGTAGGTTTGAAGTGTCAAGTTTTTGCCAGGTTTGTATACGCTGCGTATTGAGCAATACGTAGCATATAACCAGGGACCTTTTTTGTAAATTTAGGAAACTTCAGGGACCATATTTGTCAGTTTTCAAAAACTTAGGGACCTTTTTGTAAATTTTCGAAAAACCAGGGACCATTTGTGTAAATTTACGAAATCTCAGGGACCATTTTTGTAAATATATAAAAAAAAGGGAAAAAGGGGGTCTTCATTTAAGAACCAGCCCTTGCAAGACTCGAACTCATGACCTCTCGTTTAGAAGCGCAACGCCTTAACCAGTTTATCCTCTGTCCAGAGCTATTAGAATATGAAACTTAATTTTTATATGTAGTAGGTATACTATACGCTGCGTAGTGACCTATACGCAGCGTATATGAACACTTTATATACGATGCGTATAGGTCAATACGCAGCCGGTATGAACAGTTATCACTACTAGAAAATTGGGCAATTGTGACCAAAATTTGCTACCGTAAAAAATGGTAGCACATTTAGCCACCGATTTGCCACGGAAATGAAAATAAGTGTACTTATCATGATATGGTAGCAAAGTGGTTGCAATTTTTGCCACCTTTTTATCTTTGGTGGCAATTTATGGAAAAAATATGCAAAAACATGAAAAATAAAAAGGTATCTGTTAATTGTGACCATATTATTGGTGACAATACGAAAATTCAAATAAACCGATTATTTTTTTTAGTGGATATGCGCTTCAAAAATCAATTAACTAGGGTTTCAACCAAATAACTCTCCTCCCAAAATGTTAATCCCTGCATCTCACCCGCTCCCCTACGTCTAGCCTTTCAAAGAACTCTACTCCCATACGTTTGATCTGATGGAAGAATTAAGCCTCTTGCGCAAGACAGCTAGTACCCGCCTACATCTCGGTCTTCGTCACTGTCACTGCCGCTGCCACTGCTACTGCTTCTCCACTGGTAATTTTGTTTTTAGGGTTACTGATATGGTATTTGAATCAGTATGAATTGTATTACTAATTTGAATCAGCATGAATCATATTAATGATACGGTAATTTTGTTTTTAGGGTTACTTCTTTCACAATTTCAACTGATTATCCGTTTAGGCACTTGACATAGGACTATTTCAAGTGTGTTTGTTGTTCTAGGTTTTAAGTTATTTTTTTGGGTCTGATTAGGGTTTTTTTATGGTTGTTGTAGATTAAACTGGATTGGGCTTTTGCACTGTGATGATAATTGTGTTGTAGAGGTGAGATCTTTTTTTTCTCCAAATTTATTTTTGTAAGTTATGCATTGGTTTTGTGTAGGGGTGTAAACGAGCCGGGCCGAGCCCGAGCTCGACTGTGCTCGAGCTCGGCTCGTCGTGTCTTTATGAAGCTCAAGCTCAGCTCGGTTCGAGCCTATTTATTTGAGCTCGGGCTCGGCTCGCGAGTAAAATCCAAAGCTCAAGCTCGGCTTGATTCGGCTCGAGCTATTTTGAGAACAACCTCAAACGAACAAAAAGCTCGGCTCGAGCTCGCTTCAATATTGCTTCAATAAGCCAAAGCTCGGCTCGAGCTCAGCTCGCCAATGTTATCATCATTATTATTATATTATATAAAAAATAAATAATTTTTTGTTCGGGCTCGAGCCTAAACGAGCTTTGTATTTCAGGCTCGAGCTCGGGCTCGATAACTATACGAGCTCTAATTCAGGCTCGAGCTCGGGCTCGGGCTCGTCTAAGCTCGGCTCGTTCGAGTTTTTAACCGAGCCAATAACGAGTAGCTCTCGAGCCTATAGGCTTGTTTACACCCCTAGTTTTGTGAATTTATTTTTACTATTGTTGGTTTTGTGTTTTGATTAATATTAATTTTGGTCTTAGATGATCAGAAGAAATTGCTTTGCAAATGTGAAAAATGTATCTTGGTCTTTTTTCTCTTTTTCATATTTATTTCTTAGATTGATTGTTTCAAGTTCATTACAGCAAATTGCTAGACAATTATGTATTGAACATGAACTGATGTTCTCTAAAATGGTACTATCTCAAATCCAACCGTTACTAAATGATACATATGAACAAAATTAACTTGCAGTTCATCACGTTGTAAATTTGTTGCAGGCGTCATCTGATGATAATTCTCTGTTCAAGATAGCCATGTTACGGTCAGCATCTATTTGTTTTTGTTTTTATTTTCTCTAAATATATACTCTCAACATTCAATAAAAGCTACAACACTTTAAGCTGTTACATTTAGATTGCAATATTTAATTTTTTCACAAGGTTTTTTTTCTAAAGTGGTTTTGCTGATTTATTCATTATGATCTTTATGACCAGAGAATGCGGATTAGCACACAAGGCAGTAGTTTTTGTATTGGACGAGTTTGACCTTTTTGCTAAGATTGAAGTCAACATACCGTTTTGTGACCAAAAGTTTCATGACAAAAACCCTCTTTTCTAGTTGTGTATATACGCCGCGTATAGGTCAATACGCAGCGTATATAACCTTCTGAATTTTAATTGCAGACAGAACCTGTTAAATAACCTGTTATATTCCAGAACCTGTTAAATAACCTGATATATTCCAGAACCATATCGATACAACAAAACATGTTATATAACCTGCCATAATTTTATATGTACACCACAATATAAAAGTTTGTGCATACATAACAAAATGATATATACAAGAGTTTGATATATACAATAAAAGTTTGTGAATACATAACAAAATCATAAAATACTACTACTGCTGCTCCTGCTGCTGATGCTGATCCCATTCCGCATCCGTAATGAAGGGTAGTGGAGGTAACCCGTCATGCTGTCGCTGCTGCTGCAGCGCCGCAGCCACCCACTCCAACAGATAATTGTTTCTTTCAGATAACCGAAGTTGCCGCTGATATGATGGGTCAGCACCGGGCCAAACATGGCGTGGGAACTGAGGCGCCCCTGGTGGTCCACGCGGCGGTGGTGGCTGCGGAATGACGACGGCCGGCTCATACGGCTCCGGCGGCTCCGGATCGTGCGGGGGATAATACGGAGGGAACTCCGCCGCCAGCTGTTGAAGCTGATATTGCGTGCCGTCCTTGTTCTTAAACCGCTTCCCGTCTGGGAAGTCTTTGGTAACGTGCATTCCGGATATAACATTCTTCCCCATCCGCTTCGGCTGTGCCGGCGGACCTACATTGTCGCGGTCAGTCTCCGGATGATACCCCAACGAAAGGGCTATCCTAGTCACGTAGGCTCCGCCGAATAACAATCCGCGCTCCTGTCGATAATGCGCGGAGGCGAAGTATTGCGCCAACCTGTGGGCGAGAGCGCACAGCCTCTTGTATAAGAGGCAATATAAGAAAAATAAATCGCCACTGGTGCACCACTCCTTGCTTTTGTTTCGAGCAGTGATCGAAGTGGAAATCATTTTGTGTAAATACCTGCACAAAAGGAAACCAGTCAGTAAATAATAATCAGACGACATCGACTAAGATCGTCGTTAAATAATATTTTTTTATTATTTAGTCGACGTCGTCCGTAAGGCGCGTACGGGCCTAACGAGCGTCGAAACTAAGTCCGTCGTTAAAATATATATTTTTTTTATTGTTTAGTCGAAGTCGAACCGTAAGGCGCGTAGGTCTCTAACGAGCGTCGAAACGGAGATCGTCGTTAAAGTATAAAACTTCGATCTTAGTTTCGACGCTCGTTAGGGACCTACGCGCCTTACGGTTCGACTTCGACTAAACAATAAAAAAAATATATATTTTAACGACGGACTTAGTTTCGAGGCTCGTTAGGCCCGTACGCGCCTTACGGACGACGTCGACTAAATAATAAAAAAATATTATTTAGTCGACGTCGTCCGTAAGGCGCGTACGGGCCTAACGAGCGTCGAAACAAAGTCCGTCTTATATTTTAACGACGAACTTAGTTTCGACGCTCGTTAGCGCGTACGGGCCTAACAAGCGTCGAAACTAAGTCCGTCGTTAAAATATATATTTTTTTTATTGTTTAGTCGAAATCGAACCGTAAGGCGCGTAGGTCTCTAACGAGCGTAGAAACGGAGATCGTCGTTAAAGTATAAAACTTCGATCTTAGTTTCGACGCTCGTTAGGGACCTACGCGCCTTACGGTTCGACTTCGACTAAACAAAAAAAAAATATATATTTTAACGACGGACTTAGTTTCGACGCTCGTTAGGCCCGTACGCGCCTTACGGACGACGTCGACTAAATAATAAAAAAATATTATTTAGTCGACGTCGTCCGTAAGGCGCGTACGGGCCTAACGAGCGTCGAGGCCCGTACGCGCCTTACGGACGACGTCGACTAAATAAAAAAATATTATTTAGTCGACGTCGTCCGTAAGGCGCGTACGGGCCTAACGAGCGTCGAAACTAAGTCCGTCGTTAAAATATATATTTTTTTTATTGTTTAGTCGAAGTCGAACCGTAAGGCGCGTAGGTCTCTAACGAGCGTCGAAACGGAGATCGTCGTTAAAGTATAAAACTTCGATCTTAGTTTCGACGCTCGTTAGGGACCTACGCGCCTTACGGTTCGACTTCGACTAAACAATAAAAAAATATATATTTTAACGACGGACTTAGTTTCGACGCTCGTTAGGCCCGTACGCGCCTTACGGACGACGTCGACTAAATAATAAAAAAATAGTCGACGTCGTCCGTAAGGCGCGTACGGGCCTCACGAGCGTCGAGGCCCGTACGCGCCTTACGGACGACGTCGACTAAATAATAAAAAAATATTATTTAGTCGACGTCGTCCGTAAGGCGCGTACGGGCCTAACGAGCGTCGAAACTAAGTCCGTCTTATATTTTAACGACGGACTTAGTTTCGACGCTCGTTAGGCCCGTACGCGCCTGATCGTCGTTAAATAATATTTTTTTATTATTTAGTCGACGTCGTCCGTAAGGCGCGTACGGGCCTAACGAGCGTCAAAACTAAGTCTGTCGTTAAAATTTATATTTTTTTTATTGTTTAGTCGAAGTCGAACCGTAAGGCGCGTAGATCTCTAACGAGCGTCGAAACGGAGATCGTCGTTAAAGTATAAAACTTCGATCTTAGTTTCGACGCTCGTTAGGGACCTACGCGCCTTACGGTTCGACTTCGACTAAACAATAAAAAAAAAATATATTTTAACGACGGACTTAGTTTCGACGCTCGTTAGGCCCGTACGCGCCTTACGGACGACGTCGACTAAATAATAAAAAAATATTATTTAGTCGACGTCGTCCGTAAGGCGCGTACGGGCCTAACGAGCGTCGAGGCCCGTACGCGCCTTACGGACGACGTCGACTAAATAATAAAAAAATATTATTTAGTCGACGTCGTCCGTAAGGCGCGTACGGGCCTAACGAGCGTCGAAACTAAGTCCGTCGTTAAAATATATATTTTTTTTATTGTTTAGTCGAAGTCGAACCGTAAGGCGCGTAGGTCTCTAACGAGCGTCGAAACGGAGATCGTCGTTAAAGTATAAAACTTCGATCTTAGTTTCGACGCTCGTTAGGGACCTACGCGCCTTACGGTTCGACTTCGACTAAACAATAAAAAAAATATATATTTTAACGACGGACTTAGTTTCGACGCTCGTTAGGCCCGTACGCGCCTTACGGACGACGTCGACTAAATAATAAAAAAATATTATTTAGTCGACGTCGTCCGTAAGGCGCGTACGGGCCTAACGAGCGTCGAAACTAAGTCCGTCGTTAAAATATATATTTTTTTTATTGTTTAGTCGAAGTCGAACCGTAAGGCGCGTAGGTCTCTAACGAGCGTCGAAACGGAGATCGTCGTTAAAGTATAAAACTTCGATCTTAGTTTCGACGCTCGTTAGGGACCTACGCGCCTTACGGTTCGACTTCGACTAAACAATAAAAAAATATATATTTTAACGACGGACTTAGTTTCGACGCTCGTTAGGCCCGTACGCGCCTTACGGACGACGTCGACTAAATAATAAAAAAATAGTCGACGTCGTCCGTAAGGCGCGTACGGGCCTCACGAGCGTCGAGGCCCGTACGCGCCTTACGGACGACGTCGACTAAATAATAAAAAAATATTATTTAGTCGACGTCGTCCGTAAGGCGCGTACGGGCCTAACGAGCGTCGAAACTAAGTCCGTCTTATATTTTAACGACGGACTTAGTTTCGACGCTCGTTAGGCCCGTACGCGCCTGATCGTCGTTAAATAATATTTTTTATTATTTAGTCGACGTCGTCCGTAAGGCGCGTACGGGCCTAACGAGCGTCGAAACTAAGTCCGTCGTTAAAATATATATTTTTTTTATTGTTTAGTCGAAGTCGAACCGTAAGGCGCGTAGGTCTCTAACGAGCGTCGAAACGGAGATCGTCGTTAAAGTATAAAACTTCGATCTTAGTTTCGACGCTCGTTAGGGACCTACGCGCCTTACGGTTCGACTTCGACTAAACAATAAAAAAAATATATATTTTAACGACGGACTTAGTTTCGAGGCTCGTTAGGCCCGTACGCGCCTTACGGACGACGTCGACTAAATAATAAAAAAATATTATTTAGTCGACGTCGTCCGTAAGGCGCGTACGGGCCTAACGAGCGTCGAAACAAAGTCCGTCTTATATTTTAACGACGAACTTAGTTTCGACGCTCGTTAGCGCGTACGGGCCTAACAAGCGTCGAAACTAAGTCCGTCGTTAAAATATATATTTTTTTTATTGTTTAGTCGAAATCGAACCGTAAGGCGCGTAGGTCTCTAACGAGCGTAGAAACGGAGATCGTCGTTAAAGTATAAAACTTCGATCTTAGTTTCGACGCTCGTTAGGGACCTACGCGCCTTACGGTTCGACTTCGACTAAACAAAAAAAAAATATATATTTTAACGACGGACTTAGTTTCGACGCTCGTTAGGCCCGTACGCGCCTTACGGACGACGTCGACTAAATAATAAAAAAATATTATTTAGTCGACGTCGTCCGTAAGGCGCGTACGGGCCTAACGAGCGTCGAGGCCCGTACGCGCCTTACGGACGACGTCGACTAAATAAAAAAATATTATTTAGTCGACGTCGTCCGTAAGGCGCGTACGGGCCTAACGAGCGTCGAAACTAAGTCCGTCGTTAAAATATATATTTTTTTTATTGTTTAGTCGAAGTCGAACCGTAAGGCGCGTAGGTCTCTAACGAGCGTCGAAACGGAGATCGTCGTTAAAGTATAAAACTTCGATCTTAGTTTCGACGCTCGTTAGGGACCTACGCGCCTTACGGTTCGACTTCGACTAAACAATAAAAAAATATATATTTTAACGACGGACTTAGTTTCGACGCTCGTTAGGCCCGTACGCGCCTTACGGACGACGTCGACTAAATAATAAAAAAATAGTCGACGTCGTCCGTAAGGCGCGTACGGGCCTCACGAGCGTCGAGGCCCGTACGCGCCTTACGGACGACGTCGACTAAATAATAAAAAAATATTATTTAGTCGACGTCGTCCGTAAGGCGCGTACGGGCCTAACGAGCGTCGAAACTAAGTCCGTCTTATATTTTAACGACGGACTTAGTTTCGACGCTCGTTAGGCCCGTACGCGCCTGATCGTCGTTAAATAATATTTTTTTATTATTTAGTCGACGTCGTCCGTAAGGCGCGTACGGGCCTAACGAGCGTCAAAACTAAGTCTGTCGTTAAAATTTATATTTTTTTTATTGTTTAGTCGAAGTCGAACCGTAAGGCGCGTAGATCTCTAACGAGCGTCGAAACGGAGATCGTCGTTAAAGTATAAAACTTCGATCTTAGTTTCGACGCTCGTTAGGGACCTACGCGCCTTACGGTTCGACTTCGACTAAACAATAAAAAAAATATATATTTTAACGACGGACTTAGTTTCGACGCTCGTTAGGCCCGTACGCGCCTTACGGACGACGTCGACTAAATAATAAAAAAATATTATTTAGTCGACGTCGTCCGTAAGGCGCGTACGGGCCTAACGAGCGTCGAGGCCCGTACGCGCCTTACGGACGACGTCGACTAAATAATAAAAAAATATTATTTAGTCGACGTCGTCCGTAAGGCGCGTACGGGCCTAACGAGCGTCGAAACTAAGTCCGTCTTATATTTTAACGACGGACTTCGTTTCGACGCTCGTTAGCGCGTACGGGCCTAACGAGCGTCGAAACTAAGTCCGTCGTTAAAATATATATTTTTTTTATTGTTTAGTCGAAGTCGAACCGTAAGGCACGTAGGTCTCTAACGAGCATCGAAACGGAGATCGTCGTTAAAGTATAAAACTTCGATCTTAGTTTCGATGCTCGTTAGGGACCTACGCGCCTTACGGTTCGACTTCGACTAAACAATAAAAAAAATATATATTTTAACGACGGACTTAGTTTCGACGCTCGTAAGGCCCGTACGCGTCTTACGGACGACGTCGACTAAATAATAAAAAAATATTATTTAGTCGACGTCGTCCGTAAGGCGCGTACGGGCCTAATGAGCGTCGAGCCCCGTACGCGCCTTACGGACGACGTCGACTAAATAAAAAAATATTATTTAGTCGACGTCGTCCGTAAGGCGCGTACGGGCCTAACGAGCGTCGAAACTAAGTCCGTCGTTAAAATATATATTTTTTTTATTGTTTAGTCGAAGTCGAACCGTAAGGCGCGTAGGTCTCTAACGAGCGTCGAAACGGAGATCGTCGTTAAAGTATAAAACTTCGATCTTAGTTTCGACGCTCGTTAGGGACCTACGCGCCTTACGGTTCGACTTCGACTAAACAATAAAAAAAATATATATTTTAACGACGGACTTAGTTTCGACGCTCGTTAGGCCCGTACGCGCCTTACGGACGACGTCGACTAAATAATAAAAAAATATTATTTAGTCGACGTCGTCCGTAAGGCGCGTACGGGCCTAACGAGCGTCGAAACTAAGTCCGTCGTTAAAATATATATTTTTTTTATTGTTTAGTCGAAGTCGAACCGTAAGGCGCGTAGGTCTCTAACGAGCGTCGAAACGGAGATCGTCGTTAAAGTATAAAACTTCGATCTTAGTTTCGACGCTCGTTAGGGACCTACGCGCCTTACGGTTCGACTTCGACTAAACAATAAAAAAATATATATTTTAACGACGGACTTAGTTTCGACGCTCGTTAGGCCCGTACGCGCCTTACGGACGACGTCGACTAAATAATAAAAAAATAGTCGACGTCGTCCGTAAGGCGCGTACGGGCCTCACGAGCGTCGAGGCCCGTACGCGCCTTACGGACGACGTCGACTAAATAATAAAAAAATATTATTTAGTCGACGTCGTCCGTAAGGCGCGTACGGGCCTAACGAGCGTCGAAACTAAGTCCGTCTTATATTTTAACGACGGACTTAGTTTCGACGCTCGTTAGGCCCGTACGCGCCTGATCGTCGTTAAATAATATTTTTTATTATTTAGTCGACGTCGTCCGTAAGGCGCGTACGGGCCTAACGAGCGTCGAAACTAAGTCCGTCGTTAAAATTTATATTTTTTTTATTGTTTAGTCGAAGTCGAACCGTAAGGCGCGTAGATCTCTAACGAGCGTCGAAACGGAGATCGTCGTTAAAGTATAAAACTTCGATCTTAGTTTCGACGCTCGTTAGGGACCTACGCGCCTTACGGTTCGACTTCGACTAAACAATAAAAAAAATATATATTTTAACGACGGACTTAGTTTCGACGCTCGTTAGGCCCGTACGCGCCTTACGGACGACGTCGACTAAATAATAAAAAAATATTACTTAGTCGACGTCGTCCGTAAGGCGCGTACGGGCCTAACGAGCGTCGAGGCCCGTACGCGCCTTACGGACGACGTCGACTAAATAATAAAAAAATATTATTTAGTCGACGTCGTCCGTAAGGCGCGTACGGGCCTAACGAGCGTCGAAACTAAGTCCGTCTTATATTTTAAAGACGGACTTCGTTTCGACGCTCGTTAGCGTGTACGGGCCTAACGAGCGTCGAAACTAAGTCCGTCGTTAAAATATATATTTTTTTTATTGTTTAGTCGAAGTCGAACCGTAAGGCGCGTAGGTCTCTAACGAGCATCGAAACGGAGATCGTCGTTAAAGTATAAAACTTCGATCTTAGTTTCGATGCTCGTTAGGGACCTACGCGCCTTACGGTTCGACTTCGACTAAACAATAAAAAAAATATATATTTTAACGACGGACTTAGTTTCGACGCTCGTAAGGCCCGTACGCGTCTTACGGACGACGTCGACTAAATAATAAAAAAATATTATTTAGTCGACGTCGTCCGTAAGGCGCGTACGGGCCTAACGAGCGTCGAAACTAAGTCCGTCGTTAAAATATATATTTTTTTTATTGTTTAGTCGAAATCGAACCGTAAGGCGCGTAGGTCTCTAACGAGCGTCGAAACGGAGATCGTCGTTAAAGTATAAAACTTCGATCTTAGTTTCGACGCTCGTTAGGGACCTACGCGCCTTACGGTTCGACTTCGACTAAACAATAAAAAAAATATATATTTTAACGACGGACTTAGTTTCGACGCTCGTTAGGCCCGTACGCGCCTTACGGACGACGTCGACTAAATAATAAAAAAATATTATTTAGTCGACGTCGTCCGTAAGGCGTGTACGGGCCTAACGAGCGTCGAGGCCCGTACGCGCCTTACGGACGACGTCGACTAAATAATAAAAAAATATTATTCAGTCGACGTCGTCCGTAAGGCGCGTACGGGCCTAACGAGCGTCGAAACTAAGTCCGTCTTATATTTTAACGACGGACTTAGTTTCGACGCTCGTTAGGCCCGTACGCGCCTGATCGTCGTTAAATAATATTTTTTTATTATTTAGTCGACGTCGTCCGTAAGGCGCGTACGGGCCTAACGAGCGTCGAAACTAAGTCCCTCGTAAAAATATATATTTTTTTTATTGTTTAGTCGAAGTCGAACCGTAAGGCGCGTAGGTCTCTAACGAGCGTCGAAACGGAGATCGTCGTTAAAGTATAAAACTTCGATCTTAGTTTCGACGCTCGTTAGGGACCTACGCGCCTTACGGTTCGACTTCGACTAAACAATAAAAAAAATATATATTTTAACGACGGACTTAGTTTCGACGCTCGTTAGGCCCGTACGCGCCTTACGGACGACGTCGACTAAATAAAAAAATATTATTTAGTCGACGTCGTCCGTAAGGCGCGTACGGGCCTAACGAGCGTCGAGGCCCGTACGCGCCTTACGGACGACGTCGACTAAATAATAAAAAAATATTATTTAGTCGACGTCGTCCGTAAGGCGCGTACGGGCCTAACGAGCGTCGAAACTAAGTCCGTCTTATATTTTAACGACGGACTTCGTTTCGACGCTCGTTAGCGCGTACGGGCCTAACGAGCGTCGAAACTAAGTCCGTCGTTAAAATATATATATTTTTTATTGTTTAGTCGAAGTCGAACCGTAAGGCGCGTAGGTCTCTAACGAGCGTCGAAACGGAGATCGTCGTTAAAGTATAAAACTTCGATCTTAGTTTCGACGCTCGTTAGGGACCTACGCGCCTTACGGTTCGACTTCGACTAAACAATAAAAAAAATATATATTTTAACGACGGACTTAGTTTCGACGCTCGTTAGGCCCGTACGCGCCTTACGGACGACGTCGACTAAATAATAAAAAAATATTATTTAGTCGACGTCGTCCGTAAGGCGCGTACGGGCCTAATGAGCGTCGAGGCCCGTACGCGCCTTACGGACGACGTCGACTAAATAAAAAAATATTATTTAGTCGACGTCGTCCGTAAGGCGCGTACGGGCCTAACGAGCGTCGAAACTAAGTCCGTCTTATATTTTAACGACGGACTTAGTTTCGACGCTCGTTAGCGCGTATGGGCCTAACGAGCGTCGAAACTAAGTCCGTCGTTAAAATATATATTTTTTTTATTGTTTAGTCGAAGTCGAACCGTAAGGCGCGTAGGTCTCTAACGAGCGTCGAAACGGAGATCGTCGTTAAAGTATAAAACTTCGATCTTAGTTTCGACGCTCGTTAGGGACCTACGCGCCTTACGGTTCGACTTCGACTAAACAATAAAAAAAATATATATTTTAACGACGGACTTAGTTTCGACGCTCGTTAGGCCCGTACGCGCCTTACGGACGACGTCGACTAAATAATAAAAAAATATTATTTAGTCGACGTCGTCCGTAAGGCGCGTACGGGCCTAACGAGCGTCGAAAGTAAGTCCGTCTTATATTTTAACGACGGACTTAGTTTCGACGCTCGTTAGGCCCGTACGCGCCTGATCGTCGTTAAATAATATTTTTTTATTATTTAGTCGACGTCGTCTGTAAGGCGCGTACGGGCCTAACGAGCGTCGAAACTAAGTCCGTCGTTAAAATATATATTTTTTTTATTGTTTAGTCGAAGTCGAACCGTAAGGCGCGTAGGTCTCTAACGAGCGTCGAAACGGAGATCGTCGTTAAAGTATAAAACTTCGACCTTAGTTTCGACGCTCGTTAGGGACCTACGCGCCTTACGGTTCGACTTCGACTAAACAATAAAAAAAATATATATTTTAACGACGGACTTAGTTTCGACGCTCGTTAGGCCCGTACGCGCCTTACGGACGACGTCGACTAAATAATAAAAAAAATATTATTTAGTCGACGTCGTCCGTAAGGCGCGTACGGGCCTAACGAGCGTCGAGGCCCGTACGCGCCTTACGGACGACGTCGACTAAATAATAAAAAAATATTATTTAGTCGACGTCGTCCGTAAGGCGCGTACGGGCCTAACGAGCGTCGAAACTAAGTCTGTCTTATATTTTAACGACGGACTTAGTTTCGACGCTCGTTAGGCCCGTACGCGCCTTACGGACGACGTCGACTAAATAATTAAAAAAATTATGTTTAAAAAAATAAATCTGTTTAAAAAAAAATCTGTTTAAAAAAATTCTGTTAAAAAATCTATTAAAAAAAACAGTTTTCTGTCGACGCTCGTTAGGGACCTACGCGCCTTACGGTTCGACTTCGACTAAATAATAAAAAATATGTATATTTTAACGACGAACTTAGTTTCGACGCTCGTTAGGCCCGTACGCGCCTTACGAGCGTCAAAACTAAGATCGTCGTTAAATTATATTTTTTTTATTATTTAGTCAAAGTCGAACCGTAAGGCGCGTAGGTCCCTAACGAGCGTCGAAACTAAGATCGAAGTTTTATATTTTAACGACGATCTCAGTTTCGACGCTCGTTAGGACCGTACGCGCGTTACGAGCGTCAAAACTAAGATCGTCAAAAAAAATCTGTTTAAAAAAATATTCTGTTTAAAAAAAAATTCTGCTTAAAAAAATCTGTTAAAGAAAATTCTGTTTAAAAACAGTTTTCTGTTTAAAAAAAAAAATTCTGCTTAAAAACAGTTTTCTGTTTAGAAAAAAAAAACAGCGTAGGTTTAAAAAATCTGTTAACTAACGTACCTGTGAAGTGGATCCTTAATCGTCGTAACCCTCCCCTTGGATTGCTGGTGGTCCCACTGACCCATGTCCGCGATCAGAGCCCAAAACCCTAAAAGCGTGGGTTTATCAACAATTACCAACCCCTGTTTACACGAATGTTTATTAAACGTTAAATTAATATTAAATCTTAAATTTTATATATTAAAATAATAATAATAACAATACAAAATTTGTGTTAAACATACCGTCCTATATAGATCCGTAGCGATCTCAGCCTCCGTATACAAACCGCTATGCACCGCAAAGTCTGCAAGTGACATAGAACGCGCCTGGCCAGCCATGCGAAACGAAACCTCGGCCGGCTGCGCGGGGTCCACAGCCTCATTTGGCCGACGAGGATGAAACTCGAACGACGACAGGAACTCGATCAGTATCTCCCTGTAGCTCGGCGTAAACGCTAGCTCAAACAGTCGATCCCACGGTGAATCACGGGGAACAAACTCCCGCGCCCAATCTTCCGCCCCGAGCACCCGGAGGGTTTTCCAAGAAACCGCAAAATGGGCACCGACGTGCATCTTCCGAAGCTTGTCGCAACGAAGAGCAGCGTCGGACTCCGGAGGAAACTCCAAATACGGGTGATTCAGGAGAGGATCCGCCGGTGGACGCTTCTGCTTTTGCGGCTGCTCCGGATTAATTTCTTCTATTTCCATTTTAGCATCCATCTTTCTCGTCCTGAAAACCAAAAAATTTTAGATTGGTTAATTTAAAAACACGCAATATAAATAAGATGGTCTTACGAATACAAAAAACATACCGGTAAAACTAGTGGCAACTTTATTATCTTTTTCATGTTAGTATTGTAGTGGACAATGAGATTCACTAATCACTACTCATACGCATCGAATGCTAACAACAAAGGAAGCAAGAAACATCGTCACAAACTGCAAACAGCCACAAAATACCCAATTAACTACAGAAATATCACCATTGACAAATGCTATTTCTGTTGTGAACATTTTCTACCTAGAACAATGGGCTTGTATAAGACATCTCTTCAACAATAAAAACAACTTTACTTTAGAGATATCATCACCAATAAAGAAACATGTTGAAAAAAGATGCAAGTAGTCAATAATTATATTTAAACTAATGTGTCATCTAGTCATGAATAACATAAGCTGATGAGCTATCTATGTCCAAAAAAAAAAAATCTAACATGTATTCATGTTGTCATGTTAATGAAAAACGCAAATGATTCACTCTATGTTGTCAAAGGCGCCACCTAGGCGCTGAAGCCGCCCGGCCCAGCGCACCATTTGTGCCGCGCCCTGAAAGGCGTGGTTTGAGGCTCTTAGGCGCAGGTTCTGAGCATTTTCCAGCCAAAAATGGCATAAAAGGAAAACCTAAATAAGACTGGAATCAACCTAAACAAGCCTAAAACATATCTAAAACCCCTAGTAACGACGTTTCAGTAGTCTGTATGAAGATTTCCCTCTAAACAGTCCATATATAAAAGTATCAGACTGAGACTACTCATGAATTTATCAATTAACTGAACAAAAAAGCAATTTTTTTAATAAAAAACAAACATGAAAGAATTCACTATTCAGCAATCAATTCTTTCAATCTAAACCCTAGGTTTCACAACTAATTCGAAATAGATATTCACCAAAAATTAAGCAATTAACTTACATAAAAGAATTCAGCAGAATTGGAGTATGTACACTGTAATTACCAGTTAAAAGCAAACCCTAATCACTAACCAAACCCTAACTTACCTAAAAAAAACATCTAATTTACGGATAAAATACAAAAAAAATCATAATTACTTGAATAGGTTGACCAAATACCTGTTTTATACTTCGAATTCGGGTCGTATACGGTCGAATAAGCCTGGTCGCCTCTCTTCTTTGTGCGTTTTTGTGCGTATTAAGATTTGGGGAAGAACAGAGCTGCGTAGGTATTTCCCTGATTTAAATCAGTACCTCTACGCAGCGTAGAGATCCCTACGGAGCGTATAAGAATAATCAGTTTACCATTTTACCCTTCTGTTTTGGGGCAATACGAGGCTGACAATAAGGGTAAAAAAGTCATTTAGGAACGCCATATAAGCTGCGTATGGAACTCTACGTTGCCTTGTACTATTATTATTATTATTATTATTGTTATTATTATTATTAATATTATTATTATTATGATTATTATTAATATTATTATTATTGTTATTGTTATTATTATTATTAATATTATTATTATTATTAATATTATTATTATTATTATTATTATTATTGTTGTTATTATTATTATTATTATTGTTATTATTATTATTATTATTAATATTATTATTATTATTGTTATTATTAATATTATTATTATTATTATTATTGTTATTATTATTATTAATATTATTATTATTATTCTCCTGAAACTTACAGAGGCTGCGTAGAGCTCCATACGCAGCATAGACAAAGTTTGTAAAATGACATTTTTACCCTTACAATCAGCCTCATATTGCCCCAAACACAAGGGCAAAATAGTAGTTTAACATGTATAGGTTTTGAAATTTTGGTTTGGGGGGAAATTGTCCGCCTTTTACATACGCAGCGTATGGATCCATACGCTGCCTTTATCGATGCTCATTTTACTGTTTTGCCCTTGTGTTTGAGGCAATACGAAGCCAAAAACAGGGGCTTTTTTGTCCTTTGTACTACATACGCTGCGTAGGGATCCCTACGCGGCGTATATAAAGTTCCATTTTTTATTTTTTTGTGTTTTCCTTTGATAAATAATACAAAAATATGAATAAATTATAAAAATTGAAAATGATACAAACTTTATAAATTAAAAAAATTCTACAATTTATAAATTAAAAAAATTCTACAATTATAAATGTCATTTGGTAATGATACAAACTTTATAAATTAAAAAAATTCTACAATTTACAAAAATACAAGTTTCCGGTTAATCTTCGATTTCATTTATACTCGGTTCTCTGTCTTTGTCTGCGTTAGGATTGATTAACTTGTAGTAGTGCTGTAACCGCGGTCTATACATTTCTTCCCACCGTTCCGCAGCTATTGATCGATGTGTCGACCACAACGGGTTCACTAAAGGCATGGGGTGGTCTCCTTCCAACTTAGCATGTATGAAGTGTCCCCCGTCAACATGTACGAGCGTTATCGCTTGAGGTCGTGGATCTAGTGGGGCATCCCTTAATGGGAAGATGGTAGTGCTCCATTCGATGCTTAGCAGGTGGACGACAATATTATACCTTTGCGCTACGAGAAGCCCTACTTGGGGCATTTCCATCCAGTGACTTGGACCGCACGCTTTCAATGAATTCCATCCGATGCTCTTACGTATTCGTTCAAAGTCTCCTTTGTTATATGTTTCGAATACATGCTTCCAACGCGCCTCGTTATGGCCAATCTCCAGTAGTAAATCTCTTCGAATATTGGGCCATGCGTGTTCCAGAAAACCTAATCTGACAGCCACAGACCTGTACCCACAATGACCGTCTGGGATCACATCTTGTATACGCGATATGTAAGAGTGAAACTCTGAGGGAATTTGATCCTTAAACCTCTCAATGCTTAACAAGTGCTCGTCCCCCTTCATTAATGGAAAACCGTTATCATCCCGCGTCTCCTTCTTTTTATAACTCGTTGAACTGTTTCGTTGCGTTTTAGGTTTTTCAGACTTTCTAACCGAACTAGTTCCACGAGAGCCCTCTGACGGTACGTATGAGCTGTGTCGGGGTAAATCGTACCTATGTTTGGGGGAAGCGGTATATACGTTGCTGTCCTCGCCATAGGAGCTGTGTCTCGCAGCTTCGTCTAACCTCGCAGCTTCATCTAGCCTTTCTTGTACTTTCTTTAATGTAGGCCGACCGCGAGTATTTTGCTGGACGATCGGTGGTTTCTTGGTTGACGATTTCGGGTTGAAGACCGCTTTTATCTTTGAAAGCAAACTCTTTTGCTGAACGGGGGACTGCGCCTCTAAATGTTGCCGCACATTATTTAGCTCTGCTACAACATCGACCTCCTCGTCTACCAGTTTACACGGGAGCAAGTCAAGCTTACGCCAGAATACATCTATGTCGTCGAGTTGTATAATACGCCCTGCACAGTTAAGTTAATACGGTGTGAGAAATAGCTAAATCGTACAAAATAACAAAAGGTTTGTAGTTTTAATATTTTTTACCTGTCTGTTTGTAGTTTTCCAGCCTACAAGCACACGGCAATCCATTGCTGAGCCACATATGGCAACCACATGATGCGTTAAGTTTCCGCAACACCTCCATCTTCCTCAGTAGCTCTTTTTCCAGCAAATCAAGTGCTTCATGGGAAACCTTTCCACGTAGGTTGTCCAACAATCGTTTTCTGTGGTGGTTCATCGTTTTTTCGATGCTCTCAGTGAAACTTTTTTGTATTTCATCGTACTGAGTTTCAACTATATCAATGACGCATCTTGCTATTCGCTCCAATGAACTCCGCGCGTAATGTATCTTTTTAAATTTGCGTGCTGGCTCTCAACTCTGTTGGTGGTGCGCTGACCAAAGTTGCGACACTTATCGGTCCACGCATAAACGAACATTTCTTTATAGTCTTTGAGCCAGTTTTCGTAGAGGTAATCATAGACACCTGCAAAAATAAAATAATGAAATGTAAAAGCGTGTGTAAAATATAATAGATTGGGTGAGTCGTTTGTTGAAGGAACACTTACTTTCTCGGTTGGCAACCACGAGTCGGTTATACATTTTCTCCAAGTTGTACTTGTACATGGGCTCTGATGAAGATTCGCACAATCTATTCCAGTACGACATAAATTTCCCCCAATCTTCTTTATCGAACCCTTTCTTGCAATTTCTAGCTATATTTTGTTGGATGTGAAAGTGGCATAGAAGCCTGGTTGCGTTCGGGAATACTTTAGAACACACTTTAATTAGGGCAAGCTCCCTATCCGTGACTATCACACGCGGCATCATACATTCATGCAATATTGACTTGATCCGCTCAAGCACCCACACGTAGTTACCCCTTCGTTCTTTACAAATAACGGCATGTGCTATACAAAAAGACTTCGCGGTCGACGTCATACCCACAACCTGGAGAAATGGCATGTTGTAGAGGTTTGTTTTGTAGGTCGCGTCGATCAACATCACGTGCGGGAATGCACGCCACATAGTGATTGAATAAGGATGAACAAAGAAAATCTCTGTTACGACATCTGTTTTGGGTTCCTGTCGGGTGTCGTAAATGAATCGGTGGTCGTGCAGCAGGCTTTCCAGTGCCTGAATAGGATTCTTTCCGTCCGCTATTGTCGCTCTAATTTTTTGTACCGCATTTTGCACGTCTTTCTGAACGTGCAGGCTGTCGGGGAACTGCTTTCTTAGGGTTTGAAATATGATACGTGGCTCCATGTTTTGAGCAGTTAGCTGCTCCACTAGCTTGTATTCGGCTTTAGTAAATCTTCGCACAAAAGCGTGGCCCAACAGACTCGTCCTAGGTTCATGGTTATGGTTCGCACAGTCCACTTTTAACTCCCACGTGTCATTCGTCACGTCCCGGATGGCGAGTAATGAAAATGGGCAACCGATTTTTTTGCTACCTGCTTTCCTAACTGTTGCTTTACTACGGTGCTCACCACTACGGTCGCACACAAGCCATACCATCCCAGTAGTACCGCCAAAATTTTTTGATCGGCGGGTAACAATTACGTAACCATACTTCTTTCCCGTTTCTTGTACCCAATTCTTCAAATCAGTTAGAGACATGAAACGCTAAAAAAAAGTTACGTTAATAATAATAATAATAACAATAATAACAATAATAACAATAATTAAAATAACAATAATAACAATAACAATAATAATAATAATAACAATAATAACAATAATAACAATAATAACAATAATAACAATAACAACAATAATAACAATAATAACAATAATAACAATAATAATATTAACAATAATAACAATAATAATATTAACAATAATAACAATAATAATAATAATAATAACAATAACAATAATAATAATAATAACAATAACAATAATAATAATAAAAATAATAACAATAATAATAATAACAATAATAACAATAATAATATTAACAATAATAACAATAATAATAATAACAATAATAATAATAATAACAATAACAATAACAATAATAATAATAACAATAATAACAATAACAATAATAACAATAATAACAATAATAATAATAATAATAATAATAATAATAATAACAATAATAATAATAACAATAATAATATTAACAATAATAACAATAATAACAATAATAATATTAACAATAATAACAATAATAATAATAATAACAATAATAATAATAATAATAATAACAATAATAATGTGATACCTCATTTATTTGAAACGGATTGCCCGGGGTAGATGGTTCATAAAGTGATGTATCGTATCCACTGTATCCACCTTCACCCACGTATCCACTGTAACCACATTCACCCCCATATCTATCGTATCCACTGTATCCACCTTCACCCACGTATCCACTGTAACCACCTTCACCCCCATATCTATCGTATCCACTGTAACCACCCTCACCCCCGTATCCACTGTAACCACCTTCACCCCCGTATCCACCCTCACCCCCGTATCCACTGTAACCACCTTCACCCCCATATCTATCGTATCCACTGTAACCACCTTCACCCCCGTATCCACCTTCATCCCCGTATACCCCGTAACCCGGATACGATTGCTGCGTCGGGTAATATGTTTCATCAACAGGTGCATTCTCAGCACCGTATCCACTTTGTTGCACGTACGGAGATTCATACCCGTATCCGTAATCTGGATACACTTGATGCGCCGGGTAATTTGGTTCATCAACAGGTGGAGTGGGAGTCTTGTTCAAGTCTGGCAACTGTGTTTTTTGATCAACGGGGACTCCAGACACAACCTCCTCCTCCTCCTTGGCAGCATTTGCTCCCCATGTGTCGTTAGAATAGCGCTTACCGAAATAATTATCGGTCCAAAATGATGACATTTTAACAAGATTGAACAAAAAACGGAACAAATGATGTGTAAATTGCTTACTGAAGAAGAATATGAAAAAGAAAGCAGTAGGCAGTGAATTCGAATTGTGAACAGATGGATAAATAGACTTTCACATGACAGTTCAATAGGCAGCGTATTGCCCTCTACTCCCCGTATTACTTTATTCACGTGCCTGGACAACATCGTATTGATGTCAAATCAGTCTGACATACGCTGCGTATTGACCACTACGCAGCGTATAGGGTTACATCTATACGATGCGTATTGATCACTACGGACCCTATGTCAGACTGATTTGACCATGGTACTAGGTTTGACTGTCTGGTTGTGTCCCTACCATTAACATACGCTGCGTATTGATCAATACGCAGCGTATAACCTAACTGGTGTATATATGTAATTAAGTTTCATATTCTAACAGCTCTGGACAGAGGATAAACTGGTTAAGGCGTTGCGGTTCTAAACGAGAGGTCATGGGTTCGAGTCTTGCAAGGGCCGGTTCTTAAATGAAGACCCCCTTTTACCTCTTTTTTGATATTTTTACAAAAATGGTCCCTGAGATTTCGTAAATTTATACAAATGGTCCCTGGTTTTTCGAAAATTTACAAAAAGGTCCCTAAAGTTTCGAAAACTGACAAATATGGTCCCTGAAGTTTCATAAATTTACAAAAATGGTCCTTGTTTATAAGCTACGTATTGCTCAATACGCAGCTTATATAAACCTGGGAAAAAAAATTACACTTCAAACCTACCTAAATGACCCCAAATTTGCATCAGTTTTATATACGCTGCGTATTGACCAATACGCAGCGTATAGAAACTTTGTTTTCTGTGCAATGATTGGTAATCAGGCACTGAGATCTATGGTCTATATACGCTGCGTATTGACCAATACGCAACATATAGGGTTAACCCTATACGCTGCGTATTGGTCAATACGCAGCGTATATAAACCCTAAGTGTGCAGATAGGCAAAGCGAGTGTCTAGATAGTGAGAGCCATGCGAAAATGATCCTTTTGATTGTATCTCCTCGCTACAGCAATACAAGAAGAAGAATAATAAGGAGAAAAAGATGTGGCATTTTATCTATAAGTGTGATGTATGTATATGCAAAGAGATACGAAAGAGATATGTATAGAGTAGGAAATCTAATCAATTTGTAACTCTTAAAATTATATAGATAACATGATAAGTATAAGATGATGTTTATCTATATAATTATTGATAACTAGATTAATCCAATCTAACTTCTAATAAACGATGTCAAAGAATGCCACATAATAACAACTCCCTTAAACAACTTTTTTTAACTAAAAATTGTTTAAAAGATAATTAAGATTACGTATTGTAAAATATAAATATATTCATCTTCTTAATAAATTTTAACAAAATCATATTAAATAAAAAATTTGGATAGGATTTACTATAGACGTAAATTTATTACAAATATCTAAATGTAAATGTAAATTTACATTTATCTATACCGGAATAATTAAAACATAGTCAAATTATACATCTTAATTATTCTTTTGTTATTTTGATTCAACTCACAAAATTAATCGCAAATAAAGAACACAACGACCTAATAGTAATTTTTGGATTTATATTTAAAATGAGTTTTGAATAAATAACAAAATCTAAACTGATTTCAATTATTTAATCAATCATATTTTTCAGATATTGTTATTTATATACTATTAATTTGAAACATTTGTATGCATGTTTAGTTGTAAGTTGTGTTTAAATGTTTGTACTTTCATAAATTATTGGTTGTACCTTAATAATGTATGCATGTTTACTTGTAAGTTGTGTTTAAATGTTTGTACTCTAATCAAATATTGGTTGTAAGTTGTGCTTAAATTGTTGTACTTTAATCAAATAATTGTTTTATTACCTTACCAAATTCAATCTGTTTTTAAGGCATGTATGGTTGTAAATTGTGCTTAAATGGTTGTACCCTAATCAAATAATGGTTTCATTATCTTACCATATTCAATCGGTTTAATCAATTCAAAGTTGTGTTGTTTTATTTGTAAATTATTATTATTATTTATAATAATCTAATTAATTTAGTCAAAATCTTTTATAAATATAATTTGCAACATATTGATGCAATGGTTGTTGTAATGTTTGCATTATGGTTTGTATAGTGGTAATGATATATATTATATATAGATTACGATGAACCTGTCAAACGGGAAAAAGTAGACGCAGGTTCATCGTAACGCGCGGGTCCTAGATCAACTTAGTTATTTTATTTTATGTTTTACGTTTCGGTTTAATTTCTTCGCATTAACACTACAACTTCAGTGTCGGTGGTCGCTGGCAGTGTGGCATTAGTGCTCGTCCCCGCCGCATTGCGGGGTTGCTTAATACTAGTTATTTTGATTAATCAAACACATTGTAGATGGATATGTGTACAAAGAGGTGAAAATAAAAACGAAGTGTCTTGCTTAAAGCACACTTAGGTTTCTAATATTTGTAATTTTAGTCCACCTAACTAATAACCATCCATTAATCTCATTAAGTGAGGGGTAAAATCATCATTCAATATCAAATATTAAAGTAATATTATTTTCCCCTTTTAAACAACGCGGACCCAAACGGTATTTACTCTTCTTATTACTCTTCAGGTATAATTAGAAAAGAAAAAGATAGTAACTTGAGCTATTTTATCCATTATAAGACCTAAAAATATTTCACAAATTTTAATAATATACTTATAGCATTCACATTCAAGCGTTTATCTCCTTCTATATAATTTAACAAAATCCATTGGGAAAAGCATTTATCTCCTTCTATATAATTTAACAAAATCCATTGGGAATAGTCCAATGGTGTTGGTGAGTTAATTAAGGTGTAGGATAGTAGGAGGTCATGAGTTCAATCCACATGGTATGTAAGTTTAGCCATTCAAATATATATATATATATATATATAGGGAGGGGCTCATGCGAGAACTCCATTTATTGTGAGAACAATGAGAACCAATGTGAACACAATCTAAAAAAAACCTAACCCCCACTCCCCCAAGCTAAATGCTAAAAACTAAAACCCCCAAAAAACCTAAAAAAAACCTACCCCCCCCCCCCCAAAAAAAAAAACCTAAACCCCCCTCCCCCACCTCCCAAAAACCTAAACCCCCCCCCCCCCAAGCTAAAATGCTAAAAACTAAACCCCCAAAAAACCTAAAAAAACCTAAATTTTTTTTTCATTTTTTAGGTTAAAATCGCTACTTTTCGAAGTAAAAAAAAAAAAATTAAAAAAGAAAAATTAAATTTTTTTTTTTTGCTTCGAAAAGTATCGATTTTAACCTAAAAATTATTAAAAAATCAAAAAAAAAATTGTGTGATTTTTAGCTATTTTTAGGCATTTTTGGTTGTGTTCACATTGGTTCTCGCGGTTCTCACAATAAGAGGTGGTTCTCGCATGATTTTCTCCCTATATATATAAGTTAACAAAAAAACATATCTTTCTCTAAATTATGTTTAGTTTTTAAAAACCTCACACATCCAACTCTCTATCTATATCTCTATCATACACAATCACTTATTTTATTACTAGGTTAGAACCCCGTGTATTACACCGGTTGAATAAATGTAATTTTATATACTAAATTAAAACAATTATTCTTTAAAAATCTCGTTTATTACACGGGTTGAGCAAATGTAATTTTATATATTAAATAATAAAAAAAATTATATCTCTAAGAACCTCATGTATTGTACTGAATAAATGTAATTTTATATACCAAATAATAAAAACCCATATATTGTACGGGTTGAATAAATCTAATTATATATACTAAATAATAAAAAAAGTTATATCTTTAAAAATACTGTGTATTACACGAGTTAAATAAATGTAATTTTATAACCTTGTATATTACACGGGTTGGATAAATGTAATTTTATAAACTAAATAATAAAAAAAATATCTTTATAAACCCCGTGTATTATACGAGTTGAATAAATCTAATTATATATACTAAACCATCATCATCATCATCATACTCAGTAAATCCCACAAATAGCAAAGCTAAGGTAGGGTCTGAGGAGAGTAAGATGTAGAGGCTGCTTTCAGTAAGACCCCCGACTCGATAGTAGTTTTGCATCAAGCTTTGGACATAATGCACATAACACTCAGCAACCGGGACAAAGACCGATTAGTGCATGTTCCCTTTTGTCTTTCTGCTATCAACGCCACCACATGATGATAATGCATGATTAACCGTCCGCCACTTTTAACGTTATTTTCACAAACTTAGTGAAATAACGTTAAAATTAGTGCAATTTCACTTTTGCCCTCCGAACGTCCACACATATATACATTATTAAAAGTTAGATTAGATTATATATGAAATTAAGTGTATAACAAAAAGTCTTTATGAATTTCATGTAGAATTAATTGGAATCCTTTATTAAAAGTAGGTTAGATTATATATGGGCTTATACGTGTGAGTATTTGTGATTATTGAATGGTTGAATTTTGAGAGTTTTGAAATGTGAATTTGATTGTGATAGATTATATTTTAGTTTTAAAACTTCTAGAATGATTGAATCAAATAAAAGGATTATGATTTCCTAGAAACAAAAATAACTGAGTTTTTTTTTCTGTTCATTTTGAACATGAGCAAATAGAACGATAGCATCTTAATAAAAAATAACTAATTACATATGTGAAACCCAATAATTTTACTTCTGTCCCATTTGAACGGAAAAGGTAAGTACAAACTAAATTTAAAAAAAAAGCAATATGAAAATAAGAGATAGAATAATCGATATTTTTTTTTTCATAAAATAAGAGATAAGGGTAAACTAAATAAAAAGTGTCAATTTGGTAAATAATAATATTAAGTATGAAAAGGTAGGAAATTACAAATGTAGACATCTTCATGAATGACACGTGTCTAAAATCAGGTTTCTTTTATTATATAGTATAGTTTTGTTATTAGGTTAGAAACTTACGTATTACCTGATGTTGGATAATCAACAGAAAAAAAGAAAAGAAATATTTTTGTAAAAAATATTAAATATACATTAAATAAGCTGAATTTTATGATTTAATATTATTATTTGATTGAAGTATAAAACGGGATAATGAGATCCTTTATTAGAAATAAGATTCTAAATATACCATGTATAAAAAATTATATATGTTCTACATGTGTTGAATAAATTCTTTTAACGAAATAGTTGATTAAAATAAATATTTTTATTTTAATATGTGATTATTAGTTATTCTTGACCTTATCATCAAAATATAAAAACAATTAAAAATACCAGTTAAATAAAATCTTTATCTTTATAAATATTTAAAACGCTAATATATTTTTTTAGATTTTAATAATTAATATATGATTATAATAATTAATATATTATTATTAGTTATCTTTGTCTTTATCATTAAAATCTCTTCTAAAATTTTAAATTTAATATTATCAATAATAACTTTCCATAATAAATATTTAGAAAAATAATTAAGACTGTCTCATAAAACGCCATGTGTCCCTAACATGGTTTCTTTTATTATATGTAATTTAATATTATCAATAATGACTTTCCATAATAAATATTTAGAAAAATAATTAAGACTGCCTCATAAAACGCCATGTGTCCCTAACATGGTTTCTTTTATTATATGTATAGATTTCTTTCTCTTTCCAACACACTCACAATATAAAAACAGAGACTTAAATATGAGCCTCTAAATATAGAGGTTTAGTTTAATATCTATAAAACTTTCTCTATTATATGTAGTAATATTTTTGTTGTTTTCTCTATTTGTTTCTCTATATTATAGAGAATGTATTAATATAGAGGCTTCAATGTGAATGCTCTTAGGTAAGAGTGAGAAATCAAATTGTGCCATAACACTAAAACTATTGTGTCACACCTCAATTTCCGGTGGGCCCGGACAGTGGGTTTATGCGTGAGGATTGGGTAACAGTTCACAATTTGCAGTGAAAGATAGAGTGATAAAGTAACAAATATAAAAACTTGAAATATATTAAATAAAATTTGTAGCATCTTGTTCGGTAGAAAATATCCCACAGGGTAGGATCGAAATAAAAAAGGACTTAAGACATCATAGAATTATAGTCGTGGAGCCGCAAATTCCAAAGCTTATGGCCGAACGAATCCAACATATTATTCAGGTTCGTCACCTACGGTTAATCTTTAAAAATACGTCAGTTTTCGCTGATAAATATTATTAACCGAGACGTTTTAAAAAAAAAACATTTTAAAAAGATATTTTTATTCAATAATCATTGGAATAATTTCTTTTATCGAATTACAAGTTTGTCGTACATTCGGGAACAAGTATTATAACCAGTATGTGATTAATAAACAGCCCAAAATTATTTGTGTCTGTCAGTTGTATGCCTACACCCCACACTTAATGGCAATTTACAATTAAATAAATTGGGGGATGCCCGAATATGGTAATATTAACCCCCAAATGTTTAATGTGTTATAGAAAACGAAACGGATTAAAACGAATATCAACATTTGTAAGCATGTGCCCATTTGTGATACCCGTACCAATTGGCATTGCCATATCTCAAGTTTTAATATAAAAGTGGCTAAAAAGTATATACCTTTGCTAGATGTCTAAAACAGTGTATTTGGTTCTCGTAGCAAAGGCGTATTCAAAGTTTATTAATCCTAGATGCGATTATCTGGATGGCTCTATAGTCGCGAGCGAACAAAATTATTATCCGTTAAAATATTTATGGGTCATTGGTAAGTCTTTAACTTTGACCCGTTAACTTAGAATTACGCTCGGTTCCACTAGATTAAGCGTTGACCGGATAGAATGTGGTTTATACCCGTCTGAGTAAGAAGTCTCGTGTGATACAGGTTATTTAACCAAACATTCTGATTTGGAAAGGTTTTGAAAGCCTTTGACCCGTTACGACTAGTTTAGACAGTTTATGCCTTTGTAACTAGTCGGGCGCGTATAAACATATTCGGGTGGTTGAATAAGTTTATGACAAGTCCTACATGTTTTAATATTTTTTATAATGTTATTTGATTAGTCTCAAAGTCAGAATGCATATTGCATAAGCGTAAAACCATTTTATTTATTGTTCGCCACAAGCACATTTTTTACTTTTTAAGTAATATATGTTTTGACCTGTGTAGACGTGATGATTAGAAGGTATAATTCCAGGTAATTATTCCTTAAGACATTACAATCAACGGGTAAGTTTTAATCAGATTTTTGGTTGACCAATCGGGCTAGAATAAATTGCTTGACTTTCGACTAGAAATTGAAAGCTAAACTGAAATTGACTTAAAGGAATTAGTTACGAATACTTGCTAAACATTTAGGTCTTGGAAGAGGAGACTCCTAAAGATTAGAAGCAGCTCCGAAGCAGATTGAAGTGAATTGAGAAGGTGTGAATGGAACTGATGAACAAAAGGCCTTATTTATAGTTGATCAAGTGAAAGGAGAATGTGTCAAGTGTTTTCAGAGGTTCTCAGGTGTTGATTAGTGAGAAATAGAGTGGAAAAATTCGTGTAAAGTTGGCTCAAGAGCAAGGCTATAGCTGGCAACAAGGATCTGCTGTTAGCGACCCCTTGTACGAACCGTAAGGGGTCATACCTTGCGATCCGTAAGGGGTCATGCCTTGCGATCCGTAAGGGACTTGGTGCTCATGTGATTTTTGAATCCCCTTGTCGCAAGGGACTGTCAAAAACTATAATTTCTCCTTTTTGCATTTCAAGCCTCTCAACTTTATTCAACGCCCTTTTTAGTAACTTTTGTCCCTATCCTACAACAAATTTGAATTATTTGGAAACTTTTTAGACATGTGTCACACTAGGATTTGATAAGATTATTCAAGTTGTTACACATTGTGTTATAAAACACAATTTCAATGTTATAGTGTTTCATATACAAAGATTAATAAGAAGAGTAAATTATACATGAACAATAAGAAGAATGTGTTTGTACATACTAAGGGTGAAATGAGGATTATAATGTTTATATTATAATGTTTCAATTTACTCTCTGTGAAAACTCGTATTTTTTAAACCTTCCATCGTGCTTTGATGTAACTTGTATGAACAATACATGACTTATTGATATGATTTGATTGCAAGGGAGTGCTATGAATCTGAATGTTATGTGTTAGTATGAATGAAATTGGATGGAATGTTTAACCGTGTAAAGGGTTGCTAAATGTTAAGTGTTATTGAGTTTTAATTTGAGCATGATCGCAAAACACCGTTGAGTCGCACACCCTACCCTTGATCGTACACCTTCATATTGTGCACTATTGTTCTCGGCCCAAAAACCCAACCCACCCGTGTATTTGCCTACGGCCCAACAAGTGAGCCCGGCTCACCCTATGCGCATACACATCCTTCATGGGTGATGTGTTCCTCATATTTCACAAAACACAAGGATTGTACCAAACCCTTATTCCCTTCCAACTTGTGCGACGACAGCAAGCATACCCTCATTTCTCGGTCATGACTTCCCTTCTAACGGTGCTATCTTCTTGCTCGCATCTCTCTCACGGTTAGTACGGAATCATTGTTTAATTCGAGCATCTTAGTGTTGTCTTGCTCCCTGGTCTTGTCGTTTCTTTGAATGAGATTATGGCTGCGATTTTATGATTCCCGTTGCTTATATGTATTTCGTGTTCATAAAACTTTCGGCAAACACCCTTTATGCAGTAAACTAGGGGTTTAATGTTAGTATGCTAATACCTTCGTTGATATAAATCTGGTTATGATGATCATGATGTCGAATTAGGGACAAAAATCGAATGATGATGATTATGATTTTTTATTAGATTTGATATTGATAGTCTTGTGATACTTGATAAACTGATTACTTGATTTTAGTGATCCGTGGTGCTATGCGATCCGTTTGAATGTTGCTATGATGGTTGATTGTTGTTTGCAATTAATTTGGAAAGTGTGTAACTGATAAAATGATTGTAACCGACTACCATAATTTAAGGAATGAACAACTGTAAATGACGTAGTCTCGACTTGAGACCTCATGGTTCCGACTCGAGACCAAGCATCATCAAATGAGAGAACCCGAGACCAGTGGTTCTGAGTCCCGGTTGCGACTCGAGACCTGACTCGAGACCTTGTAGTCTCGACGAGTGAACTCATCACACGAGATCGCTGGTTGCGACTCGAGACTTCAGAGATTGCGAGTCGAGACCTCATGGTCTCGACTGATGATCATTGTTGAAATAGAAAATGGGCCCAGAAATGTAGTGGGCCGCACAGCTGAAACAGGTCGCGTGTTAATTGGACTTATGTTATGCTATTGGGCTGTACACTGTGAACTGGTGTGTTATGTGTTTACGTAAATTGTATGCGGTATGTTATACGTGCTATGCCATGATCAGTGCTTGGGTACAACCTGTATAATACGTGTACTACAGTAGGTGTGCTAATTGAACCAAACCTTACTTGTATGGTAATAATAATAGGACGTGGTTGAGCACATTAGTTCAAGTTACAAAATCTACCGAGCAAATCTAAGGTGAGTTCACTGCTCTTTTTCAAGCATGCGTCCCGGGGAGGGACATCTGGTAAATATTCCGGGGAGGAATACTGGGTTAATGGGTTTAACTGGAATGTTAAACATGGGATGTTGGTTAATACACTCATACCTATCATTTAAGTCCCATCATATACCGAATTAGTTGACGGGGAGGCAACGGGGTTATTAGTTGATAGCGCTATTAGGTTTGGCACCCTCACACCGTGTCGGGGAGGACGGGCGTGAACTAATTACCTTAACCACTCGACCAATGTTTGATAGAGCATTGGGGAAGGGTAAACAATCTGGAGCCATCTTGCGGTAATCGAGTTATTAACAACATTGTATTTTTCTTGAAATGCTTAAAACTGATATCTGGTAACTAAACGTTTTAACAAACTTTGAACTCGCCAGCGTTATGCTGATACGCTTGTCTGTATGCTTGCAAGTCGTTAGGTTTATGGATTTGGAATTTGCTGTCTAGGAGCGCTGGAGTGGTCATGGGTCGAGTCTCTTGGATCCACATGTCATGTTTGTTGGTTTCGTACATTGGCTTTTAAACAATTGAATAACAATTTACTTTATGCTTCCGCTGAACGTATTGGTTTTATATTATGTTTTGGAATTACTTTAAGTAATAGATGGAAACTTTTATATAATATTTTGTAAATAGTTCAATGTGATTGGTGGCTAGATCCTGGTACGTCACACGCCTAGCGGGGTCCCGCATGTGGTATTTTGGGGGTGTTACGGATTGGTATCAGAGCCACTGGTTATAGTGAACTAGGTTTTAAAACCAGACTATAACTGAACAGTTTTGAAATCGACCATGACACTCCACTCCAGATGGCAAAGTTCGTCTATTGTTTACTTATTGTATTGCATAGCTAGTGTACTCATACGCATGACATGACATGTGGATGCACACTTGGCACTATAGCATAGATTCGTGTGTTGTCTGACCGTGTTATGAAATTTATAGTGTGACATTTCCTCTAGACTTTTGTGATCCATATTTTATGTTGCCCATTTGCCTTGTTACTCGTCTTATCACCCGAATTTGAAGAACCTTTTAGCATGAGTTAAGAGGAGCTGAGATAAGCATGCAAACCGCATTATCATTATGGGTGCACACATAATAATAAAGTTGGGTGCATGTGAGTCCCAATGAGGCTTAACAAATGTGAAAGGGGTTCTGTTTCGTTACCTGGCGTGATGGTAGGACTCAGTAATCCGTAGAAGTCATAGCGATGTTTGACTCCTACTCTATTCCGGCCTCTAATCTTTTCCACTTTTCTTTTATAGAATCATGAGTGGACGTGGTGGACGTAACGGTGGACGCGGCGGTGGACGGGGCAACATTGTTATATCCCAGGCGGAGCTAACCGACTTGATCAACACTCGCGCGACTGAAGCTCTAGCAGCTCAGTATGCTGGTATGATATGTACCAAACGCTCTTTATTCCTGTGTCATCTACTCGACTCTCACTCGTGCGTTGTAATTTTCTCTTATCTTTAGGTCAACATGCCAACCAGAACCAGAACAACCCACCTGCTTGCACTTTTAAGACCTTGATGGATTGTAAGCCACGGACTTTTAATGGAACCAAAGGAGCAGTGGGGCTACTTCGTTGGTTTGAGAAAGCCGAGTCAGTTTTCGCTATGTGTAACTGTCCCGTGGGGGACCGGGTGAAGTACGCTACAGGCACACTAGAGGATGGTGCCTAACTTGGTGGAATGCCCAGGTACAGATGTTAGGTATCGAAATGGCAAATGCCACTACATGGGATGACTTCAAAGAGTTGATGCGAGAGGAGTACTGTCCTCGTGACGAGATTCAGAAACTAGAGAATGAGTACTACAATTTGAAGATGGTGGGGTCCAAGATCGAGGCTTACACGAAATGATCTTATGAACTGGCGAACATGTGTCCTAATTTATCACGACCACCACATCGGAGAATTGAACTGTATATCAACGGTTTAGCGCTGCAGGTCAAAGGTTTGGTCACTGCTATAAACCTTGACAACCTGCCTCGGATCATCCGCTTAGCACACAAGATTTCAGATCAAGAGGTCGAACGTGGTTCGTTACCACCACGTGTTTCTGCTACAACCCCTACTGCTACAGCTACCACGCCTGCTAGTGATAACAAGCGAAAATGGAACGATGCTGACAAAGCAACCAACACAAGCCAATCGCAGAAAAAGCCCGACAACAGTAATAGTCTTAGTTTCAGTCAGTCGTCCTTTGTTAACCAAGGTCAGAACAGCAATCCGAACCAAGGCTCCTATGCGGGAAGGCAGCCAAAGTACAACAAATGTAACTACCATTATCGTGGACCGTGTGTCCGAGCCTACCATAGGTGTGATAAGGTGGGCCATATGGCAAAGGATTGTAGAGCTCCGTTTCCAAAGCAACAACAACAACAGAATCAACAACAGCAGCAACATCAGCAAAGGCAGCAGCCCCATCAAAACCAAGGCAATAGAAAAGGGTGTTTCTAGTGTGGGGACGAGGGTCATATTAAACGGGATTATCCTCAGTTGAACCAGAACGCCAATGACAACAACCGTCAGAACAACAATAACAATGCTGGGAACAACAATAACAACAATAATGGGGGCAATGGTGCTCGCGGAAGAGTGTTTACAATTGGTGCTGGTGATGCTAGGAACGATGGCTATGTCGTGACTGGTACATTTTCTGTGAACAATCTCTTTGCTTCTGTGTTATTTGATTCCGGTTCCTATTGGAGTTATGTGTCTCTGGAGTTTAGTCGACATTTAGGGTTAACTCCCACACCACTAGAAGCCAAGCATGTAGTAGAATTGGCTGACGGTAAGTCAATTGAGGCCTCACACGTCCTTTTTGGGTGCAAACTCGATCTTGTGGGTCAAGTGTTTGACATTGACCTCCTTCCTGTCACACTCGGTAGTTTCGACGTAGTGGTTGGTATGGACTGGTTGTCCAAGCATCATGATGATATACTTTGTAAGGATAAAATCGTACGTATACCACTCCCTGGTGGAGAATCTCTGTCTGTTCAAGGTCATCGAAGTGGTGCATTGGTTAGCATCATTTTAGAAATGAAAGCCCAGAAATGCTTACGAAAGGGCTATCCTGCTATTCTAGCTCTCATCACCGACACCCAACCTGAGGAAAAGAGGATCGAAGATTTACCCGTTGTCCGTGAGTTTCCCGACGTGTTTCCCGAAGAACTTCCAGGTTTACCTCCACATCGTCAAGTGGAATTCCAGATTGATCTTACACCAGGAGCAGCCCCGATCGCTCATGCTCCTTACCGTCTTGCACCAGGAGAGTTGCAAGAACTGTCTAATCAGCTCCAAGAACTGTTGGATAGGGGCTTTATTCAACCCAGTTCCTTGCCTTGGGGAGCCCTAGTCCTATTCATGAAGAAGAAAGATGGATCCTTTAGTATGTGTATTGACTATCGGGAACTCAACAAGGTAACTGTCAAGAACCGTTATCCCTTACCGCGCATCGATGATCTATTCGACCAGTTGCAAGGGTCAAGTTTATACACGAAGATCGACTTAAGATCGGGCTATCATCAGATGAGAGTCCGAGAGGAGGATGTTCCTAAAACAGCTTTTCGAACGCGTTATGGCCATTACGAGTTCCTTGTCATGCCATTCGGGTTGACCAATGCACCAACAGTATTCATGGACCTCATGAACCGTGTGTGCAAACCGTATCTCGATGATTTTGTTATCGTGTTTATCGATGACATCCTGATTTATTCCAAGAGCAAGGAGGACCATGAGCGGCACTTGCGTCTTATCCTAGAGCTTTTGAGGAAGGAGCGATTCTACGCAAAATTCTCTAAATGTGACTTCTGGATTCGAGAGGTACACTTCCTTGGCCACATTGTTAATGAAGCAGGAATACACGTGGATCCTACTAAGATTGATGCTATCAGAAATTGGGCGGCACCAAAGAACCCTTTGGAGGTGTGACAATTTCTTGGTCTCGCTGGGTATTATCGCAAATTTATTAAGGACTTCTCGAAGATCGTTCAACCTCTCACAGCACTAACACAGAAAGGCGTTGTATATTCTTGGGGAACGAAGTAGGAGGATGCTTTCCAGCTTCTAAAACAAAAACTCTGCAGTGCACCAATTCTGTCCTTACCCGAGGGTACTGAAGATTTCGTGGTGTATTGCGATGCTTCTATTCAGGGTCTTAGTTGCGTGTTAATGCAACGCGAGAAAGTGATAGCCTACGCTTCTCGCCAATTGAAGACTCATGAAAAGAATTACACGACCCACGACCTAGAGTTGGGGGCCGTGGTTTTTGTTGGTGCATACGTCTGTCGACTTCGTCTTGTATCGAGTCTTGTATTGTTTTAGTTAGACCAGGGCACGAAAAACAAGGAAATATGTGTTTATGGGTAATTTCGCTTGAAATGACACATATGCCATTTCAAACGAAATTAACATGCTAATTCCGTTTGTGTAATTACGTGCGGAATTAGATTCCATTTGAACAGTTTCAAACGAAATCACCTCACCTATAAATATCTGATGTTCCTTGTCATTTGTAACGATTCTGATTCCGGTAGCGAAGCTCTGCCGAAGTGTCTACAGCATTGTAATCGATCTGATATCAATCAAAAGACAGTTTAAAGTGATATTCTTGCTGAATTGACCTTGATACGTTTGTTTCCGCCTTTCGTATTGAGAAAAACTATTCTGATCGACTCGTTTGGGTCACAAAACGTTCCTACAAGTGGTATCAGAGCTCAGGAGAAAGAGTTCTTACCAATTCAGCTGCAAATTCTGATTTCTAAACCTTCTTTTCAAAATTAAACAACTTTTCGCGGTCAAAATGGCTTGATTTTCTCACATTATATGTGTAACAGTGTTTTAATAAACCCTAGAAAGAATCAGACTCTAATTCAATGTAAAACATAATCAATTTTTGAAAAAAAACTGTCCGAAAGTTTAATTCCGTTCGAAATTGATATAATCTCGCTTGAACATTGCCATATTTCACACGAAATCAGGTCGTAATTTCGTTTCAAAGGTGATTCCGCTTGAGTGTGAGTATCAGTGTGTCATTCCGCATGAAATAGCAGTTGATTTCACACGAAATCAGCTATTTCGTTTGAAGTTAATTCCGCACCAAAAGAGGATTGATTCCGTGTGAAAGGTTGATTCCGTGTGAAGAGGTATTTCGTTTGAGAGGGTTATATCGTGTGAAAGAAGTAATTTCGTTTGAGAGCTAATTTCGTATCAAGAGAGATTTCGTTTGAAAGTGTCAGAGTTTTGAGAAACTTGTTACCGAAACATGGAAGAGGAATTTTATAACGCATTTGCTACTACCCCGACTACTCCGGCTAGTGTTACTCAGAACTTGAACATGGAAAATGAAACGGGCACTAGGCAAAAACCACCTAAGCTTATGAATATTGAAGAGTACAAAGGATGGGAAGAACGATTTGAGAATTGGGTTCAAGCAAATTATTTAGATGCTTGGGAATGTGTGGAAACGAAATATGTTAGACCATTGAATGATGATGAGGAGGAGATTGCTATTAAAGATCTAAGTGTTGATGATAGAAAGAAATACAAAAATGAAAAGATGATGATTAGTCTATTGCATCAAGCAGTTGAGGAAGATATCTTGGTCTTACTTCAACACAATGGAAGTGCATATTCAATCTGGAGAGCTTTAAAATCAAAATTTGTTGGAAGTAAAGAGATGATCAAGAACAAAAAGTCACTTTTGAAGAAAGAATTTGATCTATTTCGAGGTTTGAGAACTGAGAGCACCAGGCAGATTATTGAAAGATACTGCAATTTGTTAGTTCAAATGAAAAGGTGAGCATCAATAAAGATAATGAAGAGTTGATAGAAAAGTTGGCTGATGCATTGCCACATGAAACTTGGGGCACATATCTCATGATGTTAAGAAATAAGAAAAATTTTGGGAATCTAACACTGAACAAGTTCATTGAAAAGCTTGAAGCTCAAGAGATGGAGCAAAGAAAGATCTCAAGAATGAAAGATTTTGATGGAGAACAAGATATTGGTTTGTATTACAAAGGAAGTATCAGTGACAAAACTAATATGTCACCAAAGGTTGAAACTACATTCAATGCTAAGAGTTCGTCTAGAGGGTCATCTAAAGGATCAAATAGCAAAAATGAATTTTCTTCATATCCATCATTTGATCCAAATTTTTCAACAACCAAGAATGGCAAGAGATTACAATGCAACATTGTTTTGAATCTTGAAAATGGTGAAAATTTCTCGGAAGAGGTTGCAAAAGGTCACATGTCATTGTTGGGAACTGTATTAGAATCATATGAAAGTTTAGTTGCAGGAAAGATCGGGAATCCAATGTTAACAAAAGAGGATTACGATCAGATTGATGCTGAGGAGGTGGAATTGATGGATATAAAGTGGTGTTTGGCGAGTGTTTTGAGAAGAGCCGAAAAGTTTAAACAAATTACGGGAAGAGATGATTTCCGTGATGCAAATGTTTCTACTTTAGGATTTGATAAATCTAAAGTTACTTGTTTTCGATGCAGGGAAAAAGGACACTTCAAGAGAGAGTGCACAAATCGAGAAGCAAGTGGAGCTCAAAATCCGTTCAATAACAATGATTATTATCGGAAAGCAATTTATCATCAAGTTGCTCAACATCAACAAGAACCACAAACTGCACATGCTAGGAAGACAATCGAAGATTCATCAAAGAGAGCTTGTATGGTGAATCAAGATGATAAAAAATCAACAAAAAATTTCAGTTGGGATAAATATGTTTCAGCTGATAATAAAGCATGTCTGATAAACCAAGATGATGAAAAATTACCAGAAGGGTTTAGCTGGGCAAATTTTAGTTGGGATGATTATGATCCTAACAAAACTTCAAATCACAAAGCTTTTGCTGCTCGAGTTGCTGAAGATAGTGATAATTATGATGATTATTATGCAAGAAGAATGGAAAAGCATTTAAAAATGATGGAGGAGAGTGACAGTGATGATGGAAAAGCTAAAAAGAAAAAGAAGAAAGTTAAAAAGCCTATCAGCAGTGATGATGAAGAAGTTCCTGTGATAAGGAAGAAAATAAAAGATATTCCAGCTTTCCTAGTAGAAGTTGAAGCTGATGCATAAAAGGTTCATGTGATATGTGAAAACGGTGAAGCAGTGAAGAAGCAGAACAGTACATTGATTCATAACATGAACAGATTGAAGGAATCTTATGATGTTCTGAACAAAGTAATGAATCAATACAATCAATCTAGCAGTAAACAAGCAACAGCTATGAAGACACTTCAAGGAGCTTTCATGACTAAACAGAAAGTCGTTAATAATTACATTGAAAAGTGTGCTGTTCTGGAACAAAAACTGGAAACTCAGCGAATTGAAACAGAAAGAGTAAACCGTTTGTTAAAAAGTTACTCATGTACTTCTTATGTCATTGACAGGATTTATCCAACAGTTGACGACATTTGATGAAGATGAAGTATCTGAAGACAAGAGTTCTGAAAAGAAAAAGGATACTAAAGTGAGGATTTCTGGTAAGAAACAAAGTGCCAGTTATACAAAGTGTCCACCCTCGCTTGAAAATGGATATTCTCCTAGAAATCCAAATTCAGAAAGAGTAAAAAAGGCAACCAATTTACAGTGGGAGTCTGATGTCACACCCCGAAATATCAGAGCATTGGCGTGACTGGACTGGTATCTTCATTGCACAGTGGAAGCAAATAAAGCTAAGACTTCTAGAAATTGAACGCCGCTAAGTACTCGAAACTCCAATGGTTCTCCTATTCCAACCGTGCCTTGTCTTAGAACTGTAACCTGAGAAAGAAACATGCGAAAAATCAACATAAAGTTGAGCGAGTTCATAGTTTGTTTGTAAAAGATTTGAAATAAATCTTTTGAGTTGTGAAAGATTTGAAATAAATCTTTGGAGTAACCGGTTTTTGAAATAGTATTGAGAAAATGAATTTAAAAATCATTTTCTTGCCAAGTTATATGGAAACATTGTGTTTGTAACACAGTATGTTCATAAAAACCATGTATTTGTAATGTTCGTAAAACCGTCAATGCCCACCCTGACTTTGACTCCATACCCGCATAATCCTGTGCTTTAAATTTTGTATAAAACATGGTATTTAATTTGTATGAACAAGTAGTTTCGTAAGTATATATGTCCCTGGTATGTAGCAAATAAGGAAATAAAGAGATCACCAATGGTTTGCAAGGCCATTGATATGTGTGAAGTGCAAGTAGGAAGACTCAAACCTAGCGGATTTTGCGTTGGGCACAAAGTCACCCCGAGGTCCGTACTGTTGGGCCTGGGGCTGGGCTCACTACACCCAGATAGATCTACCGCTTACGTCCCTCGGTCCTACAATGAGGATTAATGGCCTCCAGTTCCCGCCTACCCACTCACATGATCTAAGTAGTAAACCCTCCTTACGCTAATCATACCATGTATAAAATTCCCTGGTCTCCCCGACCCAATCCCTGGTCACCCTGACCGAAAATTCCTGGTCACCCTGACCGAAAATCATTCACATTTCAAAAATAAGCATTTGCATCATACTTGGTACTCGTTCTCACCAAGAGTGCTTCTTGTATTTACCCGTAGTTTAGAAAACTAGAATTCGTGGGTATGCATATTCCGAAAGATACGTTTGTTTGAAAACCGGTATGTTTAGTATAAACATTTCGGAAATCATTTGTGTTCCTCGAAATCCCTTCGTAATATGATTTAGAAATACGAGTTTTGCGTTTGTTCAAAACTTTGTATGTTTTTGCAAAACGTGCATGTCTTTCCACCCCGAAAACATTTACAAAAATGTAAAACAGTAAAAAGTGGGGGTTATGAACTCACCTGAATATTCTTGTGCAAAGCTAGCTAATTACGACTCCGTGATGTCGTTTCCAAAGTGAGACTCGCTAGCGTGCATTCTACAATATTCCTAACACGGAATATCTAATACGTTTCTAAATAAACGCAGTACCTAAACTACGTGTCATCGAGCTCTACCGAATCGTTAATCGAATGATTCAACAGTAAGTAGTTAACTTATCGGAAATGATTAAGTCATATTTGATAAGTATCGTTTTATTGTCGATAATAGCCAATAAGTCTTGAAAAGACTGGTTTCTCGAGGGATTTGAAAGTAATTAAATATTTATATCAAAATATATAAATACTTCGTTATAATTGCGTTAGCCGTCTCGAGTAGTCGTATGTGTATGTATCGAGTATCCATATGAAAATAATATATAACAACTTGTATTATATATATCACGTCTTGTGTATATTTGCCAAAAATATACGTATATGCCGTTTCGGCGCTTGAAATAAATATATAAAATATATTCATTTTATAAAGGAATTGTCGAAATTCCGAAGTTTATAATAAATATAATAATTATATTTATTTGTTGTAAATAAATTTCCGACTCGTCATTTATTGTAAATTGTAAAGTGTTATCGAAAGAAACTATATGCTTGTATTCGTCTTTCCAAAATATCATTTGAATCCGATGTTTGTTTTATAATAAAACGCGTTCCTTTTTATGGATTTTCTCGAAAAACGGGCAGAGTTTCCTCTGTTTTTGGACGCCCCCGACAACACATGTTGTCGTTATTTTTCAAAAACCATTCAACAATCAATCATAATATATCAAATTTGCTAAATATTTCCAAAAACGTAAACTATAAATAGATCGTTTCGAGCTCGTTTATCACGTAATGAATCATAATAATAAAGATAACAAAATAAACGCGCCGTAAATTTTACCAAGTCCTTCTGTCGAGTCGCTTGACTGAGTTGACCGAGTCAACTGAGTTGACTCAGTTTGACTTGTTGAGTTGACTGAGTCAACCGGGTTTGACCCGAGTTAACCGAGCCAAAACTGAAGCTGACCCGTAGCCCGAGACCCGAACCGCACTGTTGACTTTGTTGACCGCCTTTGACCAGATTTGACCGTATCCAAAGCCAAACCAAACTTGAAACTTCCAAATCTCAGAGCTGTGATGTTACCGGTGCTGCTGGTGACTCCCACGTCGGTCGGCAGTGGGGTCGGCCCCACCACCATCATCACTAACAACAACAGCAACGTCATCATCATCGTCGGAACAAAAGAAAATGGTAGGGACTTACCGGAACTTTGTCGAAGCATACGCACCACTGCCGCTGTTTAACTCCACTGCCGTGAGCCTCCACAGCCACCGCCATGAGCGGCGGCGCCGCTCTCTCTCTCTCTTCCGCTACATCTCTCTCTCTCTCTCTCTCCTGCGTTTCACTCTCTCGTCTCTCTCCCTGAGTCGCACCGTCGCACCACCACCGAAGAGTGGTGGTGGTGGTTTGTTTTGCTGTTCGAAAGAGGGATGGGGGGGTTGCTGTCGTGTGCGATCGGGGAAGGCAGGGGAGTCGGCAACCGGCTCTGGTCACCGGAACCGAGAGAGGAAGGGGGTGGCTGGGTTGGGTCTTGTTTGTGAAGGGGAGAAGGTTCCTCTATGTCTGTACATGTATAGATCGAGAGGGGAGAGATGAGGGTAAGTGAAAATGTGTTTCGTTTTAGGTTCTGTGTTTCCATTTGTGTGTGTATCGAGAGAGAGGAGAGTGGGTAATTAAGTTGTCTGCATATGGTGTTTTGTTTGTGGAGGGTATGGACCTTTAATATAGAGATGTAAAGAAGAGATCTTGTGAAATCTTGTAAATATATTGTATAGATTTTCTCTAGATTTTGGAAACATTGTCTAGAGATCTTGTAAACTTGTAAGATTTTTGTAAATCTTGATAGAATTTTGTAGATCTAATATATTATGTGTAGGTTTAGGCTTGTGGGTTTTGGGCTTGGGCCCGGGGCCTATAAGCCCATCTCGTGTGAAAGTGGCCCGTAAATCCTACGAGACCCGTTGTCAGAACCCGAACTCCGTTTATCATCAAAAGATAAGATTTTCGTATTAAAATACATAAAATACGGTCGGTAGTCGTTGTTTGCACGCCCGTTCGTTGATGACGGTAATAATCGCGAAAAATTATATCGTTGTCGTCTTTAATCCGTTTTTCGATCCGGTTTCGACTGTAGTCACTAAAATTTCATTACGGAGCTAAATTTAGCGTAAAATATTCGTGGAAAGTCTGTATTTATCGACGTTGTCCGTATTTTGTACGGTATCAGTTCGTTGTCGCGTCATGTTCAGCAGATTTCCCGTAAATCACCACACGCGCACTGTATAATCAAATAAATGTTCCTGGGCCCTCCAAGGGCCTAATTAAGTTAATTTGCGCTGTAAACACTATTTATTATCGCGTTAATCACCTGTTAATCACGTAATTATGAGCCGTAAATCACGGGTTGTCACATCTGAGTTTTCAGAAAATTTGCCAGACAACATTGATGTTACTTTCACATCGTCTTACACTGATCATGAGTCCGAATTAATAAAGAAAGTGGTCGATCAGGTGTTGGATAACAATGAAACCGAGGAGTCAAAGTTGGAGTCAAACTCGGAGTCAAAGTCTGACAAGTCAAAATCAACTGTCAAAAAGGAGAAACGGGTTTATAATAAAGAATTTATGCTATCAAAATATAATTTGAATGACGAAACATTTAAAGTAACTTATACTTTGAATGATTCTGACAAATTATATTATAATGATGAATTTCCAATAAGAGGTGTTAAAACTGAAATGATCAAAAAGGTTTTCAAATTAACAGAAATTAATATTTCTGAAATAATAGATGTAAATCTTTCTGAAATTCCTAAACCTTATACCTCAAGAGTACAACAAAGAGAAAACAAGAAAAATGGTTACAGTTCTAGTTCAGGTTATCGAAAGAAACAAAACCATAACGATAATTTCAAAAGAAAGGGATTAAGATTTATTCCACCGAAAAATTATAAAAATGAGAAAACTTATAAAACAAAAACTGTGTTTGTTGCAGGAACATCAACTGAAGAAGAAAAAGAGCAGTTGTTCAGAAATCAATTAAACAAAGAATTCCTTGCTAAGAAGCAAGAAGAAATGAATAAGGAAGTTGCTCAGAAAAAGGAAACAAGAACCTGTTTTCAATGCAAAAATGTTGGTCATATTGCCAGGAATTGTCCAAAGGCAATTCAACCAAAACAGGGAGTTTCTGATAAAATGAAAGAAAAGATGGTTGAAAATGAACCACCAATCAAACAATTCAAAGTTTTCAAAAATTCGAAGTTTGAGGTTGGTGAATGTTCAAAAAGGTTTTACAAGAGAAAAGCAAATCTTGACAATCAAAAATGGGTTTTTTTAGAAGTCTGATGATAGTTCTAGCAATGATTATGATTCGTCAAAATCAGAGGAGCTATCTTCTGGTGATGAATCTGATTTCATAAAGTCAGAGGAGCCACCTGTTGAGTTAAAATTGAAAACTTCAGTACCGCCAATGGATGATGTCAATTTTCCACCATTGAGGGCTGGAAATTTTAAGCAAAAAGTTGGTAAAGTAGAGATTTCAAATCAATTTTTCTCTGAAAAGAAAGATTTTGATATTGAAAAGGCATTTAATCCCAAAGTGCAACATATTTTTGGTAAAATGGTTGATGGGAAGGTTAAAGGGGTGAAGGAGTTTTATGAGAAGAAAACGAAGAAATCAGGTAACAATGGGTCGTCCTAGGTTTGTGACTGGGATGGAACCTATTATGATGATTAAAATCCGGACTTGCCGGAGCTCCCAGGTTGGTAAGAGTGGAGCAGGAATCGGCATCTTTCTTGAGAAATTCACGTTGGTGATATTTCTACTTACACGTGGTAAATCAGGGACATTAAGTTGTACTTGATTTTCTACAAGTGGTGTTTGTTGATTGAACTTAAAATTGTTAAATGTTTCAAGTGGTTAAAGAAGAACAAGGTGATGAGATCTCCTAACCTACAAGTGGTTTTATAAAATCAACAAATCTAATTTTCTGGAAAAATCATTTTGATTAAAACAAACTTAAGTGTTTTGAAATCACAATGGGAAAATAGTTTGTTGTCAGGGGGAGTTCTGATTGTTTATGCCAAGTGGATGGCGATTTGAAGCGATTTGATATCAGTTGTCATTTACTTTGCACAGTTTGTTTTCAAATTTCCTTTAAATGGTTTTGAATTTTAGGGGGGGGGGGGGTAAGAAATTTCGGAAAATCCAAAAACATTTATAAATTTGAAAAAAGTCAAAAACATGATATAATCAAAAATGAGTTTTGCTGTCAAAAAGAGGAAATGATAGTACATCAGTGGACAATCACATTTAGTAGATTGTGACGAGATATAAACCTAAATTTCACTTACTTATATCGTGGGGAACATCTCTCGGATATATGGGTAACCCCCGAAATGTTGTTTGAAAGGTCCCTTTTTTCTGAGATACTAGGTCTTATGCTTAGTGATATCTGGGGTATTATCCCGGGACTTCTGATTTTGCGGAAGCAATGGCCTAGTCCCCGAAGAATACTTTACGCTTGCTTGAAATATAGCCCACCCTCAGCATAAAAAATGATGAAACATTGAAAAATGCTAATCATATGCTGTTGAAGAAAAGATTCTCTAAAGGGAACACACCAAAAGTCGAAGCCGTCATCTCTCTGATTTTGCGGAAGCAATAGCCTGAGCTCTCATGGCCCTCGCATTTAACCCTTTACAGATATCATCTAGGTATACTCACCTGTAAGACTAAATATTGGGATCTGGATACGAGAGTATATTCTGAGGTGGAACACGCGAATAAGTTTAAGTGCTTAAAACATTAATCTCATATCTCGAAACAGTTGAACTTTGTGTGAAAATTTAAGTGGATCAGTATACTGACATTCTAAGTGAATCGTTTAGAACTTAAAATGTTTAAAGCTTAACGGTGTTGGTGATTTGTCTCAAAAACTGATATGATCCGCTTACACAAACTCATAAAAATATTGTCTGTATATATTTCTTTAATGCATTTCTTTAAAGTAAAAAATTCAAAAAGATTTTAGTATGTTTTAGCATAAAATTTTGAAAAATCCAAAAAGATTTTTGACAACGGATGTTGAAAAGCTGATTTTCAAAGTTCCAAGTGCTAAACATGATGAACAGGTTTGGGAGAGTTGATTTAAAATGAAAAATGTTTTGAATGTTTACTGACAAGTGGTCATCAGAAGTTTTTAAAATGTTAAATCATTTCATTCATACAAGTGGTAAGCAGAGAATAAATTTGTCAAATTATAAATTTGTGAAATTTATTTTTGGGTAGAGAATGTGCAGGTTAGCCAGGTTCCGATACCTGAGAATTGGATGAAGCCAGGTCACGATCTTGAATCTGTGAAAGCCCAACTACGATCCTAAGCACAACTTAAGGGGTAATCTGAAGTTGTAAGAGCCTGCTACTGATATTGGAATAGAAGATTGTAAAGCCAAGTTCAGATCCTGATGTTCATGTAAAGCTGATGATGCTGACGAACTTAAGGAATCAAGAGATCTGATCAAGAGAATTAGTGAAGAGTTAGAGCCAGATCGAGATTCTGGAGATATAGAGAAGAGAGAGATAAAGGATACTTTACATTGTTAGATACTTCAGAAGAGAGCAGAAAAGACTGATAAAGACTAAAGATTGAAGACTCGACACTAAAGAGTCGTCAACATCCGAGGCGGAGTCTGTTGGTGCATACGTCTGTCGACTTCGTCTTGTATCGAGTCTTGTATTGTTTTAGTTAGATCAGGGCACGAAAAACGAGGAAATATGTGTTTATGGGTAATTTCGCTTGAAATGACACATATGTCATTTCAAACGAAATTAACATGCTGATTCCGTTTGTGTAATTCCGTGCGGAATTAGATTCCGTTTGAACACTTTCAAACGAAATCACCTCACCTATAAATATCTGATGTGCCTTGTCATTTGTAACGATTCTGATTCTGGTAGCGAAGCTCTGCCGAAGTGTCTACAACATTGTAATCGATCTGATATCAATCAAAAGACAGTTTAAAGTGATATTCTTGCTGAATTGACCTCGATACATTTGTTTCCGCCTTTCGTATTGAGAAAAACTCTTCTGATCGCCTCGTTTGGGTCACAAAACGATCCTACAAGAATTTCACTTTAAACTGTCTTTTGATTGATATCAGATCGATTACAATGTTGTAGACACTTCGGCAGAGCTTCGCTACCAGAATCAGAATCGTTGCAAATGACAAGGCACATCAGATATTTATAGGTGAGGTGATTTCGTTTGAAACTGATCAAACGGAATCTAATTCCGCACGGAATTACACAAACGGAATCAGCATGTTAATTTCGTTTGAAATGACATATGTGTCATTTCAAGCGAAATTACCCATAAACACTTATTTCTTCGTTTTTCGTGCCCTGATCTAACTAAAACAATACAAGACTCGATACAAGATGAAGTCGACAGACGTATGCACCAACAGTTTTTACGTTAAAAATCTGGAGGCATTACTTGTACGGTACTAAATGCACTATTTATACGACCACAAGAGCCTTCAGCACATCTTTGATAAGAAAGAATTGAATATGCGGCAGCGTCGCTGGGTAGAACTCTTAAACGACTACAATTGTGCAATCAAGTATCATCCAGGTAAAGCTAACGTGGTAGCTGTTGCCCTTAGTCGAAAGGAAACGAAACCCAAGCGTGTCCGTGCTCTGCAGCTCACCATCCGTTATAACCTTCCTGGCCAGATCCGTTTTGCTCAAACTGAAGCGTTGAAAGAGGAAAACCTTGAAGCTGAATATTTGCGGGGCATGGAGAAATGACTTGTAGAGAGATCTGATGGTATTTATTATTTCATGGAACGGATATGGGTTCCTTTGTATGGTAACCTTAGAGAGCTTGTGATGGACGAAGCACACAAGTCTCGATACTCTGTTCACCCAAGTTCTGATAAGATGTATCAAGATCTAAAAGTCTTATACCGGTGGCCGAAGATGAAAGCCCACATCACGACGTATGTACGTAAATGTTTAACTTGAGCGAAAGTCAAGGTGGAATATCAGAAACCCTCTAGTTTGCTTCAGCAACCAGAAATACCCATGTGGAAATAGGAACAAATCGCCATGGATTTTGTCCCTGGGCTACCCAGAACTCAAAGCGGGAGCAATAATATTTGGGTGATCGTCGACCGTCTCACGAAATCAGCACACTTCCTAGCGATCAAGGAGACTGATAAGTTCTCTCAACTAGCTGGCGTTTATCTAAAAGAGGTGGTTTCTAGGCATGGGGTGCCGACTTCTATTATCTCTGATCGTGATCCGAGTTTCATATCCGATTTGTGGCAGTCGATGCACAAATCATTCGGCTTACTTCTCGACATGAGTACTGCTTATCACCCACAGACGGATGGTCAAAGCAGACGAACCATCCAGACACTTGAAGACATGCTGCGAGCATGTGTGATCAATTTTGGTAAGGGTTGGGAAAAACACTTGCTGTTGATAGAGTTTTCTTATAACAACAGTTATCATTCCAGCATCCAGGCAGCTCCGTTCGAAGCATTGTACGAACGGAAATGCCGTTCTCCTCTCTGTTGGGCTGAGGTGGGTGACAACCAGATCACAGGTCCGGAACTTGTGCTTGAAACATTAGAAAAGATTGTCCAGATCCAAAATCGTATGGCGGCAACGCGTGATCATTAGAAAAGCTACGCCGATAAGCGTAGGAAACCTTTGGAGTTCGCTGTAGGCGATCGTGTCATGTTGAAAGTCTCACCCTAGAATGGTGTGGTGCGCTTTGGGAAGCGTGGCAAACTGAATCCACGTTATGTTGGGCCATTCAAAATTCTGGAACGAATTGGTAAAGTGGCCTACAAGCTCGAGTTACCTGACAAGTTGGGTAACGTCCATGATGTCTTCCATGTCTCAAACCTAAAAAAGTGTTTATCCGATGAAACACTCGTTGTGCCGTTGCAAGAACTAAAGATTGACGACAAGTTGCAATTCGTTGAAGAGCCTATTGAAATCATGGATCAGGAAGTTAAGGTTCATAAGCAAAGTCGAATCCCAATCGTAAGAGTTCGTTGGAACTCAAGGCGTGGACCGGAGTTCACGTGGGAACGTGAGGATCAAATGAAACTTAAGTACCCTCAGCTGTTCAACCCTGATAAATCAAATCCTGATGCGGCTGGTGAATTTCGGGACGAAATTGCTTTCAAATTGGGGATGATGTGGCACCCGAGGAAAATCCGTAGTCATCCTAATCTTGATTCACTTCTCTGAGTTGGCTTATCAAATTTCAGGACGAAATTTCTTTCAAGTTGGGGATGATGTGACAACTCGTATTTTTTAAACCTTCCATCGTGCTTTGATGTAACTTGTATGAACAGTATGTGACTTATTGATATGATTTGATTGCAATGGAGTGCTATGAATCTGAATGTTATGTGTTAGTTTGAATGAAATTAGATGGGATGTTTAACCGTGTAAAGGGTTGCTAAATGTTAAGTTTTATTGAGTTTTAATTTGAGCATGATCGCACAACACCGTTGAGTCACACACCCTACCCTTGATCGCACAACTTCATATTGTGCACTATTATTCTCGGCCCAAAAACCCAACCACCCGTGTATTGGCCTACGACGCAACAAGTGAGCCCGGCTCACCCTATGCGCATACACTTCCTTCATGGGTGATGTGTTCCTCGTATTTCACAAAACACAAGGATTGTACCAAACCCTTATTCCCTTCCAACTTGTGCGACGGCAGCAAGCATACCCTCCTCTCTCGGTCGCGACTTCCCTTCTAACGGTGCTCTCTTCTTGCTCGCATCTCTCACACGGTTAGTACGAAATCATTGTTTAATTCGAGCATCTTAGTGTTGTCTTGCTCCCTGGTCTTGTGGTTTCTTTGAATGAGATTATGGATGCGATTTCATGATTCCCGTTGCTTATATGTATTCCGTGTTCATAAAAGTTTCGGCAAACACTCTTTATGCAGTAAACTAGGGGTTTAATGTTAGTGTGCTAATACCTTAGTTGATATAAATCTGGTTATGATGATCATGATGTCGAATTAGGGACAAAAATCGAATGATGATGATTATGATTTTTGATCAGATTTGATATTGATAGTCTTGTGATACTTGATAAACCGATTACTTGATTTTAGTGATGCATGGTGCTATACGATCCGTTTGAATGTTGCTATGATGATTGATTGGTTGTTTGCAATGAATTCGGAAAGTGTGTAACATATAAAATGATTGTAACTGACTGCCATAATTTAAGGAATGAACAACTGTAAATGAAGTAGTCTCGACTCGAGACCTCATGGTTCCGACTCGAGACCAAGCATCATCAAATGAGAGAACCCGAGACCAGTGGTTGCGAGTCCCGGTTGCGACTCGAGACCTTGTAGTCTCGACAAATGAATTCATCACCCGGGATCGCCGGTTGCGACTCGAGACTTCAGAGATTGCGAGTCGAGACCTCATGGTCCTGACTAATGATCATTGTTGAAATAGAAGAAATGTAGTGGGCCGCACACTTGAAACAGGTCGCGTGTTAATTGGACTTGTGTTATGCTATTGAGCTGTACACTGTGAACTAGTGTGTTGTGTGTTTACGTAAATTGTATGTGGATGTTATACGTGCTATGCCATGATCAGTGCTTGGGTACAACCTGTATAATACGGGTACTACAGTAGGTGTGATAACTGAACCGAACCTGACTTGTATGGTAATAATATTAGGACGTGGTTAACCACATTAGTTCAAGTTACAAAATCTACCGAGCAAATCTAAGGTGAGTTCACTGCTCTTTTTCAAGCATGCGTCCCGGGGAGGGACATCTGGTAAATATTCTGGGGAGGAATACTGGGTTAATGGGTTTAACTGGAATGTTAAACATGGGATGTTGGTTAATACACTCATATCTATCACTTAAGTCCCAGTACCGAATTAGTTGCCGGGGAGGCAACGGGGTTATTAGTTGATAGTGCTATTAGGTTTGGCACCCTCACACCGTGCCGGGGAGGACGGGCGTGAACTAATTACCTTAACCACTCGACCAATGTTTGATAGAGCATTGGGGAAGGGCAAACAATATCTGGAGCCATCTTGCGGTAATCGAGTTATTAACAACATTGTATTTTTCTTGAAATGCTTAAAACTGATATCTGGTAACCAAACGTTTTAACAAACTTTGAACTCGCCAGCGTTATGCTGATACGCTTGTCTGCATGCTTGCAGGTCGTTAGGTTTATGGATTTGGAACTTGCTGTCTGGGAGCGCTGGAGTGGTCATGGGTCGAGTCTCTTGGATCCACATGTCCTGTTTGTTGGTTTCGTACATTGGCTTGGAAACAATTGAATAACAATTTACTTTGTGCTTCCGCTGAACGTATTGGTTTTATATTATGTTTTGGAATTACTTTAAGTAATAAATGGAAACTTTTATATAATATTTTGTAAATAGTTCAATGTGATTGGTGGCTAGATCCTAGTACGTCACACGCCTAGCGGGGTCCCACATGTGGTATTTTGGGGGTGTGACACTCTCGCTGTTTCTCTTTCTCTCTTGATTCTCTTTCTTGTTACTCATATTACTCTACACAATTGCAACATTATAATTCTAACTTGGTTATTAGTTTCTTTAATATTGTTTAATGAAACCAACTTAAGTTATTTAATAAATCAGTGTTCGTTTTATAAAATTAATACATTTAAATTCGTATTTAACTAAATTAACACGCATCTATATTAAAAATAATAAATAATAGTAATTCTCATTATTTATTCATTTTGCTAAGGTCCGGTTTACAAAACGAGTCAGGTTTTCTAGGATCCGTTTCTGGTGGATGTTATATTGAAATTCAAAACCACTAAACCGCCACTGTCCGCCATTGTACTCATCACCGATCACCACCTAAAAAATAAAATTCCTACTACCACTTTAATTCTTGATCAAACGTGTTATTAATCCCCCGAAATCACAAGTAAACAACATCAAACTCAACCCTAAACTTAGTCAAAGACACTCATACCTGCTACCACATTTGTTGTTCTGTTATGGCAGCTGCTACCACCATTGTCACACTTTCGTCGAAGGCGAAAACGCTAGGATGTGATGATCTTATATCACCTCACATTAATGTTTTAAGAGAAAATACCAAATGATTTCAATTAACGTGTGCTACATACGTTGACACATGCTAAAATGCAAAAACATCCTAGATATGTAAAACATGTTCCGAACAATCAAACAAATGCATACAAAATGTCTTAAAACGAAATGCAAGTTCTTGAAAGATAGTGTGTCTAATCCAGCTAAGCTTCAATTATATCTATTACCTAAAAAACATGCTAAAATAGGTCAACTAAATAGCTGGTGAGAATTGCAGGTTTATAGACTTAGTAAGACAGTAATTTGTTTTCAACAAAAGGCTGCTTGCATGATATTAGTGCTAATATGAATAAAAATATACTGAACACATAAGTCATAGACCAAGCCTACTGACAAGTTATGGTGCCCCGTATTAATGTTTACCACAGAATATTAATAAGGTTCAAATGTTGGAGATATTCACTCAAGTGTCGGTTCTTGGCATTCATGTACTTTAGCTAGCAGTACACGACAAGAGTAGGACTGTTAGCCCGAATAGTAGTACTATATAATCTTGTCCATCGGCTCCATCCAGGAGTTAAATGGATGTCAAGTTTAAGGGGACTTAAGTTGTGGTAAGGTTAGCGAATGCAGTCATATCAAATTAAACGCAATCATATACACACATGCAAGCAGAAGGATAAACCGGTTGTCAAGTAGCATGCGTTTCCCCTAGTTAAATGTTTAAAACAAAAGATGAAAAGGGATGTGATACTCACTTGATATCATTGCTAAGTTATCCACACGAGGTTGCTAAATAAAATGGGGTTATCCTACACAAAAGCTACACATAAGGATGTCACATGTAAGGACTAGGTTAGACTAAATGATAAGCATTGTGATAAGTGTTGGTGATGTAACAGGGGTTTAAGTACCACATTACGGTTTTTATGTTAAGTGGCATAATTGATGATTAATTTATGTTATTATGGGTAGTTTAGGGTTTTCACGTTAATTATATGTCAATTAGAATCAATTAGTTTTTAAATAATGGATAAACAAATAAGATCAGCAAGTCCAATTTCGGATTAGTTTTTAGGCTAAGTTCACGAATTTGATTAACTAACTTAATAGTTAAATGAAATTTTGAAAAATTTATGAAAAGTAACCGCATGTTTTTACTCTTCAAAAGTATTTTTATTTTATTTTACTTTTATAATATGTATAAAATTATGAAAATTGGTGGACACAGTAAGGTAGTAACAACAATTTTTCTGCGCCGGTAAATGTTAAAATTTAGTAAAAAAATTGAGTTTTTATCAAAAACAAAATGCAAGACCAATTGGTTCCTGATTCATATAATTTCATTTTGTAAAATTTTTAGGTCATTTAGACCTATACTGAATGAGTTACGGCTTCGTGAAGATAACCCAATGTTTCTGTCCCGAAGTCAGATTCCACCTTCGGTTTTATAAATTGCTTTTAACTAACTTATACTCATCGGAAAATTATGAAACCAACTTAGTTGGATAGAATACTCTTTGTCCTTATTTTTTTATCAAAAAATTGATTTACTTGGTGATTTCATCAAGTTATAGTCTTCACAAAATCAGGTTATGTTTCTGTTTGGATTCCGATGTCAACAGTTTGTGTTTTAAACGAAAATTTAAGTGATGTTCTAGTATGTATTTACAATGTACACGACCAAACAAGTATTAATTCATATTCTAACATCTTAATATCATTAAAGGTAAGAACTTTAGAGTTTAGTTTTCTGTATTTAGATCTGAAAACAGAGAATAAAGTTCAAGATTCATACTAAGACTTTAGTTGTCTTTTCGATGATCTTGTTTCTACCCGCTTCTCCTAAAAGATTAGAACACCTTGATGGACAAATTTTGACGAACACGGACATATTACATACATGTTTAGTTAGGATTTAAGTTTTGATTTTATGTAACTTAATGAATAACAATGATTCAATAGAGTTTTTACCTTGAAAGATGTTTTTCTTGATCTTGATAGTCGATATGTTGGGTGTTCAGATGTGTCATTCATGAATTTTGAGAGAGAGAGAAAGAGGCTGGAGGGTTGATGATTTGATTGAGATGGAGAGAGATAAAGGAGGGACGCTTTCAGGGTCGGGATAAGGAGGTTTGGGTAAACTTTTAGTTTTAGCTCTAACAAGATTGTTATTTGTTTAAAATTCAAAACAAGACTTATCTCCAAGGGTATTGATGCAGTTACGCTTGCAATCAAATAGCTCAAAAACGATTGATTAAACAAAGACTGATAAACGAACCAAAAAGGTTCAAAGAACAAAGTTCTTTTATAATAATCAAATAAAAAACAGATCAAATAATAAACCCTAAATCCCCTTATACAGGTGAGGAAACTAAATAATTCAGAATCATAATATTAGGAAACTAAATAAAAAAGATTACTGAATTAAAATTCAAATAACTGATAAAAATAATCTCCAAATTAATACCCCTGCATCATACTCCCCCGTCTTCGAAAAAAACTCGTCCTCGAGTTTTGCCTTCGGATCAAAGCCACCTGGATCAAAAGGAACATCAACCCGATTCTCATTTATTATTGTTATCACGACTCGCCTAAACATCTTAACTTCACATGTCATATCGCCTAACTGACTAGTGCCACCATTGGAACGCATGTTGTTCACTCGCGAGTCAAAATCTAATTCACCCATCTTTGGCCCATCCGCTACATCACTATAATTCTCTGGCCCACTCGTTTGTTTAACTTCTACACATGTTTGGGCTACAAGCTTTGAATGAAGTGGATATGCATTATGTTTTGAACTATTTAATTTGTAAGGTTGTAACACCCGTTCTTAATAATTGAGGTTTTACGTATCATTTACGAAAAACAATCATGTAATTAAGATTACATATGCATTGGAAAATTTCGGGTTTATTAAAACTTTTTACAACTTAAAAGTATACAACATATCATGTGTACGTTCGTCGTTTAACATAATAACGATACATAGTGCGGAAGCTTATTTCGTGATCGTTTCGGTTCTTGCTCGTCGCTTGATCTTCATCCGTGCACTCTTGGCATTCACCTATGATCAAAATCGACTTAAAAGTTAGTTTTGATAGTCAAATATTAAGTTCAAACAAGTACAGGGGTTAAAAATGACAAAAATTAACAATTTTCGGAGTTAGGGGGCTAGACGTGACGCCAAGGGCCTAGGTGTCACGCCTAGCCCTGTTTTTCACAGCCTATGCCTTCAGCTGATGCTGTACATTCTCAGCTCAACCCGATTTCACGGAAACGACCATAACTTCTTCGTTATTGATCCGTTTTACCCGATTCTTTTTCCTACGCGTCCGTAATTTAATTCTCCATCATATGAAGTTAAAATCCAACATCCAACATAAATAAATTTTGAGACTTTCAAGCCTTCGACTCGTTACCTTATTATCAAATTTTACCCATTTATGCATTTTATCAAACAAACATATTTGTTTGATTCCTACATCACCTACACTTCTTGAAATTGATACTAACTACCATTTTAGGTTATAATCACAAGTTTATTTCACAATTTAAACCCGTTTTCGCTCGTATGCTTATTTTGACATGTTAAGGGTATTTAAGCACTTTCGAGCCTAAAATAGCTTTCGATTGCTTCTAGCATTCCATTACCACATTTCTTATCCTATAATCTCCCACCACAACTGTATTTAAGGTAGATTTAATATGGTGATCAATATAAACCAAGTTTTACCTCTCGAATCGTCATTTTACGGCAAAAACTCAAATAGTGCTATATGGCTAATATAATACCTCTTTCAGCTTCTATACTTATTCTAAGTATTTACCTTGTCATAAAACTCGTTTCCAAACAACCTTTAAGGGTTGTTTGTCCCATTTAGCCTACAAGGGCGTTTTGGTTGATTTTAGTTCTTTTATGACGAAGGACTCTCTCTCAAATTATTTGACCAAAATAACACTTTTAACTACAACATAAATATGCATACCTGGCCCGGATCAACAAGTAGATCCGATTTATACCTCGTTTTCATTATCACACCATCAATCAATGGTGACGCAATTATCCGATTTGCTAATCGGTCCTGTTAACATAAGACTTGACAACCACATTAGTCGATATTATCAAATGGTGTTATCACTACCATTCGACCCGTTTGGACTATATGCCCAACATTATCTATTTAATCAAAAACATCGTTTTTGATCTCCAATTCATACATCCATCCCATCCCGGATTTTATTACCATACCCCTTTTTCTTTTACACTCTTTTCTTACAAATTTCAACCCATTTCGGCTTACGCCATGGGTATTCTTTTAACTTCGATTTACATTAGTCAACACTTGACCAATTTCCATTTTATCCTTTTTATCATTATTAGATTACACTACAAGGTAATCTTAACGGGAATTCATAATTTCCATTTTGCCCTTTTTGCCATAAACCAAGGTTTTTATCATCTGTATATGTTCCGACTCGTATCGATCGCGTCGGAAATTCATATTTTCTATATTATCGTTATCGCATTTATATCGTATAGAATAAACAAGTATTCTACATAATTGTGTAAGTTTCACTTACCTTGCATCCCGAATACGCTTTTCCTTTATGCTTGACTCGTTCGACCCGCTTCCATCCCAAGCTTCACCTAGCTTGTTAAGCGCCAACTATCATTCATCATTCACAAGGTTGTTAGATTAGTCATTCGAAATCATGACTTTCACACCTTATGAATCTTTGACTACTTTTCTTATTAAACTAAATCATAAATCATGAGTTTAATTCTTGTATCAAGACCCACTTCAAATCAAGTATGAACTCTTAACAATTCCCCATTTTGTTCAAGTAGTTCATTCATACAAGTTAGTAAGGTGTTTATAAACACCAATACCACATCAATTTCATTAAATCATCCAAAAACCCATTTTTCAAGTCATGTATGATCAACACTCAAACTTGGAAATTGTTCAAGTATCTTGCATCAACTATCAACTATGATGATTTCTAGCATAAAAATATCATCATCTTCACTACACAATCAAAACCCACTTAGCACATAAGAGGGTAATTATCAAATTCCTAGTTTTAGTACTAATTCTTCAAGTTTTCAACTAGGGTTTGTTTCTAAGCATGAATTTCATCCTAGTTTCACCCAAACATCAATCATTCAAGCTTGAATTTCGATTTTCACAAGTTCATCAAAAATCTCAACTTCATAAACATAAAAAATTTAACATACCTTACGATCCCCACGACTAGGTGATCGTTTCTATGTATTCATGCATCGATTTTGACCTTGAATCAGGCTTCAATTTGATGATTTGTTGAGTTCTAGGGTTTGAGCTCTTGGGAGCACCCTCCTGGTCGATCTCCAGACACGCACACACACACCTTAGGTGTGTGTTATGTTATTATTTTTTTTTATAAAACCCTTTTTCAAGTTATCCAACTTCGGTCCCTCACGTTTTGGTTTGTTATTAAGTAGGCTACAACCCACTTATTTCTAGTAAAAGTCCCTCTTATTAACTAGATTAATTATCCCTAGTTAACTTAATGGGTTCGGGAAGTCATAACCCGTTTTATTTTAAGTCCCGTTAACTCGGGCTTCTTATAACATTGTTTTCTCAAGCATTTTTAAAATTTTATAACTAATATTAGGATTATTTGTCTAAGTCCTAATATTCACCGGGTAAATTATACCACTAACGCTATTTTACCCGTTCATTATTATTAACGTGGTTTAATTACCAAACCCGTTTTCGGGGTGTTACAAGTCTACCCCCCTTAAAGAGGTTTCGTCCTCGAAACCTTTTCTTACATAATTCATTGAGTTTAAACTCAATGTATTTGAGCCGAGAAATCTTTTAAACATTACTTATACTTTTTAACCAATCGTTAGTATTACCCGAAAAGTACGGTAACATCTTTTTGGTTACTAATTGTCTACATATTTCATACGACATAGTGTAACTTCGAAATAACGTAATCTCGTTATTTCCACTAGTTTAGTTAACTTAGCGATATCCACCGCTTTCATATACTATCGAATTTCCTTATGAATCCGTTACTTTGACCCGTTTAAAGGTCTTTAGTGAAATCTTTCACCTTTAGCAACAATTTCTTTTGTTTTCAAATTCATTTATTTGGTTCAGTTATACCGAATCCACCGCTTACAAGCAACCAACTTACTTAAATGACCTTAACCGGTCTCACTAACTAGACTTGTTAGTCCAGTTGCTTTTTACCGCTCGCTTGGTGATAATGTGATTCCACTTCACATTGCATTTCTTGACCGTGATCGTGTCACGTCATGTTTAATTTATATCAACCTTTCATTTTCGAAAATACCACTTTTTCGAATATTTCGTCTTGCACCTATCGATGTTAAGACCCATACTCTTTGATATTTGTTATTTCCAAATTCGTCTTATAGTATTCATATTTGTTAAAACGTTGTTTCTTACTAAAACTGAATTTTAGTTTAACGTTTTTCCTTTTAACTATGTCAATTACTCATATTAAGGAAATTGACAACCCATAATTTATTCTTTTCCGTTCTCATTTTACGCGGGGAATCATAACTAGTTCCCTTGCTTTACACTATTGACCCGTAGGTTCTTTCACTTAGCCTCATAGGCTATTTCTTTAAATTTTTCACCTTTTAAGGTGAGACATTAACAACTCGTTTCCTTCTCTTTATGACCCGAGTGTCTTTTTGGTCCCGTAGACCTTAACACTGTGTTTAATCCCGTAGGTTATGATGATCCCGTAGATCATCTTTTATTCTTGTCTATATTCAAATGTATATATACATATATAGCTTCAAGGCATCTCTTATTATGTTTGGAATCCTTTATTTTCACTCTTGAACTTCAATTGACATTGACCGTAGTCTAAGGCTTCATTTGTTTACCTCCGGACTAATCCTCCGACTTTATGACTTCTGACGTTATTTACGCGTCAGTTTGTTCTACGCTTACCGTTTCCCGGTTCATACTTATACTTCTATACAACCCATTACCCGGGTTCTTTTATCTTAACGTTCTTAACGCCCATAACCCTTTACATAGGTTAGTTAACATCTCACCCTTTTACTTATTCAGTCCGCGCCTACTTACATTAGCAAGCGTCATCATTTATTTAATTCGTTTGACTTGTTCGTGTGAAATTTCATCACTGGTGAACGTCAAATTTAATTCTTTGTTCGACCTGTTCGACTTTTAACTAGTCGAACGTAATTTTTTATCAAAATTTATGTTTGCGAAAATTCTTGTCATCTTTTAGTCATGACTCATATTCCGAGTCTTTTGACTTTCTATTTCGCGTTCCTGTTTCTCAGTCTACGCATGCGTTTAAATCCTTACCCACCAACCGGGTGTTTTACCGAAGTCGTTATTATTGCAACCCTTACGGTATGCATTATGACTTCGTTTCGATTTTATATTCCTACTTTGTTCTCAAATTTGGTGTTTTACAAAATCGGCCCGTTAAGAGTCATATTTGCATTCTCCGGGTTCGAGTGTAAGCACACCCCTCCCAATTGCATACCTTAATCTTTTTACATTAATCTTTGTCCCTTCACTCGGGCTCATCATCCTAATGTAATACGCTTCCGTCACCCGGCTGTGCGTTTACATTATTATCAAATATTTTGCTCATTTGACTCATTTGGGTACTTTTAAGTTAGTCCCATTCACCCCGCCCTTACTACATCGGATGTAAACGTGTCCGCCATAAGAAGTTCATGGTATCATATGCCACTACTTACTTGGCCAGAGTAAGCGATTAACACATGACACACATGACCTTTTTATAGTTTTCACATCACGCCCTATGTAAGTAACGCCTCTATTTGTTTCTCTTGGAAACAATATCCCGAATACTTTTTCTATTCGGGTTTTTTTCCAAGTTTTTAATCTACATATGCAACTTTCAATTTCTACTTATTTGTTGCATATTGCTATTTGTGCGATTATTTAAAATGTGCACCTGGTAATGTTTGCCCCGACGGGCGTTCCTTGCCATTAACCTTGTTCGCGGTCGTTACGCGATTTAGTCCTCGGTGAGCATGCTCCTCTTGTCATACTTCGGACCGTTTCATCATCATATCCACAATTCGTTTGACTCTCGTCGTCTTCAAAGGCGAGTGTCCTTCAATTAAAACAATCACAAAAGTTAGTAACGTCAACTTCAATAATCGCCCGTATTATAATACAAAAGGCTTTTTCTACTATACGCGTCAACGCGCGTATTTTCGTCAACTATTTCAATCATTTTAATTGGGGTAACGTGTATCACACGATAGCCCTATGTGTTGTTTACAACACTTTAGCATGCTAAACTATTAACATACATGTACTTACCGGATTTGCGATCAAGCCTCGAACCGAACACCAATCTTTATTAAGAGCATAAGGTTTAAGTCCAAGCATAGTTTTCCCACCATACTTGAATCTCTTAAACCAAGGCTCTGATACCAACTTATAACACCCGTTCTTAATAATTGAGGTTTTACATATCATTTACGAAAAACAATCATGTAATTAAGATTATATATGCATTGGAAAATTTCGGGTTTATTAAAACTTTTTACAACTTAAAAGTATACAACATATCATGTGTACGTTCGTCGTTTAACATAATAACGATACATAGTGCGGAAGCTTATTTCATGATCGTGTTCGGTTCTTGCTCGTCGCTTGATCTTCATCCGTGCACTCTTGGCATTCACCTATGATCAAAACCAACTTAAAAGTTAGTTTTGATAGTCAAATATTAAGTTCAAACAAGTACAGGGGTTAAAAATGACAAAAATTAACAATTTTCGGAGTTAGGGGGCTAGACGTGACGCCAAGGGCCTAGGTGTTACGCCTAGCCCTGTTTTTCACAGCATATGCCTTCAGCTGATGCTGTACATTCTCAACTCAACCCGATTTCACGGAAACGGCCATAACTTCTTCGTTATTGATCCGTTTTACCCGATTCTTTTTCCTACGCATCCGTAATTTAATTCTCCATCATATGGAGTTAAAATCCAACATCCAACATAAATAAATTTTGAGACTTTCAAGCCTTCGACTCGTTACCTTATTATCAAATTTTACCCGTTTATGCATTTTATCAAACAAACATATTTGTTTGATTCCTACATCACCTACACTTCTTCAAATTGATACTAACTACCATTTTAGGTTCTAATCACAAGTTTATTTCACAATTTAAACCCGTTTTCGCTCGTATGCTTATTTTGACCCGTCAAGGGTATTTAATCACTTTCGAGCCTAAAATAGCTTTCGATTGCTTCTAGCATTCCATTACCACATTTCTTATCCTATAAGGTAGATTTAATGTGGTGATCAATATAAACCAAGTTTTAACTCTCGAATGGTCATTTTACGGCAAAAACTCAAATAGTGCTATATGGCTAATATAATACCTCTTTCAGCTTCTATACTTATTCTAAGTATTTACCTTGTCATAAAACTCGTTTCCAAACAACCTTGAAGGGTTGTTTGTCCCATTTAGCCTACAAGGGCGTTTTGGTCGATTTTAGTCCTTTTATGACGAAGGACTCTCTCTCAAATTATTTGACCAAAATAGCACTTTTAACTACAACATAATTATGCGTACCTGGCCCGGATCAACAAGCAGACCCGATTTATACCTCGTTTTCATTATCACACCATCAATGGTGATGCAATTATCCGATTTGCTAATCGGTCCTGTTAACATAAGACTTGACAACCACATTAGTCGATATTATCAAATGGTGTTATCACCACCATTCGACCCATTTGGACTATATGCCCAACATTATCTATTTAATCAAAAACATCGTTTTTGATCTCCAATTCATACATCCATCCCATCTCGGATTTTATTACCTTACCCCTTTTTCTTTTACACTCTTTTCTTACAAATTTCAACCCATTTCGGCTTACGCCATGGGTATTCTTTTAACTTCGATTTACATTAGTCAACACTTGACCAATTTCCATTTTATCCTTTTTATCATTATTAGATTACACTACAAGGTAATCTTAACGGGAATTCATAATTTCTTAAATCATTACGTGATTTATTTACCATTTTGCCCTTTTTGCCATAAATCAAGGTTTTTATCATCTCTATATGTTCCGACTCGTATCGATCGCGTCGAAAATTCATATTTTCTATATTATCGTTATCGCATTTTTATCGTATAGAATAAACAAGTATTCTACATAATTGTGTAAGTTTCACTTACCTTGCATCCCGAATACGCTTTTCCTTTATGCTTGACTCGTTCGACCCGCTTCCATCCCAAGCTTCACCTAGCTTGTTAAGCGCCAACTATCATTCATCATTCACAAGGTTGTTAGATTAGTCATTCGAAATCATGACTTTCACACCTTATGAATCTTTGACTACTTTTCTTATTGAGCTAAATCATAAATCATGAGTTTAATTCTTGTATCAAGACCTACTTCAAATCAAGTATGAACTCTTAACAATTCCCTATTTTGTTCAAGTAGTTCATTCATACAAGTTAGTATGGTGTTTATAAACACCAATACCACATCAATTTCATTAAATCATCCAAAAACCCATTTTTCAAGTCATGTATGATCAACACTCAAACTTGGAAATTGTTCAAGTATCTTGCATCAACTATTAACTATGATGATTTCTAGCATAGACATATCATCATCTTCACTACACAATCAAAACCCACTTAGCACATAAGAGGGTAATTATCAAATTCCTAGTTTTAGTACTAATTCTTCAAGTTTTCAACTAGGGTTTGTTTCTAAGCATGAATTTCATCCTAGTTTTACCCAAATATCAATCATTCAAGCTTGAATTTCGATTTTCACAAGTTCATCAAAAATCTCAACTTCATAAACATCAAAAATTTGACATACCTTACGATCCCCACGACTAGGTGATCGTTTCTATGTATTCATGCATCGATTTTGACCTTGAATCAGGCTTCAATTTGATGATTTGTTGAGTTCTAGGGTTTGAGCTCTTGGGAGCACCCTCCTGGTCGATCTCCAGACACGCACACACACACACCTTAGGTGTGTGTTATGTTATTTTTTTTTTGTTTATAAAACGCTTTTTCAAGTTATCCAACTTCGGTCCCTCACGTTTTGGTTTGTTATTAAGTAGGCTACAACCCACTTATTTCTAGTACAAGTCCCTCTTATTAACTAGGTTAATTATCCCTAGTTAACTTAATGGGTTCGGGAAGTCATAACCCGTTTTATTTTAAGTCCCGTTAACTTGGGCTTCTTATAACATTGTTTTCTCAAGCATTTATTAAATTTTATAACTAATATTAGGATTCTTTGTCTAAGTCCTAATATTCACCGGGTAAATTTTACCACTAACGCTATTTTACCCGTTCATTATTATTAACGTGGTTTAATTACCAAACCCGTTTTCGGGGTGTTACAAAGGTGCATTTATACGTCCACCATTATAATAATCCATGGCATCATCTATTTGTTGCTCTCCCATTGAAAGTCTACATGGACCACCATTCATATTACTTAAATATAATGGACCAGTAAGATTATATGGAATTTTACAATTTTTCGTGCATGAATATAGCTCCACTGAGTCGTTTAAATCTATGGCATCTTTTTCAAATATATCATCCTCTTGCTCATGCACATGATCGCACATTCCAACAATATCACCTACATAATTGGCAATATTAATCTTTTTAGTATTCAAATTATCTCCTTTCAATTGAAATTCCATAATTCTTGTGTCAACAGTCGATCCCAAAATTTCCCTCAGCATAAAAGACGGGATTACAAGCGAAGCTACTGAACCGCTAATCACCACCGTAGGGCCGCCACCTTTAACATCTTTAACATTAAAGACATTCTTTAAACCCACTATAGAGTTTTTCCTTCGTATGGGAGTTAGATACCCATCATCTAGAGACTTTAATCCCAATTTCAACCTATACTGTTGTGATACTAATGGAGTAGAAACCAAGGTAGGAGAAAATGCAATATAATAAGAAATATTTAAACATTCCAAAGTTACCTGTGAGTTTCTTCAATAATCCCAGGAACGCATATGACCACCATTAACCACTGTTTCACAACTATTGATCACAATGCCGCCATTTTCTACTATTGTAACACCTTCTACATTACGACTTTTGGAACCCGATTCCTCACCCGGTAAGTTCCGATGACGATGGGTAACCCAAGAATACCATTCCTCGTCCCCGTATTCATCATACACGGGTGGAGAATCATAGATAGTGTCGCCAATGGTAGGATGCTCGTCATCCCCGGATAACTCGTCCCAGACGGGTTCTTCCGGTTCCGTTTCCTTCCACGATGACGAGTCCTTAAGATCCCGGATCCTTTGCTTAAGTCGTCTGATCTTGTGTTATAACTCGAGATCCCTGACTCGTCGTTGGTGTCGCTTGATCTTAAGATCCCGTGGGTCGGAATCAACTCCGTCATTGCCTCGGTCGGCGATTCTACGAAGAGGGCGTCGATCTTCACCACAAGTACGTGAATCGTTACCATCTCTGCCGCTGCCTTGGCCGGCGATTCTACGAACACGAGAGTAATCGCTATCACGTCGAGCCATTTGAAAACCAAAGATCTGATACCAACTGATGCAGTTACGCATGCAATTAAATGGCTCAAGAACGATTGATTAAACAAATACTGATAAACGAACCAAAAAGGTTCAAAGAACAAAGTTCTTTTATAATAATCAAATAAAAAACAGATCAAATAATAAACCCTAAATCCCCTTATATAGGTGAGGAAACTAAATAATTCAGAATCATAATATTAGGAAACTAAATAAAAAAGATTACAGAATTAAAATTCAAATAACTGATAAAAATAATCTCCAAATTAATACCCTTGCATCATACTCCCCCGTCTTCGAAAAAAACTCGTCCTCGAGTTTTGCCTTCGGATCAAAGCCACCTGGATCAAAAGGAACATCAACCCGATTCTCATTTATTATTGTTATCACGACTCGCCTAAACATCTTAACTTCACATGTCGTATCGCCTAACTGACAAGTGCCACCATTGGAACGCATGTTGTTCACTCGCGAGTCAAAATCTAATTCACCCATCTTTGGCCCATCTGCTAGATCACTATAATTCTCTGGCCCACTCGTTTGTTTAACTTCTACACATGTTTGGGCTACAAGCTTTGAATGAAGTGGATATGCATTATGTTTTGAACTATTTAATTTGCAAGGTGCATTTATACGTCCACCATTATAATAATCCATGGCATTATCTATTTGTTGCTCTCCCATTGAAAGTCTACATGGACCACCATTCATATTACTTAAATATAATGGACCAGTAAGATTATATGGTATTTTACAATTTTTCATGCATGAATATGGCTCCACTGAGTCGTTTAAATCTATGGCATCTTTTTTAAAGATACCATCCTCTTGCTCATGCACATGATCGCACATTCCAACAATATCACCTACATAATTGGCAATATTAATCTTTTGAGTATTCAAATTATCTCCTTTCAATTGAAATTCCATAATTCTTGTGTCAACATTCGATCCCAAAATTTCCCTCGGCATAAAAGACGGGATTACAAGCGAAGCTACTGAACCGCTAATCACCACCGTAGGGCCGCCACCTTTAACATCTTTAACATTACAGACATTCTTTAAACCCACTATAGATTTTTTCCTACGTATGGGAGTTAGATACCCATTATCTAGGGACTTTAATCCCAATTTCAACCTATACTGTTGTGATACTAATGGAGTAGAAACCAAGGTAGGAGAAAATGCAATATAATAAGAAATATTTATGCATTCCAAAGTTACCTGTGAGTTTCTTCAATAATCCCAGGAACGCATATAACCACCATTAACCACTTTTTCACAACTATTGATCACAATGCCGCCATTTTCTACTATTGTAACACCTTCTACATTACGACTTTTGGAACCCGATTCCTCACCCGGTAAGTTCCGATGACGATGGGTAACCCAAGAATACCATTCCTCGTCCCCGTATTCATCATACACGGGTGGAGAATCATAGATAGTGTCGCCATTGGTAGGATGCTCGTCATCCCTGGATAACTCGTCCCAGACGGATTCTTCCGGTACCGTTTCCTTCCACGATGGCGAGTCCTTAAGATCCCGGAACCTTTGCTTAAGTCGTCTGATCTTGTGTTGTAACTCGAGATCCCTGACTCGTCGCTCGTGTCGCTTGATCTTAAGATCCCATAGGTCGGAATCAACTCCGTCGTTGCCTCGGTCGGCGATTCTACGAAGAGGGCGTCGATCTTCACCACAAGTACGTGAATCGTTACCATCTCTGCTGCTGCCTTGGTCGGCGATTCTACGAACACGATAGTAATCGCTATCACGTCGAGCCATTTGAAAACCAAAGCTCTGATACCAACTGATGCAGTTACGCGTGCAATCAAATGGCTCAAGAACGATTGATTAAACAAAGACTGATAAACGAACCAAAAAGGTTCAAAGAACAAAGTTCTTTTATAATAATCAAATCAAAAACAGATCAAATAATAAACCCTAAATCCCCTTATATAGGTGAGGAAACTAAATAATTCAGAATCATAATATTAGGAAACTAAATAAAAAAGATTACGAAATTAAAATGCAAATAACTGATAAAAATAATCTCCAAATTAATACCCCTGCATCATACTCCCCGTCTTCGAAAAAAACTCGTCCTCGAGTTTTTCCTTCGGATCAAAGCCACCTGGATTAAAAGGAACATCAACCCGATTCTCATTTATTATTGTTATCACGACTCGCCTAAACATCTTAACTTCACATGTCGTATCGCCTAACTGACTAGTGCCACCATTGGAATGCATGTTGTTCACTTGCGAGTAAAAATCTAATTCACCCATCTTTGGCCCATCTGCTAGATCACTATAATTCTCTGGCCCACTCATTTGTTTAAATTCAACACATGTTTGGGCTACAAGCTTTGAATGAAGTGGATATGCATTATGTTTTGAACTATTTAATTTGCAAGGTGCATTTATACGTCCACCATTATAATAATCCATGGCATTATCTATTTGTTGCTCTCCCATTGAAAGTCTACATGGACCACCATTCATATTACTTAAATATAATGGACCAGTAAGATTATATGGAATTTTACAATTTTTCGTGCATGAATATGGCTCCACTAAGTCGTTTAAATCCATGGCATCTTTTTCAAATATATCATCCTCTTGCTCATGCACATGATCGCACATTCCAACAATATCACCTACATAATTGGCAATATTAATGTTTTGAGTATTCAAATTATCTCTTTTCAATTGAAATTCCATAATTCTTGTGTCAACATTCGATCCCAAAATTTCCCTCGGCATAAAAGACGGGATTACAAGCGAAGCTACTGAACCGCTAATCACCACCGTAGGGCCGCCACCTTTAACATCTTTAACATTACAGACATTCTTTAAACCCACTATAGATTTTTTCCTTCGTATGGGAGTCAGATACCCATCATCAAGAGACTTTAATCCCAATTTCAACCTATACTGTTGTGATACTAATGGAGTAGAAACAAAGGTAGGAGAAAATGCAATATAATAAGAAATATTTAAACATTCCAAAGTTACCTGTGAGTTTCTTCAATAATCCCAGGAACGCATATGACCACCATTAACCACTGTTTCACAACTATTGATCACAATGCCGCCATTTTCTACTATTGTAACACCTTCTACATTACGACTTTTGGAACCCGATTCCTCACCCGGTAAGTTCCGATGACGATGGGTAACCCAAGAATACCATTCCTCGTCCCCGTATTCATCATACACGGGTGGAGAATCATAGATAGTGTCGTCATTGGTAGGATGCTCGTCATCCCCGGATAACTCGTCCCAGATGGGTTCTTCCGGTTCCGTTTCCTTCCACGATGACGAGTCCTTAAGATCCCGGATCCTTTTCTTAAGTGGTCTGATCTTGTGTTGTAACTCGAGATCCCTGACTCGTCACTGGTGTCGGTTGATCTTAAGATCCCGTGGGTCGGAATCAACTCCGTCGTTGACTCGGTCGGCGATTCTACGAAGAGGGCGTCGATCTTCACCACAACTTCGTGAATCGTTACCATCTCTGCCGCTGCCTTGGTTGGTGATTCTACGAACACAAGAGTAATCGCTATCACGTCGAGCCATTTGAAAACCAAAGCTCTGATACGAACTGATGCAGTTACGCGTGCAATCAAATGGCTCAAGAACGATTGATTATACAAAGACTGATAAACGAACCAAATAATTCAAAGAACAAAGTTCTTTTATAATAATCAAATCAAAAACTGATCAAATAATAAACCCTAAATCCCCTTATATAGGTGAGGAAACTAAATAATTCAAAATCATAATATTAGGAAACTAAATAAAAAAGATTACGGAATTAAAATTCAAATAACTGATAAAAATAATCTCCAAATTAATATCCCTGCATCAGGTATAGGGTCATAACTAGGAGTGGATTCAGATAGTGGAACCAAAATTTTGATAGGCTTAGAGATTGGCTTATGTAGTTTTAACAAATTAGTTTAAATGGATAACCATAGTTTTAGTTCAAATAAAAGGGTTTATTTCATTGTTAATTAATTTTCTGAAATAATAATGATTAAAAGTATTACTTTATTTTAATAAATTTAATATATTAATATATTAATTTAATTAATTTGGCTTTATTTGCATATTAATTTAATTTATTTGGCTTGATTTGCTTTTTTTTTGAAAGGCGAAATTCATTAAAAACAAACCAAGACGGTCAATTCCAAGTTAGAGGTGGACCATCACAAAAAAACATTACATCAATGAGAAAGAAAAATTACACCAATTTCTCCAATCGATCGTACCCTCCTTATGTCTACTCCTTTACCAGAGATACCCCATAGATTTAACATCCGAAACAATTTGAACAACGTTCGAATCTGCCCCATTGAAAACCTTTTGGTTCCTCGCCTTCCAAATTCTCCAACACGCTATAATGATGATTCCATATACTATCTCTTTCTTTTTCTCGGATTCGGCCATTTGATTGATGATCTGCAACACGTCAAGGACTGAGAACACAAAGAACCGAGGGATTTTACACCAAGACACAATCGCATTCCACACTCCACACGCAACCCTGCACCCCGAAAACAAATGATCTACCGTTTCATCGATTTCTCCACAAAATGCACATAATCCAACCCCCACATTAATGTTTCGTCTAATGAGAGTGCTTTCTGTAGGAAGTCTATCCAAACTCGCCCTCCACATAAAAATGTTACATTTATTCGGGATCCACTTACACCAATTAAAACCCATATTACCTTCGTTTGAGTCATTTCTTTTTAACCATTTTCGAGCTTCCTTAACCGAGTAGCCTTCCTTCAAACCTTGATTCCATGCCCATGAATCTTCGCGACTAGTTAAATGCACATCTGAGACCAATTTATGACATTGAATTACCTCTTCCACTTCATGTCACACCCCAACCGATGGCGGAAACATCGGGGTATGGCACTGAGTGAAACAGATTGTCCAGAAGTTTCCATAACAATTATCATTACCAATCAATTTCAAATAACATGTCCCATACCATGTCTCAAAAGGTAAACAAATTATTACAGACAAAATCTAGGCAAATAGTTCTATTCCGACAACTCAGATTTCCAAATAGAGCAATTGTTTTTCTGCTTCTAGAGACCCTTGATTTAATTTGTACAGACGCCTATTTGTTGGCCTCTAGAGCCTTATTCTAGCTTCGATTTCCTACCAGAGGTGCATCCTAAGCACCTATCGCATACGTTAAAATAAAGTCAATACATATAATGTAAAGGTGAGCATACAAGTTTGATAATAGCATATAGAGTTTGAATTTCGTTTACGCATAACCAGCACGTACACATAGAGAAATGAAGCACGTTAGTTATCGACATAGATCCATCGATACCAATGACTGCGGGTTGACTGCCTGAGGTAATTCGCAATACATGATTACCACCGTAATCCATGCAAGTAATTGTCCTTAACAACCCCTGTGAACCGGTGCAGAGTCCAAACTATAGTACTATCGTTGCTAAGGCAGGTAGACATCATTCCAGCTTTTGTCACAACCCCGACCCCACCCTGGGAGCGGGAGCCGGGAGCCAGTCAGATGGTATCGGTGTTTATTAATTTGGCAGCGGAAAACTTTCATCTGGACCATAGTTAGGAAATATTTATCAGAGTTTAAAACATCATTTTTATAATAAACAAGTGGGATAAAACCCATGTTTTATTTACAATATAACTCATTGGGATAAAACCTAATTATTGAAAACATGATCTCCTTTTTATTTAGGTAACTTTTATAGCCACTTTTCTAAGCCTTCAGTGTTCTCCAGGTAGCTTCCAATGGCTTTACATTAAGTTACCTTAAACGTGTTTTAAAAAGGTTTTATCAGCAAGAAGTATTGGCGAATATATTCCAATTTGTAAAACATCAGTTGTTACACATTGCAGTATTAAGGGCGATTACAATGTTTATATCTACACAATTACGCATTTAGTATTGTCAACACCTGACTTGTGGGTCATATTATTCATTGGTTATCTCATTGTCCAAAGGTAACGTCTTTCACATTTTGTATACAAAACCCCAACATACCGGCAGCAATTGTAGAATTACAAAGACTTAATCACTGTAATTGTATTTGAAAACATTTTGACTCACAAAAAGAGTTTATAAAAGAGAATGTACTCACATTTGTAGACTCAGTTATTTCTACAAGCTTCATGGTAGTAGTAGTAGTAGTAGTTCTGGATTATATCCTTGAGTTTCTATGAAAATATATATAATGCACACGTATTAGTAAAATAACCCAAATCACATTAACCGTACAACTCGAGACAGAACTCCAATATATGACTGAGTCAGGCAAGGCCTTGACATGCATTACGGAGTGCTAGATCAATCAGGTGTAACAAGAGACAGAACTCCAACGACTGAGTCAGGCAGAGCCTTGACATGCGTTACGGAGCCCTAAATTAATCGTGTAGGGTAACTGATATGTGATCGAGAGTTATAATACTTACAACGAGGCAGAGCTTCAGGTTTTAGGGGGTATTTGGCTATAGCTTTAGCCTACAGAAGTTGAGAGAGAAATATGAAATTGAACAAGTTGAAATGGCCGATCCTTGCCCCTTTTATAGCTGGTCGAAGGGCGGCTCGCGCCCCGCGAGAGCCTATACTCTATCCTTCACGGCCCGCGAGGGTGCTTCATTCAGTTTTAGGGTTGCTGAGTCATAGCGTAGGTTCGACACGTGTCAGGACACGCGTCAAACTTGTGTGTCCGTCAAGGCAAGGGCCACGCGCCCCGCGTAGACCTTGACTGTCTGGGTCGCGGCCCGCGAGCAGCTATAATATTTGTTTTCATTTGTTATTTACTAAAATGAATGTCATTCTGGTCCGTTTCTCACCTACGAGGTGTATTTAGGAGCGTTTAGTGTCGATTTCGAGGGTTGTTACATATCAATCATCTTATAAACGCCAAAAAAACTCAAACATCAAAAATTCCAATCGAGGTTTCTTTTAGATACACTATTTTCTCAGTAAAACGCCAAAAATGGCAAACATCGTTTCTTGTATATTCAATATTGTTCTACACGAAGTTTCGCAGAATGCATTCTTAGCTGAGGGGGTGTAACACAATAACATTTTGCTGCATGAGATGGACAAATCTTCAAGAAAAAGATGTTGATGTCAGACTTATGTCATTTTCTGTGCTTTGTTCTTGATGAATATTTGAATGGCATGAAGAGACGGATGACACTGATGAGTGAGTTGAAGATAATAATGAAGATAAAGATAAACTTCAAACAAGAAAACTCACGTCATTTGTGCTTTCAAACGTCGACAAAAAGGCTACTTCAACAACAAAAAAACAAAATGAAGCATACCAAAGTCAAACCGCCAGTGACATGTTTCAAAGAAGAAAGAGACCGGTGACAGTGAAGATTTGGAAGAAGAATTATTTCTATTTTTCTTTTTTAAATTTTCTTTTTCAGTTGTTTGTTATGTATTTTTCAGCTAAGAACAAATACATTATTTTAATAAAAACTCCACACAGACAAAATGCTTGTGAAACGCCATCATGCCATAAAACGCCAAAAACTCCCAAACTATAATAAAAATACTTTCGACAAGTATCATAAAAAACTCAAAAAAAAAACACTCAAAATTACGTAACGCCATTAAAGAACGCCAAACTTGGAAGATGGGACGTCTATCACCCTAAACTCATAAAAAACTGAACAAAAACAGTAAAATACACATAGTAACTGAAAAGACGGTTACTTTATTACTATCATTTATTATAATAAAACCCCCGCCTAAACTACGCGCCAAAACATCTTATAAGAGAGACGTCTCTGCACAATCAATTGATCACACCCCAAAAACAACGTCATGTTTCCTAGAAACCACTCACTTTAAAAACGCCAAAAAATAGTTAAAAAAACCACAGATGGGAAACCTCGTTTCTTCTATATTGAGTATTGTTCTGAATGAAGTTTCACTGTATTGATTCTTCTCTGAGGTGGGTATCTCTATAAGCGACAAATATTCAAGAAAAAGAGACTAGTGACACTAATATGTCATCATGTCACTTTATTCTTGATGGATATATTGATGGCATGAAGGGATCCATACCAGTGTAAAAAATGTTATTTTGGACTCCATTATTATAATAGCATTTGAGCAGGCGTTGATCTTTAACATGCCACCAAACAAGAATATATCAAACCAAAATACAGGATGCCACTAAAAATAAACTTCTTCTAAAGACAAGCGTTATGTAGGAAAATTGACATCTAGGTAAGGTATTAAAAAAGGTTCAAAACGCCAAAAAGGTTCAAGAAGAAGAGTCTGATGACAGTGAAGATTTAGATGAGAAATTAGATTAGCATTTTTAATTTTCTTTTCATTTTCTATTGTTTGTTATCTAATTCTCTATTGTTTATTATCTAATTTTCTATTAATAAAAAATTGAGTATAAACGCCAAAAAACTATAAACACCAAAACGCCTGATAGTAGCAAAACACGTTGTTGCTATATAAAACGCCAAAAAATGCCAAATAATGTATTATTAGAAAACAACACTAATTGACAGATGAAACTGAACGAAACAGTAACTACAGACAGTAAAATGAAGAGACGTGAACATTATTGCTAAACATTTATTATATTAAAAGCCACTACATGGGAAATTAAATTTATTTATCTTTTCAAAACGTCATAATTGCCTGTCACATTATAGGCCTGACTGAACGAAACAGTAACTACAGACAGTAAAATGAAGAGACGTGAACATTATTGCTAAACATTTATTATATTAAAAGCCACTACATGGGAAATTAAATTTATTTATCTTTTCAAAACGTCATAATTGCCTGTCACATTATAGGCCTGCATCCTACATGACACAACAATTGATTAAAAAAAATACACATCAAGAAAATTACTGATGTTTTTTACCGCCAAAAACAAATATCTACCTGGCCCCAAAGAAATCTCATTATATAAGTACAACAGTTAAACAAAAGCTTCACACTCCACACGTTCACTAAAAACACCATATCTTGTCTAAAACGCCATATAATTTAAAAAAAATGGTACATGTTATCGCATGGAGGTTTGAGAGGTCAGAGGACGTTTCGTCGTTAAGTTCTCTGACAGGAGAAGGGTGAAAGTCAAAACAATCAAAGCCATACTTAGTATGGATGAACGCCAAGAAAATTACCTTGATAACCTATATAAACTGTTGAAATCTACAAAAACGCCTAATGAATTTGGGAAACGCCATGGAGGAAGATAACTTAAAATTACTAAATGATTTTATTCAATTTGGGGGGGCGCACATATAACGCCAAAAACTATGCTCTTGATCTAAAAAACAATAAAAACGCCATGTATTTGTTAAACGCCAAAAAATGTAGAGGTGTTGTGAGACGCGTTTAAAAAAAGAATATAAAAGGACAAAAAAAAACCCCTCTGCCCTTCACTATGTCGCGTGCCACGTGTTAGGCCAGGATCTGTTCTCACCGTTCTAACACTTTAGGTAGTTTTCTCGTGATCCCGTACCTATATGTGTGTGTGTGTGTATCGAATTGTACAAAAATGTTTACTATGCTTATTTGTAAACCTATGTTTCTCATATTTTTAGTTAGCAGATATTCTACATGTTTCAGGTAATCATGCTTAGAGATTCAAGACAAGATCATATAGGATTGGCTAGATATCAAATAACTTGTTTTATTTTGTTAGTTTGAAAACAACTAATTTTATTATTACAATTTCATAGTAATTTTCCATTTATTGCCTTGGTCTCTTTTAACATGAAGTCACCACCATGGATTTCGCACATGGTGAGGGTGTAACATTATATGCAGTTATGGTGGTCCAAAATCAAATAGCGGTCAAGGTCCGCGATATGATATATAGGTTATGATGGTGGTATATTGGTACTTTTATATTTATGTATTTATCTACATATATATAAATATATTTGAAAAACATTAATAGTAATATCATGCAAAATATTAATAGTAATAACAGATCCAGAACATAAAAGTGTCAATGTTTGAATCCCGTAAAGCGGTCCAACGATTTAGGAATTAGGATTGAAGTTTGAACTTTTGGCCTTAGTCATACTGTATGCACACAATATATTTAGGATTGGACTAGGTTTAATTAGAGTTTGGGCCTTTACTTTTGGGTTATTTCAAACAAAAAACTTATTTATGTGGGCTTTACCCAACTTTTGGTCTCAAAATAAAACCTTGAAAAGCGGTGCTATGACCGCTATACGGGATTCAAAATAGTGGTTAAATAGCGGTACTTATCACCACTAATAGTAGAACCACTATAAGTAACCGCTATTTGGACTGCTATGTGATCTGAAGTTATCTAATTGCTATAGCGGAATAGCATGCTATTGACTGCATATGTAACATTAACCGGCGAATGTCATATCCAGTATTCGATATTATTTAGCCACAATTTCCAATCTCGTAATACCACCTATGCAACTTCCAAAAATCCTTATTTGATGTTGACCCCACACCACAAATTGGTCCCAAAAATTTTCCTAAATGTAGGTCACTACTACCCCGTTCTCATATACCAATGCTTCTTGGGACTATTCGATCATCATTATATCCCTGAAACATCCCCCGACCCGCTATTGAATTTCACTTAAATGATGTTTCCTTGATCGCCAGTTCATCCGTGATACCGAGTCAATTTCTTCGGTTAATTCCACCGACCCGTGTGCAACACATGACATCATGCATATGTTCTGCTAACATTATAGCTATTATCTTTAATCACGTAGGGCTAAATTATGTTATCCAACTACCAATTTATTTGCATTAGATTTTCTTGAACTTCCCAAGCAACTGAGATGAATTATCTTCCATCCAACACTTTATTTTTATCTTTTTCAGCCACTGGCGTTTCATCATCGTTGTAGCCCCGCATGGGCTGCTCCGCTCTCCTTGCTAGAAGAACGACTCTCAATACCACTAAGCTCTTATACCAAATGTTGGAAAATCATATCATTGATCAAACACAATAACACAATATGAAATAACTCGTTCGACTTTTTATATACTGAACTAGAAAAGAAATTAACACGCCATTTACAATAGCCCTAACCATCTATATATAATAAACTCATTCTAATGATAATCCAACTCAAAATCTATTTAAATACAACTAGATATACCTATCTGTAAAACCAATAATTCAAGCTATTTAAACAAATAAACTAAAATATATTTGTCTTGAACCCACTTGAATTATTTTTAAGTCCTTAACCCCTTTAAACTTTCTGGATAATCCTCTAAATCAGAATTATCCCTTCATAACAAACCATAACTAAGGGAAAAGAGTGCAACAAGTATTGTCCCTTAGTTATACTTATGTTTCGTGTATTTCTTTCATTTTCATTTTAATGTAATTCGTATTCTCTATTTGATTCCTTATAATTTTGAGACTTGATCATAATGGAAATTACCTTGTATATTATTTTTGTCGAATTAATTCTTGTATAATGTATATACACTCACGAATATGCACTCTAATTCAAAACCGAGCTGCATATCGAGATTCTATTTTCTTTGGAATGTTATTTCATAAGTGTTTTTATTAACTGCCATGCTTATATACACTTAAAATACCCAAACACATGGCTAATAATGAGTTTATAGCATAAAATAACACACAAAACAACTTCAAGGGCTAATATGATTTTTTTGAAGTTCTGAGGGTCCTTGCGGTCCGCAAGGGGTGCCTCTGGCAGCAAAATATGCGAACATCTTGCTTTTTTTCAATGTTCCATCTTTATAACTCCTAACCAACCCATTTAGTACCTCAACCACTAATCATACTTATAAATATCAACCCCTAACACCTCCTAAACACTTTCACCACTCCAAAATATCTCTCAAACACTCTCAAATCTTCCATTTCTTCAACTTTGGGCAGAAAACTCAAGGGCCAAAACAATGAGTTTTGGCTTTCTTCTTGCTTCTTTCTTACTTGTTTTCTTCTTCCCCATACTTGGAACACCTCTAGCAATTATATCACGTGTTTACCAAGATAAATAAGGATGGTAAACCACCATTTTTGAGGACAAAGTTGAGATTTTTCTTAAACTTTATATTCATGTTTTTCTTTACTTTGTTTTTGGAAGTTCTTCATACCAAACCAGGTCACCAACAATCTTCCATGTTGAAGGACTTATGTTAAGCATAATTTGCAGAAACTTTGAGGTTTATATGCCTCCATTTTATATCTTCCTAAGCCTTTAAGTAACCTACAACAACTATGTGAGTAAAACCAAACCAAGTCTCCAAATAAGCAATGTTATAAGACTTGTGTTAAGGTACAAATGGTGATGTTGAGGACCTCAGTTATACAACTAAAACTTCCACCATCCCTCACTTGGTTACTTAGCAAAATAGTTAGTTTACTTATGCATTTCCTTCCTTGTAATCATGACTATCCTAATCATCAACTACGTTGGTGATTTTGTGCAATGGTAAAACTCTAGAGGTTTGTGGATTACCCTATCTCATATGCTTGACTACATATAAATAATAACTTATACATATAGTACTTTCCCCAAAACCAAACCATAATATCAACCAATCCATGGTTGAATGTTATGTGTTAAGGTGGAAATATCCTAGTCTTAGATTCCTTATTTTTTACTTCAAATGGGTGTTTAACACTCAAGAAAAACACACACTAATAATAGTTTCCAAATAAGTGTCTAGGCGGGATATGTTTTATGTATTTTCATTCTCGTATTTACGATTACTTTCCAATCTACACATCCTTATACTCATACACCTTTGTTTACCATTTTAGGGTGACTTTGGTCCATCCCCAAATCCATTCGCTCGTATCTTATGGATTTTCTTTGAAAAACTGTGAGCCTTTTATGTTTTAAGTACTATTTTGGTTGCAACATTTATTCATACTACACACACATACAAGCAAACTTATTAAAAAACTCAATCCTTAAACATGCTTATTTGTTATGCTAATTGTGGATACATGCTAGAATATTTTTATGCTTAGTTATCTGTCATTAACCTTGCAAGCCTCCCTTAACATGTATAACACTGTTGGATTAGCACACCGCCCCATTTTGTGGGGGGTTAAGTTATTCTATACGGCCTTATTTACTTCAGTGATAACGATATGCTAGTGTCAAACTTTGGATTGATTTTTAGCTTTCACATGCTAGTATGATATATAATTTAGTATGCTATAAACATGTGGATATGAGATTTATACTTACCTATGATATGAAACCAAACTAGTATGCTCACCGACATATTTATGTGTTGACGGATATTTTATACATGTTACAGGAAACGTTTGAGATGCTATCACAAGAAACCACTTAGGGTGGACGTGAGTGGCATTTATATAACACAAGAATGAGTATAGAATGCATAAACAAGAATATAAAAAGTATCATGTTTTTAGTGGATAGAGTGATTATATAAACATGTTAAGTCATGAGTATGTGATTTGTAATATAGTGTACATGCCGCATCCAAAGTGTGTAAAAAAGTAAAATGGGATCATGTATACTCATGGTTTGCGTAGTAGTTTCCACGTATGTGAGTTGATACGTTGAGTGTTTACGGATATCGTCGGGTTATCCTACAAGGATAAACGAGGCGTATGAGTTCGACGGATTTTGGAATCAGAATGTAAATGCTAGATGCTTACTTAGTAGTAAAGTACATAAATTTATCTTGACAAAACACCCAAATTTGGACACCATGATTAAGTGTTTTTCATAGGCACAAGTTTGCCTATTGGGAGTCCAAATATGAGGAGTTCAATCTAAGATATTATAACCATAACCCTTGACATCTATCCATGAATTGGTTAGTGCTTAGGGTTCAGTTATTATATATATGGGTGGGAGTTGGCTACAAAGTCCTTTTTTCCTACAAAGTGTACAAAGTTATAAAACACCACAAATTCAGCCATAAAACACACTCAAAACCCACAAATACGATAGTGAAGATCACTAAAACGTCATATTTGTGGGTTTTGTGTTGTGTTTTGTGTTTTGGATGATAAGGCTTTATTATCGAATGACTAAAATTAGTGTGTTTTATATTAATAGTTCTATAATGATGTGTTTGAAGTTTTTATGGACTATTAGGGTTTGGATATTGTGTTTTAGTGATCTTCACTATTATTTGTGGGTTTTGAGTTTGTTTTATGGCTGAAAATGTGGTGCTTAATGACTTTGTACACTTTGTAGAAAAAATGGATTTTTTACATTAAAATCACTACTTTTAGTAGCCAAACAAAAAAAATTTTTGGCTACTAAAAGTAGCGATTTTTTATAAAAAATACTAAAAAAAAATTGTGTGTTTTTTAGCTATTTTTAGGTATTTTTGGTTTTGGTCATATTAGTTCTCACGGTTCTCGCAATAAAGTGTGGTTCCTAACGGATCATTCTCCTATATATATATATATATATATATATATATATAATTATAATTATTTAGTCAGTAGCCCATTGTTAGATAAGTCAAGTATAGTCATGCATGGGTTGGATGAATCCATTAACCCTAAAGTTCACCAATACACGAATCATCACAAGGATGATTCGGATGGTCATGAAACATAAGGATATAAATGTACCAGTTAGTAGGTTGCTAAGTAGCCAAATAAGAAACCGGGCGTGTACATACCCAACATGGCAAATGTTGGAGACGAGGGAGGGTTAGCTTACTTGGATTCTTGGAAGCTATTTAGATAACTAATCATTTTTATCATCAAGTAACCAAGTGAAACTCAAACTAGACTAGTGCATTCCAATCATGGAAAATGTTTGGAGACTTGGTGTAGTTTAGACACTATGTTACTAGTAAGTCTACTTGATGCCTTAGGTTAATTGGATTGGAGGTGTTTGCACCTCAATATTTCTGAAATGAAGCCCCAACTCAAGTCCATCAACATGCAAGTTAGTTGGGAACAAGGTTGAGTTCATGTTTATAAGCAAAAGTTGCAAAAGATAAAAGTTTTACAAAAAAAGAATTTAAATCCAACTTTGGACCTCAAATATGGTGATGTTACAACTTAGTTTACCATGGTAAACTTGTGGAAACACTCCTAGAGGCTGTCCAAATAGATTGAAAGAAGAAAACAAGAAGAAAATATGAGAAAAAGTGTTCAAAACTCACTGTATGGAACCTTGATACAATCTGCCAACACAGGTAACTACTCTATGTACCAATGAGATTGTGAGAGTGACGTGCACCCATTATTCCATCTCCATTCAACAAACTCAAATGTGAAGCTAAGATCGATCTATATGCCTCTAGGAGACAAGGTGCTAAAAGCACGAACTAGAGATGTCGTGAACTTTTATTACGCACTGTCATGATGAGTTCATTTCATTGACCACTAAACAGCAAGTCATATATGCTCGGTGACAGAGTACGAAAGCTAAGGCCACTTAAATAATTTGCAAGCAACTGAAATAATACTAACAGAAACAGGCGACCACAAATACACGTCTGAGGTCTATTGCATGTTATAACATACTAATAATCAAAACATATAATACTAACAGAAACGGAGCTAGCGGTCAATTTCCAAAAGACTAAAAATGTATGAAAATTACATAATTAGGACTTTGTTTGACCGACAATGACAAAATCTGTACTACGAAGTAGCAAATACAAATTTATACTATGATGGTAGAACCAAAGAATCTGTACTTTAGTTCAGCAAGCTAAAGCGAAAACCCACAAATCGAATCGTCCTTAAAATTTATGCAAACCTAATTCTCGTGTTTTTATGATTAGCATTATTATAATTTATCTAATTTAAAAGTTCATTCTTTGAATTTTAATCCGGGGACTCCGAACTAGAAGTGGCCGTTATAGTTTATAGAATACACTAATACATACGCAAAAACTGTAAAATCATTAAAATCATTTTAGTTACTGTTGAGTGTGAAGCCAAGCCACTTGATAACTTGATCAACCTGAGGTCAGCAAAGCTGATCAAGTTGATAAGAGAATAAAAGTCTTGGTGATCCGGATTTCACAGGATCATGTTTTGGGACATTCTTCTCTTTCCTCAATCTTATATATATATGAGATTGTTATGTATCTGTAAAATTGTACCAAGCTTAATAACAAATACTCCTAGTTATCGAGAGTGGATGTAGGTCTGAACCGGACCGAACCACTATAAATCTTTGTGTTCTAAATAGAGTGTGTGTGAGTTATATGTTGTGATAGTGTTCGTGTTTGACCCGTATCGATCCCCAACAATTGGTATCAGAGCTCAAGCTCGTGTTGTTGAACCGAAAAGAAAAGAAGCTGTAGAAGAAGAAGATGCCTGAAGGTGCAGAAATCTGAACTAGGGTTCCGATTTGCATCAGTTTCTACCGGATTGTTCACATCAGCCATTTTCTGTTCGAAGCCGCTGCCGCCCACACCGTCGGGTTCCATTAGAACCGCCTCCAACGTCATCAGAACCGTCGCCACAACCGTCAGAACCGCTGGCAGAACCGCCGGTCATCTTCCCACTGCCAACCGCCGCCGCCTAGGGTTTCAAATTAGAGACCATTGTTGCCAAATATTGCATCTAGGGTTTCAAAATTGAAGGTCTAGGGTTTCGATTTTGCTTGGGGTTCGCTAGATTTCAGAAGGAGAAAGAAGGTTTTTTTTCTCTGTTCTGTGCGTAGGACGAAGAAAAGGACAGACAGACAGACGTGTTTTATTCTGGTGGAGAAATTGAGTTTCTTAATTTATCAAAAAGACCCCTCAACTTTTTTTTCTGGTGAAGAAAATAGAGTTTCTCAATTTTAATAGAATGGCCCCTCAACTTTGACAAACATCCATCACAACCCACTGCTACTTGTTCATTGCCATTTAAAGCTTGAAACAGATAAGTTATTTGTTTCTGATTATTGCTTCCGCTAGTATAATTATCCTTTAGCAGTACAAATTCGTTTAGTTTGTAGCAAATTGATAATTATTTGTTAAAAAATGGCAGAAGATAGTAAAATCAAGATTGACAAGTTCAATGGAAGTGATTATGGATTTTGGAAAATGCAAATTGAAGATTTATTGTATCTAGAAAAGTTTGCATTTGCCTATGTCGGGTGAACAACCGGATGACATGTATGATGAAGTATGGAAGTTGTTGGATAGACAAGCTTTGGGTGTGGTTAGGCTTTCTTTGGCAAAGAGTGTTGCTTACAACATTGTCAATGAAACAACCACATATGGTGTATTGAAAGCTTTGTCCAACATGTATGAAAAAACATCCGCTTCAAACAAAGTATTCCTCATCCGACAATTGGTTAACACCAAGATGAAGGAAGGCATGTCGGTTACCGCTCACATAAATGAGTTTAACTCGATTATCTCTCGTGTAGCCTCAGTTGAAATAAAGTTTGAAGATGAAGTACAAGCGCTACTCCTTTTGTCATCATTGCCCGACAGTTGGTCAGGCACAGTCACAGCTGTTAGTAGTGCATCCGGCACTAACAAACTCACTTTCGAGAGTATTCGTGACTTGACAGTAAATGAAGATATCAGACGGAGAAGCAGTGGTGAGACTTCCAATTCTAGTTCTTTATTGCATACAGAAAGTAGAGGAAGAAGAAACGAAAGAGGACATAATCGATGATCTCTCGTGTAGCCTCAGTTGAAATTATGTTACTTTCATCGATGATTCAACATGCAAGGTATGGGTATATTTTCTTAAGCATAAATCTCCCGTATTTGATGCTTTTAAGATATGGAAATCTGCTGTTGAAAATGAAACTAACTTGAAGATAAAGTGCTTAAAGTCTGATAATGGTGGTGAATACATAAGCAAGCAGTTCACTAACTATTACGCCAAGGAAGGGATAAAGATGATCAGGACAGTTCCCGGAACTCCTCAACAGAATGGTGTAGCTGAGAGAATGAATAGAACTCTAAATGAGAGGGCTAGAAGCATGAGGCTAAATGTCAAGATGCCCAAGACATTCTGGGCCAATGCAGTTAGCACTGCAGCCTACTTGATCAACAGTTCACCAACCGGTCCCTTAGATTTCAAGTTTCCTAAAGAAATGTGGCAAGGAAAGGAGGTAAGTCTCGAACACTTACGAGTCTTTGGTTGTAGTGTTTCCGATTTGTTAGAAGCTGGTGACAGGGATAAGTTAGACTTAAAATCCAAGAAATGCACATTCATTGGTTATGGGTCAGAACAAATGGGTTACAGGCTTTGGGATAATGAAGGTAGAAAAGTAATCAGAAGCAAGAATGTCGTCTTCAATGAAAACGAATTGTATAAAGACAGAAACACCAAAGGACTAGAAGTTCAGAAAGACTATGTTGAATTTGAAAGTGGTGAAACAAGAAAAGAAGCTTCATTCAACATTCCAAAAAATGGGAATGAGTCAATCGACAGTGGGAGCTCAGGGGATGATTCTAGTAATGATTCTGCAGAAGAAGAAGAAGAAGAAGAAGAAGAAGAAGAAGAAGAAGAAGAGGTCGCTCCTCAAATTCCAGAATCCCCAAAAACTCCTCAGTTTCAACCAAGAAGATCCTCCAGAGTCATTAGACCACCAGACAGATATTCACCATTCGTCAATTACATACTTTTGAAAGAAAATGGTGAACCCTAGTGTTACTCAGAAGCCATGGGGTTAAAAGATTCATTGCAGTGGGAGTTAGCAATGAAAGATGAGATGAAGTCGCTTGAGAAGAACAAGACCTGGCACTTAACAAAGTTTCCAGCTGGGAAGAAGGCTCTTCAGAACAAGTGGGTTTTCAGGGTCAAAGATGAACATGATGGTACCAAACGGTACAAAGGAAGATTAGTGGTCAAGGGATTTCAGCAGAAAGAGGGAATTTATTTCAATGAAATATTTTCTCCAGTGGTTAAAATGACTACAATCAGACTTGTTCTCGGTATTGTAGCAGCAGAAGGCTTGCATCTAGAGCAGCTAGATGTCAAGACAGCTTTTCTACATGGTGACCTAGAAGAAGATATCTACATGACACAACCAGAAGGTTTTCATGTTAAAGGAAAAGAAAACTTGGTGTGTAAGTTGAAGAAGAGTTTGTATGGTCTGAAACAAGCGCCCAGACAATGGTATTTGAAGTTTGATAACTTCATGGGAAGAGTCGGATATAAGAGATGCGACAATGACCATTGTTGTTACATCAAGAGGTTTAAGGGTTCTTATATCATTCTACTACTATATGTGGATGATATGTTGATTGCAGGTTCAGACATGACAGAGATCAAGAAGCTGAAGAAGCAGATGTCTGAAGAGTTTGAGATGAAAGACTTGGGAGCTGCAAACCAAATACTCGGGATGAGTATTTTCAGAAACAAAGAAGATGGTTCCTTGACACTCTCTCAAGAGAAGTACATTGAGAAAGTGTTGGAAAGATTCAACCTTAAAGATGCCAAGATTCGAAGCACACCTTTGGGAAGTCACTTTAAGCTTTCTAAAGTTCAGTCACCCAGATCAGATGAAGACAAAGCAGAAATGGCTAAAGTTCCGTATGCATCGGCATTTGGTAGCCTCATGTATGCAATGGTATGCACGAGACCAGATATAGCTCATGAAGTGGGAGTTGTTAGTCGGTTTATGTCCAATCCAGGGAGAGAACATTGGGAAGCAGTTAAATGGCTGCTAAGATATTTGAAGGAGACTTCAAAAGTGGCATTACAGTTTAAGGGGAAAGATGTTATTCTGAAGGGTTTTGCGGATGCTGACCTTGGTGGTTGTAAAGAATTTTACAAAAGCACCACCGGATATGTCTTTATAGTGGGAGGCACTGCTGTAAGCTGGATGTCCAGACTGCAGAAAAGTGTTGCCCTTTCAACCACAGAAGCAGAGTATTCGGCAGTTACTGAAGCAAGCAAAGAGCTTATATGGTTGAAGAATTTTCTCAAAGAACTCGGCAAGGAACAAGTTGATTGTGCACTGTTTTGTGACAATCAAAGTGCAATTCATCTTGCAAAGAATCCTGTCTTCCATTCGAAGACAAAGCACATACAGCTGAGATATCACTTCATCAGAGAGCGAGTTAGTGAAGGCACTCTGAAGTTGAAGAAGATCTAAGGAAGTGAAAATCCATCTGATATGTTGACTAAGGTTGTCACCTTAGAGAAGTTGAAGCTTTGCATAGCTTCAACTGGCCTTCAGGACAATTGAATAGAAGGTCGGGTAACTAGGAATGTGATAAGATCAAAGTTTTTACAGAGATACTGATGCACAGTTGAAGCACAGGTGAAGATTATTCCGTGGCTTCAAGTGGGAAATTGTTGAGTGTGAAGTCAAGCCACTTGACAACTTGATCAACCTGAGGCCAGCAAAGCTGATCAAGTTGATAAGAGAATAAAAGTCTTGGTGATCCAGATTTCACAGGATCATGTTTTGGGACATTCTTCTCTTTCCTCAATCTTATATATATGAGATTGTTATGTATCTGTAAAATTGTACCAAGCTTAATAACAAATACTCCTAGTTACCGAGAGTGGATGTAGGTCTGAACCTAACCAAACCACTATAAATATTTGAGTTCTAAATAGAGTGTGTGTGTGTGAGTTATGTGTTGTGATTGTGTTCGTGTTTGACCCGTATCGATCCCCAACAGTTGCAATCATTTTAACTAATAACTATTTGAGTAAATCATTTTCAAGGTAGAGATTAGGAGAATACATTTAAATTAATTTTGGATTATTTTCCCCTAAAAATAATATACATGCACATATAACCCATAATATACATCAATGAGCTTGTGGTGTAGTGGTAAGGTAGAGACTTGAATTTCCAAGAGACTCAAGTTCAATTCCCTGCTTCTCCCCGTTTGCTAGTTCGATCCTTGAACTGAATACGGGTTCTGCCCTAGGTGAGGGTTTTCCCCAGTTCAAAGACGAGTATATCTCGATGTGATGAATTTTGTCAGTAGCCTATTTAAAAGATTCGTTGCCCGTTAAAAAAATAACCCACAATATACACACTCCCAAGACACTTGCATCACACGCATGCTTTACACACACACATGATTCACCTGCATTACACACGCATCATACACATGCATGCATCACATTCACTCACACACACAGTTCAAATTCAAACATACACATACACCATTAACAGGGTTGAAGATTCATTTGGGACCCTACACATTTTTTGGAAACCCATAACAGGTCCTCAAGAAAGCCCTTGCTCTTCCGTATTCCAGTCCAACACATATTTTATAGGTTTATTAGGCGGAATGCGCATATAATGTATATGTGTGGCCGTTCGGAGGGCAAAAGTGAAAGTGAACTAATTTTAACGTTATTTTACTAATTTCGTGAAAATAACATTAAAAGAGGGGATGGTTAATCATGCATCATGTGGTGGTACTGATAGCCGAAAGACAAGGGAGTACATGCATTCATCGACCTTTATCTTAGTTGCTGAGTGTTATGTGCCTTATGTCCAAGGCTTGATGCAAAACTACTATCGAGCCGGTGGTCTCACTGGAAGCTGCCTCTCTATTCTTAACGGGTAGAGAGGTAAGGTTGTCTACATCTTACCCTCCTCAGACCCTACCTTAGTTTTGCTATTGGTGGGATTTACCGAGTATGATGATGGTGATAATGACGACGATGATGACGACGACGATGATATTTTACAGTTTTGATTTTAAATGAATGCTAGAATTTTGAATTGTATTGAAAATTGAGATCCCATATTCTCATCTGTTGGACCCCTTCGAAAGTTTTGATAGTTAAAAGTTTCATCAACAAGAACTGCAAAAAAAATCTTCTTATTTATCTTCAAATTCAATTCAAAAGGTCTGAGGATTAATTATTAAGAACAACTTATACATTTTGAATTGATTATTAGATTTTATACGTTTATTGATTTAAATTGTTCTCAAACATTAGTTATCTATAACCTATTGAAATTGGGAGCACTTGCCGGTTATCACTTGATTTATTGTGAATTGTGGCGTGTAATTTATGTTCTTTACTTGTTTTTCATGTTGCAACCGCAAACTGTTGAGAGATGTTTTTTTCGTAAAGATCGTAAAGATATGCACGACCCTTTTCAAAAGATGAAATCATGTTGAGGACAATTGTAATACGTATTTTAATGATGTTTATTGTTTACAAGTTAAGTAATTTTTATTTTTACATCGTTTTTTTTCCCACTCCCCTGACTAAAAATGTTGGATCTGCCCCTGATCATACCTAGAATAGGATCCATGTATTCATGCATAAATAGGAATGATGTGCGTGTGGTGTTATAGATTTTTTTTATATTTTAAGTCCTTTAACACTTTTTAGCTAAGTTTTAAATTTGTAAAACACGATATTTACTAACACTAAACACACATATGGGCAAGTGCACCCATCGTGAGCGTAGTATAGTGTTGGTAAGATACCGAGGTCGTCCAACGAAAGAAGAGCTTTTAATACCGGTTTATCCTCAACGTCTAATCAAATCAAAAGTTTAGAAAAATGTTTTTAAACAAGAAAAATAAAACTAACTAAAATGCTGAAAAATAAAATAAAATAACAACAGATAGACAAGATGAATCACTTGGATCCGACTCGTATTTAGTGTAATCTTTGATTACTTCTGCACTTTTGCACTTTTTAAGAGATTATCTTAGTTATTGTAGTAGGCCCCTCTTCTGAATGTGACGTTACCCTCAACCCAGTAGTTTGAGTCAGCAAGGATACAATCCTAAAGGGTTGGACTATTGAAAGATAATTAATTAAGTTATTAATGCATATTATGGTAGGCCCCTCTTCTGAAAGTGACGTTACCCTCGGCTAAGTAGTCTGAGTCAGCAAGGATATAGTCCTAAGTAGCCAGGTTAAAGTATTAATAGTAGTTTACATATGAGGGGATCAAGGAGTTCGGACCCCCGCCATCCAATACCAGTGGGTATTGAAGGAGGTCATACTAAAGTTGACCCAGGTCCTTGCAGGATCTATACACTGAACAAGTCAAGACTCTTACCAAACCGTTCCCTTAACCCCCCGACCAGGTAGCCAACATACCTCCATATAGACCGTGGAGATATGAATGGTGAAAATCTTTTATTTTATATAGACAGTAAAATAATGCCAAGACACCACGGACAAACGATAAGGAAGACTCACCTTCAACATAAGAAACTAGTTATTAAAGTCATTAATACAGAACTAAATAAAAAGTGCGAAAAGATTAAAAATAAAAAGTATTACACTAAACACTTGTCTTCACCAAGTGATGTAAGAGACTTAGGCAAACATGGACTTTGATTGTCAAGAACTCTTACGATCAATCTTGGATTCCGAGACTACTCACACACTCTATAATGGATGATGGATGATGGTGGTGGATGTGGGTTGTGATGGTGGTGGTGGGTGGGTGAAGTGTGAGAGAGGTGGTTTGCCAAGGGATGGTTTGCAAGTGAGCCAAGCACCCATATTTATAGCCTGTACAGAAGCCCGGACACGGCCCCGTGTCCATTGGGCATGGCCCCGTGTCCACTCATCTTCTCATTCTTTATTAAATGCAGTTTGTCTGCATTAGTTGACCACGCCCTCGTGTCCGCCGGGCACGACCCCGTGTGCAGAAGCGTATCTGTACTATCGAGATTTTCCTAGATTCTGCGAATCTTAGAGTTGACCACGGCCCCGTGTCCGGTGGACACGCCCCCGTAGTAAGTGATAGAAGCTTCTACAACTTTGTCTTTTCTGCAGACACTTGGGCACGCCCCCGTGCTCAGTGAGCACGGGGCGTGTTCAGTCTTCTGTTCTCTTGTTTTTGCTTGGGAGATGCTGTCGAGGGGTCGGGCATGCCACGTTTATTCCTTTTCTTGTATTATTGCTGGATTTGGCTGCATTTTTGTTTCTTTTGTTCATTTAAGCTCTTTTAACCCTGAAAATACAAAAGGAAGACAAAAGCACACTTTTTCCAACATTAGTACTAAAAAGGGTTAGTTTTATGCCTCAATTGATGAAATTTATATGTTGCATTTTGCACATATCAAATACCCTCACACTTGAATCTTTGCTTGTCCTCAACCAAAACTCTTTATTGTGAATTGTCGCGTGTAATTTATATTCTTTACTTGTTTTCCATGTTGCAACCGCAAACTGTTGAAAGATGTTTTTTTCGTGAAGATCGTAAAGATATGCACGACCCTTTTCAAAAGATTAAATCACGTTGAGGACAATTGTAATACGTATTTTAATGACGTTTATTGTTTACAAGTTAAGTAAAGTTTATTTTTACATCGTTTTTTTTTTTTTGTCCCCACTCCCCTGACTAAAAATGTTGGATCTGTCCCTGATCAGGGGCGGACCAACAATGAGTGGGTCGGGGTCCACGGACCCCAATGTTTTTAAAAAAAATAGTAGATTCGGTATTTAAAATTGTATAAGGACCCCATAAATACAATTAGGTGGTGATGAAACAATGGTTAACCAGGTGGGTTAACTCACTGGTCTCATCAAGAGGGTTAAGCCCTTCTTTCCGAGGATCGTCGGCTGGATCATCAGGTGGTGGGTTTCCTGCACAAGGAAACAAACCGTGACTCACAACAAGGAGGATGGGGTGGAGGGTGCTCCTTGTTACCACTCTCCGGCGTGAGAATCAGTAGTTTGCTTGGGAAGCAAAGTGTGATTGTAGTAGTAGTATTGAGAGAGTTGAGAAGTGATACCTCAAACCAGGTTTGGGGTGAGTATTTATAGCCGAGGAGTGAAGGAGGGTAGTTGAGTAGCTAGCCTGACATCGCACAGCTATTTACAGGTGTGTCAGACCTGTCGGTTACGGTGGTGATGCCACGTCCTGCTGTGGTGTCAGACTGTTGTATACACGTGGGCTGGTAGGCGACTGTTCCCAGTGCCCCTTGCAGTGTGGTGTCAGACCCACTTGCCTTGTAGGCATGGTGCGGTGCCAGGCCACATCGCTGCTTGCGATCATTGATGTTGTTCCCGCATTGGTTGTTTCATCCATGATTTTATGTGGGATGCGGTGTCATGCCGCATCGCCGCTTAGTGACTGTTACTATTGTCCAGATCCCATGTCGTGGCGAAAATGTTCATAGGATGCGGTGCGGGGCCGCATCGCTATGCGTAACATTGGTTTCCGTCCTTAAGGTAAGTCTTCCCATCATTGGACAGATTGGACCGCTGTGTTCGCGTGTGACCACGCGGACACGGGTGAGTTTATTGCTGGTGGAGGTTTTTGATAAGGGTAATGGTCATTCGCGGTCATGCTGACGCGAGATCTGGGACCATACCCCTTCAAGTCCCCCCAGTCTAGTGTTCCTTCCTTATGAAAGTTGCATGTGGGAGGGATACTGGACTATGTTGTCTAGAAGGTTAAATATGGGCCATGCGGATGGCTCCTTCTTTCAGTAAGTAGTAGGCCTTTCGAGTGGATTGTTCCTTCCTTTGAGAAGGATGTCCGGTGAGCAAGTTCCGTCTGATGTGGAATTCTCAGCCAAGGACTTTACTCTTAATCTACCTTTTCTTGATGTTATCAGCCACCTGTTGGTGTTTCGAACCAACCTTTGAAACGGTGACTGAAGGTGTTAGCAAGGTTCGAACCAACCTTTGAGATCGTGACGTAAGATGTACGTCTTCGTCACTCTAGTTGTAACCTCTGTGTCAGCTAATGCAAAGTTGTAAGTACTTTGCTCAAGCTCTATGTTCAGCAACTGGACATGCAATGATGATCCCTGTTTTGTGGGGTGTTCGTGTTCTCCAGTTAAGCTTTCTAGTAACCGCACGGCCTCTGCGGTTTATCTCTCAAGTAACCGCACGTCCTCTAAGGCTTAGCTTTCTAGTAACCGCACGTCCTTTGTGGTTACCTCGTTGCCGCGCCTTGTTGGCCATGTTTGTTTGAGAAACGTGGGTAGTTGCGCCATTGTTGGCCGTGTTTGGTCGAACAATGTGAATCTGGACTATGGGCAGATAAACATGGACATAGGCAGGGTTGTGCCTACCATTGTTTATTCTATGCGGTCCATAGGTGGGTAGCTAGTCATAAGTAGACCTGTTACCACTGTTCTGGAGCTACTTTCCTTCACGCTTTGGTGGAAAGTAGCTTTTCTTTAAGTAGTGTTGTCGGAGGAGATCAGCTTAGATACTTGGGAAGTTGGTTGAAACTCTTCCGCATTCGTTTTGTAGCCACTTTCCTTCATGCTTAGTTGAAAAGCAGTTTTCCTTGAAGTAGCTTTGCTCCTCCGCATGGTGGTTTAGTTGTGGCTCTTCCGTAGCTACCGTTCGCATAGTTGCGGTTTGTAGTAACTACTCACGAGTGGTTGCGGTTTGCAGCAAAGAACTCGCTTCTAGAAGTCTTGTAGCCTGGACGTAGCTCTTGAAGGTTCAGGAGACAGGGTTGCTGATGTGCGGTTGCTCAGCATACTTGTCCTTCTCCTTAAGGAGAAGCTGTTTGCGTTCCCTCCGTGGTTGTGAACTGGATAGGAGGGATTTGAAGCCTGAAGAACCGCATCCTGAGAGGCAGTTTTCGTATTTCAAGGATCGACGCTGGTTCTGAGTATCTGACGCACCCGTGCGGGATTGTGTGAGTCATCTCCGCATATTCCACGTGTGCTCGTGGGTATGTGCGGTTTATTATTTATACCCCCTTATGTAATTTAGATGTATATATTTTTTCCTTTTTTGAGGGGTATGTAAAAAACGACATGCGGTATGGGTTATGGTGCGGTAAACCAGAGAAACCGCATGCCGCTTAAGTTTGGATAATGTTTGTCGCTTTTATGTTGTCTACGTGGCTGATGGCACATGTGGGTTGTTGAAAGTTGGTAGGATTCTGATATGTGATGATCTGAAAGGACGTTTGCACTGACCGAGGTCATAACTGCACTGTAGCAAGTAGTGTAAACGTCTTTTCTGTTAGGCGCGTGGGCGGCCACGCGCGCGTGATAACCGTCAGCTGAAAAGTCGTTGAACACGTGGTGATACGTCAGTGGCCCTTTTTGAACGTTGTAAGTCGGTTACTGCATCGCATTAATTGCGATGAGTATATAAGGGGAAACCGTTTGGTTTCTCCTCACTTTGTTCAAATTTCAAAAATTTCTCCGGTGAAAAAGAGTGTTATCTTTGTCTTCTCCGATCAATCTGTCTGTATTTCCGGCGATTTTCCGAGTTTTTGTGCAACTCAATCCTTCTCTTCTTTATATTTCTGATGGCTGAACCATCTAACCCACACAATGTGGAGGGTGAAAACCCTGAAACTTCTTCTCCGGTGGGCGGTGAAGACGAAGATGATGGTGGTAGTGCCCCTGGTGGTGGGTTGCCACCCTTGAAGTGGTCGAAAGCGTTGTTCGACCAACTGATGATCAGTACATAGATGCCCTCCGAGTTTGGGGCTGTTTATCCCCAAGACCGTGACACCGGTGCTTGTGCTCCAGCCGGTCACGTGACCATGTGGGCCGATTCTTTCATCGATGGTAACCTTCGTTTACCATTGACCGTTTTTGTTGCTGAGTTGTTGGAGTATTACAAGGTCCATATCTCCCAGATGAGTCCTTTTGGGTTTATTCGTATTAGACACTTTGAATCAACGTTTCGTGCCCTTGGTTTGCCGGTTACCGTTGATAATTTCTGGGGGTTTTATCAGTTGACGGTGAACACTGGGTTCTTCTCTTTCCGAGAACGGTACGGAAGTACCAAGTTGATGACCCCTCCCAAGGGTATTACAAAGTGGAAGAGCAAGTTCTTCTATGTTAAAGCTGCCGCGGTTGTTCTCAACATGACTTTGTGGAATGTTAATGAGCCTATCCCTGCGGAGGATATTGCCATTCCTAATGCGGAGAATGCGGAGTGGTTCCCAAGGTTGAGGACTATTGAGCACAGGCTGTTGAAGAACACTGAATTGTGGATGCTGCGGATGTTATTGACTAGGGCTGATAAGCATGCAAAGCCCGTTGTGCGGGAGAAAACTGGTGGTAAGTGTTCTTACTCTTGTGCGGTTTCATTATTCCCTTGTTTGTTATTAATTTGAATGTGTATTATCAGAAGTTGTTGTTGAGCTGTGGAAGATATTTGATCCAACCTTTACTGGCAAGGTTGATATTGTCAAGACTGCTGAAGGTGCAGGTTTTAATTTGACCATTCTCTATAACTTCCGCATTCCTACACGCGAGGCAATGAATGCACCCCTGCCGCAGGGCAAAGGTATAATTCGTAGCCTTCTTTTCTTGCCTTGTAAGTTTCATGTTGCTGATATTCTACATGCAGGTGCTCTTGGGGCCCTTGGTAAGTTTGAGTCAAAGGGTGCTCCCAAAAAGCATGCAGAGAAGAAGCAAGTGGATAAACCCGTGCGGGGTCGCGGCAAGAAGAAACCTGATGCTCCTGTTGTTCCGCCTTTGGTTCCGCATGCAGCAGGTATCTCTCGTTCTCATTTCCGCAGATATACCGATTACGTGGTAGTATCTGACACCCTTGAGGGCTTGGGTGTTCCAGGTGCTGGTGCGGCCACAGGTGGAACCACTGCGGGTTCCAAGCCTGCTGATGAGAAGAAGAGAAAAGCTGGGAAAGCTGTTGATGCTGGTGAGAAAAAGAAGCTGAAGATTCAGACCAGACGCGGGGCTTTTGTGGGACAAAAGAAGCCTGTGGTTGTTCCAGGTACGTAATGCGTAACTTGGACAAGTATTTTGTGTTTGTACTTATAGTTTAACGTATTTTTGCTTTGATTACAGAACCCCAAGATGAAGGGTTCTCCATGTTTGATGCTCCTCCTCCTCCCCCACATGACACTGCTGCGGATGTGGGGGTTCATAAGGTTGTTACGCCTGAGCCCTCTGTGCGGGAGGAGGATACTGGGAAGGGACCTGCGTCTCAGATCTATGACACGGTGGATTCCCATGATAATGTTATCACCCCAGAGGATACTGAGGAGCTTCACTTGAAGTTTGGTTATACCGGAAGCAAGAAATCCCCCGCTGCTGAGAAGGCTTCTGGTTCCGCTTCAGGGGATGCGGGTGTTAAAGAGACTCCTATTCAGCCTGAAGAGACTGAATTGGAGTTTTACTACCGCACTTATACTGAAGACCGGGCCATGACCTATCATCGCCCTACATGGTCTGTGATGCAAGGGGATGATATTTCTGCTGACCCCTCCGCATGTAGGGAGATTTTGGGTGGTTTAGGCACCCCTTTTGAAGTCAACCGGGCCCGTTCTCTGTCAAGTGAGGTCCAGATTAACCAACTCTCCTCCATGCTCGTTGGGAGTTTCGTAATGGCCAACGCCATTATGGAAAACTATAAGGTGTTGGGGCGCAGGGAGGAGGAGAATGTGCGCTTGCGTGCCGAGGCTGAGGAGTTGGTGAAGGCTGCACGTGAGGGTGCAGAGCAGCTTGAAAGGGATAGGGCTGCGTTTGAAAAGCGTAAGCAGACTGAAGAGTGGGCTGCAACTGCTGAGCTTAAACAGGTTCGTACCCTTGCAAAACTGCTTTCTACTGAGCGCAAGAGTTGGAAAGAATCTCTTTCTAATGAGCGCGAGACACTTTCTAATGAGCGCAAGGCTTGGAAAGACTCTTGGACCAAACAGAATGAAACTCTCTTTCGTGTTCGCCAGGAGCTTGTCAATGCGAAGGCAGCAAATGCTGCGCTGGTTAAAGAGAAGGCAGCAGCTGTTGCGGCTGCCCAAGGGGCCAAAGAGGCGGAAGCTCGCCATGCAAAGGCTCTTGAAGAGGCCAAGGAGGCGGGGGCCCGCGCTGCAAAGGCTCTTGAAGGGGCAAATGTTGATCGAACCAACTTATCGAAAACTATCTTGGGCCTTCAGGTATAAGTCTTTTTTTGTCTTTGAATTTGCGTGTGTCTCACAAGTATGTTGATAATATTTGTACACTTGTGTTTTTCTTGAAAAAAGGGTGAAGTGCGGACCCGGGGGGCCGCTATTGAGGAAGTTTTTGCCCGTGCTGCTGAAGCTGAAGTGCGGGCAAAAGAGGCTGAAGAGGCTAGAGATAGCCTTGCTTCGTCACTTGAGCTGCTCAAGGCTGGCCGTGAATGGATGCGTATGCGCGGGATCGGGCATGTAAGTATCTGTTGCCTTTGTTATTTTTGTTGTAGGTTTTCCTTTGATAACCTTTGTATTCTTGTTTCGCAGATTGTTACGGCCATCCTTGATGCACCCGAGAATGTATCAGGTGTTAATGAGATTAAGGAGCGTGCCCGGGATGCTGGTTTTAAAGCTGGCTATAATCGTTGCATTGGCCATATGAATGTTATGGCCCAGGGCCGATATACTGATGAGCGATCCGGGTTCCACGGTGTGGATACTGAAGCGCTTCTTGATGCTGCGGTTGTGGCGTATAACGAAACAACCCTTTCCGGTCTTGAGGATCTTGAAAAGTGTCTAGAAGCGGAGGACTATGTGGACCGCTTGCGAGTGTTATACGCTGATGAAGAAGATGAGGAAAAACCTACTGTGGTGGGCAAGGATGGTGAGGGTTCCAGCGGCACAAAGAAAGACTAGGATGGCCTGCGTGCCTTTTTTGTTTCCTCATGTAAATGTAAAAAAACTTTATGTAAATTCCCTGTGCACTGCGTAGGTGTAGGAATTTTTTGAATATAAAGAATTGTTCTGTTCAATTTGTACAAGTGTTTTTACTACTTGTATGTTTGAATTTGTATGAGTTTAATGTTACTGTGAGTAACACTAAATCTGTAATTGCCTTTTGCATATCTAGGTGATATGCAAATATGAAGAACTGTGTCTGGTCGGATAAACAGTGTTGTCATTGCTGGCCTATTATAATAGTTGCGTGTGGTTACTACTCTATGTGGGTATCACGAATGAGGATTTGGCTAATCTGTTTTTGTGGATACCGCAGAGTGGAACACGCATTTGTAATAGAAATAAATAAACAATATTGCATTGAATCGTCTATTTATTTATTTGCAAATGGCCTGTGGCCCGATAGGTTACATGTTGAATGTAAAAAACATGGCTTACATATAGCAGCGTCGAAGCTGTTGTGCATTCCATGTGCGTGCGATCGTTTCGCCTTCTAATGTTTGAAGTTTATACGCGCCTTTGCCCAGGACCTCTTGGATGAGGTAGGGTCCTTCCCACTTGGGGGCAAGTTTCCCTGGGCGTTCCGCGTTAGATGCTTCATTGTCACGAAGGACGTAGTCTCCCGGGTTGAAAGTACAAATGCGAACGCGTGCATTGTAGTACTTTTCAAGTTTGGTTTTGTATTTGGCCTCGTTGATGGCGGCGTTTTCGCGCCTTTCTTCCAAGAGGTCCAAGTCAACCCTGCGTTCCTCATTGTTGTCTATCTTGTTGATAGCCAACATTCTAGGTGAGGGGAGGCCTACTTCCGCGGGGATTATCGCTTTAGTGCTATAGACCAGGCTGAAAGGTGTCTCACCGTTGCTTGTTTTTGGGCTTGTCCTGTGAGCCCATAAAATACTTGGGAGTTCATCAACCCAGCCGCGTCTGGCTGTTCCCAACCGTGCTTTGATGCCTTCGACTAAGCTTTTATTGATACTCTCGACTTGGCCGTTCCCTTGCGGATGTGCCACTGAGGAGAATATGTGTTCAATGTTTAGCTCCTTTAGCCATTTTTGAAAGTCATCGGCGGCGAAGTTGGTACCGTTATCGGTGACGATGCACATTGGTAGGCCGAAACGGCAGATGATATGTTCCCACACAAACTTCCTTGTTATCATAGCGGTGGTTGATGCAAGTGTCTTTGCCTCTACCCATTTTATAAAGTAATCAACAGCCACTATGATAAATTTCACTGCACCTGGTGCGTCTGGGAATGGTCCCACCACATCAATTGCCCATTTCTGGAATGGCCATGCGGTGGTGACGGGGATCAAGTTGTTCTTGGGACGCAAGGTCTTGGGAGCATGTCGCTGACAATTGAAACACTTGCGTAAGACTTTGACTGCGTCCAGGTGCATGCCGGGCCAATAGTACCCGGCGTTCATGATTTTGGCCACGACCATGTGTGGGCCTGCGTGTATGCCACATATTCCCTCGTGAATTTCTTTGATAAGGTATGTGGCATCTTGGGGGTTTACGCATCGTAGGAGTGGCCCTATGTATGATTTACAGTATAAGATACCGTCTCCCATTTGGTAATGACACGCTTTGTATTGTAGTTTGCGTGCTTCTGCCTTGCTTTCGGGAGTAACACCTGATTGTAAGTATGCAATTATCGGTGTCATCCAGGATGTTGTACCGTACTGGATGATATTGACTTGGCGCAGGGGTACTGAAGGATTTTGCAGAATCTCGATGCGTACCTCTTTTGCCAGGTGTTGGAAGCTGGTGGATGCAAGTTTTGATAGTGCATCCGCAGGATTGTTATCACCCCTGTTGATATGTCGAATATTGAAGGAGGTGAACCTTGATTTCAGTTGCAAGGCTTGTTCGAGGTAGAGGATCATGATATCCCCTTTTGCGGCATAGTCACCGCGTATCTGCCCTGCAACCAGTAGTGAGTCGACGTGTGCTTCCAAATGTTTGACGTCGAGTTTGACTGCCAAACGCAGCCCTGCCAGTAGAGCCTCATACTCCGCTTCGTTATTCGTGCTTTTGAAATCGAGGCGGATTGCGTAGGTTAGCTCTTGGCCATCGGGGTTCACAAGTCGCAGACCTGCGCCAGCACTATCTTCGTTGGATGCACTATCTGTATATAGTGCCTAGGTTTCTGCGGAGGATGGTGGTAATGTAGGGTTTTGTTCTTCTTCACATTCTTGAATGCGGTTTGCTGGTACTTCAGCAACGAAATCAGCCAAGACCTGGCCTTTGATTGCAGGGCGCGTCTTATAGTTCAGTGAAAGTGCGCCCAGCTCGATTGCCCATTTTGCTAACCTCCCAGAGATGTCGGGTTTGGATAGGATCGGGCCGATCCTGTAGTTGGTTAACACTGTGATGACGTGGTTTGCGAAGTAACGTCGTAAATGTCTCGATGCGTGCACTAGTGCCAGTACCAATTTCTCCATGATGGAGTACCTTGTATCTGGGTCGTTGAGCATTTTGCTAATGTAGTAGATGGGTGTTTGGACTCCTTCCCGCTCCACTATGAGTACCGCGCCTACCGCGTTGTCCGCGGCAGAAAGGTATAAAATAAGTGGCTCATCTTTTCGTGGTGCGGTTAGATTTGGGAGTTGGATCAAACTCTCTTTCATCTCTCGGAAGGTTTTTCGGCCTCTGCGGTCCATTGGAATTGTTCCTTTTTTAGGCAGCTCCGCAGGGTCTTGAAGAAAGGGTATGACTTAGCTGCGTGTTTGGCTAAGAATCTGTTTGGTGCGGCTAGCCTGCCGGCTAGTCGTTGCATTTCTTTCATCGTAGAGGGCGATGGCATGCGTTCGATCGCCTGAACTTTTTCCAGTTTTACCTTGAATCCATCTTTGGTTACGATGAATCCGAGGAATTTGCCTTCTTCCATTCCAAACGAGCATTTCCCTGGATTGAGCTTCATGTTGACGCTTCGCAGAGTTTGGAATGTTCTTTCGATATCGTTGAGCATGGTGTCTTCCTCCATGCTCATGACGACCAGGTCGTCCATATAGATTTCGACACTTTTGCTGATTTGACCGCGAAAAGTGTCGTTCATCAACTTTTGATAGGTTGCGCCCGCGTTGCGCAACCCGAACGGCATTTTGGTGTAGCAGTAGTTCCCGGTAGGAGTGCGGAATGCCATTTTGTCTTCATCTTCGAATGCCATCTGTACCTGGTGGTAGCCTTTGTAACAATCGTGGAAGCACTTCCATCGAAATGGTGCGAGGTTGTCGACCTTCTCGTCGATCTCTGGAAGTGCGTAACAATCCTTGGGGCAGGCCTTATTGAGGTCTTTGTAATCGACACACATGCGCCAGCCCCCGCTTGGTTTTTCTACCATGACTGGGTTGGACAACCAAGTCTGGTATTTGACTTCCCGCAGTATGCCTGCGCAGAGCAGTTCCTGTACCTGCTCTTCCATCGCCGCGTTTTTTGCTGATCCAAGGTGGCGTTGGCCTTGGATCACCGGCTTGATACCTGGCATGGTATTCAAGAAATGTTGCGCGATTTCCCGTGGCACCCCTGTCATGTCTGCGGGTGTCCATGCAAAAATATCTTGGTTCCTTAAGAGGAGTTGCTTCAGGCGCGCTCTGATGGTGGGTGACAAGGCATGGCCCAACGTGACCGTTTGCTCTGGGTGTCTTGCGTTAAGCACCCATTTTTCTGGTTGCGCGTTGGGGGTGGGCCTTCCTACCTTGGCTGGACGCAGGTAGTCCGTAGACATAACCTCTCTCCGGGCGTATATTATCGCGACCCCCGTCTCGGTTGGGAAACCAATGGCAGAGTGAGGGATGGATGTGATCATGTTGAAGTCGCCCTGGGACTCTCTCCCGAGAAGTACGTCGTACTTGGAGGTGTGCGGTAAAACCATGAAGTTTACCTCCTCCGTTCTTGTGTGCCTCCCGTTGGTGAGGCGCATAGGAAAGGTAATCTGGCCCAGGGGGAATACGGTTTCCCCTGCAAACCCGGCCAATGGGTAGTCTGCTGGCTGCAGTCGATCTTTGTCTTCTTGATCGAACTGGTTGAAGCACTGCTCGTATATAATATCAGATGTACTGCCCGGGTCTATGAATTATCGCTCGGTGCAGTAGTGAGCCAGGTGGCCTGTTATAACCACGGCGCGCCTATCGCGCGGTCCGCCTCGGACTTTTGGAAAGACGACTTGCTCGTCTTTCTAGTCATTGTCCGGTCTTCTCGCCGCCTTGCGCGGTCTTCCTTTTCCTCCATTTATCATGTGGGTAGAGGCCACGTACATGGTCCTCTTACCCGTGGAGGTGCCCTCGTTGTGGGGAGTGATGCGCTTGGTAGCTTTTTGCGCGCATGTCAACAGGTGTTGCAGTTTCCCCTCTTTTAGGGCCCGCTCAATCTCCAGTCGGAGACTGATGCAGCTGTTTGTTGTGTGGCTATTGTCCTTGTGATACTCGCAGCGAAATCCTGATTCTTTTTGGACTTCATTGGTTCGGCCGGTCACAAGAATTGCGCGTCCGTAAGGAGGACGTCGCTTGGCGACTGGTTGATCTCGGTCCAGCTACGGTCCCGAGAGTCTTTCTTTGATGCCCGGTTTTCACGCTGGGCGTTGATTGTAGCCATTGCGTCGGGCTGGTTGTTTCGTGGGACATATGGTCTGGAATCGCTGCCACGATTCCATGTGTCCCGGTTGCGCTTATTGCTGCGCTTGGGCTCTTGGTGGGAAGACTGGCCTTCCGCTTGGGGTTGTGCCTTTGACATGTGCGGTCTGAGGGACCGCTGAGTCTGGGCGTATGTCTTGACCGCAGCCATGACATCTTCCCACTTTTTAGGCAAACTCTCTTGGCCAGAGATATTCATAACCATTTGCTTGTCTTTAACGACGACAATGAAATGGTTACGTGCCATTTGGTCGGCGACATCGCCTATCTCTAGGCATTCTTTATTGTAACGGACAACGAATGCTTCAAGCGATTCGTTATCCCTGCGCCAGATGTTCATGACGTCCATGGAATCACGTTCATGGCGTCGTTGTTGGCTAAAGTGCGCGAGGAACTTTTCTTGTAAGTCCTCGAATGAGGTCAGTGACCCTGGTGGTAGAGAATCGAACCATGCCCTGGCCAGACCTGTTAGGGTCTGTGGGAAAAAATGGCACCAGGTGGGTTCATCCCACCTACCGTTGCACCCGGCGCCGACGAAGATGTTGTTGTGATCATCTGGGTCGGTCGAACCGTTGTGTTTCCCAATGTTTAATGGGAATTTTGTGGCGGTGACATCGGCGTGGGCGATTTCTGGGACGAACTTAGAGTTTTCGGCCGCAGATTTCGGCCTGTAGGGTTGGCCGCGGTGATGCTTTGCAGCGCGGAGGTATGTAGTGCGGGGGTGAGTCGGAGGAACGTAGTTGCGTCCTCCCGGTCTGCTGCTGGTGGCATGGGATTCCGCACGGTATGTACCGTCGTCCGGGTCGGTATGGCCTTGCCCTTCCCGGTGGGACTGTGGTCCCAGTCGGCTATGAATGCCTAGGCCGTGGTGGGCTGTAGACTGTCACCTAGTTTCGCCATGTGGGCCAAGGCGACTCTATATATGGCTCCTGTGGCGGGACCCATACGAGGAGTCGTCCTCATCAAATGTGCGTACGTCGCAGTAAGAGGAACCGCGATCTTCGTGCCTGCTTTTGGAGGCCGGATGTGTTGGGGCCCTGCAGTCGTACTGTAAAGTACGGCCCGCAGGGGTGTGCGGTGCTGGGGTAGGCCCCGCAGATACTTGCGCTTCTGCGCAAGCTCTGTTGTATGTTGCAGCTAGCATAGCTGCTTGTTGGTCGTACCAGGCATGAAGGTTCATGCCTGCAGGTATCACAGGAGCGTACTGTGATAAATCGTGTCCAAACGTAAGGGATGCGCCCCTTCTTTCCCTTATTTCCGAGGATCGTCGGCTGGATCGTCTGGTGGTGGGTTTCCTGCACAAGGAAACAAACCGTGACTCGCAACAAGGAGGATGGGGTGGGGGGTGCTCCTTGTTACCACTCTCCGGCGTGAGAATCAGTAGTTTGCTTGGGAAGCAAAGTGTGATTGTAGTAGTAGTATTGAGAGAGTTGAGAAGTGATACCCCAAACCTGGTTTGGGGTGCGTATTTATAGCCGAGGAGTGAAGGAGGGTAGTTGAGTAGCTAGCCTGACATCGCACAGCTATTTGCAGGTGTGTCAGACCTGTCGGTTACGGTGGTGATGCCACGTCCTGTTGTGGTGTCAGACTGTTGTATACACGTGGGCCGGTAGGCGACTGTTCCCAGTGCCACTTGCACTATGGTGTCAGACCCACTTGCCTTGTAGGCAGGGTGCGGTGCCAGGCCGCATCGCTGCTTGCGGTCATTGATGTTGTTTCCGCGTTGGTTGTTCCATCCATGATTTTATGTGGGATGCGGTGTCATGCCGCATCGCCGCTTAGTGACTGTTACTGTTGTCCAGATCCCTTGTCGTGACGAAAATGTTCATAGGATGCGGTGCGGGGCCGCATCGCTATACGTAACATTGGTTTCCGTCCTTAAGGTAAGTCTTCTCATCATTGGACAGATTGGACCGCTGTGTTCGCGTGTGACCACGCGGACACGGGTAAGTTTATTGCTGGTGGAGGTTTTTGATAAGGCTAATGGTCATTCGCGGTCATGCTGACGCGAGATCTGGGATCATACCCCTTCAGGTGGACACTATAGAAAGAAAAGGAAAGCTGGTGTGGTGGTAAATCCCCTTCTTTTCCAATAAGATGTCATGGGTTCAATCCTTGTATAAGCTCATTTTTTCTCATTTTTTTTAATCTAGTTCAAATCTCGCTTTGACCCGACCCGAACGAGGACCAACCCGAAAATTTTAACATTTTGTTATGAAAATTTTGAACACCGAAAATAATGGACCCCATTGAAAAAAAAATTATGGGTCCGCCACTGTCCCTGATCATACCTAGAATAGGATCCATGTAATCATACATAAATGGCAACCAATTATTAATAAAAAAGAACCAAAATTTTCATTACAAAATTTTCCAGAACACACTTTGGTCCTCGATTCGTGCTTAGCACTATCGATTTTTTATTAATGGAACTGAGACACCATACATGGGTTCGTTTATTTTATAGGCTTTCTTCTTTTCCTTACGGAATTAGACGATTTGAGCTTTTTTCATACTCCAAGCACTTAAACTTGAAATACTCAAACTCTGAGTGCCATTGTTGAATGCAAAAAGATGTGCTTGTTCTCCAACTGCCAATACTGGATAAATTCTTGATGTAATGCAAGCCAACCCTTCTCCACCAAAACTTTCTACAATGGAGTGATCTATCTGCAAATCAAACAAAATGATAAAAACCTTCTTTAAATACACATACAATCAGACAAATTACAAAAGATACATATTTATAAACTAGTAGAATAAAATACCAAGGTTCTCAAGGAAATCTTTGCGTGTCGATGATCAAGTGCAAGAAAAGCTCCATAGATGGGCTTGTCAATCAGTGGTTTTGAAGACGACCTGTTTTAAGAAGAAACAACAAAGTAAAAGCAGCATCAAGTGGTTTTCTAGTTATTTATAATTTTGTAGTCACATTTGAATCACTTATTATTTATGGAAATAAACAGTTTTGGACAAAACCTGCTTGGGTCAACACACATGAGCACTCTAAAACTGTTAGCAGTTCTAAAGACACGAAAGAAGACCGCAGTGTGTTCAGTAAGGTCCTTCGAAGCCAAGACCAGCAATCCGAAAGGCCCGAACTTTCCCTCCATTGAAGCATTCTTTTGTGTACAAAGAAGTTGGGGATCAACTACTTCAGGACCCAACACCTCAGCATGTTTGTGTTTTGACAAGCGAAATGTGATTTCTACATCAGCCTACAACAAGAGGTAAATTATCTGTCATTTGAATTTGTGTAATCCGTTGACTATCGAGGTCAAATGAACTTCTTCTCTGCGCAAAGCTGATATTGGGTAAATGATATTTGGTCTGTTTGACGTTAATAAACGGATATACACGGTACATGCTACTACATAATCTACTGATAATCTAATTAGTAAGTAAAACCATATTTATTTTCTTTGTGTAAAGTGGTTATTTGACCTTTGAAGTCAAATACTGGATAGTCCATTTAGATCTTTATTCTTGATATGGCTAAAGGCTTAACTAATACAAGATTAGATTTAGTCACCTGCGAAGCTGTGATGCCAGAAATTTCAATCACGGACCGGCCCCTGAGTTTTTTATTCTTGAAATGCACTTTTCGTGTTCGTAGTTTCTCTAGTTCCTTGACAGGCCACTGCACCAACTGGTCTTCGTTTTTACTAAGCTGGATGCTCCTAGGAATCGTCTGAAAACGTGTTATTAATTAAATATATAGATTGTGTCTAAGAGTAAAATAAACAATTGATTAAGATTATGTTTAATCTTCAATGGTTATGCTAATAGATTAAACTATAAAGGAACCAATTCAAACTAGACACATGTTGAAAGTTATTTTAAGTGTATAACCACCTAAACCGCTTTATTAAAGAATGCTACATTACTAATATAGTCATAATATAGATTTTATAATCATATCAATCATCAAATTAAAGAAACAGATACAAAACGGTATCCTTTGGAGCCCAGCACAGACCAAAGCATACCTTTTTATAGTCATCATTAAATTAGGCATACCCCAAATGGAAAGAAAAACAAGTCTAGATTATTACCTGAAGGCCAGACCAACCTTTCACGATAGCATCTGGTGCAGTATCACCTTCACAAACCCATGACCATAATATCCTTCTCTTCTTATCACCATCATAAAACGACTTTGAAGCATAAAACCTCCCATAATCATACCGTAACCACCCTTTACTCTTCATAAAGTCAGCATCAACGTCGTAGTGGTCACTTTCTGGATCATATTTTCCCAGTATATAATAATCCTGGTTATTAAAACTAGCTTTAAGAACATGCTTAATGTCCTTCCCTTGAACGGATATAACTGATGTATCAAGCCCGCTTTTCCCGTTACAAATAACAGGATAAAAGTCAGGACATTCCCAAAATGTTGTTATGTTAGATAACTGTAAGGGGCTCGGAGACATAGTCCAACTTTGAAAATCCTTACTTTTGTAAAGAATAGCTGCTCCTTGATGATCAATCTGAGTTCCAATCACAACCCTCCATTCGCCATCCGGACCCATCCAACCCGTTGATGGATCTCTATATAAGAATGGGTTAGATTCATCTGGAGGACTCAATATTGGGTTAAGTGACCATTTTACCCATTCATTTAGTAGAGGGTCTGATATGTTTTTCGGAAATGCCAAATTTTGTAGTTGGTGTAAATTGCCATCAACACCTGTGTATAGGATCGCCGGTTCACCATTTGGTAGAATCGTTGCGGAACCAGAAAAGCACCCATTGATATCGTAAGGCTCGTTTGGTACTAGAGCAATATCAAGATGTACCCAGTTGATAAGATCATGTGATATGGCATGAGCCCACGATATGTTACCCCATAGTGGACCATATGGATTGAATTGATAGAAAAAATGGTAGACCCCCTTGTAATACATTGGCCCTGCATTAAAAGTAACAAATTCCAATATTTTTCCTCAAGAAAAGACAAATTTCCCATCAAGAAACCTAGGAACTTTTTTGACATGAGTACTTTTCAAAGAATGTGATTACATAAGGTATATCATTTTTTTAAAAATTCACAAATGGAGTTGTTGGTCTTTGGAAGCATCTCCAAAACTTTTTAATTTTTTTTCTTTTTTTTCTTTTTCTGTTTTTATTTAGCAGTTACACATATTTGTTTTTTAGTCTACATTTCAATATAAATATCATTGAAAATTTGTATTCAAAATAACATATTTTTTTATTTTGAGAAACTAAAAATTAATTTCAATAAACTTGTTTTCTATAATATCAAAACATAGATAAAAAATAAAACAAATATGTGTAATTAGATTTTTAAAAGTATCACATATTAGATGTTATTAGGAAAAAACGAAATCAAATGTCAAATGAAAACTGAAAAACAGTCTTATAGATGTCACCTTTTGAGTGTGGCAGTCCCATGTTTCAAAAACTTTCAAAATGGTAGCCCATGTAATCACAAAAGAGTACCCATTTCTAAAAAATAAAATCGAAACCAAGGTGAAGTAGATAAAAGTTTGTGTGTTTACCATTAGGGTCTGCAAATTCCAACAGCAGCCATTCGAACATGCATGTAGATAAATCAAACATTAGACCAATGAAAAGAACATGTAACAAATCACATACATTAATCCACTCTAGCAACAAGTACAAAAACAAATTTTCAACCAAAAAAACTGTACCATTCATCCAGTTTTTGGAAGGCTGGAAGTGATATGCTGTCCTGTAAGGCTGTGAAACATTCAGTAGTAATGTATGGTTCTTGAAAGCTTCAACCTGGACTCCATTAAAAATCAGGAAACAACACAAAGAAAATACACAAAAACTGTATATCTTCATCAAAATATTCAGAGATGATAGTATAGTTTTGAAAAGCATCATGAAATGCAAACTGTGTGCAGTTGGACAAGTGTTGTGGGCCTTATATAGGTGAGCATCCGGAAGATCTGCCAAAAAAAAAAGAATAAAAGATAAGGTTATTTTTTTTGGTGGGCCGTTCGATCTATTGGCTCAGAGAAAATAAGGGTGTAAGGGGCACCTTCGGTGACCCCATTCGGTGACCCCATTCACCTAAGGGGAACACCGCCGCCATCACTTAGGTGAGTGGTTTGGGGGAGTGAAATCGGTGGGAAGTCACCGAAGAGGGAGAGGTGTGATGGTGGGGCCAGCCGCAATTTAGACCAATCAAACCATTTTCTTCTTTTTTTTTTTTTTTTGAATAAAAAAACAAGGGGAGTTAAGAGGGGAGTGGCGCCATCAAATTGGGGTGTTAGGGGAGTTTAAGAGGGGAGTTGACGTGACACACGAGGATTGGGTGTGCGTAAGAGAGGGGACTCCCCTCTTAGGGGAGCGCCCCGAGTACCCTAAGCGTAACTGGCAAGTGTCTTATCCATAAAAATATATGATTTTTTTTTTAGTTTTCCTTAAATACAAGTAGTCACTTTAGATTTTTTTTTAAAATATGTAGATAAGCAATTTGACGTAGTTTATTTTTTTTTTTTTTAATTTTATGAGTTGAAGGAGTATAAGGAATGAGATGTGAATGCTTTAAGTAGTGGCGGAGCTACATAGATAAACTGAGTGTCACCCGACACTAATCTTTTTTTCGTGTTAATAGAACGTGTAATAGAAAATTTTTGAACGACACAGTAATTTTTTATGATTGACACCATTGTTTTATTAAGAAAAATAATTAGCCCCATCGACATAAAAAACTAAATATTTTGTTGCTAAAGAAAAACATATATAAACTTTTTACCTATTTTTTATATAGTTTCTTAGTTAAGCCCAATTATAATTCCATCTAATATTCACTTTAAACCACTAAAAGCACATGTATTAATTTCAGGTTTTTAACCCAATAATCAATTAAAGGTAATTAACTTATTCATACTGTTTAATCTAAATGATTACAAAAAAAAAAAAAAAAAAAAAAACGAACATATTTTGAGAAGAGTCACGATAGGTGTCACTTAGAGACCATTCCGTTCGAATTGAAGAGACAGAGTGAGCAATTCTGAATTTTTGATAAAAAAAAAAGAGTCATGGACGATTGAACATTGGTTTTTTTTACAAAGACATTGTACTTTTGTGATGATATTATTCGATCTAACCCGACCTGAACTGACTTGAAATTTTGACATCGGGTTATTATAAATCCAAATACCAAAAAAGTGATACCATTGAAAAAATAAAACATTCAAAAGCAATTAGTAAAAATAGAGTTATAAAAATCAATAAAGCTCACAAAATTGCCAAAATGCCCTTGAGAACCCTAAGACTAACCAGTTTAGGGTAGCGCTCCCAACCACCTCAGCTGGGTGGGCCCCCAACACCATCCCCCTCCCGCCCAAAGAAGGACGCCATGCAACTCTTTGCCTTCACCAGAGTAGAACTATGTTGGTTTTTGTATTAGTATACACTATAAAATTTCTTTTAAATTATACATATCAGGTTTGTTTTTAAAAAAATAGCATGACTTTGAAATATCAGACTGTGATCGATAGTCCTCCCCACCCACCCAGGGCCACCCCTATGGGTGAGTGCAAGATGGGCTCAGCCACGTAGGCACCACACCCACGAAACACTGTGTACCTTGTCATGAACAGGGTGTGGGGTACAAACTTGATTGCAAACTTACAGTCACCAGCTTTGGGGCTTTTTGAAAGATTCTTTTGCATTCAATTTAATTTATATACTTGTCTATTTATTTTTTTTAGTTTGTATTTATAAAAATTCTTTGAGCATCTAATTTGATTTTGCTTAAAGGAGTTTAAAAACAAAATATATAAAAAGAAATACATAGTTTTGATAATTTTTATCGAACATTCCAATATGAATGTAAACGGAAACGAAGTTTTCTTCAAGAAAAAGAGAAAACTTAGTTTCGTAGGTGATTTTGACACAACCGTCAACCGTGACCCGATATTGTTCAAAATTAACTAGTGGGTTCAACATGTGAATTGTAGCAGGGACGCGAGTGGCATTTGTTCGATATCGGTTTAGTTTTTTATTGTACCAATAATTATCAAAACAATAGCTACACGTGTTTGGTTCGTTGCGTCGATTTGATTATGCACATCGAAAACTAAATAAAAGAACGTATCATGTCATAATTAAAATAATTTTTGTAATACAAAACTATGTAAAGCGTTGAAACCATGTGCTGTGATATATATATACACATAGTATGCAATGTAGTAAAAATCGTTGCGAGATATATGATCAACGGTTGAAATTTTTATTTGCACCAATGATAAAACATGTGAACTTGACACATGATATATAAAACACACAATAATTTTATTTTTTCTATTTCTTTTGTCCAGCATTTTCTTTAAACATAGTTTTATATTTCTTTATAATTTTTATGATAAGATGTTATATATATATATATATATATATAGGAACGGGATCAGGAGAGAACGATTTGAAGTGTGAGAAGTGTGAGAACGATTTCAGCTATAGATCATTGTGATTTGTGGTTAAGATGATGCGGGGGCATTTTTGTAAATAATGAGAACCTTATAAGTACCAGGAACGGTAAAATTGGAAGATCCAAACAAGGGTGCACATGCTAATCACATAGGGCTGTTCAATTCGCTCGCCGCTTGCTCGACGCTCGTTCGGAAACTGCTCGGAAAATGCTCGTTCGATTTGACGCTCGGTTGTAAACGAGCCGCTCTGCTCGGTTCGGTTTGTAAACGAGCCAAGCATGAGCAAAGGTCCGCTCGGCTCGGTTCGGCTCGAATTATTATTTTAATTAGTATACATATACATATACCTATACACATACATATATAAACATGTATATACACAAATATAAATTATACATTATACACACACACCTATATATATAAACACTTACACATACATATATACTTAAATATAAATTAAATTTATAGTTTTATATGTACCACTCTATTAGATTTTGGTCAACGATATACAAATTTACAACTATATCTATAGTTACTAGCCCAACCACGCCAGTAAAAAATTAATATTAAAACTAAAAGTTAAACCCTAAACCGATAAAAGATAATTTGTTCATCGCCTCAATGTTTCATTTCGTTACCCTAAATTGATCTTCTCCTGCTCTTAACGTAATTGTTTGTAAAATACGATCATCACCTCGTTGGCCACAACATTGTTATTAATAAGAAAAATATTGTGCCATTAAATGTGCATATTTTTAAAGACATAAAAACTTGAGACCCAACATCGTCACTATCTCTCAGCAAATTTAAATCGGGCGAAACGGTTATCCAAATCGCTCGAATTTCGCTCGCCGCTCGCTCGGAATTTTTATTGCTCGAAAAATGCTCGATTGATTTGAGGCTCGGTTTTAAATGAGCCGCTCCGCTCGGTTCGGTTTGTAAACGAGCCAAGCACGAGCAAAGGTCCGCTCGGTTCGGCTCGGCTCGTGAACAGCCCTATAATCACATGCCATTTTCGCTCATCATATTTAAACGCCAATAACTTTTTCATACGTGATTATTTTTCTAAAAAAATTACACCATAAAACTTAGCGTTTTTTTATCTTTCCAACGAGTATACTATTGATATACTTTTCGAAAAAAATGAAATGGGTTTTATGGTGTTTTTCTAAACTGGGTGTTTTATGACGTTTTAGACTAGTTATTTTTATGGCGTTTTTCTGAACTATGTGTTTTTATGGCGTTTTAACTAGGTATTTTTATGACGTTTTTCTGAACTTAGTGTTTTATGGCGTTTTAAACTGAGTTTTTCATGGCGTTTTTCTGAACTGAGTGTTTTATGACGTTTTAACTGGGTATTTTCATGGCATTTTTTTCTGAATTTGGTGTTTTATGTGGTTTTAACAAGGTATTTTCATAGCGTTTTTTCTGAATTTGGTGTTTTTATTGCGTTTTATTTGAACACCCAGTTCATATGTGTGGGTTTTTTGATAATATTACCCCTTAGTATAACTTAGCATCAATGCCACATGTCAACTCAAAAATCGTTTTCACCGTTCTCTCTAAATTTTGACCCTGTATATATATGTGTATATATATATATATATATATATATATAGGGGAAGGTTAAAATGAGAACCACCTCGAGTTGTAAGAACCAGTGAGAACCACCCCCGCGGGGGGCCGTTGACCACGAAATTTTTTTTACACCTAGATCCGTATATTTTAACACGGGGGGTAAATTTTGGGTTCAAACGGCGCGCCCGAGGGGGTAGTTTTTTACGCCCAAAGTTTGGGTTTTTTTAATTTTTTTAATTTTTCTTTTTTTTTTTACCAAACTTTGGGCGTAAAAAACTACCCCCTCGGGCGCGCCGTTTGAACCGAAAATTTAAACCCCCCGATAAAATATACGGATCTAGGTGTAAAAAAAATTTCGTCGCCGACGGCCCCCCGCGGGGGTGGTTCTCGTGGTTCTTACAACTCGAGGTGGTTCTCATTTTAACCTTTCCCTATATATATATATATATATATATATATATATATATATATATAGGTTAAGGATCCTGTAAAAAATGTTAATATTGCGAGAAGGGTAGGAAATAATATGGTGTTGACAAGTATTTGTTCGATATCGGTTCAGTTTTTTTTATTTTTATTGTACTAATAATTATCAAAACAATAGCTACAGGTGTTTGGTTCGTTGCGTCGATTTGATTATGCACATCGAAAACTAAATAAAAGAATGTATCATGTCATAATTAAAATAAATTTGTAATACAAAACTATGTAAAGCGTTGAAACCATGTGCTGTGATATATATACACACAGTATGCAATGTGGTAAAAATCGTTACGAGATATACGATCAACGGTTGAAATTGTTATTTGCTCCAATGATAAAACATGTGACCTTGACACATCATATATATAAACACATAATAATTTTCTTTTTTCTATTTCTTTTTTTCCAGCATTTTCTTTAAATATAGTTTTATATTTCTTTATAATTTTTATTGTAAGATGTTATATACATATATAGAGGTTAAGGATCCTGTAAAAAAAGGTTAATATTGTGAGAAGGGTAGAAAATAATATGGTGTTGACACGTATCCTTCAATTTTACGCCTCGCTTGCGGTATGCGCATATAATGTATATATGTGTGGGCCATCGGGGGGCAAAAGTAAAAGTGCACTAATTTTAACGTTATTTTACTAATTTCGTGAAAATAACGTTAAAAGTGGAGGACGGTTAATCATGCATCATGTGGTGGCGTTGATAGCTGAAAGACAAAAGGGTACATGCACTAATCGGTCTTTGTCCCGATTGCCGAGTGTTATGTGCCTTATGTCCAAGGCTTGATGCAAAACTACTATCGAGCTGGGGGTCTCACTGGAAGCAGCCTCTCTATTCCTACGGGGTAGAGGTAAGGCTGTCTACATCTTACCCTCCTCAGACCCTACCTTTGCTTTGCTATTGGTGGGATTTACTGAGTATGATGATGATGATGATGATGACGTATCCTTCAATTTAATTAATTAAAAGGGGCAATAATTTAATTTACTTCAAAGTTCAATTAATTCATAAAATATTGTTTTTGTACCTCCAGTGAGTTGTTTTTGGTTAGTAGTGAGTTATTTTAGGTTAGTGATATAATTTTATTTTTTACAAAAAATTAAGAATTCAGTTTTATATACCAACTCTGAGATTTTATACACCATTATCGTCTGATTCATAGAGATCAAAAGAAATTACAGTTCGTATTTTTTTTGAATCATCAGTTCGTATAAAACACCATACGAATTCCAGAAAACACCACAACTTGAATCGTAATACAGCAATGATGTTCTAACATCTGGATCGATTTTTGTTATTTTTGCAGGTATATAACACCATACGAATTCTAAAAACACCATAAATTGAATCATAAAACAGTCGTGGTGTTTTAACATCTAGAAATGATTCTATTGCCATTCCAGATGTTAAAACACCATGACTGTAATCACAATACAATGTTACAAACTCCAGATGCTAAAACACCATGACTTGAATCATAATTCATTATTTGCAATGCTATGGTATCTTATTTACTTTCATGGTGTTTTATTGGAAAACACAACACCTTGCATCACAATACAATTAAAACACCATTGTATCAACATAGAAAAAACACCATGGACAAAAACATCCAATCGTTATGTGTTACTCATATTAAAGATAAAAAACACTCGTTGTTATAGCGTGTTTAAAAAAAGAGTTACGTATAAAAAGTTATTGATGTTTAAAAAATAAGGTGGGAACATGCATGTGAGTTTCTAAATTTAAAAATGTTAAATTTACCTTTACACCCTTAATCTAGAAAATTAATTATTTTAATGGTAAACACTATTTACAATTTTACCATTATAATCTTAACCACTAGATTATAGATTAAGGGGCTGTTTGGTAGCCTCTTAATGAGCATTCAGATGCTACCTATTAATGGTTTAAAACCTCTGAATGAATAAGAGGTAACCTCAAGTCTGAATGTTTAAGAGATAACCTCTGAATGATAAATCATCACATGTCACATTCTTCTACCTTCTCATTGGTAAAATTCTTAATGGTTTCATTAAGAGGTAGAATTCAGAGGCTACCAAACAGCCCCTAAATATTGTAGATTCCATTTTATACTTCTCACAAAACACACCCTTTTTGCAATACCCTTACCCTATATATATATATATATATAGGAGAAGGATCCGTTAGGAACCACCCTTTATTGCGTGAACCACGAGAACCAATGTGAACACAACAAAAAACTACCTAAAAAAATCTAAAAAACACCCAATTTTTTTTTTACTATTTTTTTGGAAAAATCGCGATATTTCGTCAATAATAAAAAATTTTCAAAAAAAAAATTCGAGTAACAGTTATCCATGCACATGTGCATTTGTATCATTTCTTTGACAAATTCCGTAATTTATTACAAATATCAGACAATTGCACTTTCATTTACACTAACATTCATAGTACACTAGTTTTTACATTAACAATAATAGAAATGCACATGTGCATCTATATGTATGAACTTATTATAACATTAACAACACTATAAATGCACATGTGCATCTATATATATGAACATGTTATAACGTGTTTTAGTACACCACTTTGAATACACATTCCCTTTCATCTATCATACCATCCATACTACACTACCATTACCTCCTACCATCCGTAATACAATACCATTGCTTTTTACCATCCATAATACAATATTATTACCAATATTTCACTTTATTATATGTAGATCAACACCCTTTATACCATCCAAAGAACATATTACATCATAAAATGACAAATATAATTAAATCATCAACCACTAGATATAACTAACCAAAACACATGTATACTTCATCATTTAAAATTACAAACTTTTTGTACCAAAACACCTTATTTCATGTTGATACATATATATGCACATGTGCATTTCTAATATTGATAATGTAAAAAGTAGTGTATTACATATGGTAGTGTAAATGAAAGTGCATTTTTCTACTACTGGTAATATATTATGGAATTTATCCAAGAAATGATACATATGCACATGTGCATCCATAACTGTTACTCGAAAAAAAAAACATTTTTTTTGTAACAAAATATAGCGATTTTTATTAGAAAACTGTTAAAAAAAATTGTGGGTTTTTTGGATTTTTTTAGATTTTTTTTTTGTTCACATTGGTTCTCGCAATAAAAGTGGTTCTCAAATGAACCTTACCCTATATATATATATATATATATATATATATATGGGCCAGGATCATTTCAGAACCATAAATATTTACAGAACTCGCAGAACTCCTAATAAACAATTTTTTTATTTATATATTTTTATGTTTAGTATAATTTTATCATTTATTATGTGTATTTTTACGATTACATACATGTTAAGAGTAATTTTATCATTTTTTATATGTAATTTTATAATTACACATATATAAACTAGTTTTTTTTACATATATGTAATTAGTTATAACACATATATATAATTTTGGCAATTAAACATATGTAAACTACTTTTAACACGTATGTAATCAAATAAATACATATAATATATGATAAAAAGATCCTAAATACAAAAACTTATATATAAAATGATTGTTTATTAGGAGTTCTGAAAGTTCTGTAGTTATTTATAGTTCTGAAATGAACTCAACCCATACATATATATATATATGTATATGTATATGTATATGTATATGTATATGTATATAGGTAGAGGATCATGTACATTAATCTAAAAGTATGAGAAGGGTGAGAAATATTGTGGTGATGACATGTGTCCTCAATCTAAATTAATTCAAAAGGGTAAACAAGTAATTTTCTTATTGATTTAATTAATTGATAACCTTCCATAACCGTCACCCTTAATTATAGGAATACGAATTAAGAATTAATCTACGAATGTCATCTTGTTCAGAACTATATAGTGTTATATATTTTTATATAATATTATATAGTGTTATATGGTGTTATATGGTGTTATAGAGTGTTATATGATGGTTGTATAATGTTATATAGTGTTATATGGTGTTATATGGTATTATATGGTGTTATATAGAGTTATTTAGAGTTATATAGTGTTATATAGTGTTGGGGGGGGGGGGATAGTGCACGGTCCTCCCAACCGCCGGAGTGATCCCACTCCGGGAGCCGCTACCCGACCAAGCTAGCTTCACGGTGAATTCCCCTTGCCGAGTTCTTATCCTGGGCGACATATGCCACTCCCAAGACTCGAACCCGGTACCTCTGGGAAAAGGTGGGTGTCGGTGGCCAACTGGGCTACCCCAGTTGGTTAGTGTTATATAGTGTTACAGTGTTATATTTGTCTAATAGCATGCATGTCTATGATAGATGTATAGTGTTATATAGTGTTACATAGTGTTATATGGTGTTATATGTAGTTACATAGTGTTATACGGTGTTATATGATGGATGTATAGTGTTATATATGATGGTGTTATATAGTGTTGATGGATTTTTTAGAATGTCCGAATTTTAAAATAAGTTTAAAACTGAATAACTAGAATTTAGGAGTGAATCGCTAGAATTTAGGAGATGTTACCTAATTTGAGACATATACAAAGACACTATTACCCCTACAATTTTCAAATCAGTCCAAATAATTAAAACACAATTCAGAATTTGGTCCCTATTGATCTCAACCATTAGATCAAAGATCTAATGGTTTAAAACATTTCGCACACTTTTGAATTAATGTAGACTATCCCTACCATATATATATATATATAGAAACGGGTTCAGGAAAAACGGCAAAAAGTGTGAGAACGGTGAGAACGCATCCTGGCCGAACACGTGGCGCGGAGCATGATTAGGGTCCGACGGGTTTTTTTTGTCTTTTTAGTATTCTTCTCCTTTCACGATTTTCGCGTTTGACATGGTTCTTTATTTTTTGCGTGCAAGATAATTTTGGCGTTATGTAGAATTATTAATTATTTGGCGTTTTACTGTTTTTTCTCAGATTTCTTCTCGTTGAATTAATTCGTTTTGGTGACATAGTTAATTTTTTGGCGTTGTGGCTTTTTCCCTGTCATTTTTGGCGTTTTGTATCTTTTTGTTAATAATTCATTACCATATATTAATATTTTATAAAACTACAACAACACGGAAATCAAAATAAACTAATAGTCTTCCGTAGGTGGGATTACATCAGAGATGTACCCATCGCTTTGTTCATCACTTTCTTCAGATTCTTCATCATCAAATTTCATTTTTGCGTATAACGCCATTAGCTCGTCTCTTCTTTGTTGTAGCCTATTCTTGAATATCACTGCTTCCTTGGATTTTGGAGTGTTTGAAGGTGTTAAATCACAGAGTTGTTCAATGATACATAGCAACCATGTCTTCAACATTTCTTCCATTGGCCTTGAATATTTCACCACGTTTTTATAAGTCACTTCAATTGTTCATTCTTCCTTATTCAATACCCAACTGCTAAGCTTTGGTATATGAGTATCTTCAATATCATCATCATCTTCTGCTGGAAACTTTCTCTCCAGTCTTTTTATTACAGTTCTCGTTCTTTCACAATCATTTTCTATTGGAGCCCCAAGGGCCAGGATATCCTTCTGAACATTTTCATTCATTCCCAGCATGGCTTTTATTGTCCTTACCTTTACCCCTCTTCTGTCAGAGAACTTTATTATGAATCGTTTCTCTTTCCTTTCAAACCTCCATGCAATTTTTTTGGCGTTTTGGAGAATATGTGGTGTTTTAGTTTTTTGGCGTGTTTGAGCTTGGGTTCTCATGGTCTTCTTTTATATTGACTTTTTTCCCCGCGTATGATAGGTAATTATGGCGTTTTGAAAAAGACAAATAATATTAATATAATAAATGTTAGTAATTATGTTTTCCGTTGTTTCATTTTACTGTTTTTTACAGTTTACCGTGTTTTGTTTTCAGACTCAACTGTTTTAATGGTGTAACACGTCAAATCTTTTTGACCGCTGTAATTATGGCGTTTTGTTTTCCAACGGCGGTTAGATAACTATTGGACTTCTTTTGTTTTATATTCTTTGCACATTGTTTCACGTTTTTTTTTTTATAATATTAGTTGTTCAAATTAATTTTATTATAGTTTGGTAGTTTTTTTGGGGCGTTTTTATGACATTATGGCGTTTTACACGTATTTGCTAATTTTGACATTTTATTATATTTTTCATTATAGCATTAATATTCTTTTGTTGTTTATTAACTGACATTACAAAAAAAAAAAACAATTGATAAAGAAAATAAAAAAACAAAGTAGAAGCAATTTATGATTTTAAATCTTCAGTGTCATCAGTCTCTTTTTTCTTTTGAAACTACAAGAAATGTAACAAATAAATGGCGTTTTGGGTTTGGCGTTGTTTATTTTCTTTGTTCATGTGTTGAAGTGTCTTTGTGGATGTTGCACATATAGATCGACCCCGTGTGGGTGGATGCTATCTGTCTGTGGTCTTCATTATAATCATCGAGGCCAAAGTAGCATTTACACTAGTATATGTCTCTTCTTATCATTCAAACCTTCTTTAAGAACAAAGATGACAGTATGACATATGGGTGTCATCAGTCCCTCTTTTTTCAATTTTGTCCATCTCGTGCAGCAAAATCTTAATACACTCACGTAACAAATCAATAAACGAAGCTTCATGCAGAACATTACTGAGGATCAAAGAAAAGATGTTTGTTGTCGTTGTATTTTTTGGCGTTTTACATTGAGTTGTTAATTTTTTTAGCCACCACTGTGTGTTTTTTTTGTGTGTTTTTTGGTGTGATAAACGGAAGGTGGTGAGACGTTTCTATTTATAGAATTTTTTTGGCGGGTAGTTTAGGCGGGATGTTATTTTTATAACAAAAAATGTAATTAACATTTATCCGGATGTAAGCTTTGGCGTTATATATAATGGCATTTCTTATTTTTTGGCATTTTTGTCGCCAGAAGCTTAAATAAAAACACAGAAAAAAGTACGCAGTGATAAAATTGGCGTTTTGTATTTATTTGGCATTTTATTTTTCAATGGCGTTTTATGTGAGGAATGGTTTTTTACTTTTTTACCCTTAATGAAGCGCGTCCACGTAATAAAATTGGTGTTATTTACTAAAATGTCACCGTGCCAATCTAGTCCATAGATTGTTTTGATCAGACGATCAATAAGCGTTCTCACCGTTCTCACACTTTCTGTCGTTTTCTCTAAATCCTGTCCCTATATATATATATAGGGGTAGGTTAACGTACAATATTCCTTAACATACAATATGTACGAGATGAAATTACGCACGTTATAAAACTCAAAAACTCTAATCACGCATGTTGAAAACCATAATCATGCATGTTATATTTCACAGTGTACGTTAAGCAAAATTGTACAATACGCTTTCACTATTTACATATATATATATATGTGTGTATATATATAGGGGATCAGGTTCAAGAGTGAACACTAGTGTAGTTTGCGAACTGAACGAACTAATCCTGGCCATACATGTGTGTAGATCAATGGCCAGGATTTGATGATGAAATCCTAGCCATCCATTTGTGTAAACCAATAGCCAAGATTTGTTCACTGAGTTCACAAATACATTAGTGTTCACTCTTGAACCTCACCCTATATATATAGGATAAGGATCATTATAGAACACTAATTATTGCGAGAACAAAAAGAACAACTCTAAATCGCTAAATTTTGGGATTTACGGTTCATATTTCTTAAATTTTATGTTTCTAACATCTATATGTGTATTATATATAGATAAAAAATCATATATTTTTTCCTTACACTTAGCTACATACATATAGGTAATTTAGCCTACATATAACCTACATGTGTGTAAGTTATTTAAAAACTAAAGATTTTTCATATTTTGTTTTACATTCTAGTGTGAGAAACAATAAATCTTACATTTGTAAAATTTTCATTTACTTTTTAGGTTTTTAGAAATGAAATAATGAGTGATTCATTTTGTTTTGCGTGTTCTCGCAATATTTAATGTTCTGCATAGAACCTTCCCATATATATATATATATATATATATATATATATATATATATAATAAAAGATATACCATTTTGATTGTTTTGATATATATATATATAGAGAGAGAGGGTGGAGTTATTGTAAAAAAGACCAAAAGTGTGAGAAAGGTAAGAAAGAATCTCAGCCATTAGATCTAAATTAATTGAAAAGGGTATAATTGTAAATGCATTAAAAAATTCAAATATGGTAATCCTTGATTTAAGGATTTGGAGAGAGAAAATCATTGATTTAAGGACTTATAACCGTCCATAATTAGAGCATGTTCATGACATGGTGTTTTAAATAAATTCATAGTTCAATTCATGGTGTTTTTACAAAAAAAATATAACACCATTCAGTAAACAAAATATAACACAATTCAGTAAACAAAAAAACACCATTCAGTACAAGATATAACACCATTCCGTAAACAAAATATAACACCATTCAGTAAACAAAAAATAACACCATTCCGTAAACAAAATATAACACCATTCAGTAAACAAAAAATAACACCATTCAGAAAATAATATAACACCATTCAGTAAACAAAATATAACACCGTTCAGTAAACAAAATATAACACCGTTCAGTAAACAAAATAGCACTGTTCAGTAAACAAAATAACACCATTCAGTAAACAAAAAAACACCATTCAGTAAATAATAATAACACCATTCAGTAAACAAAAAAAACACCATTCAGTAAACAAAAATAACACCATTCAGTAAACAAAATAACACCATTCAGTAAACAAAAAAACACCATTCAGTAAACAAAATAACACCATTCAGAAAAGAAAAAAAACACCATTAATGAAAGAAATATAACACCTCTGTATCATCTTCTCCACTTCCGGCACCGTTCGATGTAGAGAGAGAGATCGCACGACCACCACCACTGCCACTTCCGGCACCACCACCGCCGCACCACCCCTGTCGATCCAGCACCACCACCGCCGCTGCCGCTCGCACCAGCACCACCTCCACCTCCGCTGCCGTTCGCACCAGCACCACCACCGCTCTCACCAGCACCACCGCCGCTGTCGCTCGCACCAGCACCACCGCCGCTGCCGCTGTCGTTTTTTGATCTTCCGATTGATTGAACATGGAAGAAGAAAAGAGAGAGAGAAATTGTGATCGTATGAGAGAGAGAACGAAATTGCAAGGATTTGATTTACACATGAAGATAAAAAAGACACAATTGCCCCTATAAATTTCAATTCAGTCCAAATTAATAAAAATATTTTGCAATTTGGTCCCTATTGATCTCAACCATTAGATCAAAAGATCTAATGGCTGTGATTTTTTCTTACCTTTCTCACACTTTGGGCCTTTTTTACAGGATCCTAACTCTATAGAGAGAAACGGGATCCGGAGAAAACGCCCTAAAGTGTGAGAACGGTGAGAACGGATCCTGGCCCAACACGTGGCACGCGATATAGTGAAGGGCGAAAGGGCTTTTTTGTCTTTTTGATCTTCCTTTTCCCAATCTCGTGTGTCACATTTTGCTTCATTTTTGGCGTCTAAGATTATTTTGGCGTTCATTGGATTCATTAACTACATGGCGTTTTACTGTTTTTTGGATTTGTCTCGTTGAATTAATTGTTTTTGTGTCACATAGATATTTTTTTGGCGTTTTGGCGTTTCCCAAGTCAAATATTTTGGCGTTCGTGCCGTTGATAATAACTAATTACCATTCATTAATATTTCATAGGATTACAATAAGACGAAATTAAAACAAACAAATAGTCTTTTGTGTATGGGATTACATCAGAGATGTACCCATCGTTTTGTTCATCACTTTCTTTAGATTCATCATCATCATCATATTGTGCATTGGCGTATAACGCCATTATCTCGTCTCTTTTTTGTTGCAGCCTATACTTGAACATCATTACAACCCTGGATTTTGCATCGTTTGAAGGTGCTAAATCACAGAGTTGGTCAATAGGATGTAGCATTTCTGTCTTCAACATTTCCTCCATCGACAACGAATATTCCACCCCGTGTTGATAAGTCACTTTAACCGTTCATGTTTCTTCGTTCACCACACAACTGCAAACTGTTGGTATAGTAGTATTGCTTGAACTCTCGAGATTCGATAAACGATATAATGGCTAACGATATTTTAAACTATGAGTTTTACAACACGTTTTATAACGCTTATTCAAAACGCATTTACCGCATTTAATGCATTTACAACGTATACTATTTAACGCATTTTATCGCATCGCATGTTAGTCTAAATGCTATCACATCACTAACGCAAACTCGAAACGCAGTTATTGGTATTGAATCTATGTGTATGTGTTATTATGTGCTTACTTGTGTGTGCCTTATACGTATTTTGGGAAGATATTCACAAACGCAATCACAACTCTATCGCAACGCAATCTCATCGCGAACGCGAAACTAAGTTTTACTTTTTTGATTATTAGGAGTTATGTTATTCGTGTAACTATTATGTAATACTATCACATCGCTTACCTGCAACTCGCTTAAACGCAACGCAACGCTCAACGCACGAAACGAAAGTCGGAAAACTAACTTGCACATGCCATCGGATCAAACGACCAACCGATCGAATGGACATCCGACCGGATGACCATCCGATCGGATGGCCATCCGATCGAACGGTCATCCGACCCACTTAGCCTACACCGCCTTTCTCACCTCTCACCTATAAATACTCGCTTGTCACATCAACTGTTCATTGATGTGACAGCCTTATCCAACCAGCACGCTCTCAAGCTCTTTTCTCTCGATTCCTCGCGATTCTTATAAGTTTTCTTCCTAAATCTTGTACTTCCATCTTCATTACACACTTTCACATCATCTTCTCCATCAAATCTTACACTTTCACCGTGAAATCATCTAATTTGGGTTGTTCTAAGGTGACGTCATCACGGGTTCTGATGAACATTGTTGAATGACCTCATCTCATCAAGAACTGTTCGGATCTAAAGGATTTCTACATACTTTTACACTGATTTCAACAACATCTAAACATTTTTAACTGGATTCCAACTTTTCTTCAACATTCTTCACTTTTTACTCAAAACCGTTAGAATCTAGACTCATTCTGGCCTTCTACTCATTCTCTAGTGAAGAGCCAGTCTGAGAATATAATTCCAACGAAGAGACGACCGATTCACAGGTTGAACATGGAACTTCGTCTTGAACAGTTGAGTCTGATCGAATGGGGTGGTTCCCATCCGATCGACTGAGCTGGACTTGGTGTGATTCCCGTTGTTTAACACGTCGTCATGCCGTCTCCGTTAAACCGCAAGACTTTTCAACTTAACTGATTTTACAAGTTTTCAAACAAAAATGGTTGCTCGATCGAATAGCCATCCGATCGGATGATCCGATCGGATGACCATCCGATCGAATGACTATTCGACCAGGCAACTGTGCTTTACAAGTTCTACACTTAAACAATTTTACAAACTTAAAAGAATATCAGCTTTTCAATCGAATAGCCATTCGATCAAACGGCCATCCGTCCGGATGACCATCCGATCAAATGACTTAAATTATACTACAACGAAAACTTCAAAAGTTCAAACATTCTACAATACACTTCCTCAGTCAAATGACCATCCGTCTAGACGGTCATCCGACCGACTCACCATCCGATTACTCATCTCACTCGACGCATTGTTTTCACGTTGTTCAACGCTTACACTATCGTTCTCTGATCAGGCTAACTCCAAGCGTTCCCTTCAATCCAAGGTAGTGTTTATTTAATTAAACACATACTGTGAGTATACTCGAACCTATTTTTATTTAACGCACTTTGGGTGCTACATACGTTCTCTATATTCAAATCATATCGAACACACAACGCAAACACTTTTAACGCTAACCGCTCTCGCATGTTATACGTGACTCGATGAATGCTTGTATGTTATGTTTACACAGTGATTGTTTGCCTGACACCTTAGCAACGATAGTACTATAGTTTGGACTCAGCACCTGTCGTGGATAGGGGTTGTTAAGGGATTTACTTCGTATGGTCACAGTGGTGATAATGTGTTGCGCATTCTAAAACTTGCAGTCATGTCGCTTCCATTACTCATTGTCGATAGCTTACTTGCTTCACATTTCTACGTGTTACATGTTGGTTATGCGTAAACGCTTTCGCTATAATATATGCTACCAAACTTCTGTACTCACCTTTACACTCTATGTATTGACTTTATTTTGACGTATGTGACAGCTATTTAGGATGTTGTGTTTGCCGACCCTTTGTGGAATCAAGCTAGGAGAGTCTAGAAACAAACCAAATAAAATCTGAGTTGTCGGAACAATTATTTGTCTTTGAGAACAATGTCTGTAATAACTATTTATGCTTTATATGTTTATGGTATGGGACGTGAACATTAAATATATTGTCACTAATAGTGTTATGGATTCTCTTGGACAATCTGTTTCGCTCAATGCCGCGCCCCGATGTTTTTGCTATCGGTTGGGGTGTGACAGATTGGTATCAGAGCCATAACTATAGGGAATTAGGCAAGACACGACCTAGTCCGGGTCGATGTCTTAGTTTTGACCTAGTCTATAGTCTAAGTACCAACAGACCGACTTGTGCAAACCCAGTAGGGGTTTCGTACAACCTTACTTGATACTCTCGCTTGAACTCACGAAAATTACTTAGCCTTTCCTAAGGCTAACACTACATGCACATTTATTCTTCGATAACACTCGCATAACACAATTGAGCGACTTGTCGAGAATAGGTGTGGAAACCGAGAACTCTCGATGAGATTGCTCGATCTACACGCATTTTTATTATCAAACACGGGAATTTGCATTGAGTCAGTAGTGAAATCCATATCTCGATGGAATTCTCCCTATCTCTCGTGGTTTTACTACACAAATAGGAATGAAGTTGTTAAGTTAGGGGTGGAACCCGCATCTTAATGACTTGTTCCACTCTCTATTTGGTTTTACAAAACTCTCACCAAAGTCTCGATGGATTCCAATGACTCGAAGGGCAACCTAAGCCCAAGGTATATCGTACCATTCAAGATCATCGAATGTATCGGCAGTGTAGCTTATAAGCTAAACTCGCGTGAGGAGCTTAGTGGAATTCACAATGTGTTCCACATCTGTAACCTAAAGAAATGTCTAGCTGATGAATCGCTAGCAATGTCTCATAAAGATGTACAGATTGATGAAAGCCTAAGGTTTGTAGAAAGACCTATATCGATCGAGGATCGACAGGTTAAGAAGCTCCGAAGGAAGCATGTACCAATAGTAAAAGTAAAATGGGATGCCCGCAGAGGCCCTGAATATACGTGGGAGGTAGAGTCCACTATGCGACAGAAATACCCTCACTTGTTTCAGTAAATCTCAGGGTCAATATTTCTTTTAAGGGGGTGAGGATGTAACACCTCGTAAAAACATCTCCAATTATGTGCAGACATGTCCAAATCCCTAAACATGTAAAAGTTTGGATTAGAAGGACTAAAGTTGTGAAACAGTGAAAAGATGTATGCGAAGGGACTAAAAGTGTCAACATGCTAAACTTATGCCTCTGAATGACCTTACATAATGTTCGTATTCTTTAATGAGTAAATTATCAAACTAAGAAGCCGTTTATGAAAGAAATTGAAAGATTTTGAAACATAGGGGTTAAATGTGTCAACATGTTAATTCTTACCTCTGAGTGACCTTTTAACGAACCCGAGCCTTCGTAATGTTTGATTATACTCTCCAGAATACTTAATGATGAATTCACAAGGTTTCGATACCATTATATGATTAAATCCGCAAATTCCAAGAAGAAGGGTTGAAAGTGTCAATATGATAATTCTACTCCCGGGAGACCATTTTAACGAATCCGGAACTTAACGGTACTTAATTTTATTCTCAAGAACATTTGGAACCGGAATTGATGGGCCCCTAGTGCTGGAAATGTGAAAAATAGAAGTTAGGAAAGTGCAGGGACTAAACTTGACAACAAAAATGAAAGTTTTAGTTTGGACATCACAGGCGTGTCGCGACAGGATTGTCGCGACTCGCGGGAAACACCAATTTCCAGCAGCAACTGGCAGCTGCCAGCATGCAGGCTTGCTCCCCACACAAACCTGTTCTGCACCTTGAATTCGATACCAGCAACCTGTTAAGGGTTTTTAAAAACCTCTAGGACACATGGAGACATCTTAAACCTTCCTAGAACAGATGGAATGATCTTAATTCAACTATTTCAACTATAAATAGGGCCTTGATCAGCCTCACTTCCTTGCTCACTTCAAATTTTCATTCTATCTCACTTGCTTGAGCTTTCTTGAGCTTTCTTTGGGGATTCCTGATCAAAGGAGACTCCATCTAGTTTAAAGATTAAAGCTAGGACCCTTTGTAAGTGTCCTTAGCCTCCTTTAGTTCAGTTTTGTTATTTAAAAACCGAAATGTCAAAGTTGCCGCAAAAACAGCTTTGACCTTCGGTTTAGACCAAAATGATCCAGCCATTGTTCAAGGAGAATATGGCTACGTGATCATAATTAGTTAGGTGTTAATCCCTCAAAAGGGCATCTCCTAAATATCACGTTTACTTAGTTAATTGTCGGGTCAAACGAATTAATTAAAAAGTCAAACTAGTCAGATTTTTGAATAAAAACATAATCTGATAATGTAGAGGATATAAATCACGTTTTGTCACTTAAATAACTTGGTAAATATTATTAGAACATGTCTAAGCATGTTCAACCCGACAATTCCGAGTTTAGGGTCGGTTCGTAACCGAAAGTCGCAAAAGCTTGACTTTTGCTTTAACTTTCAGTTCTGACCCGATTAAGCTTAAATCTTTTATGTTTTAAGCTTCCATTAGGACCATATAATGTTGTAGTATAACCCTCTAAGGTTATATTACCTGGTCACTTTATATTCTGAATTATATGCAGGTTTCCGTTATTATGCTTTTAGTTGACCATTATACCCTTATACTCAAAAATTGAGATTTTTGAGTATATGGTCATACAAATAACTTTGTTACTGATATATAAACATGTCTGAATTGTTTTTACATTATTTTCTGGTCTCAAAATGATGTTATGCAAGATATCGTAAATTTAGCTTTTATAAAGATTCAATTACGTTTTTATACATAAATCATGATTAAACGTAGATTTTGCCACAAAAATCATTACCTACTGTTATGATATCATTTTTACGGATTTTTGAAATGTTGGGTCAGATTATATACTGACCATAACTTAGAGTTCATGTATAAATTCCATAATTGACGATAATGCCCTTTTTGCTAATAAAATGTGATTTACATATGATTAACATGCCAAACCTTTTTCTACTGATTTAATATGAAAAATAAAATATTTTAAACATCCAAGGCTGTTCAAAATCTTAGAATCACATAAACATCACAAATATCGTCAATTTTTTATTTTTACGCTAATTAGGTGCATAGTGTTGTTTAAAACCATATTTAGCACCCAAGACTTGTTACCTACCAAATTTATTAATAAATTTTAATATTTTTACAGTAGGGATAAGTCATAATGTCACACCCCGACCGCGTATAACATGCAACCGGGGCGGAAACGTCGGGGAGTGTTGTAACAGAATTAATTGTTTCATAACATTGTTTCATAACCATGGCATTCAAAGTTGTATTTTATTTATAGACATAAGAGTTACATTGTCTTAAACAGGAAATAAAGAGTTCAGAACATAATTAAACTAAGTCTATCTTCATTTTATGTCTCTAAGGCACAGGTCCGCCCTAGTGTCACGATCATCATCCTACGGAAAAGCTCCTGAAAACACATGTGAAAATAGGTACGTCAGCATAAAAATGCCTGTGAGATACATAGGTTTTGTGAAAATAGGATTCATGACTTATAAGTTTAGGAAAAATTGTTTAATAACAGTCAGTCATGAACCTTGTAAGTTGTTTTGTTTTGTAAATCATTAAAAAGCAATGATGTGCATAAATAAGAGAATAATGTAAGGTTAAATGAATAACCAAGTAAAAATGAGTTTGTATAAGATAAGTTGTTTTGTAAATCAATGTCTTGTGAAAATAAGTTGTTTATGTAAAATGTAATATGTCAAATATTGAAATGATTTAAGTAACGCTACGACATGTAATGTTATACAAACACTTATATATAGGAAGTACCAGCGGCGTATCCACCATGCTTGTATTATATTACACTCGCCTCGTTACTCGAATCATTTACCCAAACCAACCATCAATGTAAGTTGTTCATGTATAAATGAATTGTCATGTGTTAATGTGTAAACCATATTGAAATGTCTATGTCCAATGTAAACCACTAAATGTGTATATCAATGTCAAAATGTTTATGTTAATGTAGATCATGTAATGTTTACCCAAAAATAACATGTATGGTAAGTGAAATATATCAACTAAACCATATGTAAAATGCACAAAAAAACAAGGTATTGAAGTAAAACATGGTTTAAATCAATGTTATGTTTTGTGGAACAAATGCATGTTATACTGATACAAACATTTATGCGGTATTGTGAAAATGCATACATCCAAGCCTTGAGACTGTGGTGATAAACCCTTAAACAAATTAAAGGTTTATCTAAGTTATGTATATCGAATTCGGTCATTCCTTCCAATCCAAACAAATCCATGATTTCAGGAACGAGAGTTGTCAATTCCTATGGTACCACTACCTACTAACGAACGGCGTAGCTAATGTTAATGAATGTATTGTTCCATTGTAAACAACCCAAATGTCATACCAAAATGTAAACATGTGATGAAAACAACTGTACTAGGTATGTAACAAATGGACATACATAGCACGTGACGTGAAACAAATGTACTAAGTATGCACACAATGGACATACATAGCATGAAATGTAATGTAAAACAATGTACTACGTACGCACACAATGGGCATACATAGCATTAAATGTAATGTAAAACAATGTACTAAGTACGCACACAATGGGCATACATAGCATGAAATGTAATGTAAAACATGTACTATAATGTACTAACGAACATAGCAGGTATATGATGTGAAACATGGAAAGCATGAAAGTAACAAGTAGGCACATGTGTTTCACCCCAAAACAGTTTGGAAAACAGTAAAAGAGGGGTCTATGTACTCACTTGAGATTGCTCAGAAGTCCTAAGATAACCACCAAGCAATGCTAGAGATCACGGAATCAAACGGCACCTAATATAGGTAACTACATTAATAAACCGGAACTAAATCGGAAGATCTGATAGAATGAGGGCTCGTAAACCAAATGAGTATGGAGACTCGTGTGATATGGTTTAACAAGGCCCGCATACTAAAACGAAACTTAACCTAAGTGCTTGTGACCCATTACGACCCGTTTAGGTAGCTTATGCTACTTTAACGCGTCGTTCGCGTGAAACGCGTTCGGAACGCCTAATTAGTCCTATGACAAGTAAAATATGCCTTAACATATCTAATATTGTTACCAAATCATTTTAGATACCAAAAGTTATGTTACATATGTTTAAAATGAGTTTTGGCGTAAAAAGGGCATTTTGGTAATTTACCTAAGGCATATAAACTACCTATCATAAAACTACTTAAACGAAGCGACCATAAGGTATAACCTCGGAAGGTTATTCCCTATATACTATGGTCACCTAATGTGTTTGGTCGGATCCTAATGATCGACCAAATGGGTCGGGTTCGAAGGTATAAGCGATCTATTAGATCGCTTACCCTTACGACCCTAGACAACGTGGTAATCAGTAGGCATAGTCACAAGGGACTATAACCATCGTGATTACAATCACGTTGCGAAGTTCAAACGAACTTCGCATTGACCATAAACTGGTCAATGCAGAAAGTCAAACAAAGTTTGACTTTCGGACTCGAAAAGCAATAAAAGAACGAAGGAACACTTACAAAGGGTCCCCAGATGCTAATCTAGATCAAAATAGCTCAGGTATGAAACAAAGGTTTCAACTTAGAGCACATAAGATCAGATTCTTGTGAGGAAAAGTGAAGGGTGGAGGTGGGTATTTATAGTTTTTGGTTCACCGTTAGGATCATTTCTTGGAAAAGGGGGCATGATCTAAGCCGTACACTTGTTGGAAAGTTGTGGTAACTCATTTGCCATCCACCATAAGAGTTTGACACTTGGCACTTGGCCTTTGGAGAGTGTTAAGGGCTGTTAACAGCTGTAAAAAAAACATTTTACTGCATCTGGCCCCTACTTACGGACCTAGTTTGGCAGATTTACAGTTTCAGTCCCTGCAACCTCAAAACTTGGTTTTTGATGCCTTTTTTTGACACGTTTAAGCCCCGTTAACTCCATTTCAAAGCTCTAAAATGAAGTTAAAGTATAGGGAACTTAAAATGTGTTAAAAAATATCTCGGGTGTCGGTTCGTTTAGCCGTACGGTTACGTTGTTCGGTTAATTACGACGGAATGCGCATAAGCGCGAAAAATGATCCAAATGGCGTGACGAATGGATTTTTCTTGTGCCAAACACTAAAATAAAATATTTTAGTGCTTACATAAATTTTTGGATGTCCGGATGTATTCAGAACGTAAGTTATGCGCGAAAATGCAAACTTGTGCACTTTTTTGACGCTTTTAGTCCCTGAATGACCCCAAAAGTTTATTTTAGCATACCGAACCCCTCAAAGCCTATTTCTAAGCTATGTAAAGGATATTTATGGTATGTTTAACTTATGGTCATGTTTCGGAATGTTCGTTACAGTTCAAATTGGCATACTTTCGCAGTTTGTCAAGTTTAGTCCCTGTAAGCGAATTAACTTGTTTTTGCCATACCAAAGCCTTCAAAACTTATTTCTAAGTTATGTAAGGGTTTTTTAAGGTATGTTAAGTATATGTTGATGTTCCAGAGTATTTTTCGCATTAAACTGACTACGTTTGCGCACCAGTTTGCGTATAAATCTCAAGAAAGCGATGTAGAGTTTGAAATTGGATAAAAGTCAAAACAAGAAAAATGTAAAACATAACCAAACAAACATTGGGATAAAATGAAATTGTTTTATTGATAATGGTACTGTTCATAATGATTACAAGCACAGATGTTACACATAAGCTCAGACTTCAAATTATATCCTTAAAAGCATATGTGAATGACCAAAATACCCTTTCGGGGTATAGTTTGGCCATAAATGGTAAACCACGCATATGTATGATACCCTACTGTTATAACATTATAAAATAAATATTTTTAGTGAATGTTTTAGACCAGAACATCAGTTTACTTTAAAACCTCTTTTATAAATTTAAAAATGACCAAAATGCCCTTACGGGACTTAATTCGTTTTTAAATAATTTTTGGGCATATATGTTAACAACCTACTGATTTCTTAACATATTTTAAGCATAATAACATATGGGACTTGTATATGGTTCATTAGGTTACCCGTTATGCATGTATGCGTTCGGTTCAGTTTGGTTTATGTGACTAGTTTACATGAATTAGCCGAAATGGGTTTAACCTTATCATTTAAACTTCAAAATCCAGAATGTGTTTAGTTTACCCATGTTATACAAGTATTTAAACTTGTCGGGTCTAAATCACATTCTATTCCGGTCTCCGCTTAATCTAGCGTTTCGAACCGTAAGGTATCTTTCAAACTAACCGGTCTAAGTCTTTGACTTAAATAAAGACCCGTTGGTATCCTAATAGGTTAATAAACCTTCTATACAGATTAAGTAGCTTCGGTAGAAGATATTTTCATAGGGTCTTAGGAATTATACGGCTGAGTAGCATCTTTGCACATCTAGCTCAGGTAAATACTTTTAACTTATTTTCCCTGTACGGGCTTGGGATACGGTAAATTATTACCGCTTGGTCGGGTATGAGATCATTTAATCAGATTGTGATTTAATAAATCTGCATAACCCGTTTTAATCTGTTTTGTTTGATAAGATAAACTTTGGGAGTTAACGATCGTGTCCTGGATATCCTCGGCTCATTAAAATTAATAATGGCCACGACCTATGCACGGGGTGTAGGCATACACATGACAGATGCAAATGCTAAATATTAAATAACCCACATGTTGGGGATAACTCCTTTGTGGGTTTTATAAGTGGTGAGTCGGTTAATCATGACTGGCTTCCAAACCGGCCCCAATTGTATGACAAACATGTAAATCTGTATACAAGATTTTATTAGAGATTGTCCCAAGTTATAATTGTTTTTGTGCCATGTGCACCTAAATCAATTTTCATAAACTCTTTTCAAAATGAGTCGGTTAATTGTATTTACCAGTGAAAACTGGCGTATTTTCCAAAGACTAGGTGACAGGTACCTCTCGAAATTAGGCTGGAGCTACTTGGTGTCAAATAAGAGGATCTTGCAAATCCTTAGATGCCTGAAGTCTGTTTATTTCAGTTTCTTGTATTTGTTTTTATGATCCGCCTGTGGATCTCTATTACAACCAGTCTGTATATTCTTTTATTTCGAACACTCGGACATTATGGATTGTAATAGTAATTATCTACCAAGCCTTCCGCTGTGCTATATTATGTTAATTGTCTATGATGATATCAACTACGTCACGATACTCCTCATCGGGCCCACCGGTAATATGTGGAAATATCGGGGTGTGACATATACGCATCGTATTGTTTGAAAAGTTCAATTTTTTTTTCCAGAACACATGAGTTGATACGATGCGTATGGGCCAATACGCATCATATCGATTCATAAATTCAGCGTTTTTTCAAGAACACATGAGCTGATACATGGTATGGGCCTATACGCATCGTTTTGATTCAAAATTCTTGGTTTTTTTCTTTTATGTTTGTATAGTATAAACAAATGTTTTATATATTAGTTTTTTAATGTTTTACTAGTAAGTAGAATGTTTTTATTTTCAAGCGTCAAAACCTAATACGTCGTAGGTCCGTGCCGCGCGTAGGTCCGTAACGAGCCTCGAAACCTAATACGTCGTAGATAGATAATTATAATATATAGTCTAGGTCGTCCGTAAAGCGATTAGGTCCATTTCGAGCGTCAAAACTTAAGACGTCGTAAATATATAGTTTTTTTTAGTCGAAACGTCCGTATCGCGCGTAGGTCCGTAACGAGCCTCGAAACCTAATAAGTCGTAGATAGATAATAATTATAAAATATAGTCAGGGTCGTCCGTAACGCGATTAGGTCCATTTCGAGCGTCGAAACCTAAGACGTCGTAAATATATAGTTTTTTTTTTTTAGTCGAAAAGTCCGTATCGCGCGTAGGTTCGGATCGAGCCTCGAAACCTAATACGTCGTAGAGAGATAATAATTATAATATATAGTCGGGGTCGTCCGTAACGCGATTAGGTCTATTTCGAGTGTCGAAACCTAAAACGTCGTAAATATATAGTTTTTTTTATTATTTTTTTAGTCGAAACGTCCGTATAGCTCGTAGGTCCGTAACGAGCCTCGAAACCTAATACGTCATAGATAGATAATAATTATAATATATAGTCGGGGTCATCCGTAACGCGATTAGGTCCATTTCGAGCGTCGAAAGCTCAGACGTCGTAAATATATAGTTTTTTGTTTTGTTTTTTTAGTCGAAACGTCCGTATCGTGCGTATGTCCGTAACGAGCCTCGAAACCTAATACGTCGTAGATAGATAATAATTATAATATATAGTCGGGGTCGTCCGTAACGCGATTAAACCCATTTCGAGCGTCGAAACCTAGCGAAACCTAAGACGTCGTAAATATATAGTTTTTTTTATTTTTTAGTCGAAACGTTCGTATCGCGCATAGGTCCGTAAGGAGCTTCGAAACCTAATACGTCGCAGATAGATAATAATTATAATATATAGTCGGGGTCGTCCGGGGAGGTGGCGATGTTATATTTTTTTAAAAAATTAATTAAAAATTGTTATATCTTGAAAAAAAATTGATTAAAATTGTTTAATCATGCAGATATGGAAGTCGCTATTGGTAGAGGGAGAGGCCAGGGTGCTGGCCGGGGAGGTGGAGGTGGCAGTCGAGGTGGTGGTCGAGGTGGCGGTGGGTGTGGACGTGGACATGGACGTGGCCTCGCACATGTAGCGGCAGGGGCGTTGTTCGCGGTGGCGGTGCCTGGTGAGCGTGGACGTGGACGTTGCCGTGGGCGCGGGCGTGGCACTGGACGTGGGCGCGGGCGTCGCGCTGACCCTGGAGAGGATCCCCTGATGGAGAATCCTTATCTGATGTTCGAGGAGGGGAGCGAGACTTATCACAGATGTGAAAAGTTTCGTCGTATGCAGATCGACAGCCACGCCGCCCTCGATTGGGGAGTTCTAGATGAGGTCGAGTAGTCGGCGAGAGCTCGACAGTTCATCGGACACGATACTCCATGGTCGAGGTATACTATTTGTTACTGTTTTTTCTTTGTTTTGTATACGATATGCATACTAACCACACTGTGTGACGGGTTGTTCGATATTGCATACACGCCGTCTTACAGGGTCATGGCGTGCGAGTTTTTGTCGAGTTTCGACTTCGCTCCCAGGCCTGCAGACCGTCCGGAGGAGGATGACGACCCAGACGACCCAGGGATAGAGGTCAGCCTTCGTCTAACAAACCAGTGGCATTTGATGTCACTTAGACGGTTTGCCGAGCGCTGCGGCCTTGACAGGGTGGAGGAGTTAGACACCCCCATCTACACCGACGGCATATGGATGCCCCCCGTACGACTCTGATGAGGTTCTAGCAGGTGATCAGCGCGAGTCGCTTCGGCAAGACGTCGAAGCAGAGGTCTTCCTATATCACCGATCCCCTCTACCGCTACCTGCACAAGCTTATTGCCACATCTATAGCACCACGCGAGAAGAGTCGCGAGTGGTGCAATCAGGGGGATCTCTTTTACCTGTACTGCCTTATATGGGGGGGGGGGGGAGGTGCGCCCTCCATCGCTGCCTAGCCCAGTGGTTCGCGGCGGTGTACCATAGACATGACAGGTCTGTGTTGTACGGGGGGCGTACATCACACGTATCGTCGTCTCCTTGGGCCTTGTTCCCCAGCAGGACCCATTATTCTCATAGGGGGGGATGGTGGAGCCGAGCTGTTTGACCCGTACTACCCTGATCGGCATGCACGTGACGCGTTACTTCCCTGGGCACGATCTGTGACTTATAGGGGAGGACGGGCAGGTGTTCGCCCCCGCCGCTCTCCCAGACGTGCTACCAGAGTTGCTTCCAGAGTCGGCACAGGGTGAGGGTCAGCCGCAGATGGTAATGCGGTAGAGGGCGACAACGACTCCTCCTCCGATGACGACCATGGTGACCACGCTGAGCCACCACCACCTCCGCCGCCGCCTCCATTTCCGTTAGGTGCTCCGCCACAGCAGCCACAACCACACGGGGTGCCTCAGTACCCCCAGCACGTATTCGACGACGAGCCCGATCCAGCTGTGGCACGTGCGTTACATGAGTTAGAGGACCGGATGCAAGCGCGGATGGAGGCCGCTCACGGCCGTATGGAGCGTCTTCTCATGGAGGCGTTCCAGGCATTCCGGCGTGGTGAGCAGTCCGGTTCGGATCAGAGGGCGGGGACCTCAGGCACTATAGGGGCGGGGCCCTCAGTGGCACTGTTTGATTGGGTGATTTGGGAGTTTACATATTCAAAGTGTCTAACCACTCCCTACACCATTATTATGTATTGTATTATAAACAACTAGTAGAGGTACCCGCCATGTTGCGGCGGGGTACATACCAATTTCCACCGGTAATAACTCCGAAAGACAAGGGGGGACAGGACATACCAATTGTCGCCCGAAAGTCATTATCAAATTGCAATATACAAGTACTTTGGAGTTTTGTTTTACGGTGGACAACTTAGGATAATTACATTTCCGTATATCGCCAATAGGTATTTCTTATTTTCTTGCTCATCTATTAATTTTTACCAGAATTTCATGCTCTTTTGTGCTGCATTGACATAATTTACACCAATTTATGGACCAGTTTTTACATCATCTATCAAAGGGGATAATTTACACCATTCACGACATACATCATTGAAGATACCTAGTATATATCCACCACTTCTTTATATCATCTGTGATTAAAACCCTGGTGACCCTGCATGCCTTTCCAAGTTCAATGAGAGCCCTAGTGACACCGCTCGCCCCTTGAAGTGCATGCTTTGAAGGAACAAACACAAAACACATATAGTACGTTCTGCCAAAACAAATGTAAATGGTAAAATTAAATCAACATGTCTATTTTTGTCGACATTTAGCTTAACATACAACGAAGAGTCAACAACAGAATAATGAACCAATAAGTGGCCTATAATCCAAGATTCATGATTTTTCATCATTTAAATCTAAAAGCATCAAATTCAGTAAATCTTTATATCATGTTAATCCAATGCTAAAATAATTAGAACAATTGATTGATACCCACAAAAAATCTATAACAGCATCATGCTTCGTTATTTTTATTTGTCATTTGAATCAAATTCTTAAAAGAATTAAAAAGAGAGAACTGGTACCCATTAAATTCTTGTTTTTTCATCATTATAATATAACAGCATCAAGATTATGGATTGTTCTGATCAATGTAATCTAATGATACAAAGTTTAGACATTTTATCAAAAGACACCTAGTTAAGAACTAGGAGTAAAAAGTAATTGCATTCTGAATGAAGCTGGTCGAATCACTAAATAAATTTCAAACCTGATGCACAATGTCACAAAACTAACATAGATTGTAGCTATGCAGTTAATGCGGAAAACATCGGATATCGGTTATTGTGGTGGGATATGGGTGGGATATCAGTAATTTATAATATAGTGCATATATATATATATATAGGGGAAAGATGTATAGAAAACCCACTTTAATTTAGAAAACCCGAGAAACTCTAACCTCCCGATGTTTTTAAAAAAAAAAAAATATACACATGTTATATACATGTTTTTAAGGTATTTGGGCCAAAAAAATCAAAAAAACGCCGAGTAGATATTTAAAAAAAAAAATAAACAAGTTTTGGTCTAACACGTGTTACATTATATATATATATATATAGTGTAAGTATCTATAGAAAACCCACTTTAATTTAGAAAACCCGGGAAACTCTAACCTTCCAATGTTTTAAAAAAAAAAAAATATACACATGTTATATACATGTTTTTAAGGTATTTGGGCAAAAAAAATCAAAAAAGCGCCGAGTAGATATTTTAAAAAAAAAATAAACAAGTTTTGGTGTAACACGTGTTACAAATATGTCAGATGAATGTAACACGTGTTAGACCAAAACTTGTTTATTTTTTTTTTTAAATATCTACTCGGCATTTTTTTTGATTTTTTTGGCCCAAATACCTTAAAAACATGTATATAACATGTGTATATTTAAAAAAAAAACATCGGGAGGTTAGAGTTTCTCGGGTTTTCTAAATTAAAGTGGGTTTTCTATACATCCTTCCCCTATATATATATAGGGAGGAGCTCATGCGAGAACCACCTTTATTGTGAGAATCGGGAGAACCAATGTGAACACAACCTAAAATAGTTAAAAAAACCTAACCCCCCACCCCCCCCCCCCAAAAAAAAAAAAAAACCTAACCCCCCCCCCCCCCAAAAAAAAAACCTAACCCCCCCCCCCCCAAAAAAAAAAAAAAAACCTAAACCCCCCTCCCCCACCCCCCCAAAAACCTAACCCAGCCCCCCCAAGCTAAAATGCTAAAAACTAAACCCCCAAAAAACCTAAAAAAATCTAAAAAACTTTTTTGAATTTTTTAATATTTTTTATGTTAAAATCGCTACTTTTCGAAGCAAAAAAAAAAAATTTAGAAGCCAAAAAAAAAATTTTAATTTTAATTTTTTATTTTTTGGCTTCGAAAAGTAGCGATTTTTTATAAAAAATATTAAAAAATTCAAAAAAAAAAATTTGTGTGATTTTTAGCTATTTTTAGGCATTTTTGGTTGTGTTCACATTGGTTCTCGCGGTTCTCGCAATAAGAGGTGGTTCTCGCATGATCTTCTCCCTATATATATATATATACGTATATATACATATAGAACCTATATAAATTTTTATATTATACTTTTTATGCATAGATTAGTAAGTTTAATGACCAAATGTAAACTAGTGAAGATAGAGGGGTTAAATGTTTATATACACAAACTAATAATATGCTTTTTGTGTAAAATATTACAAGTTTATAGGACTATATATAAACTAGTGAAAGATAGAGGGGTTAAATGTTGAAATACTTGAACTTAATTAACCCTAAAAATCTAACACACGCATCATCAGCCGCTACTTTCTTCTTCCTGTCTCGCTATTCTCACTGGTTTACAGCAGAAATTCCGGCAGAGGCGTCGGAATTGGCCGCCGGAGGTATCTATACGGTCGATATGTTGTCGATAGGTGCCAATAGGTATGTTTCTTCTTCTGTTTTCAACTTATTTGTTCAATTTTAACTTCTTAGTTGGGCCTATCGATATTCTCAGCGAGACGACCGATATCAGAATTACAAGTTATCGGCGATATATCGGTATATATCGCCGATATTATCGCCACCGATATTATTACCGATATTTCAAACCGATATGCTAGCCAAGGTTCGATAACCGAGATATCAGTGATATATCACCGATATATTACCGAGATTGACTGCATAGGATTGTAGCACATACCTCTGTCTGAACACGAAAGGCTTGCTTCCATAAGTCCTTTAGAAAAAAACATATTAGAAAAATATATCAGACAACATAGCTATGAAATAAAGGAAAGTGAAGTTAAGATTATGGTCTGATGGATGAAGATTTGTAAGAAAACAAACCCATGATTGTCGTTAATGATGTGGATTGAAAGCCTTTTTCCTCAGGCACAATTCAATTAAGAATAAATGAGACATGTTTATTAAAAACAAATAAAGAATAACACAATGGCAAGTGTTCTAAAACAATAGTATGGCATATAAACGTCGGATGAATGTTCTGAATCAACAGAATACATGCTCCAAACTTTTGAAAAACAATTAAGATTCAAACAACATGATCATACAGTACTAACTCTGTGTATATCTAGCCAGCAAGTCATATATGACTAACTTTGAGCGCCATCAGCTTGTTCTGTCTCATCTAATAATAATATGAAGCCGGGCTAGATTAGTGATCATTTTATTTGTTTTTGTTCACTTGCCATCTTGAAATAATGCCTTAGAAAGGTCTGTCACCGATCAATGGAGTCTCACAAACAACACTATAACTAACTCCCATCTGTTTCTTCCTTTTGGGCTCGGGTTTAGCTTTCATGGCCTTTGACTGCTTTAGAGCCCAAACCAACAGCAAACCAGGCATTTCGCTTGTGAAAGATGCAAACCTTCTAGCCCTCTCTCTTCTCTCCCAAGCCTCATTTAACATTCGGGCATTGTTGACCTCCGTGGCTTGTGTCGACCTTTTCAAGTAGATGACAAGATTCGTCTTCTAAAGATAATGAATCTTGAATCATCTTACATGCTGACATGTCATTTCTTTCGTGTTTCACTCTCCAAGATTGATTGCTATCCTCACTGTTAAACGCTAGAGCTTGATCATCATTCTCTTCACCAAATGGCAAGAAGTCCATTTAATCATAGATCAACTTTTATAACATCAGAGATAAAAAAAAATATTAATTCCGTAACTTAAATTCACATAACATGATCCAAAATAATGTAAATCTATGTTATCTTTATATTGTTTACAAATTCATATTCATAGGTTCAACGTCGCTTATCTCATTTGAAATCATGACCCAACATATATATGAAAAGGTAACATTGGAATTTACTGAATAAAGAAACAATGTACCATGTGGTTGGAGACAATGTGGATGAAGTGTTGTCCAGAAATGTTGCGGCCAAAAAAGATATGCTGCCAGAAGTTCACCATCGTACCTAGACAAGGAAAACAACAAACGTCAAATAATCCCAAAATTCATTTACTCACATATCAACAAACACTAGGTAGGCAACCTTTAACATCCGGATTCAATTTCTCAAGTGAAATCAACACTTAAAAAGACTTATAAAACCCCAAATCACAATCAATTAGACCTAAAAAAACATGATCCTTGTTGACACGATCAAACCATCATTCTTGTTGACATATTAAGGTTTAAAAAACGATCACTTGAATCAATGTAAAAGGGTTAACCACCCAACCACATATAATACTTTTTGCAAACATACCTCATATTCCATTTAGTGGAGCTCTACTACCAATAGAGAAATCTAAAGGCCCAAAAGAATTCGAAGCATTACATAGCCTGTACTATGAAACAAACACAAACATTAGAAATAAAACATAAAAGCAAATCAAAGGCCCTAAATCACACAAAAACAAACGTGTTTCTTCGCTGAGTAACAAACCCTAAATTTGTTCACCTTTTAACGGAATAAAACGCACAGGATAAAGGGGCGATGGTGCCACCGACACGCCCCTTCTACCAGCTGAAAGGTTTGACAACGAAAAGAGAAGGATTGCTTGAGCTCTGGTTGTGAAGCAACTATTGTTCCAACATCCACAATGAAATGAAAAGAGGGGAAAAGAGGATTGCTTGTGTGTTGATGTAAGCAAACCAAATCTACACGAGGAAAAAAGCAAAAAGTAGGTTACAAACAACTAAACTATTATGATGCAAGTCAAAGAACTAAAGCATAAGGTACAACAGTTAATGCCTAGAAATGTTAGAAATTAGACTTATATATAATTTCAATATTTAAATGACGTAAAGATAATTAGGTTCCCATGTCCCTAATTTTGGTCATTCACAGGTTCGATCAATCCAATCGGAGAATATCTCCACCTTTGCATTTATGACTCTAATTCAAAATGTATATTAGGATTTCAAAATTTAAAAAATAGTCTATCTCAAGCTATCCATGTTCATCTCAATGACAATCTATAAACATCACCGCTAATAATAATTTTAACTTTACCAAAACATATTGGTTTATATTTTGTATTAACATACCATAAATTACCATACCACCTCTATTATTCTTCAATATTTCAAAAAAATCTGAATTTTTAATTTATAATAATTGTTGTATAAATAAAATTATATAATAATTATACTAGTAAAAATGTATTTGGAAATCCCAACATATATCTTTTAACAAACTAATAGGTATACCCAATACCCGCGGGTATACCCGACGGGTAATTACCCAACAAATACCCGACGGTATTGGGTCGGATATGAGACACAAATTTACAACCGGATAAGGGTATGAGATTACCAATACCTGCCCCAAACCCGATCCATTGCCATCCCTAATGTGACGGTAAGGTGACTCCTCTTTATTTCAAAGGTCAAAAGTTTAAATCCTATAACATGACATACAAAGGATATATTTTCTTGCTCAAAACATAAATAAAAAATCAAGGTAGAAATTAAAAAAAAATCAAGGTAGACATGCAAGGTTACAAATATAACCAAGAAGAGAAACCAACACGGGAACACATTGTATATGGTTAGCATTTATTGCCTTGGACGCTGGTGAGGATATATATATGCAATATTATAAAAAATCATTTGAAAAAATAGATGTTCCACCTGTTGTTAGTCAACCTGATGAGTACGAACTTACATGGTGTCCCAGTTTTCGTTTTGTAAGTTTTTCATTATCTAATTTCCTTAATTTAATATTATTGAATGTTTTAAAGTTTTTATTCGTATTAATAATTTAACTAGCTTCTTTTATGTATTTATAATGCAGCGGTTCCCAAATGCCTTTGCCACGAATGTGGATTTATCTGTCCTTGTTGAAATGACAGTTCAAACTTCAAACTGAAGACGGATTTTCAATGACTTTGGAGATGCGGGAAGAAATTGCACATGGCAGGATTAGGTATGCGTTAACAGAGCCGTTTTACGTTTTTGGAGGCCCTAAGCGAACTATGAAGTGGAGGCTCTTTTGCAATATTATCATTTTCAATATATTTAGCAACAAAACCCTCCTCCTTTATCTGGGCTTAGGACTGGAAATTATAAACTAAAAAGTTTATAGTTGACGAAGTTTAAAATTTTACATTTTTTAGTTTATTTTCGAAAGGTGCATTACTCTTTGACGATACTCACTCGCTTGTACACGCTATTCGGCTATGTTTTTTCTAGACTTAATCATCGTGCTAGCGTTTGTATTTATACAATACACTTATATTAGTTTGCAAAATTTGTTTGATTCAGTAAGAAAATTCAAACAAAGTTAGGAGCAATTAGAGCGACCATTACTCTGCTTGTGAATTTACATTTACACAATTTTGTGTGCCACCTAGCTCGAGTCTTATCCATGCTATTTTCATTTACACAATTGATTTGTAAGATGTTAAAACTTTGCTTCTAGTTCCTTGCTGAAAGTTTTTTTTTTCTCATGACCAAATTCAAAAGCTCAGATTCAGTTTGATATTGCTAAAATATAACCCTATTTAAGAGATTAACAATGATCCCTAAACAACATATTAAAATAAGCAAACAAGCCCTAAAGGCCTAAACAACAAACTTAAATAAGAAATAAAGCCCTATTTCCCTAAACAACCAGCAAATAATGAAAGAAGAATAAGCCCTAAACAACTAATTCAAATATGCAAATACACTTTAAACAACAAATGAGGATATTAATCTAACATGATTGCCACACTACCATAGTTCTAAGCCAACCACAAGATTAAGTCGCAAAACCAAATGCCATTGTCGTCTGTCATTCAAGTTCCAAGTTCCAAATCGACAAATCATAAAACCATAGTCCTGACGCTGTGCGACTTTTGAATCAGGTTCAAAAAGTCGTTAATAGTAATTCTTCGTCGCTAAAGGTTTCAAACTTTGTATTTAGTAGAATTGGTTTTTCTATTCAAAAGGGGTGGCGGCGCAACTTGTTGCCCGACGATCTGCCATTGCTTTGTAATTGCCCTTTTTCGTGTGGAATGATATATGCGTTTCGATTCAAAAAAAAAATTTGATTCTAGTTTATGTTTGAGGGTTTGAGCAGTGTATATACCGAGATTGAGATGAGTATGTAAAAAAACTAAAAATAGCCCTTGTTACATGTGTTCTTCAACCATATGTCTGATTCATTAGCCGCCTTTCACAGTTTCACGTTTCTGAGTGGTTTTAGCAGACATTGGACTTTGATTAAATCGCAAAACTGATGCCATGATTATTGCCTGTCTCTGTCTGATACTTTGATTGCTCATTGCTCGGTTCCATATTGTAAACTCAAACGTCTCCCAGAGACGGTCTCTGATGATATCACCGCTTTGGCTTCTGCACAGCTGCACATTCAATATTCACAGATTGAGAGATATGCCATTGGGTTATTAGGTTTATGATTACAGATTTGGGCCTGATCTACTAAAATGAGTCTAATATAAAGAAAATCTATTAGAAAACTGGTGACCCTTCAAATTTGGTGGCCCTAGGCCTGGGACTAGGTTCAATAGCCCATTGGGCCGGATCTGAGCGTCAGGTTGCTCATTGCAAACCCTAACGTTTAGGGAATGTATGTTTTCTTGATAATATATGTGGGAAATAATTATGCCGGTAGTAATCATGTTTAAAGTTTTTATCATCGTACAATACCATTTTCGAACAGTTATAAGTATATACTTATGGTTTATATGCTACGTTTAGAATGTTTTATGTGTTTAGTTGGTGTTAAGCCACCCACGAAATTCGCGGGTTCTTAGACTTGTATGCAATATTATAAAATATCATTTGAAAAAATAGATAATTTTTTAATGAGAAAATCACATTAAATCTCTTTTCTAAATTATGAATTTATATTATTATCAGTTCTTCAGAATTGAATGTTGACGATCTATAAATTCGTGATTAAATTAAATTCGCGATTCATACATTCTTAAGCTAGGTTATTACCTGCGTATTACACGGGTTGAACAATTAAATTTATATGATTCATAAGTCTAAAAACAAATAAAAATACAAAAAAATATTTCATTGGATAATCTAAAATATAGTATGGAAATTAAAGAGGATGAAACTTTTTTTCTACATATACCTGTTCTTAAAATATAGGATAAACCATTTTCTCTCACTCCACCCATTTAATATTCTTTCCGCCATTGTTATATCACCACATAAAGTTCCTTCTATTTTTCTTCAAATTTTTATTGACAATCAAAGGTGCTTTAAAAACAGAAAAATAATAATAATTCGGGAGAGCGCCTAGAACCGCGTTGGCTAGTGTAACATTTCGAGTTGAATTTGTTAGACCACCCATAGTGGGCATTATCCGACACGTGGCATCCCAGTCAGCATGGGGCATTATAGCATAAAGTGGTGTAGTGGGACATTATTCCAATAACGCCCCTTCCAATTATTAAAAAAAAAAAAAAAAAAAAAGCAAACTACTAGTCAAACCTTCCAGTCAAACCTTTCAACATGGGACCACTCCCTTTGGCACTCCCATTGGCCCATGCACCTTTCAAATCATTATCCTCATCTCCTTTCAGCGTTATCATAAACACGCCAAACTCAAATTTTTGATTTTTTTTTTATAAAAAAACGCCCCATGTAATGGTGGGGGAGGCGTTTTTGGGCGTTTTTAAAAAAAACGCCCCATTACACATAGTCTTAATATTAGGTTTCCAATACTTAACCCTAGGGGCGTTAATTCTTGACACGACCCGTTAACCAGACCTGAACCCGACACGAAAAAAACACGTTTGGGTCGACTAACACGACTCGTTTAAAAAAATGGGTCGGGTTAGGGTTGACCCGTATTAAAACGGGTCAGGTTCTGGTTGACCCATTAACCCGTTTAACAAATTAGAAAAAAAAATCTTTTATATTTTTGTTTTTGCTGTTTCGATTTCTATTTTACATGGTTAGTTATAATAATGTTAATTTTGACACATTATATTATTTATTTATCACACTCATACTCATCATTAAACATGTTATCGATAACCAGCTTAAAACCGAACAACTCGTTTATAAACCGTCAACTTTTATCACTCATTTAAAAATATGGGTTAAATGGGTCGGGTTCGGGTTGACCCGAATTAATATGGGTCAGGTTAGGGTTGAAATCTTTGACCCAAATAATAATATGAGTCGGGTTCGGGTTGAACATTTCAACCCACCAACCCGCCAATCTGTAACCCGTCAACCCGCAAACCAATCAACCCGATACAATTGCCACCCCTACTTAACCCTCTTCATGTTGGCTCTTAAGGGCAAACCAATAAAAGTAAACATGAACATACCGGCTTTTGTATGGATGAGATTAGCCAAGGATTAAACTTCCACTTCTCCCACTCCAGCTCCATAAACACAACTGTTTTGGTCAAAAATTACCGAAGTAATTAAGTGATCAAATTAGTTAAGTGAGGTAGTGTGCTAGAAAGTGTATTGAAAATATACTTGTTAAGTTATTTGGAAAAACAGTATTCAGGATACGGCTCAAGATGTAGAGCTGTATCTATGATCAAACAATGAGCAAAAATAAAGTAAACGACATGAGATGTACGAGGAAAGCCCTTGATCAATCTAGATCGCCGGCATAAAACCTCGGGAGCTGACAATCGCAGCTGCCTTGTTCTTCAATTGCTTCAAAAATCAGGATACAGTGCAGGATGTGGTACGGATCGACTAAGTGTTACAACAAAACTTGAATACAAGTGTGGTGTTTGTAATTAGCTAGAGAGTGATAGTGTTCGAGAGTGTAAGTGTGAAATGTTGTGTTCTAAGCTGATCCGACCTCATCTATTTATAGTAAAGATAAAATAACTAACTACCCTAAACTTGCGGGATCCACCGAATATTCCTTCTTGGAACGTTGTAGACCTGGTCTTTCGGGCTCAACGTCTCTTTCTCAACAAATTCGTCCGAGTCTTGAGGAGAAGAAGTCCTCTTGACCGTTAGCAAGCCTCAGCCCTTAACCTGCACGTGGTTAATTCAATAAGCCTCAGGATATCGCCCAAGATGTTAGCAATATCCTCTTCCAGCATCCTGATCACAAATAAACAAACAAAGGCAGGATATTGGTCAGGATACGTATGTTAAGAAAATGACCCCTAACAACAACTTTTTTGGAGATTAACTTTAAGACCCGAGCAAAGGAAAAAACATCTTAAAATCCTGTTAAGATTCAAAATGTTTTCCTTCAACTAATCTCCAATGAAAACAACGCCATCGACATAGCATAAGTGGGTTAAAATTTGACATTTGTTTGGCAAAGAAACTCCTTTAAAGTAACCCGTTTCCACCGCTTTTTTCATGATTACCGCCAATGCTTCCAGCATGAGAACAAAAAGAAAAGGCAAAAAAGGGCCGCCTTACCTAAGGCCTCTAAAAAGTTTGAATTCGGAGGTGGGGGATCCGTTCACAAGCACCGAGAACGTACCCGACCTCAACACGCTCTCCATCCATTTTCTCCAAAGAGGCGGGAAATTTATGTGTTTGAGAATACCCAAAGGAAAATTTCAATTAATCGAGTCGTATGCCTTTTGAAGTCGACTTTAAAGACAAGGATCTTCTTTCTAGATGTCTTTGCCCAATAAATAATTTTGCTTAAAATAAGGGACCCGTCTAATATAGATCTCCCTTCTATAAACCCGGATTGAATCAAAGAAATGAGAGAAGATAGAACCGGTTTAAGTCTTACAGCAAGGACCTTAGTAATCACTTTAAACATCAAACCAATAAGTGAAATAGTCTAGAAATCTTTGACCACTTTTGGGTCTTTTTACTTTGGTATAACGGCGATAAAAGAGCAGTTACAAGTGCTACTAACCTCTGGATTATCAGAATAGAGAGAACAAATTCACAAAAATAGCTCTAAGGTGCTCTAGAATCACTTCATAAATTTAAAGGTACAACCGTCCAACCTGGGTACCACAATCCCATACCACCAGTTTAATTTCTTCAATAAAAAAATGGAGCAAAGAGAGCATTAGCGGACAGCTTATCCAGCCTACTAAAACCAGCAGGGGGGTTTCCGTCTAGACCTTTTAGGCTTCGAAAAAAGCCTTTTAAAAGCCACCCTTATTTTACGCTTGATATCAACCGGATCTCAATAAGAAACCCCATTAACAACAATAGAGTTGATTTGATTGGAGGCTTTACTAATATTGACAAACTTGTGAAAAAAGCCGAGTTTTCGTCTCCCAATTTTGCCTAAGAAATACGTGCCTTTTGTTGCAAAACCGCAATCCTTCTTTTTTTCAAAACCCCTTATTCGAGCATTACAATTCACCCTTTATCCTTTTCTTTTTTGTTAAGGCACCTCACAACCGGTCTAACAAATCAACTTTCGCCAAAGTTGTTTTGAATTTTGATGACAACTTCCTCCTCTATCTTACTCTTAACCCTCTAAGTTTTATTATTAACTTTAAGAGCCTTTAGCACCATAAGAAAATTAAGAAAATTAATTGGGTTATTTTGGTGTTTTAAAACCGTATATGTCACACATCGAAGATACTTGGGGCTTCTAACCAAGAGTTATAGAATCTGAAAGGCGTTAGCCCGAATCGAGGAGTGGTCCGAGAGGAAAGGCAGAAGAGTTTCAAATTTAGTGGTCGTCTACTTTTGCATAAAATAGTCACAAATCAATGCTTTGTGAAGTCTGCTCATGTCGGACCAATCTAAAGGCATGTAAGTGATCTTAACTCCTCACATGGAATACTCTAGCAAACCGACATCTCGAATAAATTCGTTAAAGATCAACGCCATACGATTATCAAAAATCGAGTGTAACCATTCCTCTGCCACTCTCACCTCGTTAAAATCTCCAATCAAAACCCATAAACTAGAAAGCTCAAAACGGAGCATAAGCAATTTATTCCACAAGTTTCTCCTGACCGTGGCATCCATAGGAGCATAGATGTTAGCCATGTTGATGAGGCAGTAACTATCTTTTAGAACCTCGGTCACTACCAGAAAATTGTCATCTGAAATAATCCCAAATTTACAAATTGCCCTGGGTCCCAAATAGAGAATAACCCCCTGACCTTCCATGAGCATTTACAGAAACCAACTCTGTCACACCCCAACCGATGGCAGAAACAACGGAGTGAGACGAAAACAAGATTGCTCGAGACTTCAAAACAACTATTTGTGAAAATATTTTAAATAAACGATGTTTCATTTCATACAAGGATAAAATATACTGTTTTGAAAAGAAAAGTACAAAATCTTGCAATTTGAACATAAACAACATAAGAAATACATAAAATTAAAATGGTGTGTTTCTAAGTCCATCTTAGTTGATTTCTTGAAACGTCTCATCATCAAATTCCTGCAACATATGTTAAAGTAACGGTTAACACATAAAGCGTTGGCGAGCATACAAGTTTGATACTAGCATACGTAATAAAAGATTGTTTTAATCCAAACATTACATCTTGCAATTTGAACATAAACAACATAAGAAATACATAAAATTAAAATGGTGTGTTTCTAAGTCCATCTTAGTTGATTTCTTGAAACGTCTCATCATCAACTTCCTGCAACATATGTTAAAGTAACGGTCAACACATAAAGCGTTGGCGAGCATACAAGTTTGATACTAGCATACGTAATAAAAGATTGTTTTAATCCAAACATTACATTAAATGTATACTAAGGCATAAAATACAACATGCAACAGATACAAGTCAACCCAATGTGTCCACTAACATAATCTTATCGTCGCAACGATAAGACCGTAAAGATTGAATACTTAACAATGACCCACAAACGGGAGGTGTGCTACTCCTATAGCGCCATACATGTTAAGGTAGGCTCGCGAAGTTAATGACAAGTATAGTGCAAGAATGGCTTCTAGCATACATGTATCCTAAGCATAATATAATAACATGTATAATTGGATTGGTTGATTGAATAGTGTGATTGCATGTTTAAGCATGAATTTGATAGTGTCGCAACCCCCGCCCCCTTATCTGTCCCGGGAACGGGCGGCCGCGAACATTCGTTTGTGGTGGTATCAGTTATTAATTTGGCAGCGGAAATTACATCAAGACCGTAGTTAGGAAATGTTTATCAGAGTAAAACCACCATATTTTATAATAGTAACCACATGGGTAAAACCCAAGTTTCTTTATTACAACATGTTTATAGGGATGGACCCTATTTTATTGAATTTAAAACATCGTCTTTTAGGTAACTTTTATAGCCACATTTTTTTCCAAGCCGTCAGTGCTCTCCAGCTGTGTCACACCCCGATATTTACCGGTGGGCCCGACGGGGAGTATCGTGACGTAGTTGATATCATCATAGTCAATACACACAATATAATAGCACAGCGGAAGGCTTGGTGAATAAACTATTACAAACCATAATGTCTGAGTGTCCGAATGATAGAATATACAGACTGGATTGTAATAAGATCCACAGGCGGATCATAAAAGTACAAAGAACAAAATAACAGACTTCAGGTATCCTAGGGATTTGCAAGATCCTCTTATACGACACCTAATAGTTCCAGCCTATTTACATGAAGTACCTGTCAATCAATCTTTAGAAACTACGTCAGTTTACACTGGTAAATACAATTAACTGACTCTTTTGAAAACATTAAGAAAATTGATTTAAGTGCACATGGCACAAATCTTTTATAACTTGGGACAATTATTTAAAGATAATCTTGTATACAGATTTACATGTTTGTCTTACAATTGGGGCCGGTTGGAAGCCGGTCATGATTAACCGACTCACCACTTATAGAACCCACAAAGGAGTTATCCCCAACATGTGGGTTTATATTTTTAGCATTTGCATCTGTCAGGTGTATGCCTATACCCCGTGCATAGGTCGTGGCCATTTTCAAATGACGGCTAGCTAGAAAGAAACTTTACGGTACTAAACGCTAGATTAAGCGGAGACCGGAATAGAATGTGGTTTAGACCCGACAAGCTTAGATACTTGTATAATATGGGTAAACTAAACACATTCTGGAATTTGAGGATTTAATGAAAAGGTTTAACCCGTTTCGGCTATTTTATGTAAACTAGTCACATAAACCGATCCGAACGCGTAAACGTGTAACGGGTTACCAAATGAATTATATACAGGTCTCAAATGTTATTATACTTAAAATATGTTAACACATCAGTAAGATGTTAACATATATGCCCAAAAAGTAATTAAAATCAATTTAGGTCCCGTATGGGCATTTTGGTCATTTTAATAATTATAAAAGAGATTTTATAACAAACTGACGTTCTGGTCTTTTGTAATTAGTAAAAATATTTATTTTATCTCATTACATCAGTAAGATAGTACATATATGTGAAGTTTACCATTTATGGCCAAACTATGCCCCGAAAGGGCATTTTGGTCACTTCACATAGGCTTTTAAGGATATTTTTGGGCATTTGAGTTCATGACTTATTCCTACTGTAAAAATATTTAAATTCGTTTAAAAATTCAGTAGGTAACAAGTCTTAGATGTTAAATATGGTTTTAAACCATATTATGCACCTAATTAGTGTGAAACTCGCTAATTGACGATAACCAAGATGTTTATGTAAATCTGAGATTTTGATCAGTTTTAGATGCTCAAAATAATTTATTTAATCTATGAAATCAGTAGGAAAAGGTTTGGCATTCAAATCATTTGTTAATCTCATTTTATGTCTAAAAAGGGTATTACCGTCATTAACCGAATTACACATGAACTCTATGTTTTAAACAGATTATAATTTGTCCAAAAATCATAAAATTCCTTAAAAATAATATCTTAATAGTAGGTAATGAGTTTTGGTTCAAAATCCAAGTTTAAACATGTATTATTCAAGATATCGCAATTTAAATAATAAAAAGCTTCTAGTTACGATATCGAGCATAACTCCTATTTGAGACCAAGAACTGATGTCAAATTTTCGGGACAAGCTTATATATCAATAGCAAAGGTTTTACTACTCAGTAATGTGTTCCTAATGGAAGCTTAAAACATGGGAGAATTAAGCTTGAACGGGTCAGAACTGAAAGTCAAAGCAAAAGTCAAGCTTTTGCGACTTTCGGTTATAAATTGACCTTAGACTGATAATTGTCGGGTTAGGACTGATTAAACATGTTCTAATATTAATTACCAAGTTATTAGAATGTTAAAATATAATTTAGAACCTCTGTTTTATTAATTTAATTCATTTTTAAACTTTCTGTCTAGTTTGACCCGACAATTAACTAGTCAAACGAAATAATTAGGAGGTGCCCTTTTAAGGGTTAATCACCTACCTTAATATGGTTCCATAACCACTTTCATTTTGATCAGTGGCTGGACCATTTGTGATTAAACCGAAAGTCAAAGCTTAATTACGATATGTTTGACTTTTCGGTTATTAAGCTAATTAAAACGACTAAGCAGGGATTAAGACTCTTACTAATGGTCCTTGCTATCTTTTCTACACTTCTAAGTCTTCTCCTAGTGCTTGCTTGCTCCAGAGATGGTTGATTTGAAAGTTGTTGCAAATGTGAGTTCATGAAACATGAACTAGTTCTCCTTGTATAGTGATTCCCAAGTGTTTGGATCAATCACAACTGTTATGGAGGCTCCTAGGATCACCCCAGGTGTCCTAGTGGTGTTGCAAATCCGTTAAACAGCCCCTAGGATTGATTTAAGTCGGTTCTGAGCATAAACCCGCACCTGTCCTAAGATTTCTACGCTGGGCGTTTTTAGGCGGGCCGTGTAAGACTCAGCAAGAGTCTACGCGGGCCGCGACAACCTGTAAATAAGGTTAAAAGACTTTACAACTTGGCAGCTTCAGTCCCTGGCCGTTTAAAACCTTATACAACCTGATTTTTGACATGTAAGGCCCTTGTAGTCAGTTTGTAGAGGCTCAAGGATGAATAATCAAACTTCGTTAGGCTCGGTTTCGTTAAATATCACTATAAATGCAAGTTTCATCAAGTTGACACTTTTCACCTAAAGTCTGGAAAACTTACTTAACGATCTCCAAACCACGTGAAATTTATACCACTTATTATTGAGAGTATATTTGAATATTTCGAAGCCTCGGGTTCGTTAAAAGGTCACTCAGAGGTCAGAATTAACATGTTGACACGTTTTAACCCTTTTAGTTTTATAATCTTCCGATTATTTCCACAAACGGCTTCTTATATCCAATTAATCACTCGTTTAAGAATATATTCTTCACGTATGGTCATTCAGAGGCTCAAGTTTGGCATGTTGACACTTTTAGTCCCTTCGGACACATAGTTTCATTTGTCATCTTTAGTCCTTCAAACTCAAACTTTCACATGTTTAGAGTTTAGGACACGTGTCTTTACATGATTGGACACGTTTTTTCGTGGTGTTACATACTCACCCCTTAAAAGAAATCTCGACCCTGAGATTTACTGGAATAAGTGAGGGTACTTCTGTCGCATAGTGGACTCAACTTCCCACGTATATTCAGGACCTCTTCGGGCATCCCATTTGACCTTTACTATAGGTTCATGCTTTCTTCGGAGCTTTTTAACCTGACGATCCTCGATCGATATAGGTCTTTCGACAAACCTCAGGCTTTCATCAATCTATACATCCTCATGAGACATTGCCAGCGATTCATCAGCTAGGCATTTCTTTAGGTTACAAAAGTGGAACACATTGTGAATCCCACTCAGCTCTTCAGGCAAGTTTAGCTTATAAGCTACACTTCCGACACATTCAATAATTTCGAATGGTCCAATATATCTCGGGCTTAGCTTGCCCTTTTTACCAAAACGCATCACTGTCACAACCCGACATTTCCACGTATTACCGGTGGGCCCGGTGGGCCCGGTGGGGGTATCGTGACGTAGTTGATATCATCATAGTCAAACAACACAAATTTAAATGCACAGGGGAAGCAAAAGATATTAATCACATTACAACCAGAATAAATAGTAATATCAAAGTATTACAATGGACTGTAAAGGATCCACAGGCGGATCAAAAGATAAATAAGATCATTGTTCAACAGACTTTAACATCTAGAGCTTGCAAGACTTGATTATTGATGCATGGAGTAGCCAGCCTATTTCGTATAGGACCTGCACTTAGCCTTTTTGGAAAATACGTCAGTTTACACTGGTAAATACAATTAACTGACTCATTTTGAGAAGAGTTTAAGAAAATTAGTTTGAATGCACATGGCACAAAATATCCTTTTTAACTTGGGATAATTATTTAAAAATAAACTTGTATATAGTTTTACATGTTTGTCGTCCATTTAGGACCCGGTTAGAAGAGCCGGTTTTAACAAGATTAATAGACACACCACTTGGTATAATACCCACAAGAAGATTCCCTTCTTGTGGACTACCTTTTTACATACGCAGCGGTCAGGTGTATGCCTACACCCCGTGCTTAAGTCGTGGCCATTTCTAATGAATGAGCCGAGGATATCCAGGAAACGGTCAATAACCCCCCAAAGGCATTGCATCAAACAAAACAAAATAAAATGGGTTATGCATCTTTTTAATCAATATCTGATTGTACGACTTCATACCCGACGAAGCGGTATTTTTATAATACCGTACCCCAAGCCCGTATAGGGAAAATAAGTTAAAATTATTTACCTGAGCAAAGTATAAATCATAAACATCAAGTGCACGTAGCTTTTACCGGGATCCTAATCTAGAACGAAGGTTTTAGTAACCTATTAGATTACGGGTCTTAATTAAGCTTAAACTTAGACCGGTTAGTTTTAAAGTAAGGTATACGGTTCAAGACGCAAGATTAAGCGAAGATCGGATTAGAATGTGATTTAGTCCCAACAAGTTTGAAGACTTGTATAATATGGGTAAACTAAACACATTCTGGATTTTGAGGTGAAAATGATAAGGTTTGACCCGTTTCGCTCAATTTATGCAAACTAGTTACATAAACCGAACCGGACGCGAATAACGCATAACGGGTAACCAAACGAGTCATGAACAGGTTTCCTAAGTTAATATGCTTTAAATATGTTGTGATATCAGTAGGATACCTTCCATTATGCCCAAGATGAGTTCAATCTCACATTAAGCCCCGTAGGGGTATTTTGGTCATTTTAAGGATTATAAAAGAGATTAAATATAACTCTGATGTTCGGGTCTGAAATAATCAGTAAAATTACTTATTTTAATAAGTTGTATCAGTAGGTGATAAGTCTTACATGACAAGAATGGTTTTGACCTATACGTTTAAAACGCGTAAAAAGTCGTTTTAAGCGATTTCCGGGTTATAATAGGAAATCTGAATTTCCTGATCAGTTTATAAAGTTCAAAATACTTCATTTATCATATGGAATCAGTGGCCAAAGATTTGGTACCAAAATGTTATGTAAAACTCATTTTATAAGCAAAAAGGGTATAATCGATAATTACCGAATCAAGGCAATAACCCTATGTTATGATCAGTTTAAAAATAATTAAAAATCTTCAAAAATCCCAAAATATTATATCACATCAGTGGGTAAAAGGTTTGGTGTCAAAAATCGGGTTTAGATAGGCTTTATGCTAATTACGCCGTTTAATTAATAAAAAGCTTTTTAAGTACGCTATTGAGCATAACTCCTAATATAGACCTCGAACTCATGTGAAATTTTAGGGACATGTTTATAAATCAGTAGCAAAGATTATTGTCCTCTCACATTTCCAAAATTCTCTTTTTAAGGTCAAATGGGCATTATGGTCAACATTAAGCAATTAACGGAAACGTGTAAATGAATCAGACAATCAACGAGCCAATCACAGAGGGTTATACTATCATGTAACCTGGTCCTAATGAAGCTCTAAGGCATTTCTAAATTATGCTAATATGGGTCAGAACTGAAAGTCAAAGCAGAGGTCAAATTATGCGACTTTCGGTTCCGAACCGAGCCTAAACTGAAAATTGTCGGATCGAACATGTTTAGACATGTTCTTACATTAATTACCAAGTTATAAGAGTGATAAAACAGGTTGCAAATCTTCTACATTGCTAATTATGTTTTAATTCGAAAATTAAGTTTCTGTTGACTTTTTATAACCAACTTTGACCCGACAAACGACCTAGTTAGAGCAGGAATCAGAGGGTGCCCTTTTAAGGGTTTAATGCCCACATAATTACCAACTTATAACTACTTTTAGTTTGACTAATCACTGGACCATTAGTGATTAATCGTTAAGTCAAACCTTAATTACGACGGTTTGACTTTAAGTTAATAAACTAAGTAAAACACGATTAAGGAAGGTTAAGGAAGCTTACCAAGGTCCTATGCACGACTAATGATGCTTAGGGAATGCTCTTGTGCTCCAGGAAGTTCCAGAAATGAAGTTTGAATGAATGATCAAAAGTTGCAATAAGTGCTCCTTTATATAGTGCTCTATGATTGATCAAGATGGTGCCAAACAAGTCTAGGATTGATCCCTGATCAACACAAGTGTCCCTAGTGCCTAAAAACTTGTTTGTGCAGCCCATGGTATTGAAAACAAGCAATCTAAGTCGGTTAAACAGGCTGAACAGACACCTGTCAAGAGTTTCTGATGTTGGGAGGCTGAGGCAGCCCGCGTAAGAGGTCAGCCTGGTCTTACGCGGCCCGTGTGAGGCTCAGCTTCAGGTCAACAAGTTTTCAATTATTGCATTTTAAGCCCCTGGTCCCTCCAAAAGTTGTTTTAACTTCTTGTTTTGCACTTTAAGCCCTCTAAATTGATTTCCAAGGACTCCAAGACATAACCAATCTTTGTGAAGTCCTCGGTCAACGTTATGGTCACCCGAAATGCCTTAAGTTTCAACGTTTACGCTTTTAACCCCTCGCATACGAATGTTAGCATAACTTTCTCATACAGAAACGAAACCTTGTGAAATTTTTATCACTTATTCTAGCGAGCATAATTAATCGTTACAAAGCTTCAGGTTTGCTAAAAGGTCACTCAGAGGTATACTTTAAACATGTTGACACATTTAGCCCCTGTAGTTTGTAATTCCTCACTTTCTTTCACAATTAGCTTCGTATGATCCATGATTCATTCGTTTAAGGGTATAAACATCATGTAGGGTTATTGAAAGACATATTTATTCATTGTCAACATTTTGAATCCTTTTATTCACGTACTGTCTTTGTTTGTCAACGTTAGTCCTTCTAAAGTAATCCTTTACACGTTTAAAGTTCATGACACGTGTCGATATAATATTGGACATGAAATTTCGAGGTGTTACAATCACACCTTTCCAGGGTGATACTTTTAGTACGACTTTATCACCTACCTCAAACTTTAGAGGTTTTCGCCTCTTATCAGCATAAGTTTTCTGCCTGTCCCTGGCAGCCTTCAGGCGATCACGAATCTGGACAATCTTGTCCGTCGTTTCAAGGACTATATTAGGTCCTGATAACTGAGCTTCTCCTACTTCCGCCCAACAAACAGGCGTCCTGCATTTCCTTCCATACAATACCTCAAAAGGCACAGCCTGAATACTTGTATGGTAGCTATTATTATAGGAGAACTCGATCAACGGTAGGTGGTCGTCCCAACTACCACCTAAATTAATAACACATGCACGAAGCATGACTTCCAAAGTTTAAATTGTACGCTCGCTCTGTCCATCTGTCTGAGGATGGTAAGCAGTACTAAAATTCAAACGAGTGCCCAAAGATTGTTGGAAACTTTTTCAAAAGTGAGAGGTGTATCTAGTATCTCTATCAGAGATAATCACATTACAACCCGAATAAATAGTAATATCAAAGTATTACAACGGACTGTAAAGGATCCACAGGCGGATCAAAAGATAAATAAGATCATTGTTCAACAGACTTTAACATCTAGAGCTTGCAAGACTTGATTATTGATGCCTGGAGTAGCCAGCCTATTTTGTATAGTACCTGCACTTAGCCTTTTTGGAAAATACTTCAGTTTACACTGGTAAATACAAATAACTGACTCATTTTGAAAAGAGTTTAAGAAAATTAGTTTGAATGCACATGGCACAAAATATCCTTTTTAACTTGGGATAATTATTTAAAAATAAACTTGTATACAGTTTTACATGTTTGTCGTCCATTTAGGACCCGGTTAGAAGAGCCGGTTTTAACAAGATTAATAGACACACCACTTGGTATAATACCCACAAGAAGATTCCCTTCTTGTGGACTACCTTTTTACATACGCAGCGGTCAGGTGTATGCCTACACCCCGTGCTTAAGTCATGGCCATTTCTAATGAATGAGCCGAGGATATCCAGGACACGGTCAATAACCCCCCAAAGGCATTGCATCAAACAAAAGAGAATAAAACGGGTTATGCATCTTTTTAATCAATATCTGATTGTACGACTTCATACCCAACGAAGCGGTATTTTTATAATACCGTACCCCAAGCCCGTATAGGGAAAATAAGTTAAAAGTATTTACCTGAGCAAAGTATAAATCATAAACAGCAAGTGCACGTAGCTTTTACCGGGATCCTAATCTAGAACGAAGGTTTTAGTAACCTATTAGATTACGGGTCTTAATTAAGCTTAAACTTAGACCGGTTAGTTTTAAAGTAAGGTATACGGTTCAAGACGCAAGATTAAGCGAAGACCGGATTAGAATGTGATTTAGTCCCAACAAGTTTGAAGACTTGTATAATATGGGTAAACTAAACACATTCTGGATTTTGAGGTGAAAATGATAAGGTTTGACCCGTTTCGCTCAATTTATGCAAACTAGTTACATAAACCGAACCGGACGCGAATAACGCATAACGGGTAACCAAACGAGTCATGAACAGGTTTCCTAAGTTAATATGCTTTAAATATGTTGTGATATCAGTAGGATACCTTCCATTATGCCCAAGACGAGTTCAATCTCACATTAAGCCCCGTAGGGGTATTTTGGTCATTTTAAGGATTATAAAAGAGATTAAATATAACTTTGTTGTTCGGGTCTGAAATAATCAGTAAAATTACTTATTTTAATAAGTTGTATCAGTAGGTGATAAGTCTTACATGACAAGAATGGTTTTGACCTATACGTTTAAAACGCGTAAAAAGTCGTTTTAAGCGATTTCCGGGTTATAATAGGAAATCTGAATTTCCTGATCAGTTTATAAAGTTCAAAATACTTCATTTATCATATGGAATCAGTGGCCAAATATTTGGTACCAAAATGTTATGTAAAACACATTTTATAAGCAAAAAGGGTATAATCGATAATTACCGAATCAAGGCAATAACCCTATGTTATGATCAGTTTAAAAATAATTAAAAATCTTCAAAAATCCCAAAATATTATATCACATCAGTGGGTAAAAGGTTTGGTGACAAAAATCGGGTTTAGATAGGCTTTATGCTAATTACGCCGTTTAATTAATAAAAAGCTTTTTAAGTACGCTATTGAGCATAACTCCTAATCTAGACCTAGAACTGATGTGAAATTTTAGGGACATGTTTATAAATCAGTAGCAAAGATTATTGTCCTCTCACATTTCCAAAATTCTCAATTTAAGGTCAAATGGGCATTATGGTCAACATTAAGCAATTAACGGAAACGTGTAAATGAATCGGACAATCAACGAGCCAATCACAGAGGGTTATACTATCATGTAACCCGGTCCTAATGAAGCTCTAAGGCATTTCTAAATTATGCTAATATGGGTCAGAACTGAAAGTCAAAGCAGAGGTCAAATTATGCGACTTTCGGTTCCGAACCGAGCCTAAACTGAAAATTGTCGGATCGAACATGTTTAGACATGTTCTTACATTAATTACCAAGTTATAAGAGTGATAAAAGAGGTTGCAAAGCTTCTACATTGCTAATTATGTTTTAATTCGAAAATTAAGTTTCTGTTGACTTTTTATAACCAACTTTGACCCGACAAACGACCTAGTTAGAGCAGGAATCAGAGGGTGCCCTTTTAAGGGTTTAATGCCCACATAATTACCAACTTATAACTACTTTTAGTTTGACTAATCACTGGACCATTAGTGATTAATCGTTAAGTCAAACCTTAATTACGACGGTTTGACTTTAAGCTAATAAACTAAGTAAAACACGATTACGGAAGGTTAAGGAAGCTTACCAAGGTCCTATGCACGACTAATGATGCTTAGGGAATGCTCTTGTGCTCCATGAAGTTCCAGAAATGAAGTTTGAATGAATGATCAAAAGTTGCAATAAGTGCTCCTTTATATAGTGCTCTTTGATTGATCAAGATGGTGCCAAACTAGTCTAGGATTGATCCCTGATCAACACAAGTGTCCCTAGTGCCTAAAAACTTGTCTGTGCAGCCCATGGTATTGAAAACAAGCAATCTAAGTCGGTTAAACAGGCTGAACAGACGCCTGTCAAGAGTTTCTGATGCTGGGAGGCTGAGGCGGCCCACGTAAGAGGTCAGGCTGGTCTTACGCGGCCTGTGTGAGGCTCAGCTTCAGGTCAACAAGTTTTCAATTATTGCATTTTAAGCCCCTGGTCCCTCCAAAAGTTGTTTTAACTTCTTGTTTTGCAGTTTAAGCCCTCTAAATTGATTTCCAAGGACTCCAAGACATAACCAATCTTTGTGAAGTCCCGGTCAACTTTATGGTCACCCGAAAAGCCTTAAGTTTCAACGTTTACGCTTTTAATCCCTCGCATACGAATGTTAGCATAACTTTCTCATACGGAAACGAAACCTTGTGAAATTTTTATCACTTATTCTAGCGAGCATAATTAATCGTTACAAAGCTTCGGGTTTGCTAAAAGGTCACTCAGAAGTATACTTTAAACATGTTGACACATTTAGCCCCTGTAGTTTGTAATTCCTCACTTTCTTTCACAATTAGCTTCGTATGATCCATGATTCATTCGTTTAAGGGTATAAACATCATGTAGGGTTATTGAAAGATATATTTATTCATTGTAGACATTTTGAATCCTTTTATTCACGTACTATCTTTGTTTGTGAACGTTAGTCCTTCTAAAGTAATCCTTTACACGTTTAAAGTTCATGACACGTGTCGATATAATATTGGACATGAAATTTCGATGTGTTACATCCTCACCCCCTTAAAAGAAATCTTGACCTTGAGATTTACTGAAATAAATGAGGGTACTTTTCTTTCATTGTGGAGTCTACCTCCCACGTGTACTCAGGACCTCTACGGGCATCCCATTTTACTTTTACGATCGGTACATGCTTCCTTCGAAGCTTCTTAACCTGTCGATCCTCGATCGACACAGGTTTTTCAACAAACTTCAAGCCCTCATCGATGTGCACATCTGTATATGGTATGACTAGTGATTCATCAGCTAGACATTTCTTCAGATTGCAGATGTGAAATACGTTATGAATACCACTGAGCTCTTCAGGCAAATTTAACTTATAAGCCACTGATCCGACACATTCGATGATCTCGAATGGTCCTATGTATCTCGGGCTTAGCTTGCCTTTCTTACCAAATCGCATTACCCCTGTCCAGGGTGATACTTTAAGTAGCACCTTGTCACCTACCTCAAATTTCAGAGGTTTACGCCTTAAATCTACGTAGCTTTTCTGTCTATCCCTGGCAGCTTTGAGATGATTGCGTATTTGCAAAATCTTATCTGTCGTCTCCAGGACTATTTCAGGTCCTGTCAGTTGGACATCTCCAACTTCCGCCCAACATACGGGTGTTCTGCACTTTCTACCGTACAAGGCTTCGAAAGGCGCAGCCTTAATGCTTGTATGATAGCTATTGTTATAGGAGAACTCGATTAATGGCAGGTGGTTTTCCCAACTACCACCTAAGTCAATCACACATGCACGAAGCATGTCTTCCAAAGTTTGGATTGTACGCTCACTCTGCCCGTCCGTCTGAGGATGGTAAGCCGTACTAAAATTTAAGCGCGTGCCCAAAGATTGTTGGAAACTTTTCCAAAAATGTGATGTGTATCTAGTATCTCTGTCAGAGATAATAGACACTGGTACGCCAAGCAGAGATACAATCTTATCTACGTACAATTGGGCTAACATGTCGGAGCTATAGGTCTCCTTAATGGGTAGAAATGTGCTGACTTAGTCAGTCTATCTACTATCACCCATATAGTATCATTTCCTTTCTTTGTCTTTGGCAACTTGGTGATGAAATCCATTGTCACCATTTCCCACTTCCACGTGGGAAGTTCAGGCTGTTGTAGCAAACCTGACTGCTTCTGATGTTCAGCTTTGACTTGCGCACATGTAAAACATTTAGCTACATAGGCAGCTATAGACTTCTTCAAGCCTATCCACCAAAAATTTGCTTTCAGGTCCTGGTACATCTTGTCAGCTCCAGGATGAACGGAGTATTTAGAACTGTGGGCTTCCAGGAGGATAACATCCCGAAGTCCTCCATAAACTGGAACCCATATTCGTCCATTTAACCTCAAAATTCCTTCCTTGCCATAGGATAACTGTTCTTCAGTCACTCCTAGCTTTTCATCCGGATAGTTAGCTTCTAGCACAGCTTCCTTCTGCGCAGCTAACAACCTTTCATTCAAACTATTCTTTATCTCAATGCTCTTGGCATTGATTCTTATAGGCTTCACTCTTTCCTTTCATCTTAAGGCATCGGCGACTACATTCGCCTTGCCAGGATGGTATCTTATCTCACAATCATAATCATTCAAAGTTTCCATCCAACGTCGCTGCCTCATGTTCAAGTCCTTCTGATTGAACAGATGTTGAAGGCTCTTGTGATCAGAATAGATCACACACTTAGTTCCATATAAGTAGTGCCTCCAAAGTTTTAATGCAAACACAACGGCACCCAACTCCAAGTCATGGGTGGTGTAGTTCTTCTCGTGCACCTTCAACTGTCGAGAAGCATAGGCAATAACCTTGCCTTTCTGCATAAGCACACACCCCATACCGGTGTGTGATGCATCACTGTATACTAGAAATTCTTCAATCCCTTCAGGCAATGTCAACACTGGTGCATTGCTTAGCTTCTGCTTAAGGATATCAAAGGATTCTTGTTGCTTCGGTCCCCAATCGAACTTAATATTCTTCCTAGTCAAAGAAGTTAGGGGTGCAGCAATTCTTGAAAATTTTTCAATAAAACGCCTGTAATATCCTGCCAGTCCCAAGAAGCTGCGAATCTCTGTGGGCATCTTCAGCTCTTGCCAATTCATGACAGCTCCAACCTTAGCGGGATCTACCTGGATTCCGCGTTCACTAACCACATGTCCAAGAAATTGGACTTCGCGAAGCCAAAATTCACACTTAGAGAATTTGGCGTAGAGCTTTTCTCGATGAAGCAGTTTCAGAATGCAATGGAGGTGCTTCTCATGGTCAGCTTGATTCTTTGAGTAAATAAGAATATCATCGATGAAGACGATGACAAATTTATCCAAGTAGGGCTTGCAGACGCGGTTCATGAGATCCATGAATGCGGCTGGTGCATTAGTGAGTCCAAAAGGCATCACTAAAAACTCGTAATGACCATAACGAGTTCTAAATGCAGTCTTATGCACATCTTCATCCTTGACCTTCAGTTGATGATATCCTGACCTTAAGTCGATCTTGGAAAAATAACTCGCTCCTTGAAGTTGATCGAACAAGTCGTCAATCCTGGGCAATGGATACCGATTCTTGATAGTAACTTTGTTAAGTTCTCGATAATCGATGGACAGACGCATCGATCCATCCTTTTTCTTCACAAACAGGATTGGTGCTCCCTAAGGAGATGAGCTAGGTCTAATAAATCCTTTGGCTAGCAAATCATCCAGTTGAGTTCTCAACTCTTTCATCTCCATTGGTGCCAATCTGTAAGGCGCTCTTGCAACAGGTGCTGCTCCAGGAATAATGTCAATCCTGAACTCCACTTTCCTATCTGGGGGTAAACCAGGTAGTTCTTCAGGGAACACTCCTAGATATTCAGAGATAATTGGTATGTCTTCGATCTTAGGCTGTGGTTCATCAATAGTTACCTGCACCATGTAGATAACACAACCCTTCGTCAAACACCTTGATGCCTTGAGCATGGACACTTGCTCAGGCATTCCGTACTTAGTATCTCCTTGGATTGTCAAAGGCTCGCCATGATGAGTTCTGACAATCACTTGCTTCTTAGCACAAACGATCTGGGCTTGGTTGCGAGACAACCAATCCATGCCTATTACTATATCGAAACCGGCTAACTTCAAAGGAAGTAAGGATAACGGAAAAGAGCGGTTCCTAATGGATATGAAACATCCATCTAACACGGTTGAGGCGGTTTCTAAGGTACCATCAGCTAATTCCACCTCATATTTCACACTTAGGGTTTTAACAGGTAAATTCAGCAACTTACAAAACCTATTATCTACAAATGACTTATCCGCCCCTGAATCAAACAATACCCTCTCATAAACATCATTTATAAGAAAGGTATCTGTTATCACGTTATCATCCTGCACTGCCTCCTTAGCATCCATTCTAAAGACCCTAGCGTTGGTCTTTTTACCTTCTTCTGATTTCTTGGCATATTTTGGGCAGTTCGACTTAATGTGCCCTTTCTCATTGCAGTTGTAGCAGGTCGCATCCTTCAACTTTTTGCAATCTAAGGTCTTGTGTTCCTTGGATTTGCAGATCCCACATCCAAAAGTCCTTGATTGTGTCTGCGAGTTCGATTCCAATCTACACTTCCCAAAGTGATGTTTCTGACAAACTTTACATCTGGGTTTCTCACCCGACTGTTGGTTACCTTTGTTGAACCCTGAACTCTTCTTGTTCTCATGGTTCCCTTTGTGTTTCTTGTCTGAGCGACGTGAGTTATCATCCTCACGCTTCCTCTTTCCCTCATCTGAGTTCTTAAGAGATTTTTGCCTGACCGCGTCGAGGGTAAGGGATAATGACAAATCAGTTACAGACCTAAAAGTAGTAGGTCTTGACGCTTTCATACTCGCCTTAATCTCTGGAGCCAAACCTCCTATGAAACGAGCTATACGCTTAGGTTCTGGTGTAACCAAGTATGGGACCAACCTAGACATGGTATTGAAACTCGTGAGATACGCCTGACAGTCCAGATTCCTCATAACCAGTGTGAGGAAGTCAGTCTCAATCCTCTCGACCTCATGTTGAGGACAGAAAGTATCCTTGATTAACGTAACAAACTGACCCCATGTCATGTTATAGAGCGGGATCTTTCCGGTAGCTTGGATTAACGATCTCCACCATGCTAGAGCTTCTCCCTTAAACGACTTCGACACATACTTCACAATGTCTTGCTCGGCACAACCACTAATATCCACTATAGTGTCCATCTCGTCAAGCCAGGTCATACAATCGACGACTCCTTTTTCTCCCGTGAAGTCTCTCGGCTTGCAGGAGACAAAATACTTATATGAACAGGTCTTGACCCGAGGCTCCTGGTTGAGCTCAACCTGTTTAGACGGGGCACTTTTCTGATTTAAGGAGTGGTGAGATTCACTTTTTCGAGCTGAATGAACTTTAGAGGGTGCCTTAGAGTGAGGTGCAGATAAGGTCTTGCTATGTGTACCACTAGATTCATTGTCCCTTCTATCCAGAGCTCGAGTAATGGCATTGTCTATCAATGCCTGCAGTTCTGCACCCGCTATGTTAATTCGGGTATTATCATGATCCTCCCTTGGGTAACTGTTGATCTCATCCGAGTCAGCCATGTAGCTTGAACTGTTACATAAGATATTGACAATAATTTATTTGGGAGTTTAATATGGAATTGTCTTTTATGGCAATTCATTAACCATGGTAAACATAGACCATATTTGGCTAATTCGTTAATCATATTTATTTAGGATTTTTATTATAACTTATCCTAATTATAAAACAATAACAGTATTATTAGTGGCACAAAAGGCCTAGTCACAAGGACATTCTAAATCATAAGCCATGATTTCAGAGAATCAAGGCATTAAGGTTTGAACATAGTTCTTTACCTTTTTCTGACAGGGAGTCGTAGACTACAATTGTCTTTTGTCTTATTTGACATTTATTATGGCCCGTAGGCACTACATCACCAATGGATGTTTAATATATGATCATCTTAATTGATGTTTTAAAACTATGATTTATAGATCATCAGGTTAAGATAGGAATCTTTTGAAGAATCCTATTATAAGAATGACGTGTGTGATTTTAACGAATCACGTCTGCCAGGAGTATCAATATGTTTTCAGATGTTAACAGGGATTTGAATCTTTTTAAACAGGTCTTACCATCTTGGCCAAGTCTTATAATGACATGCAGGCTAGATTATACCCTTAAGATTCTTTAATTAGTATTTAATAGGCAGATTATTTTAAGAGGAACGATTTTTAATTTATTTATCTCATGTATAATATATTTATGCATATAATGACAAAAATAAAATTTTTAAATTTAACATTCCATTAAATATTAAAAGGAGTACACATTGCCCTAAACGGGACTTTTAACAGAGATAACCTGCCCACGCAGGGGCTAAACTGATAATACAAGTCCTCGCAGGGACTGATCACTAAGATAGGTGTCCACACAGGGACTAAAAAGACAAGTCCACGCAGGGACTAAAGAAAGACAAGTCCACGCAGGGACTAAAGAAAGACAAGTCCGCGCAGGGACTAAGTACATAGATAAATGTCCACGCAGGGACTAAGTACATAGATAAATGTCCACGCAGGGACTTGATTGAAATAAGGAAATACAATAATACATTTCAATGATCCTTCTTCTTCTTTCCTTTTAACAAGCTTGCTAGGCCCTTGAGAAATCCCCTGTTGTTCCTACGCTCTTCTTGAAATTCTCATTCCACCATGTTTAGCCTTTGGAGGATTTCCTCCTGTTCCGGTCAGGAAAACCGTGGTGGCTGCGGCTGCTGCTGAAACGGAGGTCGAGCAGGTATTTGATACTCATGAGCTGGATATCCCACTCCCCAAGGAGCTCCATATGGTCCTTCAGGATGAAGGGCGTTGTAGTTTGCCGCTACAAGGTATGGGTCGGCTTCAGCATAGTTGTAGTTAGTGTGGGCCGGCTGCTCAAATGGATTGTACGCCGTTGAACCGGCGTATGTAGGAATCGGGTTACCAAATCCAAATGGTGGCGGCGCAATAGGTGCAGAATCTACCTCTGAAACTAGATTTGAAGGCCCACCCATTTGTGGTTCTTCATGTAGTGGCGGATAGTGACTGCCACTTGAGTGTTGGGGGTGCTAAAGTGAAAACCCCTTTCTCGCACGGACATTCGTGCACCTGTTCTTCTACGCCTTGGTGGTTATGGTGGTGCTAGCTGTACTGGCGGCGGTGGTGACGGTGGCGTGACTGCCACGAAACGCGAATCCTCGGAGGGATCCTGCTGCTGTTGCTGCTCGTGAGGCGATGAATGGTGAGAGGGTGTAAAATACCATTCATACTGGTTGAACCTTGCTTGGTAGCTGTCAGGACCGTGGTAGGGTGATCCATGGAAGGATGACCCATCAGAAATCTCGATGGGATGAGTAGGTGTCCCAGAAGGTGGCTCAAGAGGATCCGTGTCTTCATCTATATCCATTCCCTGAGCTTCGGGGAAATGGTCTTCCCAGCCCAATGGGTTATAACCCACTGGTTCTTCAATGTAGTTTGCCGGGTTGAACCGGCTCTGAAAATACGGAGTCGGGTCTTGGAAGGCCCGGTGTGAGGTTCACCGTTGCAACGGTAAGAAGGAGTGGTGTGAATCTTCGGGCTTGTTCTCTGATTACGGCCCAAAGGAATGGCGGTAAGGAGGCGTTGAGCTAAACAAGGCAGATCGCCTAGCGGGCTCCGAATAAATCCTCCAGTCTCCTTGAGGACCGGTACTCGTGATCGTTGGGGGCGTGGATTGGCCCCTTGCCTCGTCCTCCTCTTCGAAACCTCGGTGGCATATTTCCTGTCAAAACAAATGAAAGAAACAACAAAGAAAAACAATAAAGGATAAGATAAAACAAATTAGGAATCGTCCTGAGTTCTTTGTCTAGACTCGAGAATGTGCAACTGTGTAACTGAGATTAAACACAAGGGGCTAGTGTTTAATTCGCTCAGTGTTGGCTCTAATACCAACCTGTCACAACCCGACATTTCCACGTATTACCGGTGGGCCTGGTGAGGGTATCGTGACATAGTTGATATCATCATAGTCAAACAACACAAATTTAAATGCACAGCGGAAGCAAAAGATATTAATCACATTACAACCCGAATAAATAGTAATATCAAAGTATTACAACGGACTGTAAAGGATCCACAGGCGGATCAAAAGATAAATAAGATCATTGTTCAACAGACTTTAACATCTAGAGCTTGCAAGACTTGATTATTGATGCCTGGAGTAGCCAGCCTATTTTGTATAGTACCTGCACTTAGCCTTCTTGGAAAATACGTCAGTTTACACTGGTAAATACAATTAACTGACTCATTTTGAAAAGAGTTTAAGAAAATTAGTTTGAATGAACATGGCACAAAATATCCTTTTTAACTTGGGATAATTATTTAAAAATAAACTTCTATACAGTTTTACATGTTTGTCATCCATTTAGGACCCGGTTAGAAGAGCCGGTTTTAACAAGATTAATAGACACACCACTTGGTATAATACCCACAAGAAGATTCCCTTCTTGTGGACTACCTTTTTACATACGCAGCGGTCAGGTGTATGCCTACACCCCGTGCTTAAGTCGTGGCCATTTCTAATGATTGAGCCGAGGATATCCAGGACACGGTCAATAACCCCCCAAAGGCATTGCATCAAACAAAACAGAATAAAACGGGTTATGCATCTTTTTAATCAATATCTGATTGTACGACTTCATACCCGACGAAGCGGTATTTTTATAATACCGTACCCTAAGCCCGTATAGGGAAAATAAGTTAAAAGTATTTACCTGAGCAAAGTATAAATCACAAACAGCAAGTGCATGTAGCTTTTACCGGGATCCTAATCTAGAACGAAGGTTTTAGTAACCTATTAGATTACGGGTCTTAATTAAGCTTAAACTTAGACCGGTTAGTTTTAAAGTAAGGTATACGGTTCAAGACGCAAGATTAAGCGAAGACCGGATTAGAATGTGATTTAGTCCCGACAAGTTTGAAGACTTGTATAATATGGGTAAACTAAACACATTCTGGATTTTGATGTGAAAATGATAAGGTTTGACCCGTTTCGCTCAATTTATGCAAACTAGTTACATAAACCGAACCAGACGTGAATAACGCATAACGGGTAACCAAACGAGTCATGAACAGGTTTCCTAAGTTAATATGCTTTAAATATGTTGTGATATCAGTAGGATACCTTCCATTATGCCCAAGATGAGTTCAATCTCACATTAAGCCCCGTATGGGTATTTTGGTCATTTTAAGGATTATAAAAGAGATTAAATATAACTCTGATGTTCGGGTCTGAAATAATCAGTAAAATTACGTATTTTAATAAGTTGTATCAGTAGGTGATAAGTCTTACATGACAAGAATGGTTTTGACCCATACTATACGTTTAAAACGCGTAAAAAGTCGTTTTAAGCGATTTCCCGGTTATAATAGGAAATCTGAATTTCCTGATTAGTTTATAAAGTTCAAAATACTTCATTTATCATATGGAATCAGTGGCCAAAGATTTGGTACCAAAATGTTACGTAAAACACATTTTATAAGCAAAAAGGGTATAATCGGTAATTACCGAATCAAGGCAATAACCCTATGTTATGATCAGTTTAAAAATAATTAAAAATCTTCAAAAATCCCAAAATACAATATCACATCAGTGGGTAAAAGGTTTGGTGTCAAAAATTGGGTTTAGATAGGCTTTATGCTAATTACGCCGTTTAATTAATAAAAAGCTTTTTAAGTACGCTATTGAGCATAACTCCTAATCTAGACCTCGAACTGATGTGAAATTTTAGGGACATGTTTATAAATCAGTAGCAAAGATTATTGTCCTCTCACATTTACAAAATTCTCATTTTAAGGTCAAATGGGCATTATGGTCAACATTAAGCAATTAACGGAAACGTGTAAATGAATCGGACAATCAACGAGCCAATCACAGAGGGTTATACTATCATGTAACCCGGTCCTAATGAAGCTCTAAGGAATTTCTAAATTATGCTAATATGGGTCAGAACTGAAAGTCAAAGCAGAGGTCAAATTATGCGACTTTCGGTTCCGAACCGAGCCTAAACTGAAAATTGTCGGATCGAACATGTTTAAACATGTTCTTACATTAATTACCAAGTTATAAGAGTGATAAAACAGGTTGCAAAGCTTCTACATTGCTAATTATGTTTTAATTCGAAAATTAAGTTTCTGTTGACTTTTTATAACCAACTTTGACCCGACAAACGACCTAGTTAGAGCAGGAATCAGAGGGTGCCCTTTTAAGGGTTTAATGCCCACATAATTACCAACTTATAACTACTTTTAGTTTGACTAATCACTGGACCATTAGTGATTAATCGTTAAGTCAAACCTTAATTACGACGGTTTGACTTTAAGCTAATAAACTAAGTAAAACATGATTAAGGAAGGTTAAGGAAGCTTACCAAGGTCCTATGCACGACTATTGATGCTTAGGGAATGCTCTTGTGCTCCAGGAAGTTCCAGAAATGAAGTTTGAATGAATGATCAAAAGTTGCAACAAGTGCTCCTTTATATAGTGCTCTTTGATTGATCAAGATGGTGCCAAACAAGTCTAGGATTGATCCCTGATAAACACAAGTGTCCCGAGTGCCTAAAAACTTGTTTGTGCAGCCCATGGTATTGAAAACAAGCAATCTAAGTCGGTTAAACAGGCTGAACAGACACCTGTCAAGAGTTTCTGATGCTGGGAGGCTGAGGCAGCCCGCGTAAGAGGTCAGCCTGGTCTTACGCGGCCCGTGTGAGGCTCAGCTTCAGGTCAACAAGTTTTCAATTATTGCATTTTAAGCCCCTGGTCCCTCCCAAAGTTGTTTTAACTTCTTGTTTTGCACTTTAAGCCCTCTAAATTGATTTCCAAGGACTCCAAGACATAACCAATCTTTGTGAAGTCCTCGGTCAACTTTATGGTCACCCGAAAAGCCTTAAGTTTCAACGTTTACGCTTTTAACCCCTCGCATACGAATGCTAGCATAACTTTCTCATACGGAAACGAAACCTTGTGAAATTTTATCACTTATTCTAGCGAGCATAATTAATCGTTACAAAGCTGCGGGTTTGCTAAAAGGTCACTCAGAGGTATACTTTAAACATGTTGACACATTTAGCCCCTGTAGTTTGTAATTCCTCACTTTCTTTCACAATTAGCTTCGTATGATCCATGATTCATTCGTTTAAGGGTATAAACATCATGTAGGGTTATTGTTAGACATATTTATTCATTGTCAACATTTTGAATCCTTTTATTCACGTACTATCTTTGTTTGTCAACGTTAGTCCTTCTAAAGTAATCCTTTACACGTTTAAAGTTCATGACACGTGTCGATATAATATTGGACATGAAATTTCGAGGTGTTACAATCACACCTTTCCAGGGTGATACTTTTAGTACGACTTTATCACCTACCTCAAACTTTAGAGGTTTTCGCCTCTTATCAGCATAAGTTTTCTGCCTGTCCCTGGCAGCCTTCAGGCGATCACGAATCTGGACAATCTTGTCCGTCGTTTCAAGGACTATATTAGGTCCTGATAACTGAGCTTCTCCTACTACCGCCAAATAAACAGGCGTCCTGCATTTCCTTCCATACAATACCTCAAAAGGCGCAGCCTGAATACTTGTATGGTAGCTATTATTATAGGAGAACTCGATCAACGGTAGGTGGTCGTCCCAACTACCACCTAAATCAATAACACATGCACGAAGCATGACTTCCAAAGTTTGAATTGTACGCTCGCTCTGTCCATCTGTCTGAGGATGGTAAGCAGTACTAAAATTCAAACGAGTGCCCAAAGATTGTTGGAAACTTTTTCAAAAGTGAGAGGTGTATCTAGTATCTCTATCAGAGATAATAGATACCGGCACTCCATGAAGGGATACAATCTTATCCACGTATAACTGGGCTAACTTGTCAGAGCTATGAGTCTCCTTGATGGGTAAGAAATGTGTTGACTTAGTCAGTCTATCTACTACGACCCATATGGTATCATTTCCATTCCTTGTTTTAGGTAACTAGGTTATAAAGTCCATAGTTACCATCTCCCACTTCCATGTGGGAAGTTCTGGCTGTTGAAGCAGACCTGATGGCTTTTGATGTTCAGCTTTAATCTGAGCACAAGTCAGGCACTTAGCTACATGTGTGGCAATAGATTTCTTCAAACCTATCCACCAATAATTAGCTTTTAAATCCTGATACATTTTGTCACCTCCAGGGTGAACTGAATATTTGGAATTGTGAGATTCCTGGAGGATTACATCTCGAAGTCCTCCATGGATAGGAACCCAAATTCTTCCATTCAGTCTGAGGATTCCATCCTTACCTGGTGTTAACTATTCAGCAGTAACACCCAACTTTTCATATGGAATGTTAGCTTCCAAAACAGCATCTCTCTGTGCAGCTAATAGCCTTTCATTCAGGCTATTCTTCAGCTCAATGCTCTTGGCATTGATCCTGATGGGTTTGACTCTTTCCTTACGGCTTAGAGCATCTGCGACTACATTCGCTTTACCTGGATGGTGGCGAATTTCACAATCGTAATCATTTAAAGTTTCCATACAACGGCGTTGTCTCATATTGAGCTCTTTTTGATTGAATAAGTGTTGGAGACTTTTGTGATCCGAATAGATCACACACTTGGTTCCATACAAATAATGTCTCCACAACTTTAGCGCGAATACAACGGCACCCAACTCCAAATCGTGGGTGGTGTAATTCTTTTCATGCACTTTTAGTTGTCGTGATGCATAGGCAATCACCTTGCCTCTCTACATAAACACACAACCCATACCGGTGTGTGAAGCATCACAATATACGACAAACTCTTCTATTCCTTCAGGTAACATCAATACTGGAGCATTACTCAACTTTTGCTTAAGAATCTCAAAGGATTCTTGTTGTTTTGGACCCCAATCAAATTTTACATTCTTACGGGTCAAAGAAGTCAATGGTGCAGCAATCCTTGAAAAATTTTCAATGAATCTTCTATAGTAACCAGCCAAACCCAGAAAGCTACGAATTTCGGTTGGAGTCTTTGGTGCTTCCCAATTCATTACGGCTTCTACCTTAGCGGGATCAACTTGGATGCCACGCTCACTAACAACATGCCCAAGGAATTGGACTTCGCGAAGCCATAACTCGCACTTGGAGAATTTATCATACAATTTCTCCTGTTGAAGCAGTCCTAAGATACATCGAAGGTGCTTCTCGTGATTAACTTGATTACGAGAGTAGATAAGTATGTCATCTATGAAGACGATGACAAACTTATCTAAGTATGGTTTGCAGACTCTATTCATGAGGTCCATGAATGCTGCAGGTGCATTAGTGAGCCCGAAAGGCATCACTAAAAACTCGAAATGTCCATACCTCGTTCTGAAGTTCGGACCTTAAGTTGATGATATCCGGACCTCAAATCAATCTTAGAGAAGAAGCTCGCCCCTTGGAGCTGATCAAATAAGTCGTCGATCCTGGGTAAGGGATAACGATTCTTGATCGTTACCTTATTTAATTCACGATAATCAATGCATAAGCGCATTGATCCATCCTTCTTTTTCACAAACAATATTGGAGCTCCCCAAGGCGAAGAGCTAGGTTGTATAAAACCTTTTTCCAGTAAGTCATCCAATTGAGTCCTGAGCTCTTTCATTTTAGTAGGCGCTAGGAGATAAGGAGCTCGTGCAATTGGTGCAGATCCTGGTAGGATGTCTATTCTGAATTCAACTTGCCTCTCAGGAGGTAATCCAGGTAATTCATCAGGAAAGACATCGGGATACTCGGAGATAATTGGAATATCTTCAATCTTGGGTTTCGGGTCATTCACAGTCACTTGTGCCATGTAGATAACACATCCGCTCTTCAAACACTGTGATACCTTGAGAATAGACATTACTAGCTTTTTATCACAGGCAAGTTGGGCTTGGTTATGCGACAACCAATCCATGCCAAAAACTATATCAAACCCAGCCAATTTCATTGGCAAGAGGGATAGCGGGATAGAATGATTCTTAATGGATATGAAGCATCCATCAAGAAGAGTTGAAGTTGTTTCTAAGGTACCATCGGCAAGCTCTACCTCATATTTTATGTATAGAGTCTTAATAGGCAAATTCAGCGACTTACAAAACTTATGTTCTACAAAAGACTTATCAGCACCTGAATCAAACAAGACTCCAGCATAATTATCACTAACGAGGAAGGTACCTGTTATGACGTTCTCGTCGTTCACCGCTTCCCTTGCATTCATTTGGAAAACCCTTGCATTGGTTTTCTTTGCCTCCTCAGGCTTCTTAGCATTCTTGGGGCAATTTGTCTTGATGTGCCCCTTTTCATTGCAACCGTAACAGGTTGCATCCTTGATATTCTGGCAATCTACAGACTTATGCCCTTTCTTTTTGTAAATCCCACATGGTTTGGCTTGTGGGTCTTGGTTGCACTTTCCAAAGTGCCTTTTGTTACATGTTTTGCACCTGGGCTTGTCACTTGACTGTCCTTTCTTAAAACTAAAGTTTCCCTTACTTTTCTTGTTTGATTAGGGAGACTTGTCTTCCTCCCTCTTCCTTTTCCCCTCATCGGTAGCTTTCTTCGCCCTACTCCTCACAACATCTAGAGTAAGGGACAAAGATAGATCCACAGCGGATCTATAAGTGGCTGGCTTAGAATCCTTTACATCCCCTTTCACTTCAAGGGCCAATCCACTGATGAAACGCGCAATGCATTTGGGTTAAGGGGTGACCAAGTATGGTACAAGCCTTGACATCGAGTTGAAACTGGTCACATAGGACCTACAATCCAGATCCTTCATCACCAAGGTGAGGAAGTCAGTCTTTATTCTTTCAACCTCATGTTGAGGACAATAAGTGTCCTTCACCAAATCAACAAACTTGTTCCATGAAAGGTTATACAAAGGAACCTTTCCAGTGGCTTGAACCAATGCTTTCCACCAAGTGAGGGCATCGCCCTTGAAAGATTGAGACACAAACTTCACTATGTCTTCTTTAGCACAACCACTGATGTCAATTACAGTCTCCATTTCATCTAACCACTTCATGCAGTCGATCGTTCCCTTTTCTCCTGTAAAATCTCTCGGTTTACAGGAGACGAAGTATTTATAGGTACACCCCTTGGTGTACCTGGGAGTCGGGTTTAATACAATCTTCTGAGATTCAGATCTCTGGTTGGATGAATGCTGAGATTCATCCCTTTTTGATGTATGCGAATGAGAATGGGACTTTGAATGAGTTTTGGACCGAACAATACTCGGCTCCTTAAACTTATCATCCACAGCCTGAGCAACTGCTGCGGTTATCATTGCTTGCAACTCCGCACCAGTGATATTGATCTTGGTATTATTGTTGTCTTCCACGGGATGACTGTTTGCTTCATCAGAGCCAACCATAATTCGTGTACTATATCAATAATAATGATAGATTTAAATTATATAATGAATCATCACATTGATGATTAGATGGTCATGGTATTATTAAGCCATATAGACCATTTAAAATAAAAATCAATTAAATTATGATTTGCCTAGGTTACAACAGAACCATAATAAGCAATTAATAGGATATAATCCTTGATGTTTATTAGACAGGGGATGTAAATCACAACTGTCAATGTCTTTAAAGACATTTTCATATAGCACAAGGCTCGTCTCGAAGGACATTTAGATGGCACAGAAAGGGCTTGTCACTAGGACGATTAGAATATAACCAATGATCTCCTGGATCAGTGATATTTTAAGGGTTGAACATAGTTCATCACCTTTTTGACAAAAAGTTTATATAATGAAACTATCATTGTGATTATTACACCTTTGCTTATAAGCATACATCTCAAATGGATGTTATAGTGTATACATCATATTGATGTTTTAATAGCCTTGATTCCCAGTGATTATATAGGCTATATATAAGTGACTCGGAAGGATCCAAGTACATTTGAAGCTTGTGTGGTCTCTCGATCCACATAGCCAGGAATGTTAACATGTTTTCAGATGTTAACAGGGATTTATTGTCTTAAAAAAGTTGTACCATCATAGCCATTTAATATTTTGGCTAGATTATACATCTAAGAATATCCTTGGCAGATCAATTAAAATTGAAGAGATATAGCATGATGATGTAATAAAATACATTTTTTAACAATAAAAAATAAACTTCATTAAATCATAAAACTAGTACAAGAATGCCCTAAACGGGACTTAAAACAACACACTGCCCACGCAGGGGCTACAGAAATAGGAAATAAGTCCACGCAGGGACTTGGTACTGAAAAAAAAGAAATTGTCCTCGCAGGGACTTGATTAAAAGACAATACAAGATAAGATAAACAATTCCCTATTTCTTTTTTCCTTTAATAAGATTCGCAAGGCCCTTGAGAAAGCCATTATGCTTCTTTTTGGTTTCGTCTGCTTCACGCTCAACCCTGTCTAACCTCTGCAGTATTTCTTGGGTTTGCTCTTGTTGAGGAGGAGGAGGTTGCTGGTAAGGTGGGTAGTGATACCCTTGCACCGGATATCTAGTTGAGTAAACTGGTGGGAAAGAAGAAGGATAAAGTGCATTATACTGTGCAGCAGTAAGATATGGATCATGGGTTCCATAATCCGTTGGGTATCCAGATGGGTTATACCCAGATGAACCTGGGTATGTTGGTATTGGTTTGTCAAAACCCAATGGTGGTGGTGGTGGTGCAAGTGAAACTGGCAGAGGATTAAGTTCTGGCACCACATGTGAGGGTCCACCCATTTGGGGGTCCTCGGGGATTGGAGGGTACGATCTTGAACCTTGAGGAGAACTGAACCGAGGTCCTCCTCGCACGGAAATTCATGCATTCCTCCTTCGCCTCGGCGGCTCGGGAGGTGGCTGAGGTGGTTGTTGAGGCGGCTCCTCAACAGGAAGAGGTGGTGGAGAAACGGCTTGAAGTTGTGGTTCAACCAAAGGAGGTTGAGCAGGAGAGTTATGGTATGAAGGGGTAAAGATCCAATCATACGTGGCCATCCTCTCAGCATATGAATCAGGCCTTCGGTACGACGATCCTTGGTATGGAGAACCGCTCGAGATACTGATAGGGTGGCCCGGTGTTCCGGTTTGCATTTCTGGGTCCGGGTCGTCGTCCATTTCTATTTCCTGAGAGAAATGATCCTCAGGTCCTAGAGGATTGAAACCCAAAAAGTTGTTGTCATAATCATTGGGATTGAACTGGGCTGGAGAGTAGGTGGAATCTGAGTGATGAAAAGAATGAGAATGTAAGGAATGATAGGATTGGTGAGACTCATGCGAATGATGTGATGCATGGGAGTATTGAGAATGCTGGGGCTCGTCAGGAATGGGTAGCCCAAAGTATGGAGGGTCGGATGGTGAGGATCCTAGCGAAACAGAATGCCTCGCCAGTTCGAAGTTCTGACTCCAATGGTCCCGAGAGTCGGAACTGGAGAAAGTCGCTGACGGGGTACGCCGATGGGAGGGTCCCGCGTGGCCTGATGGCCCTCCTCTCATTGGTCCCTTTCCTTTGCCTCTCACACGTGGCGGCATTTCCAATAAGTTAACCTGTCAAAATAAGTAAATATAATATAAACAATAAAAGGAAAGTTAAGAATAAATCCTAGGTCATATGCCTAGACTCGGAAGTCTAAGGAATGTGCTTATTGTGTCATTGAGATTAAACACAAAAGGTTAGTGTTTAATTCACTCAATGTTGGCTCTGATATCAACCTGTCACACCCCGATATTTCCACATATTACTGGTGGGCCCGGTATCGTGACGTAGTTGATATCATCATAGTCAATACACACAATATAATAGCACAGCGGAAGGCTTGGTGAATAAACTATTACAAACCATAATGTCTGCGTGTCCGAATGATAGAATATACAGACTGGATTGTAATAAGATCCACAGGCGGATCATAAAAGTACAAAGAACAAAATAACAGACTTCAGGTATCCTAGGGATTTGCAAGATCCTCTTATACGACACCTAATAGCTCCAGCCTATTTACGTGAGGTATCTGTCAAGCAATCTTTAGAAAATACGTCAGTTTACACTAGTAAATACAATTAACTGACTCTTTTGAAAACATTAAGAAAATTGATTTAAGTGCACATGGCACAAATCTTTTATAACTTGGGACAATTATTTAAAGATAATCTTGTATACAGATTTACATGTTTGTCTTACAATTGGGGCCGGTTGGAAGCCGGTTATGATTAACCGACTCACCACTTATAGAACCCACAAAGGAGTTATCCCCAACATGTGGGTTTATATTTTTAGCATTTGCATCTGTCAGGTGTATGCCTACACCCCGTGCATAGGTCGTGGCCATTTTCAAATGAAATGAGCCGAGGATATCCAGGACACGGTCGAATTAACCCCCAATGCTTATGTTATCAAATAATACAGATTAAAACGGGTTATGTAAATTTATTAATCATAATCCAATTAAATGATTTCATACCAGACCAAGTGGCATTATTATAATACCATATCCCAAGCCCGTATAAGGGAAAATAAGTTAAAAGTATTTACCTGAGCTAATGTGATAGGTAACTCAGCCGTATAATCCTAAAGCTTTATGAAGATACCTTCTAATGGATGCTACTTAATCTATATAGAAGGTTTAATAACCTATTAGGATGCTAACGGGTCTTTAGTTAAGTTAAAGACTTAGACCGGCTAGCTAGAAAGAAACTTTACGGTACTAAACGCTAGATTAAGCGGAGGCCGGAATAGAATATGGTTTAGACCCGACAAGCTCGGATACTTGTATAATATGGGCAAACTAAACACATTCTGGAATTTGAGGATTTAATGATAAGGTTTAACCCGTTTCGGCTATTTAATGTAAACTAGTCACATAAACCGATCCGAACGCGTAAACGCGTAACGGGTAACCAAATGAATTATATACAGGTCTCAAATGTTATTATGCTTAAAATATGTTAACACATCAGTAAGATGTTAACATATATGCCCAAAAAGTAATTAAAACCAATTTAGGTCCCGTAAGGGCATTTTGGTCATTTTAATAATTCTAAAAGAGATTTTATAACAGACTGAAGTTCTGGTCTTTTGTAACTAGTAAAAAAATTTATTTTATCTCATTACATCAGAAAGATATTACATATATGTGAAGTTTACCATTTATGGCCAAACTATGCCCCGAAAGGGCATTTTGGTCATTTCACATAGGCTTTTAAGGACATTTTTGGACATCTGAGTTCATGACTTATTCCTACTGTAAAAATATTTAAATTTATTTAAAAATTCAGTAGGCAACAAGTCTTAGATGTTAAATATGGTTTTAAACCATACTATGCACCTAATTAGTGTGAAACTCGCTAATTGACGATAACCAAGATGTTTATGTAAATCTGAGATTTTGATCAGTTTTAGATGCTCAAAATAATTTATTTAATGTATGAAATCAGTAGGAAAATGTTTGGCATTCAAATCATTTGTTAATCTCATTTTGTGTCTAAAAAGGGTATTACTGTCATTAACCGAATTACACATGAACTCTATGTTTTAAACAGATTATAATTTGTCCAAAAATATTAAAATTCCTTAAAAATAATATCTTAACAGTAGGTAATGAGTTTTGGTTCAAAATCCAAGTTTAAACATGTATTATGTAAGATATCGCAATTTAAATAATAAAAAGCTTCTAATTACGATATCGAGCATAACTCATATTTGAGACCAAGAACAGATGTCAAATTTTTGGGACAAACTTATATATCAGTAGCAAAGGTTTTTGTCCACTCACATTTCTAAAAATCTCATTTGTGTGTCAAAAGGGCGTTTATGGCATTTATAAGCATATTAACGATCAAGAGCATATAATTCAAACCACTAAGAACCATGCAATATAACTCCAGAGGGTTATACTACTGAGTAATGTGGTCCTAATGGAAGCTTAAAACATGGGAGAATTAAGCTTGAACGGGTCAGAACTTAAAGTCAAAGCAAAAGTCAAGCTTTTACGACTTTCGGTTATAAATTGACCTTAGACTGATAATTGCCGGGTTAGGACTGATTAAAGATGTTCTAATATTAATTACCAAGTCATTAGAATGTTAAAATATAATTTAGAACCTCTGTTTTATTAATTTAATTCATTTTTAAACTTTCTGTCTAGTTTGACTTTTTGTCAAACTAGTTTGACCCGACAATTAACTAGTCAAACGAAATAATTAGGAGGTGCCCGTTTAAGGGTTAATCACCTACCTTAATATGGTTCCATAACCACTTTCGTTTTGATCAGTGGCTGGACCATTTGTGATTAAACCCAAAGTCAAAGCTTAATTACGATATGTTTGACTTTTCGGTTATTAAGCTAATTAAAACGACTAAGCAGTGATTAAGACTCTTACTAATGGTCCTTGCTATCTTTTCTACACTTCTAATTCTTTTCCTAGTGCTTGCTTGCTCCAGAGATGGTTGATTTGAAAGTTGTTGCAAATGTGAGTTCATGAAACATGAACTAGTTCTCTTTATATAGTGATTCCCAAGTGTTTGGATCAATCACAGCTGTTATGGAGGCTCCTAGGATCACCCCCGGCGTCCTAGTGGTGTTGCAAATCCGTTAAACAACCCCTAGGATTGATTTAAGTCGGTTCTGAGCATAAACCCGCACCTGTCCTAAGATTTCTACGTTGGGCGTGTTTAGGCGGGCCGCGTAAGACTCAGCAAGAGTCTACGCGGGCCGCGACAACCTGTAAATCAGGTTAAAACACTTTACAACTAGGCAGCTTTAGTCCCTGGTCGTTTAAAACCTTATACAACCTCATTTTTTGACATGTAAGGCCCTTTTAGTTAGTTTGTAGAGGCTCAAGGATGAATAATCAAACTTCGTTAGGCTCGGTTTCGTTAAATATCACTATAAATGCAAGTTTCATCAAGCTGACACTTTTCACCCAAAGTCTTGAAAACTCACTTAACGATCTCGAAACCACGTGAAATTTATACCACTTATTATTGAGAGTATATTTGAATATTTCGAAGCCTCGGGTTCATTAAAAGGTCACTCAGAGGTCAGAATTAACATTTTGACACGTTTTAACCCTTATAGTTTTATAGTCTTCCGATTATTTCCACAAACGGCTTCTTATATCCAATTAATCACTCATTTAAGAATATATTCTTCACGTATGGTCATTCAGAGGCTCAAGTTTGGCATGTTGACACTTTTAGTCCTTCCGGACACATAGTTTCATCGTTTGTCATCTTTAGTCCTTCAAACTCAAACTTTTACATGTTTAGAGTTTAGGACACGTGTCTTTACATAATTGGACACGTTTTTATGTGGTGTTACAAGCTGGATTTTTCCTAATTGGCTTTCACATTGTGTTACCTAAAATGCGTTTTAAAAACATTTGTCAGTGGGAAATACTGGTGAGTGAATCCCAGTTTAATCAAGAAGAGTTTTATCCATTAACACAGTATTGAGAGCGATCACAATGTTTATTTCTACACAATTACTCATTCAATATTGTCAATCCTGACTGGTGGGTCCTATTACACATTGGCTAACTCGTTGTCCAATTGTAACGTGTTCCACATTTTGTATACAAAACCCCAACATACCTGCAGTAATTGAAGAACTACAAACACTTAATCACCGCTTAATCACATTGTAAAACATTTAAGGTTTTGTAAAATGGGTTATGAAAAGCAGTTATAAAAAGAGGATAAACTAACATTGCTATCTTAGACTTCGTTTAAGGGTTTCCGGGTGTTAATCTTTAATTTACACAAATGTAATATGTTAGTATAATAACCATTTATTTATATTAACGATACCCTCCCCGAGACGGTATTCCAACAACTACGTCGGGCAGAACCACAACAGTTGTTACGGATCCCTAGATCAATCGGGTAGCATATCTAATACGTAACTGGGGTTATAATACTTACAACGGAGCAGAACCTCGCTAATTAGGGGGATATAATACCCGAATATTATGCCTATTCTCAGAAATTCGTTTAGAAAGAAAAGAAATGAGCGACTGAAAATGAAATCCCGAGGCCTTCTTATATAGGGCTGAAAATTGGTTCTCTCGCGGCCCGCGTAAAGGTATGCATAAGCTTACGCGGCCCGCGTAGTAGAGGGGTCTAGGCGTAGGTGATCCGGGTCATGACTAGGTTCAACACGCAGGTGACATGTGTCAACTCAGGGTGCAATCTGGCCTCTTAGCTGTCGCGGCCTGCGTAAGGTATAGCCAAGGGCTACGCGGCCCGCGAGCGCACCAAAATTTTGTTTTTTAAATATTTTTAATGACATTTCATATTTTGGGCTCGGTTTTTACATACGGGGTGTATTTAGAGACATATAAGGGTATTTTAAAATATATTAGGATGTTAGAAAAATAATTTGGAGGGTTGTTATATCCTCCCCACCTTGTTTAAAACTCTTCCTCGAGGTCTACTTGAACAAGTGTGGATATTTCCTTTGCATTTCTGATTCAAGCTCCCATGTGTATTCTGGTCCTCTTTTGGAGTCCCATTTCACTTTGATCAGAACTATTCTCTTGTGCTTGAGATTCTTGACTTTCCTGTCTTCAATTTGTAGAGGTCTTTCTACAAATTTTAACTGTTTATTTACCTCTATATCCTTAAGAGGTACTATCAGTGATTCGTCAGCTAAGCATTTCTTGAGATTAGATACATGAAATACATCATGTATTCCTGTCATTTCCTCTTGCAGTTGTAGCTGATAGGCTACATGTCCTATTCTTTTAGTAATGTTAAAAGGTCCAACATACCTGGGGCTTAGCTTTCCCCTTTTGATGAATCTGACTACTCCTTTCCAAGGAGAGACTTTTAATAATACTTTATCTCCTACCTGAAATTCCAACGGCTTTCGCCTGTTATCAGCATAACTCTTTTGTCAATCATGTGCTGCTTTCAGTCGTTCCTTGACTTGAATGATCTTGTCTGTTGTTTCTTGTACTATCTCAGGTCCAGATAGTTGCTTTTCCCCAATTTCTTCCCAACATACTGGGGTTCGGCACTTCCGTCCATAAAGTGCTTCAAATGGTGCAGTATTGATACTTGTGTGATAACTATTATTATAAGAAAATTCTATCAATGGTAAGTGATCGTCCCAGTTACCTCCGAAATCAATTACACAAGCTCTAAGCATGTCCTCCATTGGCTGAATCGTTCTTTTGCTTTGTCCGTCCGTTTGAGGATGATAAGATGTGCTTAGATTTAACTTGGTTCCCATGAATTTTTGGAAACTTGTCCAAAAATGAGAGGTAAAACGACTATCTCTGTCAGAAACAATTGATAAAGGAAGTCCATGTAATGAAATTATTTCAGTTACATATAATTTAGCTAATTGTTCCATACTGAAAGTTTACTTCATCGATAGGAAATGAGCTGACTTGGTTAGTCTGTCTACAATCACCCAGATTGTATCATTACCTTTTCTTGTTTTGGGTAATTTAGTAACAAAATCCATTGTTATCAATTCTCATTTCCAAACAGGCATTTCTAACTATTGTAATAAACTTGAAGGATTCTGATGTTCAGCTTTGACTTGTGAACAGGTTAAACACTTGGCAACATAAGTTGCTTTATTCTTTTTCATTCCTATCCACTAGAAATTCTTTCTTAAGTCCTGATACATCTTATCACTTCCAGGATGCATCGTATACTTAGACTTATAGGCTTCTTCTAATATACGGTAACGTAGATTTCCTAATTTAGGTATCCACATTCTTTTCTTATGGAATCTCCAAATTTCATCTGTTCCTTGTTCTAATTCCTTAATCACTCCTTTTAGTTTTTCAGTATCATCCTTGATTACTGATTCTTGTAGTTTTCTAATCTGCTCATTTAAATCTACTTGTAGATTTAATTTAAGAGAACGTATCCTTTTTTGGCTGTTCATGATACTTTCGGCTTAAAGCATCAGCAACTACATTTGCCTTTCCTGCATGATACTGGATATCACAATCATAATCACTAAGCATCTCCATCCAATGTCTTTGTCTCATATTTAATTCCTTTTGCCCAAAGACATACCTTAAACTCTTATGATCGGTGAAAATAGTAAACTTACTACCGTATAGGTAATGTCTCCAAATCTTAACGGCAAAAATTATAGCTCATAATTCTAAATCATGGGTTGAATAATTTTCTTCATGATTCTTAAGTTATCTGGATGCATAAGCTATAACCTTTTGGCGTTGCATCAACACACATCCGTAACCTAATTTAGAGGCGTCACAATAGATTACAAAATCTTCAGTTCCTTCTGGTAATGCTAGTATAGGTGCATGGGTTAATCTTTGCTTAAGGATTCTAAAGGCTTCTTCTTGTTTTGGTCCCCATTCAAACTTAATGAATTTACAGGTTAGCTTAGTTAAGGGAATGGCTATTCTAGAAAAATCTTGAATAAACCTTCTATAATAACCGGCTAGTCCTAAGAAACTTCTAACCTCAGTTGGTGATTCAGGTGTTTTCCACTTGGTTATCGACTCTATCTTGATTGGATCCACATGAATTCCTTTATGATTAACTAGATGTCCAAGAATTGTACCTGTTCTAACCAAAACTCACACTTCAAAAATTTAGCATAAAGCTTTTCTTTCCTTAATAAACTTAGAAGTGCGTGCAAATGCTTTGCATGTTCCTCTTTACTCTTAGAGTAAATGAGAATATCATCTATAAAGACAATTATGAATTTATCCAAATATCGCTTACATATTCGGTTCATCATATCCATGAATGCAGTTGGGGCATTGGTTAAACCAAATGGCATGACAGTAAATTCATAATGACCATACCTTGTTCGGAAGGCGGTCTTAGGAATGCCCTCTTCCTGTACCTTTAATTGATGATATCCTGACCTTAAATCGATTTTTGAGAAAAATTGTGCTCCTTGCAACTGATCAAACAGATCATCTATTCTTGGTAATGGATACAGATTCTTAATCGTGACCTTGTTCAATTCACGGTAGTCAATGCACATACACATTGATCCGTCCTTCTTTTTAACGAATAGGATTGGCGCTCCCCATGGCGATGAACCTGGTTGTATGAATCCTTTCTCCAACAATTCGTCTAATTGTTTCTTTAACTCTTGCATTTCTGCGGGTGCCAAACGGTAAGGTGCTTTGGCAATTGGTGCTGTCCCTGGTATTAAATGGATTCTGAATTCCACTTCTCTAACTAGAGGTTGTCCTGGTAGTTCTTCTGGAAATACATCTGAAAACTGAGATACTACTGGAATATCCTTTAATTCTTTTTCTTTAGCATTAGTGATTATAGAAATCAAATACACTAGTGATCCTTTTCTTATATAACTTGTTGTTTTCATCACAGAGATGAATTTAGTGGATCTCATGGTTTTATATCCTTTAATTGTGATCTTTTCACCCTTTGGTGAATTTACTTGAATTGACTTTTGATCACATAAAATATTGGCTTTATTGGCTATTAACCAATCCATTCCTAACACGACATCAAATCCTGTCAGATTCATGGGATAAAGGTTTGCAATAAATTTCTGATTTAGAATTTCTATTCTTGCTCCTTGCAAGATTTCAGAAATCTTAATGGTTTCCCCATTGGCTATTTCTACTAAACATTCTTGTGAAAGTTTAGTTAATGATTGATTAAGAAGTTTGCAAAATAAAGTATTAATAAAACTTTGGTTCGCACCAGAGTCAAATAATACTTTAGCAAAAACATCATTAACTAAAAACGTACCAGTGATCACATCCGGGATCATCTTTGCTTCTTCTGTAGTTAGAACAAATGCTCTAGCATTTTTGGTATTCTTGTTATTCGTAGCTGGAGCTAGTTTTGGACAGTTTGGCTTGATATGACCATGTTCTCCGCAGTTGTAACATGTCCTGTTGTTAGCTTTCTTCCTGCAGTCTTCTTATTTGTGTCCCGATATTTTGCAAAAGTTACAGCATATGGAGCATCTTCCTGAATGCTTCCTTTTGCAATACTTGCAATAGGGTGCAGAGGTAGAGCCTACATTTTTTCCCACGGTTAGAATTTCCAGAACGAAATTCTTGTGTAAGCTTCTGGGTTAGGTTCCTCCTTTGATCCTCTTCTCGTGTACAAATTAATTCATCTGTCAAGGTAACAAGTTCTTCTATGGTTTGGGATCTAGCTGCCTTGACTACATGTCTAATCTCCCCGATTAATCCCCAGATGTAACGGGAGATTTACACTGGTTCAGGTGAAGCAAGGGTTGGCACTATTCTAGCATATTCAAAGAATAATTTAGTGTATCCCTTACTATCCACACCAATCATCCTAAGGTTTAAGAATTTGTTTGCTATCTGTTCTTTTTCATTAGGAGGGCAAAATTTCCTTTCTACCATGTTTTTAAACTCCTCCCATTCCATATTATAAGTTCTATCACTTCCCTTAGTTTGGAGGATAGTGTTCCACCATTCTAAGGCTGAATTCTTAAACAAATTAGAAGCAAACATTATCTTATCTTCTTCTGCGCACTTGCTTATTCTTAAGACTGCCTCAGTCTTTTCTATCCAGCGTAGGGTTGCAATGGCCCTTTCATTGCCCAAGAATTCCATTGGTTTACAAGACCAGAATTCTTTGTATGAACAACCGTAAGACACGGTTCTTCTTCTTTTAGGAATATGCAATTGAAGTACAGGTCCATTGTTCACGCTGTGTTCAGGTTCAGAGGGTCGCTTGCTACTATACTTACTTTTATTATCGGCTTCCCTAACATTTTGGATAATGAATGCATTGCATCTATTATTCCTTGCGCCACTACGTGTTGGAGGGCACTGTTATCCACTTGGTTTCCATTGTTATCATTGTTTGGATTGTCGTTATTCAGATTATTGTCATTCTGGTTTTCTGGGTTATTATCCATACTCTCTTGATTCACTTGGTCGGCCATCTGAATTTTAAACATTTGCCAATTATTAATATCATAGGATAATTAATAGTTTAGGCAACAACCACACAATACACATATTGGTCAAAAGTTTCGAGCATTGTGACTTTACTCTTTCTATATAGTATGCGTCAAATACACACTAAAACAGGAATTAAAATTACAATGCTACTATGCATCACTAACCACAAAGTCGTCTATACTACAACATATATTATTATTATTATATATAATTTGTTTTCATACAAACATATTTATATTATATTATATTATATTATATTATTATTATTATTATTATTATTATTATTATTATTACCAACTCCCCTATCACCTTCATGGATCTGGATTTCTCCAGAAATCCATATGACGCTCGTCATATTTCCAGACGAGTTTCTCTCCTACATACCTCATTCTCTCACTACTCTCTAAGATTTCTTCTCCGAAAGTTCAGAGCTCTTGCAAATTCTCTGCACTCATTGGGGGTGCAGGTGCTGGTACTGGATCTGGGTACAGTGGCATGGAATTCTCCTGAGGGTACAGATTCTCTAAAATCTCCCTAATGTATTCATCGTTGTCATAGTAGGGATCTAGAGGGTCCAGACCTGGATACGCTGCTAAGTTCGGCAAGTTTTCATCGTTTAGGTGGTAGCGTGGCACATAATCCCTATGATCATCCAACCATGGATCATAATTTGGGTCTAAGGGATTAGGGACTGGTATCCTAGGTATTTCCTCAGGGTTGAAATCATGCATTTCTACCTCCATCGGCTGAGTAGGAATTAAAGGTAAGGGTTGTGGGGCTACTAGTTGTTCCAGACTTGGGTCAGCAGCAGTTGTTGCTAGGATATGGAAATTGGCTAAGCTCCTATTAAGCATTTCCTGTGTCTAGGCATCTGACTCTCGTTTAGCGGCTGCTAGAACTCTTTGCTGTTGCAACTTTCGCATTCTTTTCCTACGCTCGAATGCTCCCTTACTGAACCATCCTCTCTTTTTCTGAGGGAATGGCTCTTCAGACTGAGCTTTAAAGGCAAACATTCGTTCTTCCTGATCAGTTGAATACCCATAGAGGGTAGGCTGGGAAGAAGTACCTTCACTCCTAGGTGAATCGGACAACTGACGATACACGTCTGAGGGTCCTTGATCACTCATACTGTAAACTAAAAAATAGTCAAATAACACATAACAATAAAAAACAGATATGCACGTATTTTAATAATTTATTTCCTAACAATTTGGATAATATCTTGATGTCAGTAGAACACTTCTGTGGCTGAATCAGTGGTTAAGCTCTGATACCACCTTCTGTCGCAACCCCCGCCCCCTTATCTGTCCCGGGAACTGGCGGCCGTGAACATTCATTTGTGGTGGTATCAGTTATTAATTTGGCAGCGGAAATTACATCAGGACCGTAGTTAGGAAATGTTTATTAGAGTAAAACCACCATATTTTATAATAGTAACCACATAGGTAAAACCCAAGTTTCTTTATTACAACATGTTTATAGGGATGAACCCTATTTTCTTGAATTTAAAACATCGTCTTTTAGGTAACTTTTACAGCCACATTTTTTCCAAGCCGCCAGTGTTCTCCAACTGGCTTTTTCCTAATTGGCTTTCACATTGTGTTACCTGAAACGCGTTTTAAAAACATTTGTCAGTGGGAAATACTGGTGAGTGAATCCCAATTTAATCAAGAAGAGTTTTATCCATTAACACAGTATTGAGAGCGATCACAATGTTTATTTCTACACAATTACTCATTCAGTACTGTCAATCCTGACTGGTGGGTCATATTACACATTGGCTAACTCGTTGTCCAATTGTAACGTGTTCCACATTTTGTATACAAAACCCCAACATACCGGCAGTAATTGAAGAACTACAAAGACTCAATCACCGCTTAATCACATTGTAAAACATTTAAGGTTTTGTAAAATGGGTTATGAAAAGCAGTTATAAAAAGAGGATAAACTCACATTGCTATCTTAAACTTCGTTTAAGGGTTTCCGGGTGTTAATCTATAATTTACACAAATGTACATATGTTAGTATAATAACCCTTTATTTATATTAAAGATACCCTCCCCGAGACGGTATTCCAACAACTACGTCGGGCAGAACCACGACAGTTGTTACGGAACCCTGGATCAATTGGGCAGCGTATCTAATACGTAACTCGGGTTATAATACTTACAACGGAGCAGAACCTCGTTAATTAGGGGGATATAATACCCGTATATTATGCCTATTCTCAGAAATTCGTTTAGAAAGAAAAGAAATGAGCGACTGAAAATGAAATCCCGAGGCCTTCTTATATAGGGCTGAAAATTGGTTCTCTCGTGGCCCGCGTAAAGGTAAGCATAAGCTTACGCGGCCCGCGTAGTAGAGGGGTCTAGGCGTAGGTGATCCGGGTCATGACTAGGTTCAACACGCAGGTGACACATGTCAACTCAGGGTGCGATCTGGCCTCTTAGCTGTCGCGGCCAGCGTAAGGTGTAGCCAAGGACTACGCGGCCCGCGAGCGCACGAAAATTTTTGTTTTTTAATTATTTTTAATGACATTTCATATTTTGGGCTCGGTTTTTACATACGGGGTGTATTTAGAGACATATAAGGGTATTTTAAAATATATTAGGATGCCAGAAAAATAATTTGGAGGGTTGTTATAGATAGTTTACATATGTTACACCCAAAGTGTGTGTAAAATAAAGGGGGGGGGGGGGTCATGTATACTCACAGTTTGCGTAGTAATTCCACATAAGTGAGTTTAATGAGTCTTGAGTTTTGGAACACTAAAGATACCCTAAGATGGGGGGAAAGAAAGTGTGTGAGTTGTGGATTCGATTGGTTGGATTCAGAATTAATAGGATACATTACATATTATAGTCAAATGTAAAGTAAGGCACCATGTAATGGTCACACAAGGAGTTAGGATGATCAACATCCATTAAACCTCATTATATGATTCATCAAAGCACATAATCATCAACTTAGTTGATGATTTCGGTTGGTCATGAATATAAACTAAAATTGAAAGTACACAATTTACTAATTAGCCAAATAAGGAAAACCTGACGAGTACTGATATGCACAAAATGTAACATATAAATGGTATCAAATGAGGTATAAAAACAACCCTTTTTTAGTACTAATATTGCAAAAAGTGTGTTTCTTTGTTTACTTTTGATTTTCAGGATAAAATAAGCTCCAATAAACAAAAGGAACAAATTAACGACAAAAACCAACATAAAAGACGAAGAAATGAAGTTGACACATTGTACCGACCCTCCAAGCTTCACCCCAATAATAAAAGCAACAAATCAGAAGCCCAACACGGGGTCGTGCCCCATTCAAGATTCCTTAGAGAATAAAGACAAACAGAAAACGACAAGGGACACAGGGCCGTGTCACCTCAGCACGGGTCGTGGTCAACTCTCAGATTTGCATATCTAGGTTCATACAACAAGTACAGAGGCCACGGGGCCGTGTCGTTGACACACGAGGCCGTGTGTGCAGAAGAGCTGACAAGAGCATTAAATGAAGACAGAGAAGATGAAGGACACGGGCCATGCCCACCAGGCACGGGGCCGTGTGAGTCTCCTGTTTCCAACTATAAATAGAGGTGCTTGGCTCACTTGCAAACCATCCCACGGCAAACCATTTCTCTCACTTCCACCACCATCACAATACCATCATCTTCCACCATTTTAGTTAGAGTTAGAGTAGTCTCGGGATCCAAGATCGATAGTAAGAGCTTTTGTCAAACTATGGCCATGCTTGGCTAATCTCTTACATCACTTTGTGAAGACGAAATCTTTTATGTATTACTTTTGATTTCCAACCTTTGGTCACTTTTTAATTGGGTATGTATTAATGACTTTGATAACTACTTTTTTATATTGAAGGTGAATTTTTATTCTATCATTCTTCATGTTTTGTTGATTCACTCATTCGTGTCTTTACGGTCTATATAAAGCGCGTTAACTGCCGAGAAGGGAGTTAGAATGGTGGTTTGGATAAAGTTCTTGCCTCGTTCAGTGTATAGATCTTGCGAGGACCTGATTCGAGCTTATTAGGACTTCCTTTGAGGCAGATAATATCAAATCGGGGGAAGTAAGAACGACTTGTAATTTCTTATAGACAAACTACTATCAAAACTTTAAAGCGGCCTTGCGGGACTGTATCCCTGCTGACACAGACCAATATGGCTGAGGGTAGCGTTGCCTCCAAAAGAGGGACATGCCACATTTTGCATTAATAACTTATTAATTATCTTTCAATAATCCGGCCTTGCGGGACTGTATCCCTGCTGACTCAGACCAATATGGCCGAGGGTAGCGTTGTGTCCAAAAGAGGGACATGCCACTATAACTAAGATAATCTCTTAAAAACTCAAAATGCGGAAATCATCAAGGGACATATAAAAGATAAGTCGGAGCCAAGTGATTCTTTCTTGTTATTTGTTTCTTTCATTTATTTTATTTTCCTTCTTTATTTTGCATGTTTAAAACTCTTTTTCTCAAAGTTTGGGTCGATTAGACGTTGACGATAAACCGGTATTAAAAGCTCTTGTGTCCTTGGACGACCTCGGTATTTTACCATCACTATACTACGGCAATGATGGGTGCACTTGTGTTGTAGAGAGTTGTAGTTCTATATCATTTTTTATAAATTTAAAGCTTGATAAAAAGGTAAAAAGGTACTAAAAATACATCAAAAATCTGTACACGCTCCAACACGTCAACTACATACCCAACATAGCAAGTGTTGGAGATGAGGTGGGGTTGGTTCATTTGGTTCTTGGAAGCTACTTGGAACATTGTATCATCTGGGTCACCAAATAACCAAGTGATCTCAAACTAGACTAGTGCATTCCAATCATGGCAAATTTTTGGAGAATTGGTGTAGTTTGGTTACTTTGTTACTAGTAAGATTACTTGGTAACTTAGGTGTAAGATTGGCTAACAAATCAAGCAAGTGAAGTAGCGGAACCGTAGTTGGAAGCCCAATCTCCATTGTTCACACTTTACCAAGGCACAAGTCTCATAACATGGAAGGTTGTGAGCTTGGATGGTTTCAACACTTTTAGGTTGCTTGGAACCTTGTTAAAACGGAAAGTTTAGGAGGTATTAGGACCTCCAACCTTATGGAAATTAACCATACTCAAGTCCCACAACCATGAGTTTGATTGGGAACAAGATAGGCACAAGATTCCCACGAGAATAACAAGTTATAGAAAGTTTTTGTAAAAGTTTAGTGAAAATAGAAAGTTTGGACCTCAAAGTAGTGATGTTCTACCTTATTTTACCATGGTAAACTTGTGAAAACACTCCTAGAGGTGTTCCAAGTGTTTAAGAACAAGGAGTGAAGAAAGTAGGAGATAAATGAGGTAAACACTCACTTGAATACTTAGAAGTATTCTGCCCTAAGGACTGAAATGCAGAGATATCTTAAGAGTTTTGAGAGTGTTTTGAGTTTGTGGAAAGGAAAAATGTATTAGGGAGGCTTGTATTTATATTAAAGGTTTAGGGTTAGTGTTTTAATGGAGATATAAGGTGATTGGGGAAGAAAATAGGTGAAAAAGGTGACCAACAGTAGCCTTGAAACAAATCGCTGCGAATTAGGCTTCCTCGCGTCACGCGATGGAGGCGGCAGAGATGGCTGCGCGACGCGGCGCTCCCATTATCCAAACTGGTTTGAGTTTTGTTCAAGTTTGGCCCCTATAGTTGTTTGGTTATGTTATTTTATGCAATAAACTTCCATTTTGATATGTTTTCAAGTATAGAAAATGTCACATAAGTAAGATTTTAATACGATTGATACAAATACAAATTTCCATTATGATCGAAGTCTCGGATTACAAGATTGAGTATGAAACACAAATACAAGATGATAAAATAGAAATTCGAATACAACTTTCTAAATATAGAAAGTACAAAATGCAGAGCGTTGTAGACTCCGCCTTGTTGAAACCCTAAAATCTTCTAAAAAACAGAGTATAAATTGGACATCTGAGACTCTCGAGCGCAAAGAAATGTAATCTTATACTCTTGGACCAATTTTTGAATCCGTTATGCTTTTTCAAGCCTCCTGCCCCCTTCAAGTTTATTGATAAGAAATTCATGAGGAACCGTTCTGAACCAGTTCCGCCCTAACCATGGCATTCAATTCACGTTGAAAATTATTGAGATTTAGGCCTAATTTACCTCTGATCTGCAAAGTGGCAGAGACCTCCTTTTGAATTTAGACCTGTTGCGGAACCTCTGAGCAAAGCTCTGACTCTGAAGGTCTTTATCTGGTGTTTTAGCAAAGCTCCGGTAAACCTCTATGGATGGTTTCTTCCCTTTTTCCCTACTTGTGGTGACGTGTGAGAGTTCTCTTCTGATTAAAGGGTCAAGATCGAAAGGATCACTAAGGTGCAAGTTGTTAATATCCGTTGCAGGAGTTGGAGTATTATCTTTGGTTGTGTGGTTGTCAATGTTGGTCAGTTTTGTGTTAATATTATTGTGGTCCCCATTAAATCCAGTAGTTGTGTCAATAACAGGATCCGCAAGGCCATCTCGTCTTTAATAACTGGCCCATAATTTTTATCTTCTTCCCTTCCGTTAAAAGGTCCCTCGGGCCAATTTAAAATGTTGGCCCATTCGAATGAAACAAACCTTGACACATTGTCCCTACCTTTTTCCAAAACACGTATGGAACATTCGAATCCTGACCTCCATGATGATTCATCTTTCCCCATGCAACCCTAATTCACCATGGCCCAATGTTTCCCTATGTACCCTTTCATCTTATTTGTGTTGGGAAACCCTAGGCTGCGACGTTTCCTTCTCCGGCTCGACTGAGGGATTTTCCGGCGGCATAGACTTTTCTTCCGACGAGAGACTGTCTTCAACGAACTCCTCAGAATTAGACCACTCTACATTACACTTGGTGTGTTGTCTTAAAAAGATTTTTTTATAGGAAATGAAAATTGAAAAAAATGTTACACTTGGAGTGTTGTTTTAAATTTTTTTTAATTACGTTGCGGGCCCCACATTTACCCACATACCCTCGCACGTCCCTACAAACACCTTCTCTAAATGCGTTACTCCACAATGTAGTCCTTGGCATCCTTGTCCATCTCAGCCCAAATACAAGCTAAATACTTTGCATTGGATTTAGTCTAAAGTTGAAAGCTATTGAGTTTTACTATTTGTTAGAGCATTCACATGATCTCATTCGTTATGCTCACTCAACTCATGAAATTAAGAAAACTACTTAAAAACACTACTAAGAGCATTAACATCAGAGTTGTTATCCATATCCTTATAACTTAACTAAAAAGCACATTTATCTTAGCCATTTAAAGATTCTCAAATAACCTCCTATATCTGATTTTTTTGTATCTATCTATATTGAATTAAATAATACTCTTGTAATCATTTTTTACTATTCTTTCTCCCTCTTCCACTCACAAAAAAAAAAATTATAAGACTAAAGGGTATAGGGAACATGGTTTGGATCATTGATTGCCATGCGGGACACAGATTTCGTGGACCACCGCCCCCTCCCAAATCCATAGTGGTTTGCGTGGATATTCCCTCAGAGACCACGACCCTACTTTTTCAAAAACACATGCATTTGACTGTGTTCCGATTTAAAAAAATAATAATTTCCTATTTTACATCTATTTAAACAACCAATTCACACCATTTTTTTCTACAAAATCAATATCTTATTCTTTCAACTCTCTACATCTTTCAACTCTCTAAAATCTACAACTTCTAAATTATATATCCCAACCCATGGCGTTACCAACTTTTTTCGACGAAATAAACAGTTTTTTTTAACGCGGTAATGGAAACGACACAAATAATTTTAGAGGAAGAAAAAACCTCGTCCGAACTTAGAACATGAAATAAGAGCCTAAATATGGATCGAAAAGGTAATTTTATCTGTTGTGTAGTTTATATATTCCTAGTGTTGTTAATAAAGTTTAGTATAATTTATATTTTGAAGTGCTGTTTATGTTTTGCAAGATTGTTTATATTTTGTAGTGTTGTTAAAATTTTTTTAGTGTGATTTATATTTTGCTCTAATTTATATTATATAGGTGCCCATGATAGGTTGGTGGCTGATTACTTTGTCAAAAACGCAATATACACGGATGAAATATTTAGGCATTGGTTTCGAATGAGTCGGCATCTTTTCGTATGTATAGCTAACGATTTGACAAATTTTAACCCGTTTTTCACATTAAGATGGGATGCTAGAGGTATAAGGGGGCTTACCACTTTACAAAAGTGTACGTCGGCAATTCGTCAATTGGCATACGACACAAGTAGCAATATGTAGGATGAATATTTGAAGATGTTGGTGCATACATCTGTCGATTTCGTCTTATATCGAGTCTGGGTTGCGTTGCGGATTTAATCAAGCATGATGTCATCTTTATTGATGATGACATCATAAAGATGACATCATAAATTGCATCATCACATGATATTAAGCTCACAAGAAACAATCCGTTTGAATTGACTTTTGTTTGTATCGTTTGAGTTGGTCGTTTGAAAGTATTGTCCGTTTGAGGAGTTCCGTTTGAACTTGTCATGTATGTTTCAAACGAGAGAGTGTGGACTATAAATAGGTGTGTCGTTTGTGTCATTTGTAACGAAAGGGCCAAGTAATACCGAGGTGCTGCCGGTTTATCCTCTGTTTGTAAACATTGTTATTTCAATATACAAGAGGTTTAAAGTGTATTTCAAGCTGTTTTCAAGTCCGTTTCTTAGTTTCTGCCTCTGAAACGGACTAGAGCTCTTCCGAACGACTCATTCAGGTCGCGATTCGATCCTACAAGTGGTATCAGAGCTCAGGAGGAAGAGTTCTTGCCATATTCAGCTTGAAAATCTGATTTCTACACCTTCTTTCTCAAAATTAAAATTTTTCACGGTTAAAATTGGCTCAAAATTTCACATTATTCTCGCAATCATGTTTTAACAAATCCTGGAAAATTTCAGCTTTAAAATCAATCTAAAACTTGACATTTTCATCATTCCGTTTGAAACTGTTCGAAAAATGCTGATGTCATAGGTCATCCCGTTTGAAATTGGCTGGAGATCCCGTTTGAAATTGACCATTTCCGTTTGAAAGGTGGTATTCCGTTTGAGTTTAAACATTCCGCTTGAACAAACCGTTTAAAGTGCATCGAATTGTGTGAAACAAAAAATGAGGATGTCAGGTCATTGATATTTCATGTGATTTGTGTCAGGTTGTATCAGTTCATCAGACTTTGCATGTGCTATCGGTTCATCGGACTTTGCATGTGCTATCGGTTCATCAGACTTTGCATGTGCTTTAATGGTTCCTAGAATTAAAGTTCTCGGTCCCAGTGTTTAAACATCAGAATTGTTGGCAAAAGTGTTTTGATAATAGCATAAAATTGTTTGGTCCTATCATATTTAAGTAAACATTTAAATAGTTATCGACATTTTTTTTAAAAGATAATCTGACATTAATAGTTTGCATGTGTTTGTCAGCCTTTACCATCGTTTAAATCAATAGAGATTAATTTTTTGACAATCCATTAATTGAATATGCAGAGATGTCGGCCTAGTGAATATGTTGGTCCAATCAGTTTCAAGTTTGGTTTCGAAAATTATAATACTAGTCACATGCAAACAAATTAAAACTAAAGTGAGAAAATTTCAAGTGTTGATCCAATCATTTTCATTTAAAAATTGTTGTTGTCGACTAGTTAATATTTGATCAAGATTTAAGTGCGGCCCAACTGGATTTTGTCGACCCATTAAAACAACTTGTTGCATGTGACTTAAAGCCTTGAGGCCCAATCATATTAGTTTGCATATTTTGTTCGGCCCAATCACTTGATTTAAGTGGATAATTGTTTTGATCTAAAAGTCTTGGTTCAATCTACAACCAGTTTGCATGTGGATTTGAAACCCGAACGACATTAGAACGGGTCCGCGAATTTTTGGCACGAGTTCTAGATCGATTCAACCGTTACACACTTTCACATTTTCTCAGTTCGTTTAAACTGATTAGTGGTTTTTGTTTTCATTCAGGTGTTTCCCCAAAGTATCTCCAGGTATCTTCAGGTGATTCCAGGTGATTACAGATATTTCACGAGGTGAACCAGTTCGCATCAAATCAGTTCGTTTCAAACTCAGCTAGCTTGAAAAATTAGTTTTTGTGAAAAATTATTCCGAAACATGGATGAGGATTTCTACAATGCATTTGCTACACCGGTCGCTCCAGTTACTGCTGCTGAAACTGTGTACAGTGAGAATGAAACGGGAACTTATCAGAAACCGCCAAAGCTCATGTACATTGAAGATTTTCAAGGATGGAAAAATCGATTCTAGAACTGGGTGCAAGCTTACAAATTTGATGCTTGGTGTTCATTGTTGAAAGATTATGAAAAACCTAAGAATGAACGTGGGATTGTAAAGGCAATTGAGGACTATTCAGAGAGTGACAAATTGAAATTTACAAGTGAAAAAATGATGATCAGTATTCTTCAACAAGCGATTAAGGAAGATATATTTGTTTTACTCCAACATAATGGTACAGCCAGATCAATTTGGGAAGCTTTGATTCAAAAGTTCAAAGGAAGTGCAGATATGATTAAAAACAGAAAGGCATTACTGAAGAAATCTTTTGATATGTTTGTAGCTTTTGATCATGAAACAACAAAACAGACCATTGACAGATATTGTCATCTTGTTTTGGAAATGGAGAGATTGGATATAAAGAAAGAAGATGAGGAATGGGTTGATAAACTTGCTGAAGCACTACCACAGCATAAGTGGGGAACTTATTTGATGATTGTGAAACACTTAAGAAAATATGAGAATATGAATCTGGCACAGTTTATTAAGAAAATTGAAGAACATGATTTGGAAGCAAAAGTAGAAACTGACAAAGCAGAAGTTGAAGTTGAAAAGATAGTTGAGGTTAATAAACCTTGTAAAAAATGTTCAGAATCTTGCAAGAACTGTGATGAGAAAGATATGAAGATTGCTGATTTGGAGAAGATAAAAGAAGATTTACTGTCCGATGTGAAGTATGTGAAGGATTCTTATGATGTGCTGAACAACACAGTTGATCGTCTGAAAAAGACAAATTCAGAAATTGAAAATGCAATGGAAAAAATGAGCGCAACATTAATGACAAAGCAGAGCGTCATAAATGATTACATCGAAGACTGTGCTAATCTGAAGAAGGAGTTGGAGCTTGAAAATATCGAAAGTGAAAGGATTAAACGATTACCGTTGAGTTATACTACTTGTGATTATTTGATTGATCGTGTTTATCCTACTGTTGCAGGTCTGGAAGCATTCATGGATAAAACGATTGAAGATACTGATACTGGTAAGAAACCAAGTGTCAAGTATAACAGATGTCCGCCCCCAATCCATGAAACTTATTCTCCAAGGAATCCTAACGAGGAGCGTCTAAAAAAGGCAGTCAATATCAAGTTAAAGTCTGAAATCATTGATGAATTACCAGACAATATTGATGTTACATTCACAACATCTGACACTGATCGTGAGTCTGAGTTATTAAAGAAAGTTGTCGATCAGGTGTTGGATATGGATGAAGAGTCAAAACCGGAGTCTAAGTCGGAAAGTTCGAGTTCATCAGAAAAGAGTCCGAGTTCACCGGTTAAAAGGGTTTACAATAAAGAATTCCTGTTATCAAAATCTAATTTAAATGACGAACCAATCAAAGTAGCATATACTTTGAATGATTCAAACAAATTATATTCTGATGAGGAATTTCCAATAAGAAGTGTTAAAACTGAAATGATCAAAAAGGTTTTCAAATTGACAGAAATTAATATTTCTGAAATAAAATATTTACATCTTAATGAAAAACCTAAAAAGTACACTTCAAGAGTTCAACAAAGATTGAACAAGAAAAAAGGTTACAGTTCTGGTTATGGTTATCGAAAGAAACCAAACTACAACGGTAATTTCAAAAAGCAAGGTCTTGGTTTTATTCCTCCAGAAAATTATAAAAATAAGAAAAATTATAAACCAAAAACAAAATTTGTTGCAGGAGGAAGTTGTGAAGATGAGCAGAAGAAACCATTTTGGAAACAATCAAATCAAGAGTTTCTTGCTCAAGTAAAAAAGAATGTGAAGAAGTTTGCTCAAAGAGTTGACAGAAGAACCTGTTTCAAGTGTCAAAAAGCTGGACACATTGCTTGGAACTGCCAAGAGTCCACTTATTCAAAACAGGGAGTTTCTTCTAACTCTGAAATGAGAAGAAAAAGTGTTGATAAATCGACTGTGGAAGTTGGTGAAACTTCAAAAAGATTTTACAAAAGAAGAGTTGATTTAACAAAACAAAAATGTGTTGTAAAATCTGAAAGTAGTTCTGACAATGAATCTGATTCCATAAAATCAGAGGAGTCATCTGTTGAGAAAAAGGTTGTTAATTCCGTTCCTGAGGTGAACGATGAGAATTTTCCTCCATTGTCAAAGGAAAATTTGATGAAGAAAGTGGGAAAGGTAGAGATCTCAAATCAATTCTTCGCTGATAAGGGAGAATTTGATGTTGAGAAGGCTTTCAATGGAAAATTCAAGCATATTTTTGGTAAGATGGTAGACAGGAAAGTGAAGGATGCTAAAGAATTTTACAAATCAAAATGATGGTGGGATAGGTGTGTACCAACATCACCCAAGGCTGGTCAGGCTTGGGTGACAGCATTTTCACCATAAATTCCTGACTTACCGGAGCTCCCAGGTTGGTAAGAGTGGAGCAGGAATCGGCATCTTTCTTAGCAAATGATTCTACAGGTGGTATAGATGGTAAATCGACAGGTGATATCTTTAAATTGTTATATTTTGATTTACAAGTGATTATAGTTTGTGAGTGAACTTGTAAGTGATTGAAAGAGGTTTTCATTGACAAGTGGTTAATCAAGGTCATTAAGTTGAACTTGATTGGACCATACTTACAAGTGATATTTTGGAGAACAATGTGATGAACCCCTAACCTACAAATGGTTTCTTAAAATCAACAAAACTTATTTTCCGAAAAAACCATTTGATTAAAATAAACTTAAGTGTTTTGAATTCACAATGGGAAAATAGTTTGTTGTGAGGGGGAGTTCTGATTGTTTATGCCAAGTGGATGGCGATCTGAAGCGATTTGATATCGGTTGTCAACTTTATTGTACAGTTTGCTTTCAAATTTCCTAAAATGTGTTTGCATTTTAGGGGGAGTAAAAATTTCAGAAAATCCAAAAACATTTGAAAATTTGAAAAAGGCAAAAACATGATAAAATACAAAAATGAGTTTGTTGTGAAAAAGAGGAAATGATAGTACATCAGTAGACAGGTACAGTACGCTAAAGAAATGTAATGATTAAATAGCATTAAACGGTCTCACTGATGATATGCCGATAGGTTTTTACACATTTAGTAAACTTTTTCGGGATATAAACTTAAATTCAAACTTGCTTATTTTGTGGGGAACACTACTTGGATATATAGGTAACCCCTGAAATCTCGTTTGAAAGGTCCCTCTTTCTGAGATACTAGGTCTTTATGCTTAGTGATATCTGGGGTATTATCCCAGGACTTCTGATAATGCGGAAGCAATGGCCTAGTCCCCGGAGAATACTTTACGCTTGCTTGCTTGAAAAATAGCGCCGCCCTCAGCATAAATGATGAGACAATAAAATTGCTAATCAATGATGTTGTAAAAAAGATCATCTAAAGGGGACACACCTAAAGTCAAACCAAGCTCTCTGCTGAACGGAAGTTCTGACCTGAGCTATCATGGTTTCATAATTTATTCCCCTTACAGATATCATCTAGGTATACTCACCTGTAAGACTGAATATTGGGATCTGGATACGGGAGTATATTCTGAGGTGGGACACGCGAATAAGTTTAAGTGCTTAAGACATTAATCTCGTATCTCGAAACAGTTTAACTTTGTGTGAGAATTTAAGTGGATCAGTATACTGACAATCTAAGTGAATCGTTTAGAACTTAAAATGTTTAAAGCTTAACGGTGTTGGTGATTTGTCTCAAAAACTGATATGATCCTCTTACACAAACTCACAAAAATATTGTTTGTAAATATTTCTTTACTGCATTTCATTTCTGTTATATCAAAAATCCAAAAAGATTTTCGGTGTGTTTTAGCATAAATTTTGAAAAATTCAAAAAGATTTTAGACGACTGATGTTGAAAAGCTGATTTTCAAAATTCCGAGTGCTAAACATGACGAACAGGATTGGGATAGTTTGTTTGAAGATGTTTGAAATGAAAATGATATATAGTCAAGTGGTTCATCAGAAATTGACATGATAAATCATTTTGTTTGATACTTGAAAATGATGTATTCAGGGTTGTGTCTTCAAGAGATTAGCAAAGTTTCTAAATTTGTTATATCTTATCTTTTATGAAACTTATGTTTTGGGTAGAGAATATGCAGGTGAGTCAGGTTACGATACCTGAACCTGTGAAAGCCAGACTACGATCCCAGCACATCTTGAGGGGGAGTCTGTTAGAGAAAGAAAGTTGGAAGTTGCTAGAGCCAGCTGTTGATCCTGAAGAATACAAGAAAGAGTTACATCATTCGAGGAGGAGATTAGTTGAAGAATGTTAGAGTGATAAAGACTGAAGATTGTAAAGACTCGACACTTAAGACTCGTCAACATCTGAGGGGGAGTCTGTTGGTGCATACATCTGTCGATTTCGTTTTATATCGAGTCTGGGTTGCGTTGCGGATTTAATCAAGCATGATGTCATCTTTATTGATGATGACATCATAAAGATGACATCATAAATTGCATCATCACATGAAATATGTGATGTCGAGTTAAAATAAGCGTTGTTTATATTAGTAATTATTGTTTGTTAGCTAGTTAAATATATTTAGTCATAACAGTTTCTATGGTTATAATGTTAAATGTAGAGTAGAGATATTATAATAAATCATAGAGAAATTTATGACATGTAAATATGTAATTTATGTTTGTTTATTTGTTGGGCACATGCAGAGTTGAATTTATGGGGCTGACAACATTCATGTGAGCATTGGACTTTGAAGTGAATTGGAACAATTTAAAAAGAAGTCGGTCAACATAAACGTGAAAAGCAAAAGTGATCATCGCCAGCGATACGCAGGATAATACATGATTTGTGCCGCGACTCGCGGCTGGAAGTGCCGAGAAGAAAACATATTTAAACATTCTGATTTGATGTTTTAGGGTTTCACTTCTTGTTTTTTCGACTGGCAGCCATCGACCAGAGCTTGAGACGAACGAGGAGCATTATTTTTGCATCATACATCATCATTTGAATCCAGTCTTCATGTTCGGCAATTTCCAAATCATTACGGAAGTTAGGATGACAACGATGCGCGGCTAAATCTTTCGTAACTTCTATCCGGATGAACTTTTACATTGTTTTGCATTAATTCTTGTTTGCGGATTCGTATAACTGATACAGCTTGATCACTCGTGTTGAATTCGTGGTAAACGTTTCTTGTGTTTAAACTACTTGTCGTTTATTAAGCGTATTGGCAACTTACTTGCGTTGTTAGCGGGTTAGTAAATTGGTGGGTAGTTGATACAATTTAACGGGTTATTAGGTTGCATAGTGAATCTTAAAAACTATCCTTGATAACTAATCAGATTCATTAATTCTGAGACCATGTCTATGTCGTGTTTTGAATCGGTAAACAGGTTTTGATGTTAAACGGGTAATTGGGATTCCGGGTAGAGGTTATTCTTTCACATATTGATTACAACTTTATCAATTAGCTTTCTAGTTTTTATCATCAAATTCACAATAAACCCCAATTTAGTTAATTTAGTTCTTAGTTAAAAACGCGACACTGACCACAAATTCCCCGTGGATACGATACCCTACTTACGCTATCTACGTAGTTTAATTAGGTTTTTGATTGACTCTGACGACAGTCATCAAAATGGCGCCGTTGCCGGGGAATTCGTGCGCTTAGTGTTAGTTTAGTAGTAGTTGTTTCTTTTATTGTTTTTGAAAAAAAAATCATAAAAACCCAAAAATATTTCCTTTTGTTTATTTTTTGTCTTGTTCGGTATGCTTTGTTTTCTTGTTTCCTTGTGTGCAGGTGATCTTTTTGCATGCATACTCGGTTTTCAGGAAGATCTTCTCCGCTCTTGTTCGATCCTGAAATTGAAAAGACCGCACGCCAGAATTTGCTTCTTCGTTCAGCTTTGAAAGGAAAAGCAATTCAGACCACCATGAATCCCTCAGAAAACCAATCCACCCCACAACAGCAAACAACACAACAACCAACGATTACTGAGATGCCACCAATGCCACCACCTCCATTTACATCTGAACCACAACAACAAACCCCACCCAATGCACCATCATCAAGCACAACCACCCAACCAACCTCTGCTCCAAATGAAGAATTTCATTTTATTGGTGAACCACTTTACACTCTTGAAATCCGATTACCACCACAGCCCAATCCTTTGCGGACAGTGAATCAACCAAACCTTGTGCCGCACCCGAACCGGTCGGGTACTATGTTTGAGCACGTGGACAATAGGGCGAGAACAGAGACGTGGGATGATGGATACGGAGATGAGGAGTGGGAGGTAAACGATGGGTATATGGGGTATCCAGGTGGGTACCAAAATCGGGCATTTAATCGTAATCAACCGGTGTATCAGCAACATAGACAGCCACGGGGAGTAGATGCTTATCAGACCCCGCCACAGGTTCATAGAGCACCAGTTGCACCTCGCCAAAGACAAAGAGATCCTCGATTTCCGGATCCAACTATTTGAGGGGTTGAGAGTCACTTCAGACCACACATTGCTGAGCATGCATCCCCGATAGTGATGCCAGTAGCAGCGGGTAATGTGGAACGTTCGTTTGAGGCAAAACCACATATTCTGAACATGCTACCTACCTTTCACGGGAAAGGTACTGAGGAGCCATATGCACACATAGCGGATTTTGAAGCAGTTTGTGGTATGATTGCTGGACACGGGTTCACGCCAGATCAGGTGAAGTTAGTGTTATTTCAGTTTTCACTAAAGGATGCTGCGAGGGATTGGTTTACATCTTTGCCATATGCTAGTATTTATACATGGCAAGAGCTGCAACAACAATTTTTGGATGAGTACTATACCCCGCAAAGAACTAAATCGGGGAGAGCAGCAATTAGAGAATTCCAACAATTACCGGGTGAGCTTCTATACGAGTCTTGGAAACGGTTCAATCAATTGATCCGTAATTGTCCTCACCACGGTATTCAAAGATGGGAGTTAATTACCGCATTCCACGATGGGATTTCAAATGAGGATAGACGAGATATTAAGGCTATCACCGGGGGTACCTTTTTGAGAAACCATGTGGATGTAGATTGGGAGTATTTGGATACTGTTGCAGGGGATTCAAAGAGGCAAGCACAATCGGATAGGAATAAAAAGTATCCGATTGTGTCACCATCAAGTGCGGGAGCTTCTAATGCAAGAGTTGCTCAGCTAGAGAGAGAAAAGGAGGCGTTGGAACGCCAGTTAGCGAAGTTTAAGGGTCTAGGCGAACGGGATGCATTGCATGCGGCACAAACCTTTCCGGTTTGTGATTCATGCGGAGATGTGGGACATACGTTGGATGCATGCCCGGGTCAGTTTGTAGCGGCTGAGGAGGACGTGAACATGTTGTATGGAGAGCAAAGGAATTATGATATGAACTCAAATACATATCATCCAGGTTTGCGTAATCATCCAAACTTTCGGTACAGTAATACTAATCAATTGAATCCTCATTTTCAGGTACCAAATCAAGGAAGCCAGCCGTATCAGAACCGTCAATCGAACTATAATCAGAATTATAATCAAGGAAATTATAACAAGGGAAATCAAAGAAGCTATCAGCAACAACACGAGCAAGGCAAGTCAAATACTTCAAACGAGGAGATTTCCAATCGTGAGATTATGGAAATGTTGAAGCAAATGAAAAAGGACCAAGAAGTGCAAGCTAAATCTCATCAAGCGTTGGAAAAGCAAGTCGCCCAGTTGGCGACCGAGATGGCACAAGGGAGGAAAGATTCGAGCCGATTGCCGAGTGATACCACGAAGAATCCACAGCATCAAGGAAGCTCGTCTAACGCCAGAATTAATCAGGTAAGTATTCTTCATTCTGGGAAAGTTTATGATAATCAGGTTGGGACTCCTCCACAGTTGGTTGAGGGTATCGTGGAGGAAGTTAATGAGGAAAATGAGTCCGATGCTGAACCGGAACCTATTAGCATTAAAACGAATAAAACAGAAAATCTTGAAAAAACTAATAGGGTGATAGATATCGAACCGGGTGACAAAAAGGAGAAGGGTATGGAGGGTAATACCGTCCCATTTCCTAAGGCTTTAATTAATCCCGAAACAAAAGTCGTTAATAAACGGGGCCCACAACAAGATGAGATGTGGGAAGTTTTTAAACAGGTGAAAATTAATCTTCCGTTATTAGACGCAATCAAACAGGTTCCGGCATATGCAAAATATTTGAAAGAGCTTTGCACCCAAAAACGGCACAATAAATTTCCAAAAAAGATAACTTTAACCGAAAAAGTTAGTGCCGTTTTGTCGGGTGATCTTCCACCAAAGCTCCGAGATCCAGGTGCTCCTCTAATTCCCATTCAAGTGGGTGAATTTAAGATGAGTCGAGCCTTGCTGGATTTGGGAGCAAGTGTTAGCATCTTACCGGGAAGTTTATACGATCAATACGACTTCGGACCATTGAAACAAGCCGACACCACCGTGGTGTTGGCCGACTTGACGTTAAAACTACCCCGGGGGATCTTGCGTGATGTCATTGTCAAAGTTGATGAGTTTTATTACCCAGTTGACTTTTTGGTTCTAGATTATATGAAAATTGAAAATAATAAACAACCTAATGTCATACTCGGTAGACCATTTTTAGCAACCGCTAATGCACTAATTGATTGTAGAAATGGTACGGTTGACATCACGTTTGGAAATCGTAAGGTCCGATTAAATGCTTTTTCCCGTGCATCTGATTCTCTAGTCAATGATGAATGCTTCATGGCGGACATTATTGACGGGTGTTATCCTCACGAAAGTGGGGAATGCGCTATAGAGAAGTGTTTTGTTTGTGACGGGGAATTGGCAGAAACAGAGTTGGAATTGGAGTATGCGGAAGAAGAGTTGGAGGTGATGGCTGCTAGGGAATTGAAGCCGACTTGGACACATCAAGTCGAGAATTTACCGGATCATATTGATACTCAATTGAAGCCATCACTTGAATCACCTCCACAAGTCGAGTTGAAGACATTGCCAAAGCATTTGAAGTATGCTTTCGTTGGCGACAACAACACCCTACCGGTAATTATTGCTTCCAATTTATCACCTGAACAAGAAAAAGCTTTGATGGAAGTGTTGATAGCCAACCGGGCCGCAATTGGGTGGACAATCGCTGATCTCAAGGGGATTAGTCCATCCATTGTTATGCATAAGATCATCACCGAAGAGGGAGCAAAACCGGCTCGGGATGCTCAACGAAGACTGAACCCGAACATGCGGGAAATTGTGAAAAAGGAAGTCTTAAAGTGGTTGGATGCAGGGATCATCTATCCCATATCGGACAGTACTTGGGTGAGTCCGACACAGATGGTGCCTAAAAAGGCGGGCATCCAGATTGTTATTGGTGAAGACGGTAAGGAAGTCGCCACCCGGCCGGTAACCGGGTGGAGAATTTGCATAGATTATAGAAAGTTGAATGCTGCAACTTCAAAGGACCACTTCCCACTGCCCTTTATTGATCAGATTGTGGAAAAACTAGCAGGTCAGAAATTTTACTGTTTTCTTGATGGTTATTCAGGTTATAATCAGATTGCTATTCATCCTGATGATCAACAAAAGACCACATTTACTTGTCCATACGGTACTTTCGCGTTTAGGCGAATGCCGTTTGGATTATGTAATGCCCCGGCCACCTTTCAAAGGTGTATGATGAGTATCTTTTCAGATATGGTCGGGGAGTCTTTAGAGATTTTTATGGATGATTTCTCAATCTTTGGCACATCTTTTGAGGCCTGTTTGGAACAATTGTCTCGAGTGCTAAAAAGATGTGTCGAAACAAACCTGGTATTAAGTTGGGAAAAGAGCCATTTTATGGTTCAGGAGGGCATCGTGCTAGGACACGTTGTCTCGAGTAAGGGGATTGAGGTAGACCACGCTAAAATTCAAGTAATTTCAACCTTACCACCACCCACAAGTGTCAAAGGCGTTCGTTCCTTTCTTGGACACGCCGGTTTTTACAGACGGTTCATTAAAAACTTTTCAGTTATCACTAAACCGTTATGTAATCTTTTGCTAAAAGATGTCCCATTTGTGTTTGATAAACATTGTAAACGATCTTTTGAGACACTAAAACAAAAGTTAATTGAAGCACCCATCCTACAATCCCCTGATTGGTCACTTCCTTTTGAAATAATGTGCGATGCTAGTGACTATGCAGTAGGTGCAGTGTTGGGACAGAGAGTTGACAAGAAACCAGTGGCAATTTACTATGCGAGCAAGACTCTCGCGGATGCTCAATTGAATTACACAACCACGGAAAAGGAGCTTCTTGCTGTTGTCTATGCTTTAGACAAGTTTAGACCTTATATTTGTGGTAGTAAAGTAATTGTGTTTTCTGATCACTCTGCAATCAGGTATCTTATGGAGAAAAAGGACGCAAAGCCAAGGCTTATCCGGTGGATCCTTTTATTGCAAGAATTCGATTTGGAGATACGAGATAAGAAGGGAAGCGAAAACGTGGTGGCAGACCACCTGTCACGAGTGGTGAATGAGATTGAAGGACCTGAACATGATATTCTGGAAACTTTTCCAGATGAGCATTTACTTACTATTGATACTCAACCATGGTTTGCTAACTTTGCTAATTATGCTCATTCAGGTATCATTCCGGATCATTGGTCAAGATCTAGGAAGGCGCACTTTCTTTCACAAGCAAAGCAGTATATATGGGATGAACCGGATCTGTTTAAAGTGGGAGCTGATCAGATTATCCGGAAGTGTGTTGAGGATGAAGAAATTCCATCAGTTTTGTCATTGGTGCACGAGTCCGCATGTGGTGGACATTTCAGCGGACAGAAAACGGCACGAAAAGTGCTATCGTGTGGGCTATATTGGCCTACGGTGTTCAGGGATTCGTTTGAATACGCTAAGAATTGTTTACGATGTCAACAAATGGGTAGCATTTCGAAACGGGATGAGATGCCCATGCAGCCAATCCTTGTTGTCGATATCTTCGACGTATGGGGAATTGACTTTATGGGCCCATTCCCGAATTCGTTCGGAAATCTCTATATCTTGGTAGCAGTGGATTATGTGTCTAAATGGGTTGAGGCCATTGCCACCAAGACCAATGACCATAAGGTTGTTTGCAAGTTCGTTCAATCGAACATTTTTTCGAGATTTGGTGTCCCTCGTGTGATCATAAGTGATGGGGGGTCTCATTTCAAAAACTTTAACTTTGGCAAACTCCTTAAAAGATATGGTGTTGATCATCGAATTGCCACTCCGTATCATCCTCAAACGAGTGGGCAAGTCGAAGTTTCTAATCGGCAAATTAAAGAAATCTTACAAAAAACTGTGCGAGCCGACCGCAAGGATTGGTCTAATAAACTGGACGATGCTTTGTGGGCGTATCGTACGGCTTACAAAACACCGATTGGAACAACACCGTATCGACTGGTCTATGGAAAAGGATGTCACTTACCGGTAGAAATTGCACATCGTGCATTTTGGGCAGTTAAACAGGTTAACATCGATTATGATACTGCAGGTAAGGAGAGACAGTTGACATTGGGAGAACTGGAAGAGATAAGGAACGAAGCTTACGACTGTGCTGACGCGAAGATTAGGCCAAAAGTGTTTGAAGAAAGTGCATGACGCGAAGATTAGGCCAAAAGTGTTTGAAGTTGGCCAACTTGTTTGGTTATACAATTCCAGGTTGAAACTATTCCCTGGAAAGCTGAAGAGTAAGTGGACAGGACCTTATCGTGTGACAAAGGTCGGGAAGCATGGTGATGTTGAGATTGAGGACTTTGATGATCATATCCGCCAGATGGTGAACGGCCACAGACTGAAGCCGTACTTCAATGCTCGAGAAATCAACGGTCCTGAGAAAAACGTGGAGGTGCTATATGTGAGCACAGTCCGCGAGTATATTGAGTAATCACACAGGTACGATCTGGCTGAAGATCTAAAACTTAGCGCTCTTAGGAGGCAACCTAAGGTTTATTTGTAATTATTTTTGTTTTCGTAGTTAGTTAGATTGTTTTCTGTGAGTTTTTGCGTATAACCGTGCCGTCATTCAAGTGTGGGGAAGCTCGGGAGGTTTGGTTAAGCTTTAGTGCAGTTGAGGGCAACACACATTCGTTTGGGGGGTAGGACGAGATGAGCTTCAAAGCGATTTTATGATCACATAAATTTTGGCCGAAAAAAAAAACAGTTTTTGGAGCATTTTTGCACAATTGTCGGTTGTTTTCGGTATGTTTTCGGAGTATTTCAGGGATATGAGATGATTCGGAGAAAGTAAACTGTGAAAAGAAGAACCCCAGGTATGTTTCTATTGCTAAATTATCATAAAAATTCGTTTGAGGGAGAGTTATTTCAGAGTGCGTTACGTGGGTCGTGCAAGAAGAAGAAGGATTATAGGTTGGAGTATGTGCTGGAGTCTGAGTTGGCACTGTTTTGGAGCACGATTGCTGATAGTGTGTGGTCAGGGGAGGCAATAGAATCATCGATACGGGATCCATTTTTGAGATATGTTCATCGGATTTTGGCATGCACACTGCTGGCAAGGAAGAGTGGGCAGGATAAAGTGAATATTATGGATCTTTTCTGTTTGTATTGTTTGGTATTGAAAAAGGAGGCGAATCTGGGTACGATTTTGCTGTCACAGTTTGCGAAAGGACGAAGGCAAGGTGCAGAGTTGGAGTTGGGAACTTATGTCACTCGGATTGCGATGGCAACCGATGTGTTCGCACGATATCCGGAGGTGCATTTGACGGAAGGGCCGGCTACTGAGCCGTTTGAGATTGAGAATTTGAAGTTAACAGGGGTTGTTGAGTTGGATGATCCGATCAGATGGAAGCCGGTGAAGATGTCACCGCAAGTATTACCACCGGGGGGAACACCTGCAGCCGAGGCTATGCAGGTTGGGCATTCCACGAGGCGTCAAGTTATTGTTCCTCGACTTGAGAGGCCGAGACCACAGCATCCATTGAGGCCTCCGCGGCCTGATCCGTTGACATTGGAGACGGTTTATGATAGGATGATGGATATGTTTGGGATGCAGTCAAATATGATGAGGTATATGTTGGAGCAGCAGCAGATTCCCATTCCAGATTGGTTTCCGCCACATCAGCCGGTGCAGAGGGATGGTGATGACGAGTAGATGGTTCTAGCAGTATCAGCGCTGGTGATTTTGGTGATCTTTTGTATTGTTTTTTCCTTTTATCTTGTTTTTAGCTGATGATGGTCTGTACTTAACTTGATATTTGACATATGTGGGGAAAATTGTAAGGGTTAACCGGTTGGGCTGATATATATATATTATGCTATGATTATGTTTGGTGATGTTGCTAGAATTATTAATGGGTCGTATTTGCACTACAAGAAAAATGACCATTTGGGACTAAATTATGAGAGACTGATCTATCAGTCTCGGATACATAGTATCTGGGACTAATTTATTAGTTACTAATTGTATTAGAGACTGATTTTTTCTGTGACTGATGTCCGTGACTAATAATCAGTCCTTAATACTTGGACAACCTATCTGAGACTGAATTTTAGTCACAAATACGTTTGTCTAAAAATAATTTTTGGAGGGAAACATATTGGTTACTGAAATTCAGTCCTAAATAATTGCCCTCATTAATAAAAATGGCGCCATTTTATCGGTCACTAATATTCAGTCACTAATATATTGACACTGAGGGACAAAATTATGAGGGACTGATCTATCAGTCTCGGATACATAGTATCTGGGACTAATTTATTAGTTACTAATTGTATTAGAGGTTGATTTTTTTGTGACTGATATCCGTGACTAATAATCAGTCCTTAATACTTGGACCACTTATCTGAGACCGAATTTTAGTCACAAATATGTTTGTCTAAAATTACATTTTGGGGGGAAACTTATTGGTTACTGAAATTCAGTCCTAAATAACTGCCCATTAACAAAAATGGCGCCATTTTATTGGTTACTAATATTCAGTCACTAATATATTGATACTGAGGGACTAAATTATGAGGGACAGATTTATCAGTCTCGGATACATAGTATCTGGGACTAATTTATTAGTTACTAATTGTATTAGAGGTTTAGTTTTTTTGTGACTGATGTCCGTGACTAATAATCAGTCCTTAATACTTGGACCATTTATCTGAGACTGAATTTTAGTCACAAATATTTTTGTCTAAAAATATTTTTTTTTTTGGGGGGGGGGGGGGGGAGACTTATTGGCTACTGAAATTCAGTCCTAAATAACTACCCCATTAATAAAAATAGCGCAATTTTATTGGTCACTAATATTTTGACCACTTGTTTGAAACTAAATTTTAGTTATAAACATGTTTGCCAAAAAATGGATGGAAACTTATTGGTTACTGAAATTCAGTCCTGAATAAGTGGCCACAATAATAAAATTGGCGCCATTTTATTGGTAGCTAATATCCAGTTACTAATATCTTTACACCTTGGGACTAAATTATGGAGGACTGATCTATAAGTCTCGGATGCATGGTATCCGTGACTAATATCTTTACACCTAGGGACTAAATTATGGAGGACTGAATTTTAATCTAAAAAATGTTCTCTTAAAAATGGAACAAATGTGTTTGATACTTATGTCCGGTCTCTAATATTGATGGAACATATTAGGGACTGAAATTCAGTTATAAATATTTTCAAGACAAACAAAACTAGGGACTAATATTGAGTTTTGAATGCCTTTTTATATAAGGATGATCTAGGACTAATTTTCAGTGTCCAATTATATTACGCTGGGAAGGTTCTAGGGTTACAAAATCAATCGTAAGGATCTTTTCAAAACCTTATTAGAAACTCATATTTAGTACTCAGCATTTTTGTTGTATGCAGAAAAAATAGTAACACATGATTTATCTCTAATATTGTACAAAAATTCTTGTATTTTAAGAAAAAATATTACTTAATGAAAATTAGTTATCACAGTTATTGTAACATACCATGTTGAAAAGTAATATTTAGTTTCAAAAAAGTATTTTTATAAACCAACCCGAGCTTCGCTTATCGATCTTGATCCGACTCGTAAGGCTAAATGAGTATGATATTTATAGAATTGAAGGATCAAATTCAGACTCCAAAGTCATTGTAAAAACCCTATTGGACATGTTATTCAGACACAAAGCACAAAGCTTATTTATAGATGTAAGACCATCGGTAAACCAGACATATGTATAACTGAATAATTTAAAAAAAAACATATGCATTATATGTCCAAATCGATTCTAACAAAATATAAAACAAGTTCAAAGTTCAACAAAAATACAAAATAAGAACATTAGCATCCAAATCTACCTACCACAGCATATCAACAACCCATGTCCAAGTAGCACCAGCCTCTAAGATAAGCTTCTTCCAAATTCAGCCTTCCGAAAACACATTATAGTATGTTATTTTAAACTTTAACGCATACGACATAAAAAAACCTTATAAAGTGGCCATATTCTACTTTTACCTGCAAACATAGTATCCATAGTAAATTTTTAGATAATGTGAAACAATTCTACTTTTACATGTGTATTAGTAAATAAGACTAGTATTTGTGAAATTTGAATACAAAAGTTACATAGTGAACATTACCAATCATCGTCGTCGTCTTCTGACTCATCATTTTCTATTTCATTATTGGGCTTATCAATGTCTGAATCATCTAGATATGACTCTGAACCAAAATCTTCCATGATGTGATCAGAATCATCGATCTCCTCATTGATAAAATCATCTATAGTGCCTTCAAAACGTTGAATATCAACATTTTCAACAATTTCTTCTTCAACGTCTTTACGACGAAGGTTGACATCTTCTATCAAATCTTCTGCATTATTGTCTTCTGGAATATCCCACAAGTTTCTGTGGATAATTCTTTCAATGATTTTCCATCGTGAATTTGGCTTAAGTGGATCATTTACATAAAACACTTGTTTAGCCTGGTTTGCAAAGATGAAAGGATCTTCCTTGTAAGCATGTCGGGAAGTGTCTACGCTTATAAAATGAGGTTCAAATATCACGTTCTTTCTTCGACGATCAGTATCAAACCATGTGCATTTGAATAATATAATACGATAACCTCTTATAAATGACAATTCAATGACTTCATCAAGAAATCCATAATAGTCATCTTCAACATCATTATGAACGCCCGATACGGTAACTCCACAATTTTGTGTCTGTCTACCGTCATCGTTTGACTTAATGATAAATTTTACCCCATTCACTATATAACCCCTACGTGACGAAACTCGATTATCGGGAAGGCAAGACAATACATATAACTCCTCATTAATTTGAGATGGATTTAACGCATACATCTCATGAATCTGTTCTCAATTTTCAACATAATAATCATGTTATTAGAGTGCAATGCAATATCACAAAGTAAAGTAAATAAAAATAGAGTGTGAGTATTACCCGTTTTGCAAACCAATTCGAGAATGTAGACTGCTGCATCTCGTAAAAATCCGATGATTCCGGATGTTGCATTTGTAAAAACCGTAAGTGTTCTCTGCCACATGCATATAAACTATAAATTTTGTGACATGCGACAGTTAATACTAATTCACAACCAAATATCACAAAAAAGAAAAACTTACTCTAAGTACGGCTGAACCTCTTGGCAATTGTTGAAGATAAACCATATTGCTTTTTTTCATAAGATTACTAGGAAGGATATGGACTTCTTTCTTCCCGATACCTCGGCCATTCAATCCTACCTTCACTATCAACGTATGTTTTACCCCTTTCTGCAAAAGCCATCGCTCCATTAACGAACACCGGGTCTATCTTATTTGTGATTTTAGTCCAGCTCTTATCCAAAGTCATTGCAAAATCCTGGTTAACAACAAACATAAATAAACTACTTATCAAAACAAAACATTATTCCTTGATTTATGAGGTTGGGTTGCCCATGCGAAGCCTCCACCGCTAGTTTGTATCAAAACTTGGGGTGGCTGCCCATGCGAAGCCTCCACTGCCCAACACTTAAATCCGTATATTTCACATTTTCAATGCTAAATCAGATCCCTGGCCAAATACAGTCGTAATGTACCATATCCTAGCAAATCATTCACTAAAGAAACATACGAGTAGAAGGACTGCTCGATGTTTAATTTCAAACTACACACATTGATATGCATTTATTTAATGTTTATCATTTTATTCTTTTTCCTCAAAATATAACTCCAGACTATACACATATATATGTACTTATTTTACCAGGGGCGGATCTACATATTGAGTTCCGGGTTCACCCGAACCCACTGTGTTTTGGATTTTTAACAGAACGCCTATATAAAAAAACTAGAGTGAACCATAAATAATATATCGGATGAACCCACAGATAAAGATGAACAACTGTTGTGGTGGTCAAGGCCTTGTCTTCTAACCTATTGATCCCGAGTTCGAGGTGATTCGTTGGTAGTTTTATTTTAAATTATTTAGGGTTTCTTTTGCTGGCCCAAAATGAAAAAAGAAAAATAGTTGCAGCCCACAAAAAACATCAGAATAACAGAGGCGACATTCACAAACTCACGACCAGCCACAATGTTTTGATTTCGGTCTCGATTTCATGTTCGTGTGTTTTTAGGATGAAGCTCGCATCCTTGTTTTGATTTTCGGTTTGTTTGTTTTCTTTTACAACTCTGATCCAGGGTTATATTGATTTTTATTTCAGTTTATAAACTAATCGATCACCAGTTACATATACGTCGTGCAAAACGAATTCAATGATCCGCCCAATAAATTAATATATTTTTATTTATCTTTCTAATTTTGATATTTGAAAAATGTTTTGACTTTTGGTCCTCATCAAGAATGAATGGAACATGAGTGACAGAAGACTTTATTTGATTAGAAAATCTCATTCGATTATGAAGTTTGATAGTAGGGATTGATTTTGGGTAGTTTGGGTGTGTAGTAGCCTAAAGGTTAGTGTAGGGTGCATCTATTTGTTGAGTTGGGTGTTTGAGTTTTTGTTTACTATGGATGTATACTTGTGAAGTAGGTTGTATGTATGTGTATGTCTAGATGTTTGAATACTTAGTGTTATACTGTTATGTGAATATGTATTTAGAATTTGTGATTTTGTTTTTTTGTTAGAACTTGATTATAAGGCTAGTATAAACGAGTATTAAAAAGAAAGTCATCAAGGTTTGGTATGCTCCACGACGTGACCCGACCCAATTCGACCCGCTCCAACGTTTAGTTGTGAAAATTTTGACTATGAAAAAAATGAACCCATAGAAAAAAAATCTTGGATCCGCCACTGTATTTTACTCTCAGTCATTTACTTCTTTCCTCTCAACCAATTTGTATTATACTTATGGTCAGTTATGGACTTCTCTGCCATTACTTAGCCTTTGTTTTACGGGTAAACCTCTTATTAGGTTGTAAACTTGTAATGCAGGAAGATGCCTACTGAATAATTCCTCAAGTCCACAACCAATTAGGCAACCTATAAAAGGGCTATATATAGAAATTTGCCACCATAACAGAAAGAACCTTGAGGAAGCTATCATCTATTAAAAGCATGCCCCAGAATCAACAACTTCTTATGTACTGTAACAATCAAAGTTACTATGGTTCACAAAACAGGGATTCTTCCTATCCAATTAACTTAGATGATCTGATGGAGACTCGTCAATGAAAAGCTACAGCCTTTAGGCAAAATACAATGAGAAACAATTAAAACTCACATAAGTTGAATATAAGGACATCAATCAGAATCAGACGATCGATTATACAACCGGAATTATTAAAGTCGAACGAATTAACTTGAAGTGATCGTACCTAGTAGCTGGTAAAGGGGCAGAGCCGGCAGAGGAGAGGCGTTCCCGCGGAGGAGGCAGCTAATCCGGCGATGCTGGAAGAAGAGACAGAGGTTTTGGATTCTGATGATGGTAGGCCGTTGTATATTTTCCGATGGTTTTGGATTCTAATGATTGTAGGGTATCATAAAACAAAAATGTTTGTGATAAATATATAATAAAAAAAATATAATTTGATGAACTTGAATTATCATCATAACGTAAACTTTAAATTTATGTTTGGAAATATATTTAAGAAATATTTAATAATGGTCTAAATATCCCATAGTTGCTATATTCCTTCCAAGGTTTCCCTAACATGAATCATATGGGTAAACTAGGGAACGGCAAAAAAGTTGTTCCGCACGTAAATTAGGTTATACCGGTTTAAACCGGTATACTGGTACCAACCCAAGGTTAAACTTTGGAATTTTAATCTTTTATGGGCCTAAAAAGGTGACGATTTACCTTCTTAGTAAAACCTAGTGTCCACAATACACATCAATCAAACTTCATCCACAATCCACATTGATCACTGGGTTATTCTTTGATTAACTTTTGGAATATAATTTAGTATGGAATAATGTAGAATTTTGATTAATTTTTAGTTGAATCATATTTTATGGATTTATAGGGTTAATTAGTTAATCCGGTTGAACCGTCTAGTATAACATCGGTTGAACGATTTCTGAGCCTAACTCAGTACGATTTAAAAACCGATTTTTAATACACTGGGTACGTACCACTAACAACTTATGTATACCACTGCTTGAAATACTATATGAAATAGTTTTAAAATGAAAAATTATTTTTTAAATATTTTGATCAATATTGGTCAATGATGGTTAAGTATGGTATTAATTGGTTAACAATGGCACCAGTTGAAATACTATACGAATGTAAGTAGTTTTAAAAAGAAAAATTCTTTTTTAAACATTATGGTCAATATTGGTCAATGATGATTAAGTATGGTATTAATTGGTCAACAATGGTCAAGTATGGCCAATGTTGGTCAATAATTGCCGCCAATGTTTTAAAATCCGGTTTTTTAATCATTCCAGATTAGGCACAAAAATGGTTTAACCGGTTGAACCGGGTTGGGCAGGGCGGTTCAACCGGGTTGACTAGTTAATTGTATAATTTCATAAATTCCAACATTAACTCAAAAAATAATCCAAAACTGGATTAAAATGGAAATCTGGAACGAACGATGGGGTGATGGAAGTCTGGAACAAGTCACGAATGATGAAGTGATGAAGCCAGTTTTGAATTTTGATCGATGGAGATAAAATATTAGTGGTCATTAGAGTTAAGAATTGTTAGGTTATTTAGCGTTGTTAATAGGTAATTAGAGTTAAGAATTGTTAGTGGTCAACAACGGTCGATTAGGGTGATTGATGGTGAACTAGAGTTAGTTATGGTCAACAATGGTTGATTAGGAGTCAAAGACGGTCAATTATAGCCAATGACAGTCACTTAGGGTCCATGGTGGTCAAAATGGCTTGTCATTGTGAAATTATAAGGTATCATACCCTAAATATTAATAGTCAATTAGGAGGTTCATGAGTGGTGTAAATACCCTTTGTATATGCTGTAATTGTCTTTGTTTCCCTTTGCCCGTTTGGGTTGGGGGTTTGTGTTGTGTTTGGCCTTTTGCCCGTTTGGGTCGGAGGTAGTTTTTAATAAAGTTTACTTTTAAAAAAAAGGGTATGGTCAATTAAAACCAAGGTCAAATAGGGCCATTAATAGTCAATTAGGATCATTTATAATTAGTTATGGTACTTATTGGTTTATTAGGGACTTATGTTCACTACCAACCAGTTAGAGGCCAATGCTGGTGAATTAGATTCATTGGTAGGTTATTTAGCGTTGTTAATAGGCAATTAGAGTTAAGAATTGTTAGTTATGGTCAACAACGGTCAATTCGGGTGATTGATGGTGAACTAGAGTTAGTTATGGTCAACAATGGCCGATTAGGGTGATTCATCGTGAAGTAGAGTTAGTTATGGTCAACAATGGTCGATTAGGGTGATTGATGGTGAACCATAGTTAGTGATGGTGAATTAAGGTGATTCATGGTCTATTAAGGTCAATTAGAATTTTATTAATACCCAATATGACTAATTAAGATATTCATATATATATTACAACTTAAAAGGATAATATTAGAGGGGGCAATCTTGACCCAAAGTCTTCCAAGTGGGTCAGTTTGGGTTGCTTTTAAAATTATACGGGTTGGTTTGGTTAAGATATTTTAACTAAATGGGTCACAATGGGTCACTTGAAATTCCATCTTGTTATTTTCGGGTCAAAGCGGGTCGACAACATTAAACAAATGGGTCGATGTGGGTTAGTGCCTTAAAGAAACGGGGAAGGTTTCAGATCGGAATGGGTTTCAATCCGGCACAAGTATCTGCACGAGACGGGTTATGGCACGAAACAAGTTTTGGATTGGAACGGTTCAGTTCAAATTAAATTTCGGGCCGAGACGGGTTTCGGTACGACGCAGGTTTTTGATTGGAACGGGGTCGGGTCGGGTTTCGGGCCGACACAGGTTTCTGCACAGGATGGGTTTCAGATCGCAACGAATTTTAACATATAAGCTAATTAGATACAATGAGACTTAACCACGCACTAGACCTGCCATCACGTATTCTGTAGGTTGTAGGCATTACGTAGAGATACCTGTAAACACAGTGGAAAACATTAGGATGTTATGAACGAAGTACTAAACTACTTGAATTAATCTATGAGTTATGACACGAGTTTGTGCCGACACGAGTTTCCGCACGAGATGAGTTTCATAACATTTTGACACGAACCGTTTCGACGCATACCGTTTCGGCGCGAACCGTTTCGACCCGTACCGTTTCGAATCGAATCGTTTCGACGCGAACCATTTTGACCCGTACCGTTTCGACCAGTACAGTTTCGAATTGAACCGTTTCGATCAGTACCATTTCGAATCGAACCGTTTCGACGCGTACCATTTCGACACAAACCAGTTCAATGCGAACCGTTTCGACCCGTACCATTTCGAATCGAACCGTTTCGACACGAACCGTTTCGAATCGAACCGTTTCGACACGGACCGTTTCGACACGAACCGTTTCGACGCATATCGTTTCGACGCGAACCGTTTCGACCCGTACCTTTTCGAACCGAACAAAATTGTCCCTTGATGTACAATCTCTTTAAAAAAAATATTTTTAACCAACCGGACCCGAAACCCATTCCAACCCGAACCCGTCCGACCCGAATCCGTTTCGACCCGATTAAAACAACGTATGCTAGACCTTCTAAAATTTGCGAATAATTCACACCTTTCAAAAAAAAGTTTAATTTCTTTAATTACAACTTAATAGTAATTCAGTTGAAGTCACAATTGAATATATTGCATTTATTAATCACTTTATAAAAAAGGAAATCAACGGAATTTTGATTAATATATTATCATTGTTATAAACACAAGGGGAACTAAATAGGATAACTAAATATTTGGAAGAATTGAGAAATCTGCAACCAAACTCCCCGCCAAAACTCATCCATGGAAATCGGGACGTTCTATATGCACGTTCGTTCTACATACACGTTCTATGATTCAAGACCCCATTACCCTTCAACTACTCCTTCACTAACCCTCTACTCTGTTGAACTTGCCCTTCTGTGCGACATTCGGTGGACTCACTCGTTCGATCAGGAAGTATTCAAAGATTAAGGTATTAATTGATTTAGTTTTCAAGCAATTAAGCAATACTACACACACGCATTTGTCTGAGGTTCTATAAGCCCTAGTTTAATTTTCGCTTAATTTGTTGGTTCGTATTTTATGTGTTGATTTAGCTGTGATTTGAAGTTTATTTTGAATAGCTATTCGTCAATGATGGATATATCCCTATTTATCTCGTTTGACAAAGGGGCATTTTAGTCAATTTTTGCTTGGTTTAGTCTAAAAAGATTGGTTTTAATTTTTGGTTAGTTTGTTAGGTCAAAATCCTACAATTTTATTGCAGTATGGTTATGATAAATGTTATTATGTCAATTCATGTAATGGTTTCAAGTACTCATTGTCTGGTGTGTTTGGCTGATAAAATGGGTACTGTCATTCTATTTGTAGTCATGACCTGCTCCTACAAGTGTTAATAATTTGTGTAACTGGTATCTTGTTTAATTAGGTTTGTTAGCTAAGAACATTTGCAGGCTCGATTTAGAGAGATTTATGTTGTGCGTAGCTTGCTTTATGAGGTGTTTGCCCTGTCATGTGTTTTTGCTTATTTCATTGGTAGTATTTAAAGTTTTATGAGTATAGGTGTATTTTTTTTTAAATACTGCAGACAATCTAATGTTTGATTTATACTAATTAATATAGTTAACTACTAATTGTTGATAAGAATTTATGATGTATTGATGTGTGCAAAATCTTCATGTATGGAAAGATAAAAAGGTTGGCTCCATCTATATCGGGTCGGACCGAAAAAAACCGAATACCGAATTGATAAAAAACCGAAACTAACCCGATATGAATTATGTAGGTTATCTTTCTGTTCTATTGTTGGCTCAGATTTCGGTTCGGGTTCGGGTCGGTTCCGGTCCAGAAACATAATAGCTCTATTACCATGAAAGAAGTTCAATATAACCAAAGTAAGCCTTGAGCTCTTAATTGTACAAGTAGTCTATGCAAAAGGTACAAGTAATCTATGTAGGAACTCATTTAACAACTTCATCAGCTCATTGTACAAGCTTGTTAAGCACATTCTCCAAGCTCCTTGTTCAATTTTACTCAATAGTGGTCGATTTCAGAAAAAAGCGCGCACCAGGGCGCATCAAGCGAGCGAATCAGGAGCGCATTACGTGATTTAGAGCGCATTACGTGATTTAGAGCGCATCAGCCTCGTATCATGTAATCGCAGCGCATCGCATCACCTGATACGATCTCATCAGTGCATCGTTCGCATCACGCATTATGCGCGTGTTTTAAAACCAAGCCGCCAACAATCGTCAGCCGCTGCTACATCAGCAGCCATCGCTGCAGCAGGCAGCCCTTTTCTCCGCAACTGGAACAGCAGCCGCTGCTGTTCTTCTGTGTTTTCTGCTCCATCTTTTTCTGTTACAGCCGTAGTAACACCCAACGCTTTTTTCTAACGATATATAGATTGCGCTTCTGTGCATTTGAGTTCTGATTTATCTTTTTTGTTCTAATAATAGCTAGGTAGTTGGTTGGACTAATGCATGACATCCTAGAACCTTTCAGTTTACCTCCAAAACCATTCCCACCGAAGCAGACATTTCTAGAGCCTTCACTGCGCAATGTAACATTGGCAATAACGTTCGCGATTGGTTTATCGACACTGGCGCTACCGATCATATGCCAAACAATCCGGCTACCGTTCCCAATGCAACCACCTTCACCGGTCCAGGTACTGTTATGTTTGGCGATGGTGGTAAACTCCCAATTTCTCACATTGGCACTACCACCATCTCTCACGCTATTAATCCAGGTACTGTCAAGTTTGTTTTTAAGCAATCTATGATAACCACCAGACTTACCACAATGTCCTTCTTAAGAAGAATCATAATCATATGATTTCATACAACAAGGTTAACCTACGATGTCAGGAGTAGTGGGGAGAACCGTTCCCACTATTTTTTTAGTTTAAGTATCCATGTTCTAGGGTTATTTTCTTTTGTCTGTTAATTTGGTTATCATAGTTTTCTTTGTAATTCGGAGATTTGCCCATCTCGAATTGGGCCGATTTAGTTATCAATTTATCAATTTCAGTTCTTGCAACTATATATCAATCACAAGCCTAACAAGCCTAAGAGGCCTGGTAGCGCCTTCTTTGTATTCATGTAAATCTGTTGCTGCTGTGAATGATTTGTCATTTTTTAGTCGGTTTAGAAGATCAAATTGTGATGTATTTTACAAAGTTGAGTTGGATTTGATTTGTATTTAGTTTTTTATTTTGTTTATACATGTGAATGATTAACATATTAGGAACTACTAACTGGACTTTTATGGTCAAATGGACTCGTATACAATTTCACACTTATTTTAATGTTCTAGATTTCTTTCAAACGGAGCATGGTTTGACTTTGTAGGTCAAATATATTAGCATCAAGTTTATTGAGTTCATTTACATGCGTGACTTGTTTGACCCATTTGACTTCGTAGAGATAAAGTCAACCTGAATCTGCCCGTTTGTTAGTGAAATATGGATTGAAATTGCTACCTGTGAGTAATGGGTCGGTAAGAAAAATATGACCGGTTGTGTAATGTATTATTGTACATAAAGTATGAGCTCGTGGCAAATTGCAATAATAGAAATGATTTATCTATTTATGTTCTGGTAAAAAATATGACCAGTTGTGTAATGTATATTTCTTTTAGTTAAGTGACTATTAATTTCCATCCAGTACAATGTGGAAGTTTGTGTTTTTGGTGATGATGGTCCTTACAAGAACGATGCCTGAAGAAGATTCTAGAGGACCTACAAATCAGTCGGTGGCCATCGAAAGTGCATCTAATATAGTACCGCGCTCAACCCGTAGACGCAAGCGTAACGCCGCTACAACTATCGGTAAATATCACATCCTTTTGATTATTTAAATTTTATTACATACCTGTGTGTTACTTATAGTTCCAAATCTGGGTTGGTATGGGCGGTTTTCAAACTTTTGGGTTGATATGGGTGTCTTTTTCCCTTTGAATGGGTCGGATCGGGTTTATTGAGACAACCCTTTTCAATTTAACGGGTTAGACTGCGCAGATCTTAATTTTTGACCGGTCAGATGGGCTGATCTTAATTTTTTAATGGGTGACAAAAACTTGGTATGTTTTCTTCTCCCTAAAAAGATAATAAGAAATCATAAACTATTCAAACTAGAACAAATCCAAAGTCACAACCACTAGCTTCCATTAGTCAGCTGGTCTTTAGATTTATTTAAAGTACAATTATTATGTTTGTTTTGATTGAAATACTCTTTGAGCCTCCCCTCATTGTAAAACAATGTGCAGATGTAGATCAACCCCAAGTTGATCCACCAAAAAGGCGTGGTCCAAATCTCAATCTTAGCGCTACAAAAGACTTTGAGAATTTGCCCGAGGGTTCCAAAATTGATTTAACAATGGCTGGTGGTACGAAAGGATTTGTTGGGAAAACAGCTACTCAGTTTGCAAATGAGATTGGGATTGTAGTCCGTAGTGTATGTCCAATGAACTATCATAAATGGGAGTCGATACCTGCTGATATAAAAAATATGATGTATGAAAAGTTACAAGTAAGTTGTATATACTTTTAATTTTAATTATTGAGAAGTTATTTACATTTTAATTTCTATTGTTAACATACATATTCAATGCAGGGAAAATTCAATTTGTTGCGAACAGATAGAGCTTTCATGGGATATGTGGATTATCGACTACATCGCCAATGGACACGCACCCGAGGTGAGTTGAGTGCCCACTGGAAGATGAATGGAGGAAAAACCAATCCTCGGTTGGCAAGATCAATGATGAAATCCAATTGTCGGAGTCTGGAAGATTGGAACCATTTGTGCGATTATTGGGAGTTAGAATCAACTCGGGTAAACTTTATGTTAACATCATATATATGCATACATACAAAAAGCTACTTGCATACTTATAAGGTCTTACATAGATGTAAATGCTACTGGATCATAGTGATTTGATTGCACATAACTCACTGGCCCATTGTTCTTAACTTTATAGAAATATAGTGATCAAATGGAACTTAATCGTGGAAAACAAGCTATCGCAAGTAGAGGAGGCTCTCGGTCAATAGCCAATCACGTATTCCACATGGTAAGTTTTGAAGATTTATTGTTTAAACTTTTAAAGGGTTTTATTTGATTTAGTAAAATTTCTCTAGTACCCTCTTTTTAGGGGTGAGCATTTTTGGATCAGGACCGACAATAACCCATACCCGACCCTAAAATAACCCGAAACCGGCCCGACCCTAACCTATAGGTATTTAGTTCGGTTCTTGTTTTGGTGATCAAATCGGGTTTGGGTCGGTTCCGGTTCTATATATAAAGGAACCGACTTGGACCTTGTGGAACCGATATTAATTGTTACAAATCCTACTGCAAATCGATAAGTGATCAGAATTTTAATGTCTACTGGCCCATAAGTGATCAGAAATTTAATCTCTAATAAAACAAATCCTACTGCAAATCGATCCATAATATATTCTAAAGATTAAATTATAAAACAAATCCTACTACCAGGGGTGCAAACGAGCCGAGCCGAGCCCGAGCTTGACCAGGCTCGAGCTCGAGCTCGATTAACTTATGTGAGCTCGGGCTCGAGCTCGGCTCGATTCGAGCTTTGTTTTCAAGGCTCGAGCTCGGCTCGTTTGTATTTTCTCAAGCTCGAGCTCGGCTCGGGCTCGGCTCGTTTATTATCTATTAATTAATAAATTAAATAAAAATAATATAAATTATAGACTTTTTAGGCTCGCGAGCTCGATAAGTGAAGCTCGGGCTCGGGCTCGTTTACTAAATAAGCTTATTTTTAGGTTCGAGGTCGGTTTGTAAACAAGTTTGAATAAGCTCGGCTCGACTCGGTTCGTTTATACTAAGACTCGATAAGGCTCGACGAGCCTAACGAGCTTCATACGCGAGGCTCGAGCTCGGGCTCGATAAACAAACGAGCTTTATTTTAGGCTCAAGCTCGACTCGGGCTCGATAAGGCTCGGGTCGTCTCGAGCTTTTTCTCGAGCCGATCTCGAGTAGCTCGCGAGCCGCTCGGCTCGTTTGCACCCTTACCTACTACAAATCCATAATATATTCTAAAACAAATCCTACAAGTCCTTAATGTATTCTAAATCAAATACCCAGTTCCCTACTACATATATGTAATATATTGTAGATCATCTTAACCTAATTCACTATTTCTCTAACTCAAAACTTAGAAGAACAAAGCTGGTATAGGTATAATACCATAAGTCAAAAAAGATCAGAAGTTGTTGTGGACTTGAAGTTACCACTTACCAGGTATGTACGTAATTGGTTTTCTATTAAAGAGTTCACTGAACAGTCAATATGCTAGCATGTTCGCGAGTTTTTTACTGATGTAGTGCAGTTTTCAAAAGTTTAATAAAAATTAGTGCTGCCTTGGAAAACATTTCACAATTGATGCAAATGCCAATATAAATGGCGATTTTTTAGAAAATAGTAGGCTGTGTGCAGGCTTTTGAAGGATATAGCAGGCTTTTTGCAGGGAATTGCAGACCAATCAATGCCCAGGAACTTTCAGCCGTTACCATCGTTGACTTTCCTGTACAAATGCCATTTTGAATGGCGAAATATTGAATGTCCCTGCACAAATGCCATTACAAATGGCGAAACTTTTAATGTCCCTGCATAAAGCCATTACAAATGGCGAAACTTTTATATCTCTGCATGTACAGAGAGCCACTACGGCTAAGATTCAACGACTCATAGTAGGTGGAATACGTTTCAGTGGACCAGTATGATTCATCACTTGACCAGGAACTATTTCGAGGGTAAGCCACAAGGTTTCCATCATCCTGCATATGCAGCACAAAGCATTCTCTCGAGTGACGTGAGGCTGATACACTAGAGTATAGCGTATGCCCTGCAACAAGCTTTTGTCCTCCTAATATCTTATCACGAGGGTAATCAAAGCTTTGCCATATGACCTCAGAGTCCTTATAGAGTACAAAATTACCAGAATCAAACATACAAGCTGAGGTTGCTGAATCAAACTGAAGTCCAATAGGATTTTGCTCACCATAAGTAGTAAGCGCAAACAAAAAACCATCTCTGGTGGAGTTTTTTACTGATAGTAAAAATAGCAGAGATATATCAGAATTTCGCCATTGGTAAGGGCAATTTGTGCAGAGATATAAAAGTTTCGCCATTTGTAATGGCTTTGTGCAGGGACATTAAAAGTTTCGCCATTTGTAATGGCATTTGTGCAGGGACATTCAATATTTCGCCATTCAAAATGGCATTTGTACAGGAAAGTCAATGATGGTAACGGCTGAAATTTCCTGGGCATTGATTGGTCTGGAATTCCCTGCAAAAAGCCTACTATATCCTGCAAAAGCCTACTATTTTCTAAAAAATCGCCATTTATATTGGCATTTGCATCAATTGTGAAATGTTTTCCAAGGCAGCACTAGTTTTGATTAAACTTTTGAAAACTGCCACTACATCGCAGTTGGCAGCCGTCGCCCGTCTGCTGGCATGTTTGATATACTGACCCGTTTGACCATAGATTTTACTTTTCAAGTCAAAGTAGATATATAAGACTTTTCGAATAACTGTAGCATTCTTTAGAATCCAGTAGAACAAGACGAACCTGTTTCCAAACATTTTGAAACTTAAAGTATCATTCTTTAGAATCCAGTAGAACAAGACGAACCTGTTTCCAAACATGTTTTTTTTTCTGATGAATCGAGTGTCTCGCGCAACTTATCCTTCTCCTCCGCAAGCTCTTGCAAACCCTTTTCAAACTTATACGTGTCTAAAGCATAACGAACAAGAGCCTCGTTTTCACCTGGATTTATCGTGGATCTGGAATTTAATATGCAGATGTTAAGGATTTGTATAGGGAATATGTTGTGTTAAGTCCAACTGAGAAGTGCCAAATTGTGTTAGGGTTATGGAAAATGATTAAAAGGTTTTGTATTGAATCAGTTTTCTCCTGACTTTTGCCCTTTTTACTGACACTGCGTGCTTGCGTCTTTCAAATTCGTGCTTCGGTTAGGTCTTTTTATGTTGTATGTCATGTTTTAGCTATGGAAAGGTTTAGGGTTATAGCACAGGATGTATTATCATGGATGTTATGTAGTAATGGAGTGTCTAGACGTCAGTCGATGGCGTTTATGTGGAGAGGGCATTTGGTATGAATCAGATTTCTCATTACGCGTGCGTTCGTGAATGTCGAACTGAATACGCGGACAGGCAGACATTGCAGCCATGCTTGTCAGCAGTTTCAGTTCATTTTAAGTTGTTGCTTAAATTTGTTACGAGATCTATCCGTGTCTGATTTGCTTCCTGATTATTCTTGAACTGATTTATCAGTAGCAAGATTGTGCTGGGCGGGACGACCAGATGAAGCCACCAAACTTCTATCAAATTGTTCAGCTAAATTCACCTATTCTATGGGTCTACAGACTGTTGGCAGCCGGTCTGCTGACTGTATTTTCACAGCCGGTCTTGACTTCTTCATTGTGGAACGGCTTGAGGATGTAGTACAGTAGAGTAGCTTCCCAGTTTAATGCTTCAAAGCCTTCACAAAGCTACCAGAATAACACACTTGCTAAGCTGCAATCAAATAAATGGAACTGAGTATCCGGGTCGGTCTTGTAACCGTGGACCGATATAGCCGAGTAACAAAAGAATCGGAACCGAGTTTATATTTAGGGTATTATTTCGGGTTGTGTTATAATGGGTTCTCGGTTATTGGGTTGGGTCGGGTCGGATATTGTTCGGGTCGGGTCGGGTAATGGATTTTGCTCAGCCCTACCTCTTTTCATTTATGGACCATTTATGTCAATATTTAGATTATGGACCATTATTTGCTAGTTCCAACTTTAATGTTTTCAACACACATTTATCAAGCCTTATGTTATATTATTTCTTTTTGTTGACACAGACAAATCGTGAGACTCAAACGCCGCCTAGCCCCTTTGAAGTCTATTACAAGTTGCATTATAATGCTAAAAAAGGATGGTTAAATGATGAGGCAAAAAGTGAATATGTAAGTTCTTACTCTCTTTGTTTAAAGCTCGTGTTTATGCTATATAATCTTGTCGAATTTTAATTTTGGGTTATTAGTTTCTGCTATTAATAATACATGCTGCTGTTAAGGATTTCGAACCGCCGATTATTGTTGCTGTTCTTGTTTTAATCTGATTCTGATGTTAATGATTCCGATTATTGCTGCTGGTCTTGTTTTAATCTGATTCTAATGTTAATGACTGCGATTATTGCCGTTGTTCTTGTTTTAATCTAATTCTCATGCTAATGATTCTGATTATTGTTGTCGTTCTTGTTTTAATCTGATTCTGGTGTTAATGATTCTGATTTTTACTGCTGCTAATAATACTTGCTGTATAATCTTGTATTCTGTATTTTTACTGTATAATACATGTTCCTGTAATCTTGTATTATGTATTCAGTTTATTCGTTTAGATAATATATGATGTACAATACTTGATGTTCCTGCAGTCCTGTGTTGTTTAATCTGTACAAAATTTGCTGTTTTTTTATAACTGGATTTCGGATAGATGCAAGTCAGGTTTAGAGAATATATAGGGCTGAATTTTGAGCGGCAATACGTAAGGATATTGACGTTTCTTTTTCTTTGAGTATTGCGATCCATCATCATCAGACCAAGACAACAACTAAGCCAGCCCTTAGGTTTCATTTTGTTTTTTTTTATTTTTTAGCATATGATGTGAATGATGAGAAGCCTTTGTTTATCAAATATAATAATGTGAATGATTCCTTTTTTATATTATTTTTTAGAGAAATAAAACCCGATGATATTGTTATAATCTCATTGGTTTTTATTTTTTTTAGAGGTTGAGCCATTTAGTTATCGAAGATTTTATTTAGAAAAGTCACATTATTTGTTCGAAATTTGAATGATTTGTTTATTCGTTTACTACTTATTGATGATATTGTTACACTCTCTTTGTTAGGAAAATATTATTCATCATAAAGAGGAGGCAGTGGCGAAGTTAATTTCTGAAGGGACAACGATAACTACTACCATGGATCACGAGCTCGAAAAGGAGGCAATTGAAAGTGTATGTGCTAAGGAAAAAACAACAAAATCTGCATGGAAGGTAGGCGTTGGACCGGTTTTCAGAAAAAAAGATTTTTGGATGACATCGGAAGCTGGATCGTCTCAACCATCTTCAAGCGAGGCGGAAGCACTTCGAAATAAGGTTGCTTTACTAGAAGAGAAATTGAAACAAAGCAATGAGAAATCTGAAAAAGTGTTAATGTTCATGAGCTCAAAGTTTCCGGATTTTGAGAGCTCACTTTCCGCGCATATGAGGGGTGGAGCAAATGATTTGGATGAGCAACTCAATGACAATGATAGTTTGATTTAGGAAGTGAGTTAGTTAAGACTTAGTTTGTTGGTGTTTGATTTACTATTTTGAAGTTTAGGGTTGATCTACTAAGTACTATTTAATTATATGTTTGACTTTTAACTTTATTAAAGTTTAGAATTAACATGCTACAATGTTATGGATTAAATTTGTTGTGAATGTCATTGCATTTAAGACTCTCGTTAGTCCTAAAAAGTAAATATATTACCAAAATGTGCATGCATATTATGGACTATCAAATTAGTATCAAAGACAATTTTTTAGTCTTCAAAAACTCATGACTAGAAACAGTCATAGCATCAGAGACTATTTTTTACTTACGAAATTAACAAATTAAGGAGTGATTGTCAGTCCCTAAAAAACATATCCGGGATTGAAAAAGTTCTTAAAAATACAAAATTTCAGTCTCTAAAAAAACATATTCCAGACTAAATAATGACATCTAAGATTATTTTTCAGTCCCTAAAAGGTAAATTGAAGACTAAAATTGTATGTTATCAGGGACTGATTCTCAATCTCTAAAAGAACATATTCAGGACTGAAAAAAGTTCTTAAAAGATACACATTTTCAGTCCCTAAAAAACATATTCGAAACTAAATAGGATGACATCTAAGATTATTTTTCAGTCCCTAATAAAATATATTAAGGAATGAAATGGTATGTTATCAGGGACTGATTCTCAGTCTCTACAACGTCTTATTAGAGACTGAATTGTCATGGAACCCGAAGCTAATTAAATGTATTTGGGACAAAATAGACAAGGTTTAAGTACTGATTTTCAGTCCCTGAATGGCCTAGCATCAAGGACTGATTTTCAGTTACCGACGAAATGTATTTGAGACTGAAATGATTTTGTATGACAACATAGATTGAGGACTGATTTTATGTGTATAGAAGACAGAATGTCAGTCCCTATTGGTGTCATACAATCGGGACTGAATTTTAGTTACTAATGAAAGTATCTAGGACTAAGCAATTAGGACTGACTCGGGACTGACAAAATCAGTCCCTAATAACCATTAGGGACTGATGTAGGGGTTTTTGAGACTGATTTTCAGTCCCCGATGGCGATCTTTTTTGTAGTGTTGGCTGGGAACTATGGTTGGAGTACTAATGCGTTTTGGAAGGCATGGAACTAGACAGATGCAGATCGGCAAGGAAATCAGGGGAGTCTGTTCCATTTGTTGTTGTATTTTTATTTCTATTTTTATTTTCATTTTGTTTGAGTCGTAGTTTCCTTCTTCATTGAGGACAATGAAGGAAATAAGTGTGGGGAGGGGGAAACTAGTGTCTAGTTTAGGTTGTCGTGTCATAGTTAGTTCAGTCGTTTTGAAAAAAAAAAATTGAAAAAATCAAAAATCAATAAAAATAAAAATAAAAAATTAGAAAATGTCCTGTAAAGGTGTTCGCACGAAAATGGAAAATGATAGGTGTAATTAAATCAGTGGCTTTTCGATTACTATATATATGAGATAATACACAATCGGTCACGCGTCTAACTTAGGATATGTGGGTAGGCCCAGCCGGTTGAAAGGTTCCTTAGGCTTGATATAAAACAACTTAAAATAGGAGTCTTGTGGGTTCCCGCCTTAGGAGCTAGGGTAAAACTGAAACTGTGGAAAGTATAAGGGGTACGTCATAAGTAAAAAACTAATAAGTTTCTCCGATTAAACTGGCACACCTGTTTCTTTTTGTGAAAACAAATCCGAAACAGTGTGGCGCCCAATATTGAAAAAAAAAAAATTCCATCAATCCATCTGAGCACATGTGAAAAGAAAAAAAAAAAGAAAACAAAGCCTATGGTTTTGCCGCGGGGATAGCGACTCATGCGGTACATACCCTCTAGGTGGAGTTATGAAAAAAGAAAAAAAAACGTGAAGTTTATGGCATTAACCATGGGGATGGTGACTCGTGTGGCGTATGTCCGCTGAACTGATCGTATACAAAAGCATGTAAGCTCGCAATATCATCCATCTATCCATCATAAAGTTTAATCGGACTAACATAAGAGTTTTTTATATAAGACGGCAGATTTAATATCTTTCAATCTCATAAGCTTGAAACGGGAATAGGTGGAGTCGTAGTCTTTTGAGTGTGGGATCCATAGACAACTATATATTACTTGAACTTAATGGATCGAAAATAAGGGCTTCGAAACCGGCGGTTGGGTTTAAGTGGACCGTATATTCACAATCTTGGGTTAACGTGTGGTTAGATTTGTGCTAATAAAATAATGAATATATTGAAAGCCATTTGTTTTAATTGTGATTCCATTGCGAATAATTTTTTCGGGGACGAAAAAAAGATAAGTGTGGGGATGTGATGTCGAGTTAAAATAAGCGTTGTTTATATTAGTAATTATTGTTTGTTAGCTAGTTAAATATATTTAGTCATAACAGTTTCTATGGTTATAATGTTAAATGTAGAGTAGAGATATTATAATAAATCATAGAGAAATTTATGACATGTAAATATGTAATTTATGTTTGTTTATTTGTTGGGCACATGCAGAGTTGAATTTATGGGGCTGACAACATTCATGTGAGCATTGGACTTTGAAGTGAATTGGAACAATTTAAAAAGAAGTCGGTCAACATAAACGTGAAAAGCAAAAGTGATCATCGGCAGCGATACGCGGGATAATACATGATTTGTGCCGCGACTCGCGGCTGGAAGTGCCGAGAAGAAAACATATTTAAACATTCTGATTTGATGTTTTAGGGTTTCACTTCTTGTTTTTTCGACTGGCAGCCATCGACCAGAGCTTGAGACGAACGAGGATCATTATTTTTGCATCATACATCATCATTTGAATCCAGTCTTCATGTTCGGCAATTTCCAAATCATTACGGAAGTTAGGATGACAACGATGCGCGGCTAAATCTTTCGTAACTTCTATCCGGATGAACTTTTACATTGTTTTGCATTAATTCTTGTTTGCGGATTCGTATAACTGATACAGCTTGATCACTCGTGTTGAATTCGTGGTAAACGTTTCTTGTGTTTAAACTACTTGTCGTTTATTAAGCGTATTGGCAACTTACTTGCGTTGTTAGCGGGTTAGTAAATTGGTGGGTAGTTGATACAATTTAACGGGTTATTAGGTTGCATAGTGAATCTTAAAAACTATCCTTGATAACTAATCAGATTCATTAATTCCGAGACCATGTCTATGTGGTGTTTTGAATCGGTAAACAGGTTTTGATGTTAAACGGGTAATTGGGATTCCGGGTAGAGGTTATTCTTTCTCATATTGATTACAACTTTATTAATTAGCTTTCTAGTTTTTATCATCAAATTCACAATAAACCCCAATTTAGTTAATTTAGTTCTTAGTTAAAAACGCGACACTGACCACAAATTCCCCGTGGATACGATACCCTACTTACGCTATCTACGTAGTTTAATTAGGTTTTTGATTGACTCTGACGACAGTCATCAAGTATCGTCCGTTTGAGGAGTTCCGTTTGAACTTGTCATGTATGTTTCAAACGAGAGAGTGTGGACTATAAATAGGTGTGTTTTTTGTGTCATTTGTAACGAAAGGGCCAAGTAATACCGAGGTGCTGCCGGTTTATCCTTTGTTTGTAAACATTGTTATTTCAATATACAAGAGGTTTAAAGTGTATTTCAAGCTATTTTCAAGTCCGTTTCTTAGTTTCCGCCTCTGAAACGGACTAGAGCTCTTCCGAACGACTCATTCAGGCCGCGATTTGATCCTACAGAAGATGTCTGATAGAACTTCACGAGAGAGTTTGTACAAGTTTTGCAAAAGTATGGTCAAGCTATAAAACAAGAGGTATTTGCAAAAGCCAACAAAGAATGACATCCTAAAGTTGTATCACGCACAATAAAGTAGACATGCTTTTCGTAGAATGCTTGGTAGCATCGATTGTATGCACTAGCATTGGCATAGTTGTCCTAATGCATGGCGAGGTCATTTTACCCGAGGTGAGCATGGTTATCCCACATAAATTCTAGAAGTCATGGCTTCAAACGATCTATGTGTTTGTCATGATTTCTTTGGTGTTCCTGGTTCGAATAACGACTTAAACATTCTTGGTTAGTCGGGTGTTTACGAAGACATCTTTAATGGTACCGACCCTGATACTAGGTTTACGGTTTTGGTAGTAGAATACAAGCACATATATTATCTAGCCGATGGAATATACCCAACCTACGCAATGATCGTTAAAACTATACCGTATCCGGAAGATGATAAAAGAAAGAAATTTGCCAAATGTCAAGAATCTGCGAGAAAAGATGTTGAAGGGCTATTTGGGGTTCTACAACAAAAATGACACATTGTGGAAAACCCGACACCAACATTTAAACCCAAAAAATTGAGATATTATATGTACTTTTGTATCTTGTTGCATAATATGATTATCGAAGACGAAGGTAACGCCATATGCGAATATGATGAAAACGACATTGATGAGAATGTTGTATGGGTTGATGAAGCGCAAAAAGAGTTTAACATGTGTAGGGCTGAGCATATTTAGGCCCGACCTGAAATAATAGCTGATTCTAAACCGAAACCGAACTCGACCCGTTACATGTGGGTTCTTAACGGTTCCTGTTTATAGACATCTTCGGTTTCAGGTTGGTTCTCGGTCCAGCACACCTGGAAAACCGAAATTGTAATAACCGAACCGATTATAACATATCTGAACCTAATCTTAATTCTAATATAGATTGTTTGTTAGCTTTTTGCCCAATTAACGAATGGGAAAAGCCCAATCCAAAATAATAAAAAGTCTGACTCATCACAATTAAATATTAACAAATTTAACAATCAGTAAACATCTAAGGTATTCGCAAAAGCGCTTCTGCTTTGTTTTGGTCAACATTAGAATGAACCTTATGCTAATTCTGGTTTCTGGAATGAAATTTTGATATAGCGAATGAACATTTTTTCAAGCTATCACATGTTGATTCTGGTTTTTTATCACATACCTTTCTAATCAATAATCTAATCCCCATGCCAATTTTGGATTTTGGAATGAAATTGATCGAATATGAAAATGGAGTGGAGAAAAATGGAAGTGGTGTAACTCTGGAATGAAATCGAACAGGTAGTGTAATGTCGGGTTTGGTCTTTTGGTGGAAACCGAAAACCTATTTTCTATGGAACCGATAACCGAGTGTTTATTTACGGTCAATGATCGGTTATATATTTTCAATAATTTCGGTTCTCGGTTCGGGTCGGGTCGGTTAGCTCCTTTGCTCACCCCTAAACACGTGGGCGTTATACAATGAGGCTACGTATAACCATCTTTGTTCGGAATTGACCGATCATGTTTGGTAATTCGGTCGGGTCAACAGCGACGAGTAGTTATCTTTTTATTATTATTCTTAAATTGTAGTTTGAATACGTTTAACATGTACTAGAATGTCACACCCCCAAAAATCCACACGCGGAGTATCACCGCTTGGAGGCGTGACTGACCAGGATCAAGCCACCAATCATATCAAACATAATAAGTGATAAAGTAATTTAAACCAAAAGATATGATAGGTGTCCAACAAAACATGTTAAGTGTATAGCGGAAGCATAAAATGTAAACCCAACGTAAGTAATAAGTTCAAATGTTTAAATGTTTCATCATAAGATCCACAATCCGTGCCCACAACGACCGCGCCTCCCGTGCAAGCTCCAAGAGTACCTATGGTCCTGCAAGGCATGTAATAGAGAGTCAACAACTAGTTGAGCGAGTTCACAGTTGGCTATTCAGTTAAGCTCGTTTAGTAATCATGTAATGTATGTAATGGTATCGCGGCCCTCCAGGCATGTTTGCGAAGTTTAGTGGGGGTTTCCCATGTTTTCTAGACTAGGTATATTTGTATCGCGGCCCACCCGGCATGTTTGCGAAGATTAAAGTATAGTTCGCGGCCATTCTAGGCATGTTTGCGAAGATTGTTCTATTATCGCGGCCAATCCCGGCGTGTTTGCGAAGAGAGAGTATATGTATCACTAGTCTAGCAGTATCTACTAATAACCTTCCCCTCCCGAGGAATAATTCCATTAATCATGTAAGTATAAGAAACATTCCACCCATTCCCAACCCCGGGAATCCCATGCCTTGGTAAGAGTGTGAACTCACCTTGGGTTTGCTCGGTATGCTAGGTTATGTACTCAATTAATCAATCACGTCCTATAGTACGCACGTATACATAATCAGTTTGTGTTCACATATAAACACACAGTGATAAACAAGTAGCACATAGCACGTATTTGAGATCAGACACAAGATGGTTACACTTAACAGCAGTTAACTAACCCGGTTAACTTCTAAACAGAATTAAAGTAGGTTACTGTGCTGATTACACATTTGGTGAAACACAAATCGGTGAAACACATATCGGTGAAACACATATATTGACGAAACACATTCTGTTTCATCGTTCAGGGTCTCTCGGTGAAACACATTCTGTTTCACCGTCACCTGTGTTTCGTCTAAGATGTCTGTTTCATCGAAGGTCAGTTACGTGGAAATCAGTGACATCAGTTACGCAATAACACAGAAACCCTAATCATGCTATCAGCCGTCATCAGCAAATCATCAATCATGCAGAAATCATTCGTTCACAGAATTCATCATCGCATCATCATAACATAAGCATCACAGTTCTTAACGTCTAGCATGAACCCTAGGTTATGTGTACACGAATCAATTAACATAAAACATCACATCATCGAGCCTTATCAAGATGCTAACGTGCATTCAGAACCAGATCACATTAACAACATCTAAAACCGAGTATTCGATCGTATTAAGTTTCACATAGAGTTACGCATCTGATTAACCATGTATATCGAAATCAAGAACATCATGCACATATATTCATAACCGTTTCATAAAAATATAAATTAGCAACCCTAATCATCGATTTACATAATACACATCACATGGATGAGCGATTAATCAAGAAGTTACGAGGTACTAACCGAAACAACAATGGAATTGATAACAGGTCTCTGGTTGTTCCTAGATTGCCGACACAGTGCTTCTAGGTTTTTCTGGTTTGCAAAAAGTGTCGATGAATAACCCTAGTACCACTTATATACACGAAATAACGTTCTGGGCCCGAACTGGGCTTCGGTGAAACTGGGCTCGGCGAAACAGACCTGTTTCGTCGAGTGGTTGATGAAACAGATTCCTGTTTCATCGAGTAGCTTAACTGGTGAAACATTTCTTGTTTCGTCGAGTGTGCATAATGAATTAATCTAAGTGTTTCATCAAGTAACATCAAGCAATCAAGTCACGTTAAACAGATAGCATGCAAACAACATCCCACTTTATAATCCAACGTAACAGTTACAAGACAAACAAGTCAAACGACTAAGCAGTAAACGCGCAATAAATGCGAATAAGAAATGTCGGAAACTCGAGTTGTCACATAGAATTTCGCTATTTTAATGTCGTGTACTTTTGTTATTTTAGCTATTTTATTATTATTTTCGTATGTCGACGACGAAGGTAACGCCATATACGAATATGATGAAAACGACATTGATGAGAATGTTGTATGGGTTGATGAAGCGCAAAAAGAGTCTAACACATGTAGGGGTGAGCATATTTAGGTCTGACCCGAAATTACCCGAAATAAAAACCGATTCTAAACCAAAACCGAGCCCGACCCGTTACATGTTGGTTCTTAACGATTCATGTTTATAGGCATCTTCGATTTCGAGTCGGTTCTCGGTCCAGCACACCTGGAAAACCAAAATTGTAATAACCGAACCGATTATAACATATCTGAACCTATTCTTAATTCTAATATACAATGTTTGTTAGTTTTTATCCCAATCAACGAATGGGAAAAGCCCAATCCAAAATAACAAAAAGTCTGGCACATCACAATTAGTGTCATGATATATTAGGAATTTTATTTTGCTAGAAAAGCTAGGAAGTAATCTTGACCATCTATTAAATAACCAATAACTGATATTAAACGGGTGAAATTGAACAAAAAAAGAGGCGCGTGAGTTAGTTTGAGAGTATTCTAGTCCATCCAAGTCAATAGTTTCTCTCTCCTCCAATTCCCCATCGTTTTTAAAACGTTAATAACTTTTTCATACGGGGAAGATAAATGAATTGCAGTTGCTGGTTTTTTTTTTTAAGATGGTGAGTTTTGACCAAAATGCCCCTCCTTATGTTTTTTTCATCTTTGCCACATGTCATCCTCCTATCCTTCCTAGCGAAATTAAACTTCCTATTTGATCCTCTCCCTCACAATTAAATATTAACAAATTTAACAATCAGTAAACATCTAGGGTGTTCGAAAAAGCGATTCTGATTTGTTTTAGTCAACATTAGAATGAACCTTACGCTAATTCTGGTTTCTGGAATGAAATTTTAGTATAGCGAATGAACCTTTTTTCAAGCTATCACATGTTGATTCTGATTTTTATCACATACCTTTCTAATCAATAATCTAATCCCCGTGCCAATTTTGGATTTTGGAATGAAATTGAACGAATATGAAAATGGAGTGGAGTGAAATGGAAGTGGTGTAACTCTAGAATAAAATCGAACAGGAGGTGTAATGTCGGGTTCGATCTTTTGGTGGAAACCGAAAAACTGATTTTCTATGTAACCGATAACTGAGTGTCAGTGATCGATTATATATTTTCAATAATTTCGGTTCTCGGTTCGGGTCGGGTAAACGCCGGGTCGGGTCGGTTAGCTCCTTTGCTCACGACTCACCCCTAAACACGTGGGCGTTATACAATGAGGCTACGCATAACCATCTTCGTTCGGAATTGATCGATCATGTTTGGTATTCGGTCGGGTCAACAGCGACGAGTAGTTATCTTTTTATAATTATTCTTAAATTGTTTAAATACCTTTAACATGTACTATAATATCGCTATTTTAATGTCGTGTATTTTTATTATTTTAGCTATTAAATAAATTTATTTAGTTTTATTTGTTGTTTATAAAAATAAATTAAATTCAATAAGTTTTAAATAAAAATATATTAAAAAATAGGAAGTGGATGGTGATGGATCATAACCACATCATCTAGGGTTGTGGATAAGGATTGTTGATGAGGGTGGAGTGATGTAACAATGATGTGGAGGGTGGTGGTAGTGATTAGGAAAATCACCACACCACATAGCTTAGGAGATTAGTAAGTCGATAAATATATAGATTGATTATACCTTTCCCTAAAATCTAAATGGGTGAAAAATAAATATAAGAAATCTCATATAGAAATAAAAGTGAACTTTTATATAATTTCCTTATAATTTTAGGATAAGGATAAGAATAAAGATTATCCCTTATCCATATATTTTTAAGGAAATCTAGAGGGAGTTCTTATATTAAAGGAAAATTATATATTTTTATGGAATAATATTTTTTTAGTTAAATTATTAATATGAGATTTCAATGCAGTTTAAGTCATTATCAAACCTACCAGTAATTTAATGCTTATTTTCTCTGAACCAATAGATTAAATGGGACCGGCCAAAAAATTTAATGACCTTTATCGTTTCTTCTGATGCTCACGTACCGATATAAAGCCTACAACACTTGTCCAACTGCACACAGTTTGCATTTCATGATGCTTTTCAAAACAAAACTATCATCTCTGAATATTCCGATGAAGATATATGCTTTTTATGTGTTTTCTTTGTGTTGTTTCCTGATTTTTAATAGAGTCCGTGTTGAAGCTTTCAGGAACCATACACGGCTACTGAATGTTTCACAGCCTTACCGGACAGCATATCACTTCCAGCCTACCAAAAACTGGATGAATGGTACAGTTTTTTTTGGTGGAATCCCTGTTTTTGTACTTTTTGCTAGTTTATGTTATATATAGTGGATTAACATATGTGTTTTGTTTCATTATCTTTCCTTGGTCTAATGTTTGTTCTATTTACATGCATGTTCAAATGGTTGCTGTTGGAATTTGCAGATCCTAATGGTAAACCCCCAATCTTTTATGTACTTCACATTGGTTTAGATTTTGTTTTCTAGAAATAAATAGGTACTCTTTTGTGATTACATGGGGTATCATTTTAAAACTTTTTGAAAAATGGGGCTGCCACACTTACAGGTGACATCTATAATAAGTCTTTATTTAAATTTTTCTTTTTGCATTTTTCATTTGATTTCGTTTTTTTTTCCTAATAACATCTAATATGTGATATTTTAAAAAATCTAAATACACAGATTTGTTTTATTTTTTTAATCTACGTTTCAATATAAGTTCTATATAATTTATTCAAAATAATTTTTAGTCTCGTAATATCAGAAAATGCTCTTTTTTTAATACAACTTGGCGTTCAATATAACTTATATCGATACGTAAAAAAACAAATATGTGTCTTTGGAGTTTTTTAAAATATTAGACATTACATGTTATTAGGAAAAAAAAAACAAAGATTAAATGCTTAAAAACTGAAAAAGAAAGAAAAAAAAGACATGGAGATGTCTCACTCTCAAGGACTGGCATACCCACTTGTGAAAAATTTAAAAATTGTATCTTATGTAATCACATTCTATGAAAAGTACTTGTTTCTAAAAAAAGTCATTCTTGAATCTTGATGGACCATTTGCCTTTTATTAATGAAATATGACACATAAAACATTTGGTGCATTTGGTTTGTTATTGATAACGCAGGACCAATGTATTACAAGGGGGTCTACCATTTTTTCTATCAACACAATCCATATGGTCCACTATGGGGTAACATGTCATGGGGTCATGCCATATCACATGATCTTGTCAACTGGGTTCATCTTGATATTGCTCTTGTACCAAACGAGCATTACGATATCAATGGGTGCTTTTCAGGTTCGACAACGATACTACCAAATGGTGAACCGGCGATCCTATACACAGGTGTTGATGCCAATTTACACCAAGTGCAAAATTTGGCATTTCCCAAAAACATATCGGACCCGCTACTAAATGAATGGGTAAAATGGCCACTTAACCCAATATTGAGTCCTCCAGATGAAATTGATCCATCCTTTTATAGAGATCCATCAACTGGTTGGATGGGTGCGGATGGAGAATGGAGGGTTGTTATTGGAACTCGGATTGATCATCAAGGAGCAGCTATTCTTTACAAAAGTAAGGATTTTCGCAGTTGGAATAGGTCTCTGAGCCCGTTTCCCCTTTCTAACATAACAACATTTTGGGAATGTCCTGAGTTTTATCCTGTTATTTGTAATGGGAAAAGCGGGCTTGATACATCAGTTATATCCGTTCAAGGGAAGGACATTAAGCATGTTCTTAAAGCTAGTTTTAATAACCAGGATTATTATATACTGGGAAAATATGATCCAGAAAGTGACCGCTACGATGTTGATGCTGACTTCATGAAGAGTAAAGAGTGGTTACGGTATGATTATGGGAGATTTTATGCTTCAAAGTCGTTTTATGATGGTGAGAAGAAGAGAAGGATATTATGGTCATGGGTTTGTGAAAGTGATACTGCACCAGATGCTATCGAAAAAGGTTGGTCTGGCCTTCAGGTAATAATCTAGACTTGTTTATCTTGCCATTTGGGGTGTGTCTAATTTAGTGACGATTATAAAAAGGTATGTTTTGGGGTGGGCTGGGCTGAAAAGCATAACTTTTTTTATTTTTTCTTTTATAAAAAAAGGTATGTTTTGGGGTGGGCTAGGCTGAAAAGCATACCTTTTTTATCTGTTTCTTTAATCTAATGATGATTGATATTATTATAAAATCTATATTATGACTATATTCATAGTGTAGCATTCTTTAATATGGCGGTTTAGCTGGTTAAACCCTTAAATACACTTTGAATAACTTTCAACATGTGTCACGTGTTCAACCCATTTGAATTGTTTCCCTTATAGTTTAATCTTTTAGCATAACCATTGGAGATAAAACATAATCTAAATCAACCATTTATTTTAATTTTAGACACAGTCTATATATGTAATTAATAACACGTTTTCAGACGATTCCTAGGAGCATCTGGCTTAGTAAAAATGAAGATCAGTTGGTGCAGTGGCCTGTCAAGGAACTAGAGAAACTACGAACACGAAAAGTGCATTTCAAGAATAAAAGACTCAAGGGCAGGTCCATGATTGAAATTTCTGGTATCACAGCTTCACAGGTGACTAAATCTAATCTTGTACTTATTCAGTTATTTGACTTCAAAGGTCAAACTACTTTACACATAGAAAATAAATACGGTTTTAGTTACTAATTAGATTATCAGTATAGCTTGTACCATGTATATCCGTTTAATTAACATTAAACAGACCAAAAATCATTTACACTATATTAGCTTTGCGGCTGAGATGAAGTTCATTTGACCTCATAGTCAACGGGTTACGCAAATTTCCATGACAGATAATTTACCTCTTGTTGTAGGCTGATGTAGAAATCACATTTAGTGTCTCAAATCTCAAACATGCTGAGGTGTTGAGTGCTGAAGTAGTTGATCCCCAAATTCTTTGTACACAAAAGAATGCTACAACAGATGGCAAATTTGGGCCTTTCGGTTTGCTGGTTTTGGCTTCGAAGGACCTTACTGAACACACTGCGGTCTTCTTTCGTGTCTTTAGAATTGCTAACAGTTTCCGAGTGCTCATGTGTACTGACCCAAGCAGGTTTATTTATTTTTATAAATAAAAAGCGATTCAAATGTGACTACAGAAATTATAATAGCTACAAAGCCACTTGATGCTGCATTTACATTGTTTTTTCTTCTTAAAATAGGTCGTCTTTAAAACCATTTATCGACAAACCCATCTATGGAGCTTTTCTTGCACTTGATCCTCGATACGCAAAGATCTCCTTGAGAACCTTGGTATTTTTATTACTAGTTTACAAATGTATATATTTTGTATGATTATATGTGCATTTAGAGGAGGCACTTTTTCTTTTTAATCATTTTGTTTGATTTACAGATAGATCACTCCATTGTAGAAAGCTTTGGTGGAGAAGGGTTGGCTTGCATTACATCAAGAGTTTATCCAGTACTGGCAGTTGGAGAACAAGCAGATCTTTATGCATTCAACAATGGCACTCAGAGTTTGAGTATCTCAAGTTTAAGTGCTTGGAGTATGAAGAAAGCTCAAATTGTCTAATTCCGTAAGGAAAAGAAGAAAGCCTATTAAATAAACGAACCCATGTATAGTGTCTCAGATCCATTAGTTAAAACTCGATAGCGCTAAAGCACGAATCGATAGTGTCTCAGATCCATTAGTTAAAACTCGATAGCGCTAAAGCACGAATCGAGGACCAAAGTGTGTTACGGAAAATTTTGCAATGAAAATTTGGTTTTGATATTGATAGTTGGTTGCTATGTATGCTTGATTACTGTTGGGGATGAGAACTCATGTTTTCAGCGGAAGTTGTAGACATGGATACATTCATGTTCATGATTGATTGGAACAAATGAATGTCTAGGAATGAGAATTGTGAATGCAGAAAGTACAAAACAGAATCAAATGGACAATTCAAGTATAACTGAAATGTCTTGGTACCGGACATTGATTCCGGTGACATCAATTTATACTAAAACGTTTTGGCGGTTCGGGAATTTGGCGGGTAACTGTCCATTACAGTTATTTGAAAAGCTTTCTCGCTTATCCCTTGAATATTACATAAACTTATCATTAACTAACCTTATAAGTGTTTCTAAATATATAAGTATATCCGAATAACATATAAAACATAAACATAACTAGTTTAATAAATCTAACATAACCCCCTTAAACTAGGTTATGTTTACGAGCTTGATCCAGTACGCTTCGATTTGCTTCATCCATTGCCCATTTTGCATAGTTGAAATTAAAACGCTTCCTTCGCTTTCCTTTATTCCAGTCTTCATCGTCAACTCCTGCAAATAAGGCAACAGATTCCATTTCGACCGCATTTTGTTTGGCAACTCCTGCATTCTTCGAACCTTCTTGATGACTACTGGTAGATGTTCCTTCTTCCAAAACAGTCTTCTTGTCCTGCATATTCTGTTGAACATGTTTGAAATTGTAGTAATATTCTAAGACGTCAAGATATGCGGCATATGTGGCTCTCATGTAGTCACCATCTTCATAATTGAATCCCATATCTTTGGCTAGTGCAGGCCAAGTGTTCTCGGTTGTTATATTTTGATAACCACCGTCCATGGCCACGAGTAGATACAAACTCAATAGATTAACTTTCCTCATATATGAATCCATTGGCGGAACCTGTCTAGTTCTTATTCCCATGTAATTGAACAAGAACCATTTAACCAATTCCTCAAATTTTGAATCAAGTATATGTTTATACTTGATAAAGGCTCTGCAATCTTCGAATTCTTTGAACTCCATAGCATTGACAATCATGATACTCCAATCTGTTTCTTGTGAAGACAGATTAAGTTCTTCGAAATAGAAATTCAAATAGCGTTGCTTGAATTCTTCATCAAGAACATTTTCTTCGATAATCTTTTGTTTCTCCTGTAAGCCTAACTCTTCTTCTCTTGTCATCCCACTCGTTTCATTGAACGAGTTATTCACCGGACAAGAAAACATCGGATAAATTCTACAAGTATCACCGGCCTTTTTGACCGTAAATCCTTGCAACGTCAATTGATCTAAACTCAATACATTTCGATCGAGTTCCGGCGAATAAAAGACGCTTTGAATTCTCATGTTTTCATTTCCGGTTTTTATTTCTATTGATCCAACCCCCCGTGTGAACAAAAAATTATGTTCACCAGTGCGTGTATCAACCCCGATTATATATTTAATTCGTTTGAACACGTTTAAATTCCCGGCAATATGATGTTTAAATACAGAACTTATGTACCAAATGTCATTCCATAACCCTCCTTCGGTACCGACAACAATCATTTCCTGATGATTGTTGACATCTCCATCTTGTCTCTGTATTCCTTCATTTACTGCTTGTCGTATCAATTGTGTCGCTTCATCGGTTTCTTTTCTTTTACACGCCTGAATCTTGTGCCCCGGCTGTCGACAATAGTAACATGTCTTTTCTCTTAGATTTCGTTTGATTTTTTCTCTTGCCTCATCCGTGCAGTGTTGACAGGGAAGTAACGTAGAACTTGGTTTAATTTCGGTTTTGTTCATCTTTCCCAACACGGCTCTGATACCACTATGTTGGGGATGAGAACTCATGTTTTCAGCGGAAGTTGTAGACATGGATACATTCATGTTCATGATTGATTGGAACAAATGAATGTCTAGGAATGAGAATTGTGAATGCAGAAAGTACAAAACAGAATCAAATGGACAATTCAAGTATAACTGAAATGTCTTGGTACCGGACATTGATTCCGGTGACATCAATTTATACTAAAATGTTTTGGCGGTACGGGAATTTGGCGGGTAACTGTCCATTACAGTTATTTGAAAAGCTTTCCCGCTTATCCCTTGAATATTACATAAACTTATCATTAACTAACCTTATAAGTGTTTCTAAATATATAAGTATATCCGAATAACATATAAAACATAAACATAACTAGTTTAATAAATCTAACAATTACAAGGCTCATATTCTCTGGGCATGATCAGTGATGAATCCAAGATTTTTAGTCACGGGGCACAAAAAACTGATGTAAAAATAAACTTTATTTAACTTGTCAACAATAAATGTCATTAAAATATGTATTATAATTTCCCTCAATGTGATTTTATCTTTTGAAAGCAGTCGTGCAAAATTATCTTTATGATGTTCACTGCCGAAAAAACATCTTTTAACCGTTTGCGGTTGCAATGCTCAAAACAATTGTTAGCTTTAATCCAATAATCACACCCGTCCTGATATCCTGTAGGAGGCAAAAAGGATGCATTAGTACCGTACAATTTAATTCTTTGGTAATATGACTAATTGAGAGCAGTTTGTGTGATAATGACGGAACATAAAGGCAATTTGGTAATTTCATGGGTTGTGCTTAGGGTTCACCAGATCCAGATGCAACAAGGGTTTTCAAGGAAGTGCAATGATAAACAACTGATAAAAAGCTTCTTGAGAAATACGCCCAGAATTTCAAGGCCAGACTGAATCCGCCCAGAACTTGGCTCGGGTATGTTGCAGCGGCCAGATTAAATCCGTCAACTGATGAACTGATTTTGTGAGAAGAACTGATGAACTGATTAAATCCGTCGAGAAAATAGAGTTTCTTGCAGCGGCGGCGGTCGAGATATATTGGGTTCTTGGAATTTGGTCAGATTTTTGGAGTTGATTTTGGTTTTGATTTTGGGTTTTTTTGGTTTGATTTTGTTTTTTGTTGAGATCGATTGTAGATGATGAACAAAGTGTTCACGGATCAGAAACGCTGCTCTGATACCATGTTGTCTGGTATAGAGAATAAACTCTGTGATTTGGGGTTTTGAGTTGTATTGAAAAAAATAGGGCTACATAAGAGGGGTGTTTATATAGAACACCATGTTATACATTTAGCCCCTACACTATACATTTAGTTTACTTTCCGACATATAGATAGCTAACGTTTGAGAACAATTTGAATCAATACAGGTATAAAATCTCATAATCAATTAAAAAATTATACAAGTTATGTTGTAATAAATTTCAAACCTTTTGAATTGAAGTAGAAGTAGATAAATAACAAGAATTTTTTTTCCACTTCTTGTTGTTGTAACTTTCAACTATCAAAACTTTCGAAGGGACCGGCAAATGAGAATAGGAAAATTTTCATTGATAACTTCCTCTCTAGTCTTTTTAAGGGCGGGATCTTCAAGACGTGAAATATGATATGCTGTAGTGTTTTCAGCGCTGCGCTTATCGTTGATCTCGATGTCAAATTCTTGAAGAAGAAGGATACAGGGACTAATGCGCGGTTTTGCATCATGTTTCTTAAACAAATAACGGATGGCAGCATGATCAGTGTGGAAGATAGGTTTTAAAAGAACGAGGTAGGATCAAAACTTATCCAAAGTAAATACCAACGCTAGTAGCTCTTTCTCTAAAGTGATGTAATTCTCTTGAGCATCATTTAGAGTCTTGCTGGCATAGTAGATGGGTGAAAGTGCTTTTCCTTCCTCTGTCCCAGAACTGATCCTCCAATGAAGTTGCTGAAGTTGTTGGCGTCGCACATAATCACAAATGGGAGTGTCTAGTCAGGAGCAATCATGATCAGAGCATTAACCAATTTTTCTTTCAACAAGAGAAATGCTTTCATGCATTCATTGTTGAACTCAAACGAGGCATCCTTTTCAAGGAGTTTGGTCAGTGGTCTAGATATTTTTAAGAAATCTTTTATGAATCTTCTGTAGATCCCTACGTGACCAAGAAAACTCCGAATGGCCCTGATAAAGGATGATGGAGGTAATCTGGAAATGGTATTGATCTTTGCGCGATCTACCTCCATTCTTGCTTGGGAGATTTTATGACCAAGCACGATTCCTTCACGCACAATGAAGTGACATTTTCCCAATTTAGTGCCAAGTTTGCCTCTTCACAATGAGATAACATTCGCTCCAAGTTAGCTAAGCAATGGTCAAAGGTATTTCCCAAAACTGAAAAATCATCCTAGAAGTGGACGAGCATCCACTTTCAATGCTCTCCACCTCTTCCCATCAGTTTTTAACTTGTGGTACCTTTTCGTCTCTTTATATTCCCATCCCGATCCCAAATGCTGAATATCAAATGGTTTGAACCTCTTGTATGAGCCTTTGTCTTCTGCATCAATTGCTCCATACAACTTCAACAAAGCTGTGATCAACCGGCAATGAGGAACAATCTTCCTTTCTCCACTATTTTGCCCAAGCCAAATGTTGTTCAACACTAAGAACCGAAATGGAACCATTGGTGACCCATGCATCAACATGTATAGAACCGGTACCTCCGGGAATCTAACCTCTACTTTGTCACCCCGCCTCGGGATAACATTGTGCGTACACAATACCAACATCAACTTCGCCTCAATTCTTCCCGTGTGTAGTACCCGGGACAAAGAGGTAATCCAACATGTTTTGCCATTGGGGGTGCTTTTCGGGGTTGTGATAAAGATCGTTTAGGCTTGGAAAAATGTATTGATTAGATGGCTTACTATCAAATCTTGCAATGCGGCGTAGTCGGGTGGCAATTTGCTTGCCTTGTTCATCTTTTAATACCTGGATGCAAGCCTTTTTAGGCACTACCTGAGTCGGACTTACCCACGTACTATCTGAGATGGGATAGATAATCCCCGCATTCAACCACTTTATGACTTCCTTCTTTACCACCTCTCTCAAGTTCGGGTTCAATCTTCTTTGCGTTTCACGGGTAGGCTTTGCATCTTCGTTTGTGATAATTTTATGCATGACAATGGATGGACTAATACCTTTCAAGTCGGCTATCGTCCATCCAATTGCCGCCTTATGAACCTTCAACACCCGCAACAAATCCTCTTCTTAGCTACCTCCAAATTAGAAGCAATGATCACCGGTAATGTGTCATTCTCCCCCAAAAATGCATACTTTAAATGTTTTGGTAGCTCCTTCAACTCTACATTTAGTGGACATTCTAAAGAGGGCTTTGTACTCGAATCGTTTTCCACCGGTAAATTGTCCATTTGGTGGGTCCATGGCGGTCTTCCTTCCTTAACCGCTAGAGCCTCTTGCTCCTTCTCCTCCATCTCCAATGCACATGCGTGAACCTGCAAAGAAACATCACAAATACACGATTCCAAAACCTCCTCTTCGTATTCATGCGGGTCGTATCCATCGACGAAATATGCTAGAAAACACTCATCACCACTAAAAGCATTAGCACAGTTAGTAAAAAAATTTAACCTCATTTTTCTATTACCGAATGTCATGTCGACCGTACCATATCGACAATCAATTACGGCATGAGCGGTGTTCAAAAACGACAGACCCAAAATAACATTTATTTGTTGAATTGGGTCCACGGACGAGTAATCTAACACAAGAAAATCAACAGGATAATAAAATTCATCAACTTTTACTATAACATCCCGCACTATACCCCGAGGAAGTTTATGAGACAAATTGGCTAATACCACCGTTGTCTCAACCCGTTTCAATGGATCAAAATCATATTGATCGTATAACCCCCCCCCCCCCCGGTAGAATACTTACTCCGGCCCCAAGAACTAGTAACGCCCTCGCAGTTTGAAAATTCCCAACTTGAATATTAATAAGAGGCGTTCCCGGATCTTGTAGCTTGGGAGGAAGATATCCTTTCAAAACCGAACTTACCCGCTCAGTCAAATCAACCAATTTAGGCACTTTTTGTTGCCTCTTTTGAGTATACAATTCTTTTAAAAAATTGGCATAGGCGGGTACTTGTTTGATTGCTTCAAGTAAAGGAAGATTAATTTTAACTTGTTTAAAAACCTCCCACATCTCTTCCTTTTGAGGACCCCGTTTTGAAATAATATTCTTTTTGCCCGGATCTAACAAAGCCGAGGGAAATGGTATTTGATTAGACCCCCCTTCCTCATTTTTATCTTTTCTTTCTTCATTATTTACGGGTTTTTCAAAATTGGGTTTTTTAGAAGAAATATTAGGTGCTTCATTTTCTTCCTCACTTTCTTGACCCGTTATATCCTCAACCACCCCATCAACCAAATCTGGTGAATGATTGGTTTTGTACTCTTTCCCACTTCTCAAAACACTTACATGATTAATATTAATATTATTACCACGAGACGAATTATGGGAAGGGTTTACCTTAGTGTCGCTTGGTAATTGACCTTTACCTTTTTTCAAATCCGCCACTTCGGTTGCGAGTTGACCCATTTGGGTGGTTAAAGATTGAATAGCTTTGTCACATATCTCATCCTTTTGAATGCGAGCGTCATCCATTTGGTACCTCTTTTGCATCTCCGCTTGCATTGTCTTCAACATTTCCATCATTTCATTTCCACCCGAAGACCCCCTTGCTCTTGACCCATTTGATATTGCCTTTGAAACCCTTGGTTGTTCCCACCTCGGTATCCACCTTGATTATTGAAAGGTTGGCGCGGAACAAAGTTACCTTGACTTCCTTGAAAATTCGGGTTGGCTTGGTTTGAGGGATTTCCATATCTAAACTTTGGGTGGTTTCTTAAGCCGGGGTGGTAGGTATTCGAGTTCATGTTAAAGTTTCGACCACCCCCTTGAATAGCATTCACTTCCTCCACTTGGTCTTCAACTACTCCCACCAAACATACTTCCGCCGTATGGCCTATTTTATTACAATTAGTGCACACATTGTACACTTGATTCGTGGTTTGCACATGTTGGTGCACACATCTGTCGTCTTCGTCTTATGTCGAGTCTCAGTCTCGTTGCGAATCTGAAAGAGGATGTTGTCAACATCTTGGATGATGACATCATAGTGGTGAAATCATCATGACATCACTTCATATAAGACAAAATCAATTATGTTAGGAAATAGGTGATTTCGTTCATAGATAAGTTTCTGATTTCGTCCATATGTACAATTAGGTGATTTCGCTCATATGTCAAGCTGGTGATTTCGCTTATATGTCAAGAAGGGATTTCGCTCATGTGGTCATGTACACATAAGCGAAATCACAACACCTATATATAGGTCATTTGAGCGAAATCATTCAAATAGTTCTAGGTGTTGTCTTCCGGTGAGCCACGAAGTGCTGCCGAAGTGTCGACAGGTTGTAAACGTTACCCAGATCAATAATATCGACAGTTTATAGTGAATACTTGCTGAATTGTACTCGGTTTGTCTGTTTCCGCCGTTCAAACTGAGATAAACTCTTCTAAGCGACTCGTTTAGGTCCGAATTCGATCCTACAATTGGTATCAGAGCTAGTGAAGAAGAGTTCTATACGCTTTCAACCGAAAATTTCTGTTTTTCTACACTTTCTACACTGTCCTTTGCAAATTGATTGGGAAAAAGTTGTCGATTTGATCTGATTTTTGTACATGTTCGGAATTGATAGTTAACAAAGCCTTGAAAGTTTCATGTTCAAATTCGAAGTATAATTGGTCATTTTTGTGATTCAGCTCGTAATTGTTCGTCTGATTGATGATGTCATCAGTGATTCCGCTCATAAGAACATAGATGATTTCGCTCTTATGAACAAGCAATTCAGTGATTTCGCTCATCTAGTCAACTTGATATTTCGCTTTTTGTGACATTCAGGATTTCGCTCCAAGTTTGAAAAGTCTAATTCAGCTCCAAAGTGTTTATGTTATCAGTTTCACGTGATTACCCTCGGTTAAATCAATTGAAAGTTGTCGTTTATTACACTCATATTTGTGGTACAATGAGATTTTAGTGGACAGAAGTCAAAGTTGCATGTGATATCGGTTGGTCGGTCATTTGTCAGTGTATAAAATTGTTGGATATACATGAAAGGTTTGCATGTGAATTAAAGTCATTGACTTTAATTGTGTTTATCGGTTCATTGTTTTCAAAGTTGCATGTGACTTGGGATTGAATTTACATTGCGGCCCAATCAAAGAATAGTTATTGGTGTTGACAGCCCATGTGATACTGTCATCGGCTCAAGTTTCTATATATAAATTGACAAAAGACAAAGTGGTACAATCAGATTTAATGCAAATGTAAAGTTATCGATTTGTTAGTGAATTCATGTGACTGTCATCGAGTGGTGAGGAGGTCAAATTAAAATCATTGCATGTGATATTGGTTTGGCATCACAATCAAAAGTCTTTTTAAAATTCCAAGATAGCATGTGATCTGATTAAAGTTTTGTCGGCTAAGTGGGTTTGTCATCAGCCCATGTGAACAGCATTATTCGGCCCAAATCAGAAAGTTAAAAGTTTCCGACCTAAATCATTTTCAAGTCAAAGTGAACTTTATTGTTTACTACTCATTGGAAGTCCATTTGATCTAGTTCATTCACTTAATTTGCTCGTTTTGGAGTTTAGTCAGTTCGCGGGTCTTTGACACGAGTCCACAAATCTTCAACACGTGTCTTCGATTGATTTCATCAACAAATTTTTACGTGTTCAATTCGTTTAAACTGATAAATTTGTTTGTTTTGTCGTTTAGGTGATTTACAAGGTGATACAGCTCATTTGAAAATCTGAAAATGGACGAGGAATTTTACAACGCATTCGCTACTCCGGTTACCCAGATCACTATTGCACAGAACACAATGCTCGAAAACGAAACAGGAACAATGCAAAAACCGCCTAAGCTCATGAACATCGAGGAATATAAAGGTTGGGAAGGTCGTTTCGAAAATTGGGTGCAAGCCAACTACTTGGATGCGTGGGAATGTGTCGAGACAAAATACATTCGACCAATGAATGATGATGAAGAAGTGGTTCCGATTAAAGATCTAAGCGCCGATGCTAGAAAGAAATACAAAGATGAGAAAATGATGCTGAGTCTTCTACAACAAGCTGTGAAAGAAGACATCTTGGTGTTATTACAACATAATGGAACTTCATACTCGATTTGGAAAGCTTTAAGATCAAAGTTTGTTGGTAGTCAAGAAATGATAAAGAACAAGAAGTCACTTCTGAAGAAAGAGTTCGATTTGTTTCGTGGTTTGAAGAATGAAAGCACAAGGCAGATTATTGAAAGATATTGCAATCTGCTAGCAAACATGAAGAGATTGAGCATTGAGAAAGACAATGAAGAGTTGATCGAAAAGCTTGTTGATTCATTACCACATGAGACTTGGGGAACATATCTCATGATGCTTAGAAACAAGAAAGGTTTTAGCAGTTTGACACTAAGCAAGTTCATTGAGAAGTTGGAAGCTCAAGAGATGGAGCAACGAAAGATTATTCGAATGAAAGATTTCGATGGTGAACAGGATATTGGGTTGTATTACAAAGAAGGGGTGAATGAGAAGTCTACAAATTTATCTCCAAAAATAGAAACTGCTTACAATGCCAAGAATTCTTCTGGAAGTTCATCATCAGGATCAAACAGCAAAACAAGTTTTTCATCATTTCCATCTTTTGATCCGAACGTTTCAACAACAAGAAATGGCAAAAAGATTCAATGCAACATTGTATTGAACATTGAAAATGATCAGGAATATTCTGAAGAATTAGCAAAAAGCCATATGTCTTTATTGGGAACTGTTCTTGAATCTTATGGTAGTTTTGTTGCAGGTCGTATCGGAAATCCAATGCTAACAAAGGAAGATTACGACCAGATCGATGCTGAAGAGATGGAGCTAATGGATATAAAATGGTGCTTGGCCAGCGTGTTGAGGAGAGCTGAGAAATTCAAGCAAATCACTGGAAAAGATGATCTTCGTGAGGCTGGTGCTTCTACTTTAGGTTTTGACAAATCTAAAGTCACTTGTTTTCGTTGCAAGGAAAAAGGTCACTTCAAGAGGGAGTGCACCAATCGCAAAGCAAGTGGAGCTCAGAATCCTTTCAACAACAACAATGATTATTATCGAAAAGCTATCTACCATCAAGTTGCTCAACAACCATCTCAACAACATCAACATCAAGCACAAACTGCACATGGAATGCACATTATTGAAGATTCTGGAAAGAGAGCTTGTGCGGTTAATCAAGATTCTTTAAAGAGAGTTAATGGTAGTGCCTTGATAATAGATCAAGATGACGAAAAGTTACCTGAAGGATTTAGCTGGGAAAATTTCACTTGGGATAATTATGTTCCAGAACAAACTCAAGCTCATAAAGCTTTTGTTGCCAAAGTTGAAGAAGATAGTGATGATGATCGTGAGTATTGGGCGAGAAAATTTGAAGCTGATATGAAACTGATTGCTGAAAGTGATAGTGAAGATGAAAAGGTTAAAAAGAAGAAGAAAAAGGTCAAGACTCCAGTGAGCAGTGATGACGAAGAAATTCCAGTGATCAAAAGGAAAGTAAAGGTTGAAGTTCCGAAGTTCAAAGTTGATGAAGAAGTTGATGCTAAAAAGATTCCAGCGAAATGTGATAACTGTGAAGCCATAAAAAGGCAGAACAGTACATTGATCTATAACTTGAACAGTTTGAAGGAATCTTATGATGTGTTGAACAAAGCAATGAACCAGTATAATCAAACAAGTGAAGAACAAGCAACTGCAATGAAGACACTTCAGGGTGCTTTTATGACAAAGCAAAAAGTGGTGAATAACTACATTGAGAAGTGTGCTGTGCTTAAACAAAAGCTTGAAATGCAAAGAATTGAGACTGAAAGAGTTAATCGTTTGTTGAAAAGTTACTCATGTACTTCTTATGTCATTGACAGGATTTATCCGATTGTTGAAGGCATGAAAGCATTTGAAGAGGATGAAGTAACTGAAGAAAAGAATGATGGAAAAGTGACTGAAGAAAAGACTCCAGAAAAGAAGAACAAGAAGAAGAATGACTCAAAGAAAAAGATTGAAAAGAAGGATTCTGGTAAGAAACAAGATATAGGTTACAAAAAGTGTCCACCCCCGTTAGAAAATGGATATTTGCCCAGGAATCCAAATCAGGAAAGAGTCGAAAAAGCAACAAATTTACAGTGGGAGTCGGAGTCGTCAGTCAATTTGCCAGAAAATATAGATGTTACGTTTACATCATCCGACACTGATCATGAGTCCGAGTTAATAAAGAAAGTTGTCGATCAGGTGTTGGATAAAGATGAAACTGAGGAGTCAAAGTTGGAGTCAAAGTCAGAGTCAAAGTCAAAGTCTGGTTCTGAAAGTTCAAGTTCAACAGTCAAAATTCTTTGGTTAAAAGAGTTTACAACAAAGAATTCCTGTTATCAAAATCTAATTTGAATGACGAAAAGTTCAAAGTTGCATATACTTTGAATGATTCCGACAAATTATATTCTGATGGGGAATTTCCAATAAGAGGTGTTAAAACTGAGATGATAAAAAAGGTTTTTAAACTTACAGAAATTAATATTTCTGAAATAAAAGATTTAAATCTTAATGGTAAACCTAAATTTTACACCTCAAGAGTACAACAAAGATTAAACAAGAAAAAAAGGTTACAGTTCTGGTTCTGGTTTTCACAAGAAATCAAACCAAAACCGTAATTTCAAAAAGAAAGGTCTTGGATTTATTCCAACAGAAAAATGAAAAATATGTTCGTGATTTTAAATCAAAGATGACATTTGTTTCAGGTACATCAGCAGAAGAAGAAGAAGAAGAAAGGAAAGAATTCTGGAGACAATCAAACAAAGAATTCCTTGCAAAGAAGCAAGAAGAGATGAAAGAAATGAGAACCTGTTTCCAATGCAACACTGTTGGACATATTGCCAGAGATTGTTCTACGGCAATACCATCAAAACAGGGAGTTTCTCGTAAACTCAAAGAGAAAGTGATTGAGTATGAACCACCAATTGACAGAACAAAGTTATTCAAAAATTCTACATTTGAAATTGGTGAATGTTCAAACAAGTTTTACAAGAAAAGAGCTAAATCTGACAACCAGAAATGGGTTGTTAAAAAGTCTGGAGGTAGTTCTAGCGATGATTCTGATATGTCAAAATCAGAGGAGCTATCTTCTGGCGATGAATCTGATTCCACAAAATCAGAGGAGCCACAGGTTGAGGTAAAAGGAGAAAAATCAGTTCTGACTATGGATGATGAAAATTTTCCATCACTTCGGACTGAAAATTATAAAAAGAAAATTGGTAAAGTTGAGATATCAAACCAATTTTATGATGATAAAAAGGTTTTTGATGTTGAAAAGGCCTTTAATCCCACTGTGAAACATATTTTTGGTAAAATGATTGATCGAAAAGTCAAAGGGGTTAAAGAGTTTTACGAGAAGAAGATGCAGAAAGATAAAGTTGAACCATCCCTGGTTTGTGACTGGGATGGTACATACTACGAACAGTAAGTCTGTGGACTTGCCAGAGATCCCAAGTTGGTAATCGTGGATCAGGAATCGGCATCATTCAAAAAAATTGTTGTTTGAAAATTAAAAAAAAAAAAGTGTTTAAATGTATACAGGTGATGGACTATGCCGGAACTCCCAGGTTGGTAAGTGTGGAGTAGGTATCGGCATTTATCTTGAATTTACTTTGATAAGTTCATTGTACAAATGATACAGAGGTTTGCTTGTTTTGACATAGTGATTACTCAAGATCATTAATTTGAACTTGATGTAATCTTCATACAAGTGATTGAAATTCAATATGATGAACCATACCCCTACAAGTGGTAAAAACAAACTTATTTTCCGGAAAAAATCATTTTGATTAAAACAAACTTAAGTGTTTTGAAATCTAAATGAGAAAATAGTTTGTTGTAAGGGGGAGTTCTGATTGTTTATGCCAAGTGGATGGCGATTTGATATCGGTTGTCAATTTTTTTTTTAAAAATAAACTGTACAGGTAGAGTATCAAAATTTATTTTCAAATTTCCTAAAATGTGTTTGCATTTTAGGGGGAGTAAGAAATTTTAGAAAATCCAAAAACATTTGAAAATTTGAAAAAGACAAAAACATGATAAAATTCAAAAATGAGTTTTGTTGTATAAAAGAGGAAATGATAGTACATCAGTGGACTATCACAGCATGCTAAAGAATTGGAAAGTCAAAATGTGATAAACGGTCTCACTGATGATGTGCCAGTAGGTTTTTGCACATTTAGTAGATTGTGACGAGATATAAACCTAAATTCAATCTTGCTTATATCGTGGGTAACATCTCTCGGATATATGGGTAACCCCCAAAATCTTGTTTGAAAGGTCCCTCTTTCTGAGATACTAGGTCTTTATACTCAGTGATATCTGGGGTATTATCCCGGGACTTCTGATTTTGCGGAAGCAATGGCCTAGTCCCCGGAGAATACTTTCTGCTTGCTTGAAATATAGCGCTGCCCTCAGCAAATTGATGAAACAATAAAATTGAGAGTCATTGCTGTTGTAACAAAAGATCCTCTAAAGGGGACACACCCATAAGTTGAGTCATGATCTCTCTGCTGAACGGTAGTTCTGACCTGAGCTCTCATGATTCTTCATAATTTATAACCCCTTACAGATATCATTTGTGGTATACTCACCTGTAAGACTGAATATTGGGATCTGGAAACGGGAGTATATTCAAGTGGTGGGACACGCGATTGAGTTTAAGTGCTTAAAACATTAATATCGTATCTCGAAGCAGTTGAACATTGTGTGAAAATTTAAGTGGACCAGTATACTGACAATCTAGGTGAATCGTTTAGAACTTAAAATGTTTAAAGCTTAACGGTGTTGGTGATTTGTCTTATAAACTGATATGATCCTCTTACACAAACTCACAAAAAATATTGTTTGTAAATATTTCTTTACTGTATTTTTTTCTATTCAAAAATTCCAAAAAGATTTTAAGTGTGTTTTAGCATAAATTTTGAAAAAGTCAAAAAGATTTTCGACAACTGGTGTTGAAGAGCTGATTTTCAAAATTCCAAGTGCTAAACATGATGAACAGATGGTTTGGGAGAGTGTGTTGTTTTGATTTGAAAATGATATTCTTTCAAGAGGTTCATCAGAGACTATAAATGTTGAATCATTTTAAAATTTGCTCTACAAATGGTCATCAGAAAATTTATTTTTGGGTAGAGAATGTGCAGGATATTTGAATGATAGAGAGTCAGGTTCCAATACCTGAGGACGTTGTGATTTCAACAAGCCAGACTGCGATCCCAGCATATCGAAAGTGGGAGTCTGAAGACATCTGAGTAGAGATTGTTCGTGGAGAGTTTGTTGGTGATGAAAAGAGAAAGAGAGAAGATTTGAGGATTCTTACAGCGTCAGACACTTCAAAGAGTTCGAGAGGACTGGTAAAGACTGAAGATGCGAAGACTCAACACTGAAGACTCGTCAACATCTGAGGGGGAGTCTGTTGGTGCACACATCTGTCGTCTTCGTCTTATGTCGAGTCTCAGTCTCGTTGCGAATCTGAAAGAGGATGATGTCAACATCTTGGATGATGACATCATAGTGGTGAAATCATCATGACATCACTTCATATAAGACAAAATCAATTATGTTAGGAAATAGGTGATTTCGTTCATAGATAAGTTTCTGATTTCGTCCATATGTACAATTAGGTGATTTCGCTCATATGTCAAGCTGGTGATTTCCCTTATATGTCAAGAAGGGATTTCGCTCATGTGGTCATGTACACATAAGCGAAATCACAACACCTATATATAGGTCATTTGAGCAAAATCATTCAAATAGTTCTAGGTGTTGTCTTCCGGTGAGCCACGAAGTGCTGCCGAAGTGTCGACAGGTTGTAAACGTTATCCAGATCAATAATATCGACAATTTATAGTGAATACTTGCTGAATTGTACTCGGTTTGTCTGTTTCCGCCGTTCAAACTGAGATAAACTCTTCTAAGCGACTCGTTTAGGTCCGAATTCGATCCTACAGCACACCTCCACTCTCTACCCCATGAACTTGTCGTCTCGTTATAACATGTCTTGCCCTCCTAGAAGATTGAGCCTTTCTTTTTGAGGTAACCGCCATTTGTTCTAAAAATTGCCAATCATCATGCTTAAAATTTGTACCAAAAGTACCATTAGTGATTGACATTAAATCACGAGCATCCTCCGAACTCAACCCCTCGTGAAAAGCATTTAACAACTCCCAAAGTTGTATACCGTGATGAGGGCAATTTTTCAACATCATGTAAAACCTTTCAAAAGCCTCGTGAAACATCTCCCTCGGTTGTTGTTGGAAGCTTCTCAAGCTTCTCCTTGCATTATTTGTCTTTTGGGCCGTGAAGAACTCTTCTAAGAAAATTTGTTGCATGTCGGCCCATGTATAAACTGACGCGGAGGGCAAAGTATGAAACCACCTCTTTGCTTTATCTTCCAATGAAAATTGAAAGAGAACCAACTTGACATCGTCCGACGAAAATCCTTGACCTCCAATAGTGTTGTAAATGGAGTCATATGTCTCCAAATGGAAATAAGGTTCTTCAGTTGCTAATCCCTTAAACTTTGGCAAACTTTGGAGTGCGGTTGTTCTAACCTCAAAAGTCCTTCCATCTGGGTGATGAGGAATCACTACCGGAGAAGGATTATTAGTGATAACCGGTCGGAAATGAGCTTCGATCCCCGCATCACCTCCCGGTGATGTCTTCGCGGAGCACCTAATGGTACTCTTGGTTGACCCATTTGCCCTTGCGTTGGCCCTTGAGGTGCAAATGGTTGCTGAAACTGGGGTTGTTGATATTGTGGTTGTTGCAACGGCCTTTGAAACTGGGGTTGTTAATACAGTGGACGTACTTGTTGTAAAGGTGTGGGCCGTTGAAACTGTGGCCCGTGTGGCCGGATTTGTTGTACCCCCGTTGGTGGCCTACCCATGTCTTGAATTTGTTGCAATGGTTGACTTTGTTGACCCGCTCCTCCTTGAGGTCCCAATTTACCTCCATCACCCCCATAGTAAAATCCCTCTTCTTCGTATCCTCTAAAGTCTTCTTCATATCCATCATCATATCCATCTCCTCCTATACCCGAAGATTGCACAAATGGAAAAGAGGAATAGTGGAAACCCGGTTGGTTTTGTGGTCGATATGTAGAAGTAGTATGAATGACAGTTGAACTTGGTGGTATTGGGTAAGTAGAGGATGATTGACCCGAAGCTGGAAAGAAATGTGAAAGTGGTGGAATTGTTGAGGAAGGGCTATAGGTAAGGGTAGGTTCGACCTGGGTAGTAATAGGTGATGTGGTGTTGGTTGGTGTAACTTCATGTGGTGGAGTAGGATTGGTTGTGGAATTTGGAATGGTGGTATTTGGTGAAGGTTGTGATGAAGATGGTATAAAAGGTGGCGTAGGTTCACCCGTAGTGGGTGGTAACTATGACTGATCTATGTATCTTATTGGTGCAACCGGTGTAGTAGGTGTTGTTGGTGAACCACTGATTTTGTTTTCTCGTAGCAAAATTCTGTTTCTTCTCAAAGTCTGTTCAATTTCTGGATCAAATGCCAATGGTGATAGCTTGTGAGAGCTCCTAGTATGCATGCACCTAAAATACATGCACACTAACACACCCAGCGTAAACCAGAAAAATAACAAACTTAAAAAGATTAAAAATAACACACGTTGCGCACTACTCCCAGGCAACAACACCAAAATTTTGACGTGACGTCGAAGTCTCACTCAAATTTAATCCAAATACTACTAGATAGCTAGCGGTAAGTGGGTATCGAACACAGGGAGTTTGTGGAATATGTGTTATCTAAATGTGTGTTTAAGTGAATTAAGATTAAACTAATTGCAATAAAAATAAATTCAAGAGTTGGATTGATTGTTTGATTTTTAAAACTAAGATTACTAATCTAATTGCAGAATGAGAATTTGGTTTGTAAACAAATTAGAGACAAATGACCATCTTTAGTTTCCGGTTTGCTTCAACATTTATGCTAACATTCCACTAGAAAGAACTACATATACATAGTTCATGTCTGATTACTTGTTGTGATGAAAGGGAACTAAGTACTCGGATTCCTAAAGCGCAAGGTTGTTACCCGATGACCAATTAATCAATACCCAATCCTAATTATACCCATGATATCTCAATTGCCAATAGCACGAAGAACGTATGGTTTCAAATTAGATTAACATAAGGATTAACAATTTACAAACAAGCAATCACACACCATAACAAACAAATCATAAAGACAAGTTCATTATTCTAGAAATATGAAATCCAAACATAAAGACTTACACAAACCTTCAACCAAAGATAGTCATCAAAAGTTTAGCCACTCATGGCTTGAATCATCATCATCAAACAAGTCTTAATGTTAATAGCAAATCGAAACATAAAACCAATGATTAGAAATTGTCTTTAACCACTCAAGAACACTTCCAACTCATCTTCAAGATGATAGTAACCGAATAGCATGATTAGAACACCATAAGTCTTCTTAAAATCGACAATAAATGCGGAAGTTACAAATTGGTCCAGTTGACGCCGTAAGCTACGCCACCTGCCGTAGCTTACGGCGGTCAAAGGTCTTCGGCAGGTCAGCATATCGCCGTAACCTACGGCGCCAGCCATAGGCTACGGTGCCTATTGTTTCTTTACGGCATCGTTCTACTGTCTTACGGTGGAAGGAGTTGGCCCCAGTTGAGGCCGTAACCTACGGCAGAGACCGTAGGCTACGGCACCTGCTGAACTTGTTCCTATTTGTTTTCTCTTGAAATCTTTCATAGTCCATTTTTTCCTCAACTTCCAAACTCTCATCCAAATTTCCTAATAACCCGCTTCCTATGACCTTTATCACCTGCAAGACCAAATATCTCATAGTTATCATGTTCAAACAATTAACTATATAAAGCGTGGAATGTGCGTATAATTAAACCTTTTAAGGGTTGTCCTACGGACCACCCATCAAGGGGACATGCTGTCCAACTGGTTTCGTAGTGCTATAACTATCAAGTTATGAAAAGAAACCAGATTATAAGTGACTGCTCGGTGTCGTATCTATCTTCTACTCCTTTCTTAGTAATAATAAACACACTAAACCGGTTAATTCGGGACCAAAGCTCTGTCAAACTCGGCTGGAACCTGGAATATCATAGGCAATATAAGAAATCACCTTGAGCAAGTTTCAAATCATGATAAAAGTGTATCAATCTAAAAGTTAGACTACCTTCATACTGAAACAAAAGCAATGAATCCTTTGTTAATATCAATGACTGAATCATATTGGACCATCCGTCATGGAAAAAGTACGAAGAACCTTCTAACAACCCTAAATTTTTTTCCTAAAACACTCCGTAATCGAAAAACCGAGCTGGCGTAACGTTATTTAACTTGAAAAATGAAAAAAATAATAATTATGTGTCTGTCGTGGGCCACGACAAACTAAGGAAAGCCTACCGCGGGTCGCGAAAGGTTATAACTTTCCGGACACGCCTTGGGACACGTATCGTCCATGTGTCGAACCTACATTGCTGACTAGTGACACCTATGCCCTAGCTAGAGGGTGTCACGGGCCACGATGTGATTAGCTTGGGGTTCCGAAGGGCCGCGACGGGGTCTCAAAATTTGTATAAATAGAGCTTTCAGGCTGCAGTTCAACTCATTCAATTTATTTTCTTTCTCTCAACTTCTTCTGCACGAAAATAATACACCCAATACCCCTATTTTCACGAAGCTCTGCCCCGTTGTAAGTGTTTTAACCCCTGATCACTGATTCAATACCCTGTCCGATCGATCTTGAACCCAACAACGGATGTCAAGGCGTTGCTTTGTAAACTACGTTGGGGTTCTGATCTTGTGATATATTGATAAAGTTGAATTTGGGTTATTATACTAACGCGTGGACATTGTGTATTTTTATTAGGAACTCAGGAAAATTACCAGAAAATATTACCAGGAAGCTTATAGTAAAACCCAAGTTTACAATGTGAGTCATTCTTTCTTTTTACAAAATTCTTTACAAAACCTTAAATGTTTTCAGTTATATTTATAGTGATCAAGTCTTTGTATTCTACAAATTATTGCCGGTATAATGGGGTTTTGTATATATTACTTGATAACCTTCACAATTGGACAATGGGTTAGCCAATGTGTGATATGACCATAGTCACAGATCCGTCGATTGACAATTACTTTGGAGAATTTGTTAGATATAAACATTGTAATCTCCATCTTGATACTGTAAAGTTATAACAATATATTTTTGTAAAATGGAATAAACTCGCCAGTATTTCTTGTTGATAAAATGTTTTCAAAACGCGTTTCTGGTAACCTGATATGAAGCTATTAGAAGCCAACTATGGAGCACGGAAGGCTTAAATAAAGTGGCTATAGTTACTCGAATAAAAGAAGAATTTTATATTTTCAGCAATTAGGGTTTATCCCTATAAATACATTGAAATAGAATACAGGTTTTAGCCCATTTGTTTAAATATAAAAAGTTTGGTGTTTTACAAACTCTGAAATTATTCCCTAATCCCAGGGTAGGGTCGGGGGTTGCGCCAAACCTGCTTTCCTAATTTTGACAGTAAAAAATCTTCCATCCATCGTAATGATTCGAACCATACCAATAGGAGCTAACTTGTAATCAACAACCCAATTGTGGTAACTCTTCGGTAAAATTTGTATACACAATGAGAATTAATACAAACATATAACATAGAAACAAGTTGATAATAACATAGAAATATCCAAGAATTCGTGTTGTTGTTTGAGAGATAATGTAAAAAAACAATTAAACATATTCAATGATGTATGAATTTTGAATTGTATGAAGATGATGAGGTATTATGTATATTTATAAGACATAATTATTTAGGTTATAGTAAGAATTCTGAATTGTGGTCCAAGTAATTGTTTATTGTTTGCACAAATAACATGATTGTAAAAAGAAGATATATTACTAAATTAGATAATTTACAAAATTATAATTATATAACTTTATTACATTCATAAAAATGATATAATATACCATGTCCATTTATATTTTTTACTTAAAAACAATATTTATTGTCTTACTAGTGCTAATACCTGCGAACTTCGTGGATTTGCACAAATAATATGTTCTCAAATTATAAAACATAGTTAATATAATTTATAATCTTTAAAAATTACTTTGCATACAAAGATAAAAAATAAAGAGTAATTATATGTTAAATCGCTTTGTTTAGACTTTGGAGTTATCAATATTCAATTGCTTTGCAAGTTCCTAAGTTCATATATCCGTTTCTCAATCAAAAGATGCTTACAATATTTTAATCGTTTTGTTTAAAAATTGTACGGTGTTTTAATGATAACATATTTGCAATCACATGTAATATGTTGGTTACTTGTAACATTACGTAAAAAAGGGACAAAATTATTTATGGGTTAATGTGTTTTGACATGCATTGCCTTTTTTTACCTTAATATCTACCCGCTGAATGTCTAACTTTACTAAGAAGGTGTTTGAGATTGCTTATGCAGTAAGCTTATCCTAGTAAGTAGTTGTAATTAGCTTATTTTATAACTTATTACATTGAAAACAACCTATTTCACAGTAAACAAATATATTTTTCCATCCACGGTTATGTACTTTAAACAAAATATACAGGATAAATTATTTAAATAGGAAAATCCCAAACACCCCATAGAATGTTGAATAAAAACACTGCCTTGTACCAAATAAGAGGCTACTTTTGAGCTACAAAGAATCCTTGTAGCTCAACATAGGAACTCCCAATTTGTATGAAGACTACCTTCCTATTATATATCCCTGAGATTCTAGGATCCGGCGAGTTTGACGGAGCCTCGTTCCCGATACGACGTGTTCGGTGCGTTTATTATTACTAAGAAAGGAGTAGAAGTAGAATACGACACCGAGCAGTCACTTATAATCTGGTCTCTGATTCATATTTGAAAGATTACATAACCGTGAGACCAGTCGGACAGCATGTCCCCTTTGGGATCCGAAAAGCTTGTCCAAATGGAAACCTCAACTCCCTATTTATAGGCAACAACCTATCCGGATGAGCCTATGTCCATCCGTCCGAATGGACTTAATCCGTCTGGATGGACCTTACACACATACAACCTACATCCAGATGGGGGTTTCCGACTGGACTAATATTTTCCATCCGTCCGGATAGACTTTTCTATCGTCCATCCATCCGGATGGACTTTGACATTATCATTACCGTGTCCAACTTTCTCCTATTCTATACAATATTCAACACACACTCTATCTAACTATTCACACAGTGGTAGACGTACGGAATATGCACCAACAGATTCCCCCTCGGCTGTCTCTGTCGAATCGTCTTTATGACAATATGAAACCGTAGAGCCGTGTTTGAATATTCTGCAACTTCAATCAATCCTTTTGTCTGACAATATAGATTCCCCCTTGATTGATGATCATGGTTTGCCTTTTGACAGTGTATTCCCCCTGAAATGTATCTTCAGGTCTTTGAAAGTCTTTGTAAGCACAGTTATCGACCTCCTCTAATTTGTTGATTGCAACCTTCACGAACAATCACCAACTTGAAACTAATCAGTGCAACAATCTTTGTTTTAGCTTTACCCACATCCGTGTTTAGTTTTGATTTGACAGTTCAGCAACACTGTAACAACTCTCATTAAAAAGTCCTATTTATTACTTAAATTTTCCAAAAGAAAACCCTAATTGAGAAACCCAAGTGATTCTGCATAAACCCTAAAATTTCCAGAATAATCGGAATCAGGATCAGGGCCCCTAAAACTCAGGGGGGGGGGGGGTAAACCCTAATCGGTAATATCCTCACAGTTTGCTGTAGGAATTGAAATTCGTCGAAACGTGACTCACTAAGGCTATAAAAGACTAGAACCAACCCAACCCTAAATGTAACCTGTCGCGCCACGCGACAGGAACAAGAGGACCCCTCGCGTGGCGCAAGGGGGACGATTTTCCAGCTATAAATAGTAGGCTGTGGGACTTGAATTTCTACGTTGATTTGACGTTCAAAGTCATTTCGTACACTGAGTTATAGTAAAAACAGTCCAAAACACACACACGATTCACGAAGTGCTGCCGCAATACAGGGTAATAACTCGATCGCTGCTACGATTCAATGTCCGATCGATTAAACTATCCAACAGATGTTTAAGTGCTGCCCACATTAGGGTTTATGCTTTGTCATTCGTCGTTAAATCGATGGATGTTTAAGTATCGCACTTTGCCATTCAATGTGAAGGTTTAATCTCGTGAGTTATCGTAAATGCTGTATTAAGTTACTAACCGAGTTGTGTGCATGTTATTAAATTTAGGTTAAAAGGCTAATCAGTAGGCCAAGCTCTGCTCAAATTAAATCTGCAATGTGAGTCATTCTCTTTTTATCAAAATTTGATTTAAAATCTTGTATATTTTCAAAGTTATAATTACAGTGATTAAGTATATGTAGTCACCAAATTACAGCCGGTATGTGGGGTATTGTGCACATTACTGCTGTTTTATCACTTTAGGTGGGCGAGCCTAAGTAGTGATATTCGTCACTATTGGGTGACAGGACTCAATAGTGATATGACCATAGTCACCGAAACGAGTCGAGTGACAAATACTGTGGGTAGTTGGGTGATATCAGAAACATTGTAATCTCTCTTAATACTGTAAATTATAACAAAAGAGTCGTTTTAGTAAAAAGAATGATTCACCAGTATTTCCCGCTGACAAAACATTTTTCAAACATGTTTCAGGTTGTCTGTTGTGATCCAAGAAAAGTGTCGTGAAGCACTACAAGCTTAAGAAAGTGGCTCAATATAAAATAAAAAAACATGTTTTGTAAAATAAAGATTTCTCCGTGAAATTTTGTGATTGTAAATTACCGGGAGTTATCCCAAGTTGTGAAATAAAATAAATGGGAAATTTGCAGATTTAAAAAGATCCTGAAGAAAACTTCCGCTGTTAAACTCAATTAAATAAATACCACGGGATTTTCTGTCCCGCGGCTCCTGAAACGGGTCAAACCGGGTCGGGGGCCATGACAGAAAAAGGTGGTATCAGAGCCACTGATTTAAGTCAATTAAGTATTTAGAAAATACTTAATTTTTCACTAATTGCTATTTATGTGATTATGTGTTTTATTAATTAAACATTTTTGTACAGTATGGGTAAGAAAAAGCTTTCAAATATCTATCTTAAATTAGATAGGTCATCCAACGAGAAGGGAAGTTCATCCCAAACAAAATCCTCAAATAAGTCTGTAATTCCTGACGAAGGAATATTTGTGCGAAAGGCACAATATGAGGAACCACTTTCTCCTAGTAAAATAAGTCTGATTATTAGGAAAAGTAAGGAGAAAATAAAGAAATCTCGAGAGAAGAAAGTTAAACAGGAAACCCAGGAATTAATCAATAAATCACCGTGGGAAGACAAGTTATATGAAAAATGGGCAGATTTGTATATGCTAGCCACAATAGCAGTAAATGCAAATCTCTAAATAGTTTAATTCAAGTTTTAGCAACCCTTATTAACTATAAGCCAGAAACTTGATCCAGTAAATAAATAAGTTTACAATAAACCTTAGTATATTTTAAGAGTTAATTACTGTTTTCGTCCCTGAGGTTTGTCAAAAATAACGGTTTCAGTCCATTAGTTTAAAAATTGCGATTTCAGTCCATTAGTTTCATTTTCGTAACCATTTTAGTCCACTAACTTAACTCCATCCATTTATTTTGTTAACTTTGGGTGAAATTACCAAATTACCCCTGCTAACTTAACTAATTGTAATAAAAAATTCAAAAAAATCTAAAAATAAAAAAAATTCCAAAAAATTCAAAAAAAATCAAAAAAATTCCAAAAAATCTAAAAATCAAAAAAATTTTAAAAAATCATAACAATTCTAAAAAATCCAAAAAAATTCTAAAAAATCCAAAATGTTTCATTAAATGTTTCGAACCCGAACCGTTTCGAGCTGAACCGTTTCGACGCGAACCGTTTCGACCCGTACCGTTTCGAGCCGAACCGTTTCGACCCGTACCATTTCGAGCTGAACAGTTTCGACGCGAACCGTTTCGACGCGAACCGTTTCGACGCGAACCGTTTCGACCCGTACCGTTTCGACCTGTACCGTTTCGACACGAACCGTTTCGAACCGTGTCGAAACGGTTCAGGTTCGAAACATTTAATGAAACGGTACGGGTCGAAACGGTTCGGCTCGAAACGGTACGGGTCGAAACGGTTCGCGTCGAAACTGTTCGCGTCGAAACAGTACGGGTCGAAACGGTTCGCGTCGAAACGGAACGGCTCGAAACGGTACGGGTCGAAACGGTTCGCGTCGAAACGGTACGGGTCGAAACGGTTCGGCTCGAAACGGTACGGGTCGAAACGTTTCGCGTCGAAACGGTTCGCGTCGAAACGGTTCGGCTCGAAACGGTACGGGTCGAAACGGTTCGCGTCGAAACGGTTCGCGTCGAAACGGTACGGGTCGAAACGGTTCGCGTCGAAACGGTTCGGCTCGAAACGGTACGGGTCGAAACGGTTCGTGTCGAAACGGTTCAGCTCGAAACGGTTCGGGTTCGAAACATTTAATGAAACATTTTGGATTTTTTAGAATTTTTTTGGATTTTTTAGAATTTTTATGATTTTTTAAAATTTTTTTGATTTTTAGATTTTTTGGAAATTTTTTGATTTTTTTGAATTTTCTGGAATTTTTTTGATTTTTAGATTTTTTAGAATTTTTTTATTACAATTTTTTAAGTTAGCAGGGGTAATTTGGTAATTTCACCCAAAGTTAACAAAATAAATGGTTGGAGTTAAGTTAGTGGACTGAAATGGTTACGAAAATGAAACTAATGGACTGAAATCGCAATTTTTAAACTAATGGACTGAAACCGTTATTTTTGACAAACCTCAGGGACGAAAACAGTAATTAACTCTATATTTTAACTTTCAGTTGTTTTGTAGTTACCCAGTATGAAGTAATATTTAAAAGGTTTTCTACGAATTTTTTTTATAAAGTTTTAACTTAGCATTTTGTGTATTTTGCATATATGCTAAACAGCATGAGTGACTTGTCCGAAGCCCTTCAGAATTTAAATCTCTATCCGGTAAAAATAGAGGTTTCCAGATGTTTCAATAGGTATATACCCGACATAGAAGAACCTATTGAATTCAATGCTCCACCTCCGGAGAAACCCAAGCCCAAGAAAAGGAGGAGATTTATGGGATGGAGGCGTGTTCGTAGGAGGAAGCCTGCCACTAGAAAGATTCCCAAAATAGAAAATCCCTTAGACAAAGGAAAAGGAATTGAAGAAAGGGAAGAGTCTAGGCAAATGGGAATGCAGTTTGAAGAATATTCTAAGCAAATAGAAATGGAATGTGGAGAAGGTTCTAGGCCTCTGGAAATGGAATATGGAGAAGGTTCTAGGCAACCTCAGAGGGAAGTTGGGGAAAGCTCTAGACAGGCTGAGGAGTTACCCTTTCAGGAAGAATTAGATCGTGCTTTGGCCAGCTGTGATGTTGTCAGGCCTATCAATAATAATTTCTACTCTAATCCTATCAACAATCAAATCCCTATAAACTTAGAACCAGCAATTGCAGAACCTATAATCCACACCCAACCTCTAGGTATGGACGAGTGGTGGACGAATGATTGGCAATTCCAAAACCTGCTCAACAGTCCTTATTCCTTTCTCCCTCAGTTCGACCCGGAACCTATACCTAATCCACCGATGAGTACTGAAAACTTAGCGGAACTCTGCCATTTTGGCGAAGAACTGGTGGATGCAGGAAATAGAATCAGGGACATAGGAGAACAAATCTCCTGGAAATACGACGAGAGGGAACGTCGTTACTGAAATACCATCTGAAGAAGGATAAGTGGGTTTATGAAACTGTGGTTGTGTATAGTAAAAGTAATAGTAAAATCAGTCTGTAAAATGACTACAAATAAAACTTGTAAGATAAAAAGGTGTGTATTGATGCATACTATGAAATATAAAAATGGGAATCGAGAAATCGATAGTTTTGGCTATATGTGTATTGTGAAATTTGTATGGTGATTTTGTGTATAATTGTTATTTATTCGTTACTAATAAATTATATAAATTAATTACCAGATGGCAAACGTGGGTAATGAACCAGTTAACGAAGTTAATCAATCTGAACAACATCAGGAGGATCAATTTCTAAATAGAAAAGACATAGAAAATATCGTTGCTCAGGGAATAGCCAATGCTATTCCAGCAATAGTTGCTGCTGTTAGAAATCCAATCGAAACTCAACAAATCGTTCCTAGCAAATGTATTTCTGAAGATAACTTCAGTAATAGCGTAAACGGAGGCGGTAATCATACTAATCATGATAATGAACCACGGCAAGCTCCGCTCCCTAAGAAAATGAAAGCTGCAACGCCTGGTTGCACTTATAAAGAATTTCTTGCTTGTAAACCCGTTGAGTTTGCAGGCAATGAAGGAGCGACTGCGGCACTGCGTTGGTTAGAGAAAACCGAGGCAGTAATTGCAATAAGTAAATTGACCTGGACGATCAGGTCATGTATGCGTCCAATCTTTTTAAAGAAGAGGCGCTAGAATGGTGGAACACGGTGTTACAAGCTAAAGGAAGAAATAGGGCCTATGCTATGAACTGGGAAGAATGTAAGAGTCTTGTAGAAAGAAAATTTTGTCCCGAATATGAAAAAGATCAAATGGCAAATAAGTTCCTAAATCATCGTATGACGGGTGTAGATTGTCGCGGTTATACTTCGACATTCTTTGAATATGCTAGAGTGGTACCAACACTGGCTTCGCCAGAACCAGTACTCATTTCTCGCTATATTTGGGGACTAATTAGTGAAATCCGTAACATCGTTAAAGCTGCGAGACCTCGCACTATTGACGATACTGTGGAATTAGCTAATACCCTAACGGATGAACTGGTACGCACTAGAGATGAAAACAGAAAGAAGGAACTGGCTCAGAAAATTACTCAAGGCTTTCGTACGGGTAATAATAACAGCTTCAAGAGAAGAGGAGCAGGACAATCTTCAACTCCTCAATTCTGCAGGAATTGCAAAAAGAAACATTATGGAAGATGCAATATAACCTGCAACTTTTGCAAAACTGTAGGAATTCGTGAAGAAAGCTGCAGAAGAAAAACCATAATCTGCTTTAACTGTGGAGAAGCAGGGCATTTCAACACAGAATGTCCTAAATTGGTTAAACCAACAGACAACAAGGTCAAGCCAGCTGACGGAGCTACTAAGAAGAATGTTAGAGCCTTCTAATTAACTACTCAGGAAGCAGAACTGATTCCAGATGTGATAGCTGGTACGTTCTTAGTCCACAACATTTACGCCAAAGTATTATTTGACTCTGGTGCAAACCAAAGTTTTATAAATACTTCATTCTGCCAAACTCTTAACCTACCTTTAATCAGCATTAGGCAGATTTTTACAGTCGAAACGGCTGACGGGAATTCAGTTAAAATAGATAAGGTTTTGCAAAATGTAGAAATAAAACTTTCAGGTCATAAATTCTCTGCAAACCTATTACCTATGAAATTTGCCGAATTCGATGTTGTATTAGGAATGGATTGGTTAGTAGCCAACCATGCTCGAATCCTTTTTGACCAAAACTCCATAGAAATTAGTGCACCTACTGGAGAAGTAATCATGATTACAGGAGACAAACCACGAAAACCCATGAAGTTCATATCAGTAATGAAAATTGCTAGTTATGAACGGAAGCAAGGAATAGTATATATGATTTCAGTAATCATTAATACTAAGGGTAAAGAACTTAAGGAAATTCCTGTAGTCTCAGAATATTCAGATGTATTCCCCGAAGAATTACCAGGATTACCACCAAATAGGGAAGTAGAGTTTAGGATTCATCTAATTCCAGGAACTATACCGATAGCTAAGGCACCTTATCGGTTAGCACCCACAGAAATGTTAGAATTGAAAAAGCAATTAGATGAATTACTAAGTAAAGGTTTCATACAACCTAGTTCATCCCCGTGGGGAGCACCAGTGTTATTTGTAAAGAAGAAGGACGGTTCAATGAGAATGTGTATTGATTATAGAGAATTGAATAAGGTTACAATTAAGAAGCGATACCCATTACCTAGGATTAATGATCTTTTTTATCAACTTCAAGGAGCTAGATATTTTTCTAAGATCGATTTACGCTCTGGATATCATCAATTAAAGGTACAAGAAGAAGACATACCTAAAACTGCTTTCAGAACTAGGTATGGTCATTACGAGTTTACAGTCATGCCCTTCGGATTAACGAATGCACCTGCAGCATTCATGGACATGATGAATCGGATCTGTAAACCGTATTTGGATAAATTTGTAATTGTATTCATTGACGATATACTTATTTATTCAAAAAGTCAGGACGGACATTGTCAGCACTTGCATGCACTCTTAACTTTGTTAAGAAAAGAAAAGCTTTATGCCAAATTCTCGAAGTGTGAATTTTGGCTGCAAGAAGTGCAATTTCTAGGACACATGGTGAATCATGAAGGTATTCACGTAGATCCTGCTAAGATAGAAGCAATCACCAAATGGAAGGTTCCGCAAACAGCAATGGAAATTAGAAGTTTTATAGGTTTAGCTGGATATTATAGACGGTTTATTAAGGATTTTTCCAAGATAGCTGTACCATTAACTAAGCTAACCTGTAAAGCAACTAAGTTTGAATGGGGACCTAAACAAGAAGAAGCCTTTAGGATCTTAAAACAAAAATTAACCAATGCTCCAATTCTAGCTTTACAAGAAGGAACTGAAGATTTTGAAGTTTACTGTGATGCTTCAAAACTAGGATTTAGATGTGTGCTAATGCAACGCAAAAAAGTAATTGCGTATGCTTCAAGGCAATTGAAAAAGCACGAGGAAAACTATACGACTCATGATTTAGAATTAGGAGCCATAATTTTTGCCCTTAAAATTTGGAGACATTATCTGTATGGAAGTAAATTTACTATCTATACGGATCATAAAAGCTTAAGGTATATATTTGGGCAAAAAGAATTAAACATGAGGCAAATGAGATGGATGGAAATCTTAAGTGACTACGACTGTGACATTCGGTATCATGAAGGAAAGGCAAATGTAGTGGCAGATGCCTTAAGTCGTAAGTATCATGAGAAACAATGACGTGTTCGTGCTCTTAGATTAAATCTACAATTAGATTTAATGGAACAACTAAGGAATGTTCAAGAAACAGCAATTAAGGATGATGCTGAAGGAATGAAAGGATACTTAAAAGAATTAGAACAAGGAGCTGATGGAATTTGGAGATTCCACAAAAGTAGAATTTGGGTACCTAAGCAGGGGGGATTAAGAAATAAGATTTTAGAAGAAGCCCATAAATCTAGGTATACTATGCACCCAGGAAACAATAAAATGTACAAAGATTTAAGAAATAACTTTTGGTGGATAGGAATGAACAAGGATATAGCTCGATATGTTTCTAAGTGTCTTACTTGTTCACAAATTAAGGCAGAACATCAGAAACCCTCAGGTCTACTACAACAATCAGAAATGCCTGTATGGAAATGGGAACTCATAACAATGGATTTTGTTACTAAGTTACCCAAAACCAGAAAAGGTAATGATGCGATTTGGGTAATTGTGGACCGATTAACCAAATCAGCTCACTTTCTACCTATGAAAGAAACTTTTAGCATGGAAAGATTGGCAAAGTTGTATGTAGATGAAGTTGTATCCTTACATGGAGTTCCACTCTCCATTGTTTCGGATAGGGATAGTCGTTTCACTTCCCATTTTTGGACTAGTTTCCAAGAAGCAATGGGAACTCGACTAAATCTGAGTACTGCATATCATCCACAAACAGATGGGCAAAGTGAAAGGATGATACAAACTCTAGAAGACATGCTTCGAGCATGTGTGATAGATTTTGGTGGAAATTGGGACGACCATTTACCTTTAATTGAATTCTCCTATAACAATAGTTATCATTCAAGCATCGAAACTGCCCCATTTGAAGCACTATACGGACGTAAGTGTAGAACTCCAGTTTGTTGGGCAGAAATAGGAGAAAGTCAATTGTCCGGTCCTGAAATAGTACAAGAGACGACCGACAAGATTACTCAAATCAAGGAAAGATTGAAGACGGCTCGAGATCGTCAGAAGAGTTATGCCGACAATCGACGTAAGCCGTTAGAATTTCAAGTTGGAGACAAAGTACTATTGAAAGTTTCTCCTTGGAAAGGAATAGTTCGATTCGGTAAGAAAGGAAAGCTAAGTCCACGATACGTAGGACCATTTTCAGTAATCCAACGTATAGGACCAGTTGCTTATCGTTTACAATTACCAGAGGAATTGGCAGGAGTACATGACGTATTTCATATATCCAACCTTAAGAAATGTCTGTCTGACGAATCTTTGGTAGTACCTCTTCAAGATGTAAAAGTAATTGAAAAGCTGAAATTTGTAGAGAAACCTCTTCAAATAGAAGATAGAAAAATTAAGTTTCTCAAACACAAACGACTAGTGCTAGTTAAAGTTAAGTGGGATTCAAAGAGAGGACCAGAATACACTTGGGAGCTGGAATCAGAGATGAAGCGAAAGTATCCTCAATTATTCCAGTAAATCTCGAGGATGAGATTTTTATTAAGGTGGGGAGAATGTAACAACTCTCATTAAAAAGTCCTATTTATTACTTTAATTTTCCAAAAGGAAACCCTAATTGAGAAACCCAAGTGATTCTGCATAAACCTTAAAATTTCCAGAATAATCGGAATCAGGATCAGGGCCCCTAAAACTCAGGGGGGGGGGGGGGGTAAACCCTAATCGGTAATATCCTCACAGTTTGCTGTAGGAATTGAAATTCGTCGAAACGTGACTCACTAAGGCTATAAAAGACACGAACTTACCCTACCCTAAAAGTAACCTGTCGCGCCACGCGACAGGAACAAGAGGACCCCTCGCGTGGCGCGAGGGGGACGATTTTCTAGCTATAAATAGTAGGCTGTGGGACTTGAATTTCTGTGTTGATTTGACGTTCAAAGTCATTCGTACACTGAGTTATAGTAAAAATAGTCCAAAACACACACACGATTCACGAAGTGCTACCGCAATACAGGGTAATAACTCGATCGCTGCTACGATTCAATGTCCGATCGATTAAACTATCCAATGGATGTTTAAGTGCTGCCCACATTAGGGTTTATGCTTTGTCATTCGTCGTTAAATCGATGGATGTTTAAGTATCGCACTTTGTCATTCAATGTGAAGGTTTAATCTCGTGAGTTATCGTAAATGCTGTATTAAGTTACTAACCGAGTTGTGTGCATGTTATTAAATTTAGGTTAAAAGGCTAATTAGTAGGCCAAGCTCTGCTCAAATTAAATCTGCAATGTGAGTCATTCTCTTTTTATCAAAATTTGATTTAAAATCTTGTATATTTTCAAAGTTATAATTACAGTGATTAAGTATATGTAGTCACCAAATTACAGCCGGTATGTGGGGTATTGTGCACATTACTGTTGTTTTATCACTTTAGGTGGGTGAGCCTAAGTAGTGATATTCGTCACTATTGGGTGGCAGGACTCAATAGTGATATGACCATAGTCACCGAAACGAGTCGAGTGGCAAATACTGTGGGTAGTTGGCTGATATCAGAAACATTGTAATCTCTCTTAATACTGTAAATTATAACAAAAGAGTCGTTTTAGTAAAAAGAATGATTCACCAGTATTTCCCACTGACAAGACCTTTTTCAAACATGTTTCAGGTGGTCTGTTGTGATCCAAGAAAAGTGTAGTGAAGCACTACAAGCTTAAGGAAGTGGCTCAATATAAAATAAAGAAACATGTTTTGTAAAATAAAGATTTCTCCGTGAAATTTTGTGATTGTAAATTACCGGGAGTTATCCCAAGTTGTGAAATAAAATAAATGGGAAATTTGCAGTTTTAAAAAGATCCTGAAGAAAACTTCCGCTGTTAAACTCAATTAAATAAATACCACGGGATTTTCTGTCCCACGGCTCCTGAAACGGGTCAACCGGGTCGGGGGCCGTGACAAACACGATCTTGCATTCCGCTTGCTTGATCTAAGAATGTACAAAAACTTAAACTGGAAATTGACAGAAACTTCAAATACCCCACAGGTTAATGTCAAATCCGTGATTCCCCGTGAAGATCTGATATCCAGAATAACCAGTATTCTCCACAATCAACAACTCTTCATCGGAAAACAAATCATCCTGTAATGTATTCCGATCTCTGAAGCATTCGTCCACAATCAGATTCATCTCCTCAGAACATCTAGATCTCAGAAGCTATCATCCGCGATCACTCACAGATCTCCGAAGCCTTCGTCCATGATTAGATATAATTTCCTCGGATCATCTCGATCTCGGAAGCTTTCACCCACAATCAGATATCACATTCCCTAACAATCTGAAGTCGAAACCACCCGGATACTGTTGCAACGTCATGAATTTCAAAAATGCTGGAACATTTGACAAATCTTATTCCCCCTCATTTTTGCAAATTCTGACGTCTCTATCTCTGAATTCCCCCTCAAACTGAATTCAGTTTTCTTGTCTCATCTCCGAAAAACTTGACCATACCAGAATATAACAATATTCACCACCATTATCAGTTTTTCCATCTTTGCGGATTTTTAACAGTTTTGGCCCATAAATAGTCAGATAATTCAAAATATAACAATTCTGCACTGGTATCCTGACTACCCCACAATTTTCCACAATCTGTGATCGCATCATCATAATTGACATTGAAGCACCAGACGATGTCTCTGAACAAACCATCTCTTGGAGAACTCACTCGTCGTCGCGATCAAATACAAACTATTTTTGAAAATGTAATATGACAAAAACACTTATATATAGGATGTACCAGCGGCGTATCCACCATGTCTTCATCACACCACATTTTTTTATTTTTTATATAATGAATGCCTGACAATCCGGATGAAGTAGGTCCATTCGTCCGGATGAGCTGACCTTGAATCACTTTGACAGATAGCCACCTGAGTGTCTTCAACCGTCCGAATGGAGTAGGTGCCATCTGGATGAGGTTTCACCCATCTTTCCGGATGGAGTTGATGTCCATCCGGATGAGTGTTTACCCATCCATCCGGATCGACTTGAGGTCCATCCGGATGAGTTTCTTCAGTCCATCCGGATGAGTGCGTGCATCCTGATGGGTTCTTTCCCGAATGAGTCCATCCTTCCGGATGTGCCCATCCGGACCGAACTTCTTCGAAAACCTTAAGAACACTCCAAATCACGTTTTTGATCCAGAATCTTTATTTATGTGAATTTGATGATGAAACTTCACAGGAGTATGCGCGAATTAATTCCAAACAGATTGATGGCTTCAATTTCAAAATCCATCCATGAATCAACCTTTATTTTGATGATTTTCTCTGTTTTAATGTAAAAACTCCCGTTTAACCCAAAATTGTTGAGCTTGGGTGATTTAACCGATTGTTAGATCGATTAAATCGGTATCGTAGCTCTGATACCACTTGAGATTCCAGGATCCGGCGAGTTTGACGGAGCCTCGGTCCCGATACAACATGTTCGGTGCGTTTATTATTACTAAGAAAGGAGTAGAAGTAGAATATGACACCGAGCAGTCACTTATAATCTGGTCTCTGATTCACATCTAAAAGATTACATAACCGTGAGACCAGTCGGACAGCATGTCCCCTCTAGGATCCGAAAAGCTTGTCCAAATGGGAAACCCAACTCCTTACTTATAGGCAACAACCTATCCGGATGAGCCTATGTCCATCCGTCCGGATGGAATCCATCCGTCCGGATGCACCTTACACACACAACCTACATCCGGATGGGGGTTTCCGATTGGAATAATATTGTCTATCCGTCCGGATGGACTTTCTGTTGTCCATCCATCCGGATGGACTTTGATAGTATCATTACTATGTCCAACTTTCTCCTATTCTATACAATATTCAATACACGCTCTATCTAACTATTCGCACAGTGGCAGACGTACGAAATATGCACCAACAATCCCATCCCATGGCGTTACCAACTTCTTTCGACGAAATCAACGATTTTTTTGACACGGTAATGGTAACAACACAAACAATTTTAGAGGAAGAAGAAACCTCGTCCGAACTTAGAACAAAATAAGAGCCTAAATATGGATCGAAAAGGTAATTTTATTTGTTGTGTAATTTATATTTTTCTTGTGTTGTTAATAAAGGTTTGTGTAATTTTTATTTTGAAGTGTTGTTTATGTTTTGCAAGATTGTTTACATTTTGTAGTGTTGTTAAAAAAAATTAGTGTGATTTATATTTTGCTGTAATTTATATTATACAGGTGCCCACGATAGGTTGGTGGCGGATTACTTTGCCAAAAACACGGTATACATGGATGAAATGTTTAGGCATCGGTTTCGAATGAGTCGGCATCTTTTCTTATGTATAGCTAATGATTTGACAAATTTTGATCCGTTCTTCACATTAAGATGGGATGCTGGGGGTATAAGGGGGTTTACCACTTTACAAAAGTGTACGTCGGCAGTTCGTCAATTGGCATACGACACAAATAGTAATATGTATGACAAATATTTGAAGATGTCTGATAGAACTTCACGAGAGAGTTTGTGCAAGTTTTGCAAAGGTGTGGTCAAGCTATACAACAAGAGTTATTTGCGAAAGCCAATAAAGATTGACATCATAAAGTTGTATCATGCACACGAAAGTAGACATGTTTTTCCTAGAATGCTTGGTAGCATCGACTGTATGCACTGGCATTGGCATAGTTGTCCTAATGCATGGCGGGGTCATTTTACCCGAGGTGAGCATGGTTATGCCTCATAAATTCTAGAAGTCGTGGCTTCAAACGATCTATGCATTTGTCATGATTTCTTTGGTGTTCCTGGTTCGAATAACGACTTAAACATTCTTGGTTAATCGGGTGTTTTCGAAGACATCATTAATGGTACCGACCCTGATACTAGGTTTAAGGTTTTGGGAGTAGAATAAAAGCACATGTATTATCTAGCCGACGGAATATACCCAACCCATGCAACGATCGTTAAAACTATACCGCATCCATAAGATGATAAAAGAAAGAAATTTTCCAAATGTCAAGAATCTGCGAGAAAAGATGTTGAATGGCTATTTGGGGTTCTACAACAAAAATGACACATTGTGGAAAACCCGGCACCAACATTTACAGCCAAAAATTTGAGATATTATATGTACACTTGTATCTTGTTGCGTAATATGATCATCGACGACGAAGGTAACGCCGTATACGAATATGATGAAAACGACATTGATGAGAATGTTGTATGGGTTGATGAAGCGCAAAAAGAGTCTAACACGTGTAGGGGTGAGCATATTTAGGTCCGACCCAAAATTACCGGAAATAAAAACCGATTCTAAACCAAAACCGAGCCCGACCCGTTACAAGTTGGTTCTTAACGATTCATGTTTATAGGCATCTTCGATTTCGAGTCGGTTCTCGGTCTAGCACACCTGGAAAACCAAAATTGTAATAACCGAACCGATTATAACATATCTGAACCTAATCTTAATTCTAATATACACTGTTTGTTAGTTTTTATCCCAATCAACGAATGGGAAAAGCCCAATCCAAAATAACAAAAAGTCTGGCACATCACAATTAGGGTCATGATATATTAGGAAATTTATTTTGCTAGAAAGGCTAGGAAGTAATCTTGACCATCTATTAAATAACCAATAACTGATATTAAACGGGTGAAATTGAACAAAAAAAAGAGGCGCGTGAGTTAGTTTGAGAGTATTCTAGTCCATCCAAGTCAATAGTTTCTCTCTTCTCCAATTCCCCATCGTTTTTAAAACGTTAATAACTTTTTTCATACGGGGAAGATAAATGAATTGCAGTTGCTGGTTTTTTTTTTAAGATGGTGAGTTTTGACCAAAATGCCCCTCCTTATGTTTTTTTCATCTTTGCCACATGTCATCCTCCTATTGTTTCTTATCCTTCCTAGCGAAATTAAACTTCCTATTTGATTCTCTCCCTCACAATTAAATATTAACAAATTTAACAATCAGTAAATATCTAGGGTGTTCGAAAAAGCAATTCTGATTTGTTTTAGTCAACATTAGAATGAACCTTACGCTAATTCTGGTTTCTGGAATGAAATTTTAGTATAGCGAATGAACCTTTTTTCAAGCTATCACATGTTGATTCTGATTTTTATCACATACCTTTCTAATCAATAATCTAATCCCCGTGCCAATTTTGGATTTTGGAATGAAATTGATCGAATATGAAAATGGAGTGGAGTGAAATGGAAGTGGTGTAACTCTAGAATAAAATCGAACAGGAGGTGTAATGTCGGGTTCGATCTTTTGGTGGAAACCGAAAAACTTATTTTCTATGTAACCGATAACTGAGTGTCAGTGATCGGTTATATATTTTCAATAATTTCGGTTCTCGGTTCGGGTCGGGTAAACGCCGGGTCGGGTCGGTTAGCTCCTTTGCTCACGACTCACCCCTAAACACGTGGGCGTTATACAATGAGGCTACGCATAACCTTCTTCGTTCGGAATTGATCGATCATGTTTGGTATTCGGTCGGGTCAACAGCGACGAGTAGTTATCTTTTTATAATTATTCTTAAATTGTTTAAATACTTTTAACATGTACTATAATATCGCTATTTTAATGTCGTGTATTTTTATTATTTTAGCTATTAAATAAATTTATTTAGTTTTATTTGTTGTTTATAAAAATAAATTAGGGTAAATTACACTTTTCGTCCTTTATGTTTGTATCGGTTTACAATAGATAACCTTTAACTTTAATAATTACAGTCACAATCCTTTATTTGGAAAACTTATTACACCCTACGTCCTTTACCACTAACTTGGTTAAAATTTTCAGTTAAATCCTATCACATAAGGGTAGTTTAGTCTTTTTACCAATTTAATTAAATTAAAATTTAAAGCAAAGTTTTGATATTTACCCTCACCCCCTCCATCTCTCTCTCAACTCACACTCTCCCCCGCAACCCTCTTTAAAGCTGACATATCCAAAACCCAGATGATAAATCGACGGTGACAGAGTATAGGGCGGCGGTGGCCGGAATCGGAGGGCGGCACACACAAAATCGCCATGGGAATCTTTCTATATAAACAAAAATCACCCGCTCATTATACTCATTCACTTCACAGAAGATGGGGTCTTTGGGTTGGAGGATTTTCTGAAGATGATGAAGGAGGGGGAAGAGGAGGAGCTGCGAGAGGCGTTTGTGATGTATTCAATGAAACCGAGTGTGAATACACCCAAGAGTTTGAAGAAGATGATGGGGCGGTTAGGGCAGGAGACTACTGTGAATGAGTGTAAGATGATGAATTGATCTGAAGGTTTGATGTTAATGGTGGTGGTTTTATTTGCAGGGGATTTAAAGAGGGTTGAGGGGAGAGTGTGAGTTGAGAGAGAGATGGAGGGGGTGAGGATAAATATTAAAGCTTTGTTTTAAGTTTTAATTTAGTTAAATTGGTAAAAAGACTAAACTACCCTTATGTGGTAGGATTTAACTGAAAATTTTAACCAAGTTAGTGGTAAAGGACGTATGGTGTAATGAGTTTTCCAAATAAAGGATTGTGACTGTGATTATTGAAGTTAAAGGCTATCCATTGCAATCCGATACAAACATAAAGGACGAAAAGTGTAATTTATCCAATAAATTAAATTCAATAAGTTTTAAATAAAAATATATTAAAAAATAGGAAGTGGATGGTAATGGATCATAACCACATCATCTAGGGTTGTGGATAAGGATTGTTGATGAGGGTGGAGTGATGTAACAATGATGTGGAGGGTGGTGGTAGTGATTAGGAAAATCACCACACCACATAGCTTAGGAGATTAGTAAGTCGATAAATATATAGATTGATTATACCTTTCCCTAAAATCTTATGGGTGAAAAATAAATATAAGAAATCTCATATAGAAATAAAAGTGAACTTTTATATAATTTCCTTATAATTTTAGGATAAGGATAAGAATAAAGATTATCCCTTATCCATATATTTTTAAGGAAATCTAGAGGGAGTTCTTATATTAAAGGAAAATTATATATTTTTATGAAATAATATTTTTTTAGTTAAATTATTAATATGAGATTTCAATGCAGTTTAAGTCATTATCAAACCTACCAGTAATTTAATGCTTATTTTCTCTGAACCAATAGATTAAATGGGACCGGCCAAAAAATTTAATGACCTTTATCGTTTCTTCTGATGCTCACGTACCGATATAAAGCCTACAACACTTGTCCAACTGCACACAGTTTGCATTTCATGATGCTTTTCAAAACAAAACTATCATCTCTGAATATTCCGATGAAGATATATGCTTTTTATGTGTTTTCTTTGTGTTGTTTCCTGATTTTTAATAGAGTCCGTGTTGAAGCTTTCAGGAACCATACACGGCTACTGAATGTTTCACAGCCTTACCGGACAGCATATCACTTCCAGCCTACCAAAAACTGGATGAATGGTACAGTTTTTTTTGGTGGAATCCCTGTTTTTGTACTTTTTGCTAGTTTATGTTATATATAGTGGATTAACATATGTGTTTTGTTTCATTATCTTTCCTTGGTCTAATGTTTGTTCTATTTACATGCATGTTCAAATGGTTGCTGTTGGAATTTGCAGATCCTAATGGTAAACCCCCAATCTTTTATGTACTTCACATTGGTTTAGATTTTGTTTTCTAGAAATAAATAGGTACTCTTTTGTGATTACATGGGGTATCATTTTAAAACTTTTTGAAAAATGGGGCTGCCACACTTACAGGTGACATCTATAATAAGTCTTTATTTAAATTTTTCTTTTTGCATTTTTCATTTGATTTCGTTTTTTTTTCCTAATAACATCTAATATGTGATATTTTAAAAAATCTAAATACACAGATTTGTTTTATTTTTTTAATCTACGTTTCAATATAAGTTCTATATAATTTATTCAAAATAATTTTTAGTCTCGTAATATCAGAAAATGCTCTTTTTTTAATACAACTTGGCGTTCAATATAACTTATATCGATACGTAAAAAAACAAATATGTGTCTTTGGAGTTTTTTAAAATATTAGACATTACATGTTATTAGGAAAAAAAAAACAAAGATTAAATGCTTAAAAACTGAAAAAGAAAGAAAAAAAAGACATGGAGATGTCTCACTCTCAAGGACTGGCATACCCACTTGTGAAAAATTTAAAAATTGTATCTTATGTAATCACATTCTATGAAAAGTACTTGTTTCTAAAAAAAGTCATTCTTGAATCTTGATGGACCATTTGCCTTTTATTAATGAAATATGACACATAAAACATTTGGTGCATTTGGTTTGTTATTGATAACGCAGGACCAATGTATTACAAGGGGGTCTACCATTTTTTCTATCAACACAATCCATATGGTCCACTATGGGGTAACATGTCATGGGGTCATGCCATATCACATGATCTTGTCAACTGGGTTCATCTTGATATTGCTCTTGTACCAAACGAGCATTACGATATCAATGGGTGCTTTTCAGGTTCGACAACGATACTACCAAATGGTGAACCGGCGATCCTATACACAGGTGTTGATGCCAATTTACACCAAGTGCAAAATTTGGCATTTCCCAAAAACATATCGGACCCGCTACTAAATGAATGGGTAAAATGGCCACTTAACCCAATATTGAGTCCTCCAGATGAAATTGATCCATCCTTTTATAGAGATCCATCAACTGGTTGGATGGGTGCGGATGGAGAATGGAGGGTTGTTATTGGAACTCGGATTGATCATCAAGGAGCAGCTATTCTTTACAAAAGTAAGGATTTTCGCAGTTGGAATAGGTCTCTGAGCCCGTTTCCCCTTTCTAACATAACAACATTTTGGGAATGTCCTGAGTTTTATCCTGTTATTTGTAATGGGAAAAGCGGGCTTGATACATCAGTTATATCCGTTCAAGGGAAGGACATTAAGCATGTTCTTAAAGCTAGTTTTAATAACCAGGATTATTATATACTGGGAAAATATGATCCAGAAAGTGACCGCTACGATGTTGATGCTGACTTCATGAAGAGTAAAGAGTGGTTACGGTATGATTATGGGAGATTTTATGCTTCAAAGTCGTTTTATGATGGTGAGAAGAAGAGAAGGATATTATGGTCATGGGTTTGTGAAAGTGATACTGCACCAGATGCTATCGAAAAAGGTTGGTCTGGCCTTCAGGTAATAATCTAGACTTGTTTATCTTGCCATTTGGGGTGTGTCTAATTTAGTGACGATTATAAAAAGGTATGTTTTGGGGTGGGCTGGGCTGAAAAGCATAACTTTTTTTATTTTTTCTTTTATAAAAAAAGGTATGTTTTGGGGTGGGCTTTTATCTGTTTCTTTTATAAAAAAAGGTATGTTTTGGGGTGGGCTAGGCTGAAAAGCATACCTTTTTTATCTGTTTCTTTAATCTAATGATGATTGATATTATTATAAAATCTATATTATGACTATATTCATAGTGTAGCATTCTTTAATATGGCGGTTTAGGTGGTTAAACCCTTAAATACACTTTGAATAACTTTCAACATGTGTCACGTGTTCAACCCATTTGAATTGTTTCCCTTATAGTTTAATCTTTTAGCATAACCATTGGAGATAAAACATAATCTAAATCAACCATTTATTTTAATTTTAGACACAGTCTATATATGTAATTAATAACACGTTTTCAGACGATTCCTAGGAGCATCTGGCTTAGTAAAAATGAAGATCAGTTGGTGCAGTGGCCTGTCAAGGAACTAGAGAAACTACGAACACGAAAAGTGCATTTCAAGAATAAAAGACTCAAGGGCAGGTCCATGATTGAAATTTCTGGTATCACAGCTTCACAGGTGACTAAATCTAATCTTGTACTTATTCAGTTATTTGACTTCAAAGGTCAAACTACTTTACACATAGAAAATAAATACGGTTTTAGTTACTAATTAGATTATCAGTATAGCTTGTACCATGTATATCCGTTTAATTAACATTAAACAGACCAAAAATCATTTACACTATATTAGCTTTGCGGCTGAGATGAAGTTCATTTGACCTCATAGTCAACGGGTTACGCAAATTTCCATGACAGATAATTTACCTCTTGTTGTAGGCTGATGTAGAAATCACATTTAGTGTCTCAAATCTCAAACATGCTGAGGTGTTGAGTGCTGAAGTAGTTGATCCCCAAATTCTTTGTACACAAAAGAATGCTACAACAGATGGCAAATTTGGGCCTTTCGGTTTGCTGGTTTTGGCTTCGAAGGACCTTACTGAACACACTGCGGTCTTCTTTCGTGTCTTTAGAATTGCTAACAGTTTCCGAGTGCTCATGTGTACTGACCCAAGCAGGTTTATTTATTTTTATAAATAAAAAGCGATTCAAATGTGACTACAGAAATTATAATAGCTACAAAGCCACTTGATGCTGCATTTACATTGTTTTTTCTTCTTAAAATAGGTCGTCTTTAAAACCATTTATCGACAAACCCATCTATGGAGCTTTTCTTGCACTTGATCCTCGATACGCAAAGATCTCCTTGAGAACCTTGGTATTTTTATTACTAGTTTACAAATGTATATATTTTGTATGATTATATGTGCATTTAGAGGAGGCACTTTTTCTTTTTAATCATTTTGTTTGATTTACAGATAGATCACTCCATTGTAGAAAGCTTTGGTGGAGAAGGGTTGGCTTGCATTACATCAAGAGTTTATCCAGTACTGGCAGTTGGAGAACAAGCACATCTTTATGCATTCAACAATGGCACTCAGAGTTTGAGTATCTCAAGTTTAAGTGCTTGGAGTATGAAGAAAGCTCAAATTGTCTAATTCCGTAAGGAAAAGAAGAAAGCCTATTAAATAAACGAACCCATGTATAGTGTCTCAGATCCATTAGTTAAAACTCCATAGCGCTAAAGCACGAATCGAGGACCAAAGTGTGTTACGGAAAATTTTGCAATGAAAATTTGGTTTTGATATTGATAGTTGGTTGCTATGTATGCATGATTACCAGGCTCATATTCTGGGCATGATCAGTGACGAATCCAACATCTTTAGTCACGGGGCACAAAAAAAACTGATGTAAAAATAAACTTTATTAAACTTGTCAACAATAAATGTCATTAAAATATGTATTACAATTTCCCTCAATGTGATTTTATCTTTTGAAAGCAGTCGTGCAAAATTATCTTTATGATGTTCACTGCCGAAAAAACATCTTTTAACCGTTTGCGGTTGCAATGCACAAAACAATTGTTAGCTTTAATCCAAAATTATTATCCTATCAGCAAAATCCCAAGGAAGATTATCTAAATAAACTATATTAGGGCCTGAATATATACTTTTCGATTCACAAACCTTCCCATTACCCTTAGTCAAGAACAAGCAAAGAACATAAATTACACACGACAATTCATGATAAATCAGGTGACAACCGGCAAGTGCTCCCAATTTCAATAGGTTATAGTGTTGTCTGGTATAGAGAATAAATTATGTGATCGGGGGTTTTGAGTTGTATTGAAATTGTATTGAAAAACTTGTTTTAGGGTTACATAAGAGGGGTGTTTATATAGAACACCATGTTATGCATTAAGCCCCTACACTATACATTTAGTTTACTTTCCGACACTCCCCTTCAAGTTGAGTAGTGGGATCACCAATACTTAACTTGCTCAAGCAACTACTAAATACGTTTCCGTTAACGGTTTTTGTAAGAATATCTACGAGTTGATCTTTTGATGATACATATGGGAGCTCTATGATACCTTCCTCCAGTTTCTCCTTAATGAATGTCGGTCTACCTCCATATGTTTTGTTCGATCATGTTGGACTGGATTTTCTGAGATCTGTATAGCAGATTTATTGTCGCACATGATTTTGGTTACTGTAGTAGGAGGAAAGCCAATCTCAGTTAGAAGCTTGCGATCCACATAATTTCTGCTAGGCCACGTGCAGCCCCTCGGAATTCAGCTTCTGCACTAGATAGGGCGACAATTTTTTTTTTGCTTCTCCAGGTAACTAGATTTCCTCCGACCATGGTGAAGTATCCTGAGGTTGACCTTATTGTTCCTTTATCCCCTGCCCAGTCTGCATCTGTATATGTTTGGATTTCTGAGTGCCCATTTGACTTGAAAAGTATACCATGACCCGTTGTTCCCTTGAGATACCTGATGATTCTTAAAACTGCTTCCATGTGACTTGCTTTGGGCTGGTGCATAAACTGACTTACCACTCCTACTGCATAAGCTATATCTGGACGAGTGTGGGAGAGGTATATCAGTTTTCCCAACATTCGTTGATATCTCTGCTTATCTGCTAGTTCTACTCCATCTTCCATGTGTAGGCCGTGGTTAACCACCATTGGGGTGTCCGCCGGTTTGCACTCAATCATTCCGGTTTTGGCTAGGAGGTCAAGAATATACTTATCCTGACAAATAAAAATCCCTTGTTTAGATCTTAAGACTTCAATTCCGAGGAAATATTTTAACCTTCCCTGTTCTTTCATCTCGAACTCCGAAAAAAGTTTGTCTTTTAACACTGACATTTCCTCTTCATTGTTCCCTGTAAGTATCATGTCATCAACGTAGATAATTAAGCAGGTTACAAGATTGCCCCTACATTTCAAAAATAGAGTATGGTCAGAATTCCTTTGTTTGAAGCCATATTTCTTCATAGCAATGGTAAACCTCCCAAACCAAGTTCTAGGAGACTGCTTGAGCCCATACAGAGATTTCTTTAACCGACATATTTCTCCAGCCTTGAAATTCTCATTGAATCCCGGTGGGTCATCCATATAGACCTCCTTGTTTAGTTCTCCGTGGAGGAAAACATTTTTCACATCAAATTGATGAAGAGGCCAACCTTTATTGGCGGCTATTGAGAAAACAACTCTGATTGTGTCGATTTTTGCTACTGAGGAGAAGGTTTCAGAGTAGTCAATTCCATAAGTCTTAGTATAACCCTCTGCAACCAGTCGTGCTTTATATCTTTCAATTGTTCCATCAGGCCTGTGTTTGATAGAAAACACCCAACGACATCCCACTGGTTTCTTTTCTCCCATATGTTGTTTTTCTTGAGCGCTTCCATTTCGGTTTCCATGGCCTTTTTCCACTCTTTTGACTTCAAGGCTTCTTGAGTTGTAGGGGCGTTTGTTAAGAGCACAAGGCAGCGGTAAATGCTTTAGCTTCCTTAGACAAATTGCCAGTGGCAATGTTTGCCATAGGGTACCTAGACCTTGGAGCCACCTTTTCTGGTGAGTATCTCCGGTTGTCTCTGTTGCAACTGGTTCAACATGTTCAACAACTGGTTCAACTTGTTCAACAACTGGTTCAACTTGTTCAACAACTGGTTCAACCTGTTCAACATCTGGCTCAACTTGTTCTGTAGGTTCTGTTGTTGTCGGTTCTATGTGTTCCCCTGTTGTCCCATAGTTATAAGACATAGAACATTCAGGGTTCTCAGTATTTCTTACCTCCGGTATCATGTTGGATGGACTTTCTTCAGTTGTACTGTGCTTCGCAGATTGTGTGGTTGTGTTTGAATGTGACTGGCTTGAAGTACTATGATGGTCATCCATTGTTACTTCTTCAGATGGTGGAAGTTGAGTTAGCCAACTCAGAGTGTCTATAACATTTCCCCCTAACCACTGAGTTGGGTGTTATAAAAGTATTTTGTTTCAAGAAAATCACAATTCATTGTGGTGAATATTTGACGAGTTTTTGGATTAAAACACCGGTAACCTATTTGATCGATCCCGTAGGCAACAAATACACATTTCTCAGCACATGGACCAAGCTTGTTTCTGTTGGTTTTTGGTATGTGGACAAATGTTGTACAACTGAAGATTCGAGGTTCAAGTGTAAGAGTATGAGGAATACTGGCGGACTTAGACAGACAATCTAAGGGAGTCTTAAACTTAAGAGCTTTGGTGGGAAGCCAATTTAAGAGATACACAGAGGTTGCGACCGTCTCCGGCCAGAAAGATGTAGGTACATGAGATTCAACTAGGAGAGCTCGAGTCATTTCAAGAATAATGCGGTTTTTCTGTTCGGAAACACCGTTTTGTTCGGGGGTATGAGAACAAGAGGTTTGATAAACTAATCCTTTGGTTTTAAAGAATTGTTTCATGGATTTATTGACAAATTCCCCCCATTGTCGGATCGAAAGATTTGAATTTGGGTTTAGAACTAAGTGTGAATCATAGCATAAAACGTGATAAATTTCTCCTAAACTTCGGCTTTGTTTTTTAAAAAATATACCCATGTCATGCGAGTGCAATTATCCACGAATAGTAGAAAGTACCGAAAACCCTACCCCCATAACAGGAGCAGGGCCCCACATATCAGAATGAATTAGTGAAAAAGGTACACCAACTTTCGTATTTCTAGATTTAAATTGTTTTCGATGGCTTTTAGCGCGAAAACAGGTTTCACAATCTATTTTACCATTTGAAGGGAAGAGTTTTGGAAACAAAATATGCGAATAACCGGTGGATGGGTGTCCCAAAGGTCTATGCCATAGCCACGCTTCCCGGTTTTCAGTTCCATTTACCAACATCACAGTACCCTGTTGAGCCACTTCATCCATGTAGTACAATCCTTGGCGCTCACTACCACGTCCAATAATAACACCCGTCCTGATATCCTGTAGGAGGCAAAAATTAGGATGCATTAGTACCGTACAATTTAATTCTTTGGTAATATGACTAATTGAGAGTAGTTTGTGTGATAATGACGGAACATAAACGCAATTTGGTAATTTCATAGTTGGTGAAATTTCAATTGTTCCTCCTCCTATCACTTGCACTGTTTCGTTGTCTGCGGTATGGATTTGAGCTTTTTGAGGTTTGGTCATTGAGCGTATGTCCAATGGTTCAAACGTCATGGTGTTAGTGGCACCAGAATCAAATATCCAATAACTGTTTTTTTCATGATTGATTGCCCTAATTTTATTTTTTTGGTAAATGCGTTGTCTTTACGAGCAAAACAACCCTGACCCGTGTACAAATACGTTGGACACTTGAACTCGCGTTCAAGATTTATCAACTACGCTGGAAACAAATATGCTGGGAAAATTAAATCTGTCAGAATAACAACGCAGAAACGTTGTCTTACCGACGTATTTATTAAATACGCCAGGTAACTTGAACTTGCGTTCAAGATTTAAGTTGCCGGGAAACACAAATCGCTACTGATGGACAACATCGTTATCTAACCGGGCGTATTTATCAAATGGTTGTGGGTATCAAATACACTAGGGTACGGGCGTATTTATCACAAAAACTGCGGCTGTGCTTAGGGTTCACCAGATCCAGATGCAACAAGGGTTTTCAAGGAAGTGCAATGATAAACAACTGATAAAAAGCTTCTTGAGAAATACGCCCAGAACTTCAAGGCTAGACTGAATCCTCCAAGAACATGGCTCGGGTATTTCTTTTGTTGCAGCGGCCAGATTAAATCCGTCAACTGATGAACTGATTTTGTGAGAAGAACTGATGAACACTGATGAACTGATTAAATGCGCCCAGAAAATAGAGTTTCTTGTAACCGCGGCTAGGGTTTCTTGCAGTGGTGGAAATATATTGGGTTCTTGGAATTTGGTCAGATTTTTGGAGTTGATTTTGGTTTTGATTTTGGGTTTTTTTGGTTTAATTTTGGTTTTTGTTGAGATTGATTGTAGATGATGAACAAAGTGTTCATGGATCAGAAACTCTGCTATGATACCATGTTGTCTGGTATAGAGAATAAACTCTGTGATTGGGGGTTTTGAGTTACATTGAAATTGTATTGAAAAACTTGTTTTAGGGTTACATAAGAGGGGTGTTTATATAGAACACCATGTTATACATTTATCCCCTACACTATACATTTAGTTTACTTTCCGACGTATAGATAGCTAATGTTTGAGAACAATTTGAATCAATAAAGGTATAAAATCTCATAATTAATTAAAAAACTATACATGTTATTTTGAAATAAAACTCAAACCTTTTGAATTGAAGTAGCAGTAGATAAATTACAAGAATTTTTTTTGCACTTCTTGTTGATGTAACTTTCAACTATCAAAACTTTCGAAGGGGACCAGCAAATGAGAATAGGAAAATTTTCATTGATAACTTCCTCTCTAGTCTTTTTTAATGGCGGGATATTCAAGACGTGAAATATGATATGTTGCAGTGTTTTCAACACTGCGCTTATGGTATATCTCGATGTCGAATTCTTGAAGAAGAAGGATCTAGGGAATAATGCGCGGTTTTGCATCATGTTTCTTAAACAAATAACGGATGGCAACATGATCAGTGTAGAAGATAGGTTTTAAAAGAACGAGGTAGGATCAAAACGTATCCAAAGTAAACACCACAACCAGTAGCTCTTTCTCTACAGTGATGTAATTCTCTTGAGCATCGTTTAGAGTCTTGATGGCATGGTAGATGGGGTGAAAGTGCTTTTCCTTCCTCTTTCCCAGAACTGATCCTCCAGTGAAGCTGTTGGCGTTGCACATAATCTCAAACGGGAATGTCCAGTCAGGAGCAATCATCATCAGAGCATTAACTAATTTTCCTTTCAACAAGAGAAATGCTTTCATGCATTCATTGTTGAACTCAAATGGGGCATCCTTTTCAAGGAGTTTAGTCAGTGGTCTAGAGATTTTTAAGAAATCTTTTATGAATCGTTTGTAGAACCCTACGTGACCAAGAAAACTCCGAATGGCCCTAATAAAGGATGATGGAGGTAATCTAGAAATGGTGTTGATCTTTGCGCGATCAACATCCATTTTTGACGGTTTGCCCCGTTTATCAATGTTCTATCATCATTGACGGTTTGCTAGAGTCTACTAGTTCACGCCCGATCCTATCCAGGTACGGTGTGAGGTTAGTGAGACCTAATAGCGCTATCAACTAATAACCCGTTCGCCAGGCTAGGGACTTCCGTGATAGAGTTTCGTTTAGTATACTTGTTGCATCTAATATAAATATTGATTAACCGAGCATCCCTCACAAGGAGATAACGTTGTTTTTAGTTCCGTTTCCCAACCATCGGGAACGCATGCCTTTAGTAAAAGTTGTGAACTCACCTCGGTTTGCTCGGCAAACAGTTTACTTGATTAGGTTTGCTTGTCAACCACGTCCTATTATGGTTACCAATATAGGACATAGGTTAGGTTTGAGTACAAATAATTCACGTATATCCTACACGTATCTAACACTTAGCATGCAAATTATACTAGCATGTACAGTATTGGGCCTATTCTAGCATGTGAACACTTAAACAGTGACAGTAACACACAGTCCAACACATGACATCACATAGTGTGGCCCAATAACTAAGTTAAGCAGTCCAGTCGAAACCAGGTGGTCTCGACTCGAGATCATGAGGTCTCGAGTCGCAACCAAGAGGTTTTGAGTTGCAAATAGAAGGTCTCGAGTAGTGAACATTTGAGTCGAAACTCTAAGATCTCGAGTCAGGTCTCGAGTCCCTGATGTGCATGTCCTGGTTTCGATTCGTAGCCACTTAGTGGTATCGAGTCGCAACCTCGTGATTTCGACTCGCAACCACCGATGAAATCACTAGTGGAATCCTTCTAGAACTTTCACCAACTTTTGTACTATCCAATCAGATTTCATGAGCATGTACTGTCCAATCAAAATTCACTAACATGTCCCCAATATTCTACACTAATCAAATCATATCAAAATAACAATTTTTCAAATATTCATTCCACCTACAAACAGTTCATCATTTAGGTTTTTCATATTCAATAAACACATTCATACCTATTCAGTGCACAATTTATGAATCATCAACAGTCCCTAACACTAGCATACATTTCACCAAAACAGGAACATGTATACATACAATCTAGATGTCATGACAACCTTGCATATCATCATCAACACAACATTTGTCCTACACTTTCTAACATGAATCAGCTAGTCATGAACATACTAAGCTATTGAAGGGGTAAGGTCCTAAAAACCTCGCATTAAGTACTTGTGACCATACCACAACATCAACCTTCTAACCTTCTTAAGACCTTGAGCGGCCGTGCACTGGTCCAACAAAGAGAGCTTAGAGGAAAAACAGCAGGCAACGCCTGCGCACCAAAAGGAAGTTAATAAATCCTTGCGCCCCTCTCCATAACAAACAGGGATAAAAATACCAGTTAACACTCCCGCCTAAATAATACCTAGACTTGGATATTATTTATTTCACTGATACCACACAGTAAGGAGTCACATCGGATTATGGCAATAATCTTCTAGAAGACTCATTCGTGCACCACCAGACGGTTATAACCGTCTAGGACACGCGTCATCATCCCAGGCAACCCTGAAATCACGATGATGGCATGGAATTGGAGAGAAATCTCCACTTGCCCACTTTCCACGTGGAAACACCCCAGCCATTGATCAAGATCGCGATCCGTGTGTTTTCACAATCCGATCAAGAGAATTAACGGAGGGAAAATAACCACTTACGGGGTTAGCATCTTCTGTTAATACTTCAACAACGAGTTTTCCCACCCAAACTCTCGGCTATAAATATGAGAGTAATTCAGGTATGAACTTTAAGTTACACTCACTTCGTCAATACCTCTTCTTCTTCATAAACACATACTTATTCTCACACCGGAGTCGGGTTACGGAGAGAACCTCCCTTCTCCCCGTAACGAGGCTATCGGTGTTCTGTTTTGCAGTATTCACCGGAGAAGAAGACTTGTCCCTTCGAATCAAATGAGAGAAAACCACCCTTTTTATGCAGAACCTAACCCCCTGGATAATTTGATTCCGGTCATTTATCTAGTGTTTCTTCAGCTATCCATATCAAAATGTCCCTCGGTTTGCATCTTTTAGCAAAGAAAAACCTCATCAATCATTTAATCATTCAAAACAAGTAGCACCATTATGCAATTATAGTCACCTAAACATCTTAGCAACATTAAAGCACTAACTGGCTTGAAATCAGAAGTGTGAGGGTGTGGAGAATCGATGAAGGAGCTTCCAAGTGATGATCACAAGCTGAACCGAGAACCCTTTGTTGTCGCCGGTTTGATCCGAGAGGAGGATGAGATGTTTAGGCTTAGGGTTTTGTCTAGAGAGAGAAAGGATGAGAGGGGAGTGAGTGTGGATGAGGAATGTTGGGATTTTATGCAAATGATTGTTGCCAATGGTGGCAATGTCGGCTAGGTCTAAGGGTTTTATACCCTTCAAAGGCGGTGCACCCCAAGGGGGTTTCGAGTGGGCTAAAAGGGTTGTGGGCCGACTGTTTCGGGTCAGCAGGTACCGAGTCTAGACCGGGTGGTCTCGAGTCGGAACCTTGCGGTTTCGGTTCACATATTATTCACACATATGTGTATATATCACACATGTAACACAAAAAAAGAATTTTTATAACGCAGAGAGATAAACCACAGATTTTCATTTAATAATATTATATAATAGTATCATACAATAGAGCTTGCTCGGGAAAACCCGAAGTGTCACAAAATGGGTGTAAATTGATATAGAAACATGTGCACTTTTACTTATATAAGAGAGTAATATGTATGAACCAATAACAGTTCATCTATTTTATAAACGCTTTGCATTCATGATGTCTGCGGCGCAATGTGTGCGGGCATAATTCTAGTTGTCATTATTTATTTGTAATATATTATAATGCATTTAACAAAGTTTAAGTAATTACAACCATTTACACTTACGATACAATACTTAATGAAATTTAAGAAGGTATAATTGTCTTTATACATTATACCAATGTTTTAAAAACCGGTAAATACCGGCCGGTTATACCGGTATTACCGTTTCCAGATGTAAATTCGGTACGAAACACACTGGTAAATAAGTGAAACGGTATAAGGTTTATACCGGCGGTAAAATTGGGTATACAGATTTGAAACGTAATACCGGTACCGGCCCAGGGTTTTTTTAGTTTGGGTTGTTACTTATTTTTATTATATATGTTACTTATCTTACTTAATTTTTATATATTATGATTATTCGTTACTAAAAGTTCTTATTTAATATTGTATGAAACGAAAATAGTTATCCTCTAGTTGATGAGGATGGCGATAATAGTGAATTTCATATTTTATGCAATGGTGAGGTTGATGTATTTAACACCCAATGGCTTAAACCTATTATACACTTTCATTTAAAAGGGCTTGTTGGAAAATTGGATGATTTTCAATTATCTTTTGGATTATTTTTTATTATGGATTTACTTTTGGATCATCTTTTAATATGTAATCATGCATTTTTGGATTAACGTTTAAGTTGATGTTGAAATTTATGAAATTATAGAGTTAGCTAGTCAACCCGGTTGAACCGCTTGGTACAATCTGGTTCAACCAGTTGAACCACTTTTTAGCCTAATCTGGTTTGATTTAAAAACCGGTTTTTAAAACAATGCATTATACATGAATATAAAATTGAACGATGGATATTAAGCAATCAAAGAGTTTTAATATTTTTTGCATTACTTGAAATTAAGCAATCAAAGAGTTTTATTATTTTTTATTTTCTTGTTGTGTAACTAACGAAGCCTAAGGTCAATTGATTATCTTTTAGAAAGTATACGATTAGGATGTGTTTTCAATTTTTTTACTCATCATACTTGTAATGTTGTTATTCTTACGGTTTAACCGTAACAAGGATGACATTTTATTATTCGTTGTCTTTAATATCTGGGACATAATTATTTATAGTTTAAAAACCCTAAAATAATTAATATTGTATTATTATGTCGGTTTTAGGGGACGTATTTACCTCGAAAAGTAGATTGAGCCTTAACGACCACTACAAAAAAAAGTCTATTTAGTGGCACACACTTCTAATGGCATTTAGCTTTTGTGCCACTAATTTAGGTTTTAGTGGCACTTTATGTATGCCACATTTGCTTAACACACATTTTTAGTAGCATTTAGTTCTTATGCCACTAAGTTAGAGTTTTAGTGGCACTTTCCACATGCCACTAAAATTTTTGATAACTTTTAGTGGTACTTTACATATGCCACTATTTTCTAAGTGCTTCAAAATTCTAAAATCTTCTCTTTTCCCTTCTTGAAGCACTTTAATAAAACTAGAATTAATTTTCCCAGCGTTGCAGGGTCAGGATTTTATAGTGATTTGAGAGTACTGAATTTCTATGGCCCTATATTATCATTAATCATAGCTCACAATCAGTGACCTAATCAAACATCATTGTTCGTAATCGACCAGCGATGTGCCTAAAGGACCATCAATGAGCCTCACCGAATTTAAATGACGATAATTTCAGTTTTAAAATAAATATATATTTCCCGATTAATTGATTTCTAAAATCTTTTTTTTTTTTGCATACATTATTTTGGTTTTCCTCTAAATATGATTTAATCTTTAAATTTTTATGCATTACTCTAGATAAATAACCCAACAGAGAATTTATATATTTAAAATTTTAAATTAATTCAATAAAAATGTATATATTTAAAATTTGAAATCAAGATTAATATTTAGATAAATGGAAATATGAAATGTGTAAAATAATTGATTTATATTTCTCAAAGTTAACTTTTTAATTTGGTTCTGATTCTTAAAACAAAAATTGGGCGGCAATTTGGATTGAAACATTTTATTTTCCCTCTTTCTCATTATCAAACGACTTGTTCAATAGCTAGAAGGATTCAAGCGCCGGTGATCGAAGGGATGACGACCATAAGGGTTACGATTGGTTAGTTTAGTAATTGAATTAGGTTTTCATACTTGAGTAGTCTCAAAACCACGTTCTTCTCCAACCTCCTACTCACCCTCATCATCTCTCTAACATCTTCTTCAAACCCTACCAAATCACCATCATCTTCAATCTCATCCACATCGTTAACCACCGCTAACTCCGTCCTCACCCACCACGGCTTCCCAATCGGTCTTCTCCCCACCGGCGTATTCCCATACAACCTCAACATCACCACCTGCGAGTTCTCCGTCGACCTAAGAACTCCCTGCCGCCTCATCCTCCCCCCTGACAACTATCTCGCCACCTATTCGAAGAAAGTCACCGGCAAGATCGTTGAGAATCGGATTGCCGAACTTAAGGGGATTAGGGTTAGGGCTTTTTTCCAATGGTGGGGGATTACTGGAATTAAAATTAACGGTGATGATCTTGTGTTTGAAGTTGGGATGGTGACTGTTAAGTATCCGGTTAAGAATTTTGATGAGAGTCCTCAGTGTGAGGGTAAAAAACACTCGTCTTCTTGAAAGGTATATGTGTGTTTAATTTATATGATATTGACGATTTTAATTTGATATGAGTTTGTGTAAAGATAGTGTCTTTTTGGAAGGTGTAGATGTGTTGAGTGACTTGAATTTGTTTGATATGATGTAGATTATAGTTTATGTTAATATTTTTCAGTGTGTGCTTGAGTGATGTCTACCCAGAGTATGCAAAATTGCCCAAAGGTGATTACACTTTACAACTGCACTTGAGGTATGGTTTCCTCCTCTTAAATGAATGTGTATAAAGTTAAATAGATTATGAGCAATTAATGAGTTGCTAATTTGTTGGATTTCAGGCATGAGAATGTGTCCTACTTGGAGAAGTTGAAGCAGTTAGTGTTGTTCATTGAAAGAAAATTGGACAAGGTAGTGACGACTATTGTTTTCATTCATGCATTATCGTCTCATGTTTATTTTTGGTACTTAACTTTTGTATGTTTTTGGCTTTTAATGTTATAGGAGGCTGTGCAATTGAGCTTTTATACTCAACCAGATGGTCCAGTCATGGGTACTGGTAGTTACAGTTCGTCAACATTAGACCCTGGGTTTGTCCTCTCCCATCTTTCCCCCTTCATCTTCGTATGTTTAGCATTTAGTGACAAGTATTTTTTTTATCTTATAGATCAAAAGAAGCCTTTTACATAAGACCTCCCACTAAGGACAAACTTCCAAAGGTAAGCTAGCAATTCACCCAATGTTTCTTTTTACCTTTATTTTATCAATATCAGATATATATTACAATACTTTATTTGTTACAGAACTCTCCTGAAGGGTCTGTACTAGTTAGAGCAATTTCATATGGTAAGCCTTCAACTGTGGTGTCGGATCAGGCAAATGACCCTGAAAAGAATCCGACGTCGTATCAGATAACTTATCTAGTCCCACGAACTAAGGTTAGTTACAATCTGTTAGAATTAATCTTTTTTATTTTATCATATTAGTAAACTTTTTATTTGTTTGACAGGCTGATGAGGATAAGGGAAAGAATTCTACTTTCAAGACTTCCACAAAAAGTGTGTCAGAGCGTTTAGAGGAAGAGGTATTAATAAAATTTGAAACATTTTTTTAGTAATTTTGGTTCCTAAAGATATAAATTTATCGTATTTGTGGTTGACCAGGTTCGTGATGCAAAGATTAAGGTCCTTGCAAACCTAAAACAAGGCATTGAGGACGAACGAGCAGAATGGAAAAAAATTATCCGTCTCACTCAAGTTTTTATTTTGGTTGAGTTTGACTTTATTATAAGATAGACAGGCAGCAGTTACAGCAAATTTGCTTTGACTTAATGTTTTTATTAGCAGGCGGAATATCCGAATTACACTCCCTTGCTGGCCCAAATATTGGAGGGACTGATATCCTAGGAAGTGGAAGATAAAGCACACCATTATGAAGAGGTAACAAATGCCACGTTAACGTCCTATTTTATAAGAAAGTATTTTCATGGTTTCGTTGTGGCTGGCAGATAATTGCTGCAGCAGATGAGGTTGCTGACAGTATCGACACAGAAGAGCTGGCAAAGTTTCTTTCCATCAATGGTGATGCTGAAGAGGAAGATTTCACGGTACAACTGCTCTACTCTCACCACTTACACTCACTTACTTCAGCAACTGTTTGGAGAACGGTGAATATTCTGTTCAACTTCATTTTGCAGAGATCCAGTTCACTAACGATAGTACGTATAAAAGTCTGTGCAGGCGGATATTTGATATCTATATTCAGGTGATAAGCGTATGATATTCGCTAACATCCGTTAGACGTTAGATACTATATGTGATATCACAAGTGCTAAATGAGTTGTATACTTGTTTGTGATTTAGGGACGACGGGTTAGAAGAGATTTTAATATTGCAGATGAGGCGGGTGGTGTTGGAAGGCCAGTGGTCATGCCATTTAACGCTAGTGTGACGGATAACATCTTGGAGATCCGGTTGTGGCGAAGCAGCTTTCATCTCGGTTAAAGCAGGGAAACCGCGAGTTCTTGACTGAGATTGGTGTGATTTCGTGTTTACAACACCCGAATGTTGTTAAACTTTATGGAGGTTGCATTGAAGGAGATGAGTTGTTGCTGGTTTATAAGTACATGGAAAATAATAGCCTTGCAAATGCTTTGTTTGGTGAGTGTTTATTGGTTATTGATTTTCTTGCAAGTTTGACTTTTGAGGTCAACAAATACATTTTCAAATTCAATGCTAACCTGGTTTTTGGTCAAACTGCTAACATCAAATTCTTTCCCAGTTCCGATACATGTAAAATACTAATAAAAACTTAAATTCAAGTTTACTTTCTTTGCCTTAAAGAAAACCTATTACCTATTATTTTGTAAATATAACTTTGTGTTCACGGTCTACTTCGGCCGTTTTTATGAAAATTTTGTGCATGAAATTAACTACCGTTTTAAGGAAAAAACGACAAACCATACCAGTTGGGTTGGGTAAGTGGGTTGAACCGACTGATTTTAGCGATTTGGCAGTTTAACCTGTTGAATCAATTCTTATATGATTTTTCTTCCCAGTATCATCAAGTTGTATTAACTTTTTTTTAAACGATAATAGGTTATGAATATTCCAAGTTTCAAGTTAAACTGCCAAACCGAATTGTATAAATATTACACCGACCGAACAGGCCGGCTTTCTATTAGTTGCAACCTTGATTTTTTTTGTCCTTTTGCTTTCAACTTTTCATAGCTTTAGCTGCAATAGTTGGTTGGTCTACAAAATTATACTGTTCGTAAAGGCGCTTGAAATATGTCAGCCAGCCTTCTGGTTTTAGATACTTATATTGTAAGTCCTATGTGCAGATTCTTCTATTTTCAACAATGACTATGCTGCTTGATGTAATGGAGGATTATTTGTATTGGAAACAGTACAAGTACCTTCGCTTAGATGGACATACATCTGATGGAGACCGTGGGGCCTTAATTGATCAGTTTAACAATCCAGGATCATCATTTTTCATATTCCTGTTTAGGTGATTGGCCTTTTTGTTAGTTGAAGATTCTCTAGAGTGATGATCTTAAATCTTTTAATTTATTTCTCATATTTCATTTTTTCTTATTGATTTATGTTTTTTATTTAATTTATTTCTCATATTTCATTTTTTGTTATTGATTTATGTTTTTTTATGGCATCTGGTTGTATGCTTGTATTTACGCTGAGCATATGTCCTTGTGATCCCTAGCATTCGCGCTGGAGGTGTTGAAGTGAATCTTCAAGCTGCGGATACAGTCATCATTTTTTACATAGATTGGAATCCACAGACAATACATATATGGAGGATTATCTGTGTTTTGTTTTTGTAGGATGATCCCCTATTTGTTGCTGCCATACAAGATGGGAAGATATTAGTCTCTAGTTTGTGGGTTGATCATAGTTTTGATGTCAGAGCGCCTGTGGATACAACCTCGGTTAGTACGCAAATCCGATTGGTTTTAGGTTACATTATGAATCTATTCAGGACTAAGTTACTGGTTTGTAACCAAGTATGCGCATTTGTATTTTTATCAGGTAATGTACGTACCGGTGAGAGATTTGAATGGGATTCCAGGTGCAACGTCACTAGTTATATGTTTGACAGGATATCAACATGAAGATCGAGAGGACATTATGGTGATGTCAAAAGAAGTAAGTTTGCTTTTTATTAACTACTCTTACAACTTTGATAGCTATGGTTATCCGATCTAATCAATTTAACATGAATTGTGAAATTTCAGGTTAGCGACAATAAGTAGTAAGTGCTGGGAACTATGAAGTGGAAGTATGACTACTAAGAAAACGTTAACACGATGATTATTTAACTCGCATGAAGATTGTGAACGAGATTCATGAACACAATGAAGTTTTGAGTTTTTATTCATACACTTGTTAGTTTATTTGGGTTATATGTTTGATCATTAGACTTAGATCGACAATTATTAGACATTTGGAATCTTTGGAAGATTGATTGAACTTTTAGTTGAAGTGATTATTTTATGATTTCTACATTTTACAATTTTGTTTTTATTTTTAATGTAAATAAATGATAATTGTAATTAATTAAAATTAATATGATAAACGTCAATGGCATTTAATTTGATGTGATTTTTGTGGCAAAAAATATGTGCCACTAAAAGCTCAAAAGTTTGTACTGGCAGATAAAAAAGTGCCACTAAAAGCCTAAAAACTTTGTGCGACACATTGAAAAAGTGCCACTAAAAGGATTTAGCGTCAGCGCTTCTTGTGGCACATTTTTTGTGTGCCGCCCATTCTTACCAGGTTCTTTAGTGGCACTTTCTTGTTTTTCTGTGGCACTTTTTGCATGCCACTAGATGGCATTTTTTTTGTAGTGGACAAATCAACCGAACGCTTTATTTAATAAAATACAAATTAGTTTAAGAGACATATTATATATAAAATTTGATAACGATAATGCTAATAATAAGATAAATTTAAGGTATTTGATTTATAAACTACTAGCTTATCACCCGTGAATACTCACGGATTGTGAATCTTTTAATGTAAAAAAATAAATATACATATATATTAATAAATGAAAATTGCATGATGAATAAGGTAGATTAATCAATGATAACAACGTTTGTAAAATTAAACAGTTATAAAATGTAATACTGGCAAAAACAAAGTTGTTTATAATTCGTAACAGACATAGCTAAAAGAATATTAAATAACTTAAGCGGCAACTTCTTCATTAACTTCTTCTTTAACACGTGCAAGACGTCAACCAAAGCTTCTGTCCCTTTCAAAAACATCATATCAAACTTTGACTCTGAAATCATGTCGAAGACAATAAAGTGTTCATCTTGAATTTTCATGTCTTCTTTGATGCGATTCCATCCGGTAGTCATATAAATATTTTGACCATGTTTTCTCATAACAACCAACCATGTATGGTTAGGAAAAGCAGTTATAGTAACATGTTTTGTAGGTATTATGTTCTTCATCTTATGATGAACAAACAATCTATCGATAAGCTACAAGTAAAAAAAAAGTACTTTATATTAAAGAAAGTTTTATATATTTTGTTAAATACTAATATAGTACATACTTAAAAAACAAATAATATAATTACCAAATAATCTTTATGTTCAGAGAACTAGGAGGTTTTCCTGTTGGTGCATATTTCGTATGTCTGCCACTGTGCGAATAGTTAGATAGAGCGCGTGTTGAATATTGTATAGAATAGTGAAAAGTTGGACATGTTTATGTATTGTCAAGATCCATCCGGATGGATGGACAGCAGTATAGTCCATTCGAATACCCCATCCGGATATAGGTTATGATATTGTAAAGTCCATCCGGACGGATGGACACAGGTTGATCCGGATAGGCTGATGCCTATAGATAGGGAGTTGGGGTTTCTATTCGGACAAGCTTTTGGTACCCTAAGGGGACATGCTGTACAACTAGTTTCGCAATGCTGTAACTGTCAAGTTATGAATAGAAACCAGATTATAAGTGACTGCTCGGTGTCGATTTCTACTTCTACTCCTTTCTTAATAATAATATCGAACCGAACCGGTCGTATCTGGACCAAAGCTCCATCAAACTCGTCGAATCCTGGAATATCAAGTGTTATCAGGGCTACTTTACCGATTCAATCGATCTAACAGTCAGTTGAATCACCCAAGCTCATGAATTTTAGGTTTTGAGGGAGTCTTGACGTAAAACATAGAAAAATCATCAAAATAACGGTCAATTCACGGATGGAATTTGAAATTGAAGATTTCATTATGTTCAGAATTGATGCGCTCACAATCCTGTGAAGTTTCATCATGAAATTCACAGAAACAAAGATTCTGGATCGAAAAATGTGATTGGGAGTGTTCTTGAGATGTTCGAAAATGTTCGGTCCGAATGAACACATTCGGATTAGATGGACCCATCCGGATGGATGCACTCATCCGGATGGACTACAGACACTCATCCGGATGGACGTCAACTCCACCCGGACAGATGGGTAGATACTCATCCGGATGGACAATTTCAGATCCGGACTCATGGATTCCATCCAGACGGATGAAGACACCCAGGTGCTAAATGTCAATGTGATTCAGATCAGTCCATTCAGACAGATGGACCTACTCCGTTCGGACGGATGGGCATTATCATCATGAAAAATATAAAAAAAATGAAAAAAAAAACAGGAGTGTGATGTGATAAAAACATAGTGGATACGCCGCTGTTATTTCCTATATATAAGTGTTTTTGTCATGTTACAATTCAAAAAGAGATCGGATTTGATCGCGACGATGAGTTGAGTCTCCATGAGATGGGTTTTTCGAAGACATCGTCTGGTGCTTCAAAGTCAAACATGATGATGCCATCAAAGATTGTGGAAAATTATGGGGTAGTCATGAAAAACTTAAAATCCGACTATTTATGGTGGCAAATATTTCGTATAGTTAGATAGAGCGTGTGTTGAATATTTTATAGAATAGTGAAAAGTTGGACATGTTTATGTATTGTCAAGGTCCATCCGGACGGATGGATAACACTATAGTCCATTCGAATACCCCATCCGGATATAGGTTATGATATTGTAAAGTCCATCCGGACGGATGGAAACAGGTTGATCTGGATAGGCTGATGCCTATAAATTAGGAGTTGGGGTTCCTAATCGGACAAGCTTTTGGTGCCCTGAGGGGTGACGTGATGTCGAAGTCTCACTCAAATTTAATCCAAATACTACTAGATAGCTAGCGATAAGTGGGTATCGAACACAGGGAGTTTATGGAATATGTGTTATCTAAATGTGTGTTTAAGCGAATTAAGATTAAACTAATTGCAATAAAAATAAATTCAAGAGTTAGATTGATTGTTTGATTTTTAGAACTAAGATTACTAATCTAAATACATAATGAGAATTTGGTCTGTAAACAAATTAGAGACAAATGACCATCTTTAGTTTCCGGTTTGCTTCGACAATTATGCTAACATTCCACTAGAAAGAACTACATAGACATAGTTTATGTGTGATTACTTGTTGTGATGAAAGGGAACTAAGTACTCAGATTCCTAAAACGCGAGGTTGTTACCCAATAACCAATTAATCAATACCCAATCCAAATTATACCCATGATATCTCAATTGCCAATAGCATCAAGAACGTATGGTTTCAAATTAGATTAACGTAAGGATTAACAATTTACAAACAACCAATCACACACCATAACAAACAAATCATAAAGACAAGTTCATTATTCTAGAAATATGAAATCCAAACATAAAGTCTAACATAAACCTTCAACCAAAGATAGTCATCAAAAGTTTAGCCACTCATGGCTTGAATCATCATCATCAAACAAGTCTTAATGTTAATAGCAAATCGAAACATAAAACCAGTGATTAGAAATTGTCTTCAAGCACTCAAGAACACTTCCAACTAGTCTCCAAGATGATAGTAACCGAATAGCATGATTAGAACACCATAAGTCTTCTTAAAATCGACAATAAATGTGGAAGTTACAAATTGGTCCAGTCGGCGCCGTAAGCTACGCCACCCGCCTTAGCTTACGGCGGTCAAAGGTCTTCGGCAGGTCAGCATATCGCCGTAACCTATGGCGCCAGCCATAGGCTACGGCGCTTATTGTTTCTTTACGACATCGTTCTACTGTCTTACGGTGGAAGGAGTTGGCCCCAGTTGAGGCTGTAACCTACGGTAGAGACTGTAGGCTATGGCTCCTGCTGAACTTGTTCCTTTTTGTTTTCTCTTGAAATATTTCATTGTCCAATTTTTTCCTCAACTTCCAAAATCTCATCCAAATGTCGTAACAACCCGCTTCTTATGACCTTTATCACCTGCAAGACCAAATATCTCGTAGTTATCCTGTTCAAACAATTAACTATATAAAGCGTGGAATGTGCGTATAATTAAACCTTTTAAGGGTTGTCCTACGGACCACCCGTCACATCCCCACACTTACCCGTTGCTTGTCCCAAGCAACCCATTCAAAAACCATTCTCATCTTACAAGCGATCAAAATGCAAACCAAGCTAAAATGTATTGTCCTTTTACTAACCTTTTATCACACCACAAGACACACCCCTCGCAATAACTCTCAGTGACAAAGAATCTTAGCAACATTATGCTAAAACACTCAATGCAAGTGTGTAATTGTGTGACAATAAGCTTGTATGAAAATCAAATCTCCGCCTACAAAATACTTAACATGCTTATGAATCAAAAGGACTTGCAGGTTGTAACTGGGCTATGTGTAAAAGTAGGAAATAGTGGGGTAAATATGCAAGTAGCTCATTCATTCGACCCAGTTTTTATTTCTACTACTAAACAAAACAACCATCAACTATATACACAACATCCTCAACTTTTTCTTTTCTTTTCAACTACTATCGCAACTAACTCTTTCTTTTTGTATTTTTCTCATATTTCTCTCTCTCTCTTTTTTTTTCATAAAACAAATAAAAGATAGAAACTCAACAATATAAACATAAACATAAACATCAACAACTACATACTAATGCTCCTAAGCCGGGTCGACTCAATAGGTAAAGTTTTGTAAGAGATAGGCTTGGGTCACAACCGAATGGCATAAGGCTCAAACATGGTTTACTAAAGACCAAACCCCCTCCTCTCACAATACCAAGCTCATATATGTATCGTATGAGGTCCAACCCCCCAATCCCATACTCTCACACATCCAGACGAGGCTACCTAAAAGCCCTTATCATCTTCACAAGCATGCTAATCTTAGGCTTCAACAAGTATTCAAACACAAGTTCTATTAACACAAATCACACACCGCCACTCAAAACAAAGAAACAATCTCTAATAATCTTGTGTGCGGCCCAAGAACTCACCAAGAAATGACTAGGAAAGGTGTTGGTTTGTCATGCGGAACAATATCAAGTTTTCAAATTTCAACAATTTTTCGCTTGGTTTAACATTTTTTTCAAAATTCTTAAAATTTTCCCCTCATCCCCACACTTGGGATACATTGTCCCCAATGTATGGTTTTGAAGGGAGGATCGCTTTCAACAAAAACACCAACTTTTGCTTATACTCTCAAAGCACAAATTTCTTTTTGTATTTTTTTATATTAACACTAAAAACACCACCAACTAGCACCTCCCATAAAACTCATTAACCACACCAACACCACCCATCCTCCCAACCGGAAACATAAAACATCAAAATATACACAAATATACAAGATGGAGTGAGATACGACCTGGTCAATAATACTTCGGCTGCGGAGGCCCGAAGATAGACGTCATCATCTCTGAGAATGCTCCAAATCCAAATGCACCGCTACTACTTCCGCCTTGATCACCCTCTTGGCCCGATTGTTGATGACCCATGGTATGTGGATCCACCCATTGTGAATGGTGCAATGGTGGGGTGGGATACGTCACACTACCATCATATGGAGGCAATGTGGAATAATCCACAATCGGCGAGTCTGCTACAACCGGCTGCCCCGCATGCCACTGGTCATTCATCCTTCTCTGACGATCATCCAAATAGCGGTTGTTCATCTCCTCTTGGTGGGCATACATGTGAGCTTGATTCCATTGCTCATGCCTATCATAGCTCTGTTTAAGAGCCCTTTCCATACTAGCCCCCATGTATGTTTGTTGATCAAATAACATTTGGTTCAGTTCGGACCAATCATCGAAAGTAGAAGGTCGCCTCTGTTCAATCACCTGCTCCATGTTTCCTGTGTGAGCCCAATACGGGTCATACGGCTGCTGTGTATAGTCAAATGCTTTCCCGATATACCCCGACTGCATTCCCGCTCCATGAACACCGCTACTCGGGCAAGTACCCCCCATCTCAACATCAACGGTGAATGTATCCTCACGGTAATCATCATCACCACTAACTTCCTCGTCACTCATCTCAGGCTCATTGGCTTCGCCCGGTTGTAGTGGACGAGCATCCACTTTCAATGCTCTCCACCTCTTCCCATCAGTTTTTAACTTGTGGTACCTCTCCATCTCTTTATATTCCCATCCCAATCCCAAATGCTGAATATCAAATGGTTTGAACCTCTTGTATGATCCTTTGTCTTCTACATCAATTGCTCCATACAACTTCAACAAAGTTGTGATCAACCGGCAATGAGGAACAATCTTCCTTTCTCCACTATTTCGCCCAAGCCAAATGTTGTTCAACACTAAGAACCGAAATGAAACCATTGGTGACCCATGCATCAACATGTATAGAACCGGTACCTCCGGGAATCTAACCTCTACTTTGTCACCCCACCTCGGGACAACATTGTGCGTACTCAATACCAACATCAACTTCGCCTCAATTCTTAATTTTTTTCTCAACAACTTCCCGTGTGTAGTACCCGGGACAAAGAGGTAATCCAACACGTTTTTTCCATTGGGGGTGCTTTTCGGGGTTGTGATAAAGATCGTTTAGGCTTGGAAAAATGTATTGATTAGATGGCTTACTATCAAATCTTGCAATGCGGCGTAGTCGGGTGGCAATTTGCTCGCCTTGTTCATCTTTTATTACCTGGATTCAAGCCTTTTTAGGCACTACCTGAGTCGGACTTACCCACGCACTGTCCGAGATGGGATAGATAATCCACGCATCCAACCACTTTATGACTTCCTTCTTTACCACCTCTCTCAAGTTCGGGTTCAATCTTCTTTGCGTTTCACGGGTAGTGATATTCGCTAATTTACACATATTTTACTCCCCCATTTTATCCCCATTTTATGCGTTTTCGGCCGTAAAGCCATCATTCGGATACTTAATCATGTATACTTTTGTTTACAGGCCTAAAACAGCATACCAAACAAGATGATAGTGAAAACGAGGATTTTCCGGATGAAACGACAAAGCTGCGAACTTTTTGTTGAAATTCTGACCTGGGCAAGTGGAACGGTTGTGCCACCAGGTGAACGACCGTGCATCTCTGACAAATGCAGTCCAGTCCAGTCCGGCAGTGAACGAGGGTGCGACCCGGCGTGCAAGTCAATCCCGGTGACGCACGGGCGTGCGGTTGATTGCACCCCGTGCGGATCCGATGTCCAGCCAAACCCCGGAACTGCACCACCTGTGCAGTTGTCCGTGCAACAAGATCTCGGAAGTGAATGGTCGTGCCATAGGAAGAACGGTCGTGCGAGACCTACGACTGGTCAAGATCTGATGACGTCATGCGGTATGGTGCAACAATACCCCAATAATGCAAAAACTGAACGGTCGTGCCATAAAGTGCACGACCGTGTGAGATCGAAATTATATAAAAAACATGCAGAAGCATTCTGCTCATAACTCTGGAATTTTGGAGAGCAATTCAGGCGATTTTCAGGCTCCGGAGGCGTTAGCTTTCACCCGGATTCAAGCCACATTGTCCCGTTTAGCTCGATTACTATCCGGATTCTTAATCTAGTGCTTGTTTATGGTTTGGTTTTCTAATCTTTCCATAATTTTGTTAATCTTTCAAGCAATTAGATTAATGTTTATGTATTATTGTAGCCTTTGGGCAAAAACACAACAATCCCTTGCTTAATTATAACCATTAGTATGTTAATCTTTGTTTGTAATGACACTTGGAAGTATTTTCTATGTTAATCTTTGACGATTAGTTTGCAACCTTGTTATTGATATTGATTTCTTGATTATAAGTAATTTTGTTGGATGATTGGTATTTGGTTAGTTAAGATAGTTGAAAAATGAAGCTTAACTAATCTTGTATTAGTAAACTTTAAACTTGGTTAACTGGTTTAGCTTGGTTAAAATATGTGCACCATGATACTAGAAATAGTTAGTGGTTTAATAAAATGTAATTATTGTTAATCAAGAAAGCTTGCCGTCACGTAAGGACCTTAACGGGTTAAATGGTGTCGTTATAAATTCTTGCCATGATTTGTTAGCTTAGTTAGTAGTTTAGGCCAAAATTGCTATCTTGGTGAATTTATGTGCAAGATTTGTAAAATGAACTCGGTTGTGATTTAATCTAGTTTATGCTTGTCTCGGTGGTTGCATTATGTTTATTGGTGTCGCTTTCCTTGTTTAAGTGAGGTTAGAAAACTCCTAACGAATGACTAACTTATTTTTAAGAGATTTTCATAGACATTTATCAATTGCACGTTAAAGAACAATTTTAGGTGGTTAAAGTGTGTTTATCGTTTTAACTTTCCGAATGATTGTCATGTTAGGATTCCCGAAAGGGATACTAATTGTCTTGAAAATAGAGAATTGATCGAATGCTTCTAGTGCCAAAAACGACTTAGTTGACATGCTTTGGTTGTGTATTAAGCAAGGCTATTTATCTATTTTCATATTTGAAATCTATTATGTTTTTATTAGTAGTTGTTTATGCTTACTTTAGTTTTTAGAATATCACAAAACTTATCTTTCTTCCGTTAATTTAATGACAAAGGTCTAGTATTATTCCTCCGCCCATTTCCTTGGATCGATACTTGGTTCTTACCGATACTTTACTACATATATGACGGGGTACACTTGCCTCTTTCGTGTGTGTTTTGATGTTAAAGTAATAATCACTTTTATAAATTTAAAACCGAATCGTGTGTAATTTTATTATAAAAATATGTGTAGTCGCACACACGTCAAGTTTTTGGCGCCGTTGCCGGGGAAATGGCGAGCTTTAGGAACGACCAGAGTCATTGTTTTATCGGTGTATATACTTGTTAATATTTGTGTATATTTTCTTGATTATTTATTTGTTAATATTTCTTGCTTTTAATTCAATTTATTCGTTTTCTTGATTGTTTTGTACACTTGTAAATGTTTAGTCCATTTATTTTTTTATTTCGAATTTATTTATTTATTCTTTGAACTTTCGGCTTTGAAAAATCATTTTTACATTAGCCGATTCGATTATTTTTCATTGTTGTATTTTTTATAAAATTTCGGGCCCATTTTTGAATTTTTATAAAATTTTCAGCCCATTTAAAATAATATTCTGTTTCTTTTCAGCCAAAAAAAACAGCATTATTATAATAATAAAATATTCATTGTGTCAAATTTTCGTTTGCAGGTTGATGTTCTCAACACCCGCTCCTGATCCTGTTGAGCCGTCAGACGAACCCGAGCGCGATCTGAGAAGACGTCTTCGTGCGAGAGGGCGTGCGGTTGGGCTGCTGCTCGCAGCTGGTGAGCAGGAGCAGGTGGTACCCGCTGATGCCGAGGGCTCAGGGGCAGCAGGGAACGCAATCATGGCGGACGATGAACGACCTTTGAATGAATCAAATTAGCCCAGAGCGACAGGCCTGGAGCCGAGTATCCTACGACCTACTATAGATGCACCTGTTTTTGAAATTAAATCTAGTATTATTAATATGGTGCAGAATTCGGTGCAGTTTGACGAGCGTGAGCATGAGGATCCCGGACGACATGTAGCGGCTTTTCTCGAAGTTTGTTCCACGTTCAAGATTAGAGATGTTTCGGAGGATGCTGTTAGGTTGAGGTTGTTTCCATTCTCATTGCGTGACAAAGCCAGAGCTTGGCTTATGTCACTACCAGCTGGGTCCATCAGGACCTGGAATGGGTTGGCGGAGCTGTTTATGCAAAAATATTTTCCACCTGAGAAGACAACCAAGTTAAGAAATCGAGTTGTGACCTTTCGCCAAGATGAGGGAGAGTCGTTGCACACGGCTTGGGAGAGATTTAAGGATCTGTTACTTGATGTTCCACATCATGTCTTCTCCAAGAAACAGCTGGTCTTGACATTCTATTAAGGGCTTAGCTACAATACGCAGGAGCGATTAGACATGAATGCAGGAGGCGATCTAGGAACGAAGACGCCGAATGAAGCATATGATATCATTGAAAAAGCTGCATTGAAGTCTAGCTCGCGTCGCGAAGGAGATAGAGGCCGGGCGACATCATCATCATCTTGCGCAGGAGTTCATGCTGTAGACGACTATACGGCCATTACTACACAAATCTCGGATCTTGCATCAAAATTCGACAGGTCCCAGATGGTTGCGCAGGCTGGCTCGGGATGTGATCAGTGTAGAGTGTCACACGAGCCTGGTGCATGCTTTCAGGGAGTCGTGTATGAGGGCCACGAAGAAGTAGATTTTGTGAGTAATCAGGTGAGGCCACAGAACAACCCGTATAGCAATACCTATAATCCCGGATGGAGAAATCACCCGAATTTTGGGTGGCGAGCGAATACGGGTAATCAAAGCCCATTGGGATTTACTCAGTGCGCTCCAGCGCCATAGCAGGGTCAGGGTCAACAATTCCAGCAATACAACCAACCTTACCAGCAGCGTCCATATTCATATCAGAATCAGGGCACTAGGAGTAGTTCCCGACAGCAGGCCCCTTAATCTAGTTCCAAGCTGGAGGACATGATGGCTCAGCTTCTTACTAGCTCCTCGAGTGCGAATCAGTTGGCTGAAAAATGCTACCAACAGAGCGAGGATCATTTTCTTTCCCACGAGGGGGAAATGAGGAGTCACAAAGCCTCGATTCAGAATATCGAGAACCAGGTTGGTCAGTTGGCGCAGATGATGTCTAAAAGGCCCCCAGGCGATCTTCCGGGCAACACAGAACCAAACCCGGGTGGACATGTGAATGCAATCATGACTAGGAGTGGAAAGACTACCGGACCCGTCATATCGGACTCATCACCGATCACTGGAGTGGTCCCGACTGACACACCAGACGAGGTGCAAGACAGGCTACGCCCATCAAGTACAGCACAAGTCCATGAGCCGGTCAAAGATTACACTCCACCAGTACCTTTTCCAGGGAGGCTGAAGAAGCAGAAGAATGACGAACAATACGGTAAGTTCCTTGAGTTGTTTAAGCAACTACACATTAATATACTGTATGTTTAAGCCTTGGCCCAGATGCCAAAGTATGCGAAATTCCTTAAGGACATCCTCTCGAATAAACAGAAGCTCGAGGATATATCATGTGTGGTGATGAATGAAACTTGTTCTGCCGTTTTGCAAAACCGTCTGCCCATGAAAATGGGAGATCCGGGTAGTTTTACGCTTCCTTGTTTGATTGGAAACATGTCTGTTAGCCATGCATTGGCTGACTTGGGAGCGAGTATCAACCTTATGCCATATAAGGTTTTTACTAAACTGGAGCTGGGTGAGCCGTCACCTACTAAGATGAGTATTCGGTTGGCAGACCGTTCAATCAAGTATCCGCGTGGATTTGTTGAAAACATGCTTGTTAAAATCGATAAATTTGTTTTCCCAGTGGATTTTGTTATTCTTGACATGGACGAAGATTCAAGAGTACCTTTGATACTTGGACACCCGTTCCTCAATACTGCGAGGACGATTGTTGATGTGGCAGCTGGCCAAATCATGCTCCGAGTAAATGACGAGCACGTGACATTCGATATCAAAATATCGATGCAGCATCCGCAAAGTCACGATGACATGCTTTATTATGTCGACATTGTCGATGCATGTGTGTTCTCTCATTTTCAAGGCACTATTGACGAGATTGATTCGGACACACGTCTGTCGTGTGGGGACCTAATTGGCATTACGCAGGAGGGCCACGATTTCGAGCAGCCAGTCTATCAGATTGGTGACGATGGTTCCCAGAGTCCGGAGAGATTTCTAGAAATTGGCCATGTAGAAGAATAGAAAGCAAAACCTTCGATTGAAGATCCACCATCTTTGGAGTTGAAAGAACTCCCGCCATATCTCGAGTATGCATTTCTTGACAAGGAGCATCGCTTACCGGTCATAATTTCGGCATCATTGGAAAAGGATGAGAAGAATCAGCTTCTTGAGGTTCTAAGACTTCATAAGAGAGCCATTGCATGGAAAATCATGGATATCAAAGGCATCAATCCTTCTTTTTGTACTCACAAGATTCTGATGGAAGACGAGTACAAGCCGTGTGTACAGCATCAGAGGCGTTTAAATCCAAATATACAGGACGTGGTGAAGAAAGAGGTGATTAAGTTGTTGGATGCCGGGATGATTTATCCTATATCCGACTCTGTGTGGGTGAGTCCAGTGCAGGTTGTACCCAAGAAAGGTGGTATGACTGTAGTCTCAAATGATAGGAATAAACTAATTCCTACCCGTACCGTCACTGGGTGGCGAGTTTGCATTGATTACCGCAAACTCAACGATGCTACTCGTAAGGATCACTTCCCGCTTCCATTCATCGATCAGATGTTGGAACGTCTGTCGGGGAAGTTGTATTACTGTTTCTTGGACGGGTTCTCTGGGTACTTCCAAATTCCTATTGCTCCTGAGGATCAGGAGAAGACTACCTTTACCTGCCCCTTTGGCACATTCGCCTACCGACGGATGCCTTTTGGGTTGTGTAATGCACCAGCGACCTTCCAGAGATGCATGGTTGCAATTTTTCATGATATGATCGAGGATTCTATGGAGGTTTTCATGGATGACTTTTCGGTATTTGGGGATTCCTTCGATCATTGTTTGGAAAATTTGAAAAAGATGTTGAAAAGGTGCGAGGAGACGAATCTGGTCCTAAACTGGGAGAAATGCCACTTCATGGTGAAGAAGGGCATAGTTCTGGGATATAAGATTTCTCGTGCGGGTATGGAAGTCGATCCAGCTAAAGTTGACGTTATTTCACGACTTCCACCTCCCACCTCTGTGAGAGCAATACGGAGCTTTCTTGGTCATGCAGGGTTCTATAGGTGATTCATCAAGGATTTCTCAAAAATCGCTAGACCCATGACCCGTTTGTTGGAGAAAGACGCTCCGTTCATATTTGGAGATGATTGCTTGAGGGTTTTTGACCTTCTCAAGCAAAAGTTGATTGAGGCCCTTATTTTGGTTGCACCTGACTGGAGTCTGCCATTTGAAATTATGTGTGACGCAAGCGATTACGCTATAGGGTCCGTTCTGGGTCAAAATAAAGAAAAGCACTTTCACCCGATCTATTATGCGAGCAAGACTCTTCACGACTCTCAGGAGCACTACACCACGACTGAAAAAGAGATCTTGGCGGTTGTTTTCGCATTTAAAAAATTTAGATCGTATTTGGTGCTTTCGAAAACCATTGTGTATACTGATCACGCAGCCATCAGATATCTCTTCAGCAAACAGGACGCTAAACCGCGTCTAATCAGATGGATCTTGTTGCTGCAGGAGTTTGATATTGAAATTCAAGATAAAAAGGGTGCGTTGAATGTAGCGGCTGACCATCTATCTCGGTTGGAGCATGGAGACATCGAGGACACGTGTTGGGATTCAATCAATGACAATTTCCCACGCGAGTCTTTGATGGGTGTTGAGATATGCGATGAGTCACCTTGGTTCGCCGACTTTGAGAACTATCTTGCTTGCGGGATTCTGATTAAAGGGTTAACTCACCAGCAAAAGAGGAAATTCTTTTCGGATGTCAAGCACTACATTTGGGACGATCCTTTCTTATTCAAGGTAGGTGATGATCAGGTGATCAGAAGATGTGTTTCAGGAAAAGAGGCGACCTATATTCTGCGCCATTGTCACGAGGGACCTACCGGAGGCCACCATTGAGCCAATTTCACAACCAAGAAGGTGCTGGATTCCGGGTTTTATTGTCTGACTATTTCTCGTGACGCGCAGAGTTGGGTAAAAGCGTACGATGCCTGTCAGAGGGCGACTAATATATCGGCACGTGATGAAATGCCTCAGAACTGGATACAAGTTTGTGAAGTCTTCGACATTTGGGGGATAGACTTCATGGGACCATTTCCCCCCTCACGAGGAAACAAGTACATCCTGGTTGCAGTTGACTATGTATCAAAGTGGGCGGAGGCACAGGCCTTACCCACAAATGACGCCAGGGTGGTCGTGCGATTCTTGAAAAGTTTGTTCGCTCGGTTTGGCGCTCCGAAAGCGCTTATCAGTGACAGAGGGACTCATTTCTGCAATACTCAGCTTGAAAAAGCTTTGTCCCGTTACGGTGTGCATCACCGTTTGTCCACGCCCTATCATCTGCAGACGAGCGGGCAGGCGGAAGTCACAAACCGGGGTTTAAAACGAATCCTTGAGCGGTTTGTAGGTGCAAACCGCAAGGTTTGGTCGGACAAACTTGATGAGGCATTGTGGGCGTTCCGTACAGCTTACAAGACCCCTATTGGGACTACTCCCTTTAGGTTGGTATACGGAAAAGCGTGCCATTTACCAGTAGAGTTGGAGCATAAAGCTATGTGGGCTTTAAAAACCGCGAATCTGGACTTGAAAACCGGAAGTGAAGCCCGGTTTCTCCAGATTCATGAATTGGAGGAACTGCGACAACAAGCTTATGAGAGCTCCGTCCTCTACAAAGAGCGCACAAAGAGATTACACGATAAACGCTTGAAGGACCACAAAGAATTCCAAGCGGGTGATCTTGTTCTTCTTTAGAACTCACGATTGCGCTTATTTCTAGGGAAGCTTCATTCACGTTGGACAGGACCATACACAGTTAAAGAGGTATTTCCGTATGGTACTGTTGCAATAGAGAACGCAGATGGCGTTATATTCAAAGTAAATGGACATCGGTTGAAGCTGTACGTTGTCGGGCCGATAGAGTCGGCGGTGGAGGTCATCGAGCTCCAAACCCCGCACACGTCATAAGTGTGGGGAGGAGAGAGTCTACACTACTGACTCGCGGATTAAAAATGTAGCAAGAGAGTCTTTGACTCTTTAGGGGTAATATCGTCTTTTTATATGTTTTGCTAGTTTTAGCTTAATTTAGGTGTGTTTGGTAGTTTACGTTAGTTTGTACAATTTTTATACGTACCGAGCGAAGGTTCTATGTTGCGATATGGTTAAAACAGTTTGCGTATGAAAAAAATGGCGAAAAACGGCTAAAACAGTTGCTGGAAATGGCTTCTGTAGAAAAACTGATCTGCAGCTGTTGCACGACTGTGCCATGCATCGCACGACCGTGCGTTTGCGGGTTGGCTTGCACGATGAGTCGCACCCCCGGTGCATCTCCGAGAACAGCTTGCAGGGTTGAACGATGTCGGTGATGCACGACCGTGCGATCTGTCGCACGACCGTGCGAGAGGCAGGGGCAGAATGGTCATTTGTCCAATATAAAAACCCCCATCTACTGCCATTTCCCTCATTTGCGAACCCTAACTGCAGACGGCCGTTCCAAAGCGATTTCGCCTCATTTCGCACGGTTTCACACACTTCTTCGCACGGTATGTTCCTTCTTGTAGATTTTCTGTTTCTTCGCTTTCTAGGTTAGATTTTTCCGATTCTTCAAGATTTTTAGGGTTCCCTTCATAAATACAAGCGAAAACCTAACCCTTGTTTGAATCGTACATATCGTGAACATCCGGTGGATTTTCTATCCCCTGTTTGTGTAAAAACTTTTTGATTTGTGAAAAATTGGGCTATTTAGAGCCGGGGTTAGGATCTGCAGAAAAATCATGTTGCACGATCGTTCCCCCTATGGCACGTCCGTGTGTTTCCGGCTGTTCACGATGATGTTATGTTGGCCCGGTGATGCACGGTGGTGCCGTTGGTCGCACGCCGTGCAGATCTGACATATGTTGGCCACCTTTGTTCATTCTCGGAGACGCACGACCGTGCATCTCATCGCACGTCCGTGCGACAGGCCCATATCAGAAAACAGAATCTTCATAACTATGTGTTCTGCTGTTTTTGAGTGAAATTTTTCCTGTTCCCATTATTCTAACGATATTCCTCGTATAGATGGATCATCCCTTCTTGCAATTTGATCCCGAGGATGAGAGGGAGAGTGTGTGCATCCCAAAACGTGACGCTTTATGGAATAGGCGAGGGCAGTTCGGCATCCCACGGAGGCTGGATTGGGAGGTTATGAGAGATCTAAATCAGCGTGAAAGACTTGAAAACATGCTCACTATCCCACTTTCGCGTCTTGTCGATATCAACCGCCCCATCTATCGTGAGCTGACGATAGAGTTCTTTGCCACATATTCCTACAAAAAACCACAAGCTTATAAAAGGCCAAATTTCCGCTACAAGGAGCGAATAAATTTCAGGTTGGGTGGACAATTGCACAGTTGCTCGGTGGGTAGATTGGGTAGGAGGCTTGGAATCTACACAAGAGAAGACATGAATTCCGAATTCTTCACGGAGCAGTTTACCTTTCCAACTGATGAAGCACGGGCCGCGTTTTGGGCTGAAAATGCAGTTGGTGACCCTTACGATCCTAGAATGTCTAAAGCTTCACGATTGAGAGACCCTTTGGTTCGAGTGATGCATCATGTATTCAGCCACACCATTTGCGGCCGCATGGACAGTTTAGGGAACTGTCCAACACCGGATCTGATTTTTCTTTATGCGCTGGTTGAGGGAGTACACATCAACCTAGCTGCAAGGATGGCAGAATATTTTGTGAAGTGCTCAGGGAGGAATCCCAACAGCCAGATTCACGACGGTCTGTATGTGACCGAAATTGCTTACAATTTAGGCTTGATGACTGATGAGGTACTTGAGAGTCTCACTCTGGTGACTGATGGTGTATATGTTGATATTCGGTCGTTGAAGGCGATGGGGTTGATTGCTGAGTTGGATCGCGGGGATAGATTGAAGGGTTTAAACAACGAGGTCTGGGACCCGTTGCCTCCGGCTGTGGAGGAAAATGAGGATGAGGATATTCATGATGAGCAGCATTAGCAGCACGTGCCACATACACCACCACATTCACCGCAGCATCACGGTTTCCACCAGCACCAGGATTGGCCTGAGGGCATTCCGTCTTACCCTGAGTTTTACCAGCAGTTCCAACAAATGCAGGTTAACCAGGAGCAGCTGTTCCAACAGATCAGGGCGAACCAGGACTTCATGCGTCGGGAGGTGCATGATGGATTTTCATACCTTTTTGGGGAGCTTCATAACGCCTACCCGAACTACTTCGGACATCCCCCACAGTTCCCATACGGAACCCACCTGGTTCTGGAGATGCAGGCCCTTCCAACACGAGAGATGATGCTGGTGATGATGAGTAGGAGACAGTGGAGTTGATCGTTTGTGGTTTTATTATTTTCGTACTTTGTTTATTTCGGGTGTTCATTTTGGTTGTTATGTCAAACACCCTCGGTTATGTACTCTTTATTTTCAGACACTTTACTTTGTTTGTCGTGTCTTTGTTTGGATTTTTAGTACTTCTATTTATGTACATTATGGTTTATTTGTGTTTATTTTATTTCTATTCTGTTTTGTTGTACCTTGTGACGTACATGCAGATTTTGGCTATCAAGTCTTTGACCGGAGCACATGACAGATACAGCTTGGAAGTCTCGTTTCATCAGAAATCATCTTGAGGGGAGTACTATTATCCTTTTTCTCTATATTTCGGGTTTCGTATTGGGGACAATGCGAAGTTCAAGTGTGGGGAGGGGGTTAACTTTATTAACTTTGTTTGTCCTCTAAAAAAAATCAGAAAAATCATTCAAAAAAATATTTGTATTCTGTATATATTTTAGTAAATAAACCGGATAGTTGTGTTTTAGAAAGCTTCGGACTTGATAAAAACTCGACAAGCAAAATAAATTTTGAAAAGAAAACCGGAAAGCATGACAAACAAAGAAAGACTTGCATGATAGTTTTCACACTTTTACCCATTCCTTCCGTTACGTGAGCATATTTGAGCCTTGATATTGTTATATATTTGTTCATTTCGGAGTAGGAGTGAGCCGGATGTCATGTGTAATTTAGAACTTGTCACTAGCATGCTTGTTAAGACCATGAACTTGCGGAATTGTGTAGAAGTGATAGAGGCACTTAGATTACCCCTTTGTTGTTAGCCTTGTTCTTTGTGTTGTGTTTCCCGTATACCTTACATTACTTTTAGGATGAACCATGTCGAGCCTTCCCGTTTACCTTTGTTTACCCAACATAATCGCCCACTTAGCCAAATTTAGCCTTTTTATGTTTTAAACCTTTTAGTGTTGAAACTCGGTCAAAATAATCGTTTAACTAGCGCTTGTTTTAGTTGTTGTTTATTGTACAAATCCTTTATAAAAAAAAACAGAAAATAAAACACCCTAAAATAGGGTGAATTCGAAAAAATTCGAGCAATTTTGAATGCTTAATGATAAAATCTCGATCGATGAGCTCGATTTTGCAAAAGTCGCCTTTTTAAGGCGTTAGTATGTATAGTTGTATTGTTTTACGCTAGTTAAACGCTAAAACCGAGTTTTAACCATTTCGCCACTTTACATATCCCTTTCCATACCCTTCGCCTAAGCCTAACGTTAAAACCCGTAAAGACCTCTTATGACAAGCTTATGATATTACACATTTCATTGACGAGGCATTGAGTGTTTGCACATACACATTTTATGTATGTTTCATAAATAAAACCGAGTATGTGTGAACATTGTGAGTTGTGTGAAGATTAGCATGTTAAGTCAATTGAAAGTGAAGTCACGGCTTTTTGGTTATCACCATATATTTGCATATGCTTGTTTGGTTTGATTCATTTGATGTTGTCTTTCGAAAAACCGGCTAACCGTTTGTAGTTATTTCAATAAATAGTGTGTAAATTATCGTTCTTGTTTGATTCTATCTTTTATTGCATTTTAGTTTAGCTTGCTTGAGGACAAGCAAGGTTCAAGTGTGGGGACATTTGATATTCGCTAATTTACACATATTTTAGTCCCCCATTTTATCCCCATTTTATGCGTTTTCGGCCGTAAAACCGTTATTCGGATACTTAATCATGTATACTTTTGTTTACAGGCCTAAAACAGCATACCAAACAAGATGATAGTGAAAACGAGGACTTTCCGGACGAAACGACAAAGCTGCGAACTTTCTGTTGAAATTCTGACCTGGGTAAGTGGAACGGTCGTGCCACCAGGTGAACGACCGTGCATCTCCGACAAATGCAGTCAAGTCCGGCAGTGAACGAGGGTGCGACCCGGCGTGCAAGTCAATCCCGGTGACGCACGAGCGTGCGGTGGATTGCACCCCGTGCGGATCCGATGTCCAGCCAAACCCTGGAACTACACCACCTGTGTAGTTGTCCGTGCAACAAGATCTCGGAAGTGAACGGTCGTGCCATAGGAAGAACGGTCGTGCGAGACCTACGACTGGTCAAGATCTGATGACGTCATGCGGTATGGTGCAACAGTACCCTAATAATGCAAAAAGTGAACGGTCGTGCCATAAAGTGCACGACCGTGCGAGATCGAAATTATATAAAAAACATGCAGAAGCATTCTGCTCGTAACTCTGGAATTTTGGAGAGCAATTCAGGCGATTTTCAGGCTCCGGAGGCGTTAGCTTTCACCCGGATTCAAGCCACATTGTCCCGTTTAGCTCGATTACTATCCGGATTCTTAATCTAGTGCTTGTTTATGGTTTGGTTTTCTAATCTTTCCATAATTTTGTTAATCTTTCAAGCATTTAGATTAATGTTTATGTATTATTGTAGCCTTTGGGCAAAAACACAACAATCCCTTGCTGAATTATAACCATTAGTATGTTAATCTTTGTTTGTAATGACACTTGGAAGTATTTTCTATGTTAATCTTTGATGATTAGTTTGCAACCTTGTTATTGATATTGATTTCTTGATTGTAAGTAATTTTGTTGGATGATTGGTATTTGGTTAGTTAAGATAGTTGAAAAATGAAGCTTAATTAATCTTGTATTAGTAAACTTTAAACTTGGTTAACTAGTTTAGCTTGGTTAAAATGTGTGCACCATGATACTAGAAATGGTTAGTGGTTTAATAAAATGTAATTATTGTTAATCAAGAAAGCTTGCCGTCACATAAGGACCTTAACGGGTTAAATGGTGTCGTTATAAATTCTTGCCATGATTTGTTAGCTTAGTTAGTAGTTTAGGCCAAAATTGCTATCTTTGTGAATTTATGTGCAAGATTTGTAAAATGAACTCGGTTGTGATTTAATCTAGTTTATGCTTGTCTCGGTGGTTGCATTGTGTTTATCGGTGTCGCTTTCCTTGTTTAAGTGAGGTTAGAAAACTCCTAACGGATGACTAAGTTATTTTTAAGAGATTTTCATAGACATTTATCAATTGCACGTTAAAGAACAATTTTAGGTGGTTAAAGTTTGTTTATCATTTTAACTTTCCGAATGATTGTCATGTTAGGATTCCCGAAAGGGATACTAATTGTCTTGAAAATGGAGAATTGATTGAATGCTTCTAGTGCCAAAACCGACTTAGTTGACATGCTTTGGTTGTGTATTAAGCAAGGCTATTTATCTATTTTCATATTTGAAATCTATTATGTTTTTATTAGTAGTTGTTTATGCTTACTTTAGTTTTTAGAATATCACAAAACTTATCTTTCTTCCGTTAATTTAATGACAAAGGTCTAGTATTATTCCTCCGCCCATTTCCTTGGATCGATACTTGGTTCTTACCGATACTTTACTACATATATGGCGGGGTACACTTGCCTCTTTCGTGTGTGTTTTGATGTTAAAGTAATAATCACTTTTATAAATTTAAAACCGAATCGTGTGTAATTTCATTATAAAAATATGTGTAGTCGCGCACACGTCAGGTAGGCTTTGCATCTTCGTTTGTGATAATTTTGTGGATGACAATGAATGGACTAATACCTTTCAAGTCGGCTATCGTCCATCCAATTGCCTCCTTATGAGCCTTCAACACCCGCAACAAATCCTCTTCTTGAGCTACCTCCAAATTAGAAGCAATGATCACCGGTAAGGTGTCATTCTCCCCTAAAAACACATACTTTAAATGTTTTGGTAGCTCCTTCAACTCTACATTTGGTGGACATTCTAAAGAGGGATTTGTACCCGAATCGATTTCCACCGGTAAATTTTCCATTTGGTGGGTCCATGGCGGTCTTCCTTCCTTAACCGCTAGAGCCTCTTGCTCCTTCTCCTCCATCTCCAATGCACATGCGTGAACCTACAAAGAAACATCACAAATACACGATTCCAAAATCTCCTCTTCGTATTCATGCGGGTCGCATCCATCGATGAAATCTGCTAGAAAACACTCATCACCACTAAAAGCATTAGCACCGTTAATAAAAACATTTAACCTCATTTTTCTATTACCGAATGCCATGTCGACCGTACCATATCGACAATCAATTACGGCATGAGCGGTGTTCAAAAACGGCCGACCCAAAATAACATTTTGTTGTTGAATTGGGTCCGCGGACGAGTAATCTAACACAAGAAAATCAACGGGATAATAAAATTCATCAACTTTTACTATTGCATCCCGCACTATACCCCGAGGAAGTTTATGAGACAAATCGGCTAATACCACCGTTGTCTCAACCCGTTTCAATGGACCAAAATCATATTGGTCAAATAACCCCCCCCCTGGTAGAATACTTACTCCAGCCCCAAGATCTAGTAACGCCCTCGCAGTTTGAAAATTCCCAACTTGAATATTAATGAGAGGCGTTCCCGGATCTTGTAGCTTGGGAGGAAGATCTCCTTTCAAAACCGGACTTACCCGCTCAGTCAAATCAACCAATTTAGGCACTTTTAGTTGCCTCTTTTGAGTACACATTTCTTTTAAAAATTTGGCATAGGCGGGTACTTGTTTGATTGCTTCAAGTAAAGGAAGATTAATTTTAACTTGTTTAAAAACCTCCCACATCTCTTCCTTTTGAGGACCCCGTTTTGAAATAATATTCTTTTTACCCGGATCTAATAAAGCCGAGGGAAATGGTACTTGATTAGATCCCTCTTCCTCATTTTTATCTTTTCTTTCTTCATTATTTACGTGTTTTTCAAAATTGGGTTCTTTAGAAGAAATATTAGGTGCTTCATTTTCTTCCTCACTTTCTTGACCCGTTATATCCTCAACCACCCCATCAACTAAATCTGGTGAAGGATTGATTTTGTACTCTTTCCCACTTCTCAAAACACTTACATGATTAATATTAATATTATTACCACGAGACGAATTATGGGAATGGTTTACCTTAGTGTCGCTTGGTAATTGACCTTTACCTTTTTTCAAATCCGCCACTTCGGTTACGAGTTGACCCAGTTGGGTGGTTAAAGATTGAATAGCTTTATCACGGATCTCATCCTTTTGAATGCGAGCGTCATCCATTTGGTACCTCTTTTACATATCCGCTTGCATTGTCTTCAACATTTCCATCATTTCATTTCCACCCGAAGACCCCCCTTGCTCTTGACCCATTTGATATTGCCTTTGAAACCCTTGGTTGTTCCCACCTCGGTATCCACCTTGATTATTGAAAGGTTGGCGCGAAACAAAGTTACCTTGACTTCCTTGAAAATTCGGGTTGGCTTGGTTTGATGGATTTCCATATCTAAAGTTTGGGTGGTTTCTTAAGCCAGGGTGGTAGGTATTCGAGTTCATGTTAAAGTTTCGACCACCCCCTTGAATAGCATTCACTTCCTCCACTTGGTCTTCAACTACTCCCACCAAACATACTTCCGCTGTGTGGCCTATTTCATTACAATTAGTGTACACATTGTACACTTGATTCGTGGTTTGCACACCTCCACTCTCTACCCCATGAACTTGTGGTCTCGTTATAACATGTCTTGCCCTCCTAGAAGATTGAGCCTTTCTTTTTGAGGTAACCGCCATTTGTTCTAAAAATTGCCAATCATCATGCTCAAAATTTGTACCAAAAGTACCATTAGTGATTAACATTAAATCACGAGCATCCTACTAACTCAACCCCTCGTGAAAACCATTTAACAACTCCCAAAGTGATAACGGGTCGGAAATGAGCTTCGATTCCCCGCACCACCTCCCGGTGATGTCTTCGCGGAGCACCCAATGGTACTCTTGGTTGACCCATTTGCCCTTGCATTTGCCTTTGAGGTGCAAATGGTTGCTGAAACTGGGGTTGTTTTTATTGTGGACGAACTTGTTGTAAATGTGTGGGCCGTTAAAACTGCGGCCTGTGTGGCCGGATTTGTTGTACCCCCGTTGGTGGCCTACCCATGTCTTGAATTTGTTGCAATGGTTGCTTTGTTGACCCGCTCCTCCTTGAGGTCCCAAATTACCTCCATCACCCCCATAGTAAAATCCCTGTTCTTCGTATCCTCTAAAGTCTTCTTCATATCCATCATCATATCCATCTCCTCCTATACCCGAAGATTGTACAAATGGAAAAGACGAATAGTGGAAACCCGGTTGGTTGATATGTAGAAGTAGTATGAATGACAGTTGAACTTGGTGGTATTGGGTAAGTAGAGGATGATTGACGCGAAGCTGGAAAGAAATGTGAAAGTGGTGGAATTGTTGAGGAAGGGCTATAGGTAAGGGTAGGTTCGACCTGGGTAGTAATAGGTGATGTGGTGTTGGTTGGTGTAACTTCATGTGGTAGAGTAGGATTGGTAGTGGAATTTGGAAGGGTGGTATTTGGTGAAGGTTGTGATGAAGATGGTATAAAAGGTGGCGTAGGTTCACCCGTAGTGGGTGGTAACTGTGACTGATCCATGTATCTGATTGGTGTAACTGATGTAGTAGGTTTTGTTGGTGAACCACTGATTTTGTTTTCTCGTATCAAAATTCTGTTTCTTCTCAAAGTCCGTTCAATTTCTGGATCAAATGCCAATGGTGATAGCTTGTGAGAGCTCCTAGTACGCATGCACCTGTAAATACCTGCACGCTAACACACCCAGCGTAAACAAGAAAAATAACAAACTTAAAAAGATTAAAAATAACACACGTTGCGCACTACTCCTCGGCAACGGCGCCAAAATTTTGACGTGATGTCGAAGTCTCACTCAAATTTAATCCAAATACTACTAGATAGCTAGCGGTAAGTGGGTATCGAACACAGGGAGTTTGTGTAATATGTGTTATCTAAATGTGTGTTTAAGTGAATTAAGATTAAACTAATTGCAACAAAAATAAATTCAAGAGTTGGATTGATTGTTTGACTTTTAAAACTAAGATTACTAATCTAAATGCAGAATGAGAATTTGATTTGTAAACAAATTAGAGACAAATGACCATCTTTAGTTTCCGGTTTGCTTCGACATTTATGCTAACATTCCACTAGAAAGAACTACATAGACATAGTTCATGTGTGATTACTTGTTGTGATGAAAGGGAACTAAGTACTCGGATTCCTAAAATGCGAGGTTGTTACCCGATGACCAATTAATTAATACCCAATCCTAATTATACCCATGATATCTCAATTTCCAATAACACCAAGAACGTATGGTTTCAAATTAGATTAACAATTTACAAACAAGCAATCACACACCATAACAAACAAATCATAAAGACTTACACAAACCTTCAACCAAAGATAGTCATCAAAAGTTTAGCCACTCATGGCTTGAATCATCATCATCAAACAAGTCTTAATGTTAATAGCAAATCGAAACATAAAACCAATGATTAGAAATTGTCTTCAAGCACTCAAGAACACTTTCAACTCGTCTCCAAGATGATAGTAACCGAATAGCATGATTAGAACACCATAAGTCTTCTTAAAACCGACAATAAATGCAGAAGTTACAAATTGGTCCAGTCGGTGCCGTAAGCTACGCCACCCGCCGTAGCTTATGGCGGTCAAAGGTCTTCGGCAGGTCAGCATATCGCCGTAACCTACAGCGCCAGCCGTAGGCTATGGCGCCTATTGTTTCTTTACGGCATCGTTCTACTGTCTTACGGTGGAAGGAGTTGGCCCTAGTTGATGCCGTAACCTACGGTAGAGACCGTAGGCTACGGCGCCTGCTGAACTTATTCCTTCTTGTTTTCTCTTGAAATCTTTCATAGTCCAATTTTTTCCTGAACTTCCAAACTCTCATCCAAATGTCCTAATAATCCGCTTCTTATGACCTTTATCACCTGCAAGACCAAATATCTCATAGTTATCATGTTCAAACAATTAACTATGTAAAGCGTGGAATGTACGTATAATTAACCCTTTTAAGGGTTGTCCTACAGACCACCCGTCAAGGGGACATGTTGTCCAACTGGTTTCGTGGTGCTATAACTATAAAGTTATGAAAAGAAGCCAGATTATAAGTGACTGCTCGGTGTCGTATATATCTTCTACTCCTTTCTTAGTAATAATAAACACACCGAACCGGTTAATTCGGGACCGAAGCTCCGTCAAACTCGTCGAAACCTGGAATATCATTGGCAATATAAGAAATCACCTTGAGCAAGTTTCAAATCTTGATAAAAGTGTATCAATCTAAAAGTTAGACTACCTTCATACTAAAACAAATGCAATGAATCCTTTGTTAATATTAATGACTGAATCATATTGGACCATCCGTCATGGAAAAAGTACGAAGAACCTTATAACAACCCTCAAAAATGTCCTAAAACACTCTGTAATCGAAAAACCGAGCTGGCCACGACAAACTAAGAAAATCCTACCGCGGGTCGCGAAAGGTTATAACTTTCCGGACACGCCTTGGGACATATGTCGTCCATTTGTCGAACCTACATTGCTGACTAGTGACACCTATGCCCTAGCTAGAGGGTGTCGCGGGCCGCGATGTGATTAGCTTGGGTTTCGCGGGCCGCGACGGGGTCTCAAAATTTGTATAAATAGAGCTTTCAGCCTGCAGTTCAAATCATTCAATTTCTTTTCTTTCTCTCAACTTCTGCACGAAAATAATACACCCAATACCCCTATTTTCACGAAGCTCTGCCCCGTTGTAAGTGTTTTAACCCCTGATCACTGATTCAATACCCTGTCTGATCGATCTTGAACCCAACAACGGATGTCAAGGCGTTGCCTGAATAAGGTGTTGCTTTGTAAACTACGTTGGGGTTCTGATATTGTGATGTATTGATAAACTTGAATTTGGGTTATTATACTAACGCGTGGACATTATATATTTTTATTAGGAACTCAGGAAAATTACCAGAAAATATTACCAGGAAGCTTATGTAAAACCTAAGTTTACAATGTGAGTCATTCTTTTTTTTACCAAATGCTTTACAAAACCTTAAATGTTTTCAGTTATATTTACAGTGATCGAGTCTTTGTATTCTACAAATTACTGCCGGTATAATAGGGTTTTGTATATATTACTTGATAACCTTCACAATTGGACAATGGGTTAGCCAATGTGTGATATGACCATAGTCACAGATCCGTCGATTGACAATTACTTTGGAGAATTTGTTAGATATAAACATTGTAATCTCCATCTTGATACTGTAAATTTATAACAATATATTTTTGTAAAATGGAATGAACTTGCCAGTATTTCTTGCTGATAAAATTTTTTCAAAACGCGTTTCTGGTAACCTGATGTGAAGCTATTAGAAGCCAACTATGGAGCACTGAAGGCTTAAATAAAGTGGCTATAGTTACCCGAATAAAAGAAGAATTTTATATTTTCAGCAATTAGGGTTTATCCCTATAAATATATTGAAATGGAATATGGGTTTTAGCCCATTTGTTTAAATATAAAAAGTTTGGTGTTTTACAAACTCTGAAATTATTTCCTAATCCCAGGGTAGGGTCGGGGGTTGCGACAAACCTGCTTTCCTAATTTTGACAGTAAAAAATATTCCATCCATCGTAATGATTCGAACCATATCATCAGGAGCTAACTTGTAATTGTTGGATCTGAGTTTGTTTCTGATTTTATTTTGTGTTTGTAATTAAAATGAAAATGGATGAGTATGCAGCGGAATTATGATGAAAACAAACTTTGCATACAATCAAACGAGAGTAATACTTTGATCAAACATCTTTTCACAATGAATCGAAAGATTGAATTTATTTCAATAACGATTACAATGATTGATGAATGAATGCAAACTCCCCCTCAGCCAGAGCTCAGTTATTTGTTCGTGCAAAGAAGACGATGATGCAAAAGAGCTAATAGAACAGTACAAAGTACTGAACTATTTATAGGCACTTGCAAACCACTGAGCATCTTAGCTGACGTCACCATGAAAGTGACATCTAACCTCCTAACAAACTCTAACCTCTGATCTATACAAACACTGTTGAACTAACTACTGCTATTACATTTCATTATATAAAAGACACTTAAACAGCTGATGCATCCTTCCACTGCTGTGAACCCAGTAGTGCTTGTCCGGATCAGCAGTACTTGACTCAAGGCGGTAGATTGAATCAGCAGAGCTTTGTTCTTTCATCAGGTCTTTACTTGAGCAGCAGTTGTAGGTCAGCACTTTGCAAGATCAGCAGATAGGAGGTCAGCAGATATGAAATCACTTTCAAGGGGAGAAATTTGTATGTAAACATCTGCTTTTTCTGGATCCACTGCTCTGATCCAGTTTTGGCTTTAATTATCTGTTCCTCTGATAGGGTTCAATCCCAACAATCTCCCCCTGGAACAGATAATTCCAAAACTCTTCATTATTGTGGAATTCTTTATTGCCTCATCAACAGTTCCCTTATCTGACCTTTAAATTGTAATTCAAAGTCTAGGGCATCTGTGTCTACATCATCCCTACTAAGTGGAAGATCAAGGAGATCCTGCAAATCTTCAAGACTCAGGCCAAGAGCTTGTTCCCTTGATATTTTCTCCACTTCTCCACCAGACCTGAGCAAAGTCAATACGCAGGTCCGTTTGTCAGTTTCCCACTTTTGTATTTTTGAGCCTGGTGGGTTTCTTGGGAGATTTTTATTTGCAGAGGTATTTGGTGAGGCTGGCCTATTCATAACTGGCTGAGCAGTATTTGCAGTTTGATCCAAACCAAGAGTTTCTAATGATCATTTTCTTTATGCCCTCTTTTACAAGTTCATCTCCTTTTATCATCTCTTGGATGGTTTCACCTCCCAACTGTTTGAGTGTCCTTCTTTTGTAGATGGCAGCACCAGTTGGAGCAGTGGTTCTCCTGATTTGTAGCTTTGTTGGTCTTTTTGAAACCTCTGCTTCAGGATAGTCAGGCTTTTGAGGAACTTTTGGATCTTTCTTTCTTAATTCCTCCAACCTTTTGTAGGTGGCCCTGACCACATCTTCTTTCCATCTAGCAATTTGTCTTTTATTTCCATATTCAGCAGCAACCAGTTCCTCTTTCATTCTTTTCATATCTACCTGTTTGTCAGGTACATTCTTTCTAAACTTTGCCCAGTCAGGAGGAGTGTGAGTGACCTTCCTTTTGATCATGTCTTGAATTCTTGCAGCTTCATCTTCAAGCTCAGGAACAGTCCACTCTTTGTACATGTATCTCTCTCCTTTGTACTTCTTGTGAGCCATGATGCTTTCAATGTAGTCTTTTTTCAAAGTTTCAGCTGCTCTTTCTGAAATTTGCTGACTGACATTTTTTGCAAATTGTTCTAGGGATCTGACTTGTGTGAGCAGATATTGATAGTTTCTTGAAATTTCTTTGTCAGATTTCCCTTGTGTGTTTCTTTTTGAGATATCCTCTGCTTGCTTGGCCTTGATTTTCAAATATTCATCAACATTTTTAGGCCAGGGATATCCTTTTATTGATGGCAAACTCCTTTTGGCAGGGTCATCCTCATAGTAGAAAGATTTTATTTCTTCTCTGACAGCTGCTAGATCAAGAGGAAATTAAACACCTGCAGGAGGTAAGGGCTTGTACATTGGAACTGAAGAGAGAGGAACAGGTTTTGGTATTGTGACAAGAGCTGAAGATTTTGAAGATGTTTGTGGTGGTGAAGTGTCATCATCTTTGAGAATTAGCCTTCTCCTCTTTGTTTGAGGAGGGGCTGATGATGTTTTGGATGGAACAGTGGTGGTGGATGTAGTGGCAGTGGTTTGTGATTGACTAACAGTTGTTGAAACAACTGGTATTCCAACCACTGTTGTCATTACAGCAGATGTTGTAACAACTACTGTCTTCTGCTTTTTGGCAGGAGGTGATTTTGTTTTTGGTGGTAAAGCAGTGGATTTGGTGTATGTTGAAGTGGTGTGTGTTGAAGTGGGAGCAGATGTTGAAACCACTGAAGTACCAACAGTTGTTGATACAACAGGAGTTACAACAGCTGTTTTAGGTGGTGGCTTTGGAGCAGACTTTGAACGTCTGGTTGGAATGGATTTGGGTAGCCTTACTCTTCTTGTAGGCTTCTTCTTTTCATCAACAATATTTTCATCATCTTTTGATCCTGAAGTACCCTGATCCGGATAATCCACCCTGGCTTTCCTTTTGGCCTCTGTATCCCTTTTTACACTTGCAACTGCTTCTGCCAGTGCATTTGTGGTCACATCAATTTTCTTGCTTCCATCTGGCAAAGGGATCTGCTTGGTCATGTTTGCATTTTCTGGTTCAATGTGGAGACCATCTTCTATTCCCTTCTTTTTCCACTCCTGAATTTTCTCCCCCTTTTTGGCATTATCTGGGGGAAGTTGATAAAGGAAGCGAACTTTTGGAGGAGCAGTGCCAGTGGTGTGCAGGATCTGAGTTTTGAGAGCCTTTAGATCAGCCTGAGTGTTCTTGAACCTTGACTCCATTGCATTTCTCAGCTGTTGGACATGTTTTTCATGTTGCTGATCTGCTCTTTGTGCTTGTTGATGGAGAAAAGGTTGAAACAAATTCCAGAGCTCATTTGTAGGAGGTGTTTTTGTGGAGCAGGTGCTTGAGATGGAACAGCAGTTGATTGTACCTTTTGTACTTGTAACACCTGTTGTAGCATATCTTTGAGTTCTGCAACAGAGTTATCAAGCCTTTCAATACGATCCGTCAATTTCTGGTACTTTAAACCATCACCCAAGTTAATGGGATCATCTGATTTCCCACTAGCAGTGGTTTTATCAGTAGTTGATGTAGGGAGTGTACTCCAAACATTAACCACGGATGCCCCTTTTTATTGGTACTGGGGTCTTCTTCCTTCAACACTTGACAACCTTTTGATGTTGCCAGTAGGATAAATAGATCCACTGGTGGTTGGCAGAGGTGTTATAAAAGGAATTGCCTCCAAGGAAGACTTATTGATGTAACCACTGTCCAACTGTAAACCAGTGGGTTCAATAGTTGTAGTAGCTGCTTCACTTGGACTACCACCAAGAGTTACTTGTAACTCAAGGGGTGTAACCTCCTCAGGTTGTGTTGGTGGGTTAGCAAAGATTGATTCATCAGACCCAGTCAGTTGTTGAGGTGTATTCTCATTGATAGGTGATTGAGAAGGACTGGTTAGTGCCTGGTTCAAATCAATTGCATCCAACAGCAGTTTAGTTGGTGGGGGAATTGTGGATGTGATGGGTGGTGTAGAAAGTGGATTTGCCCTGGGTATTGAGCTGTGGATGATAGAAACAAGTGTTTCCAGAGCATCATGATGTGGAGACCCTATTTGTACAACCTGTTCTTTTTGTGAAGAAGCAGGAGGAGTTTCGGTTATGGGTTGAGATATTTGTACCAACTGCTGTGAGGAAGAAGCAGCAGTGGTTTCTTGTGACTTTTGTGTTATCACAGGCATTTGCTCTGGTATCTCATCCTCCAGAGTTGCCTTTTTTATTGGTTTGGGGGGTTTTTGATTTTTCTTTTTGTGTGGCTTTTTGTGGATTGTAGGTGTGGGTTTCAAAACAGTTGGTCTGCTGCTTTGATCACCTTGAGAAGTGGGCTCAACAGCAGATACCTAGGGAGCAGTTATAACTGCTAAAATCTGCTCAGGCACCTCTTCTTGTGTTTTGCAAGGTGCTAACATTCTTGAAAAAGTTTCAGTTGTTAAACTGTTTATTTGAGTAGAATCACCTTGGTTTATTGTAGCTAAATCATCCTTACTGAATTTCTTTGCAAAATAGTAACTTAAAAACCTTGGAAACAGTAAGAATGATTTTGTTTCAACATTATTAACCAAAACTTTAAAAATTTCCCGAGAATAGTTAAAATTTTCTTCTTAAAGAATTGCATATCCCAGATTTTGAATCTTTAAAGGGATTTCATTGAAAGAAGTGGCTTTGTTTGAAACACATAGTAGGAGAGTATGAAATAAAAATCTGGTTGCAGAAGGAAAATAACCTTTTTGTAAGGTAAGTTTCTTCATCATTGTTGCTTCATACCCTCTCTCAATGAAGTCATTTTGTAACTCATATTTAGTGAAAGAAGTTTTACCTTCCTGATCATTGAGTTGAAAGACCTCTGAAATGGATTGTGGCGTGATTTGGACAACTTTTCCCTTTATAGAAGAGTGTATAGTGGTTGCAGTGTCTCCTTGTTTTTTAAGGGTTGCATTTTTCCAGAACTCTCTTTGGGTTGCCAAATAGATTGGTGCATCGGCGATTAACAAAGTTTTGTACTTTGATTTTGCCATGGTGTTAATGATGGAATCGAAAACATTGGTGGTTCCTGGTTTTATGAGAAGACCCAGGAGATTGTGAGATGGTTTATATGGGATTTCAGTGGAGATTTTGAGAGGCTGTTTTCGATGATGATTTGGAAGTGGGTTTTGTGGATGGCTTCGATTTTGTCATTTTTGAAGAGAATGATCGAAGAAATTTATGAAGGATGAGATGAAAAACTGCTTTGAGAAGAGAATTTTTAAGAATTCAATTCGACAGTAAAACCCTGTTTTGGTGGTGAGTGGGGGATTTTATAGGGAAGAAAGTGAATGCTGACGTGGCAGCCGTTACAAAAGGTCTGACCAATATGTACTGCCCACGTGACAACCCCTGGTGAAAGTGAAGGACAGTACTTTTATGAAAGTGACTGATGAAGGTAGTGGTAGTAGACCAGTGGATGATTTTCACTATTAATGGATAGCATATCAGTGAATAAGACACTGCTTTTGAACAACAGAGTTTATCAAAGAAATGAGAGAACAGGGGTTGACTTTCAGCAGTGGACAGACTTTTGAAGTAGAGCAGACTTTTGAACAATCAGTGGTTAATGGCAGACTTTTAAGGATTTTAATGAAAATTTCATTTTTAGCTATTTTTAAGGATGGATTTTTGATTTTCTGAAAACATTTTGATGCTTTTATGCATAGAAAAACAAGATTTTGCTTGTTATTCCATGTTTAGCATCCCAATTCTAGAGACCAAGCTTTCAAAAGTGGCTGTATCAAGTGCTTTTGTGAGCACATCTGCCAGCTGGTCTTTAGTTGGGACATGATGCAAAGAAATCAAACCTTTTTCATAGCAATCCCTCACAAAGTGATGTCGATGTGTTTGGTGGTAGAGTGGGAAACTGGATTTTTGATGATATTTTCTACTGCCTGGCTGTCCAACATGAGTGGTGTCTTTAAGGCAGTGATACCAAAATCCAGCAACTGATTCTGAAGCCACAGGAGTTGGGCTGTACAGCTTGCAGCAGCAATGTATTCAGCCTCAGCAGTGGATGTTGAAACTGTTGCTTGCTTTTTTGCTTTGCCAAGAAACCAAGCAATCACCTAGAAACTGGCACCCTCCTGATGTGGACTTCCTTGTGGTGTTACATCCAGCAAAGTCACTGTCTGAAAAGCCTGAAAGCTTGATATTCCCATTAGCTGGATACCAGATACCAAGTGTGGGAGCACCTTTTATGTATCTGAAGATCCTTTTTACAGCCATGAGATTTGATTTTCTGGGAGCTGATTGACTTCTTGCACAGACACATGTTGCAAACATGATGTCTGGTCTAGATGCAGTTAGGTACAGTAAAGACCCAATCATGCTTCTATAAAGTGTTTGATCAATCAGCTCATCTTTTTCATCAGACATGACCAGCTTATTTGTTGCCATGGGTGTGCTGCATGGTTTACAATCATTCATATCAAATTTTGTCAAAAGTTCTTTAGCATATTTGCTTTGATGAATGAAAGTTCCATTTTGCATTTGCTGAACTTGGAGACCAAGAAAGCATTGCAGCTCACCCATTGCACTCATTTCAAACTCAGCTGTCATGAGTTCCCTAAACTCTTCACACATTGAGTTACATGTGCTTCCAAAAATAATGTCATCCACATAAATCTGGACAATCATTAAATCCTTCCATCTCCATTTTAAAAACAATGTTTTATCAATGGTACCTCTTTTGAAACCATTTGAGAGTAGGAAGTTGGAAAGAGTTTCATACCAGGCCCTTGGTGCTTGTTTCAGGCCATACAGAGCTTTGTTCAGCCTGTAGACATGATCTGGATAAAATGGATCCTCAAAACCTGGAGGTTGACACACATACACCTCTTCTTGAATTGTACCATAGAGGAAAGCACTTTTGATATCCATTTGAAACACCTTCATGTTGTGGTTGACAGCAAAGGCCAGAAACAGTCTAATGGCTTCCAATCTTGCAACAGGGGCAAATGTTTCATCATAATCAATCCCCTCTTCCTGTCTGTAACCTTGAACCACAAGCCTGGCTTTATTCTTGACAACAATACCCCTTTCATCAGTTTTGTTCTTGAAGACCCACTTTGTGCCAATGGGACTAACCTCTTCTGGCAGTGGTACAAGCTCCCATACTTGTTGTCTTTTAAACTGTTGGAGCTCCTCTTGCATGGCTTCTACCCAGCTGTTGTCTTTCAGTGCCTCTTGGTACTTGACTGGCTGATGGAGTGATAGAAAACCAACAAAAAGACAAATGTTTTGGGTTTGGCTTCTTGTGAGCACCCCTTTATTGATGTTGCCAATGATTTGATCAGGTGGATGAGATCTTAAGAAGATTAAATCTCCTTGGTATGGTATGATGGCATTTGTTGGTGAAGGCTGCAAATGTGTATCATCTGAGCTAACCACTGCTGGGGACTTTGATGATCCAGCAGTGGCTTCAAAAGGTGGTGGAATAGGAGGTAGTGAAGTGGACAACTGCTGACTTTTATCCACTGTTTGAGGACTTTTGTCAGCAGTGTTTGAGGATGTGGAAGCAGTGGTGGATGGGCAACTTTGGTCAACAACTGTTGAGGTAGCAGTGGTTGAGCTTTGACAACTGTTTTGAACAGCTGGTGCTTTTCCTTTTGTGGCAGACCTTTGAGGGATGATGATTTCATACCCATAGTCTGGTGTTGTATCCTCTGATGGACCTGCACTATTAGTCTTGACAGCAGTATTTTCAAAAGTGAATTTTTCAAGATCAAACAGATCTGCAGGATTTGCTGGGATTTTCATTGATGAAAGTTCATTGAACTTAACATTCAAAGTCTCCTCCACTGCTTTGGTCCGTGTATTGAACACTTTGTAGGCCTTGGCAGTGGTTGAGTATCCCAGATGATAACCACAATCAATTTTGGCTGCAAATTTTGAAATGGAATCTTTTAAGTTCAAAATAAAACATGGGTAGCCAAACACTTTGAAATATGAGATCAGTGGTTTGATTTTATACAAAATTTCATAAGCAGTCTTTTTGTGCCTGGGGTTTATTAAAACTCTGTTCTGAACATAGCAAGCAGTGTTTACTGCCTCTGCCCAGAAAGTTAATGGCAAACCTGAATCTGCAAGCATGGTTCTGGCAGCCTCAATCAAAGTTCTGTTCTTCCTTTCCACTACCCCATTCTGCTCTGGTGTTCTAGGGATGCTGTACTGCATTACAATCCCTTTCTTCACACAGAAGGCATCCAACTCCTTATTTTTGAATTCTGTGCCATTGTCACTCCTGAAGCTTTTCACTGGAAGGTCAAATTGCTTTTCAACCTGTGTCACAAAGTCTTGCAAAATGCCTGCAGTCTCATCTTTTGAGTGTAAAAAGAAAGTCCATGTAAACCTAGAAAAGTCATCAACAATAACCAAACAATATCTTTTCTTTTTGAGGCTCATGACTTGAACTGGGCCAAACAAATCCATGTGTAGCATTTGCAAACACTGGGTTGTTTTGGACTCTTCAATGGACTTATAAGAACTTTTATGTTGTTTTCCTTTTAAACAGGAAATGCAATGTTCAGGGCATGAAAACAATTTTTGTGGTAGGCCTCTCACCAAACCATTTTTTGAAATTTCAGTGATTGTCTTAAGATTTGTGTGCCCCAGCCTTCTGTGCCAAAGTTCTGTCTCTTTGTTAGAGGCAGCTGAGAACAGACAGGCATCAGCTCTGGGACACTCTTTTGACATATCAACAACATAAACATTGCCACTTCTTTGAGCAACAAGTTTTGTTTGACCAGTTTTGATTATTGCTTCAATCTTTTTGACCATTTCTGGTCCAACAATCCTACAACAATCTTTTGTGAAGAATGACCCAAACCCTTTGTCACTCATTTGTGATACACTCAGAAGGTTGAATTTTAGATTGTCTATTAGATTGACATTTTCAAATTTTACATTTCCAGATTGCACTGTACCAGACCCCAGAACTTTCCCTTTACTATTATTCCCAAAGGATATATCACCCCCTCCATGGATTTTAAAGTCTTTGAGGAGGGATTTACATCCTGTCATGTGCCTGGAGCCTCCACTATCTACATACCAAAGACTATCAAAGCATGCAGAAGCTCCCTTGGCAGCAGCCATCATTGCACAATCACATTGATGATTCTCTTCATCATCAGCTCTCACCTTCTTTTCACCAGCCTTTTCTTCTTTCTCTTCTTCTTTGTCCTCTTCGGACCATGGATCTGTCATTGGTTCAATCAGGGTACCTGAACTTTCTCCCAACAGTAGTTCACCAGCCATAGCAGTAACCACTGCTTCAGTCACCTCATCCACTGTTTCAATACTCAGCTGTTCCTCTTCAGTTTCAACCCCCTCCTGTATTGACTCTAATGCCATCAAACAAAATTCATTATGAGAAGAATCATTAGAAGCATAGAGTGCAAAATTTTCATCACTAAGGTCTTCAGGCATACTGCTCCAGTCAACAAACCCTTGAGTGAAAAAGCTTTGTTGATCTGGTTGTACTGCTGCTGGAGCAGTGGTTTGAGGTGCAACAGGTTGCACTTGTACCTGTGGAGCAGGGGTTTGAACATATTGGATCTGTGGAACAGTAGTTTGGACATAGTGCACTGGCACAGGGGCAGCAGCATAGTGAGCAGTGTTCACTTGAGCTGCTGGGGCATACTGGGCATAGTGCACAGTGCTTTGGTTTTGAGGTCTAGGATTTGAGCTAGGATGAGTAATTATGGGACCAGTAGTTTGACTCCTACATTCCCTAGCGAAATGTCCCAACCTATTACACTTATAGCACTTGATTTTCGATTTATCCAACCCAACCCTTAGATTCCCATGCAAACCTGGGAATTTTCGCCCTGTTCTTTTGTAAAATTTGCTAGTTCTAACACTTAGCAAAGCCAATTGGTGCAGGATGTCCATTTCCTCTAAGTCAGTGGGATCAAAATGTTGCAAATCATTGAGTTCAAAGCTTAAATTGTCTGACATCTGGTTTTCGTTTGCAGTGAATGCATAACTAGCAGAGTGAGGATCAGGGTTGTTAAAATTTGCTCCAGCAGTTATGTCAATGAAATGATCATAACCCTGATCCTTACCACTGCTCCCAGATTCTTCTTGACCTAGAAGAGCAGTGTTACCGAATATATAATCATCAACGGCTTTTCCTGACTCTTGTAACTTCCTTTTCTGGTTCAACTCCCTTTCGTAGGTTAGGAGTCGACCATGGAGTTGGGTCAAGGTCAGATCCTTGAACTCAGGTGAATTTCGGGTGACAAAAGCTATGGTGTCCCATTTTTCTGGCAGTGACCTGAGGAACCTGCTATTTTGAGTTGAGTTTGTAAAAGTGGTATTAACAAGCCTCAGTTCACTGATGAGACAACTGAAACGCTCAAATTGTTGCGTCAGTGATTCACCTCTTACATGACAAAATGTTTCATACTGTTGGTTCAGGATTTCCCTATTGTTTTCTATGACTTCTTCGGTTCCCCCAAATTGTTCCTTAAGTGCGTCCCATAACTCTTTGGCACTGTTACAGTGTAACAGTCCAGCATATATCTCATTGGGCAGCACTGATGCTATGATGCTAAAAGCTTTAGCATCTAGTTCGAACTTTTGATAGTCGGTTTCGGTATAATTTTCAACTGGTTTTGGAACGAACTTTTTAGCATCTTCAGCGCTTGGCACTGTGGGAACATGAGGACCAAAGACGACAGACCTCCAACATCTTGTGCTTTGTTGAGCGAGGATGTGACCCATCCTCCTCTGCCAGATGTTATACTCATTTCTTTTTATCATAGGTGGTTTAAAAAGCGAGCCGATGTTGTTTTTATCATCCTGAGATTGTGACGTCATTCTTGTTGTTTTACAGACACTGAGAAATCAACTTTAATGGTGATTAATCCTTGCTCTGTTTTTCAACAAACGAACAAACGATCAGTATCAACTGTTATAAGCTGAACTATTTATGTCAAAATGATTGTTATATCAAATTTGACTGTCCAAGCTCTGATACCAATTGTTGGAGCTGAGTTTGTTTCTGATTGTATTTTATGTTTGTAATTAAAATGAAAATGGATGAGTGTGCAGCGGAATTATGATGAAAACAAACTTTGCATACAATCAAACGAGAGTAATACTTTGATCAAACATCTTTTCACAATGAATCGAAAGATTTAATTTATTTCAATAACGATTACAATGATTGATGAATGAATGCAAACTCCCCCTCAGCCAGAGCTCAGTTGTTTGTTCGTGCAAAGAAGACGATGATGCAAATAAGCTAATAGAACAGTACAAAGTACTGAACTATTTATAGGCACTTGCAAACCACTGAGCATCTTAGCTGACGTTTCCATGAAAGTGACATCTAACCTCCTAACAAACTCTAACCTCTGATCTATACAAACACTGTTGTACTAACTACTGCTATTACATTTCATTATATAAAAGACACTTAAACAGCTACTGCATCCTTCCACTGCTGTGAACCCAGCAGTGCTTGTCCGGATCAGCAGTACTTGACTCAAGGCAGTAGATTGAATCAGCAGAGCTTTGGTCTTTCATCAGGTCTTTACTTGAGCAGCAGTTGTAGGTCAGAACTTTGCAAGATCAGCAGATAGGAGGTCAGCAGATATGAAATCACTTTCAAGGGGAGAGATTTGTATGTAAACATCTGCTTATTCTCGATCCACTGCTCTGATCCAGTTTTGGCTTTAATTATATGTTCCTCTGATAGGGTTCAATCCCAATAGTAATCAGCAACCCAATTGTGGTAACTCTTCGGTAAAATTTGTATACACAATGAGAATTAATACAAACATATAACATAGAAACAAAGTTGATAATAACATAGAAATATCCAAGAATTCGTGTTGTTGTTTGAGAGATAACGTAAAAAAACAATTAAACATATTCAATGATGTATGAATTTTGAATTGGATGAAGATGATGAGGTATTATGTATATTTATAAGACATTGTTATTTAGGTTATAGTAAGAATTCTGAATTGTGGTCCAAGTAATTGTTTATTGTTTGCACAAATAACATGATTGTAAAAAGAAGATATATTACTAAATTAGATAATTTACAAAATTATAATTATATAACTTTATTACATTCATAAAAATGATATAATATACCATATCCGTTTATATTTTTTACTTAAAAACAATATTTATTGTCTTACTAGTGCTAATACATGCGAACATCGTGGATTTGCACAAATAATATGTTCTCAAATTATAAAACATAGTTAATATAATTTATAATCTTTAAAAATTACTTTGCATACAAAGATAAAAAATAATGAGTAATTATATGTTAAATCGCTTTGTTTAGATTTTGGAGTTATCAATATTCAATTGCTTTGCAAGTTCCTAAGTTGATATATCCGTTTCTCAATCAAAAGATGCTTACAATATCTTAAATCGTTTTGTTTAAAAATTGTACGGTGTTTTAATGACACATATTTGCAATCACATGTAATATGTTGGTTACTTGTAACATTACGTAAAAAAGGGACAAAATTATTTATGGGTTAATGTGTTTTGACATGCATTGCCTTTTTTTACCTTAATATCTACCCGCTGAATGTCTAACTTTACTAAGAAGGTGTTTGAGATTGCTTATGTAGTTAGATTATCCTGATAAGTAGTAGTAATTAGCTTATTTTATAACTTATTACATCGAAAACAACCTATTTCACAGTAAACAAACAGTTTTTTCCATCCACGGTTATATACTTTAAACAAAATATACAGGATAAATTATTTAAATAGGAAAATCCCAAACACCGCATAGAATGTTGAATAAAAACACTACCTTGTACCAAATAAGAGGCTACTTTTGAGCCACAAAGGATCCTTGTAGCTCAACATAGGAACTCCCAATTTGTATGAAGACTACCTTCCTATTATATATCCCTGAGATTCCAGGATCCGGCGAGTTTGACGGAGCCTCGGTCCCGATACGACGTGTTCGGTGCGTTTATTATTACTAAGGAAGGAGTAGAAGTAGAATACGACACCGAGCAGTCACTTATAATCTGGTCTCTGATTCATATTTTAAAGATTACATAACCGTGAGACCAGTAGGACAGCCTGTCCCCTTTGGGATCCGAAAAGCTTGTCCAAATGGAAATCTCAACTCCCTATTTATAGGCAACAACCTATCCAGATGAGCCTATGTCCATCCGTCCGAATGGACTCCATCCGTCCGGATGGACCTTACACACGTACAACCTACATCCAGATGGGGGTTTCCGACTGGACTAATATTTTCCATCCGTTCGGATGGACTTTTCTATTGTCCATCCGTCTGGATGGACTTTGACAGTATCATTACCGTGTCCAACTTTCTCCTATTCTATAAAATATTCAACACACGCTCTATCTAACTATTCGCACAGTGGCAGACGTACGAAATATGCACCAACAGATCCCCCCTTGGCTGTCACTGTCGAATCGTCTTTATGACAATATGAAACCGTAGAGCCGTGTTTGAATATTCTGCAACTTCAATCATGCCTTTTGTCTCACAATATAGATTCCCCCTTGATTGATGATCCGGGTTTGCCTTTTGACAGTGTATTCCCCCTGAAATGTATCTTCAGGTCTTTGAAAGTCTTTGTAAGCACAGTTATCGACCTCTTCTAATTTGTTGATTGCAACCTTCACGAACAATCACCAACTTGAAACTAATCAGTGTAGCAATCTCTGTTTTAGCTTTACCCACATCCGTGTTCAGATTTGATTTGACAGTTCAGCAACACGATCTCGCATTCCGCCTGCTTGATCTAAGAATGTACAAAAACTCAAACTGGCAATTGACAGAAACTTCAAATACCCCACAGGTTAATGTCAAATCCGTGATTCCCCCTGAAGATCTGATATCCCTAATAACCAGTATTCTCCACAATCAACAACTCTTCATCGGAAAACAAATCATCTTATAATATATTCTGATATCTGAAGCATTCGTCCATAATCAGATTCATCTCCTCGGAACATTTAGATCTCAGAAGCTATCATCCACGATCACTCACAGATCTCCGGAGCCTTCGTCCACGATCAGAAATAATTTCCTCGGATCATCTCAATCTCAGAAGCTTTCACCCACAATCAGATATCACATTCCCTAACAATCTGAATTCAAAACCACCCAGATACTGTTGCAGCGTCATGAATTTCAAAAATGCTGGAACATTTGACAAATCTTATTCCCCTCATTTTTGCAAATTCTGACGTCTCTATCTCTGAATTCCCCCTCAAACTGAATTCAGTTTTCTTTTCTCATCTCCGAAAAACTTGACTATACCAGAATATAACAATATTCACCACCATTGTCAGTTTTTCCATCTTTGCGGTTTTTTAACAGTTTTGGCCCATAAATAGTCAGATAATTTAGAATATAACAATTCTGCACCGGTATCCTGACTACCGCACAGTTTTCCACAATATATGATCGCATCATCATAATTGATATTGAAGCACCAGATGATGTCTCTAAACAAACCATCTCTTGGAGAACTCACTCGTCATCGCGATTAAATACAAACTATTATTGAAAATGTAATATGACAAAAACACTTATATATAGGATGTACCAGCGGCGTATCCACCATGTCTTCATCACACCACATTTTTTTTTTTTATGATGAATGCCCGACTGTCCGGATGAAGTGGGTCCATTCGTCCGGATGAGCTGACCTTGAATCACTTTGACAGATAGCCACCTTAGTGTCTTCAACCGTTCGAATGGAGTAGGTGCCATACGGATAAGGTTTCACCCATCTGTCCAGATGGAGTTGATGTCCATCCGGATGAGTGTTTACCCATCCGTCCGGATCGAATTGAGGTCCATCCGGATGAGTGCGTCCATCCTGATGGGTTCTTTCCCGAATAAGTCCATCCTTCCGAATGTGCCCATCGGGACCGAACTTGTTCGAAAACCTCAAGAACACTCCAAATCAAGTTTTTTCGATCCAGAATCTTTATTTATGTGAATTTGATGATGAAACTTCACAGGATTGTGCGCGAATTAATTCCAAACAGATTGATGGCTTCAATTCCAAAATCCATCCGTGAATCGACCTTTATTTTGATGATTTTCTCTGTTTTAACGTCAAAACTCCCGTTTAACCCAAAATTGATAAGCTTGGGTGATTTAACCGACTGTTAGTTCGATTAAATCGGTACCATAGCTCTGATACCACTTGAGATTCCAGGATCCGGCGAGTTTGACGGAGCCTCGATCCCGATACGACGTGTTCGGTGCGTTTATTATTACTAACAAAGGAGTAGAAGTAGAATATGACACCGAGCAGTCACTTATAATATGGTCTCTGATTCATATATAAAAGCTTACATAACCGTGAGACCAGTCGGACAACATGTCCCATCTGGGATGCGAAAAGTTTGTCCAAATGGGAAACCCAACTCCCTACTTATAGGCAACAGTCTATCCGGACGAGCCTATGCCCATCCGTCCTGATGGACCTTACACACACACAACCTACATCCGGATGGGGGTTTCCGACTGGAATATTATCCATCCGTCCGGATGGACTTTCTGTTGTCCATCCGTCCGGATGGACTTTGACAGTATCATTACTGTGTCCAACTTTCTCCTATTCTATACAATATTCAACACACGCTTTGTCTAACTATTCGCACAGTGGCAGACGTACGAAATATGCACCAACAATCCCATCCCGTGGCGTTACCAACTTCTTTCGACGAAATCAACGATTTTTTTTTGACACGGTAATGGAAACAACACAAATAATTTCAGAGGAAGAAGAAACCTCGTCCGAACTTAGAACATAAAATAAGAGCCTAAATATGGATCGAAAAGGTAATTTTATTTGTTGGGTAATTTATAATTTTCTTTTGTTGTTAATAAAGTTTTGTGTAATTTTTATTTTGAAGTGTTGTTTATGTTTTGCAAGATTGTTTACATTTTGTAGTGTTGTTAAAAAAAAATTTAGTGTGATTTATATTTTGTTGTAATTTATTGTTAGTGCAATATGTCTATCGCCTCCGTCATCTCAAGATCGTAGCTGAAACAGTTTAATTCTAGGCTATATTGTAATATCTAGTTAAGAAAGGCAAGGTGGCATTATTGTAAATAAGGGGAACTTTCCTTATAAGCCTTGGCCTATAAATAGGAACCTTAGGGTTTCATTTAGGAACTTTTGACACTTTTGCTAGTTTGGAGCTCATTTGGTGATTTTAGAGTTTGAAGTCTAGAGAGAGAAACTAGTGAGAGAAAGGTGATTCACGGTTCTTGTACGTTATCAAATCAATCAAAGAATCACAGATTATATTACTTTCGTGTGTTTCGGTCTTGCTCGTGCACGGATTCCGCACGTCGTACGAGTCGGTTCGCAATCGTTTGGATTCAAACAGAAAATTTACTTCTTCACGTTTTAAACAGAAAATTTCAAAATTAAACTGGATTTTACGGTTAAAAATTGATAATTTTTGGATATGTTGTGCGAATATACACGATCTAATAGCCTATAAATTTTCAAATCATAACTCTAAGTCATTTGTGAGAAAATTAGATTTTTATGGTGCGAAAATGTTGAACAATGTTGCTGTTGTTGATGTTCATCCGCACGCATGACTTCTCCGTGCGGATAACATATACGTATTGACTTTGTTGTTGACATATCCGTGCGGATAAGTCGCACGCACGGATAAACTATCCGCTTTGACTATTCGTTGACCTATACGCATGGACACTTGTACGCACGGTTAAGTAATCCGCATCAAAGCTATACGTGTCAAAATACCACACGGATCAATAAGTTGCTTAGTCAACATTTCAGGTCACGTGATCTCTTTCACTCTTGCAGTTCATTAAATTCATTGACTTTCTTACATCATAATCCCATGTGATATTGTCAGTTCATAAGAATTGCATGTGATAGTGATAATGTTTGTCGGATATTGATTGATTATCAGCAAATCACGTGATTATTCTGAATTCAGTGAACATGTGATCAGTCTGCATTCGGCCATTGTTAAATTCATGTGATTGTTTCAGAGCTTGAAAGTCAAGAGCATGTGATATTGTTTGTTGGTCGAATAGGAGTTGTGCCACCCGTACGCATCACCTTAGTCACTCGGATCCCCACCCTTTATGCATCACCTTAGTCATCTGGATCATCACCCGTACGGATAAGTCATACGCACGTATAAGTCATATGCACGTATAAGTCATACGCACGTATAAGTCATACGCACGGATAAGCCATACGCACGGATAGCCCACCCGTACTTAGTCAACATACTCAGATTTGTTAGTCAACCTTGTCAGCAGCACATGTGAATCATTAATAGCAATCGGTGTGAACTATAAAGACCAATATCCATGTGTTTGTTTTGAACGGCCATGTTCTTATTATTTTAATCTAGATTGCATGTGAAGATTTAATATTGTCTGCCACTTAATTGATTTTCACGTGAAGGTTATTGTCAGGTTGTAAGTAAGTTTGTTGTTCATTAATTGTGGTCAAAAGGTCAACAAGAAATACGGACGAATCATCTTTAGTCGCACGGATCTCCACCCGTGCGGATCACTGCTCGTGCGGATAACTCAGCCATCCGGATCTCCATCCGGACGAATCACCATACGGATCTCCATCCGGATAGCAATTTCATCCAAACGAACAACGTTATCACGCGATTATTTTCACTGTTAACTTGTGTCGACTCACTCGTTCGAGTACCCGTACGATTCATTTGTTTGATATTGTTTAAACTCATTGTGTTTGTTTGTGATTCAGGTGATTCAAGATTTACAAAGTGTGAAGTTCAAGAAATTGTTTCAAGATGTCGAACAGCGGTGAAGAATTTTACAACACGTTCTACAATGCTTTTACTTCAGAATCATCCGAAAGAAGATCTGAAATAAGAGAATATTCGAGAGAGATTTCAGAGAATTTGAAATATGATAATATGTATGGAAGCCAACAGAAACCGCCGAAGCTAATGAAGATTGAAGATTATAACTGGTGGAAAAATCGGTTTGAGGGTTGGGTGAAAGCTTTCGCTCCTGAAAGCTGGTTAAAATTGAAAAATGAATATACTGAACCAGTAAAAGAAGGAGGAGGGTCAGTAGAGGAAAAAGAGTTCACAGAAATAGATATAAAAAATGTTATGGCTGAATCTAAAATGATCACATTAATCAAACAGTCAGTGAGAGAGGATATTATTTCGTTACTTGAACAAGAGAAAACTTCAAAGAGTTTGTGGGAAGCGTTAGGGAAAAAGTGTGTAGGAAGTAATGAAATTGTCAAAAACAAAAAGAAATTGTTGCGTAAAGAGTTTGATTTATTCAGTTGTATGAAAAATGAATCTGTTTGTAAAATGATCGAGAGATTTGGACATCTAAAAATGGAGCTGGCCAGACATGAAATCACATATTCTGAAGAGGAGCTGGTGGATAAATTGTTTGATTCATTGCCAAATGATCAAGAATGGCAATACTTCGCTCTAATGTTGAAAAATACAATCAAGCCTGAAGATTTAAAAGTGGATTTGCTGATTGAAAGGCTTGAAAGCCATGATTTGGAGATAAAGAGATCTAAAGTCAACAATCCGGCTTATCAGCAGAATGTAGAGCTTTACTACAGAGGAAATGTACCACAGGCTGGGTCTCCAAGAACAGCGTTCTCTGCAGAAAGTTCAAATTCAGTGAACAATGAAAGTTTTCACAGTGAATCTTCTTCAAACACTTCAAGTCAATCTGCTTCCAAGAATTTGTTTCAATGTAATATCGCAGTGGATTTGAAGAATGGGCAAAATTTCAGCGAAGAATCGGCAAAACAACAGATGGTTTTCTTGGCATCTGTACTTAAATCGTATGAAAGCCTCGTTGCAGGGAAGATTGGCAACACCAACTTGACGAAAGAAGATTATGATCAATTAGACCCCGAGGAGATGGAACTAATGGATATAAGATGGTGCATGGCCAGTGCGGTTCGTCGAGCACAGCGGTTCATGGAGATCACAGGGAGGAAGTCAATTGGTGGACCATCTACCAAATTGGGATTTGATAAATCTAAGGTGACATGCTTCAAATGCAAACAAAAAGGTCACTTTAAGCGCGAGTGCAGAAATGCGTATGCTAATGATGATTCCACAAACCCGTTCAATGAAGATTATTACAAGAAAGCGATTTACCATCAGAACAAGTCTGAGCCACCAAGATTGAAACAACCTGAAGAAAAATCAAGGGCTCTTGCAGTTATACATGACGATGAAGGTTACGACTGGAGTCAAGTTTGCCCTGAAGAAGATGCTGTTGGATATGCATTTGTGGCTGATGCTGATCCTGATAGATGGTGGAAAGCAGACTATGCAAGATGGGAAATTGGAAAATTAAACGAACCATTCAAAGAAGCTCAGAGAGCCAAACGATGGAATGATGAGCTGGAATGTTACATGGATCCACGGGGTAATCCAGTTGTTGACCCATCAAAAGTGGATTTTAAAGCTGTAACAAGTTTGCTTCCAAGGCAGGCTACTTTCAATACACGAAGGTTATTTGATAAAGCATATCTGCCTGATTTGGAGAAGAAGATAAGAGAGGTTTGTGAAGCAAGTCTACCGAAGGTGGTAGAAATGAAGAAGAGAAAAGAAGAAGAATTGAAGAAGATGATTGAAGAAGTAAAGAATGTTGTGAAGATTGCTGCTGAAGAAGATCAGAAAGGTGAAGAAGAACAGAAGATAAAAGAAGCTCAGAAAGAAGAAAAGGAGGAAGATCAGAAAGTTGAGTCAGAAGAACTGGTGCTGAAAGAGACTGAGGTAATAAAATCTTCTGACTTGTCGAATGTTGAATTGGTTGTTGAAAAAGAAAACAAGTGCAGGAATTACATAGAAATGTGCAAAGCCTGTACTGAAAAAGATGACATCATAAAAACAAAAGATAATGATATGGTTAAAGTAGAAAATGTTTTCACAACAAAATGTAAAGAAATGATTGAAAAAGAAGAAATTTTGAAATTAAAAGTCGAAAAGCTAACACAGAAATGTCATGGTCTTGAAGAAGAAAATAAGATTTTGAAAGAAAAGTGTACTGCTAAATGTGTTGATTGTGTTGAAAAAGAATCGAAATTTCAAGATTTACAAAAACAGTATGATTCTTTAAAATGGTCGAATCAGAGAGTATAAGAAGCTTATGATACTTTGAAGAGCCAAGTCAAAAGTTTTGATCAAAGATTGTCAGAAACTTTAGTCACTAAAGAAATGTATGAAAGAAAGTTTAAAGAAAAGCAAATTGAATTAAACAAATGTGTTGATGAAATTGCTAATCTTAAACAAGTCTTGGCTGAAAAAGAAAAGGTTGTTACAAAACTTCAAAGTTATCATAACTCTTCGTACATTCTCGAACGCATTTTCAACATCACACCAGATAACAAAGATACTGACAATTGCAAAAAGGGTATTGGTTCAGAGTTTCATCAGGTACCACCACCATTGAGAAACAATTATACTTTTTATGATGAGGAAAAGGTGGCTAAGGGTTTGAACATAGCTGACCAGTTACCTGAAAGTATCGATGTGACTTACTCCAAATCTGATGATGCTAATGATTCAGAGGTGGTAAGTAAGGTTGTTGAAAGCGTTTTGAAAGATGAGTCTACAAAAGGTAAGTCTGAATCACAGGATGAAGATGAAGGAAATTTTCATGATGGTTATCTGAAAAACACAAAATCCGAGAAAAATTTGGATGATGATTCAAAGGGATTGATCTATACCATGATTGGATCGGACAAACTATTCTTAGATGTTGTATTCCCGATTCAGAATGTGATTTCAGAGAAGGTCGATAAAGTTTTCAAAATGGTTGAGATTGAGAAGTCGGAAATTTCAAAGTTTGCTGGTAAAGGTCATAAATCTTTTTACAACAAACCTTGTTTTAAGAAGAAAAACATGAAGGCTGGTTTGGGTTATAAAAAGAAACAGAATCGAAAAAGAAATGAAATGCCAAATTTTCAGGCAAAAATGAGTTTTATTCAAGGGAAAAGTTTGAAAGAAGGGGAAAAACTCAAATTTGGACAACAGTCTAATGAGGAGTTTGATGCTAATAAAAAGAAACAGCAACAGGCCAAGGATGTTTCAAAGAAAGTGTGTTTTAAATGTGATCAAATTGGACATGTATCACGAAAGTGTCCAAATCCAAAGCCTGTTGATGTTGAAAAACAGAAGTTTGAGGGTGTGAAACCAAGGCCAACCAGATTTGATTCAAAACAAACTTGGAGTTATAACACAAACAAGTTTGCTTCAAATCAAACTTGGAACCCAAAACAGACTAGGTCTGATTCAAGACAAACACAGATTTCTCACACACCCAGAGTCAGAACAACTCAAAGTTGGAAAACAACTGTTGATATGACAAAACCACAAGAGTTTTGGAAACCAAAAGTTGTTATTCAAAAACAAAATGTTCAAAAAGAATCACATTTTTACAAAAGAGGTACTCCGAAAGGTCAAATGTGGAGTGCTAAGAAACAAGTGACGTCGGAAAAAGATGAGAAAGTTGAAGTCAACGCTGAAAAAGTTTTAAATGACAAAGAATTTCCGAAATTAAATGAACATTATTGTGTTGAAATGCCTAAGGTCCAACAGACCTGGGCTAAATTGTTCAAATGATTGATAAAGTTTGAATGTGCAGGTGCTCAACGAAGCTGAAGATTGTGAGAATGGTAGTTGGAGCAGCCTGGCACAGGAAGAGGCTGCTGAACCCTGGTTTGGTTGAACAGGGAGTTTATCGTTTTCTGTACATAAATAAACAATATTTCAAAAACCCTAAAAATTGAAAAACTTAAAAACCAAAAATATGTTTGCTTTTAATTTTTGTCAAAAATTCTAAAATTCAAAAATATGTTGCTTGAATATGCCGAAACCCTCACGGCTGAACAAACATGATTACTTTCACAAGATTGAAAAACGGTTTTCAAATTGTCGAAAATCAATGGGTTGTAAATCATGGGGGTATGTTATATTTTCTGCAAATCAGTGCATGAAAAGCAGAAAATGGATGGCGAGACAAAGCTATCAGTATCGGTTTGTCAAATTTTATTTAGAATGGTTTTGAATTTTAGGGGGAGTAATAATGTATTGTCAGAAAATCCAAAAACATTAGAAAAGTTGAAAAAGCCAAAAACATGATAAAAATTCAAAAAAATTGAGTTTTTGTGTAAAAAGAGGAAATGATAGTACATCAGTAGACAGTTACAGTATGCTAAAGAAATGTAATGTTTATATAGCGTTAAACAGTCTCACTGATGATATGTCGATAGGTTTTTATACATTTAGTAAACTTTTTCGGGATATAAACTTTCGGGATATAAACTTAAATTCAAACTTGCTTATTTCGTGGGGAACACTACTTGGATATATAGGTAACCCCTGAAATCTCGTTTGAATGACCCCTCTTTCTGAGATACTAGGTCTTTATGCTTAGTGATATCTGGGGTATTATCCCGGGACTTCTGATTTTGCGGAAGCAATGGCCTAGTCCCCGGAGAATACTTTCCGCATTGCTTGAAACATAGCGCAGCCCTCAGCTAAAAAATGATGAAACATTGAAAAATGCTAATCATGGCTGTTGTAATACAAAAGATCCTCTAAAGGGGACACACCAAAAAGTCGAGCCGTCATCTCTCTGCTGAACGGAAGTTCTGACCTGAGCTCTCACGGTTTCGTACTATAATTTATTCCCCTTACAGATATCATCTAGGTATACTCACCTATAAGACTGAATATTGGGATCTGGATACGGGAGTATATTCAAGAGGTGGGACACATGAATAAGTTTAAGTTCTTAAAACACTTAATTCGTATCCTGAATCAGTTGAAATTTGTATGAAAATTTAAGTGGATCAGTATATCGACAATCTAAGTGAATTGTTTAATTCTTAATGTGTAACTAAGCTCAACGGTACTTGTGACATGTTAGAAACTGATATGATCCTCTAACGCAAACTCAAACAAATATATTGTCTATAAATATGTTTGTAAATATTTCTTTACTGCTTTTTATTTTCAGAAAAATACAAAAAGATTTTTGATTCTGCTTTATTTTCGACAACCGATGTCTGAGAGCTGAGTTTCAAAATCTAAGTATGCTGATTGTGTTTCTGAAAATAAAACAAGTTCATTAATTTGAAACTTGATGCTTTAAAATCAAAAATCAAAAATAGTTTGTGATATCTCCAAGGTCATTAATTTGAACTTGGATGATTAACTGTGAGGGATTTGGATGCTTATATTGTTAAAATCTGTAAAAAAAAAAGCCATTTTCCGATCCGGTTCGTTGAAACTGCCAAATCCTTGAAGTTTGTTGATAGGGGGAGAGTATCAAGTATTCCTGGATATATTTCATATTACTATATCTTAGTCCCAGGATCTTGATTTAGAAAGTTTAATAGAGCCAGGTTACGATACCTGGACAATCGAAAATGCTTTCATTGTAATATATTTTAGCAAAAGTTGAGAGAGCCAGGTTTTCAATCCTGGAAGTTCAAAACGTTGTTACTTATAAACGTTTGAGTATTGCAGATGTTGTACCAGACTACGATCCCGACAGCAGTGTCTAAGGGGGAGTCTGAAGACGAGCTCAACGCAAGGGGAAGCATGCATAGGAGCCAGGATCCTTTCCCAAAAGAGCTTGTAACCGGAAAGCCAGGTGTCGATCCCAAAGCACGGAAGCTTGACGAAAGGGGAGCCTGAAGAGTCTACCTAAAGAGGGAGCTGAAGCTGAAGACAGATCCACGGGGATTCTGTTCGAGCAAGAGGGAGTCTTCGTTGCTGAAAATGTGTTAAAGCTTCAATAAGACTCAGTGAGAGAGAGAAAGACCAGAAGCTACGAGCCTGACTAAATGTTTGAGATTGACTGCGGCAATATCCAAGGGGGAGTCTGTTAGTGCAATATGTCTATCGCCTCCGTCATCTCAAGATCGTAGCTGAAACAGTTTAATTCTAGGCTATATTGTAATATCTAGTTAAGAAAGGCAAGGTGGCATTATTGTAAATAAGGGTAACTCTCCTTATAAGCCTTGGCCTATAATTAGGAACCTTAGGGTTTCATTTAGGAACTTTTGACAATTTTGCTAGTTTGGAGCTCATTTGGTGATCTTAGAGTTTGAAGTCTAGAGAGAGAAACTAGTGAGAGAAAGGTGATTCACGGTTCTTGTACGTTATCAAATCAATCAAAGAATCACAGATTATATTACTTTCGTGTGTTTCGGTCTTGCTCGTGCACGGATTCCGCACGTCGTACGAGTCGGTTCGCAATCGAAACGGATCAATCCGGGACCTAACATTTATATTATACAGGTGCCCACGATAGGTTGGTGGCCGATTACTTTGCCAAAAACGCGGTATACATGGATGAAATGTTTAGGCATCGGTTTCGAATGAGTCGTCATCTTTACTTATGTATAGCTAATGATTTGACAAGTTTTGACCCGTTCTTCACATTAAGATGGGATGCTAGAGGTATAAGGGGGCTTACCACTTTACAAAAGTGTACGTCGGCAGTTCGTCAATTGGCATACGACACAAGTAGTAATATGTATGACAAATTGATGCGTGCGAAGTGTCGTATATATTAGGTGTATATTTTAAGCCCTTTTTAACACTTATTTTAGCCAAGTTTTAAATTTATAAAACACGATATTTCACTAACACTAAACACACATATGGGCAAGTGCACCCATCGTTGAGTGTAGTATAGCGTTGGTAAGATACCGAGGTCGTCCAAGGACACAAGAGCTTTTAGTACCGGTTTATCCTCAACGTCTAATCAAAAATAAAAGTTTAGAAAAATGTTTTAAACTAAAAAAATAAAAACTAACTAAAATTGCTGAAAAAAAATAAAAATAAAAGAAAAAACAGATAGACAAGATGAATCACTTGGTTCCGACTCGTATCTAGTATAACCTTTGATTATTTCCGCACTTTTGCACATAATTAAGAGATTATCTTAGTTATTGTAGTAGTCCCCTCTTTTGAAGGTGACGTTACCCTCACCCCAGTAGTTTGAGTCAGCAAGGATACAATCCTAAAAGGGTGGATTATTGGAAGATAATGAATTAAGTTATTAATGCAGTATTGTGGTAGGCCCCGCTTTTGGCGGTGACGTTACCCTCGGCTAAGTAGTCTGAGTCAGCAGGGATACAGTCCTAAGTAGCCGGGTTATAGTATTAATAGTAGTTAACTTATGAGGGGATCAAAGAGTTTGGACCCCCGCCATCCAATACCGTGAAGTATTGAAGGAGGTCCTACTAAATTTGACCCAGGTCCATTGCAGGACCTCTAAACGCTGAACAATGGCAAGACCTTTACCAAACCGTTCCCTTAACCCCCGACCAGGTAGCCAACATACCTCCATATAGACCGTGGAGATATGAATGGTGAAAATCCTTTATTTTATATAGACAGTAAAATAATGCAAAGACACCACGGACAAACGATAAGGAAAGATCACCTTCAACATAAGTAACTAGTTATTAAAGTCATTAATACAAAACCAAATAAAAAATGCAAAAGATTAGAAATAAAAAGTATTATACTAGACACTTTGTCTTCACCAAGTGATGTAAGAGACTTAGGCAAACATGGCCTTGATTGTCAAGAACTCTTACGATCAATCTTGGATCCCGAGACGACTCACACACTCTACGATGGACAATGGATGATGGTGGTGGATGATGGTGTTGTGATGGTGGTGGGTGGTGGATGAAGTGTGAGAGAGGTGGTGTGCCAAGGGATGAGTTGAAATGAATCCAAGCACTCCTATTTATAGGCTGAACAGAGAGCTGGGCACGGCCCCGTGTCCGCTGGGCACGGCCCCGTGCCTGTCTGACACTCTCTCTCCTCATTAATTGTAATTCGCAATTACAATTAATGCGCCTGTTGTACTTTCGACACGCCCCCGTGTCCGCTGAGCGCGGCCCGTGGTGGGCAATAGAAGCTTCTATAGGTTTGTCTTTTCTGCTGCTTCTTGGGCACGGCCCCGTGCTGGCTGAGCACGGGGCGTGTTCAGTCTTCTGTCTTCTCTATTTTGCTTTGGAAGGTGCCGTTGAGGGGTCGGGCAGTCCACTAATGTTCCTTTTCTTGTATTTATGTTGGATTTAGCTGTCTTTTTGCTTCTTTTGCGTTTTTGAGCTCATTTAATCCTGAAAATACAAAAGGAAGACAAAAACACTCTTTTTCCAATATTAGTACTTAAAAAGGGTTAGTTTTATGCCTCAATTGATGTAATTTATATGTTGCATTTTACACACATGCCTTTTTAAAATTCCATTTATATACAAGTTCACATACCTCACGGGAGAAATCACTCACACTCGGCCGAAGGTGTATTTTTAGTGAATCACTCGAGAGCGACGTGGAACTTATTCCTACCATAAGCTTGCCAAGCAATCAATCCTCCTCCTTTTTAACTTTTATACCTTTGTAAATATCAAGAGGACTTTGTGGGTTAAGGGTTAGGCTTGGGTTAAAGGTAGGTGGTTGGTTAGTGGTTAGTAGAAAAGTAGAAAAAAGGGCGAAAAGCGTAACAAGTGTCGGTTTTCGTAAGATTTTCTAATTTTGCAACTTTTTATTTTGATGAAGCTTTTATTCAAACAAAGTTATTTTTGGTGAACTTGTTTGTTTTTCTTTTCGCTTCATCAACAATACACAATTTTTTTTTTTTTTACGAAAAACCGAACTTGTTACTAAAACAAAGGGTTAAAAATAAAAAGGTTTTGGTGGGTAAAAGGGTTTTTGGTTTGGGTGATGAAATGAAAAGGTTTAGGCTCAAAGGGGCTAACTAGGGGGATTTTTTGGGTAGGTGGTAAAAGAAAAAGAAAAATAATGGTGTAGAAATAAAAAAGGGTTAGTCCTAATGCCTCCATCATTTACTTACTCGGGTTTAAGTTGATAAGGTCCGGGAATGTATCGTCATGGCAAGTTCTAGAGTCGTAAGAACCAAGCGGCTATTCACACAAGAAACGAAAAATGAGCATTTAGTTTTAATGATATGTAGTTGTGCTAAAAAAAAAAAAGCTCAAAACTCACTTTTGTGGGAATGGGTTTTTATGTGATCAAGTATATATAATCAAATTTTAACTAAGTTTGCTATGCCTTTTCATAATTTTCTTATGTTGGTTCTTTTTATCACTACGCTATCGGTTGTAAATTTGTAAAAATATAACCTTTTTGAGAACTTGAATTTCCCGAGTTAAACCTAGACAAGTAAAAAAAATTGAAATTTTTGAAAAAATTTGGGGTGATTAGCGGTTCCAATAGAGTTTTGTGTAAGGCTTGTATTTAGGACTTGCAAAATTCAAGGTTTTAGCATCCCCCCCACACTTAAATTACACATTGTCCTCAATCTGTCCCAAAAATAAATTTTTAGGTTGATTAGATGTGTAAAATAGTGTTTAAAAAGCAAAAACTTGTGTTACTGGGGCACTGAACACGGCCCCGTGTTCAAGTGCCAGTAACAAAATAAAATAAGAGAAACAGAAGTCTGGACACGGGGGCGTGTTGGGTGAACACGGCCCGTGTCCAGGTACCTGAACTGGGCGTTTTTCTGCAGGGAGTTCAGCACGGGGCCGTGTTGGTTGGGCACGGCCCGTGTTGAACCTTCTGAAATGGAGAGAATTGTCGGGTTGCTTTTGTTCTTGTGCATGAGTTCATTTTTTTCGTTCCCCTTTTCATCCTTTACCACCATGAGTGTGTTTTATTCATTACAAACCATCCAAACCTTAAAACCATCAATTCATTTCATCATAGAGAGAACTTACATAGTCCTAAATTAAAATAAAATTAAAACTTAACTAAATAGGTCAGCGGGTACACGAGGTTATCATAAGAAGTTCTACTATTTTAAGAAAATTTCGAGAATAGTTTCCCGATATAGTAGGACTTTTAGCCGAATGATTTCTTCCCTAAACGTTGTTTAAAGCCATTCTTCGATTTCCCTAGGGAGGAAGAATGCGGCTTCATTTTCCTCCGCAGCTGGTGGTTGAGGGGGAACATTCACTGGGACTCCTTGCACCACTCTTCGCGGAGGCTCTTGGTGCATGGCGTACCATTCGGCTGGAATGACAACTTCGGGTACCACGTTCCACGCCCTTTGGGTTATTATGGGTACCAAAGGCGGGGAGGCGAGAAGGTTCAACCTTTGGTGCAAGAGGTTTACTTCATGGAGACAGCCCTCCAGCCCCACTGTAAGATGGTTGATACGGTCGACCAATGCTTCTTCCACTCCCGTCATTTCATCAATAGCCTCCCTTAGAGAGTAAACATAGTTTACAAGAGAGTCTTCTGCTGTTGCAGATCTCCTCCCTTGTCGGTTACTTCTTGAAGATGATCCGCTTGTTCTGCTTGCCATTTTCTGCGAAGGAAACCGAAGGAAGCTAAATGTTTACATAACAGATCCCCGGACACGGCCCCGTGGTCCCGTGTCCATTTGTCTGCAGGATTTTATGCTAAGGAGTCTTGGAGTTTTAAATTATTCTCATGATTTTTAGCTAGTTTTTAGGCTTAGATAATTTAAAATAAAGTTATACAACTAACTTTAAACAAGAATCCTTAGTAAATAATCTTACAAACTTCACATAGAGGGTTGGAATCAAGGGATTTCCAAGCTTCTATGGAGGAAATTTTGAAAAATTTTGAAAGAGGAGGAAATGAGTAAAAGTGGAAGGGACAAGAGGTTCCTTTGGAACCTTCTTTTAGCACTTACCTAGGATGGTATGAGTGAAAATCCCAGGAATCTCTGTCAATTGAAGTGGTCAAAAATGAGCAGGAATCAGGCTGCATTTAAAGAAAACGACAGTGCACTGGACACGGCCCCGTGTTAACTGGACACGGCCCCGTGTTCAGAGGAAATCCTGACACATTTTGTCCGTATTCTGTCCAAATCAGCAGAGAATCTTTTTGGTGAGCACGGGGGCGTGTTGACCTGGACACGGCCCCGTGTCTGGAGGCTGCTTTATGGAGTCTTGCTACTTCTAAGGGGTCTCTTTGAAATCGGGTGGTTCCTTACTGGTTGGAACAACCCCAAAGTGCCTAAGATACCTTAATTGTCCTAGACTAAGGCGAGAACGCAAGAGGTTGTCGGTGAGGGTAATTCCTATTTTTATTCTAGGTGGACAAGTCCAACCCTTTCCCGGGCTCTTGTTAAAGAAGGTGTATACCGAATCGCTCAGGTCTATGTATGCACCGAACGAAGTCGATGGAGAGTCCTTCACGGCACAATCGACACAGGGACGACTATCGTCCAAGTCTCTACTAGGTACTAAGGCATTTTTGGGAGCAACGAGGTTGTTGGAATGCGGTTCCAGCATTTCGTCATGGTCATCGTCTTGGGGTGGATCAATAAAAACCTTCCTAAACTCTTCTAACCAATTCTGAATTAGCTTTTCTAGTTGAAATAACTCATCAAGGAGCATTTCTCCTAGAATATCTGGCTGGGCGCATTCGAGGGAGAAATAGTGCTTATTTTTACTTTCGCCCCTCTTAAGGTTGTAAGAAGTCGGTGGGTCCATGTAGTGGGGCCTATAATTTAGAAAGTAGCATTCTACTTCTTCATGTTTGCCACCACATAATTGACACCACGTACCATAAGAGTGCCGAAAGTAAAAACAATTACTATCACTCATGTTTATGTCAGAAATTACCAACCGCCGGGATCTAACGGTTCTGTTTTCAGTAACTGAAACTTGGGCACGGGGGGGTGTTGAGTGGGCACGGCCCCGTGTTCAGCTTACTGTCTGACGTAAAACAGGATTGCCAGTTCCAATGATTGAGCACGGGGGCGTGTTCAGCGGGTACGGCCCGTGCTGAGCTCTGCAGAAGCTGAAAAACTAAGAAAATCCTAAAAAATTAAAAAGAAAAATAAAAGATGATTAGGCCGTTGATTCCTAACTTTCTTAAAATCCTTGTGTCCCCGGCGGCGGCGCCAAAAACTTGATGCGTGCGACGTGTCGTATATATTAGGTGTATATTTTAAGCCCTTTTTAACACTTATTTTAGCCAAGTTTTAAATTTATAAAACACGATATTTCACTAACACTAAACACACATATGGGCAAGTGCACCCATCGTTGAGTGTAGTATAGCGTTGGTAAGATACCGAGGTCGTCCAAGGACACAAGAGCTTTTAGTACCGGTTTATCCTCAACGTCTAATCAAAAATAAAAGTTTAGAAAAATGTTTTAAACTAAAAAAATAAAAACTAACTAAAATTGCTGAAAAAAAATAAAAATAAAAGAAAAAACAGATAGACAAGATGAATCACTTGGTTCCGACTCGTATCTAGTATAACCTTTGATTATTTCCGCACTTTTGCACATAATTAAGAGATTATCTTAGTTATTGTAGTAGGCCCCTCTTTTGAAGGTGACGTTACCCTCACCCCAGTAGTTTGAGTCAGCAAGGATACAATCCTAAAAGGGTGGATTATTGGAAGATAATGAATTAAGTTATTAATGCAGTATTGTGGTAGGCCCCGCTTTTGGCGGTGACGTTACCCTCGGCTAAGTAGTCTGAGTCAGCAGGGATACAGTCCTAAGTAGCCAGGTTATAGTATTAATAGTAGTTAACTTATGAGGGGATCAAAGAGTTTGGACCCCCGCCATCCAATACCGTGAAGTATTGAAGGAGGTCCTGCTAAATTTGACCCAGGTCCATTGCAGGACCTCTAAACGCTGAACAATGGCAAGACCTTTACCAAACCGTTCCCTTAACCCCCGACCAGGTAGCCAACATACCTCCATATAGACCGTGGAGATATGAATGGTGAAAATCCTTTATTTTATATAGACAGTAAAATAATGCAAAGACACCACGGACAAACGATAAGGAAAGATCACCTTCAACATAAGTAACTAGTTATTAAAGTCATTAATACAAAACCAAATAAAAAATGCAAAAGATTAGAAATAAAAAGTATTATACTAGACACTTTGTCTTCACCAAGTGATGTAAGAGACTTAGGCAAACATGGCCTTGATTGTCAAGAACTCTTACGATCAATCTTGGATCCCGAGACGACTCACACACTCTACGATGGACAATGGATGATGGTGGTGGATGATGGTGTTGTGATGGTGGTGGGTGGTGGATGAAGTGTGAGAGAGGTGGTGTGCCAAGGGATGAGTTGAAATGAATCCAAGCACTCCTATTTATAGGCTGAACAGAGAGCTGGGCACGGCCCCGTGTCCGCTGGGCACGGCCCCGTGCCTGTCTGACACTCTCTCTCCTCATTAATTGTAATTCGCAATTACAATTAATGCGCCTGTTGTACTTTCGACACGCCCCCGTGTCCGCTGAGCGCGGCCCGTGGTGGGCAATAGAAGCTTCTATAGGTTTGTCTTTTCTGCTGCTTCTTGGGCACGGCCCCGTGCTGGCTGAGCACGGGGCGTGTTCAGTCTTCTGTCTTCTCTATTTTGCTTTGGAAGGTGCCGTTGAGGGGTCGGGCAGTCCACTAATGTTCCTTTTCTTGTATTTATGTTGGATTTAGCTGTCTTTTTGCTTCTTTTGCGTTTTTGAGCTCATTTAATCCTGAAAATACAAAAGGAAGACAAAAACACTCTTTTCCAATATTAGTACTTAAAAAGGGTTAGTTTTATGCCTCAATTGATGTAATTTATATGTTGCATTTTACACACATGCCTTTTTAAAATTCCATTTATATACAAGTTCACATACCTCACGGGAGAAATCACTCACACTCGGCCGAAGGTGTATTTTTAGTGAATCACTCGAGAGCGACGTGGAACTTATTCCTACCATAAGCTTGCCAAGCAATCAATCCTCCTCCTTTTTAACTTTTATACCTTTGTAAATATCAAGAGGACTTTGTGGGTTAAGGGTTAGGCTTGGGTTAAAGGTAGGTGGTTGGTTAGTGGTTAGTAGAAAAGTAGAAAAAAGGGCGAAAAGCGTAACAAGTGTCGGTTTTCGTAAGATTTTCTAATTTTGCAACTTTTTATTTTGATGAAGCTTTTATTCAAACAAAGTTATTTTTGGTGAACTTGTTTGTTTTTCTTTTCGCTTCATCAACAATACACAATTTTTTTTTTTTTACGAAAAACCGAACTTGTTACTAAAACAAAGGGTTAAAAATAAAAAGGTTTTGGTGGGTAAAAGGGTTTTTGGTTTGGGTGATGAAATGAAAAGGTTTAGGCTCAAAGGGGCTAACTAGGGGGATTTTTTGGGTAGGTGGTAAAAGAAAAAGAAAAATAATGGTGTAGAAATAAAAAAGGGTTAGTCCTAATGCCTCCATCATTTACTTACTCGGGTTTAAGTTGATAAGGTCCGGGAATGTATCGTCATGGCAAGTTCTAGAGTCGTAAGAACCAAGCGGCTATTCACACAAGAAACGAAAAATGAGCATTTAGTTTTAATGATATGTAGTTGTGCTAAAAAAAAAAAAGCTCAAAACTCACTTTTGTGGGAATGGGTTTTTATGTGATCAAGTATATATAATCAAATTTTAACTAAGTTTGCTATGCCTTTTCATAATTTTCTTATGTTGGTTCTTTTTATCACTACGCTATCGGTTGTAAATTTGTAAAAATATAACCTTTTTGAGAACTTGAATTTCCCGAGTTAAACCTAGACAAGTAAAAAAAATTAAAATTTTTGAAAAAATTTGGGGTGATTAGCGGTTCCAATAGAGTTTTGTGTAAGGCTTGTATTTAGGACTTGCAAAATTCAAGGTTTTAGCATCCCCCCCACACTTAAATTACACATTGTCCTCAATCTATCCCAAAAATAAATTTTTAGGTTGATTAGATGTGTAAAATAGTGTTTAAAAAGCAAAAACTTGTGTTACTGGGCACTGAACACGGCCCCGTGTTCAAGTGCCAGTAACAAAATTAAAATAAGAGAAACAGAAGTCTGGACACGGGGGCGTGTTGGGTGAACACGGCCCGTGTCCAGGTACCTGAACTGGGCGTTTTTCTGCAGGGAGTTCAGCACGGGGCCGTGTTGGTTGGGCACGGCCCGTGTTGAACCTTCTGAAATGGAGAGAATTGTCGGGTTGCTTTTGTTCTTGTGCATGAGTTCATTTTTTTCGTTCCCCTTTTCATCCTTTACCACCATGAGTGTGTTTTATTCATTACAAACCATCCAAACCTTAAAACCATCAATTCATTTCATCATAGAGAGAACTTACATAGTCCTAAATTAAAATAAAATTAAAACTTAACTAAATAGGTCAGCGGGTACACGAGGTTATCATAAGAAGTTCTACTATTTTAAGAAAATTTCGAGAATAGTTTCCCGATATAGTAGGACTTTTAGCCGAATGATTTCTTCCCTAAACGTTGTTTAAAGCCATTCTTCGATTTCCCTAGGGAGGAAGAATGCGGCTTCATTTTCCTCCGCAGCTGGTGGTTGAGGGGGAACATTCACTGGGACTCCTTGCACCACTCTTCGCGGAGGCTCTTGGTGCATGGCGTACCATTCGGCTGGAATGACAACTTCGGGTACCACGTTCCACGCCCTTTGGGTTATTATGGGTACCAAAGGCAGGGAGGCGAGAAGGTTCAACCTTTGGTGCAAGAGGTTTACTTCATGGAGACAGCCCTCCAGCCCCACTGTAAGATGGTTGATACGGTCGACCAATGCTTCTTCCACTCCCGTCATTTCATCAATAGCCTCCCTTAGAGAGTAAACATAGTTTACAAGAGAGTCTTCTGCTGTTGCAGATCTCCTCCCTTGTCGGTTACTTCTTGAAGATGATCCGCTTGTTCTGCTTGCCATTTTCTGCGAAGGAAACCGAAGGAAGCTAAATGTTTACATAACAGATCCCCGGACACGGCCCCGTGGTCCCGTGTCCATTTGTCTGCAGGATTTTATGCTAAGGAGTCTTGGAGTTTTAAATTATTCTCATGATTTTTAGCTAGTTTTTAGGCTTAGATAATTTAAAATAAAGTTATACAACTAACTTTAAACAAGAATCCTTAGTAAATAATCTTACAAACTTCACATAGAGGGTTGGAATCAAGGGATTTCCAAGCTTCTATGGAGGAAATTTTGAAAAATTTTGAAAGAGGAGGAAATGAGTAAAAGTGGAAGGGACAAGAGGTTCCTTTGGAACCTTCTTTTAGCACTTACCTAGGATGGTATGAGTGAAAATCCCAGGAATCTCTGTCAATTGAAGTGGTCAAAAATGAGCAGGAATCAGGCTGCATTTAAAGAAAACGACAGTGCACTGGACACGGCCCCGTGTTAACTGGACACGGCCCCGTGTTCAGAGGAAATCCTGACACATTTTGTCCGTATTCTGTCCAAATCAGCAGAGAATCTTTTTGGTGAGCACGGGGGCGTGTTGACCTGGACACGGCCCCGTGTCTGGAGGCTGCTTTATGGAGTCTTGCTACTTCTAAGGGTCTCTTTGAAATCGGATGGTTCCTTACTGGTTGGAACAACCCCAAAGTGCCTAAGATACCTTAATTGTCCTAGACTAAGGCGAGAACGCAAGAGGTTGTCGGTGAGGGTAATTCCTATTTTTATTCTAGGTGGACAAGTCCAACCCTTTCCCGGGCTCTTGTTAAAGAAGGTGTATGCCGAATCGCTCAGGTCTATGTATGCACCGAACGAAGTCGATGGAGAGTCCTTCACGGCACAATCGACACAGGGACGACTATCGTCCAAGTCTCTACTAGGTACTAAGGCATTTTTGGGAGCAACGAGGTTGTTGGAATGCGGTTCCAGCATTTCGTCATGGTCATCGTCTTGGGGTGGATCAATAAAATCCTTCCTAAACTCTTCTAACCAATTCTGAATTAGCTTTTTCTAGTTGAAATTGTGACAACCCGCCCTAAACCAGGTATCCGTACGACTTAATTAATGATTAATTACTGCTAAATTACTGTGCTCAACTGAAATTGCTGATAAACTGCTACATGCACTTACTTGCATCATACTTTATTTGCTGTCACTACATTATTTACATGCTGAACCTTGGTGACAAACATGATGCACAAAAAGCACAGTAGCACTAAACGGATACACAGTGAACATGCTGATATAACCAGCATCAGGCAGACACTGCCTCTAAGGCCTGTTAAGAGCCTCAAATATCTGACTACACTGGTAGTGAGTGTAGGGTTATAAGGGTTGTGGAACTGCGTCTCTAGGAATAAGATACACTGATTGGATGTGCCTAAAAACGTACTTTAAGTACCAAACACAGCACTTTAATAATTAAACCAGCTTCTAGCTGACTAGTAAAGTGCCAGAATATGGGGAAAATACTACTAGACACTTTCTAAAGTGTGGAAACAAAATGTGTCACTAAAAATAACAATAACGACACTTTAAAGCCTTTGTAACGCTTTAACGGATTACTATCCAACCGGACAACCGGACTTTACCCGGAACAAGAAAATATTACTATTTTCACTATTTATATTTTTCTGAGCCAGTTAGGGTCCCCGATTACCCTAACACCCGTTATAACACGCAATATTTTACCAACGAGGTTAAACACCTAACTTAACTTAGTTAACATAATTAACCTCCTAACTATCTACTTAAAATCGAACCAAGACCCCCCCCCCATGACCGATTCGGTTACCTAGGGGACACCCCCTTGTACTTGTTGATTTGGCTAATCTTGGATGCTAAGTATCTAGGGGACATTGTGACCATGGGATAATAACACCTAAATTGCCTATAAATACACACTTAATCACATGAGAACTTCATCACTCAACTCACCAAAAACTCAACTCTCTCCCTCCCTCACCTAGCTCTCGGCCGAACACCACCCTCACCACCATCATACTTTCGGTTTTTGATCTTGCATTTCCATCATCATACAAGTGTTAGAGGTCACGTATAAGGAGTCTTGGAGCAAGCGGAACACGAAGGACCTCCTTCGTTAGCTTTTATCCACCCATTTTCCATCAAGAATCTTCCCTAGCCTTGAGCTAGAGGTATATTGCTTAAAACTCACTCTTGAACTTATCTAAAGTGGTTAAAAGGGTTCGTGTCGGTTAAATATCGTCAACACACAACTTGGTGCTTAAAAGTCTAGTAAAAACTCTAAAAATGGTGGTTAATAACATATGTGTTGTGTAAAAGTTGTAGTACTTGAAAGATGTGAATATCTAGACCCGATCTATGATGTGGTAGCTCGGATCATCGTTTAACCCGACTTTGTAAGATCATGGATCTTCACATAAGCTCGTTTTTAGTTAACACAAGGGTTAAAAGGTGAAACTCTACCACACACGAGACATGAACTTGTGTAAAAATGTTTATTTGTGTAAAAGTGATTTAACTTGTACAATAGTGTTTAAAACTAGCGGATCTACGTATCTGCGAGTGGTATTTTCAAAGAACCACACGTTAAATAAATCATGTTTTCTAAAAAGATGGATCTTACACTAACAAACATGATTTTTATAAACCACAAGTGTGTAAACACTTGTGAAACAAAAAGATCCGACAAAGGACTAGCTTTGTCACTTGTTACTAGAAGTTGTAAAGACGGATTTCTCTAAACACGAGGTTTTATGAGATTAAGGTTACTTTATATAAAGATCTACAAAATCTAATGGGATTTACATTATAGGTGCGGAAAAACTACAAGTTCATGCGATTATACAATTTACATACTTGTTGACTAGTTTGATGTGTCGGAAATTGTTTGATTGATTAAAGAAGTTGTTGAACTGATTTGTTAAAAGAAAATGATACGCTTGAAAGCGTGGCCACCTCCAGTTACAGAGGAAACTCTGGCGAAATTTTCCTAAAAACCTAACACTTAGAATTATTCACACAACAAGTGTTAGAACTATTTTGACATATTTTCGAAACATAAATTTCGCCAGAACTATATTTTACTAAATATTCGGAGGTGGGATTTTCACAAGGATTAACGTGATAAATATATTTTGTCACAACACTGTTTATGATTATTTTGTGAAAATACATAAATATTATTTTAGAGTGAAAATAATATTTACAAGCGATAATGATTCCAAAACTTTGCGAACGCTTTCACCATAACTATATAAGTTACACCGGTAATTACATTACCACACGATTGTTAAAACGTAACTTACGCACATGTATTATATCCCCCATCCTTGGGAAGGAAATTAACTACCAAGTGTATACAAAATATAAACACGGAATAGTTGCCTAACTATTTCCCAAAGACTTAAACTATAAAGCTAAGGCACGGCCGTCCGTCTAATAGAATTAGCACTTGTAGGTCGTCGCACAGCTTTCAGATTTGGAGACACTTGGTAGAGACGCACCGACAGTGAGTTCATGTCCCCCTTTTCTCTAACTGTTTTCAGTTTTCTTAACTGCGGGGGTGAAATACATGTTACTTTGTTTACAAGTACTTTATACACGGTATGATTAATGTAAGGAGGTTTAGATCATGTGAATGGGTAGTTAGAACACCGAGGGACTTAAGCGGTAGATCTATCTGGGTGTAGCGAGCCCAGCTCTAGGCCCAACAGAACGGACCTCTCTGAGGACCAACAGAACGGACCTGGAGTGACTTGGTTGCCCAACGCAAAAATCGGCTAGGGTTGTATCTTCCTACTTGCATTTCACGACATGCTAATGGCCTTGCAAACCATTGGTGATCAGAAGTCCTCTTACACTGCTACATACCAGGAAACTTTTATACTTACAAGTGTTTTACTTACTCACTTGCACATGAACTCGCTCAACATTATTGTTGATTTTTCAAACTTACATGTATTTCAGGAAATTAACGAGATCTGGCACGGTATGGCATGTTTTCCGCTGCACTAGTTCCCAAGGTCATCTGGGGTTTAAGGGATGTGTCTCTTTCCTGGACAAGACACAGTCCTTAAACCATGTTTATGTCAAGTTTCAGTTTGTAATGTTTGTTGAACAAGATTATGGTTGTCAGGATATGTTAAAACAATGGTATTGTGTTTGGTTTTCAAAACTTAATGGATGATCTTGCATATTTTTAACTCATATAGCTTTGGTATGATTAAGCTATGGTATTAAGAAGTCACACCAAAATTAACCACGCTTCCGCAAAGCCAGGGTGTGACAGCTTGGTATCAGAGCTCAGATCATAGCGAACTAGGATTCTTTCTCGAGTCTAGACTATGATCACTAGGGCTCTCACGAAAACATTTTTCTGCATACCACTTAAGTCCAGATCCAAAACTTTTTACAAACGAATGTTGAGCACATTTTATTAATTATAGGCTCAGCTTGGAGGGCTGAGGATCGGTCTGGAGGATCGAGGTGATTGAAGTAGTTAAGCACGTTGGTTTGTTATAAGGCTCGGTCTGGAGGATCGAGGTTTGGTCTAGGTGACCAAGGTAGTGGTCTAGCAAGGCTAGGAAGAATAGGTTCAGTCATGACGACTGAATGCTCGGTCAAGGAGACCGAGGATCGATCTAAGTGATCAAGGTGGAGGATAGAGCAGTCTCATAGACTGGATGAAATTGACTAGTACGACTAGGAGAATTACGTGATACCTTACTTGGTGACTTATGTGATTACTTGATTTATGATTGACTACTTGTGCATGTTTGTGTATATGTTACAGACACATGGATTCTGCAGACACTGGTGGTTCAGGCACCACAGGCCCGAGGCCTATCGTTTCAGACGACATTGAGTCATCGGAGCACGAGGTTTACACGTCCGACTTCACTAGCACAGATGAGGACGATTTCCAGCCCTTTGCACTACCTGACGGTGCTGGCGAGCTCGCAGATGGTCCTATCGCCGGGGATCTACCACTCGCATTGATCCCTGCCCCTATACCGCTGGCTGCGTACCCAGCGTACGATTTACCCATCGACGATGAGGAGGATGATGTCGATATGTTTGATGAGGAGCCTTTCGAGGAGGATGCTCAGGGCGAGGCCCTTCCTGCCGCCGATCCTTTGTTGATCGCAGACGCTCCTGCCGCGGAGTCACCTGTTCACTCCCCAGTCGCGGACTCCTTTGAGTCTGTGGCCTCTGTACCCTCACACACCCAGAGTGCGCAGCACTTCTCTCATGAGTCAGATTCTGATCAGGCATCTTCTGTTGCCCCTATCCCCAGTTTCGCTTTTGACCATGATGATGAGGGGGATTCCGATCCTATGTTTCCCCCGGGATTTGACCCTGATCGTGACCTAGAGTTTGTCCCGATGGATCAGTTTATGGAGGATCCAGTAGACCCTGTTGACCTATTTGATCCTATTGACCCAGATTTTGAGTTTGAGATGGCTTTTGATGACTTCGAGCCTGCCGTTGCTCCTGAGCAGGCAACCGCTCTAGATCCTATACCCGAGCACGACCCAGTACATGCTGATATCCCTTTTGAGCCTGTTGTTGCTGATCTCCCTGTAGATATTCCTGTGATTGAGGGCGATCATGTTGCTGTTGATCCTGTCGTTCCTTTACCCGTTGGTGATATACCTGCTGACCATCCTATAGAGCACCTTGCACCCGTTCACCCTGTTGTTGCTCCCTTACTTGATCCCGTCCCATTAGAGCCCGGACATGCACTGTTCGCGGCACATATGGATCCACCGGATGAGTTCGCACAGCACGGATGGATACCGGCTGACGAGGACGTTCCACCTTTTCCTCCACAGATTCCTGTTGCACCACATATTGACTTTTCATTTCAGGTTCCTATGTTTGTACCTCCAGCAGGGCCTGGAGAGGGTTCTTCAGCTCACCCTGATGGGCATGTACCGATGCCTATCCCTTTCATGCCTCAGACGTCATCTGTTCCACCCGTTGTTGCTCCATTTCGCGTGGCACCTTTCGACCCCACTAGCGAGCCATTTCTTTGGGCACCTGGCTCTGGTATGCCACCTACTGACCCCTATCATGCTTTTCACAGGGGATACACTATCGAGGACGTCTTGATGTCCTTCGTCGCACAGCACGAGTCCCACACACAGCGTATCCAGGAGCTCGAGAGAGCTCGACTGTCACCATGTCAGTGCCATGGTCAGGCACCCTCCCCTCTACAGCCGTTTCGACCATTACCTCCGGATATTGCTGCTCGTCTCTTTACATTAGAGCAGCAGGTTGCCTCTATTATTCGTACTCAGCGAGCCCAGGAGGAGGACTGGCTCCAGTTGCGTCGGTTGTTTTATACTCACTTTCCCCCTCCTCCACCACCATCTGCATAGAGCTCACCAGTTACTGATTTGGTAGACGAGGATGAGAAGACGGCGATTGTTGGATTGCACAGCATTTTGGAGGCCACTTTATGATTTTGACTTTTGTTGACATGTACTTGATGTTGTATTTGACACTGATTTGTTATGATTTTTGGACAGGGGTGATGTCGCCCCTAGTTGATGGATGATTGTATGACACTATGATGTACTGATACACTTACCCTGTGGCCTTGATGTATGACAATCGCAGTATTCTCATCATATCTGTTTCGCTTGATTACTTATTTGCATTGTTATGGTATGAGATGTGGATGATTGATAAATGTGATGTATTGATGACGTGAGATATTATGTGTTATTACTATTACTATTATAGTAAGACGTACGTACTATAACATGGGATTTTTACTATGGCCTGACCAATGTGAACACATCTTTTAGAAGATGCCGCCAAAACGCCCAACGCCAATGCCTACTAATGACGCAGAGCTACAGCAAGTCATTGCAGCTGCCATAGCACAGTACGCAGCATCTCAGCCAGGAGCGAGCGGAAGTGTTAACCAGGGCAACAACAATCCACCTCACGGTAAAACCAAGCCATTTGGACCTACCATGAACTAGTTGGGGATTTTAGCGATGATGCTAATGCCAATCACATGTTTTAACATACGTGCAGGATGCACCTACAAGCAGTTTTTAGACTGCAAACCGGTCAATTTCGATGGCACAGGAGGTGCAGTTGCCTTTACCCGCTGGGCTGAGAAAACCGATTCTGTTTTACGCATGAGCAAGTGCGCAGAGGATCAGCAAGTCACATACATTTCAGGGTTGTTTCTAGATGGAGCCCTATCCTGGTGGAACCTACAAGTACAAACCCTAGGCGAGGCTGCCGCCTACGCGCTGACTTGGACCGAATTGAAAGAACTCATGCGCAAGAAGTACTGTTCCCGCGCAGAAATCCAGCGATTGGAGACTGAATTTTGGCATTTAAAGATGGATGGACCCAAGGTAGCGGAGTACGTCCAAAGGTTTCACGATTTATCTCAAGTGGTTCCTTACATGGTTACGCCAGAATACAAGCGAATCGAGCGCTTCATTTGGGGTTTGGCTCCCCAAATCATAAGCATGGTAACCTCCTCCAAACCAGCGACTATCACTGAAGCCATCGACTTGAGCGTGGCTCTCACCGAGGAGGCGATTCGTTTGAACAAGTTTGATGAGATCAAGACGAAGAAGGCAGAGACTCACGTGGAGTCATCAGGAGGCAATAAAAGAAAGTTCTCGAACTTTAAACAGGGTATTGGCAGTGTTGGTAAGAAAGGGGAACCAAATGCACCAGCTCAGGTTACAGCTGGTAGTGGAAGGAAAGGAAGAGGATACATGGGCACCCAGCCCAAGTGTAATGCCTGCCAGCGTCACCATTCTGGTCAATGCGGGCTAAGAGTATGTGAGGTATGTGGGAAACGTGGTCACCTGAAGGATTCTTGTTGGGTTGGTGCTGGCCGTGGAGGCCAGGGAGGATATGGAAATAGGAATGATAACCGTGGTGGAAATGGAAACCGCCCACAAGGAAACTACGGAGGAAACGGAAACCGAGGCAACAATACAAATCAGGCTGGCAATGCCAACCAGAACAACACCCCAGCTGGAAATGGGGGTGGAAACGGGCAGAGACTCGGATGCTATAACTGCGGGGAAATAGGGCATTTTAAGAAGAACTGCCCAACGTTGAACCAAGCCCGTGGTAGAGTGTTCCAACTCGAAGCTAGGGAAGCACGCCAGGATCCCAATGTTGTTACCGGTACGTTCCCTATCAATCAACGCTATGCATCCGTTTTATTTGATACTGGTGCCGATTATAGCTTCGTGTCGTTAGAATTTAAGAATATGCTTGGGTTAGCCGCTAATAAGTTAGATGTTCCGTATGCGATCGAATTAGCTAATGGAAAGTTAGTTGAACCCAACGAGGTAATCAGAGGCTGTGTGATAGAATTGGGAGAACGTGAGTTTACTTTGGATCTACTACCAGTCCAATTGGGAAGCTTCGACGTGGTGGTAGGAATGGATTGGTTGTCCGGAAACAAGGCTGAGATAGTATGCCACGAGAAAGTTGTTCGTATCCCAACCGATGATGGTGAGACAATTGTGGTTCACGGAGAGAAGCGTGACACACCACTAAGGATTATCAGCTGCTTGAAAGCAAGGAAGTGTTTACAGAAAGGATGTGTTGCTTTTCTGGCACACATTGTGGATAAAAAGGCTGCTGAGCCAAGAATCGAAGACATCCCTGTCGTAAGGGAGTATCCAGAAGTCTTCCCGGAAGACTTACCCGGACTGCCACCTCAGAGGCAAGTAGAGTTTCACATCGACTTAGTTCCAGGCGCCGCGCCTGTGGCTAAGGCACCGTATAGACTTGCTTCGTCTGAGATGCAGGAATTGTCGACACAACTTCAAGAGTTGTTAGATAAGGGTTTTATCCGACCAAGCTTCTCGCCTTGGGGAGCTCCGGTCCTGTTTGTCAAGAAAAAGGACGGTAGCTTCCGCATGTGTATCGACTACCGAGAATTGAACAAGCTAACGATCAAGAATAGGTATCCTCTGCCAAGAATCGACGATCTGTTTGATCAACTGCAAGGCTCTAGCTTTTACTCAAAGATCGATCTTCGATCTGGATACCATCAACTAAGGATACAGGAGGAAAGTATCCCGAAAACAGCCTTCCGAACTCGTTATGGACACTACGAGTTCCTTGTTATGCCGTTTGGTCTGACAAACGCACCTGCGGTCTTCATGGATCTAATGAATAGAGTTTGCAAGCCATACTTGGACAAGTTCGTGATTGTATTCATCGATGACATTTTGATTTACTCAAAGACGAAGGCTGAAAACGAACAACATCTTAGAGCCATTTTGGAGCTGTTAAAGAAGGAACAACTGTACGCCAAATTCTCCAAGTGCGAGTTTTGGCTACGTGAAGTCCAATTCCTTGGGCACGTGGTGAATGGAGATGGAATCCACGTAGACCCAACAAAGATCGAGGCGATCAAGGATTGGGAAACGCCAAAGACGCCAACCGAGATTCGGCAATTCTTGGGTTTGGCTGGCTACTATCGAAGGTTCATTGAGGACTTTTCAAAGATCGCTCAACCATTGACACTCCTCACGCAGAAGGAAAGGACGTTTGATTGGGGAATCAAACAGGAAGAGGCATTCCAGATACTGAAGGATAAGCTTTGTAACGCGCCAATCTTAGCTCTACCGGAAGGTACCGACGATTTTGTGGTATACTGCGACGCATCGCGTCAAGGATTGGGTTGTGTGTTGATGCAACGCCAAAAGGTCATTGCTTACGCATCACGCCAACTGAAAGTGCACGAAAAGAACTATACCACCCACGACTTGGAGCTTGGCGCCGTGGTTTTTGCACTAAAGATCTGGAGACACTACCTGTATGGTACGAAGTGCACAATCTTCACAGATCACAAAAGCCTACAACATATATTCAACCAGAAGGAGTTGAATATGAGGCAAAGACGATGGGTTGAATTGTTAAACGACTACGACTGCGAGATAAAGTATCATCCAGGGAAGGCGAATGTAGTCGCCGACGCCCTAAGTCGTAAAGAAAGAATCAAGCCCATAAGGGTTAGGGCTTTAGAAATGATCATACGAACCGATCTTTCCTTGCGCATTCGTGCTGCACAAAAGGAAGCTCTCAAGGAGGGAAACCTTGAGGAAGAATATCTCCGTGGAATGGAGAAGCTTTTGGTACCAAACGAGGAAGGAACGTTATGTTTCGAGAAAAGGGTTTGGGTTCCTCTGTTTGGTGGATTAAGGGAAGTTATTTTCGACGAAGCGCACAAGTCACGGTACTCTATCCACCCTGGATCGGATAAGATGTACCAGGATCTCAAAAGTTATTATTGGTGGCCTAGGATGAAAGGCGACGTTGCTGTTTACGTGAGCAAATGTTTAACGTGCGCCAAGGTTAAAGCCGAATACCAGAAGCCTTCGGGACTTCTGCAGCAACCTGAGATTCCCAAGTGGAAATGGGAACAAATCTCCATGGATTTTATTACGAAATTGCCAAGAACGCCAAGAGGCCATGACATGATTTGGGTGATAGTTGACCGCCTAACAAAGTCCGCACACTTTCTGCCAATCAGAGAGAAAGACAGTACTAGTAAACTTGCGGAAATATACATGAGAGAGATTGTCGCACGCCATGGAGTACCTCTCTCAATCATCTCTGATAGAGACGGAAGGTTTGTGTCAAGGATATGGCAATCCTTCCAAGAAGCCTTTGGCTCACAGTTGAATCTGAGCACTGCGTTCCATCCGCAAACTGACGGCCAGAGCGAGCGAACGATACAAACTTTGGAAGACATGCTGAGGGCATGTGTAATGGATTTGGACGGTAGCTGGGATAAACACTTACCTTTGGTTGAATTCTCATACAACAACAGCTACCACACCAGTATTGGTGTCGCACCATTTGAAGCCCTATACGGACGCAAGTGCCGATCACCCCTATGTTGGTCTGACGCAGGTGATAGGCAGCTTGCTGGCCCCGAAATCGTCCAAGAGACGACAGACAAGATTGCGCAAATACTTAAACGCATCGAAGCAGCTCGCCACAGACAAAAGGCCTACGCGGATCCAAACCGGAAACATGTGGATTTCCAAGTTGGAGAAATGGTGTTATTGAAAGTTTCACCCTGGAAGGGGGTGGCACGCTTTGGAAAGCGTGGGAAGTTAAATCCGCGCTACATTGGTCCCTTCAGAATTCTGGAAAGAATTGGGACAGTAGCATACAAGTTGGACCTACCCGCTAAACTAAATGGTGTTCACGATACATTTCATGTATCCAATCTAAAGAAAAGTCCGACTCAAATTGACGTTGCCATTCCCACCGACGAGATTCATATTGACGACACGCTCCACTTCGTTGAAGAACCTGTTGAGGTCACGGATTGGAAAGTTAACAAGACCCGCCGGAGCAGTGTCAAACTCGTCAAAGTTCGTTGGAATGCCAGACATGGTCCTGAATTCACCTGGGAACGTGAGGACCGGATGAAAGAGAAATACCCCCACCTTTTTCCTAAGAACTCTGCATCTACAAGCATAACTTAAATTTCGGGACGAAATTTATTTAACGGGGGGAGAATGTGACAACCCGCACTAAACCAGGTATCCGTACGACTTAATTAATGATTAATTACTGCTAAATTACTGTGCTCAACTGAAATTGCTGATAAACTGCTACCTGCATACTGATACATGCACTTACTTGCATCATACTTTATTTGCTGTCACTACATTATTTACATGCTGAACCTTGGTGACAAACATGATGCACAAAAAGCACAGTAGCACTAAACGGATACACAGTGAACATGCTGATATAACCAGCATCAGGCAGACACTGCCTCTAAGGCCTGTTAAGAGCCTCAAATATCTGACTACACTGGTAGTGAGTGTAGGGTTATAAGGGTTGTGGAACTGCGTCTCTAGGAATAAGATACACTGATTGGATGTGCCTAAAAACGTACTTTAAGTACCAAACACAGCACTTTAATAATTAAACCAGCTTCTAGCTGACTAGTAAAGTGCCAGAATATGGGGAAAATACTACTAGACACTTTCTAAAGTGTGGAAACAAAATGTGTCACTAAAAATAACAATAACGACACTTTAAAGCCTTTGTAACGCTTTAACGGATTACTATCCAACCGGACAACCGGACTTTACCCGGAACAAGAAAATATTACTATTTTCACTATTTATATTTTTCTGAGCCAGTTAGGGTCCCCGATTACCCTAACACCCGTTATAACACGCAATATTTTACCAACGAGGTTAAACACCTAACTTAACTTAGTTAACATAATTAACCTCCTAACTATCTACTTAAAATCGAACCAAGACCCCCCCCCCCCCCCCATGACCGATTCGGTTACCTAGGGGACACCCCCCTTGTACTTGTTGATTTGGCTAATCTTGGATGCTAAGTATCTAGGGGACATTGTGACCATGGGATAATAACACCTAAATTGCCTATAAATACACACTTAATCACATGAGAACTTCATCACTCAACTCACCAAAAACTCAACTCTCTCCCTCCCTCACCTAGCTCTCGGCCGAACACCACCCTCACCACCATCATACTTTCGGTTTTTGATCTTGCATTTCCATCATCATACAAGTGTTAGAGGTCACGTATAAGGAGTCTTGGAGCAAGCGGAACACGAAGGACCTCCTTCGTTAGCTTTTATCCACCCATTTTCCATCAAGAATCTTCCCTAGCCTTGAGCTAGAGGTATATTGCTTAAAACTCACTCTTGAACTTATCTAAAGTGGTTAAAAGGGTTCGTGTCGGTTAAATATCGTCAACACACAACTTGGTGCTTAAAAGTCTAGTAAAAACTCTAAAAATGGTGGTTAATAACATATGTGTTGTGTAAAAGTTGTAGTACTTGAAAGATGTGAATATCTAGACCCGATCTATGATGTGGTAGCTCGGATCATCGTTTAACCCGACTTTGTAAGATCATGGATCTTCACATAAGCTCGTTTTTAGTTAACACAAGGGTTAAAAGGTTAAACTCTACCACACACGAGACATGAACTTGTGTAAAAATGTTTATTTGTGTAAAAGTGATTTAACTTGTACAATAGTGTTTAAAACTAGCGGATCTACGTATCTGCGAGTGGTATTTTCAAAGAACCACACGTTAAATAAATCATGTTTTCTAAAAAGATGGATCTTACACTAACAAACATGATTTTTATAAACCACAAGTGTGTAAACACTTGTGAAACAAAAAGATCCGACAAAGGACTAGCTTTGTCACTTGTTACTAGAAGTTGTAAAGACGGATTTCTCTAAACACGAGGTTTTATGAGATTAAGGTTACTTTATATAAAGATCTACAAAATCTAATGGGATTTACATTATAGATGCGGAAAAACTACAAGTTCATGCGATTATACAATTTACATACTTGTTGACTAGTTTGATGTGTCGGAAATTGTTTGATTGATTAAAGAAGTTGTTGAACTGATTTGTTAAAAGAAAATGATACGCTTGAAAGCGTGGCCACCTCCAGTTACAGAGGAAACTCTGGCGAAATTTTCCTAAAAACCTAACACTTAGAATTATTCACACAACAAGTGTTAGAACTATTTTGACATATTTTCGAAACATAAATTTCGCCAGAACTATATTTTACTAAATATTCGGAGGTGGGATTTTCACAAGGATTAACGTGATAAATATATTTTGTCACAACACTGTTTATGATTATTTTGTGAAAATACATAAATATTATTTTAGAGTGAAAATAATATTTACAAGCGATAATGATTCCAAAACTTTGCGAACGCTTTCACCATAACTATATAAGTTACACCGGTAATTACATTACCACACGATTGTTAAAACGTAACTTACGCACATGTATTATATCCCCCATCCTTGGGAAGGAAATTAACTACCAAGTGTATACAAAATATAAACACGGAATAGTTGCCTAACTATTTCCCAAAGACTTAAACTATAAAGCTAAGGCACGGCCGTCCGTCTAATAGAATTAGCACTTGTAGGTCGTCGCACAGCTTTCAGATTTGGAGACACTTGGTAGAGACGCACCGACAGTGAGTTCATGTCCCCCTTTTCTCTAATTGTTTTCAGTTTTCTTAACTGCGGGGGTGAAATACATGTTACTTTGTTTACAAGTACTTTATACACGGTATGATTAACGTAAGGAGGTTTAGATCATGTGAATGGGTAGTTAGAACACCGAGGGACTTAAGCGGTAGATCTATCTGGGTGTAGCGAGCCCAGCTCTAGGCCCAACAGAACGGACCTCTCTGAGGACCAACAGAACGGACCTGGAGTGACTTGGTTGCCCAACGCAAAAATCGGCTAGGGTTGTATCTTCCTACTTGCATTTCACGACATGCTAATGGCCTTGCAAACCATTGGTGATCACAAGTCCTCTTACACTGCTACATACCAGGAAACTTTTATACTTACAAGTGTTTTACTTACTCACTTGCACATGAACTCGCTCAACATTATTGTTGATTTTTCAACTTACATGTATTTCAGGAAATTAACGAGATCTGGCACGGTATGGCATGTTTTCCGCTGCACTAGTTCCCAAGGTCATCTGGGGTTTAGGGGATGTGTCTCTTTCCTGGACAAGACACAGTCCTTAAACCATGTTTATGTCAAGTTTCAGTTTGTAATGTTTGTTGAACAAGATTATGGTTGTCAGGATATGTTAAAACAATGGTATTGTGTTTGGTTTTCAAAACTTAATGGATGATCTTGCATATTTTTAACTCATATAGCTTTGGTATGATTAAGCTATGGTATTAAGAAGTCACACCAAAATTAACCACGCTTCCGCAAAGCCAGGGTGTGACAGAAATAACTCATCAAGGAGCATTTCTCCTAGAATATCTGGCTGGGCGCATTCGAGGGAGAAATAGTGCTTATTTTTACTTTCGCCCCTCTTAAGGTTGTAAGAAGTCGGTGGGTCCATGTAGTGGGGCCTATAATTTAGAAAGTAGCATTCTACTTCTTCATGTTTGCCACCACATAATTGACACCACGTACCATAAGAGTGCCGAAAGTAAAAACAATTACTATCACTCATGTTTATGTCAGAAATTACCAACCGCCGGGATCTAACGGTTCTGTTTTCAGTAACTGAAACTTGGGCACGGGGGCGTGTTGAGTGGGCACGGCCCCGTTTTCAGCTTACTGTCTGACGTAAAACAGGATTGCCAGTTCCAATGATTGAGCACGGGGGCGTGTTCAGCGGGCACGGCCCGTGCTGAGCTCTGCAGAAGCTGAAAAACTAAGAAAATCCTAAAAAATTAAAAAGAAAAATAAAAGATGATTAGGCCGTTGATTCCTAACTTTCTTAAAATCCTTGTGTCCCCGGCGGCGGCGCCAAAAACTTGATGCGTGCGACGTGTCGTATATATTAGGTGTATATTTTAAGCCCTTTTTAACACTTATTTTAGCCAACTTTTAAATTTATAAAACACGGTATTTCACTAACACTAAACACACATATGGGCAAGTGCACCCATCGTTGAGTGTAGTATAGCGTTGGTAAGATACCGAGGTCGTCCAAGGATACAAGAGCTTTTAGTACCGGTTTATCCTCAACGTCTAATCAAAAATAAAAGTTTAGAAAAATGTTTTAAACTAAAAAAATAAAAACTAACTAAAATTGCTGAAAAAAAATAAAAATAAAAGAAAAAACAGATAGACAAGATGAATCACTTGGTTCCGACTCGTATCTAGTATAACCTTTGATTATTTCCGCACTTTTGCACATAATTAAGAGATTATCTTAGTTATTGTAGTAGGCCCCTCTTTTGAAGGTGACGTTACCCTCACCCCAGTAGTTTGAGTCAGCAAGGATACAATCCTAAAAGGGTGGATTATTGGAAGATAATGAATTAAGTTATTAATGCAGTATTGTGGTAGGCCCCGCTTTTGGCGGTGACGTTACCCTCGGCTAAGTAGTCTGAGTCAGCAGGGATACAGTCCTAAGTAGCCGGGTTATAGTATTAATAGTAGTTAACTTATGAGGGGATCAAAGAGTTTGGACCCCCGCCATCCAATACCGTGAAGTATTGAAGGAGGTCCTACTAAATTTGACCCAGGTCCATTGCAGGACCTCTAAACGCTGAACAATGGCAAGACCTTTACCAAACCGTTCCCTTAACCCCCGACCAGGTAGCCAACATACCTCCATATAGACCGTGGAGATATGAATGGTGAAAATCCTTTATTTTATATAGACAGTAAAATAATGCCAAGACACCACGGACAAACGATAAGGAAAGATCACCTTCAACATAAGTAACTAGTTATTAAAGTCATTAATACAAAACCAAATAAAAAATGCAAAAGATTAGAAATAAAAAGTATTATACTAGACACTTTGTCTTCACCAAGTGATGTAAGAGACTTAGGCAAACATGGCCTTGATTGTCAAGAACTCTTACGATCAATCTTGGATCCCGAGACGACTCACACACTCTACGATGGACAATGGATGATGGTGGTGGATGATGGTGTTGTGATGGTGGTGGGTGGTGGATGAAGTGTGAGAGAGGTGGTGTGCCAAGGGATGAGTTGAAATGAATCCAAGCACTCCTATTTATAGGCTGAACAGAGAGCTGGGCACGGCCCCGTGTCCGCTGGGCACGGCCCCGTGCCTGTCTGACACTCTCTCTCCTCATTAATTGTAATTCGCAATTACAATTAATGCGCCTGTTGTACTTTTGACACGCCCCCGTGTCCGCTGAGCACGGCCCGTGGTGGGCAATAGAAGCTTCTATAGGTTTGTCTTTTCTGCTGCTTCTTGGGCACGGCCCCGTGCTGGCTGAGCACGGGGCGTGTTTAGTCTTCTGTCTTCTCTATTTTGCTTTGGAAGGTGCCGTTGAGGGGTCGGGCAGTCCACCAATGTTCCTTTTCTTGTATTTATGTTGGATTTAGCTGTCTTTTTGCTTCTTTTGCGTTTTTGAGCTCATTTAATCCTGAAAATACAAAAGGAAGACAAAAACACTCTTTTTCCAATATTAGTACTTAAAAAGGGTTAGTTTTATGCCTCAATTGATGTAATTTATATGTTGCATTTTACACACATCACAAATATTTGAAGATTTCTGATAGAACTTCACGAGAGAGTTTGTACAAGTTTTGCAAAGGTGTGGTCAAGCTATACAACAAGAGTTATTTGTGAAAGCCAATAGAGATTGACATCATAAAGTTGTATCATGCACACGAAAGTAGACATGTTTTTCCTGGAATGCTTGGTAGCATCGACTGTATGCACTGGCATTGGCATAGTTGTCCTAATGCATGGCGGGGTCATTTTACCCGAGGTGAGCATGGTTATCCCTCATAAATTCTAGAAGTCGTGGCTTCAAACGATCTATGCATTTGTCATGATTTCTTTGGTGTTCCTGGTTCGAATAACGACTTAAACATTCTTGGTTAGTCGGGTGTTTTTGAAGACATCATTAATGATACCTACCCTGATACTAGGTTTACGGTTTTGGGAGTAGAATAAAAGCACATGTATTATCTAGCCGACGGAATATACCCAACCCATGCAACGATCGTTAAAACTATACCGCATCCATAAGATGATAAAAGAAAGAAATTTTCCAAATGTCAAGAATCTGCAAGAAAAGATGTTGAATGGCTATTTGGGGTTCTACAACAAAAATGACACATTGTGGAAAACCCGGCACCAACATTTACAGCAAAAAAATTGAGATATTATATGTACGCTTGTATCTTGTTGCGTAATATGATCATCGACGACGAAGGTAACGCCATATACGAATATGATGAAAACGACATTGATGAGAATGTTGTATGGGTTGTTGAAGCGCAAAAAGAGTCTAACACGTGTACGGGTGAGCGTATTTAGGTCCGACCCGAAATTACCCGAAATAAAAACCGATTCTAAACCAAAACCGAGCCCGACCCGTTACATGTTGATTCTTAACGATTCATGTTTATAGGCATCTTCGATTTCGAGTCGGTTCTCGGTCTAGCACACCTGGAAAACCAAAATTGTAATAACCGAACCGATTATAACATATCTGAACCTAATCTTAATTCTAATATACACTGTTTGTTAGTTTTTATCCCAATTAACGAATTGGGAAAGCCCAATCCAAAATAACAAAAAGTCTGGCACATCACAATTAGGGTCATGATATATTAGGAAATTTATTTTGCTAGAAAGGCTAGGAAGTAATCTTGACCATCTATTAAATAACCAATAACTGTTATGAAATGGGTGAAATTGAACAAAAAAAGAGGCGTGTGAGTTAGTTTGAGAGTATTCTAGTGCATCCAAGTCAATAGTTTCTCTCTCCTCCAATTCCCCATCGTTTTTAAAACGTTAATAACTTTTTCATACGGGGAAGAGAAATGAATTGCAGATGCTGTGTTTTTTTTTTAAGATGGTGAGTTTTGACCAAAATGTCACTCCTTATGTTTTTTTTCATCTTTGCCACATGTCATCCTCTTATTGCTTCTTATCCTTTCTAGCGAAATTAAACTTTCTATTTGATCCTCTCCCTCACAATTAAATATTAACAAATTTAACAATCAGTAAACATCTAGGGTGTTCGCAAAAGCGATTCTGATTTGTTTTAGTCAACATTAGAATGAACCTTATGCTAATTCTGGTTTCTGGAATGAAATTTTAATATAGCGAATGAACCTTTTTTCAAGTTATCACATGTTGATTCTGGTTTTTATCACATACCTTTCTAATCAATAATCTAATCCCCATGCCAATTTTGGATTTTGGAATGAAATTGATCGAATATGAAAATGGAGTGGAGTGAAATGGAAGTGGTGTAACTCTAGAATAAAATCGAACAGGTGGTGTAATGTCGGGTTCGATCTTTTGGTGGAAACCGAAAAACTGATTTTCTATGGAACCGATAACTGAGTGTCTATTTAGTGTCTATTTAGGGTCAGTGATCGGTTATATATTTTCAATTATTTCGGTTCTCGGTTCGGGTCGGGTAAACGCCGGGTCGGGTCAGTTAGCTCCTTTGCTCACGGCTCACCCCTAAACACGTGGGCGTTATACAATGAGGCTACGCATAACCATCTTCGTTCGGAATTGATCGATCATGTTTGGTAATTCGGTCGGGTCAACAGCGACGAGTAGTTATCTTTTTATAATTATTCTTAAATTGTAGTTTAAATACTTTTAACATGTACTAGAATTTTGCTATTTTTATGTCGTGTACTTTCATTATTTTAGCTTTTAAATAAATTTATTTAGTTTTATTTGTTGTTTATAAAAATAAATTAAATTCAATAAGTTTTAAATAAAAATATATTAAAAAATTGGAAGTGGATGGTGATGGATCATAACCACATCATATAGGGTGGTGGATAAGGATTGTTGATGAGGGTGGAGTGATGTAACAATGATGTGGAGGGTGGTGGTAGTGATTAGGAAAAGGCTCAAACTATCCAGACACCTTATCTGCCTATTTAGACACCATTTGCCTCGTATAGGCCTATACGAGGCGTATAGGGTTACATCAAAATCATTGTCTGACTCATGTCACTTCTGGTTTGACTGCTTCAATACGCCTCGTATAGGCCTATACTGGGCGTATAGGACCCTTCGTATAGGCCTCATATATGACCCTTTGCCCCTTATATGCCTCGTATAGGCCTATACTGGGCGTCTTGAAGGGGTTTTTTTTTTTTTTTTTTTTTTTAACAAACATTTTATACAATATTAATCGTTTTAGCCAACTTTTATACAAAAACAAGTTTTTTTATTTTAAATAATTAATATTAGGACCCCTCGTTGGTTTTTTTTTAGTTGAAAAATGGATGTTTTGGTAGGGTAATTTGATTGTTTTTTTAGGGTGATTTTTTTGAGTAAAAAAATAGGTGTTTTGGAGGGGTAATTTGAGTTGTTTTTTAAGAAAAGTTTTATGTTTTTATAAAAATATTTTACCGTTTTCAAGATCGGCCTTTAAAAATATTCGATCGTAGAAATATTACATTGTTTTTAACATATAGTGTAGTATATGTCTCGTATAGGTCCCTTATAGGTCTTGTATAGGCCTATCGACGTATACGGGCGTTGTATCATATCCTATAGTATTGTATCGTATTGTATTGTATGGTATAGTGAAGTATAAGTCTCGTATAGCTCTCGTATAGACCTATATTGGACCCATACGAGACTTATACTATACACTATACGATACAATACCATACTATACGATACAATACGATACAATACGATACTATCGTATCATATAGTGTAGTATAGGTCCCTTATAGGTCTTGTATAGGCCTATCGACGTATACGCGTGTTGTATCGTATCGTATAGTGTATAGTACCCATATAGGTCTTGTATAAGCCTATAGGCCTAAACGGGACCTAAACCACACCTATAGTCCTATACGAGTGTTGTATCTTATCCAATGGTCTAATATCGTATTGTATTGTATCGTATCATATCGTATCGTATCGTATAGTGTAGTATAAATCTCGTATAGGCATTGTATGGGCCTATGGATGTGGTATCATATCCAATAGTATCGTGTTGCATCGCATCGTATCGTATAGTATAGTGTAGTATAAGTCTCGTATAGGTCTTGTATAAGCCTATCGTGTTGTATCGTATCGTATAGTATAGTATAAGTCTCGTATAGGTCTCGTATAGGCATCGTATAATTAATATTAGTGTTATTATAATTAATATGAGTTTTTTTATAATTAATATTAGTGTTATTATAATTAATATGAGTTTTTTATAATTAATATTAGTGTTATTATAATTAATATGAGTTTTTTTATAATTAATATTAGTGTTATTATAATTAATATGAGTTTTTTATAATTAATATTAGGGTTATTGATATTAATATGAGTTTTTTATAATTAATATTAGTGTTATTATAATTAATATGAGTTTTTTATAATTAATATTAGTGTTATTATAATTAATATGAGTTTTTTTATAATTAATATTAGTGTTATTATAATTAATATGAGTTTTTTATAATTAATATTAGGGTTATTGATATTAATATGAGTTTTTTATAATTAATATTAGTGTTATTATAATTAATATGAGTTTTTTATTGTTATTAAGAAAAGTTTTATTTTTTTATAAAAATATTTTAAAATATTCGATTGTATAAAAAAAAACTTGTTTTTGTATAAAAGTTTGCTAAAACGATTAATATTGTATAAAATGTTTGTTAAAAAAAAAAAAAAAAAAAAAAAAAAAAAACCCTTCAAGACGCCCAGTATAGGGCTATACTGGGCGTCTATGTGGACCAAAAGACCATTAAACCCCTGAATTAGGCCTATACTAGGGGCAAAACAGGGCTATAAAGGTCTTTTGGACCCCTCGTATACGCCCAGTATAGCTCTATACTGGGCGTCTATTTTTATTTTTTTTGTTTTCTCTTTTTAAATATTAAAAAAAGAAAAAAAAAATAGACGCCCAGTATAGAGCTATACTGGGCGTATACGAGGGGTCCAAAAGACCTTTATAGCCCTGTTTTGCCCCCCAGTATAGGCCTAATTCAGGGGTTTAATGGTCTTTTGGTCCACATAGACGCCCAGTATAGCCCTATACTGGGCGTCTTGAAGGGTTTTTTTTTTTTTTTTTAACAAACATTTTATACAATATTAATCGTTTTAGCAAACTTTTATACAAAAACAAGTTTTTTTATTTTAAATAATTAATATTAGGACCACTCGTTGGTTTTTTTTATACGACCGAATATTTTAAAATATTTTTATAAAAAAATAAAACTTTTCTTAAAAAACAACTCAAATTACCCCACCAAAACACCCATTTTTTTACTCAAAAAACATCACCCTCCAAAAACAATCAAATTACCCTACCAAAACATCCATTTTTCAACTCAAAAAAAACCAACGAGGGGTCCTAATATTAATTATTTAAAATAAAAAAACTTGTTTTTGTATAAAAGTTTGCTAAAACGATTAATATTGTATAAAATGTTTGTTAAAAAAAAAACACCTTATATACGCCTAGTATAGGCCTATACTAGGCATATAAGAGAGGCAAAAAAGACCAATTTACCCCCAGTATAGGCCTAAATCAGGGGCTAAATGGTCTTTTTTCGCCTAGACGCCTAGTATAGGCCTATACGAGGCGTATACGAGGCAAATAAGACAAAATATGACATAATCAGAGATTCTCTTGGAAATTGAAAAAGGTTATACGCCTCGTATAGGTCTATACGAGGCGTCTTGAAGGGTGTCCAAATAGGCAATAAGGTGTGTAAATATGTAGACCCTTAGGAAAATCACCACACACCACATAGCTTAGGAGATTAGTGAGTCGATAAATATATAGATTGATTATACCTTTCCCTAAAATCTTATGGGTGAAAAATAAAGATAAGAAATCTCATTATATATACCTATAAAAACTAACTTGTATAGAAATAAAAGTGAACTTTTATATAATTTTCTTATAATTTTAGGATAAGGATAAGAATAATATTCAAAAGTGAATGCTCTTTTATTAAAGGAAATCTAGAGGGAGTTCTTATATTAAAGGAAAATTATATATTTTTATGGAATAATATTTTTTTAGTTAAATTATTAATATGAGATTTCAATGCTGTCATTATCAAACCTACCAGTAATTTAATGCTTATTTTCTCTGAACCAATAGATTAAGTGGGACCGGCCAAAAAATTTAATGACCTTTATCGTTTCTTGCAAGTCTTCTGATGCTCACGTACCTATATATAAAGCCTACAACACTTGTCCAACTGCACACAGTTTGCATTTCTTGATGCTTTTCAAAACTAAACTATCATCTCTGAATATTCCGATGAAGATATAAGGTTTTTATGTATTTTCTTTGTGTTGTTTCCTGATTTTTAATGGAGTCCGTGTTGAAGCTTTCAGGAACCATACACGGCTACTGAATGTTTCACAGCCTTACTGGACAGCATATCACTTCCAGCCTACCAAAAACTGGATGAATGGTACAGTTTTTTTTGGTGGAATCCCTGTTTTTGTACTTTTTGCTAGTTTATGTTATATATAGTGGATTAACATATGTGTTTTGTTTCATTATCTTTCCTTGGTCTAATGTTTGTTCTATTTACATGCATGTTCAAATGGTTGCTGTTGGAATTTGCAGATCCTAATGGTAAACCCACAATCTTTTATGTACTTCACATATATTGGTTTAGATTTTGTTTTCTAGAAATAAATAGGTACTCTTTTGTGATTACATGGGGTATCATTTTGAAACTTTTTGAAAAATGGGGCTGCCACACTTACAGGTGACATCTATAAGTCTTTATTTAAATTCTTTTTGCATTTTTCATTTGATTTCGTTTTTTTTCCTAATAACATCTAATATGTGATATTTTTAAAAATCTAAATACACAGATTTGTTTTATTTTTTGAATCTATGTTTCAATATAAGTTCTATATAATTTATTCAAAATAATTTTTAGTCTCGTAATATCAGAAAATGCGTTTTTTTAATACAACTTGGCGTTCAATATAACTTATATCGATACGTAAAAAAACAAATATGTGTCTTTGGAGTTTCTGAAAATATTAGATATTACATGTTATTAGGAAAAAAAACAAGATTAAATGCTTAAAAACTGAAAAAGAAAGAAAAAAAAAAGACATGGAGATGTCATTCTCAAGGACTGGCATACCCATTTGTGAAAAATTTAAAAATTATATCTTATGTAATCACATTCTATGAAAAGTACTTGTTTCTAAAAAAAAGTCATTCTTGAATCTTGATGGACCATTTGCCTTTTATTAATGAAATATGACACATAAAACATTTGGTGCATTTGGTTTGTTATTGATAACGCAGGACCAATGTTTTACAAGGGGGTCTACCATTTTTCTATCAACACAATCCATATGGTCCACTATGGGGTAACATGTCATGGGGTCATGCCATATCACATGATCTTATCAACTGGGTTCATCTTGATATTGCTCTTGTACCAAACGAGCATTACGATATCAATGGGTGCTTTTCTGGTTCGACAACGATACTACCAAATGGTGAACCGGCAATCCTATACACAGGTGTTGATGCCAAATTACACCAAGTGCAAAATTTGGCTTTTCCCAAAAACATATCGGACCGACGGACCCGCTACTAAATGAATGGGTAAAATGGCCACTTAACCCAATATTGAGCCCTCCAGATGAAATTGACCCATCCTTTTATAGAGATCCATCAACTGGTTGGATGGGTGCGGATGGAGAATGGAGGGTTGTGATTGGAACTCGGATTGATCATCAAGGAGCAGCTGTTCTTTACAAAAGTAAGGATTTTCGCAGTTGGAATAGGTCTCTGAGCCCGTTTCCCCTTTCTAACATAACAACATTTTGGGAATGTCCTGAGTTTTATCCTGTTATTTGTAATGGGAAAAGCGGGCTTGATACATCAGTTATATCCTTTCAAGGGAAGGACATTAAGCATGTTCTTAAAGCTAGTTTTAATAACCAGGATTATTATATACTGGGAAAATATGATCCAGAAAGTGACCGCTACGATGTTGATGCTGACTTCATGAAGAGTAAAGAGTGGTTACGGTATGATTATGGGAGGTTTTATGCTTCAAAGTCATTTTATGATGGTGAGAAGAAGAGAAGGATATTATGGTCATGGGTTTGTGAAAGTGATACTGCACCAGATGCTATAGAAAAAGGTTGGTCTGGCCTTCAGGTAATAATCTAGACTTGTTTATCTTGCCATTTGGGGTGTGTCTAATTTAGTGACGATTATAAAAAGGTATGTTTTGGGGTGGGGTGGGCTGGGCTGAAAAGCATACCTTTTTTTATTTGTTTCTTTTATAAAAAAAGTATGTTTTGGGGTGGGCTTTTAATAGATATTGTATATCTTAGGGAATTATTTCAGTCATATTTGTCGTGTAATTCTCTTACCATAGTTAGGAGATTGTTTGTAATCTATTTATACAATGTAAACATAATGAGAAGGCAAGGGTTTACAAGTCTTTCATGGTATCAAACCTCTTTTTACCCTAGCCTTCTTTTCGATCCTGCTTTCTTCCCTGCGCAAATTTCTTTTTCCTTCATCATGTCAACTTCTTCTTCTTCCCCACACCCTGCAGTCACCGTTACATCCATCAAAAACCTTATACCCGTCACACTGGATATTGAAAACGGTCACTATACTACGTGGTCCGAGATGTTCAAGATTCAGGCACACCTTGTTTATGATCATCTACAACCTAAACCGATCACGGAAACCGCCTCCTCATCTGATACGAACAAGGATAAAGAAAAAGAAAAGACGGCACCGACCGAGACATGGGAGCGTCTCGATTCCATCGTTCTTCAATGGATTTACAGCACGATATCAACCGATCTTCTACATACTGTCTTGAAACCCGACACCACTGCCCATGAAGCATGGACCACTATCGCCAACATATTTCAAGACAACAAAGCCACCCGCACCATTGATCTAAACAACAAGTTCGCCAACACTCATCTGGATCAATTTCCGAACATGTCAGCCTACTGTCAGGCCCTTAAGGTAATATTCGACCAACTTACCAACCTTGGCTCCCCTGTTACCGACGAACAACTGGTCTTACAGCTTCTTTCGGGACTGACGGAACAATACGAGAACACCGCTTCCGTAATACAACAGATGAAACCTCTACCTGACTTCTATGACACCCGTTCACGTCTGTGTATGGCTGAATCAAGAAAGATCAACCAAACCCGACACTCAGCTCAGTCGGCTGGTACGGCTCTTAACACCTCCATTGAACCGCAGCGGGAACATCGGGACCGGTATGATCAACGGGAACAACGAGTGGAGAATTCAGATCGGGGTCGCGGCCGCGGGCGAGGCCGTGGCCGAGGTCGGAACAGTGGCGGACGCGGCAGAGGTAGCTTCGCAAATAATGGTGGCGGCAGTAACTCCTTTGGCTTATCTCCTGGTGGTGGCGGCAACTTTCAAAACAATGGAACAAACCAATTCCCTGGATATTGCACATGGCCTTATTTCTCCCCTTGGGCCGGCCCACCTGCTGGAAACAATTATCAAGTACCTACACCATGGGCCATCCCACCTTGCCCATACCCAACAGTGAACAGAAGCAACAATCCCGCTGCTGGTATTCTAGGCCCGCGTCCGGCCCAGTCTCACGCCGCCACTCACATGCCTACCGACATCAATCAAGCAATGTATGCTATGTCACTTCACGACCCCTCTTGGACAATGGATACGGGTGCCACAGGTCACATGACTTCTAACCCTAAACTCTCGTCTCTTTTTAATAACGGCATTATTCGAAATATAATTGTGGGAAATGGTCAAACCATTCCCGTGTACGGACAAGGCAACCTTACCCTACCACCTCCCCTCCCACCTTTTAAATTAAATCAAGTCCTTTACGCCCCATCTTTAATTAAAAACCTACTTTCCGTACGTCGTTTTACTACCGATAATCAATTATCTATTGAATTTGACCCGTATGGTTTTTTGGTGAAGGATCTCAAGACTCGGACTCCTATCCTACGATGCAATAGCTCAGGAGATCTCTACACTTTTGATCCATCCCAAGTCACCAAGATTACCACTCCAACAGCCCTCACTGCTATTTCTCAAGACACATGGCATCAACGTCTCGGCCATCCGGGATCGTCTTTATTACATTCTCTTAAAAATTCTAGTTTTATTAATTGTGGACCTTTGAAACCTAATATTTGTCAATCTTGTGTTTTTGGTAAACATATTAAACTTCCTTTCTTTGATTCTACACATACTACGCAAATGCCATTTGATACCATTCACAGTGATCTTTGGACCTCCCCTATACTTAGTTCGGGGGGTCACCGTTATTACATCCTCTTTCTTGATGATTTTTCTAATTTTCTATGGACTTATCCTCTCACAAATAAATCTCAGGTTTTCTCCGTCTTTACCACCTTCTATAACATGATTTATACCCAATTTGAACGTAAAATCAAACACCTACAATGTGATAACGGTACAGAATATAACAACCATCTGTTTCACCAATTTTGCAAAACAAACGGCATGCGATTTCGTTTCTCATGTCCCTACACCTCATCTCAAAATGGTAAGGCCGAACGCAAAATTCGGTCCATTAACAACACCATACGAACCCTTTTAGCCCATTCCTCCTTACCTAACACACATTGGCATCATGCTTTGGATGTTGCCACATACCTTCAGAACATATTACCTAGCAAATTACTTCACAACATCTCTCCAACTCAAAAACTATATAAACGTATACCGTCATACTCGCACCTCCGTGTTTTTGGATGTTTATGTTACCCACTTATCCCAAACACCAAAATACATAAACTTCAATACCGTTCTATGCCATGTGTTTTTCTTGGTTACCCCACTAACCATCGGGGCTACAAATGCCTTGACCTTACCAACCATCAAATCATCATCAATCGTCACGTGATCTTTGATGAAACTATATTTCCTTTTACCAACCACCCTAAACCCTCTCCTCAATCCTATGACTTTCTTACTAACACACTTCGACCTATACCTATTAGCCCCTCATCGAACACCCCTGTTACCCCTACTGAACCTATAGCCCAATCCCACACCAATACCACACATACATTGACCCACCATATAGGCCCAACTGTTCATTCCACTAATTGCTCAAACCCACCCTCTACTTCTCTCGGCCCATCTGTTTCCCTCCCTACCTCATACTCACCCGGCCCACATTCACCTGGCCCACACTCTCCCAACGGCCCACCGTCCACCAATGACTCACCCTCACCCCACTCCAATAGCACACCACCTGCAGCCCACTTCGGCCCCCCCTCATACTCCCACCCGAATACTTCCAGCCCTATTCCTACTCCTCTCTCTAGCCCAAACTCGTCTTCCACACCCACCACCTCTTCACCTAATACTGTTAACTCTTCCCCCCCATCTTTCTACTCCCCCACCCGTCACTCGAACTATCCGCACTCGCTCTATGGACGGTATAGTTAAACCAAAACAAATTTTTAATCTTCACTCCTCTACCATAACTCCTATACCTAAAAACCCAAAGGACGCCTTGTCTAACACGGAATGGCATAAAGCCATGACTACCGAATTTAATGCCCTTATTAAAAATAAGACCTGGGTTTTGGTTCCAAAGCAACCTCATATGCATGTGTTACGTAGTATGTGGCTCTTTCGACACAAGTTTCGATCGGATGGTACATTGGAGCGATATAAGGCTCGTTTGGTCTGTGATGGGAGCAATCAACAGATTGGGGTGGACTGTGGTGAAACATTTAGTCCCGTTGTCAAACCAACTACAATACACACTGTGTTATCCATTGCTTTATCTCAATCATGGCCGATTCATCAACTGGACGTTACCAATGCGTTTCTTCATGGTAACCTCAACGAGACAGTATATATGTACCAACCTATGGGGTTTCGTCATCAGCAATATCCGGATCACGTGTGTCTCTTGAAGAAATCTCTTTACGGTTTGAAACAGGCTCCGCGTGCGTGGTACCAACGCTTTACGGATTTCGTTATTTCACTAGGCTTTATGCAAAGTAAATGTGATAACTCACTCTTTACTTACCACCACGACGGCACCACAGCGTATCTTCTAATTTACGTGGATGATATAATCCTTACGACATCCACAGACTCTCTACGAGTGCACTTGATGTCTCATCTTGCCGCCGAGTTTGCAATGAAAGACCTCGGTCCATTAAGCCATTTTTTGGGTATTCACGTCCAACGCCAAGGTACCAACATGTTTCTATCTCAACACGTTTATGCGAGAGATATCATCGATCGTGCCGGCATGTCTTCGTGTAAACCCGTGGCTACACCGGTAGACACCAAACCCAAGCTTGGTTCCAACTCGGGCGTCGATTTTGATGACCCAACTTTGTATCGAAGCCTTGCAGGAGCCCTTCAATATTTGACTTTTACGAGACCCGACATTTGCTATGCCGTTCAACAAGTTTGCATGTATATGCATGCGCCCAAAATGGATCACTGGAATGCTCTTAAACGCATCATTCGTTACCTTCAAGGTACATCATCCCATGGTCTCATTATTGGTGCTTCTGCTGATTACTCATTACGTGCATACACCGATGCTGATTGGGCCGGGTGCCCAGATACGCGCCGTTCTACCTCAGGTTATTGTGTCTACTTAGGCCCGAATATTATTTCTTGGTCGTCCAAACGCCAATCTGTTATCTCTCGATCTAGTGCTGAAGCTGAGTACAGGGGTGTTGCAAATGTCGTTGCCGAAATCTGCTGGCTTCGTAACCTTTTACTAGAATTACATAGACCACTAACCAGTGCCAGTCTTGTGTACTGTGACAATATTAGTGCTATTTATCTGTCTGGGAACCCCGTTCAACATCAACGTACCAAGCATATTGAGTTAGATATTCACTTCGTTCGTGATTTAGTTCAACGCGGCTCCGTCCGGATTCTTCACATTCCTACACGATTTCAAGTGGCTGACATCTTCACGAAAGGGCTACCCAAAGTATTATTTGACGATTTCAGGTCCAGTCTCAGCATTCGGCCTCCTCTCGCTTCGACTGCGGGGGTGTAATAGATATTGTATATCTTAGGGAATTATTTCAGTCATATTTGTCGGGTAATTCTCTTACCATAGTTAGGAGATTGTTTGTAATCTATTTATACAATGTAAACATAATGAGAAGGCAAGGGTTTACAAGTCTTTCAGCTTTTATCTGTTTCTTTTATAAAAAAAGGTATGTTTTGGGGTGGGCTAGGCTGAAAAGCATACCTTTTTTATCTGTTTCTTTAATCTAATGATGATTGATATTATTATAAAATCTATATTATGACTATATTCATAGTGTAGCATTCTTTAATAAGGCGGTTTAGGTGGTTATACACTTAAATACACATTGAATAACTTTCAACATGTGTCACGTGTTCAACCCATTTGATTTGTTTCCTTTATAGTTTAATCTTTTAGCATAACCATTGGAGATAAAACATAATCTAAATCAACCGTTTATTTTAATTTTAGACACAGTCTATATATGTAATTAATAACACGTTTTCAGACGATTCCTAGGAGCATCTGGCTTAGTAAAAATGAAGATCAGTTGGTGCAGTGGCCTGTCAAGGAACTAGAGAAACTACGAACACGAAAAGTGCATTTCAAGAATAAAAGACTCAAGGGCAGGTCCATGATTGAAATTTCTGGTATCACAGCTTCACAGGTGACTAAATCTAATCTTGTACTTATTCAGTTATTTGACTTCAAAGGTCAAACTACTTTACACATAGAAAATAAATATGGTTTTAGTTACTAATTAGATTATCAGTATAGCTTGTACCATGTATATCCGTTTAATTAACATTAAATAGACCAAAAATCATTTACACTATATTAGCTTTGCGGCTGAGATGAAGTTCATTTGACCTCATAGTCAACGGGTTACACAAATTTCCATGACAGATAATTTACCTCTTGTTGTAGGCTGATGTAGAAATCACATTTAGAGTCTCAAATCTCAAACATGCTGAGGTGTTGAGTGCTGAAGTAGTTGATCCCCAAATTCTATGTACACAAAAGAATGCTACAACAGATGGCAAATTTGGGCCTTTCGGTTTGCTGGTTTTGGCTTCGAAGGACCTTACTGAACACACTGCGGTCTTCTTTCGTGTCTTTAGAATTGCTAACAGTTTCCGAGTGCTCATGTGTACTGACCCAAGCAGGTTTATTTATTTTTATAAATAAAAAGTGATTCAAATGTGACTACATAAATTATAATAGCTACAAAGCCACTTGATGCTGCATTTACATTGTTGTTTCTTCTTAAAATAGGTCGTCTTTAAAACCATTTATCGACAAACCCATCTATGGAGCTTTTCTTGCACTTGATCCTCGATACGCATAGATCTCCTTGAGAACCTTGGTATTTTTATTACTAGTTTACAAATGTATATATTTTGTATGATTATATGTGCATTTAGAGGAGGCACTTTTTCTTTTTAATCATTTTGTTTGATTTACAGATAGATCACTCCATTGTAGAAAGCTTTGGTGGAGAAGGGTTGGCTTGCATTACATCAAGAGTTTATCCAGTACTGGCAGTTGGAGAACAAGCACATCTTTATGCATTCAACAATGGCACTCAGAGTTTGAGTATCTCAAGTTTAAGTGCTTGGAGTATGAAGAAAGCTCAAATTGTCTAATTCCGTAAGGAAAAGAAGAAAGCCTATTAAATAAACCAACCCATGTATAGTGTCTCAGATCCATTAGTTAAAACTCGATAGCGCTAAAGCACGAATCCAGGACCAAAGTGTGTTACGGAAAATTTTGCAATGAAAATTTGGTTTTGATATTGATAGTTGGTTGCGATGTATGCATGATTACAAGGCTCATATTCTGGGCATGATCAGTGACGAATCCAACATTTTTAGTCACGGGGCACAAAAAAACTGATGTAAAAATAAACTTAATTTAACTTGTCAATAATAAATGTCATTAAAATATGTATTACAATTTCCCTCAATGTGATTTTATCTTTTGAAAGCAGTCGTGCAAAATTATCTTTATGATGTTCACTGCCGAAAAAACATCTTTTAACCGTTTGCAGTTGCAATGCACAAAACAATTGTTAGCTTTAATCCAAAATTATTATCCTATCAGCAAAATCCCAAGGAAGATTATCTAAATAAACTATATTAGGGCCTGAATATATACTTTTCGATTCACAAACATTCCCATTACCCTTAGTCAAGAACAAGCAAAGAACATAAATTACACACGACAATTCATAATAAATCAGGTGACAACCGGCAAGTGCTCCCAATTTCAGTAGGTTATAGTGTTGTCTGGTATAGAGAATAAACTCTGTGATTGGGGGTTTTGAGTTGTATTGAAATTGTATTGAAAACTTGTTTTAGGGTTACATAAGAGGGGTGTTTATATAGAACACCATGTTATACATTTAGCCCCTACAATATACATTTAGTTTACTTTCCGACACTCCCCCTCAAGTTGAGTAGTGGGATCACCAATACTTAACTAGCTCAAGCAACTACTAAATATGTTTCCGTTAACGGCTTTTGTGAGAATATCTACGAGTTGATCTTTTGACGATACATATGGGAGCTCTATGATACCTTCCTCCAGTTTCTCCTTGATGAATGTCGGTCTACCTCCACATGTTTTGTTCGATCATGTTGGACTGGATTTTCTGAGATCTGTATAGCAGATTTATTGTCGCACATGATTTTGGTTACTGTAGTAGGAAGAAAGCCAATCTCAGTTAGAAGCTTGTGAATCCACATAATTTCTGCTAGGCCACGTGCAGCCCCTCGGAATTCAGCTTCTTCACTAGATAGGGCGACTACTTTTTGTTTTTTACTTCTCTAGGTAACTAGATTTCCTCTGACCATGGTGAAATTTCCTGAGGTTGACCTTATCGTTCCTTTATATCCTGCCCAGTCTGTGTCTGTATATGTTTGGATTTCTGAGTGCCCATTTGACTTGAAAAGTATATCATGACCCGTTGTTCCCTTGAGATACCTGATGATTCTTAAAACTGCTTCCATGTGACTTGCTTTGGGCTGGTGCATAAACTGACTTACCACTTGTTGGTGCATCCGTCTGTCGTCTACGTCTTCAGTCGTGTCTCAGTTCGTTGCGAAGATATTCAGCATGATGTCATCATTTGCAAAGATGACATCATCAATATGAAGTAATCGATGACATCATCACAAGATAAGACAAAAGAATTAGAAAGTGAAAATTGGATTTCGTCCGTATGTAATTAAAATGAGGCTCGCTCATGTGACATTATGTCTGGTTCGCTTATATGTAAGTGTGAGGTCCGCTTATGTGATCATGTACGTAAGAGCGGACCAGATCTCCTATATATAGATCTTATGAGCGAACCACATACATAGTTCTAGGGGATTGTCTTCCGGTGAGCCACGAAGTGCTGCCGAAGTGTTGTAAGGTCTGTAATCGTTTGCATATCAATATAAACAACAGTTAAAGGTGAATACGTGCTGAATTACGCCGAAACATTTGTTTCCGCCTCTTGTTTTGGTGAAAAACTCTTCTAACCGACTCGTTCGGATCCGAAACCGATCCTACAATTGGTATCAGAGCTCAGGAGGAAGAGTTCTACCGATTCAGCTTGTTTTTCACGGATAATTTCTGTTTCTACTCCATTCTTTCACATTTTTTAAAAAATTTTCGAGATTCGTCGATTAATATGGTCTGATTTTGACATATATCACCTAAAATTGTGCTTTAATCAATCGGTTAACAAAATACATGGTAAAATCGACCTAAAATTGATCAATTTTATCAAAAATAAATCAGTTCGTTTGTGACTTATCTGATTCACACGAACAGAAACTTTAGACTCAGATCTACGTTGAATTAGTGGACGATATGGAATGAAAATCATCTCATTGTGTTCGGAATCCAGAGTAGAACAATCCTTGAAAGTTTCAAAGCTTGAATCGACCTAAAACATCGAATTTTTGAGGGTTCGCTTTTACGGTTTCGTACAAAAAGTGACATCATCATCTGGTCCGCTCATCTGGTCCGCTCATTTGAACAACTTCTGGTCCGCTCATTTGAACAAGTTGTGGTCCGCTTTTAGTGAGAGTTGTGGTCCGCTCTTAGTGACATTTGAGATCCGCTCTTAGTGACATTTGAGGCCCGCTCATAGTGACACTTAGGAATTCAATTCCAAAGTGTTTTAGTATTTCACGTGATTGTTCATCGAGTTTTGTGTGAAACATTAAACGAGAGAGTCAGTACATCGGGAATAAGAGATCATGTGGTTTATATCAGTTTGCTTGTGATTCGCAATTAATTGTCATATTCTATTCATAGTTTGTCAGCCATAAATTGTTTCACATGATCCGTATTGTGTCAGCACATGTGATCTGATCAGTGAGTTTACATGTGATCTGATCAGTGAGTTTGGAGGTCCAATAGACTTGTTTCATTATTGAAAGATTGTTGGCCATATTGTTTTGAAAGTTAATAAATATTGAATGATTCATGTGCTTTGCGGCCCAATCAAAGGGATTCATACAAGTTGCGGCCCATTGAGAGTTATTTGAGGCCAAATCAGTTGAATTGGATACATGTGATATTGTTGAGTCTAAAGTGCTATATCAAAATTTGCGAAGTCATTTGAAAAGGTCACACGGTTTGGAATTCAAATTGTTTAAAGGTTCATCAGGTTGTTTAAAAGTCCGTCAGTTTGCATGTATAAAAACCAGTTCATTCGAATTTGATCCGGGTCTTAGCAGTTCGCACGTTTTGACATCAAACTCAACTCACATCAAATTCAGTCTGCACAGAATTTTCACCAGTTCGAGTACCAGTTTTATTTTGTTAATCGATAAGTTTTTAAACTGATTGTTGTTTATGTGTTGTCAGGTTTTTTACAAGGTGATTCAGCTCATTTGAAAATTCAAAACATGGATAACGAGTTTTACAACGCGTTTGCTACTCCGACTACTCCGGGTTCTATTGCTCAGAATATGAACTTAGAAAATGAAACCGGGACATCACAGAAACCACCAAAGCTCATGGATATTGATGATTACAATGGATGGTCTGAACGTTTTGGAAATTGGGTTGAGGCGTATCATTTGGATGCGTGGGAACACACTGAGGAACCTTATGTTAAACCCACAACAAATGGTGTGCAGCAAACAATTCGAGAAATGAGTACGGAAGATAAAAAGAAATATCGTGATGAGAAATTGATGGTGAGTCTGCTTCAGCAAGCGATAAAAGACGATATCTTGATACTGCTTCAACATGATGGTACTGCTTACTCAATCTGGACAGAATTGGAAGCAAAATTTGTTGGAAGTGATGATATGCTCAAAAACAAAATGTCTCTCATGAAGAAAGAATTCGATTTGTTTCGTGGTTTGAGATCTGAAAACACCAAACAAATAATTGATAGATATTGTAACTTGGTGAGAAATATGAAAAAACTTGGAATTAAGAAAGATACTGATGAATTGATTGAAAAACTTGCAGATGCACTACCTCATGAAACTTGGGGAACATTTCTGATGATGCTGAGATCCAACAGAAAAGATTATAAAAATATGACACTAGGAGATTTCATCAAACACCTGGAAGCTCAAGAGATGGAGCAGAGAAAGATTGCCAGGATGAAGAATTACGATGGAGAACAAGATATCAGCTTGTATTACAAAGGTGGTGTCAATGAAAAGTCAAATATTTCTCCGAAAATAGAAACTGCTTACAGTGTGAAAGATTCTTCTGAAAAGAAATCATCTCAAGGATCAAGAAGCACAAGATTTTCATCATTCGATCCAAACATTTCTGCAACAAAGAATGGAAGAAAACTTCAATGCAATATTGTGTTAAATCTTGAAAGTGATCAAGATTATTCTGAAGAAGTAGCTAAAAATCAAATGTCTTTGTTGGGAATGGTTCTAGAATCTTATAGTAGTTTTGTGGCCGGAAAGATCGGTAATCCAATGCTCACGAAAGAGGATTACGATCAAATCGATGCTGAGGAAATGGAATTGATGGATATTAAATGGTGCATGGCCAGTGTGTTGAGAAGAGCTGAAAAATTTAAACAAATTACAGGCCGAGATGATTTCCTTAATGCTCATGTTTCAACTTTAGGCTTTGATAAATCTAAAGTTACATGTTTTCGTTGCAGGGAAAAGGGGCATTTCAAGAGGGAGTGCAAAAATCGTGAAGCTACTGGAGCCCAGAATCCTTTTGGAAACAACGATTATCACAAAAAGGCGATTTATCATCAAGTCACACCACCAGCACTGCATCAGGCACAAACTGCACATGGAATGATGGAGATTAAAGATTCAAAGAAAGCTTGTCTGGGAAAGGATGGTAGATTCAGTTGGGATAATTACATTCCAACAAATAGCAAAGTGTGTTTGGCAGAACAAGATGATGAAAAACTGGCTGAAGGTTTCAATTGGGACAATTTTTGCCCAGATCAAGAATTTATGACCAAAGAGATGTCCAAAGACACTTCAAATGTTAACGCTTTTATTGCAAATGCTTATGATTTGAAATGTGCTGAAAGGTGCAGAAAAGTCATGGAAGCTGCTGAAGCAAGAAGAAGAAAGCTTGAAGAAGAGGAAGAAGAGGAAGAGAGATTAAAAGCTGAAGCTAAAGCTGAGAAAAAGAGAAGAGCTGAATTTTTACAATCAAACCGAACAGTTAAAGAGGTTCCTGAATTTGAAGTCAAAGTTGATGCAGAACCTGTTAAAGTTCCTGAAAAGTGTATGAACTGTGATTCTTTAATCAAGCAAAACAATGAGTTGCTGCATAACATAAACAGATTGAAAGAATCCTATGATACAATGAACAGAGAAATCAACAAGTATACTGATTCAAACGGTGAACAAGTTGTGGCAATGAATACGCTGAAGAAAGCATACCTGAGACAGATGGATGATGTAAACTTTCACATAAAGAAATGTGCTGATCTAGAGTTGAAGTTAGCAACACAAAAGATAGAAACTGAGAGAGTCAACAAGTTATTAGAAAGTTACTCATGTTCTACTTTTGTTGTTGACAGGATTTATCCGGTTGTGGAGAATTTGAAGACGTTTGAAGAAATGAAGACGTCCGAAGAAAAGAAATCTGTGACAAAAGATGAAGTGAAGATTTCTGGTAAGAAACCAAGTGTGGTTTACACTAGATGTCCGCCCCCGGTCGAAAATGTATTTTTACCTCGAAATCCAAATTCCGAAAGAGTCGAAAAGGCAATAAACTTACAATGGGAGTCTGGGCCGTCGGATAACTTGCCAGAAAATATTGATGTCACGTACACATCGTTCGATACTGATCATGAGTCAAAGTTGATAAAAAGTGTGGTCGATCAGGTGTTAGATAAAGATGATTGTGAGGAGTCAAAACCGGAGTCCAAATTCAAGTCAAAGTCTGAGTCCGATGCGTCAAAGTCAACAGTCAAAAAGGACAAACGGGTTTATGATAAAGAGTTTTTGATATCAAAATCTAATTTGAATGATGAATCATTCAAAGTGGCATATACTTTGAAAGATTCTGACAAATTATATTCTGATGAGATTTTTCCAATAAGAAGTGTTAGATTTGAAATGATTCAAAAGGTTTTCAAAATCACAGAAATTAATATTTCTGAAATAAAAGATTTAAATCTTAATGGAAAACCTAAACAATACACTTCAAGAGATCAACAAAGATTTAACAAGAAAATGGGTTACAATTGTGGTTACAGTTTCCAAAAGAAACCAAACCATAATCGTAATTTCAAAAAGAAAGGATTAGGTTTTGTACCACCGAAAAACTATAAAAATGAAAAAATGTATAAATCAAAAACTGTGTTTGTTTCAGGAAATTCTTTAGATGATGAGAAAGAGCAAGCATTCAGAAAGCAGACAAATCAGGAATTCCTTGCCAAGAAGCAAGAAGAGTTGAAGAAGAATGTTGTTCAGAAGAAGATTGAAACCAGAACCTGTTTTCAGTGCAAGATTGCTGGTCATGTTGCTAGGAATTGTCCGAAAACATTCAAACCAAAACAGGAAGTATCTGGTAAATTGAAAGAGAAAGTTGTGGAGAAAACTGAACTTTCAACCCGAAAGTTTACAGGCTTTGAAAATTCAACCTTTGAAATTGGTGAATGTTCAAAGAATGTGATTAAAGGAAAAGAAAATGTAAAAAATCAAAAATGGGTTGTGAAAGGTTCAGGTAACAGTTCTGGTGATGAATCTGATTCCACAAAATCAGAGGAGCCACGTGTTGAGAAAAAAGTTGAAAAATCAGTTCCAACTATGAACGATGAAAATTTTCCACCTTTGCGTGCTGAAAATTTTAAAAGGAAAGTTGGTAAAGTTGAGATATCAAATCAATTTTATAATGACAAAAAGGTTTTTGATGTTGACAAGGCCTTTAACCCTACTGTAAAACATATTTTTGGAAAAATGATTGATCGAAAAGTCAAAGGGGTTAAAGAGTTCTACGAGAAGAAGAGGGGAGGTAAGAAACCGAGTTATGATGACTCGGTAACACCCAAGGAAGGTCAGGCTTGGGTGGACATATTTTTCAAAGAATAAAAACCTGACTTGCCGGAGCTCCCAAGTTGGTAATCGTGGAGCATGAATCGGCATCATTCTTATGTTGTTTGTTTGAAAATTGAAAATTTTTGGAAATTTATATTGCAGGAATTGCCGGAACTCCCAGGTTTGTAAGCGAGGAGTAGGAATCGGCACCTTGAGAATTCAACTAACAGATGATGTTTAGTTGAAAATGTTTGATTGGATTGATCTTAAAAGTGGTAAATCAGGGACATTAGGTTGTATCTGATTTTCTACAAGTGGTTGAAAAACAATGTGATGATTTAATCCCCAATTTTACAAGTGGTAAAATCAACAAAACTTATTTTCCGGAAAAACCATTTGATTAAAACAAACTTGAGTGTTTTGAAATCGATGGGAAAATAGTTTGTTGTGAGGGGGAGTTCTGATTGTTTATGCCAAATGGATGGAGAATTGAGGCAATTCGATATCAGCTGTCATGTTGTTGTACAGTTTGTTTTCAAATTTCCTAAAATGTGTCTGCATTTTAGGGGGAGTAAGAAATTTTAGAAAATCCAAAAACATTTGAAAAATTTGAAAAAGCCAAAAACATGATAAAATGAAAAATGAGTTTTGTTGCATAAAAGAGAAAATGATAGTACATCAGTGGACGATCACAACATGCTAAAGATTTGGTAAGATAAAAAAGTGATAAACGGTCTCACTGATGATGTGCCAGTAGGTTTTTGCACATTTAGTAGATTGTGACGAGATATAAACCTAAATTTCAAACTTGCTTGTTCTGTGGGTTAACACAAACTTGGATATATAGGTAACCCCTGAAATCTTGTTTGAAAGGTCCCTTATTCTGAGATACTAGGTCTTTATGCTCAGTGATATCTGGGGTATTATCCCGGGACTTCTGCTGAAAGAAATTTCTGACCTAGTCCCCGGATAATGCTTTCTGCAAATGCTTGAAACATAGCATCGCCCTCAGCAAGCTGATGAAAAAATAAAATTGATAGTCGCTGCTGTTGTAATGTAAAAGATCCTCTAAAGGGGACACACCAAAAGTCGAAGCCGTCATCTCTTTGCGTATCGAAAGATCGACCTGAGCTCTCACGGCCCTAGTACTATAATTTATTCCCCTGACAGATATCTGTGGTATACTCACCTGTAAGACTGAATATTGGGATTTGGATACGGGAGTATATTCAAGTAGTGGGACACACGAATAAGTTCAAGAGCTTAAAACATTAACCTCATATCTCGGATCAATTGAACTTTGTGTGAAAATTTAAGTGGATCAATATACTGACAATCTAGGTGAATTGTTTAGAACTTAAAATGAAATGAAGCTTAACGGTGTTGGTGATTTGTCTCAAAAACTGATATGATCCTCTTGCACGAACTCACAAAAATATTGTTTGTAAATATTTCATCTTCTACATTTCTATTTCAGTCAAAAATCCAAAAACATTTTAGTGTGTTTTTAGCATAAAAGTTTGAAAAATTCAAAAAGATTTTCGACGACTGATGTTGAAAAGCTGATTTTCAAAATTCAGAGTGCTAAACATGATAAACAAATGGTTTGGGTGAAAGTGTTTGAAGATTGTTGAAATGAAATGAGAAATGTTTTACAATAAAACATTATTCCTGCAAGTGGTAAATTAGTTTTGAAAAACTTATCCACAAATTGTTATCAGAAAATTTATTTTTGGGTAGAGTTTTTGCAGGTTGGCCAGGTTCTGAAACCTGAGTTAGATGAGTGCCAGGTTACGATCTAAGAACCTGTGGAAAGTGAATTCCAGACTACGATCCCAGCAGATTGAGAGGGGGAGTCTGAAGACACTATGATATTCAACATTTGAGAGAGAGGAATTTGTTGAAGATAAAGATAGAGAATGAGGATTCTTGCAATGACAAATGCTTCAGAGGAAGTTTGAAGACTGATAAAGATTGTAGATTGACAATTGAAGACTCAACACTGAAGACTCCGTCAACATCCGAGGGGGAGTTTGTTGGTGCATCCGTCTGTCGTCTACGTCTTCAGTCGTGTCTCAGTTCGTTGCGAAGATATTCAGCATGATGTCATCATTTGCAAAGATGACATCATCAATATGAAGTAATCGATGACATCATCACAAGATAAGACAAAAGAATTAGAAAGTGAAAATTGGATTTCGTCCGTATGTAATTAAAATGAGGTTCGCTCATGTGACATTATGTCTGGTTCGCTTATATGTAAGTGTGAGGTCCGCTTATGTGATCATGTACGTAAGAGCGGACCAGATCTCCTATATATAGATCTTATGAGCGAACCACATACATAGTTCTAGGGGATTGTCTTCCGGTGAGCCACGAAGTGCTGCCGAAGTGTTGTAAGGTCTGTAATCGTTTGCATATCAATATAAACAATAGTTAAAGGTGAATACGTGCTGAATTACGCCGAAACATTTGTTTCCGCCTCTTGTTTTGGTGAAAAACTCTTATAACCGACTCGTTCGGATCCGAAACCGATCCTACACCACTCCTACTGCATAAGCTATATCTGGACGAGTGTGGGAGAGGTATATCAGTTTTCCCACCATTCGTTGATATCTCTCCTTATCTGCTAGTTCTGCTCTATCTTCCATGTGTATGACGTGGTTAACCACCTCAATCATTCCGGTTTCGGCTAGGAGGTCAAGAATATACTTTTTCTGACAAATAAAAATCCCTTGTTTAGATCTTAGGACTTCAATTGCAAGGAAATATTTTAACCTTCCCGGGTCTTTCATCTCGAACTCCGAAAAAAAGTTTGTCTTTTAACACTGACATTTCCTCTTCATTGTTCCCTGTAAGTATCATGTCATCAACGTAGATAATTAAGCAGGTTACAAGATTGCCCCTACATTTCAAAAATAGAGTATGGTCAGAATTGCTTTGTTTGAAGCCATATTTCTTCATAGCAATGGTAAACCTCCCAAACCAAGCTCTAGGAGACTGCTTGAGCCCATACAGAGATTTCTTTAACCGACATATTTCTCCAGCCTTGAAATTCTCATTGAATCCCGGTGGGTCATCCATATAGACCTCCGTGTTCAGTTCTCCGAGGAGGAAGACATTTTTCACATCAAATTGATGAAGAGGCCAACCTTTATTGGCGACTATTGAGAAAAGAACTCTGATTGTGTCGATTTTTGCTACTAGGGAGAAGGTTTCAGAGTAGTCAATTCCATAAGTCTTAGTATAACCCTCTGCAACCAGTCGTGCTTTGTATCTTTCAATTGTTCCATCAGGCCTGTGTTTGATAGAAAACACCCAACGACATCCCACTGGTTTCTTTCCTGGTGGAAGGGTGCATTTCTCCCATGTGTTATTTTTCTTGAGCACTTCCATTTCGGTTTCCATGACCTTTTCCACTCTTTTGACTTCAAGGCTTCTTGAGTTGTAGGGGCGTTTGTTAAGAGCACAAGGCAGCGGTAAATGCTTTAGCTTCCTTAGACAAATTGCCAGTGACAATGTTTTCCACAGGGTACCTAGACCTTGGAGCCACCTTTTCTGGTGAGTATCTCCGGTTGTCTCTGCTGCAACTGGTTCAACATGTTCAACAACTAGTTTAACTTGTTCAACAATTGGTTCAACCTGTTCAACATCTGGCTCAACATGTTCTATAGGTTATGTTGTTGTCGGTTCTATGTGTTCCCATGTTGTCCCATAGTTATAAGACATAGAACATTCAGGGTTCTCAGAATTTCTTACCTCCAGTATCACGTTGGATGGACTTTATTCAGTGGTACTGTGCTCCGCAGATTGTGTGGTTGTGTTTGAATGTGACTGGCTCGAAGTACTGTGATGGTCTTCCATTGTTACTTCTTCAGATGGTGGAAGTTGAGTTAGCCAACTCAGAGTTTCTATAACATTTTCCCCCTAACCACTGAGTTGGGTGTTATAAAAGTATTTTGTTTCAAGAAAATCATAATTCATTGTGGTAAATATTTGACGAGTTTTTGGATTATAACACCGGTAACTTTAATCGATCCCATAGGCAACAAATACACATTTCTCAGCACATAGACCAAGCTTGTTTCTGTTGGTTTTTGGTATGTGGACAAATGTTGTACAACCGAAGATTCGAGGTTCAAGTGTAAGAGTATGAGGAATACTGGCAGACTTAGACAGACAATCTAAGGCAGTCTTAAACTTAAGAGCTTTGGTGGGAAGCCGATTTAAGAGACACACAAAGGTTGTGACCGCCTCTGGCCAGAAAGATGTAGATACATGAGATTCAATTAGGAGAGCTCGATTCATTTCAAGAATAATGCGGTTTTTCCGTTCGGAAACACCGTTTTGTTCGGGGTATGAGAACAAGAGGTTTGATAAACTAATCCTTTGGTTTTAAAGAATTGTTTCTTGGATTTATTGACAAATTCCCCCATTGTCGGATCGAAAGATTTGAATTTGGGTTTGGAACTGAGTGTGAATCATAGCATAAAACGTGATAAATTTCTCCTAAACTTCGGCTTTGTTTTTTAAAAAATATACCCATGTCATGTGAGTGCAATCATCCACGAATAGTAGAAAGTACCGAAAACCCTGCCCCCATAACAGGAGCAGGGCCCCACATATCAGAATGAATTAGTGAAAAAGGTACAACAACTTTCGTATTGCTAGGTTTAAATTGTTTTCGATGCCTTTTAGCGCGAAAACAGGTTTCACAATCTATTTTACCATTTGAAGGGAAGAGTTTTGGAAACAAAAGATGCGAATAACCGGTAGATGGGTGTCCCAAACGTCTATGCCATAGCCAGGCTTCCTGGTTTTCAGTTCCATGTGCCAGCATCACAGTACCCTATTTAGCCACTTCATCCACGTAGTACAATCCTTGGCGCTCAGTACCACGTCCAATAATCACACCCGTCTTGATATCCTGTAGGAGGCAAAAAGTAGGATGCATTAGTACCGTAAAATTTAATTCTTTGGTAATATGACTAATTAAGAGTAGTTTGTGTGATAATGACAGAACATAAAGGTAATTTGCTAATTTCATAGTTGGTGAAATTTCAGTTGTTCCTCCTCCTCTCACTTGCATTGTTCCATTATCTGCGGTATGGATTTGAGCTTTTTGAGGTTTGGTCATTGAGCGTATGTCCAACGGTTCAAACGTCAAGGTGTCAGTAGCACCAGAATCAAATATCCAAGAACTGTTTTTTTCATGATTGTTTGCCATAATTTTATTTTTTTGGTAAATGCGATGTCTTTACTAGCAAACACAGCTGACCTGCGTATAAATACATTGGACACTTGAACTCGCGTTCAAGATTTATCAACTACGCCAGAAACAAATATGTTGGGCAACTTAAATCCATCAGAATAACAACGCAGAAAATGTTGTCTTACCGGCGTATTTATCCAGGTAACTTGAACTCGCATTCAAGATTTAAGTTGCTGGGAAACACAAATCCGCTACTGATGGACACGTTATCTAACCGGGCGTATTTATCAAATGGGTGTGGGTATCAAATACGCTAGGGTACGGGTGTATTTATCACAAAAACGGCGGTTGTGCTTAGGGTTCACCAGATCCAGATGCAACAAGGGTTTTCAAGGAAGTGCAATGATAAACAACTGATAAAAAGCTTCTTGAGAAATACGCCCAGAATTTCAAGGCCAGACTGAATCCTCCCAGAACTTGGCTCGGGTATTTATTTTGTTGCAGCGGCCAGATTAAATCCGTCAACTGATGAATTGATTTTGTTAGAGGAACTGATGAACACTGATGAACTGATTAAATCCGCCCAGAAAATAGAGTTTTTTGCAGCGGCGGCTAGGGTTTCTTACAACGGCGGCGGTGGAGATATATTGGGTTCTTGGAATTTGGTCAGAATTTTGGAGTTGATTTTGGTTTTGATTTTGGGTTTTTTTGGTTTTTTTTAGATCGATTGTAGATGTTGAACAAAGTGTTCACGGATCAGAAACCCTACTCTGATACCATGTTGTCTGGTATAGAGAATAAACTCTGTGATTGGGGGTTTTGAGTTGTTTTGAAAAACTTGTTTTAGGGTTATATAAGAGGGGTGTTTATATAGAACACCATGTTATACATTTAGCCCCTACACTATACATTTAGTTTACTTTCCGACATATAGATAGCTAATGTTTGAGAACAATTTGAATCAATAAAGGTATAAAATCTCATAATCAATTAAAAAATTATACAAGTTATTTTGTAATAAAATTCAAACCTTTTGAATTGAAGTAGAAGTAGATAAATAACAAGAATTTTTTTCCACTTCTTGTTGATGTAACTTTCAACTATCAATACTTTCGAAGGGGATCGGCAAATGAGAATAGGAAAATTTTCATTGATAACTTCCTTTGTAGTCTTTTTAAGGGCGGGATCTTCAAGACGTGAAATATGATATGCTGTAGTGTTTTCAGCATTGAACTTATCGTGGATCTCGATGTCGAATTCTTGAAGAAGAAGGATCTAGGGAATAATGCGCAGTTTTGCATCATGTTTCTTAAACAAATAACGGATGGCAGCATGATCAGTGTAGAAGATAGGTTTTAAAAGAACGAGGTAGGATCAAAACTTATCCAAAGTAAACACCACCGCCAATAGCTCTTTCTCCGCAGTGATGTAATTCTCTTGAGCATCGTTTAGAGTCTTGCTGGCATGGTAGATGGGGTGAAAGTGCTTTTCCTTCCTCTGTCCCAGAACTGATCCTCCAGTGAAGTTGCTGAAGTTGCTGGCGTCGCACATAATCTCAAACGGGAGTGTCCAGTCAGGAGTAATCATGATCAGAGCATTAACCAGTTTTTCTTTCAACAAGAGAAATGCTTTCATGCATTCATTGTTGAACTCAAACGGGGCATCCTTTTCAAGGAGTTTGGTCAGTGGTCTATAGATTTTTAAGAAATCTTTTATGAATCGTCTGTAGAACCCTATGTGACCAAGAAAACTCCGAATGGCCCTGATAAAGGATGATGGAGGTAATCTGGAAATGGTGTTGATCTTTGCGCGATCAACCTCCATTCTTGCTTGGGAGAGTTTATGACCAAGCACGATTCCTTCACGCACAATGAAGGGACATTTTCCCAATTTAGTGCCAAGTTTGCCTCTTCACAATGAGATAACATTCGCTCCAAGTTAGCTAAGCAATGGTCAAAGGTATTTCCCAAAACTAAAAAATCATCCTAGAAGACTTCCATGGTTTTTTATATCATATTGCGGATGATAGAAACCATGCAAGATTGGAAAGTGATTGGGGCATTAGAGATACAAAAAGGCATGTGCCTATTTGTGAACGTCTCGTATGGGTAGGTGTTCTCTTGATCCTCACAATTGGGGTTTGGAAGTATCCAGAGAATCCATCTAAAAAGAAATAGTACATATATCCAAAAAGACGTTATAACATTTGGTCAATGAAATGAAGGGGAAAATGATCCATCCTAGCGGCATCGTTGAGTTTGCGATAATCGATACAAAGTCTCCACCCTGTGCTGGGGGCCTAGACACGGGAAGGGCCTGGTAGGCATGGGTCGTGTTTAGCTCGTTGATCTGCTGTAGCCCGTAAATGAGGTATGACCCGTGTCTGGCAGGCACAGGGTGTGGTCAACTTTGTGGGTCCTGGATCTTCCAAATCTTACAAAAGTCAACTTTTGTCGTTTAGTGCCGAGACACGGGGCGTGCCTTCAGGGTACGAGGCATGTCTGGACTTCGCTCTGTGACCTTCAAGAGGTGCTGACAGTTTCCAGATTCGAGAAATGGGGCGTGTCTGGCAAGGCATAGGGTGTGTCTAGACAACTTTTCTTTATTTCTTTAGATTTTTGCTCGTTGTTGCTTCATTTGTTCAACTTGGGTCCGTTTCGTCCTGAAAATACAAAATAAACCAAAATAAGCCTATTTTAAATATATCTTTAAAAAACTTAATAAAAGTGGGTGTAAATTGATATAGAAACATGTGCACTTTTACTTATATAAGAGAGTAATATGTAAGAACCATTAACAGTTCGTGTATTTTATAAACGCTTTGCATTCATGATGTCTGCGACGCAATGTGTACGAGCATAATTCTAGTTGTCATTATTTATTTGTACTATATTATAATGCATTTAACAATGTTTAAGTAATTACAACCATTTACACTATACTTAATGAAATTAGTTTTAGCCTAATTCGGTTTGATTTAAAAACCAGTTTTTAAAACAATGCATTATACATGAATATAAAATTAAATGATGGATATTTTTATATACACCATAATGACATTCATTTTGCATTAATTACTTGAAATTAAGCAATCAAAGAGTTTTAATATTTTTTTTCTTGTTGTGTAACTAACGAAGCCTAAGGTCAATTGATTATCTTTTAGAAAGTATTCGTTTAGGATGTGTTTTCAATTTTTTTACTCATCATACTTGTAATGTTGTTATTCTTACGGTTTAACTATAACCATGATGGCATTTTATTATACGTTGTCTTTAATTTCTGGGACATAATTATTTATAGTTTAAAAACCCTAAAATAATTAATATCGTATTATTATATCGGTTTTAGGTGACGTATTTACCTCGAAAAGTAGATTGAGCCTTAACGATAAATCAACCAAACGCTTTATTTAATAAAATACAAATTAGTTTAATAGACATATTATATATATAATTTGATAACGGTAATGCTAATAATAAGATAAATTTAAGGTATTCGATTTATAAACTACTAGGTTATCACCCGTGAATACTCACGGGTTGTGAATCTTTATATGTAAAAAAATAAATATACATATATATTAATAAATGAAAATTGCATGATAAATAAGGTAGATTAATCAATGATAACAACGTCTGTAAAATTAAACAGTTATAAAATGTAATACCAACAAAAACAAAGTTGTTTATAATTACTAAGGGGCATAGCTAAAAGAATATTAAATAACTTAAGCAGCAACTTCTTCTTTAACACGTTCAAGACGTCGACCAAAGCTTATGTCCCTTTAAAAAATATCATATCAAACTTTGACTCTGAAATCATCCGGTAGTCATATAAAAATTTTGACCATGTTTTTTCATAACAACCAACCATGTATGGTTAGGAAAAGCGGTCATAGTAACATGTTTTGTAGGTATTATGTTCTTCATCTTATTATGAACAAAAAATCTATCGATAAGCTGCAAGTAAAAAAATAAGTATTTTATATTAAAAAAAGTTTTATATATTTTGTTAAATACTAATATAGTACATACTTAAAAAACAAATAATATAATTACCAAATAATCTTTATGTTCAGGGAACTAGGAGGTTTGGCTGTTGGTGCATATTCCGTATGTCTGCCATTGTGCGAATACTTAGATAGAGCGTGTATTGAATATTGTATGGAATAGTGAAAAGTTGGACAGGTTTATGTATTGTCAAGGTCCATTCAGACAGATAGACAGCAGTATAGTCCATTCGAATACCCCATCCGGATATAGGTTATGATATTGTAAAGTCCATCTGGACGGATAGAGTCCATCAGGATGGATGGACAAAGGTTGACCCAGAGAGCTGATTGTGACATTTGTACCTCTACGACCATCATACAAATACGAATCCAATGAAATCTTGTATTTCATTCTCGGGATTTGTACAACTACATATGACAAGTACACATATCAAATTTCGTATGATTCCGAACTCTCGAGAAGCTTTTCTGGAAGTTTTACGTAAACTATTATGCAAATGTAATTAGTTTAACGAAACGTACACTTTGGAACAGTTACATAAGCTTAACATACCTTAAATAACCTTTACATAACTTAAAAATAAGTTTTGAAGGGTTTGGTATGGCGAAAACAAGTTTATTCGATTACAGGGACTATTTGCGACAAACTGCAAAAAGTCTGCCAATTCGTATACCAACGAACACTCCAGAACAAGATCATAAGCTAAACATACCCTAAATACCCTTAACATATCTTAGAAATAAGCTTTGAGGGGTTCGGTGTAGGAAAATATGCTTATTTGATCAACAGGGACTAAAAGCGTCAAAAACTGTGAAAGTTTGCATAAACGTGCATATCTCGTGTTCTGACCATATTCGGACATCGAAAAAAAAATTTCATCACTAAAATATTTTATTTTAGTGATAGGAATGCAAAAATACCTTTCGTTTCTCAATTTTGATCGTTTTCGCGTCCGTTCGAGTTTCGTCGTAATTAACCGAACAACACGATTGTACGACCACCGAACCAACATCCATGATATTTCCAAGCATATTTCAAGTCCCCTATGCTTTAACATCCTTATAAAGCCTTGAAATTGGGTAACGGGGGTTAAAAACGTCAAAAAACAAGTTTTGGAGCTGCAGGGACCATTTCTGCCAACTTTGGAAAGATCAGACCTGCACTCTTTGGCAGCCAGCGAGAGAAATAGCCTATCTTGCTCACGGGGGTGAGAGCCTTCAGACCAGAAGTTGTTCCTACTCAATTTATCACAACTCCTCATGTGATACGCCAAATGAAGCTATATGGCAGTTCCTACTCAATTTATCGTAACTCCTCATGTGATACATGTTTGTCATAACTACCCACATGGAACTTGCTTCAATTGTAGTTATCCTAACCACTTCAATTGACTTGGCTGGCAAATGATGACTCAACGAATGGGCACAAGATTAACACTGGCAATATCAATGCTTGTGCTAATGTCTGAATAAACACTTAAACTTTTGTGTTTCGGTTTCCTTTCCAAAGATCTTGAAACACTTTGGTTATTCTATAAATAAATTTGGTCATTTCCGTTTTATTTACGAGTCAATGTGAACACGTGTATGTATGACATACCCCTACGATACCGATACTAAGGAACCATATTCCTTGCAAATCAAACTACTCACGTAGTTTCTTGATCGCTCTCGATCTCCACGAAAATCCTAAGTACTCGTTTCTTCTAAAGAAACAAAGTACAAGGTACAAGTTACAAACTCTGGCCGAATACTCATAGTACCACTTTAAATCCTTGTTGGATATCTAAGGGTACTTTTCATAAGTCCTTAATTGGTCTTATGCGATATGTCTATGTACATATCATTACATTCTGGTTTTCCTAACAATATACATAGTATATGATTTCAAAACATCATCATGATTTCAAAAACATTTCATATGGTTTAAAAACATTTTAAACATAGTATATTTTCCCGATATACCGAGTGCATAATTTCAAAAACATCATCCATGTTTTCCAAAAACCTCATACATGATTCCAAAGGCATTTCACATGGTTTTAAAAAGATTTTATAAACATATTTACCTAATATACCTAGTACATGATTTTAAAAAACATTACATAAGGTTTTAAAAACTTTAAATATATTTTCAAAGAACCCATGCATAGTTTTCAAAGACATTCTACTCGTATGTTAACTTAACATACGTGGTACACGATTTTCAAGAACACTCTGCTCGTATGTAGACTAAGCATACGTAGTACACGATTTTCAAGGACATTCTACTTCGTATGTTGACTTAGCATGCCTAGCACATTGATTTCAAGGATCCTATTTGCTTCATATGTTGGCTTAGCATATAGCACCTTGATTTCATAAACACTATACTTCGTATGTTGACTTAGCATACCTAGTACAAGGTTTCGAAACAATTTCTCACTACACAAATTCCAAAATCCTTATAGGATCTTTCTATCTTCATAGTTAGATCCTTGTGGATATTTAAAGCGCAAAATTAAGGTCCTTAATTGGATTCTTTGTGTGCTTTAATGCGTACGTTACGATTCAATGAGGACAAAACCGAATACTTATAAGATCTTCCTATCTTCATAGTTAGATTCTTGAGGATGTTTAAAGTACTAATTGAAGTCCATGGATTGGATTCCTGGTGTACTTTAAATGCATGTGTACAGATTGATAACAAGTTGATGACCAAGTTGACAATTATGTGATTATGTGGTTATGTGTTTATGTGTTTATGTGTGAATCCAAATGCTCGCTATCCAAATCCTTGTAGAGTCTTCCATATCTTCATAAGACGGATTCTTATAAGGATATCCAAAAGTACTATCTTAAATCCTTAATTGGCTTCTATGTAATAGTTAAGACCATTGGATCGTAAAGTACTATTCCAAAGTTAAAGACATCATTCGTTGATGTAGTTAAAGAGACCCTCTGGTGGTCTAGTTAAAGATATCATGTGTTGATCTCGTTAAAGACATCATTCGTTGATGTAGTTAAAGAGACCCTTTGGTGGTCTAGTTAAAGAGATCATGTGTTGATCTAGTTAAAGATATCATTCGTCGATATAGTTTAAGAGACCCTTTGGTGGTCTAGTTAAAGAGATCATGCGTTGATCTAGTTAAAGATATCATTCGTTGATATAGTTAAAGAGACCCTTTGGTGGTCTAGTTAAAGAGATCATGCGTTGATCTAGTTAAAAATATCATTTGTTGACATAGTTAACGAGACCCTTTGGTGGTCTAGTTAAAGAGATCATGTGTTGATATAGTTAAAGATATCATTTGTTGATATAGCTAAAGAGACCCTTTGGTGGTCTAGTTAAAGAGATCATGCGCTGGTCTAGTTAAAGATATCATTCGTTGATATAGTTATAGAGACCCTTTGGTGGTCTAGTTAAAGAGATTGATTCGTCAATCTAGTAAAAGAGATCATGTATTGATCTAGTTAAAGAGACTCTCTGGTGGTCTAGTTAAAGAGGTCGTTCATCGATCTAGTTAAAGATATCATGTGTTGATCTAGTTAAAGAGATCATTCGTCAATCTAGTTAAAGAGATCCTTTGGTGATCTAGTTGAAGAGACTCTTTGGTGGTCTATTTAAAAAGATCATTCGTTGATCTAGTTAAAGAGACCCTATGGTAGTCTAGTCAAAGTCATCACAGGATTATTCGTTTGATTTTTCCCCTACACATTATGAAATGAACTGTGCGGACTGTGCAAGGAATTACGTTATTATGGATGCATACATTGTGACAACTGTGCTCTGTAATCGATGTACAATGTAAAACAATGTTAATTATCAATAAAACAATGTGTTTTGGTGTTATTATATGTGTAATTGTGTTTGATGATTTTACGATTCGATTCCGATTTCAAGCTTTAAATCGCTTTCTGGAAAGTTATACGCAAACTGGTGTGTAAACACAGTCAGTTTAACGCGACAAACACTCCGAAATAGTGACATAGGCTTAACATATCTTAAATAACCCTTACATAACTTAGAAATAATTTTTGGATGGTTTGGTGTGTTGAAATCAAGTTTGTTCGATCGCAGGGACTATTTGTGTCAAACTGCAAAAGTCTGCCATTTTGTAAGGCAACGTACAGTCCAGAACTTGATCATAAGCTAAACATACCATAAATAACCTAAACATAGCTTAGAAATAAGCTTTGAGGGATTCGGTGTGCGAAAACATGCTTATTTGATCTTACAGGGACTGAAAGCGTCAAAAAGTGCATAAGTTTGCATTTTCGCGCATATCTTACGTTCTGAATACATCCGGACATCTAAAAATTTATGTAACCACTAAAATAATTTATTTTAGTGATTGGCATGATAAAAATCCATTCGTCGCGTAATTTGGATCGTTTTTCACGTTCATTCGTGTTTCGTCGTAATTAACCGAATAACGTGATCGTACGGCCAAATGAACCAACATCCGACATAATTTTTAGCATGTTTCATGTGCCCTAAACTTAAACTTCATTATTGAGCCTTGAAAATGGGTTAACGGGGTTTAAACGGATCGAAAAAGGCCTTAAACATGTGCAGGGACCATTTCTGCCATTTTGGAAAAATTTCAGGGAACTGGCACATGGTGGCACTGCGCCACCGCCATATGTCTCTGCTGGCGTGACGCCACGGCCTGATCTGGACAGAAACATGTTTTTCATTAACAGATTGATAATTCAGGGGCTGTTTTGCAAATTCCTTTGTGTGGTAGCCAAGTTAACACCTCCCCAAGCAAATTAGCTGGCCTCTAACACTTGTATGGCTGGGATTTAATGCTTGATGGCCACACCGACACTTGTTTTGATCTTGTGAGTTCATGACAAGTATAAATAGCCTAGCATTTCATTTGTTGCAACTCACACTTGATCTAAATTCTCTAAGTTGAGGTTTTATAACCTCATACCTGAGAATTATAAGATCAAGCTCTAGCAAGGACCCTTTGTAAGCTTCATTCATTCTTTTATCGCTTTCCTAGCGAGAAAGTCAAACAGTGTTTGACTTTCAGCTTTGACCACGAGTTGGTCAACATAAAGTTCTTTTGAACTTTGCAACGTGAGCGTGATCACGATGGTTATAGTCCCTTGTGACTATACCTACTGATTACCACGTTGACTAGCCATAGTGACGAGTCGTAGTTTCGGTCAAAATGCGCATTTAAGCGTATTTTGCAACCAAACTACTCTTGGGTATCAAAACACTTTGTTTTGATATCAAAACATGTTTCTAACTTAGTTAAGCATGTTTTAAACATGCTTAGCTCGTCACTTTTAGTTTAGTGCTTCTTTAGAGTCGTAAGTCAAGCGGTCTAACCCACCGCTTAGACTTTCGAACTCGACCTGTTTGGTCGATCATTAGGATCCGACCAAGCATGACTAGTGACCATAGTTGCATAGGGAATAACCTTCCGAGGTTATACCTTATGGTCACCTAGTTTAAGTAGTTGTATGATAGGTAGTTTATAGCCTTAAGTAATTTACCAAAATACCCGTTTCATGCATAATTGAATTTTAAGCATATATAACATAAACTTTTGTCACTTAATTGATTATGCAACATGTTTAGGTATATAATACTTGTCATAGGACTAGTTAGATGTCTCGAACGTGTTTTACGGGAACGACACGTTAAAGTAGCATAAGCTACCTTAATTGGTCGAAAGCACTTAGGTTAGGTTCCGATCTAGAATGTAGGCTTTGTTAAACCATATCATATGAGTTCTAATACTCATTTGATTTACAAAACCTCATTCTGTCCGATCTTCCGATTTAGGTGTCGTTTATTTATTAGTGATCCGATTACTAGGTACTACTTGAATTTCCTTGGTTTTCCTGAGCTTCGCTAAGTTCTTTAGATCAAGGATACCCTTCTATTCAAAGTGAGTACATAGTTCCCCTATTTTACTGTTTTTGATTGTTTTGGGGTGATTCATATGTATTAAAACGATTTCGAAATTTAAACGATGGTTTCAAAAATGATTCAAATGGTTTATATTAAACTAATAACGATTTCGATAATGTGAACAAACTTGATGGTTGTAGTTACATAACGAATGACATTCATTAATTTTGGCCGAACCGACCAGTATTAGGTTATGGTACCATAGGATCTGACAAATCCCGTTATCAGACTACACCCATGGTTATGTGTGGGGGTTATGTAGGTAACGACCGAATCTGATGATTGTTAACTTACCCTTTGGTGGTTTGTTAATGCGAGAAGCGAGATAGTCGAGTCACGAAGGTTTGAATGTTATTAGCGAGACGACCATAAGTAGTTTCACAATTTAAAACGAATACGATTTTGGGACGAGTTAAACGATTTGATACAACTTAAACGAGATAAACGATTTGGATAAACGATTGGTTTTGGGTAGTGATTAGATAATGGGACGGGTGTAATATGATAGAAGCATGGTAGATACGCTGCTGGTACATCTTATATATAAGTGCTTTTATCATATTATATTCCGTGTCATTATTTAGTTCACTTGGGAAACGATTTGAAACGATGTCACACAACAAGGTTTTCGAAACAATATAAACCATACGAGTTTTATTAACGAGTTTTTACGAGATATTTTAGGAGTTGGTTTACTAAGACAAATGTTTTGGGGTTAAGAATCATGGCTACGAGATTTTATAAATTATAACCATCTTGATTTGAGATGGTTAATTATGTTGCAATACACTTTTCAAAACGAGGTTTGTTCTTTTGACTCTTGTAGTCTAATGAGGTACTGCAACTTATGAACGAGCCATGAATCCGATACTCTCATAAATCCTATGTGCTCGCCATCATTTCTTTGCTGACTTTATTTTTACATATGTTTCAGGTGGTGTTTCTTGATGTTGGTTGCTAGGATGCATGAGTCACATAGGATCTGGACGAGGCCTTAGTGACTTAATAACGATAATAGACGATGTTTAATTTGTTTGTTTGGTTAAAGACAATGTAAATTACTTAACGAATCAATAAAACGAAACTTTTAATTACCATGGTTGTGAAACGATGATTCTGTTACAACACTCCCTGACGTTTCCGCCACGGTTTGTTGTTTTAACGTGGTCGGGGTGTGACATACATAATTATGGAATTCAGTGCACAGAAACCACAACAAGTTTTGTCATGTGTAAGAACCTATAGTAATAAGAATAACGAAACGGGAACAATGTAATAAGGGTATGGTGGATACGCCGATGGTACTTCCTATATATAAGTGTTCCTTATTAGATTGCGAGCGTAACGTCATTTAAGTTACTAGAAGTTCTTGACGTTGACCAATGTTGTTTTATGTTATACTCCCTGACTCCAATTTCAAGCACACACAAGTTTCCTATAATAGTCTTCATACGAAACATTCTCTCTATCCGTTGTTCGAAACTCCAAATTCTTGTTGAATTCACACACTCTCCATATTTTACTACAAAAATGATATCATTTTGACAATTACATGTCACTCTTGAGATTCGGTACAATCATACACAAACCTATTGGAATGGAGTTTAAATCTTCGCATCTGAACTCTTCCCTATGAACAACAGACGAGTACGAATAACAAAGTTCGCTGGAAATCCAGACGTGGGCCAGGGTTTTACTCAGGGAACGGAGGATTATTTTAAAGCGGAACATCCACATCTGTTTTCACAAGTTTCCTCTAAATTAAATTTCGGGACGAAATTTCCTAAAGTAGGGGAGACTGTGACATTTGTGCCTCTACTACCATCATACAAATACGAATCCAATGAAATCTCGTACTTCATTCTCGGGATTTTTACAACTACATATGACAAGTACACATATCAAATTTCGTATGATTCCAAACTCTCGAGAAGCTTTACTGGAAGTTTTACGTAAACTATTACGCAAATGTAATCAGTTTAATGAAACATACACTCCGGAACAGTGACATAAGCTTAACATACCTTAAATAACCTTTACATAACTTAGAAATAAGTTTTGAAGGGTTTGGTATGGCGAAAACAAGTTTATTCGATCACAGGGACTATTTGCGACAAACTGGAAAAGTCTGCCAATTCGTATAGCAACGAACACTCCATGTCACACCCCTATTTTCCACGTGTCACCGGTGGACCCGGTGGGGAGTATCGTGACGTAGTTGATATCATCATAAGTCAAACAACACAATATATAAATGCACAGCGGAAGCAAACATAGATTCATTTCAACTTTAATAAAATGTAATATTAAATATCACGAAATAGTTGAAACGGATCCACATGCGGATCAAAATAAAAGAAGAAATTGTTCAACAGTTTATTTGACATCCAAGCTTGCGAGACTTATTGAGGACGCTAGAAGACAGCCAGCCTGGTACGAGTAGTACCTGCACTTAACCTTTTGGAAAATACGTCAGTTTACACTGGTAAATACAATTTAACTGACTCATTTTGAAAAGGTTTGAAAATTGATTTGAATGCACGTAGCACAAAACATTTTTTAACTTGGGATAATTATGTGAATATAATCTTGTAAATGAATTACATGTTACTTATGCGTTCAGTAGCCCGATCCGTAGACCGGGTAAAAGATCAATAGACACACCACATTATTTGGTTTGGCACCGACAGGTGTACGCCTACACCCCGTGCTTAGGTCGTGGCCATCTCGTAAGATGATGCCAAGGATATCCGGGACATGGTCATTAACCCCCCCAAAGGCTTTAAGCAAACAAAACATTTCAAAACGTAGCATATCAAAGATTTAACCTCTATTGGATTAAAGATTCAATGCCGGACCAAGCGGTATTTTATATACCATACCCCAAGCCCATATAAGGGAAAATAAGCTAAAAGTATTTACCTTTGTAAGTATAAATCACAATTAGCGAGTGAAGGTACCTTTTACTGGTTCTTCTATTCTGGAACAAAGGTTTATAATAACCTATTAGATTTCTAACGGGTCTTTATTTAAGCCTAAGCTTAGACCGGTTAGCTTTTAAGGACGATACGGTTCAAACGCACGATTAAGCGAAGACCGGATAGAATGTGATTTATACCCGACAAGTTTGAATACTTGTATAATATGGGTATACTAAATACATTCTGGATTTTGAGACAAAAATGATAAGGTTTGACCCGTTTCGGTCAATTTATGCAAACAAGTTACATAAACCGAACCGAGCGCGAAAAGGGCGTCACGGGTAACCATAAGAGTCATATGCAAGTTCCCTGAGTTAATATGCCTTAAACATGTTGTGATATCAGTAAGTTATCTTCTATTATGCCCAAAACGGATTTAAACACAAATTATGCCTCATAAGGGCATTTTGGTCATTTAAAAGATTATAAAAGAGTTTAATTAGTAATCTGAGTTACAAGTCTGATTTATACAGTAAACACACTTAATTTAATAAGTTATAACAGTAGGGTATGACCTATGTGTGAAATTTATCATTTAAAACTAAACTATGCACCTTAGGGGTATTTTGGTAATTTCACTTAGGCTTAAAAGGTCAAAACTGGAAACCTGAGTTTATAAACATTTACTTACTGTTATTATATAAAAATATACTAAAAATATCAGTAGGTATTAACCTTATATGTTTAATATAGTTTTAGTACATACTATGCGTTAAAAACGCTTGAAAAGGCGATTTGGAGCCATTTCCGGGTTTTTAAAGGAAAGCTGATATTTTTATAATTCCAGAAGGCTCAAAATATTTTATTTAACAAATAAAATCAGTAGAAAAAGGTTTGGGGTCAAAAGGATTTGTAAAACTCATTTTATGGCTAAAAAGGGCAAAATCGGTATTAACCGAATTAAACTTAGAGACCTATGTTATGCTCAGCCAAAAATTAAATAAAAATCTTCAAAAATCCCAAAATATTATATTACATCAGTGGGTAAAAAGTTTGATATCAAAAAATGGGTTTAAATAGGCTATACGCTAATTACGCCATTTAATTAACAAAAAGCTTTCAAATTACGCTAAAGAGCATAACTCCTAATCTAGACCTCAAACTGATGTCAAATTTTAGGTGCAAGTTTATAAATCAGTAACTAAGGTTTCTACTCTTTTACTTTTTTTAAAATCACGTTTTATAGTCAAAAGGGCATAATAGTAAACATTTAAGCATTAATCGGAAACATGCATATGAATCGGATAACTATTGGACCAAGTTGTATAATCTCAGAGAGTTATACTTATATGAAACCTGGTCCAAAATAAGCTCTAAGGAGGATCTTAAACATGCATGAACGGGTCAGAACTGAAAGTCAAAGCAGAAGTCAAATTATGCGACTTTCGGTTCCGATCCGGGTTTAAACTGAAAATTGTCGAGTTGAACATGTTGGGACATGTTCTTACATTAGTTACCATGTTATTTTAATGATCAAACAGGTTGCATGTACCCTATATTGCTAATTATGCTTAAATTTGAAAATACACATTCTGTTGACTTTTTAAAGTAAGCTTTGACTCGACAATTAACATAGTTAGAGTGGGAATCTGAAAGTACCCTTTTAAGGGTTTGTTACCCACATAAATACCTACTTATAGGTACTTTCAATTCGAGAAATGACTGAGCGGATTTCATTTAATCGCGAAGTCAAACTTAAATTACGATGGTTTGACTATAAGCTAATTAACTAAGCTAAAACGAATTAGAAAGGGTTAAGAATACTTACAAGAGTCCTAATCACGACTAGGAAGCCTAATGAATCCTTGTTGCTGACCAGAGAGCTCCAGAATTGAGAATGCAAGTGAATGTGAAATTGTTGCAACAATGGGTGTTCTTAAATATCAACTTTGATCTCACTAGATGATGCCACAAGGGTCTACAATTTTTAAAAGATCCGTCCAGGTGCCCCTCTATGCATGCAAAACCATTGGTGAGGCTCTGGTATAAGAAAACAATGGATTACAGACGTTTCAGACCTGCAACAGGCAGCTGTGCGCTGCTTTCTGCGCTGGCAGGTAATACGCGGACCGCGAAGACCCCCTCGCGGGGCGCGTACATGTGCGCAACAGGCCAAACAAGTTTCCAACTTTTACATTTCAGTCCCTGGTCCTTTGTTACGTGATTTTGGCTATTTTTCTTGCACTCTTGACCCTCAAACCTGATTTTAAGGGCCTTAGGACATCTACAAACTTGGTTAGGTCCTTGGTTAACTTTGTGCTTACCCGAAAAGTCACGAATTTCAACGTTAACGCATTTAACCCTTCGTGCACGGTTTTGATCATAACTTTCTCATACGATAACGAAACTTTATGAAATTTTTATCACATATTCTAGTGAGTATATTTTATCATTACAAAGCTTCGGGTTTGCCAAAAGGTCACTCAGAGGCATACTTTCAACATGTTGACACATTTAGCCCCTGTAGTTTGTAATTCCTCACTTTCTTTCATTTTCTTCTTCGTATGATCCATGATTTATTCGTTTAAGATTATAAACACCATGTAGGGTTATTGTAGAGCCTATTTATCCATTGTTGACACTTTGGACCCTTATATTCACATAGTTTCACTGTTTTCCAACTTTAGTCCCTCTAAAGTACTTTTTCACATATTCAAAGCTTATGACACGTGTCAATACATTATTGGACGTAAATTTTTCAAGGTGTTACACCCTCACCCCCTTAAAAGAAATCTCGACCTCGAGATTTACTGAAACAATTGAGGGTATTTTTCTTTCATTGTGGATTCTACCTCCCATGTGTATTTGGGACCTCTACAGGCATCCCATTTGACCTTTACAATAGGCACATGCTTCCTTCGAAGCTTCTTTACCTGTCGATCCTCAATCGACAATGGTTTTTCCTCAAATTTCAAGCTCTCATCTATATGTACATCCGTATGTGGTATGACCAGTGATTCTTCAGCGAAACACTTCTTCAGAATACAGATGTGGAACACATTATGTATACTACTGAGCTCTTCAGGTAAGTTTAACTTATAGGCAACTGACCTGACACGTTCGATAACCTCGAAAGGTCCTATGTATCTCGGGCTTAACTTGCCTTTCTTACCAAATCGCATCACCCCCTTCCAGGGTGATACTTTAAGCAGTACTTTGTCACCTACTTCGAAGTGAAAAGATTTACGCTTTGGATCAGCGTAGATTTTCTGTCTATCTTGGGCAGCTTTCAAGTGATCGCGAATCTGGACAATCTTGTCCGTCGTTTCAGAGACTAACTCAGGTCCTGATAATTGAACTTCTCCTACTTCTGCCCAACATATAGGGGTTCTGCATTTTCTACCATATAATGCCTCAAAAGGCGCAGCCTTAATACTAGTATGGTAGCTATTATTATAGGAGAACTCGACCAATGGTAGGTGGTTATCCCAACTGCCACCTAAATCAATCACACATGCTCGAAGCATGTCTTCTAGCGTTTGGATGGTACGCTCACTCTGTCCGTCCGTCTGTGGATGGTAAGCCGTACTAAAGTTTAAGCGCGTGCCCAAAGACTGTTGGAAACTCTTCCAAAAATGAGAGGTGTATCTCGTATCTCGGTCGGAGATAATCGACACTGGTACACCATGCAGAGCTACAATCTTATCTACATACAATTGAGCTAACTTGTCGGAGCTGTAAGTTTCCTTAATGGGTAGGAAATGTGCTGACTTGGTCAGTCTATCTACTATGACCCATATAGTATCGTTTCCCTTCCTTGTCTTTGGCAATTTGGTGATGAAATCCATTGTCACCGTCTCCCACTTCCACGTGGGAATTTCAGGCTGTTGTAACAAACCTGACGGCTTCTGGTGCTCAGCTTTGACTTGCGCACAAGTCAAACATTTAGCTTCATAGGCAGCTATAGACTTTTTCAAACCAATCCACCAGTAGTTTGCCTTTAGATCCTGGTACATCTTATCAGCTCTAGGATGAACGGAATATTTGGAACTGTGGGCTTCCTGGAGGATAACATCTCGAAGTCCTCCATAAACTGGAACCCATATTCGTCCATTCAATCTTAGCATTCCGTCCTTGTCATAGGATAACTGCTCCTCAGTTACTCCTAGTTTTTCTTCAGGATAGTTAGCTTCCAGCACAGCTTCCTTCTGTGCAGCTAACACCCTTTCGTTCAAACTATTCCTTATTTCAATGCGTTTGGCATTGATTCTTATCGGCTTCACTCTTTCTTTTCTGCTTAAGGCGTCAGCAACTACATTTGCCTTGCCTGGATGGTATCTTATCTCACAGTCGTAATCATTTAAAGTTTCCATCCATCGTCTTTGTCGCATGTTCAAGTCCTTCTGATTGAACAAATGTTGAAGGCTCTTGTGATCTGAATAGAACACACACTTGGTTCCATACAAGTAATGCCTCCATAGTTTTAATGCAAATACAACGGCACCCAGCTCCAAGTCATGGGTGGTGTAGTTCTTCTCATGCACCTTTAGCTGTCGTGAAGCGTAGGCAATAACTTTGGCTTTCTGCATGAGTACACAGCCCATACCAGTGTGTGATGCATCACAATACACCACGAATTCTTCTATACCATCGGGCAATGTTAACACTGTTGCATTGCTCAACTTTTTCTTAAGAATGTCAAAGGATTCCTGCTGCTTAGGGCCCCAATCAAACTTAACCTTCTTACGTGTCAACGAAGTTAGGGGCGCAGCAATCCTTGAGAAGTTTTCGATGAATCGCCTATAGTATCCTGCTAAACCCAGGAAGCTACGAATCTCAGTAGGTGTCTTTGGCTCTTGCCAATTCATAACTGCTTCTACCTTAGCGGGATCCACTTGGATACCACGCTCACTTACCACATGTCCAAGGAATTGGACTTCTCGAAGCCAAAATTCGCACTTCGAAAATTTGGCGTAGAGTTTCTCATGATGTAGAAGTTTAAGAATACAACGAAGGTGTTTCTCGTGGTCAGCTTGGCTCTTCGAATAGATGAGAATGTCGTCAATGAAGACTATGACAAATTTATCTAAGTAAGGCTTGCAGACGCGATTCATGAGATCCATGAATGCGGCTGGTGCATTAGTGAACCCAAAAGGCATCACTAGGAACTCGTAATGACCATAACGAGTCCTAAATGCAGTCTTGTGCACATATTCATCCTTGACCTTCAACTGATGATAGCCTGACCTCAAGTCGATCTTGGAGAAGTAGCTTGCCCCTTGCAATTGATCGAACAGATCGTCGATCCTGGGCAAAGGATACCTATTCTTGATAGTGACTTTATTAAGCTCACGGTAATCGATGCACAGACGCATCGATCCATCCTTCTTCTTGACAAACAAGATCGGCGCTCCCCAAGGAGACGAACTAGGTCTAATAAAACCTTTGGCTAGCAGATCATCTAATTGTGTCCTTAACTCCTTCATCTCCGTTGGTGCCAACCTATAAGGTGCTCTCGCTACTGGTGCTGCACCCGGGATGATGTCAATTCGGAATTCCACTTGCCTATCTGGTGGTAAACCAGGTAGTTCTTCGGGAAAAACTTCAGGATATTCCGAAATTACAGGGATGTCTTCAATCTTGGGTTTCAGCTCATCAATAGTAACCTGTGCCATATAAATGAGACAACCCTTCTTTAAGCATCTAGATGCCTCGAGCATGGACACTTGCTCAGGCAATCCATGCTGGGTATCTCCCTGAATGGTAAGTGACTCACCAGATGGAGTTTTGACTACCACTTGCTTTCTGTTGCACACAATCTGGGCTTGGTTATGCGATAACCAATCCATACCTATAACTATATCAAAACCGACTAGCTTAAAGGGAAGTAAGGACAAAGGAAAATAGTGATTCCTAATGGATATAACACATCCATCTAACACAGTTGAGGCGGTTTCTATGGTTCCATCAGCTAATTCCACTTCATATTTCACACTTAAGGCTTTTACAGGCAATTTCAACAACTCACAAAACTTATTATCCACAAAAGACTTATCTGCTCCAGAATCAAACAATACTCTAGCATAAACATCATTTATGAGAAAAGTACCTGTGATCACGTTGTTATCCTGAACAGCTTCCTTTGTGTCCATCTTGAAGACCCTTGCGTTGGTCTTTTTCCCATCCTCGGTTTTCTTGGTGTTCTTTGGGCAATTGGACTTAATGTGCCTTTTTTCATTGCAACCGTAGCAGGTTGCGTCCTTTAGCTTCTTGCACTCCAAAGTCTTATGTTCTGAAGATTTGCAAATCCCACAGGGCCTCGGCTGAGACTGGGATTTCGACTCAAGTTGACACCTCCCAAAATGGTTCTTCTTGCAAACCTTACATTTGGGCTTATCCCCAGATTGTTGTCCATCCTTCTTAGGCCCCGACCCTTTCTTGTGGTCGTTACTTCCTCGGTGCTTTTTCTCTGATCTTCGTGAGGTATCGTCCTCACGCTTCCTCTTACCTTCGTCTGAATTCCTGATTGATCTCAACCTGACTAAGTCTAAAGTGAGAGATAGAGATAGATCAGCTGCTGATCTGAAGGTAGCAGGCCTTGATGCCTTGACACTGGCTTTAATTTCTGGGGCTAAACCCCCGATGAAGCGAGCAATCCTTTTAGGCTCCGGAGTTACCAAGTACGGAACCAGCCTAGATAGGGTATTGAAACTGGTGAGGTAAGCCTGGCAGTCTAAATTATTCATCACCAATGATAAGAAATCTAACTCGATTCTTTCAACTTCGTGCTGCGGGAAATAATTATCCTTAATGAGAGCAACGAACTGATCCCATGACAAGTTGTAGAGTGGGATCTTCCCGACAGCTTGAATGAGAGACTTCCACCATGCCAGTGCCTCTCCCTTAAACGATTGGGATACATATTTTACTACGTCCCTTTCAGCACAACCGCTGATGTCTACAACCGTGTCCATTTCATCCAGCCAGGTCATACAATCTATTGCTCCCTTCTCCCCGGTGAAGTCCCGAGGTTTGCAAGAAACAAAGTACTTGTAAGTACAGGACTTGGTATGTGGTTTGGCATCAAATACCAACCTTTTTGAGGGAACACTGTCGTGATTAGATGAATGTCGATCATCATCCTTCTTGAGCTCATCTTTCTTAGGTGCATCTTTCTTAGAGGGCGGTTTGCTATGAGCCTCCGAGTGTGTCTTTGGCTTGGAATGTGGTGCGGATCGGGTCCTACTTCGGGTCCCGCTCGCTTCACTATACTGCCTATTTAGTGCTTCGGTAACAACATTGTCTACTAATGCTTTCAGCTCCGCACTAGTTACTAGTATTTTAGCATTTTCAGGGTTTTCCTCTGAATGACTGTTTATTTCTTCTGACTTGGCCATGTAGCTTTAATTGCTACATAAAGAAAATAAGGACAAAGTTTTATTTAGAAGCCTAAACAGTACTATCGTTCTTGACGATTTATTAACCATGGTTTAAATAGCCATTTTAGTTAATTTATTTAATAATTTCATTCGGGATTTTTACTAGTAACTTTTTAAAATGAAATATAATATTGGCATAATAGGCCTAGTCACGTGGACAAATTTCTAAATTATAAATTTAGATCTTATAGGATTTAGTTACTAGGGTTTGAATTAAAAATTCATTACCCTTCTTGGCAGGGAATCTATAAACTACGACTGCCCTTTTGTCTCATATGACAATAATTGTAGCCCGTAGGCATCACATCACAACTGGATGTTTAAATAACAATAATAAGGAATTTGAATAATTATAAAAGGATGACCTGTGTGATTTCGCGGATCACATTAGTCGAGAATGTTAACATGTTTGCAGATGTTAACAGAGATTTGAATCTTTTTAAAACAGGTTTTACCATATTGGCCAGGTCTTATTATGACATACAAGCTAGGTTTTACCTTTTTAAGATTCCTATTATTTTATTAAAATGGTAAATCAAAAATATGTTATTTTTCATTTATTCACATATTATATTCATGCACAAAATTTATAAATGAAAAATTTGAACTAACCATTCCAATTAAAATTAAACTAGTACGAATTTGCCCTAAACGGGACTTTTACATAAATAACACGCCCATGCAGGGGCCAAAATAACAAACAAACCCACGCAGGGGTCAAAAAGAAAAACATGCCCACCCAGGGGCAGAACAGAAAGGAAAAAATATGCCCGCGCAGGGGCAAAGTACAAAAATAAATGTCCTCGCAGGGACATGATTACATTACTAAAATAAACAAACAAACAAAGGATTTAACGATCCTTCTTGCTTTTTCCCTTGATCAAATCTACCATTTTCTTGAACATCCCTCGGTTATGCCTACGTTCTTCCCGCAATTCATGTCGCACCTCTTGTCGCACCTCATTTATCCCTTGAAGGATTTCTTGAAATTGTGGCGGTGAAATCACCGGTGTCTGCGGTGGTTGCTGATAATGCGGAGGTTGAGGAGGCTGCGGTTACTGATAATGCAGAGGTTGAGGAGGCTGTGGTTGTTGATACCCATATGATGGGTATCCATAGGTCGAGTGTCCCGTAGTCCAGGGACCTCCATAGGGACCTCCCGGCTGGAGAGAGTTCGCAGCTACCTAGTAGGGATCTTCTGTAAAGTTGTAATTTGTGTGGATCGGCTGTTCGAAGGGATTGTACGCCGCCGCACCAGTGTAAGTAGGAATTGGGTCTCCAAAACCCAGTGGTGGTTGTGGCGCGATTGGCGCAGAGACTACTTCTGAGACTGGGTGTGAGGATTCTCCCATCTCTGGTTCTTCGTGAAGTGGCGAGTATCGGCTGCCACTTGAAAGTGGAGGGGTGCTGATGTGCACTCCCCCTCGTGCGGACATCCGCACGGTCGTTCTCCTTCGCCTCGGGGGCGAGGGAGGCTGAAGCTGAGGTGGTGGTGGCGGCGGAGTGACCGCGACAAGTCGGGAATCCTCGGAAGGATTCTGCTGCTGCTGTGGCTGTTGCTGGTGGTGCAGGGGAGAGTTGTGGTAACTGGGGGTAAACGCCCGGTCAATCTGTCGGAATCTCTCCTCGTAGCTGTCGGGACCATTATATGGTGATCCCATAAAAGGTGACCCATCCGATATTTCGATGGGGTGGTTCGGAGTTCCGGATGGTGGCGGTACAGGATCGGTATCGTCATCTATATCCATCGGGTTGCCACCGGAAAAGTGATCTTCGGGTCCAAGTGGGTTAAAACCCACTAGTGCTCCAAGGTAGTCGGCAGGGTTAAACTGGCCTTGAAAAACAGGCGACAGGTGGTCGAAAGGTGAGTTATGTCCTTGAAGAGGTATGTAGGACTGGTGAGAGTTGTGGGGCGCATTTTCAGAATGAGGCCCGAAAGAGTGTGGAATAGAAGGGGAGGTACTCAGTGAAACTGAGCGCCTAGTAGTCTCAATGTAGGTCCTCCATGGCTCTTGAGGACCCGGGTTGTTGGGATCAGATGGTGTTCGCCGGTGCGAAGGTCCGGCTTCATGGTCATTTGGGGCGACATATAACCCTTTTCCTCTGCCTCTTCCCCTCATCCTTGGTGGCATTTTGTCAACCTGTCAAAAACAAACAAGTGATACAACAAGACAATATATAAGACAAAGTTAGAAATAAAACAATTTGGATAATTCCTAAGTTCTTTGTCTAGACTCGAGAATTCGAGGAATGTGCAATTGTGTAACTGAGATTAAACACAAAAGGCTAGTGTTTAATTCACTCAGTGTTGGCTCTGATACCAACCTGTCACACCCCTATTTTCCACGTGTCACCGGTGGGCCCGGTGGGGAGTATCGTGACGTAGTTGATATCATCATAAGTCAAACAACACAATATATAAATGCACAGCGGAAGCAAAGATAGATTCATTTCAACTTTAATAAAATGTAATATTAAATATCATGAAATAGTTGAAACGGATCCACAGGCGGATCAAAATAAAAGAAGAAATTGTTCAACAGTTTATTTGACATCCAAGCTTGCGAGACTTATTGAGGACGCTAGAAGACAGCCAGCCTAGTAGGAGTAGTACCTGCACTTAACCTTTTGGAAAATACGTCAGTTTACATTGGTAAATACAATTTAACTGACTCATTTTGAAAAGGTTTGAAAATTGATTTGAATGCACGTAGCATAAAACATTTTATAACTTGGGATAATTATGTGAATATAATCTTGTAAATGAATTACATGTTACTTATGCGTTCAGTAGCCCGATCCGTAGACCGGGTAAAAGATCAATAGACACACCACATTATTTGGTTTGGCACCGACAGGTGTACGCCTACACCCCGTGCTTAGGTCGTGGCCATCTCGTAAGATGATGCCAAGGATATCCGGGACATGGTCATTAACCCCCCAAAGGCTTTAAGCAAACAAAACATTTCAAAACGTAGCATATCAAAGATTTAACCTCTATTGGATTAAAGATTCAATGCCGGACCAAGCGGTATTTTATATACCATACCCCATGCCCATATAAGGGAAAATAAGTTAAAAGTATTTACCTTTGTAAGTATAAATCACAATTAGCGAGTGAAGGTAGCTTTTACTGGTTCTTCTATTCTGGAACAAAGGTTTATAATAACCTACTAGATTTCTAACGGGTCTTTATTTAAGCCTAAGCTTAGACTGGTTAGCTTTTAAGGACGATACGGTTCAAACGCACGATTAAGCGAAGACCGGATAGAATGTGATTTAGACCCGACAAGTTTGAATACTTGTATAATATGGGTATACTAAATACATTCTAGATTTTGAGACAAAGATGATAAGGTTTGACCCGTTTCGCTCAATTTATGCAAACTAGTTACATAAACCGAACCGAGCGCGAAAAGGGCGTCACGGGTAACCATAAGAGTCATATGCAAGTTCCCTGAGTAAATATGCCTTACACATGTTGTGATATCAGTAAGGTATCTTCTATTATGCCCAAAACGAATTTAAACACAAATTATGCCTCATAAGAGCATTTTGGTCATTTAAAAGATTATAAAAGAGTTTAATTAGTAATCTGAGTTACAGGTCTGATTTATACAGTAAATACACTTAATTTAATAAGTTATAACAGTAGGGTATGACCTATGTATGAAATTTATCATTTAAAACTAAACTATGCACCTTAGGGGTATTTTGGTAATTTCACTTAGGCTTAAAAGGTCAAAACTGGAAACCTGAGTTTATAAACTTTTACTTACTGTTATTATATAAAAATATACTAAAAATATCAGTAGGTATTAACCTTATATGTTTAATATAGTTTTAGTACATAGTATGCGTTAAAAACGCTTGAAAATGCGATTTGGAGCCATTTCCGGGTTTTTAAAGGAAAGCTGATATTTTTATAATTCCAGAAGGCTCAAAATATTTTATTTAACAAATAAAATCAGTAGAAAAAGGTTTGGGGTCAAAAGGATTTGTAAAACTCATTTTATGGCTAAAAAGGGCAAAATCGGTATTAACCGAATTAAACTTAGAGACCTATGTTATGCTCAGCCAAAAATTAAATAAAAATCTTCAAAAATCCCAAAATATTATATTACATCAGTGGGTAAAAAGTTTGATATCAAAAAGTGGGTTTAAATAGGCTATACGCTAATTACGTCATTTAAATAACATAAAGCTTTCAAATTACGCTAATGAGCATAACTCCTAATCTAGACCTCAAACTGATGTCAAATTTTAGGTGCAAGTTTATAAATCAGTAACTAAGGTTTCTAATCTTTTACTTTTTCAAAAATCATGTTTTATAGTCAAAAGGGCATAATAGTCAACATTTAAGCATTAATCGGAAACATGCATATGAATCAGATAACTATTGGACCAAGTTGTATAATCTCAGAGAGTTATACTTATATGAAACCTGGTCCAAAATAAGCTCTAAGGCAGATCTTAAACATGCATGAACGGGTCAGAACTGAAAGTCAAAGCAGAAGTCAAATTATGCGACTTTCGGTTCCGATCCGGGTTTAAACTGAAAATTGTCGAGTTGAACATGTTGGGACATGTTCTTACATTAGTTACCATGTTATTTTAATGATCAAACAGGTTGCATGTACCCTATATTGCTAATTATGCTTAAATTTGAAAATACACATTATGTTCACTTTTTAAAGTAAGCTTTGACTCGACAATTAACATAGTTAGAGTGGGAATCGGAAAGTACCCTTTTAAGGGTTTGTTACCCACATAAATACCTACTTATAGGTACTTTCAATTCGAGAAATGACTGAGCGGATTTCATTTAATCGTGAAGTCAAACTTAAATTACGATGGTTTGACTATAAGCTAATTAACAAAGCTAAAACGAATTAGAAAAGGTTAAGAATACTTACAAGAGTCCTAATCACGACTAGGAAGCCTAATGAATCCTTGTTGCTGACCAGAGAGCTCCAGAATTGAGAATGCAAGTGAATGTGAAATTGTTGCAACAATGGGTGTTCTTAAATATCAACTTTGATCTCACTAGATGATGCCACAAAGGTCTACAATTGTTATAAGATCCGTCCAGGTGCCCCTCTATGCATGCAAAACCATTGGTGAGGCTCTGGTATAAGAAAACAATGGATTACAGACGTTTCAGACCTGCAACAGGGAGCTGTACGCTGCTTTTTGCGCTGGCAGGTAATACGCGGGCCGCGAAGACCCCCTCGCGGGGCGCGTAATTGTGCGCAACAGGCCAAACAAGTTTCCAACTTTTACATTTCAGTCCCTGGTCCTTTGTTACGTGGTTTTGGCTATTTTTTTTGCACTCTTGACCCTCAAACCTGATTTTTAAGGGCCTTAGGACATCTACAAACTTGGTTAGGTCCTTGGTTAACTTTGTGCTTACCCGAAAAGTCACGAATTTCAACGTTAACGCATTTAACCCTTCGTGCACGGTTTTGATCATAACTTTCTCATACGATAACGAAACTTTATGAAATTTTTATCACATATTCTAGTGAGTATATTTTATCATTAAAAAGCTTCGGGTTTGCCAAAAGGTCACTCAGAGGCATACTTTCAACATGTTGACACATTTAGCCCCTGTAGTTTGTAATTCCTCACTTTCTTTCATTTTCTTCTTCGTATGATCCATGATTTATTCGTTTAAGATTATAAACACCATGTAGGGTTATTGTAGAGCCTATTTATCCATTGTTGACACTTTGGACCCTTATATTCACATAGTTTCACTGTTTTCCAACTTTAGTCCCTCTAAAGTACTTTTTCACATATTCAAAGCTTATGACACGTGTCAATACATTATTGGACGTAAATTTTTCGAGGTGTTACACTCCAGAACAAGATCATAAGTTAAAAATACCCTAAATACCCTTAATATAGCTTAGAAATAAGCTTTTAAGGGTTCGGTGTGAGAAAATATCCTTATTTGATCAACAGGGACTAAAAGCGTCAAAAACTGCGAAAGTTTGCATAAACGTGTATCTCTCGCGTTCTGACCATATTCGGACATCCAAAAATTTTTATCATCACTAAAATATTTTATTTTAGTGATCGGAATGCAAAAATATCTTTCGTTTCGCAATTTGGATCGTTTTCGCGTCCGTTCGAGTTTCATCGTAATTAATCGAACAACGTGATCGTACGACCAAACGAACCGACATCCATGATATTTCCAAGCATATTTCAAGTCCCCTATGCTTTAACATCCTTATAAAGCCTTGAAATTGGGTTAAAGGGGGTTAAACACGTCGAAAAACAAGTTTTGGAGCTGCAGGAACCATTTCTGCCAACTTTGGAAAGATCAGACCTGCACTCTCTTGCGGCCAACGAGAGAAACAGCCTATCTGGCTCGTGGGGGGTGAGAGCCTTTAGAAAAGAAGCTGTTTTTTATAGAAATCAGCTGAATTGATGGTTTTTGTTGCTTTTTTTCTTGTTTGGGGACCAAATAATGTGTTCTACAAGCCTTCTAATCAGATCCTAACACTTGTATGGTGTGGATTACTCCTTGCAGAACAAATAAACACTAGTAATGATCCTACCATTCCATGAAACACTATAAATTCCTTTCGTCATCAACCTTCAAACTTGCTCATTCACTTCTTCTTTCTCATACACTCTAAGTGGAAGCTACCACACTTGTTGGAGGCTTCCTACCCGAGTTTCTTAGTCTTCATTCATCCAAGAACACTTGTAAGTGTTCTTTCAACTCTTGTTTATTTATTTCAAGCAAGAAAGTCAAAGAGTGTTTGACTTTCAGCTTTCACCATGATTTGGTCAAGACAAAGTTCGTTTGAACTTTGCAAGGTGAGCGTAATCATGATGGTTATAGTCCCTTGCGACTATACCTACTGATTACCACGTTGACTAGTCGAAGTGAGGAGTCAAAGTTTTGGTCAAAATGCACGATTATGTGCATTTTGCGACGAAATATTTTCGGGTATCAAAACACTTTGTTTTGATACCAAATCAGTTTTCTAACTTAGTTAAACATGTTTTAACATGTTTAACTCGTCACTTTTAGTTTAGTGCTTATTTAGGGTCATAAGTCAAGCGGTCTCGACAACCGCTTAGACTTTCGAACCCGACCCGTTTGGTCGATCATTAGGATCCGACCAAACATATTTTGTGACCATAGTTGTATAGGGAATAACCTTTCGAGGTTATACCTTATCGTCACTTAGTTTAATTAGTTGTATGATAGGTAGTTTATATGCCTTAAGAAAATGACCAAAATGCCCTTTTTGCGCATAATTTCAATTTAAGCATATGTAACCAAAATTTTGACACTTAAACTGATTATGCAACATAATTAAACATGTTTAGGCATATAATACTTGTCATAGGACTAGTTAGGCCATCCGAACGCGCATTCGCGCAAATGACGCGTTTAAGTAGCGTAAACTACCTTAACAGGTCATAAGCACTTAGGATAGGTTTCAAATTAGAATGTAGGCTTTGTTAAACCATATTATATAAGTTCCAACACTCATTTGGTTTACAATACCTCATTCTACCCGATCTCCAGATTTAGGTCCCAATTATTTACATAGTAATCTGATACTAGGTGCCACTTGATTCCTTGATTTCCCAAACTTGTTAGTTAACTTAATCGAGGATACCTTGCAATCTCAACTGAGTACATAGCTCCACTCTTTTATGCTTTCAATTGTTTTGGGGTGACTCATATGTGCTAAATGTTTTTCGAGTTTTCATAAACAAATGCTATGGTTTATATAAAACATGATGATTTCAATAATGTGAACGAACTTGTTGGGGCGTTAGTCGAAAGACATTCGAATAACATTCATTAACTATGATCAAGCCGTCCAGTAGTATGTTATGGTACCATAGGATCTGACAAATCCCGTTATCGGACTATCCCTTTGGTGGGTAACGACATAAACTGTTATCCGATTAACAAATCATGTGTTGGTTTGTTAGTCTTGTTAAAGAGGTCTTTCAGGGCCTATTAAAGATACCCCATGGGTGGTATATCGATTCACACAGGTTTGAATGTATTCTTTAAAGAACGACCAAAAGTTGTATTTCACAATTAAAACACGGACGATTGAACGATGGTTTATAACACGGACGATTTTGAACGATATGAATGATCTGAACGATTGAAACTATTTGAACGATTTTGGACGAATGTTTTCAAACGATAACACGCAACGAGGTTTACTTAAAGATATAAACCATACAATGTTTACTTTCAAAGACAATTTACTACTTAGTTTTACGAAGACAAATGTTTTCAGTCAAGATTCATGGCTACAATGGTTTTGGTTTTACTTATATAAACTTGTAAAGTTGATAAAACATATTGCAATATCAAACACTTTTTGATGTCAAGGTACATACTCGACAACTCTCGTAGTTGGAGAAGTATTGCAATATGGATTCAAAGCCATGAATTTGACATACAAAACCTATGTACTCGCCGGCATTTTTATGCTGACTGTTTTCACATATGTTTCAGGTTCTACTATGTGATGATTGTTGAATTGCTTGCTACACATAGGATGGGCGCGGGCTTTAGTGACTTAAAAGTTGAAAGAGAATTGTTGCAATTATTTGGTTTGTATCAAAGCAATGAGACAACTAATGAAATAAAACAAAACTTCAATTACCATGTGTTGTGAAACAATGATTCTGTTACGACACTCCCCGACGTTTCCACCGCGGTTTGTTGTATTACGTGGTCGGGGTGTGACACTGATGCCTATAAATAGGGAGTTGGGGCTCCTATTCAGACAAGATTTTGGTGCCCTAAGGGGACATGCTATCCATCTGGTTTCGCGATGCTGTAACTGTCAAGTTATGACTAGAAACCAGATTATAAGTGACTGCTTTGTTTCGATTTCTACTTCTACTCCTTTCTTAATAATAAAATCAACCCTAACCGGTTGTATCGGGACCAAAGCTCCGTCAAACTCACCGGATCCTGGAATATCAAGTGGTATCAAAGCTACGGTACCGATTCAGTCGATCTAACAGTTGGTTGAATCACCCAAGCTCATGAATTTTGGGTTTTGAGGGAGTTTTGATGTAAAACATAGAAAAATCATCAAAATAAAGGTCAATTCACGGATGGAACTTGAAATTAGAAGACTTCATTCTGTTCGGAATTGATTCGCGCACAATCCTGTGAAGTTTCATCATGAAATTCGCAGAAATAAAGATTCTGGATCGAAAAATATGATTGGGAGTGTTCTTGAGATGTTCCAACATATTCGGTCCGAATTAACACATTCGGATCGGATGGACGCACTCATCCAGATGGACTACAGACACTCATCCGGATGGACATCAACTCCATCCGGATAGATGGGTAAATACTCATCCGGATGGACAATTTCACATCCGGACGGATGGACTTCATCCGGACGGATGACGACACTCAGGTGCTAAATGTCAATGTGATTCAGATCAGTCCATTCGGACAGATGGACCTACTCCATTCGGAGGGATGGGCATTTATCATCATGAAAAATATAAAAAATGAAAAAAAAAACAGGAGTGTGGTGTGATAAAAACATGGTGGATACGCCGCTGGTACTTCCTATATATAAGTGTTTTTGTCATGTTACATTTTAAAAAGAGATCGGATTTGACCGTGACGATGAGTTGAGTCTCCAAGAGTTGGGTTGTTCGGAGACATCGTCTATAACAACCCTCAAAATATTTTCGACACCCTAATATATTTTAAAACATCTCTATATGTCCTAAAGTACACCCCGTATGTGAAAACGGGCCCTGAATACCTTTATTTTTATTAAAATTAATTAAAAACAAATTCTAATGGGCTGTCATGGGGCGCGAAGACCCCTTAGGGCTCTTACGCGGGCCGCGACAGATGGGAGATCAGGCCGCACCCCAGGTTGCCACGTGTCACGCCATTTTCCGAGCCTACCCCATGACCCGGCCAATCTAGGCCCTACAACCCCTACTACGCTGGCCGCGTAGCCCTTGGCTACGTCCTTCGCGGGCCGCGAGGGAAGTCGAAAGGTCACCTATAAATAGAGGCCTTCAGTCTTCAGTCGAATTCGTTCATCTCTCGATCTCTCTCTCTATATTCTGAATAGCAATTATAATAGCGGGCGAAATACCCCCTAAAATAACGAAGTTCTGCCTCGTTGTAAGTATCATAACCCCCGGTTACGTATTAGATACGCTGCCCGATTGATCCAGGGTTCCGTAACGGCTGGCGTGGTTTTGCCCGACGTAGTCGTTGGAATGACGTCTCGGGGAGGGTATTACTAATGTAAATATTGGGTTATTATACTAACGCGTGTGAATTTGTGTATTTAATAGATAATTACCAGGAAACCTTAAAGGAAAACCTAAGACAGTAATGTGAGTAATCTCCTTTTTGTAAATTGTCTTTACAAAACCTCACTTAACTAATGATATCTTAAACAGTGATTGAGTATTTGTATTCTACAATTATCGTCGGTATGTTGGGGTTTTGTATACAAAATTTGTTACTACCTTGCGAGGAGTAACATGACCACAAGTCGGGTTGACAGCATCGTGAGTGCTAATTAAGTAGATGGAAACAAATGTAATTGCTCGACCGCCCTCAATATTGTACAATGGTTTTACTTAACTTGATTAACCTGGGATTCACTCACTAGTGTTTTCCCACTGAGAAAATGTTTTTAAAAGCGTTTCAGGTAACAAAATGTGAAAGCCAAATAGAAGCCAGCTGGACAGCACTGAAGGCTTGGAAAAGTGGCAATAAAGTTACCTAAAATAAAGAGATGTTTTATTAAATAAAATAGGGTATATCCCTATGAAAATGTGTGTACTTAAAACTTGGGATTTTTCTCACATGTTTAATGTTATGAAAGTGTGGTATTTTACTATGATAAAATATTTCCTAACTACGGTCCTGATGTAATTTCCGCTGCCAAAATGATAAACGCCTGGATACCACCAAAACTGGTCGTGGCCGCCCTTTCCCGGGTTGTTAGGGGATGGGGGTTGTGATAAAAGGTGGTATCAGAGCTAAGCCACTATTTCAGCCACAGAAGTGTTTTGCTGACACCAAGATATTATTCAAAATTGTTAGGAAATTAATTACGAAAATACGTGCATATCTGTATTTTATTGTTGTGTGTTATTTGACTATTTGTTAGTTTACAGTTTGAGTGATCAAGGACCCTCCAACGCTTATCGTCAGTTGTCCGACTCACCTAGAAGCGAAGGCACCTCTTCACAGCCTGCCCTCTCAAGGTATTCAGCTGACAATGAAGATGGGATATTCGTGTTTAAGGCTCAGTTTGAAGAGCCATTCCCTCCTAAAAAGAGAGGATGGTTCAGTAGGGGAGCACATGAGTGTAGGAAGAGAATGAAAAAGTTACAACAGCAGCGAGTTCTAGCAGCCGCTAAGAGAGAGACAGATGCTCACACCCAAGACATGCTTAATAGGGGTTTAGCAAACTTCCATATCTTAGCAACCACAGCTGCCGACACAAACCTGGAGCAACTCATGTCACACCCCCAAAATCCACATGCGGAGTATCACCGCTTGGAGGCGTGACTGACCAGGATCAAGCCACCAATCATATTGAACAAGCATGTAAGTAAACATAATTCAACCAAACAATCTGAAAGGTGTTCAAAACCAAAGCATAGTTAAGTGTTTAGCGGAAGCATAATTGTAAAACCCAATGTAAGTATTAAATACGAAATAATGTAATGTTTATAGCATGGCACACATTGCCATGTCCCACAACGACCGCTCCTCCCTGTGCAAGCTCCATGAGTACCTAACGACCTGCAAGGCATGTAGCAACGAATCAACAACAAAGTTGAGCGAGTTCACAGTTGGTTGTTTAGTGATAGCATTCGTTTCGTAAATCGTATGTTCGTTTTGTAAACCATGTATCATATTAATTCGTATCGCGGTCACCCTGACATGTTTGCGAAGATTAGTGGGGGCTTCCCATGTGTTATTAGACCACGCGTATCGACTGCGACAAAAATGTAAGAGGTGCCCTAAGTCAATGTCTATCAGCATTAACCCTTTGCCCATAGTCCGTTAGTACACGCCCGTCCGACTGGCACGGTGTGAGGTTTGTTAAACCTAATAGCGCTATTAACTAATGACCCGCTCGCCATAGGCCTCGGCGATTAAGTCGATAAATGAGGGACTTCAATTGATAGAGTTGATGGTCTTATGGTCGTGTACGTAGGTTTTACGTACGTGCCCTTCAATCCGAGGACAGTAGTAAGTATAAGTGTACGTAGGTTTTACGTACGTGCCCTTCAATCCGAGGACAGTAGTAAGTAGTTTAATAGTAATGATAGTTCGAGTAGATATTCAATCCCATTCCCAACCCACCGGGAATCCCATGCCTTAGGAGTGTGAACTCACCTTGGTTTGCTCGGCAGATACACAGAAAAGGTTACTTGAGCTATAAGTGGTCAACCACGTCCTAACATGGTTACCATACAAGTCAGGTCTAGGTTCAAGTAATGCACGTATGTTTACACATAGGTTAATAGGTTACGATCCACAAGGTCTTGTGCGATCATGCAAAAGTTGTGTTGTACGCTGTGTTTAATCAGTTGCACTCTATGGCTTGTGCGACTGTGTTGTGCGACCAGTCTTGTGCGATCAGATCAGATTCTATGAGATCTGATCTTGTGCGACCAAAGAGAAACTTGTGTGATTTGTTTTAACATCCGAAAATTATGCCATTTACTTATATTGTTTCCATTATGATTCAGTCAACAGTCAAACCGTTAAATATTGATTTTACAAATCGATTCTAACAGTTACCATACTTGAAATTAACAATCAACACAATCAACAATTTCTAACCATCCATTAATCGATCAAAACAAGGTTTAATCAGTTGATTCATATGAACCCTAATCCGTTCAAGCATGAACAAAACGCAAGCAACAATCCTTACACTTAGGCATATTAACAAGAATCACGATTTCGATCTCTAGCATGCATACTTACATAATCAATTAATCAAACCATCCATATATATTCTTCCAACATGCAATCGGTTCTAGGTCAAAATCATATATTTAAACAGGTTTAGATTAATCCTAGAGAGACATCAAACAATTACTCATCATCTAATCATACACAACATTAACAACAATAAACACTAACCGGATTAGAGGATAAACAAAAGTTGATCCGACCAAGAAAGCTTCTAGGGATGGGGATGTGTGGTCACCGGATTCGAGAGGAGAGAAGGAGAGAATAGGATTTTGTAAACTTTATGAGATTAGGTAAAGTGTGGGATTTATACCAACACCCTATGTTTTATTCGAACTAAGGGGAGTGGGCCGAACCCTTCATGGGCTGCCCTTATGGTTCGAGTACAAGAATGTGGCCCGAATGGGCTTGTGCGATTGGGTTATTGTTGTGCAATCGGTTTGTTTTGTATACATATAATCGTTACACATAAATGCATAACATAACATTCAATTAGTACCTCATATAACATAATCACATATTGCTCAAACAAGTTACATCAAAGTACAAAGAAGGTTCTAAAATACGAGTTGTCACATTATCCCCAAGTTGAAAGAAATTTCGTCCCGAAATTTGGTACGTACTCACTGAGGAAGCTAGTTAAGTTGCATGGTTTTCTTGGTTTTCCTAGGGTGTCACATCCTCCCCCCGTTGATCTGGAATTTCGTCCCGAAATTCCGCAGTAGCTTCAGCCTCAGTAGTGGTTGTACTGTTTGCGAACAATTGGGGATACTTTTGTTTCATTTGATCTTCGCGTTCCCAGGTGAACTCTGGGCCACGACGGGAGTCCCAACGAACTTGAACAAGAGGTATTCTAGTACGCTTGAGAATCTTCACATCTCGGTCAGTAATCTCTACTGGTTCCTCGACGAATCGTAACTGATCGTCGATAGTGAGCTCCTTCAAAGGAACTATGAGGGTCTCATCTGACAGACACTTCTTCAGATTTGACACCTGGAAAACATTGTGAACTCCACTGAATTCTGCTGGTAGGTTCAGTTTGTAGGTCACCCTGCCTATTTTCTCTACGATGTCGAATGGTCCAACATATCGTGGGTTAAGTTTGCCTCGTTTGCCAAAACGAACAACACCCTTCCATGGAGAGACTTTAATTAGCACTCAATCCCCAACCTGGAACTCGCGTGGTTTCCTGCCCTTATCAGCGTAGCTTTTCTGACGGTCACGAGCTGCCGCCATTCGTTGTCGTATTTGAGCAATCCTTTCTGTTGTGTCTACCACAAGTTCTGGGCCAGTGATCTGACTATCCCCCACCTCTGCCCAACAAAGAGGTGATCGGAATTTACGCCCGTACAATGCCTCAAATGGAGCGGCCCGAATGCTGGTGTGGTAACTGTTATTATACGAGAATTCCACTAGTGGCAGATGTTTTTCCCAACCGTTTCCAAAATCGATAACACATGCACGAAGCATGTCTTCAAGGGTCTGGATGGTGCGTTCAGACTGCCCATCCGTTTGCGGGTGATAAGCTGTGCTCATATCTAAACGTGAGCCAAAGGACTTATGCATTGCTTGCCACAGTTCAGAAGTAAAACGTGCATCATGATCTGAGATAATGGAGGTGGGCACCCCGTGCCTCGAGACAACTTCCTTAAGATATACGTCTGCTAGAGTGGAGAACTTATCCGTTTCTTTGATAGCCAAGAAGTGTGCAGACTTTGTGAGTCGATCCACGATCACCCAAATAGTGTCATTTCCGCGCTGAGATCTAGGTAGGCCAGTAACGAAATCCATGGAAATTTGCTCCCATTTCCATTGTGGTATCTCTGGTTGTTGGAGTAGGCCTGAAAGTTTCTGGTATTCGACTTTGACTCTCGCACAAGTCAAACATTTACTAACGTAGGTTGCTATGTGAGCTTTCATGCTAGGCCACCAATACGTAGTTTTCAAGTCGTCGTACATCTTATCCGAACCAGGATGTACTGAGTAACGACACTTGTGTGCCTCATCCATCACAAGCTCTCGTAGGTTGCCATAGAGTGGGACCCAAATGTGTCCCGTTACATAGTAAGCACCGTCTTCCTTTTGTTCTAACCGTTGCCTTGAGCCACGTAGGGCTTCAGCCCTGACGTTTTCTGGTTTCAATGCTTCTACCTGAGCATCTCGTATCTGGGAAGGAAGACTAGATTGAATGGTGAGTTGTAATGCTCGTACGCGCTTAGGCGTAGTGTCCTTTCGACTGAGGGTGTCAGCCACAACATTGGCTTTGCCTGGATGGTACTTGATTGCGCATTCGTAATCATTTAACAACTCGACCCATCGACGTTTACGCATGTTCAACTCCTTCTGTTTGAAGTTATGTTCGAGACTCCTGTGATTGGTGTAAATGGTGCACCTGGTACCGTACAGGTAATGTCTCCATATCTTGAGTGCGAAAACAACAGCTCCCAGCTCCAAATCGTGCGTAGTGTAGTTCCTTTCGTGAATCTTAAGTTGACGTGATGCATAAGCAATGACCTTGTCACATTGCATCAGCACACATCCAAGTCCCTGAATGGATGCGTCGCAATAAACCACAAAATCGTATGTGCCTTCAGGCAATGGGAGGATAGCGGCACTACAAAGTCTATCCTTTAAGTGTTGAAACGCAGTTTCCTGTGCATCACCCCAGCGGTAGGTGACACCTTTCTGAGTTAGTGAGGTGAGAGGTTGCGCAATCTTGGAGAAATCCTTGATAAACCTTCTGTAGTATCCAGCCAAGCCCAAGAATTGGCGGATTTCTGTTGGTGTACGGGGTGCAGGCCAGTTCCTGATCGAATCTACCTTGGATGGATCAACATGGATCCCATCCTTGTTTACCACGTGGCCTAGGAAATGGACCTCACGAAGTCGGAAGTCGCATTTCGAGAACTTTGCATAAAGTTGTTCTGTTCGAAGGAGTTCCAAAATAAGTCGTAAATGTTGCTCGTGTTCTTCCTGACTCTTAGAATAGATCAGGATGTCGTCGATGAAAACTTTAACAAACTTGTCTAGGTAAGGCTTGCACACTCGATTCATCAAGTCCATGAAGACCGCAGGTGCGTTTGTCAGCCCAAAAGGCATGACCAAAAACTCGTAGTGTCCATAGCGAGTTCTAAAGGCTGTTTTGGAGACGTCCTCTTCTCGGACTCTCAGATGGTGATCTCAGATCAATCTTCGAGTAAAAGCTCGACCCTTGCAGCTGGTCGAACAGGTCATCAATGCGTGGAAGAGGATAACGATTCTTCACCGTCACCTTGTTGAGCTCGCGGTAGTCTATACACATTCTGAATGTACCGTCTTTCTTCTTCACGAATAGCACTGGAGCTCCCCAGGGCGAAGAGCTAGGATGAATAAAACCCTTATTCAAAAGCTCTTGTAGTTGTGTGGACAGTTCTTCCAATTCTGATGGAGCTAGACGATAGGGTGCTCGAGCTATGGGCGCTGCTCCAGGAGCTAGCTCGATTTGGAATTCGACTTGACGATGAGGCGGAAGGCCAGGTAATTCCTCAGGGAATACCTCAGGAAAGTCACGTACGATAGGAAAATCTTCTATCTTCTTCTCTTTCTTTGAGGTGTCAGTAACGAGAGCCAAAATAGTAGTGTGGCCCTTTCGCAAACACTTTTGGGCCTTAAGGAAAGAGATGGTGCTCACAATAGCACCACTCTTGTCGCCACGAATCATGAAAGGTTCATCCCCTGAGCGAGGAATACGGACGATCTTCTCGTTGCAAAGAATCTCTGCTTGGTGTTGGGATAACCAATCCATCCCAATGACAACGTCGAAACTACCCAAGACGATAGGGATGAGGTCGATAGAGAAGGTCTGATTAGCAAGAACAAGATTACAACCCTTGACTACGTGTGTGGCCTCTAAACTCTTACCATTAGCTAGCTCTACAGTGTGCTTGGTGTTCATAAATGTTCGGGTACGCTTAAGCATTTGACTAACTTTTAAGGACACGTAGCTAGTATCGGCACCCGAATCAAATAAAACAGTAACATAAAAGTCGTCCAGTAGGAACATACCCGTCACGACGTTGGGATCGTTCCTTGCTTCACCTTGTCCAATCACAAAAACACGACCCCTGGCACCATTGCCGTTGTAACCCCCGTTGTTTCCATTCCCCTGATTATTATTATTGTTGTTGTTCTGATTCTGATTCAGCTGGGGACAATCTCTCTTGAAGTGGCCCTCAGCTCCACACTGAAAGCATCCCCTGTTGCCTCGCTGTTGCTGCTGCTGGTCTTGTGGAGCTGGTGGTTGTTGTTGTTAGTTCTGATTCGCAGGTCGTGAGCTCCTACAATCCTTAGCTTCATGACCCATCTTGAGACACCTCTGGTAACGACCCTTGTTGCACTGACCACTGTGGTGTCTATTGCATATGTTGCACTTTGGAAGGTTTCCTCGATATCCACCCTGCCCTTGACTACCAGAAGATTGCTGACCAGGGTGCTTGTAGTCTTCGGTCCTTCTTTGCTGAGACTGAGACTGAACAGAAGTTGAACCTTTGCTTGAAGTTCCATCCCACTTACAGTTGTTGTCGCCGGGAGTTTCAGAAGTAGATGTAGCACTAATACGCTTTGGTAACCTGTTCTGCTCCACTGCCTGATCAGTGAGACGATGAGCCAATTGAACAACTTGCTGGATGGTGGCGAGGTTAGCTGAAGTCACATGACTTTGAATCTCTGACACTAAGCCCTTAAGGTATAGTTCGATGCGTTTGATGGGAGGATCCACCATAGTAGGACATAAGATAGCTAGCTCATTCGATCTTTTTGTGTACGCTTCAATTTCTGACCCCGTCATCTTTAAGTTGAAGAACTCTACTTCCAGTTTGTGAATGTCATCACGATTGCAGTACTCTTCCTTAATCATTTCCTTAAAATTGTTCCATGGGGTTGCGTTAGCAGCAACCAACCCCAGCATTTGGACCTGAGCGTTCCACCACGTGAGCGTTATACCCTCGAGAGTACCGGTAGCGTACTTCACCCTGCGAGCCTCAGGGCATTCACACATTTTGAAGACTGACTCGAGCTTCTCGAACTAGTGGAGGAGTCCAACTGCCCCTTCAGTGCCACTGAAAGTACCAGGACGACAGTCCATGAAAGTTTTGAACGTGCACGCAGGCGGCTGAGCATGCTGGCCTGTTGTATAAACGAGAATAGGACAAGTTAAACACAAGAGTTGGCTTAGGAGTGTAGGATCTAAAGATCCTAGAGTGGGTTACGACTGCAGGATATACCTCCTGCTTGGGTGGCTGCAAGTGCCGCAACAACTTGTTGGTTAATCCAAGTCGTCAACTGGGCTTGAGTCATATTAACGCGTCCAACCATGATCTTCATATCAAGAGGAAACTTGAGTGAGAGGGGTTCGTGAAAGTGCGATGACAGAAGGGAGTAAGCACGCAATGTTGCAAACAATAGTTACTACGTTATCTAACCATACCATGAGCAATGGTCTATGTAATCTAACAAGTAGGCAATGTAAACATAAATCGTATCACCTAAAATGTCGAGTCTTGCACGTGGAGCGAAGCGTCGTTGTGGATCGTTGAGCACTGTTCAGGTTATAGTCTGGTTTTAACAAAAACTTTTTCCCTTATTAAAACCAAGTTCACTATAACCAATGGCTCTGATACCAATCTGTCACACCCCCAAAATCCACATGCGGAGTATCACCGCTTGGAGGCGTGATTGACCAGGATCAAGCCACCAATCATATTGAACAAGCATGTAAGTAAACATAATTCAACCAAACAATATGAAAGGTGTTCAAACCCAAAGCATAGTTAAGTGTTTAGCAGAAGCATAATTGTAAAACCCAACGTAAGTATTAAATACGAAATAAAGTAATGTTTATAGCATGGTACACATTTCCATGTCCCACAACGACCGCTCCTCCCTGTGCAAGCTCCATGAGTACCTAACGACCTGCAAGGCATGTAGCAACAAATCAACAACAAAGTTGAGCGAGTTCACAGATGGTTGTTTAGTGATAGCATTCGTTTCGTAAATCGTATGTTCGTTTTGTAAACCATGTATCGTATTAATTCGTATCGCGGTCACCTTGACATGTTTGCGAAGATTAGTGGGGGCTTCCCATGTGTTATTAGACCACGCGTATCGACTGCTACGAAAATGTAAGAGGTGCCCTAAGTCAATGTCTATCAGCATTAACCCTTTGCCCACAGTCCATTAGTACACGCCCGTCCGACTGGCACGGTGTGAGGTTTGTTAAACCTAATAGCGCTATTAACTAATGACCCGCTCGCCATAGGCCTCGGAAATTAAGTCGATAAATGAGGGACTTCAATTGATAGAGTTGATGGTCTTATGGTTGTGTACGTAGGTTTTACGTACGTGCCCTTCAATCCGAGGATAGTAGTAAGTATATGTGTACGTAGGTTTTACGTACGTGCCCTTCAATCCGTGGACAGTAGTAAGTAGTTTAATAGTAATGATAGTTTGAGTAGATATTAAATCCCATTCCCAACCCACCGGGAATCCCATGCCTTAGGAGTGTGAACTCACCTTGGTTTGCTCGGCAGATACACAGAAAAGGTTACTTGAGCTATAAGTGGTCAACCACGTCCTAACATGGTTACCATACAAGTCAGGTCTAGGTTCAAGTAATGCACGTATGTTTACAAATAGGTTAACAGGTTACGAACACGTATTGATCATGGCAACACATTAACAGTCAAGTGCGTAACACATTCATACTTGTGCGATCAGGATGTATTGGGCTGAGATAACAATGTAGGCCCAATAACATCTTGTGCGAGTGGATAGTTGAAACCAAACACTACCCGGTCCAACATGTTGTGCGATCAGCACAACCTTGTGCGATCCACAGCATGTTGTGCGATCCAATAAGCCCGGCCCAAAAAGTCAAAAGCCCAACGTAGATACACGGCCCAATTTAATAACATGCAATGGTCTTGTGCGGTCCAGATAATCTTGTGCGATCCGGACAACTTGTACGATCCGAAACATTTTGTGCGACCGGGATTTGGGCTTTGAGGCCCAACAGTGTAATAATTTGTGTGTGGCCCAAGCCTTGTGCGATCCACAAGGTCTTGTGCAATCATGCAAAAGCTGTGTTGTACGCCGTGTTTAATCAGTTGCACTCTATGGCTTGTGCGACTGTGTTGTACGACCAGTCTTGTGCGATCAGATCAGATTCTTTGTGATCTGATCTTGTGCGACCAAAGAGAAACTTGTGTGATTTGTTTTAACATCCGAAAATTATGCCATTTACTTATATTGTTTCCATTATGATTCAGTCAACAGTCAAACCGTTACATATTGATTTTACAAATCGATTCTAACAGTTACCATACTTGAAATTAACAATCAACACAATCAACAATTTCTAACCATCCATTAATCGATCAAAACAAGGTTTAATCAGTTGATTCATATGAACCCTAATCCATTCAAGCATGAACAAAACACAAGCAACAATCCTTACACTTAGGCATATTAACAGGAATCACGATTTCGATCTCTAGCATGCATACTTACATAATCAATGCATCAAACCATCCATATATATTCGTCCAACATGCAATCGGTTCTAGGTCAAAATCATATATTTAAATAGCTTTAGATTAATCCTAGAGAGACATCAAACAATTACTCGTCATCTAATCATACACAACATTAACAACAATAAACACTAATCGGATTAGAGGATAAACAAAAGTTGATCCGATCAAGAAAGCTTCTAGGGATGGGGATGTGTGGTCGCCGGCTTCGAGAGGAGAGAAGGAGAGAATAGGATTTTGTAAACTTTATGAGATTAGGTAAAGTGTGGGATTTATACCAACACCCTATGTTTTATTCGAACTAAGGGGAGTGGGTCGAACCCTTCATGGGCTGCCCTTATGGTTCGAGTACAAGAATGTGGCCCGAATGGGCTTGTGCGATTGGGTTATTGTTGTGCAATCGGTTCGTTTTGTATACATACAATCGTTACACATAAACGCATAACATAACATTCAATTAATACCTCATATAACGTAATCAGATATTGCTCAAACAAGTTACATCAAAGTACAAAGAAGGTTCTAAAATACGAGTTGTCACATTATCCCCAAGTTGAAAGAAATTTCATCCCGAAATTTGGTACGTACTCACTGAGGAAGCTAGTTAAGTTGCATGGTTTTCTTGGTTTTCCTGGGGTGTCACAACTCATAGCCCCTCAACCATTACCCTTGTTTCCCACACAGCCAATGGAGATTGAAAACAACCCAGAAAACCAAGTCCAAATGCATGATTTAAACCCAGAAGAGATACCTTGGATACCAGCACCTAATCCCTTAGACCCAGACTACGACCTGTGGTTTGATGATCATAGGGATTATGTGCAACGCTACCACTTAACAGACGAACCCATGCCAAACCTAGCAGCTTACCCAGGTCTAGACCCTCTAGATCCCTACTATAATAATGATGAATACATTAGGGAAATCCTATAGAATCCATACCCTCAGGAAGAACCCATGCCACAGTACCCAGATCCAGTACCAGCACCTGCACCCCCAATGAGTGCATAGAATGTGCAAGAGTTCCGAACTTTCGGAGAATAGATTTTAGAAAGTAGCGAGAGAATGAGGCAGGTTGGAGAACGACTCGTCTGGAAGTACGACAAGCGTAAAATAGAGTTCTGGATGAACCCATATCATTAATGGTGATAGTAATAATAATAATATATTTATCGTAGTATAGACCACTTTGTGGTTAGTAATGCATAGTAGTATTGTAATTTTAAATTCCAGTATCGGTTTGTATTAGATGCATACTATAAGAAAGAGTAAGTCGCAATGTTCGACGCTTTTGACCAATATGTGTGTTGTGTGATTAATCGCCTTAAATATTATTTTGTGATATTAATAAGTGGCAAATGTTTAAAATTCAGATGGACAACGAAGTGAACCAGGAAAACCAGAATAATGATAACCAGAGTAACAATAACCCGGAAAACGATAACCCGAACAACAACAATAATGGAAACCAAGTGGATAACAGTGTCATCCAACACATAATGGCACAAGGGATAATAGATGCAAGGCCATATATTATCAAAACGGTTAAGGAAGCAGATAATAAAAGTAACCATAGCTGTAAACGACCCACTGAACCTGAACACAGCGTAAATAATGGACCCATACTTCAAGCGCCCATTCCCAAAAGTAGAAGAACCATGCCTTATGGCTTTTCTTATAAAGAATTCTGGTCTTGTAAACCAATGGAATTCTCGGGCAATGAAGGGGCCATTGCAGCTCTACGCTGGATAGAAAAGACTGAGGCAGTCTTAAAAATAAGGAAGTGCGCTGAAGAGGATAAGATAATGTTTGGTTCCAATCTATTTAAGAATTCAGCCTTAGAATGGTGGAACACTATCCTTCAGTCTAGGGGAAGTGATAGGGTTTACAATATGGAATGGAAGGAATTTAAGAATATGGTAGAAAGAAAATTCTCCCCTCCCAATGAAAAAGAACAGATAGCAAATAAGTTTCTAAACCTTAGGATGACTGGAGTGGATAGTAAGGGATACACTACTTTATTCTTCGAATATGCTAGAATAGTGCCAACCCTTGCATCACCAGAACCAGTATTAATCTCCCGTTACATCTGGGGATTAATCAGTGAAATTAGGCATGTAGTCAAGGCAGCTAGACCTCAAACCATAGAAGAAGCTGTAGAACTAGCAAACACCTTGACAGATGAATTAGTGCGTACGCGAGAAGAGGATCAGAGGAGAAACCTAGCTCAAAGGCTTACCCAAGAATTTCGTTATGGAAATTCCAACCGTGGGAGAAATGTAGGTTCTACCTCTACACCGTACTGCAAGGCTTGCAAGAAGAAGCATTCAGGAAAATGCTCTACCTACTGCAATTTCTGCAAGATACCAGGTCACAAGGAAGAAGATTGCAGGAGGAAACCAAATAATGGAATGTGCTTCAACTGTGGAGAAAAAGGTCACATCAAGCCAAATTGCCCAAAACTAGCACCAGCCACGAACACGAAAAATACTAAAAATGTTAGGACATTTATTCTGACTGCAGAAGAAGCAAAAATGATCCCGGACGTGATTGCCGGTACGTTTTTAGTTAATGATGTTTTCGCTAAAGTATTATTTGACTCTGGTGCAAACCAAAGTTTTATTAATACTTCATTTTGCAAACTTCTCCATCAACCATTAACTAAACTCCCACAAGAATGTCTAGTAGAGACAACAAATGGAGAACCCATTAAGATTTCTGAAATCTTGCTGGGAGCAAGAATAGAATTTCTAAATCAGAAATTTATTGCAAACCTTTACCCAATGAATCTGGCAGGATTTGATGTTGTATTAGGAATGGATTGGTTAATAACCAATAAATCCAGTATTTTATGTGATCAAAAGTCAATCCAAGTAAATTCACCAAAAGGTGAAAAGATCACAATTAAAGGAGATAGGCCGTCTAGATGCACCCAATTCGTCTCTGTGATGAAAACAGCAAGTTATATAAGAAAAGGATCTTTAGTGTATTTGATTTCCATAATCACTAACACTAAAGGAAAAGAATTAAAAGATATCCCTGTAGTATCTCAAGTTTCAAATGTATTTCCAGAAGAATTACCAGGGCAACCTCCAGACAGAGAAGTTGAATTCAGAATCCATCTGCTACCAGGAACAACACCGATTGCCAAAGCACCCTACCGTTTGGCACCAGCAGAAATGCAAGAATTGAAGAAACAGTTAGACGAATTGTTGGAGAAAGGATTCATACTGCCAAGTTCATCACCATGGGGAGCACCAATCTTATTCGTTAAAAAGAAAGACGGATCAATGCGTATGTGCATTGACTACCATGAATTGAACAAGGTCACGATTAAGAATCGGTATCCATTACCAAGAATCGATGATCTTTTCGACCAATTGCAAGGAGCTCGATTTTTCTCAAAAATCGATTTACGCTCAGGATATCATCAATTAAAGGTACAGGAAGAGGACATTCCTAAGACCGCTTTTAGAACAAGGTATGGCCATTATGAACTTACTGTCATGCCATTTGGTCTAACCAATGCCCCAGCTGCATTTATGGACAAGATGAACCGAATATGTAAGCCATATTTGGATAAATTTATAATTGTCTTTATAGATGATATTCTCATTTACTCTAAGAGTAAAAAGGAACATGCAGCGCATCTGCACACACTTTTAAGTTTATTGAGAAAAGAAAAGCTTTATGCAAAGTTTTCAAAATGCGAGTTTTGGTTAGAATAGGTACAGTTTCTTGGACATCTAGTTAATCATGAAGGAATTCATGTGGATTCCACAAAGATCAAGGCGATTACCAAATGGAAAACCCCTGAGTCACCAACCGAGGTTAGAAGTTTCTTAGGATTGGCCGGTTATTATAGAAGATTTATTCAAGATTTTTATAGAATAGCCATTCCCTTAACTAAGTTAACCTATAAATCTGTTAAGTTTGAATGGGGACCAAAACAAGAAGAAGCCTTTAGAATTCTTAAGCAAAGACTAACCAATGCACCCATACTAGCGTTACCAGAAGGAACTGAAGACTTTATAGTCTATTGTAACGCTTCTAAGTTAGGTTATGGATGTGTGTTGATGCAACGTCAAAAGGTTATAGCCCATGCCTCTAGAAAACTTAAGAATCATGATGAAAATTATTCAACCCATGATCTAGAATTAGGAGCTATAATTTTCGCCCTTAAAATTTGGAGACATTACCTTTACGGTAGTAAGTTTACCATTTTCACCGATCATAAGAGTTTAAGGTATGTTTTCGGGCAAAAGGAATTGAATATGAGACAAAGATGCTGGATAGAGATACTTAGTGATTACGATTGTGATATCCAGTATCATGCGGGAAAGGCAAACGTAGTAGCTGATGCTTTAAGTCGAAAGTATCACGAAAAGCCAAAAAGAGTACGTTCACTTAAACTAAATCTGCAAGTAGATTTAAATGAACAGATTAGGAAAGCATAAGAATCAGTAATCAAGGATGATACTGAAAAATTGAAAGGAATGATTAAGGAACTAGAACAAGGAACAGATGGAATTTGGAGATTCCATAAGAAAAGAATGTGGATACCTAAATTAAGAAAACTACGCCACCGTATATTTGAAGAAGCCCATAAGTCTAAGTATATAACGCATCCTGTAAGTGATAAGATGTGTCAAGACTTAAGAAAGAATTTCTGGTGGATAGGAATGAAAAAAGATATAGCATCTTATGTTTCTAAATGTTTAACCTGTTCACAAGTTAAAGCTGAACATCAGAAACCCTCAGGTTTGTTACAACAATTAGAAATGCCAGTATGGAAATGGGAATTAATAACAATGGATTTTGTTACCAAATTGCCCAAAACGAGAAAAGGTAATGATACAATCTGGGTGATTGTAGACAGGCTAACTAAGTCAGCTCATTTCCTACCCATGAAGGAAACTTTCAGTATGGAACAATTAGCTAAATTATATGTAAATGAAATAGTTTCATTACACGGAATTCCTTTATCAATTGTTTCTAACAGAGATAGCCGTTTACCTCTCATTTTTGGACAAGTTTCCAAAAGGCAATGGGAACCAAGTTGAATCTAAGCACCGCTTATCATCCTCAAACAGACGGACAAAGCGAAAGGACAATTCAAACAATGGAAGACATGCTTAGAGCTTGTGTAATTGATTTTGGAGGTAATTTGGACAATCACTTACCATTGATAGAATTTTCTTATAATAACAGTTATCACACAAGTATCAATGCTACACCATTCGAAGCACTTTATGGACGTAAGTGCCGAACCCCGGTTTGTTGGGCAGAAATTTGGGAAAAGCAATTATTTGGACCTGAGATAGTACAAGAAACAACCGACAAAATCATTCAAGTCAAGGAACGACTGAAAGCATCATGGGATCGACAAAAGATTTATGCTGATAACAGACGAAAACCGTTGGAATTTCAGGTAGGTGATAAAGTGTTACTGAAAGTCTCTCCTTGGAAAGGAGTGGTAAGATTCATCAGAAGGGGAAAGCTAATTCCTAGGTATGTTGGACCTTTTGAGATTATTAGAAAAATAGGACCTGTAGCCTATCAGCTACAACTGCCAGAGGAAATGACAGGAATACATGATGTATTTCATGTATCTAACCTCAAGAAGTGCTTAGCTGATGAATCACTGATAGTACCTCTTAAGGATATAGAGGTAAATAAACAGTTAAAATTTGTGGAAAGACCTCTACAGATTGAAGATAGGAAAGTTAAAAACCTCAAGCACAAGAGATTAGTTCTGGTCAAAGTGAAATGAGACTCCAAGAGAGGACCAGAGTATACATGGGAGCTTGAATCAGAAATGCAAAGGAAATATCCACACTTATTCCAGTAAGATCTCGAGGACGAGCTCTAAAACAAGGTGGGGAGGATATTACAACCCTCAAAATATTTTCGACACCTAATATATTTTAAAACATCTCTATATGTCCTAAAGTACACCCCGTATGCGAAAACGGGCCCCGAATACCTTTATTTTTATTAAAATTAATTAAAAACAAAATCTAATGGTGTGTCGTGGGGTGCGAAGACCCCTTAGGGCTCTTACGCGGGCCGCGACAGATGGGAGATCAGGCCGCACCCCAGGTTGCCACGTGTCACGCCATTTGTCGAGCCTACCCCATGACCCGGCCAAGCTAGGCCCTACTACCCCTACTATGCGGGCCGCGTAGCACTTGGCTACGTCCTTCGCGGACCGCGAGGGAAGTCGAAAGGTCACCTATAAATAGAGGCCTTCAGTCTTCAGTCGAATTCTGTCATCTCTCGATCTCTCTCTCTCTATATATTCTGAATAGCAATTATAATAGCGGGTGAAATACCCCCTAAAATAACGAAGTTCTGCCTTGTTGTAAGTATCATAACCCCCGGTTACGTATTAGATAAGCTGCCCGATTGATCCAGCGTTCCGTAACGGCTGTCGTGGTTCTGTCCGACGTAGTCGTTGGAATGACTTCTCGGGGAGGGTATTACTAATGTAAATATTGGGTTATTATACTAACACATGTGCATTTGTGTATTTAATAGATAATTACCAGGAAACCTTAAAGGAAAACCTAAGACAGCAATGTGAGTAATCTCCTTTTTGTAAATTGTTTTTACAAAACCTCACTTAATTAATGACATATTAAACAGTGATTGAGTATTTGTATTCTACAATTATCGTCGGTATGTTGGGGTTTTGTATACAAAATTTGTTACTACCCTGCTAGGAGTAACATGACCACAAGTCGGGTTGACAGTACCGTGGGTGCTAATTAAGTAGATGGAAACAAATGTAATTGCGCGACCGCCCTCAATACTGTACAATGGTTTTACTTAACTTGATTAAATTGGGATTCACTCACCAGTATTTCCCACTGACAAAATGTTTTTAAAAGCGTTTCTGGTAACAAAATGTGAAAGCCAAATAGAAGCCAGCTGGACAGCACTGAAGGCTTGGAAAAGTGGCAATAAAGTTACCTAAAATAAATAGATGTTTTATTAAATAAAATAGGGTATATCCCTATGAAAATGTGTGTACTTAAAACTTGTGATTTTTCCCACGTGTTTAATGTGATGAAAGTGTGGTATTTTGCTCTGATAAAATATTTCCTAACTACGGTTCTGATGTAATTTCTGCTGCCAAAATGATAAACACCTAGATACCACCAAAACTGGTCGCGGTCGCCCGTTCCCGGGTTGTTAGGGGACGGGGTTGCGACATCGTCTGGTGCTTCAAAGTCAAACTTGATGATGCGATCACAGATTGTGGAAAATTGTGGGGTAGTCATGATACTGGTGCAGAATTGTCATATTCTCAATTATCTTACTATTTATGGGCCGAAACATAAAATCCGCAAAAAATGAAAAACTAACATTGGTGGCAAATATTGTCATATTCTTTATATGGTCGAGTTTTTCAGAGATGTGAAGAGACTGAATTGCACGATTTGAGGGGGAATTCAGTGATGAGACGTTAGAATTTGCAAAAATTAGGGGGAATAAAAATTTTCAGATGTTCAAGAATTTTTGAAATTCGTGACGCTGCAACAATATTCGGGTGGTTCCTACTTCAGATTGTCCGGGAATGTGAATCTGATCGTGGGTGAAAGCTTCCGAGTTCTAGATCTTCCGAGGAGATAATATCTGATCATGGACGAAAGCTTCGGAGATCTGTGAGTGATCGTGGATGATAGCTTCTGAGATATAGATTATCCGAGGAGATGAATATCTGATCACGGACGAATGCTTCAGAGATCAGAATACAATACCAGATTATTTGTTTTCCGATGAAGATTTGCAAATTGTGGAGATTACTGTTTATACGGGTCTATCATTATTGAAAAGTGTTTCAAGGTGCATAATGTTGATCACGGTAAATAGGATTTCAGATCTTCAGGGGGAATCATAGATTTAACATTAACCAGTGGGGTATTTGAAGTTTCTGTCAATTGCCGATTGAGTTTTTGTAAAATATTTAGATCAAGCAGGCGGAATGCAAGATCGTGGTGCTGAAAAGTTATATAAAAAACTGAATGCGGATGTGGTTAAAGCTGAAACAGGGATTGCTGCACTGATTAGTTTCAAGTTGGTGATTATAACAACCCTCGAAAATGACCCTAAACGCTCCCAGATACATCCCGTATGTGAGAAACGGAAACCCTTATATTAATAAATAACAAATAAAACAAATAAACTGGGTGGCTCGTGGGCCGCGACCAAGTTAGCAGAATGCGTCGCGGCGCCCGAGGTTAAACTGGGTTAAAGCTGACACACAATGTTGACACGTGTCGAGACTACACCCGATGACTCACCAACCCTACGGCCTATTGTAGTCTCTCGCGGGCCTGTTCAAGAGGCATGAAATCTGTATGACTTTATGTGAAATATTTGTTTATTAGTATGGGATAATGAACTTGTTACAAAGCGCATCACACCTTTCCAGGGTGATACCTTTAGTAAGGCTTTGTCGCCTATCTCAACTTTAGAGGTTTTCGTCTCTTATCTGCATAGCTTTTCTGCCTATCCCTGGCAGCTTTTAGGCGTTCACAAATTTGGACAATCTTGTCCGTTGTTTCAAGGACTATATCAGGTCCTGATAATTGAGTCTCTCTAACTTCCGCCCAACAAACAGGGATTCTGCATTTCCTCCCATATAATGCCTCAAAAGGCGCGACCTGTATACTGGTATGGTAACTATTATTGTAGGTGAACTCAATCAATGGTAGGTGGTCATCCCAGCTACCACCCATATCAATAACGCATGCACAAAGCATGTCTTCCAATGTTTGAATTGTGCGCTCACTTTGTCCATCTGTTTGGGGATGGTAAACAGTACTGAAATCCAAACGAGTTCCCAATGATTGTTGAAAACTTTTCCAAAAATGAGAGGTGTATCTAGTATCTCTATCGGATATAATAGATACTGGCACTCCCTGGAGAGATACAATCGCATCCACTTATAACTGAGCTAGCTTATTAGAGCTATGCGTCTCCTTGATGGGTAAGAAATGTGTTGACTTAGTCAGTCTGTCAACTATGACCCATATCGTAGCATTTCCATGCCTTGTTTTAGGTAACTTGGTTATAAAATCCATGGTTACCATTTCCCACTCCCATGTGGGAAGTTCTGGTTGTTGTAGCAAGCCAAGAGGCTTTTGATGTTCAGCTTTAATCTGAGTGCATGTCAGACATTTAGCTACATGTGTGGCAATGGACTTCTTCAAACCTATCCACCAATAGTTGCCTTTTAAATCTTGATACATTTTGTCACCTCCAAGGTGAACTGAGTATCTAGAGTTATGAGCCTCCTGGAGGATTATATCCCTAAGTCCTCCATGTATAGGAACCCAGATCATGCCATTTAATCTAAGGATTCCATCCTTTCCAGGTAACAACTGATCAGCTGTTACACCTAACTTCTCATTTTGAAAGTTTGCTTCTAAAACAGCTTCTTTTTTAGCAGTTGACAGTCTTTCATTCAAGTTGTTCTTAATTTCAATACTCTTGGCATTAATCCGTATAGGTTTAATCCTTTCTTTTCCGCTCAATGCATTTGCGACTACATTCGCTTTACCAGGATGGTAGCGAATTTCACAATCGTAGTCATTTAAGGTTTCCATCCAACGATGTTGCCTCATATTGAGATACTTTTGATTGAACAAGTGTTGAAGACTTTTATGATCTGAATATATCACGCATTTGGTTCCATATAAGTAATGTATCCACAACTTTAGTGCAAATACAACGGCACCTAACTCCAAATCATGGGTGGTGTAATTCTTTTCGCGCACCTTTAGTTGTCGTGATGCATAGGCAATCACCTTGCCTCTCTGCATAAGCACACAACCCACACCGGTGTGTGAAGCATCACAGTATACGAAAAATTCTTCTATTCCTTCGGACAATGTTAACACAGGAGCATTGCTCAATTTCTGTTTAAGTATCTCAAAAGATTCTTGTTGTTTAGGACCCCAATCAAATTTCACATTCTTGCGGGTCAGAGTAGTTAACGGTGCAACTATTCTTGAGAAGTTTTCAATGAACCTTCTATAATATCCAGCTAATCCTAGAAAGCTGTGAATTTCTGTAGGTGTCTTAGGTTCTTCCCAGTTCATGATTTCCTCTATCTTAGCGGGATCCCCTTGGATACCACGCTCGCTCAAAACATGTCCAAGGAATTGGACTTCGCGAAGCCAGAACTCGCACTTGGAGAATTTAGCATACAACTTCTCCTGTTGTAGCAATCCTAGGATACACCAAAGGTGTTTCTCGTGATCAGCTTGATTACGAGAATAAATAATCATGCCGTCTACAAAGACGATGATAAACTTATCTAAGTATGGCTTGCAGACTCGATTCATGAGATCCATGAATGCTGCAGGTGCATTAGTGAGCCCGAAAGGCATCACTAAGAACTCAGAGTGACCATACCTTGTTCTAAACGCGGTTTTAGGTACATCTTCAGTTCTAACCTTGAGTTGATGATACCCTGATCTTAAATCGATCTTCGAGAAGAAGCTTGCCCCTTGGAGTTGATCGAACAAGTCGTCGATCCTGGGCAATGAATAACGATTCTTGATTGTTACCTTGTTTAGCTCGCGATAATCAATGCATAGATGCATTGAACCATCCTTCTTCTTTACAAATAGTATGGGTGCTCCCCAAGGCGATGAGCTGGGTTGTATAAAACCCTTTTCCAGTAAATCATCCAGTTGGGTTCTTAACTCTTTCATTTCTGTAGGTGCTACACGGTAAGGAGCTCGTGCAATCGGTGTTGCTCCTGGCAGAATGTCTATCCTGAATTTGACTTGCCTCTCGGGAGGTAATCCAGGTAGTTCATCAGGAAAGACATCAGGGAATTCAGAAATGATTGGAATGTCTTCAATATTTGGTTTTGGATCATCTACTGTCACTTGTGCCATGTAGATGACACGTCCGTTCTTCAGACACTTGGATGCTTTAAGTATAGACACGTTGTCGGGCAAACCATAGTGTGTATCTCCATGAATGGTGATCCTCTCACCAGAGGGGGTTTTGATGTTAACTAGTTTCTTATCGCAGACAATTTGGGCTTGGTTATGCGATAACCAATCCATGCCTAAAACTACATCAAACCCCGCCAATTTCATTGGCAAAAGAGATAGCGGAATAAAATGATTCTTAATGGATATAACACATCCATCAAGAAGAGTTGAAGCGGTTTCTAAGGTACCATCTGCGAGTTCTACCTCATACTTAATGTCTAGAGTTTTAATAGGCAGATTCAGCAACTTACTAAACTTATGGTCTACAAACGACTTATCAGCACCTGAATCAAATAAAACTCTAGCATTAATGAGGACGGTACCTGTTATAACTTTATCATCATTCACCGCCTCCCTGGCATTCATCTGAAACACCCTAGCGTTGGTTTTCTTTGCCTCATCAGGCTTCTTGGTGTTCTTTGGGCAATTCGTTTTGATGTGCCCTTTTTCATTGCAACCATAGCAGGTTGCATCTTTTAAGTTTTGGCACTCCAGAGTTTTGTGCCCTTTCTTCTTACAAATTCCAAAAGGTTTAGCTTGTGGATCCTGATTACACTTTCCAAAATGTCTTTTATCACAAACCTTGCACCTACGCTTGTCTCCAGACTGACCTTTCTTGGAACCAGAGTTTCCTTTCTTCTTCTTATTCGACTGGTAAGACTGATCGTCCTCCCTCTTCCCTTCCTTAGTGGTTTTCTTTGACTTATTCCTTATGGCATCCATAGTAAGTGATAGTGATAGATCTACAACTGATCTATAAGAAGTGGGCTTAGAAGCCTTTACATTCCCCTTGATTTCAGGGGCTAAACCACCAATGAAGCGTGCAATGCGCTTAGGTTTCGGAGTGACCAGATATGGAACGAGTCAGGACATGGAGTTAAAACTGGTAACATAGGATCTACAATCCAGATCTTTCATAACCAGAGTAAGAAAATCAGTTTCCACCTTTTCCACTTCATGCTGTGGACAGTAAGTATCTTTGACGAGTTCAACAAACTTATCCCAAGAAAGGTTATACGGTGGGACTTTCCCCATAGATTGCACTAAGGCTTTCCACCACGTAAGGGCATCGCCTTTGAAGGACTGAAATACAAACTTTACAATGTCTTCCTTGGCACATCCACTGATATCAACAACAGTTTCCATTTCGTCTAACCACTTCATGCAATCAATGGCTCCCTTTTCTCCATTGAAATCTCCTGGTTTACAAGAGACGAAATATTTGTAGTTACAACCCTTGTTGTACCGGGGAGCTTGATCAATAATAATCTTCTTCTGAGATTCACTCTTCTGATTGGATGAATGTTGAGAATCATCCTTTTTCAACGTATGCGATTTCGAAAGGGAGTTTGAGTGAGTTTTAGACCGAACATCACTCGGTTCTTTAAACATATTGTTCACAACTTGAGTAACTGCTGTGTTTATCATAGCTTGTAATTCAGCACCAGTAACGTGTAGCCTTGTATCATTATTGTTTCCCTCAACTGGGTGACTATTAGCTTCATCTGAGCCAGCCATGATTTAAATACTAAAATCAAACAATAATGATTTATTTAGATTATATAATGAATCATCGTATTTGATGATTAGATGGCCATGGTATTAATAAACCATATAGACCATTTTAGATAATAAGTCAAAATTTATTTGATTATGATTTGCCTAGGTTGCAAATGAACCATTATTGGCAATCAAGTAGGATATAATCCTTTATATTTATCAGACAGGGGACATAAGTCACAACTGTCAATGTCGTATAGACATTTTCATATAGCACAAAGGCTCGTCTCGAAGGACATTTAAATGGCACAAAATGCCTTGTCACTAGGACAATTTAAGTACTATCAATGATCTTTTAGATCAAAGATTTTATGGGTCAAACATAGTTCATCGCCTTTTTGACAGGAAGTTATAAAATATAACTATTTTTGTCAGAATTATACATTGGCCCGTAGGCACAACAACTCAAATGGATGTTTTAATTTAGACATCAAATTTGATGTTAATAGCCATGATTCATATTGATCATCTAGGCTATGTACAGGCTTGGAAAAATCCAAGTACTTTTGAAGGCTAGTGTGGTTTCTCAAGTCACACTGCCTAGAGTGTTAACATGTTTTTAGATGTTAACAAGGAATCATTATCTTAAGAGGGTTATACCATCATAGCCATTAATATGTTGGCTAGGTTATACCTTTAAGAACATCTTTGGAAATTTCTTTGGCAGATCAATTAAAATTGAAATAATATTTGCATGATGATGTAATAAAATACACATATAAAAATTTAAAAAGAAATTCCATTAACAATACTAAAAGATTACAAAAAGTGCCCTAAATGGGTCTTAGAAATAAATGAAATTGTCCACGCAGGGACTAAAGAAAAGAAACAAGTCCACGCAGGGACTAATACTGAAAAGAAATGTCTACGCAGGGACTTAATTGAAATTACAATACAAAATAAAATAAAATCTTCTAGTTCTTCTTTCCCTTAATGAAGTTCGCAAGACCCTTAAGGAATCTATGGGTCTTTCTTTCCCGTTCCTCCGCCTTTTGCTCAACCTCCTCCAACCTTTGTAAGATTTCTCGCGTTTGCGATTGTTGAGGTGGAAGTTGAGTTTGCTGGTGATAAGAAGGGTATTGATACCCTTTTACGGGATACCCAGTTGGGTATGCTGGTGGAAATGATGAGGGATAAAGAGCGTTAAAGTGAGCTGCCTCAAGATATGGATCATGGGCAGGGGCTTGATATTCATAACCAGTAGGAGCTTGATACTCAAACGGGTTATACCCAGACAAACCTGGGTGTTGGTGCATGTTTGTGACAACAGCTTAGATTTGGTTTTTGGATATCTTGTAATTAGTTAAACGATAAACGGTTAGCGGGTTTAGCATTGTATTAGTGAGTTGTAATGTTTGGGCTAACCAAACCCAAATAGATTGGGTGTATGGGGGTGAATTGGGCTTACACCGATTCGCAGTCCATGTGGTTTTGACCAAGCCCAAGAAGCAAACCTTGTGTTATATAAAAAAGGTTATGCTTTAGGGTTTAGGTTAATCAGCCAAAAACAGTATTTGAGAGAGATTTCGTGAGAGCATAGTAGCTTGGACGAAATTGTGTGGTTAGGGTTTAGATTGATTATAATTCTTGTGAGATTGATAATCAATAGAAACCCGGTTTGAAAGTGATTTCTGTTTTCATTCTGTGATATTCTGATCAAGAGGATTCCGCACTCTTGATTGGATTAACAATTCTGTGAAGATCCATACACATCAAGGGGACCTACAATTGGTATCAGAGCATTAGGCTCTTGAAGGCTCGGTTCAAAATTGTGTTCTGCAGAAACAGGGAGTTTTTCGAATTTTTGAAAATTAGGGTTTTGAAATTTTCGAAATTTTTCTGTTTGTTTGATAAAAATTTTCGAAATTCTTGGCTGTTTTGATAAAAATTTTCGAGATTTATTGGCTGTTTTGATATTCTGCTTTGTTTGTTTGCTGATTTGCAGGTTTGCAGGACATTTGTTGGTTTATTCTAGAAAAAATTTTGGCTGAAATTCGAAGATTGTTCTTGGTTTCTTCATCAAGTTCATCGAATTTGGGTGAAAAGGTTGCTGATTTTGCTGTTTCGATTCTGCAGAAGTTGTTAGGAGAATCCAGAAAATCATCAAAATTTTCGAGAAGATTGAATTTCCAAATTTACAGACCTGCGAAATTAATTGGACCTGCGAATTTAATTGATCTGCGAACTTGTCGGAGAATTTAAATCCAAAGGCGACTTTGGTAACCGTATAATTTTCCACAGCGAAATTATTACGGTTTTTGACGAATTTACTGGTCGTCGTAATAGCGAAATAGAGCAGCGAATTTGCAGCGAATTTGATCAGCGAAATTGTCCTGTTAGCGAACTTGATCAGCGAAATTGTGCAGCAAAATTATACCAGCGAATTTAATTGACTTTCCAGCGAAATTAAGAGGTGGAAAATTTCTTGGCAAGCGTAACTAAAAATTCACGTTTTCGGAAATAGAAAGTGAACCGTAACTCATCTGACGAAACCGTCTGCACCATTTAATTCCTTGTATTTTTAGGACAAAAAAAAAGTGGAAAATCCCGATTTCGGTTTTCGACATTAGATATCATTGGATTCATCTTTTCGAGACGATTCTAAAGGTGTAATTTGGTAACCACTGTTTTCGGAGATATTTTGTACGGTTTTATCAGTCTGCAACATTTAAAATGTCGAACATGTCTACTTTAAATGAGCTGTTGAAGATGGAGCATGAGGTTGGCACTACCAACAAACCGCCTAAGATGATGAAGGTGGAAAATTACTTGACATGGAAGGATCGTTTTCAATCCTTTATTGAATATCAGGATACTCGCATGTGGATATGCATTGAAGATGGGTACACAAACCCTACACACGACTTTGAGGGCAAACCACGTAGAACAGCTTATGTGAACATGGAAGATGCTGATAAAAAGATGTATGAGGCTGAAAAGAGAGCCTTGGCTGCAATCAAAATGTCCTTACCTGATAGCATCAAGCATACTTTCAAGAAGTACACAAACTCAAAGGATTTGTGGGATGCATTAGAGAAAAGATATGCGGGAAATGCAGATGTCAAGAAAAACAAAGTTGATCTTCTGAAGAAGCAGTTTGTTGTTTTCAAATACATGAAACATGAGTCACTTGAGGACATCATCACTCGTTACTACCATCTGATGTCAGAAATGGAGAATTATGAGATCGATTGCTATTCTGACGTTGAGAAGAATGACAAGCTGCTCGATGCCTTACCTACCAAGTGGGATATCTACACTCTCATGATTAAGGGAGTGGCTGATTATGAGACAAAGGAGCTGGAAGAAGTAGTTGGCAAGCTGAGAGCTTATGAGCTCAGTATGAAGAAGAAAGACACTTGATATGATCAGGTTCAAGATCCAGCGATTTACAATGGGCTTACATCTTCTTCATCTCACAACGCTTCTAGCGACTCTGCTACTGCTTTTCTTTCGTGTGAGAATGAGCAGGTCACAGTGAATGAAGATGGTGATGTGTGTTTTGTAGCTGCTTCAGGAGGATCATCAGGAGCCAAGAGAACATCAGGTTCTAAGCAGAGCAGTGGTGTTAAGTCGATGCCAATGAGTGTGAAGTCTGCTGAAGAGCATCTGGCTCTACTTACTTCATTTGTTGCTTCTTATGAAACTACATTCAGGGGAAGATATCTGATCCTGCCACTTTGGATGAAGATTATGATCAGATTGACCCTGATGATCTTGAAGATATGGATTTGCAGTGGCAAATGGCCATGATTACTAGAAGAGTGAAGAGATTTATGAACCGAACAGGAAGGAAGTTTATAGGAAAGATGGTTGGTTTCGACAAGACCAAAGTGAGATGCTTCAACTGTCAAAGTTATGGGATTTTGCTGGGGAATGTCAAAAACAAAAGCAGGAGACTTCGAGTCAGAGTTCAAACAACAGGAATGCATCAAACAACTCTAACTTGAGAGCGCTGATCTCTACTGCTAGAGAAGGTTCATATGACTGGAGTATTCACTTGGAAAATGATGACAATGTCACTCGGGCATTTATGGCAGAGATAACGCCAGTTGATGATGGTGAAGCTACAGTAGATGATGTTAAAGTTGAGAAGAAAAGTGATGCTGAGGCTGAGGTGAAAATAGAGAGTAAAGCTGAAGAAAAGAAGGGTGATCAGACAAAAGATGCTGAAGAAGAAAAGCAAAAGTCTGACTATGAAAAGGAAGCTGAAGAAAAAGAAGCTAAATACAAGAGAATGGAAGCTCAACTTGCAGCGCTAATGGCCAATCTTGACAAACAAACAGGATAGGTAAAGTCAAATTCTGTGTGTTTAAAATGTCGTGAACTACAGGGTGAGGTTGACAGGTTGTCAACACAAAACCAAAGTCTGGTGAGCGAGATGTCTAACATTAAAGAATCTAACTTTTTTGCTAAAAGAAACGAATCTTCATACTTGAAGAAGATAAAAGGTTATGAAAGTAAAATTGACTCATTAACCTGCAAACTAAATGAAAAACTTCAAGTCATAGACTTAGCTCATGAAATGATGGCTGAGAAAACAAAAGAGATTTCTGAAAAATGCAAAGAGTTGTCAGATGCACAACTCAAAATTGTTGAACTTGAAAAGAAATTAGGTCAATTCAGGGACTCTACTTTTGTTATGAAACATATGATGGGTGGCTTGAAGAAAAGTAATGACAAAACCAGTGTGGGATTTCATGGGTTCAATGAAGTTCCACCTCCTGTTAGTCATGACTATTCTTTCTTGCCTGATGAAGATGAGCTCATGAACTTTGGGTCAACATCACCAAGTAGTTCCACGTCACGTCAAGGAAATGTGTTTGAAAGTGCTGATGCTAAGAAGGATAATAACAGCAAACCTGTTTTGAATAAGAAAACTTCACATACTAAGAATAACAATCCAACTTTTGTTAAAAAGGTTAATTTTGTTCAAGGAAGTGACATGAAAAACGAAACAGCTGTTATTGAAAACGAATCTAATGTGGAGTTTGCTAAAAATAAGAACAAAGAAAATTCTGAAACTAAGCAAATTGAACCAAATCCTTCTAAGGCATCATCAGAAAAACCCGAATCTAGTTCAAAGGCTTCAGAAAAGAAGTCTTCGAAAAAGAGATCGGGCTTCAAATGTCACACCAAGGGACATGTAGCTAGCTGCTGTCCTAACAAAAAGAGCGAAGCACAAGTGAGTGAGAGAAAGAAAGAGAAATCACCTGAGAAGAAAGGTGATAATGAGGAGAAAGTTGCAAATTCTCCAAAGAAATATGCTCCTAAGCAACCAGAAAATGTTGCTGTCGGTGTAGATAAGGCTGAAAAAGGAACTCCACAAGTTCCTCGTTTTCAAAAAAATCAACCAAGATTTCAGCCTAGATCTCCACCAGGTAGATTTGAGAGACCTAGAAGCAGTTCACCAAGAATGAACAATCATAATTCTAATAATTTCAGAAGTCAAGGTCAATATCAAAATCGATACCAAAATAATGGTGGTCGAACTTTTTATAACAATGGCTTTAGAAATTACAACAATAATGCTTCTTGGAATCAAAATTCAAGATATCAAAGTCAAAGTTTTCAAAGGTCAAATAGTCCAAACACATATAGGAACCCTCAGGACGAAAGACCTAGTGGAAATCAAAATCAAATTCCATCAACAGGTCTGAGATCCAAGACTCCAGTTAGGAGTAATGGATATTGGATGAATGTTCCAGTAGTTGGTGAATTTGGACGACCCAAGATCATTAAGGCTTGGGTCCCCCAATCTAACTAATTTATTGGTTGGTGTGTGCAGGAGCTGCTAAGGAGGATTATCAACTTATGGTATGTTGATAGTGGCTGCTCTAGGCACATGACGGGGGATGCGAGATTGTTGACTGAATTTGAAGATTATGATGGTGGAAAAGTGAATTTTGCGGGTGCTAAAGGTGGTAGAATTACAGGACGAGGAAAAGTGACCAATGGGAAGATTGCACTGGACAAAGTGAACTATGTGGAGCAGCTTAAACACAATCTGATGAGCGTGTCTCAAGTCTGCGACAAGGGTCACTCGGTCCATTTTACCAAGAATGAAGCATTAGTGTTGAAACCAGGTTTGAAGATTCCGGATGATTGGATAGTGATGCGAGCGCCAAGGAGAAATGACACTTATGTCATGGACATGGGTGTTAAGGATCCAACTGCTGTGGTGGCGTGTTTACTATCAAAAGCATCTGAAGCTGAATCGATGTTGTGGCACAGACGCATGGCCCATATTCACTATCGAAAAATGAATTACCTTGTTAAAAATGAGCTAGTGAAAGGGGTTCCAATGCAGAGGTTTCAAGTGGAAGATAAATGTCTTCCATGTCAAAAGGGAAAACAACATAAGAAACCTCACAAATCAAAAACAGTAAATTCCATAGATGCCCCTTATGAATTACTTCACATGGATTTATTCGGTCCAGTGAACGTGAGGAGCATAGGTGGAAAGTACTATTGTCTTGTTGTTACAGATGATTACTCACGATATTCATGGGTTTTCTTTTTAGGTACAAAAGAGGAGACGGCGGAAATGCTGATAGATCTTTTTACGAAATTGGAAAACGTCCATGAAGCAAAGATCAAGAGGATAAGGAGTGATAATGGCACGGAGTTCAAGAATCGAATTCTGGATCTCTACTGTCTTCGAAAGGGAATTGAACATCAATATTCCGCTCCGTATAGACCTCAACAAAATGGAGTTGCTGAGAGGAAAAACAGGACGTTGATTGAAGCCGCTAGGACGATGCTTTCAGATTCAAAGCTACCAGTTCTTTTCTGGGGAGAAGCTGTGAATACAGCTTGCTACGTCCTAAACAAAGTTTTGACTGTTAAACGTTTTAATAAAACTTGTCATGAATTAATGTTTAACAAAAAGCCAAACTTGGAAGGCTTTGAACCATTTGGATTACCCTGCACCATTGTGCGAAATAAAGATAAACAAAAATTCGGTGAGGTGGCTGACGATGGCTACTTTCTAGGTTACGTGCCTGGCACACCGAATAAAAGGGTTTTTAATCTAAAAACTGGTAAAATTGAGGTTGTCTTTAATGTTGAAATTACTTCATACAAACCTCAACAATCAACGAGTGGTCCTGCTATATTATATGATTATGAAAGCACTTTTAGATCATTTAATCTTCCTGAGTTTCCAAATGCAGATGATTCTCAGTTGATTCAAGCAGTGATTGGTGGAGACGATGAAGGCGAGTTCATGCCTAGATCGAATGTTGATATGACAGATGCTCCAGAAACTTCCCAAGGTGCTGCTGATCCTGATTCAAGCGATAGTGACTCTGAACCCATTGAGGGGGAGGATTTCATTAATCCGTTTGCAAATCAGAACATTCAAGGGGAGGTTGGATCAAACCTGGGTGACAATCTAGAAGTGGATGCTGTTGCTACTACACGAGCAAATAGGGATCATCCAGTTGACATGATACTTGGGGATCCTACTGCAGGTGTTCAGACAAGGAGAAGCGTAGCAGCAAATACTGGTTTATTTGTGTCGATTGAGAAGACTGGGATTGTGAACGAATGCTTGTATAGTTGCTTTATTTCCCAAGAGGAGCCGAAGAACATACATATGGCTCTTAAAGACAATTCATAGGTTGAGGCTATGCAAGAGGAATTGGCCCAGTTTGCAAAGTTGAAGGTTTGGGAGTTAGTTGACCTTCCTAAAGGTGAAAGAGAAATTGGCACTAAGTGGGTGTTTAAGTGCAAGAAGGATGACAGAGGGATAGTGACGCGAAACAAGGCTCGATTGATGGTAAAAGGTTTCAATCAGCAAGAAGGGATTGATTACAATGAAGTGTTTGCACCAGTGGCAAGGTTGGAGGCAATTCGTTTGTTTCTAGCTTTTGCAACATTCAAGGGCTTCAAAGTTTATCAACTAGACGTGAAGAGTGCGTTTCTTTACGGGAAAGTCCAAGAAGTGGTGTATGTCTCACAACCAGATGGGTTCGTTGATCCAGATTATCCAGATCGGGTGTACAAACTTGATAAGGCTTTGTATGGACTACATCAAGCTCCCAGGGCGTGGTACGAGACACTGTCTACACATCTGATCAAGAATGGTTTTGAGAGAGGTCAGATTGACAGTACATTGTTCATCAAGAGGAAGAAGGAAGATTTTTTGCTAGTACAGGTGTACGTGGATGACATCATCTTTGGGTCATCAGATGAAAACATGTGTAAAGAGTTCGAGCAGGTGATGAAGAGTAAGTTCGAAATGAGCGCTATGGGTGAGTTGTCTTACTTTCTGGGATTACAAGTTGAACAGAAGGAGGATGGGATGTTTATTCATCAAACAAAGTATGTGTATGACATTTTGAGTCGGTTCAAAATGAATGATTGCTCTACTTTCAACACACCCATTTGCGAAAATCACAATCTTGGTCCAGATCATGAAAGTACTGAAGATGTTGATCCTACTCAATACAGGGCGATGATTGGTTCTCTGATGTACTTGACTACTTCAAGACCCGACATCATGTTTGTCGTATGCTTGTGTGCTAGATATCAGGCAAATCCAAAAGAGTCACACATGAAAGCAGTGAAGCGTATTCTTCGTTACTTGAAGGGGAAACCTAAACTTGGGTTGTGGTATCCAGCTGATAGTGATATGAATTTTGTTGCTTACACTGACTCAGACTTTGGGGGATGCAAGTCAAACAGAAAGTCTACAACAGGTGGTTGTCAGTTCTTAGGAGGCAGGATTGTGTCTTGGCAATGCAAGAAGCAATCTTGTGTGTCTACATCTACGTGTGAAGCTGAATATATTGCTGCGGGTAGCTGCTGTTCTCAAGTTCTCTGGATACAACAGCAAATGCGCGATTACGGTTTGGATTTCACTCGTACTCCTATTATGATAGAAAATAATGCCACAATTTCAATAACTAATAATCCCGTGAAACACAGTCGTACAAAACATATTGACATACGTCATCATTTTATACGGGATTGTGCTGAAAAACGTCTAATTGAATTACATCGAGTCGACACAGAAGATAACCTGGCATATCTTTATACTAAAGCTTTTGACAGGGCTTGCTTTGAACATTTAGTCGAACTCAACGGGATGAGGAATCCTGAATAACTGGTTTTTCATAAGAATTTTGTAAATAGTTTACTGCTTTTCTTAAAAATCAAAAATTCAAAAACATTGAAAAATCAAAAACATAAAAAAATAGAAAATCAAAAATGAGTTATCACTGTGTGAAAAAGAAGAAATGATAGTACATCAGCAAGTTAGACTGTCACACTGAAACTGAAATTAAATTGTGTAAGTGTGATAGCACTTCATCATATGATGTACCAGTAGGCAAAAAGCATGAAATAATCAACTTACCAATGTGATATAAACCTAAATGAACTGTGTATGAGTGGGGAACACATCAGTGGTGTATGGTTTAATGACCTTAAATCTTGCGTTGATAGATTGCCAAAATCTGAAGTTTTGGGTCTTTATACTGTTATTTCATCTGGGGATATCAGGGTTGTCCCATAAATGAAGAAGCTCTCATAGAGAGTCATTCAAATGTGCAAAATGCATAAATCGTACCAAAAATGGTATTTGTCTTAGCCCACGTTAGATATTTTGGTCTCTTCGCTGTACGGAAGTACTGACCTGTTCACCAATTATCTAAACGATGAAAAATAAAACGGATGAATTCAGTATACTCACCTACTACGATGAATCTTTGTGCATACCTTGATCGCGGGGGTATATCCTGAAGTGGGACACACTAATATTTCAGTATAATAAAATTACCTTAACGTATCATACGGTAATGGTACTTGAAATGTTCATGCATTTTGTTTAAGTGGACAAACATACTTGTAATCGTCTTGGACTGCTTTTCACGAAAAATTATATAAAGAATTATCAAATAGTGTGAAAACAGTTTGATTTTGTTGATATGATCTTCTTGCACATGATTCTCACAAAAAGAAGTATTGTAAATATTTTTGAGTTTAGTTTAGTTTGTTTAGTTGTTTTGAGAAATATCAAAAATTCCAAAAATATTTTCTTTTTAAAAGACCTCCATCTTGAACTGACAAGTTGTTGTTTTTGCATGATAAGATAAAATAGTGGTTTATCTTTAAATGTGAAAAAGAATAATGGTTTTTCGAGATACTTGCTTGTGTTGCTAAACAGATTGATGCAGTTATCAAAATGAAGTGTAGAATACAAGTAAAGTGCAGATTGAGAGTTAAATGAAGATGTGTGAAGATGCATAGTAGGATCCTTCTACTACATTGATGCAGTTATCTTACCGGTGATTCACACAAAAACAGAGTGTTTATTGCTTTTGTTATTTACTTGCTTTCAGAAAAAATAAAAAATCTAAAAATAGTGTCTTTTTCTGTTTAAAATTCTTAACATACGGAAAACTGTTATTCTTGGAGGAATTGTTACTGATAGGGGGAGACGGTGTTGGAAAGTGAGTTCAAAATTTTAAATCATGCGGGTTATAGGGTGTGTGATTAAAAAGGTTTTGCGTGTTGGTGATGAAGTTGAAAATGCTTAATCTGTAATACAGTTTAACTATCTCTTGAATAATAATAATTTATTTAACTTTGTTGAAAAATTCTTATGGTTTCTCGAGATGTTTGTTTTATAGTATACAGGTTGAAGCTGTGTGTTACAGAGAAGTTAAAGTGATGAGTTGCTGAGAAGATGAGAGTTTGATTGGATGCATGGTAGAACCTCCTTTCTATATTGCAGACAAGATTGAAGAGTTTGAAGATTGTTATACATATGCTGAACTGGAGTTTACTCAAACGCTAAAGTTTTTGAAGATTTGGTGATTGGATGCATCAACTTAGGGGGGGTCTGTTGCTGACAGAAGCTATTCAAGCTGAAGCTATCCAAAGACCAAAGACAGTGCAAGACTACATGAAGATTGCAAGACGACTAAAGACAAAGTTGACAAAGTTATTTTATGAAGCTATTGTCAAGGGGGAGTTTGTTGGTGCATGTTTGTGACAACAGCTTAGATTTGGTCTTTGGATATCTTGTAATTAGTTAAACGATAAACGGTTAGCGGGTTTAGCATTGTATTAGTGAGTTGTAATGTTTGGGCTAACCAAACCCAAATAGATTGGGTGTATGGGGGTGAATTGGGCTTACACCGATTCGCAGTCCATGTGGTTTTGACCAAGCCCAAGAAGCAAACCTTGTGTTATATAAACAAGGTTATGCTTTAGGGTTTAGGTTAATCAGCCAAAAACAGTATTTGAGAGAGATTTCGTGAGAGCATAGTAGCTTGGACGAAATTGTGTGGTTAGGGTTTAGATTGATTGTAATTCTTGTGAGATTGATAATCAATAGAAACCCGGTTTGAAAGTGATTTCTGTTTCTACTCATTGTGTGATATTCTGATCAAGAGGATTCCGCACTCTTGATTGGATTGACAATTCTGTGAAGATCCATACACATCAAGGGGACCTACACTGGGTAAGTAGGTATTGGGTTTTCATAACCCATTGGCGGTGGCGGTGGTGCAAAGGTAGCCGGTGTGGTATCGATTTTCGGCACCGTGTGAGAAGGTCCACCCATTTGTGGTTCTTCGGGGATTGGAGGGTAAGTGCTTGAAGCTTGTGGGGAACTGAATCTCGGTCCCCCTCGCACGGACATCCGTGCGTTCCTCCTCCGTCTTGGTGGCTCAGGAGGTGGTTGACGTGGTTATTGAGGTGGTTCCTCAACTGGCAATGGCGGTGGAGTTACCTCCTGGAAGTGCGGTTCCTCCATTGGAGGCTGTGGTGGAGAGTTATGAAAAGAAGGGGTGTATTCCCACTTGTAGCTGTTCCACCTTTTGGCCCATGAATCGGGACCTTGGTATGGCGATCCTGCATCAGAAGAACCGCTGGAAATACTTATGGGATGCGTAGGCGTCCCAGTCGGTGTCATTTCAAGATCTGGATCATCGTCCATATCCATATCTTGTGAAAAGTGGTCCTCGGGTCCAAGTAGGTTATATCCCGGTGGTTCATTAATATAATCATTAGGGTTAAATTGACCCGATGAGTATGAATGGTGGGAATCAGAATGGTGAAATGAATGTGAGTTGAGCGAATGCTGCGAGTGATGTGAGTGGTGAGAGTGATGAGAGTGAAAAGAATACTGGGGCTCGTCTTGTTGAGGCGGCCCAAAAGAAGGGTGATATGAGGGTGATGTACTAAGCGAGACAGATCGCTTCGCGGGTTCTAAAGAACGCCTCCAATCATCATTTGAATCGGAGGTGCTAAATGACGTTGATGGTGTGCGTCTATGTGATGGCGCCGCTTGACTTGACGGTCCTCCTCGCATAGGACCTTTTCCTCGGCCTCTTAGTCTTGGCGGCATTTTGATTAGCAGACCTGTCAAAATCAAGAAAACAACATATAAACGAAAAAAGGAAAATTAAGAATAATCCTAGGTCATTTTCCTAGACTCGGAAGTCTAAGGAATGTGCAATTACGTCATTGAGATTAAATAAAAATGCTAGTGTTTAATTCACTCAATGTTGGCTCTGATACCAACCTGTCACACCTCGATATTTCCATGTATTACCGATGGGCCCGGTGGGGAGTATCGTGACGTAGTTGATATCATCATAGACAATTAACACAATATAGCACAGCGGAAGGCTTGGTAGATAATTACTATTACAATTCATAATGTCCTAGTGTTCGAAATAAAAGAATATACAGACTGGTTATAATAGAGATCCACAGGCGGATCATAAAAACAAATACAAGAAACTAAAATAAACAGACTTCAGGCATCTAAGGATTTGCAAGATCCTCTTATTTGACACCAAGTAGCTCCAGCCTAATTTCGAGAGGTACATGTCACTTAGTCTTTGGAAAATAAGTCAGTTTTCACTGGTAAATACAATTAACCGACTCATTTTGAAAAGAGTTTATGAAAATGGATTTAGGTGCACATGGCACAAAAACAATTATAACTTGGGACAATCTTTAATAAAATATTGTATACAGATTTACATGTTTGTCATACAATTGGGGCCAGTTTGGAAGTCGGTCATGATTAACCGACTCACCACTTATAAAACCCACAAAGGAGTTATCCCCAACATGTGGGTTATTTAATATTTAGCATTTGCATCTGTAAGGTGTATGCCTACACCCCGTGCATAGGTCGTGGCCATTATTAATTTTAATGAGCCGAGGATATCCAGGACACGGTCGTTAACCCCCCAATGTTTATGTTATCAAACAAAACAGATTAAAACGGGTTATGCAGATTTATTAAATCACAATCCGATTAAATGATCTCATACCCGACCAACCCGTAATAATTTACCGTATCCGAAGCCCGTATAGGGAAAATAAGTTAAAAGTATTTACCTGAGCTAGATGTGCAAAGATGCTACTCAGCTGTATAATTCCTAAGACCTTATGCAAATATCTTCTATCGAAGCTACTTAATCTGTATAGAAGGTTTATTAACCTATTAGGATACTAACGGGTCTTTATTTAAGTCAAAGACTTAGACCAGTTAGTTTGAAAGATACCTTACGGTTCGAAACGCTAGATTAAGCGGAGACCGGAATAGAATGTGATTTAGACCCTACAAGTTTAAATACTTGTATAATATGGGTAAACTAAACACATTCTGGATTTTAAAGTTTAAATGACAAGGTTAAACCCATTTCGGCTAATTCATGTAAACTAGTCACATAAACCGAACCGAACGCATAAATGCATAACGGGTAACCTAATGAACCATATACAAGTCCCATATGTTATTATGCTTAAAATATGTTAAGACATCACTAGGATGTTAACATATATGCCCAAAAAGTATTTAAAAATGAATTAAGTCCCGTAAGGGCATTTTGGTCATTTTAAAATTTATAAAAGAGGTTTTAAAGTAAAATGATGTTCTGGTATAAAACATTCAGTAGAAATATTTATTTTATGATGTTATAACAGTATGGTATCATACATATGTGTGGTTTACCATTTATGGACAAACTATGCCCCGAAAGGGTATTTTGGTCATTTCACATATGCTTTTAAGGATATAATTGGAAGTCTTAGTTTATGACTTATGTCTACTGTAAAACTATTAAAATTTATTTATAAATTCAGTAGATAACAAGTCTTGGGTTCTAAATATGGTTTTAAACCATACTATGCACCTAATTAGCGTAAAAATCGATAATTGACGATATTTGTGATGTTTATGTGATTCTGAGATTTTGAGCCTCCTTGGATGTTTAAAATATTTTATTTTTCATATTAAATCAGTAGAAAAAGGTTTGGCATGTTAATCATATGTAAATCACATTTTATTAGAAAAAAGAGCATTATCGTCAATTATGGAATTTATACAAGAACTCTAAGTTATGGTCAGTATATAATCTGACCCAACATTCCAAAAATCCCTAAAAATGATATCATAACAGTAGGTAATGAGTTTTGTGGCAAAATCTATGTTTAATCATGATTTGTATATAAAAGCGTAATTTAATATTTATAAAAGCTAAATTTACGATATCTTGCATAACATCATTTTGAGACCAGAAAATAATGTCAAAACAATTAAGACATGTTTATATATCAGTAACAAAGTTATTTGTATGACCATATACTCAAAAATGTCAATTTTTAACTATATGGGCATAATGGTCAACTAAAAGCATAATAACGGAAACCTGCATATAATTCAGAATATAAAGTGACCAGGTAATATAACCTTAGAGGGTTATACTACAACATTATATGGTCCTAATGAAAGCTTAAAACATAAAAGATTTAAGCTTAATCGGGTCAGAACTGAAAGTCAAAACAAAAGTCAAGCTTTTGCGACTTTCGGTTACGAACCGACCCTAAACTAAGAATTGTCGGGTTGAACATGGTTATACATGTTCTAATAATATTTACCAAGTTATTTGAGTGACAAAACGTGATTTATATCATCTACATTATTAGATTATGTTTTTATTCAAAAATCTAACTAGTTTGACTTTTTAATTAATTCCTTTAACCCGACAATTAACTAAGTAAACGTGATATTTAGGAGGTGCCCTTTTGAGGGATTAACACCTACCTAATTATGATCACGTAGCCATATTCGCCTCGAACAATGGCTAGACCATTTTGGTCTAAACCGAAGGTCAAAGCTGTTTTGCAGCAACTTTGACTTTTCGGTTTTTAAATAACAAAACTGAACTAAAGGAGGCTAAGGACACTTAGAAAGGGTCCTAGCTTTAATCTTTAAACTAGAAGGAGTCTCCTTTGATTAGGAATCCCCACAGAAAGCTCAAGCAAATGAGATAGAGTGAAAATTTGAAGTGAGCAAGGAAGTGAGGCTGATCAAGGCCCTATTTATAGTTGAAGGAGTTGAATTAGGATCATTCCATGTGTTCTAGGAAGGTTTAAGATGTCTCCATGTGTCCTAGAGGTTTTTAAAAACCGTTAACAGGTTGCTGGTATCGAATTCAAGCTGCAAAACAGGTTTGTGTGGGAAGCAAGGCTGCATGCTGGCAGTTGCCAGTTGCTGTTGGAAATTAGTGTCTCCCGCGAGTCGCGACAGGTGTAGGTGATCCTGTCGCGACACGCCTGTGATGTCCAAACCAAGACTTTCATTTTTGTTGTAAAGTTTAGTCCCTACACTTTCCTAACTTCCATTTTTCACATTTCCAGCACTAGGGGCCCATCAATTCCAGTTCCAAATGTTCTTGGGAATAAAATTAAGTACCGTTAAGTTCCGGATTCGTTAAAACGGTCTCCTGGGAGTAGAATTTGTGACGACTGTCAAAATTCCAGGTATCCGTACAACTATTAAACCATGATTAGTGCTTAATGACTGTGCTGAATTACAATTAACTGCTGACTGATTATTGTCATATACATACATGTGCATCATATATTGCTTAATGTCATATCATTATTGCATGAGAACTTTATTTGACTCACATGATGCACGAAACACAGTTAGCACAGTTATCAAACAAATCAGGAAAATGTTGACGAAGTTCAATACATAGACAGACAGTGTACTGAGACACAGAATGAGCCAGAAACTAAGTACCACACTAGTATAGTGTGTAGGAAAGTGAGGATCATAAAACTGCCTTCCTAGTGATAGTTTAAGTGCCAGAAAGTGCCTAAAACTCACATAAACTGCAGAATTCAGCAAAAATCAGCAATTTTCAGCATTTAAACAATCTAATATCATGCAGAAATATTTTTAAATGCTCCTGAATGCTTTCCTAAGTGTCGGGAATCAAAAGTATCACAAAAGGGTACATAAAGCACACTAAACTGCAAAGTTTAGCACTTTAACGAACCAGTTACCAACCGAACAACCAGACACTACCCGAAACACCAAATTTACACTAGAAGCACTGTTTTAACATTACCAAGCTAGTTATGATCCCCGAACATCATAACTCCTCATATAAATATCACCTAACTAGAAACTAACTACAAAATTACAATTTTACCATAAACTAACTTATGTTTAAAAACCTAGTATACTACCCCCCCCCCCCCCACCTATGGACGGCCAACAAGGGCCACATCATCTTGATTTTATTACAATTAAAAACTAGATCATGTTGCATCTTTAGTAACACATTACATAATGGGAAAGTCTTGAAATTGGTTATAAGAACTAACCTAAGTATCTTACCTTCATTTCTACACACACTTAAACACACACAACTCTCTCCTTCCCTCTCCTTGTGCTCTCGGCCGTAACTCAACGCACACACACTCACCATTTTCGATCATCCCTCATACAATCCGAGTATATACATAGGTGTTAGAGGTCATACAAAGGAGCTAGGAACTTACGGAAGTTCAAAGACCTTATTCATTTGCTTTTATCCACTTGTTTTCTTCACTTGATCATCCCTAGCCTTGAGCTTGTGGTAAGAACCTTGATCTTGCTATTTTACTTCTATTTTAAGTGGTTAAAAGATGTTACATAATGTTGATCATGAAGAACACTAAGAATCATAAGAAGTAAACTTGGACATAAGCTTAAAATATGAAGAAATCTTGATGAACATGAGTTTTTATGCTTGATGATTGTTGTTCATACATGTATTTGATGTTGATCATGTGGCTTTGTACGAACACTCTAGCCTTAGACAGAAAACTCAAGGTATAGGAATCCACCCTTCCAGAAAACTCATGTGGCTTTGACGAGATTTTGAAAACTTTGAAGGTTCAAAACCTTATAATGAATCATCTAAGAAAAGATGATTGGTTCTCAAAAACGGATTTGTAAATTGGTGTTCTTGTTTTGGTTGCAACCTAAAGATAGGCGACGGTATTGTTTTAAGACTAAACACAAGATAACTTGTGTTAGGGTCCTAGGAAGGTTATAGTCTAGGTCAAAGCATTACTAATAACCTAATTCCCTATAACCATTGGCTCTGATACCAACTTTTATGTCACACCCCGACCGCGTAAAACAACAAATCGCAGCGGAAACGTCGGGGAGTGTTCTAACAGAATCATTATTTCACAACCATGGATTAAATAGCTATGTTTTATTGAATTATTAAACTCATTGTTTTATTACAAATTAGATAACTACAAATAATTGTCTTCCAAGTTTTAAAGTCGCTAAGGCACGAGTCCATCCTATGTGTAGCATGCATCAACAATCATCACGTAGTAGCACCTGAAACATATGTGAAAATAGGTACGTCAGCATAAAAATGCCTGTGAGTAACATAGGTTTTGTGAATTAGATTCATGGCTTTGGATAGTACAAGAAAAGGTTTTGCGTTTATAAAAATAGCCATGAATCCTTGTAAAAAGTTTGGTTTCGAAAACACATTTCTTTGATAGAAAGGTTTGTAGTATATGTAGAAATATACTTTGGTTTTGAAAAGATCAGATAAATAGTATATCAAAGTATACTTTAGTTTTGAAATAGTTAAATAGATAGTATATAAGAATATACTTTAATTTCGGAAATAATAGATTCGGTTGTATATCACAAGTATACTTTGGTTCATGAAATGAAAAACATAAGTAGTATAATACATTATACTTTGGTTTTGTAAATAACATATCAACTTATGCTTTGGTAGTATATTAAAATATACTTTAGTTCGAGAAATAACAGAGTCGGTAGTATATCAAATTATACTTTAGTAAAAATTTATCACGTTGGTAGTATGTCGGAACATACCTAAATCGTGGTTTGGTAATATATCAAACTATATTTTAGTAAACAATAGCATATCAAATTATGCTTTAGCAAACAGTATCACGTTGGTAGTATATCGAAATATACCATAAATCGCGATTTAGCAATACATTCAAACGTTAGTGCATCAAACTACACTTTAGAGACTATAGAAATACCACAAAGGCAAATTCTATTTGGTTAAAATTTGCTTTCTGACATTCCATACAACAGGAATGGGGTGTCTAGTCCTATAGCGCTATATCGTACTACCAATCGGCTTGATCATTGTTAATGATGTATAAATAACAGTATAAATGAACAATTAGTTCTAACAAACTTTGGAAATCAGTGTTTAAATCATGGATAATAGTTCAATTTGTCAAAAGATAGTACTATGCATGTGTATCATATAGTCGAAATCATGAAAATAATGAATAGGCACATATGTTTCACCCCAAAACATTTGAAAACGTAAAAGAGGGGACTATGTACTCACTTAAGATTGTAAGTATCCTCGATTAAGTGTCCTAACAAAGCTCGGAAATCAAGGAATCAAGTGGCACCTAGTATGGAATCACTATATTAAACAATCGGTATCTAAATCGAAAGATCGGGTAGGATGAGGTCTCATAAACCAAATGAGTATTGGAACTCATGTGATATGGTTTAACAAAGCCTACATTGTAAATCGGAACCTATCCTAAGTGCTTACGACCCGTTACGACCCATTAAGGTAGCTTACGCTACTTTAACGCGTCACTCGCGTGAATGCACGTTCGAGATGCCAAACTAGTCCTATGACAAGTATTATATGCCCTAACATGTTTAAATATGTTGCATAATCAGTTTAAGTGACAAAAATTAAGTTACATATACTTAAACACAAATTATGCATGAAAAGGGCATTTTGGTCATTTTCCTAAGGCATATAAACTACATATCATACAACTAATTAAACTAAGTGACCATAAGGTATAACCTCGGAAGGTTATTTCCTATACAACTATGGTCACGTAATATGTTTGGTCGGATCCTAATGATCGATCAAACGGGTCGGGTTCGAAAGTCTAAGCGGTTGTCAAGACCGCTTGACTTTCGACCCTAAACAAGCACTAGACTAAAAGTGACGAGTTAAACATGTTAAAACATGTTTAAGTAAGTTAGAAAACAGGTTTGATTCAAAACAAAGTGTTTTGATACCCGAAAATAGTTTCGTTTCAAAATACGCATAAACACGTATTTTGACCGAAACTTTGACTCGTCACTTCGACTAATCAACGTGGTAATCAGTAGGTATAGTCACAAGGGATTATAACCATCATGATTACGCTCATGCTGCAAAGTTCAAACGAACTTTGTGTTGACCAATTGATGGTCAAAGCAGAAAGTCAAACACTGTTTGACTTTAATGCTTGAAATACATAAACAAGCATGAAGGAGACTTACAAAAGGTCCAAGCCTTGAAGATTTGAACTCAAAATACTCAGGTATGAAGCTTCACAAGGGAGAGCTTCAACTTAGAGCAAAATTGAGAGCAAATGTGTGAAGAATGCAAATGAATCAAGTGGGTATTTATAGAAAGTATGGATCAAGGATATCATTCCAAGTGTTTAGAAGATGAAATCTTGAACCTACATGTGTGGAACATGGTTTCTAATACCAAGGGAACTTGAAAACCAGCTCCATGTATTGCAAAAGTTGCATAAAAGACCCTAGAAATCAAGCTGGTTGCTGAAAAATGGAAAATATGCCCAGGTAGGGCCGTCGCGTGCCACCACACCACCACCATGTAGCTGTGGCGTGACGCCACCCCCTCCTATATGCAGGAACTTTCAAAAAAATGGCAGAAATGGTCCCTGCAGTATGTTTAAGCCATTTTTGACGCGTTTAAACCCCGTTAACCCATTTTCAAGGCTCAATAATGAATTTTAAGTATAGGAGACATGAAATATGCTTGAAAATATCACGGATGTCGGTTCGTTTGGTCGTACGATCACGTTGTTCGGTTAATTACGACGAAACTCGAACGAGCGCGAAAAACAATCCAAATTGCGCGACGAATGAAATTTTAGCATTCCAAACATTAACATAAAATATTTTAATGATTACAAATATTTTTGGATGTCCGGATATGTTCAGAACTTAAGATATGCGCGAAAATGCAAACTTATGCACTTTTTGACGCTTTTAGTCCCTGTTTGATCAAAAAGTTTATTTTAGCATACCGAACCCCTCAGAGCCTATTTCTAAGCTATGTAAAGGATATTTAAGGTATGTTTAGCTTATGATCAAGTTCCGGAATGTTCGTTACTATACAAATTGGCATAGTTTCGCAGTTTGACGCAATTAGTCCCTACGATTGAATAAACTTGTTTTCGACACACCAAGCCCTCCAAAACTTATTTCTAAGTTATGTAAAGGTTATTTAAGGTATGTTAAGCCTATATCACTATTCCGGGGTGTTTGTTGCATTAAACTGATTACATTTACGCATCAGTTCGCGTATAACCTTCCAGAAAGCGATTTAAAGCTCGAAATCGAACAAGAATTGATATGTGCAAATGATACACATATTTATACAAATCCCAAGAATGAAATACAAGATTTCATTGGATTTTTATTTGTCTGATGGTCGTAGTGACACAGGTGTCACAGTCTCCCCTACTTTCATAAATTTCATCCCAAAATTTAAATTTTAGAGGAAACCTGTGAAGACAACTGTGATTGTTTCGCTTTCGAATGAATCCTTCGTACCCTAAGTGAAACTCTGGGCTACGTTTGGATTTTTAGCGAATTTGTTAATTATCAAAGTGTTGTCATTGTTGTAACAAAAGCATGGAGCTTTGAACAACGGATAGGAGAATGTTTCCTATGAAGACCATTATAGGAAACTTGTGTGTGCTCGAAATCAGAGTCTGAGAGTATAAGATAAAATAACATTGGTCAAGGTCCAGGACTTCTAGTAACTTAAATAACGCTACGTTTGTAATGTAATAAGTAACACTTATATATAGGAAGTACCAGCGGCGTATCCACCATGCCCTTTTTACATTATTCCCGTCTCGTTATTCTTATCACTATAGGTCTTAACACATGACAAAACTTGTTGTGGTTTCTGTGCACTGAATTCCATAATTATGTATACATCCATAATTATATAATTCCTTGCACACTCCTCACAGTTCATTTCATAATGCGTAGGGGAAAAATCAATCGGACAAACATGTAATGACTTGACTAGACCACCAAAGGATCTTTTTAACTAGATCAACGTACGATCTTTTTAACTAGATCAACACATGATCTTCTTAATTAGACCGTCGTACGATCTCTTTAAATAGACCACTTAAGGGATCTTTGTAACTTTGAATCAAATAATCGTTTTTGAAATAGCACTTTGGAATCCAAGGTTCTTACTATTTGCATAGAAAAGCCCCTTAAGGAATTTAAGATAGTACTTTGAGTATTCTTCTGAGAATCTAACATATGGAAATACGGAAGATTCTATCAGGACTTCGATAGCGAGCTTTAGAATTACACATAATCACATAATCGCGTATTCGTTAATTTAGTTATTAGCTCCTTTATTAATTTGAATCAAATGCATTTAAAGTACACCAGAAATCCAATCACGGACTTCAATTGATACTTTTTAACATCCCAAATAGTCTAACTATGAAGATACGAAGATCTTATAAGGATTTGGTTTGGTCTTTGTCGTATCGTATCATTCGTATTAAGTACACAAGGAATCCAGTTAAGGATTCATGAAAGTACCTTTACGTATCAAATCAAGGATTTGAAATGGTATTTCAAGTATCTGTTTAAGAATTTGTAACTTGTACCTTTTACTTTGTTTCTAAAAAGAAACGAGTACTTAGGATTTTCGGGGAGATCACAAGTGATCATAAAATGAAAAAATCATACGAGTAGTTTGTTTTGTAAGGAACACAGTTCCTTGGTGTCGGCATCGTAGGGGTATGTCAGACATACACACAATCGTATCAGTTTCGTAAAATAAAATTGGAACAACAAATTTTATTTATATAACAGCTGAATTGTTTCAAACGTCAAAAGATAACAAACAAGGAAATACAAAAGTCTAATTGTTCACTGCTGCATTGTCGTTTGTGTTTGCCTCGTTTATGTTAAACACTCGTCCACGCGCTGTATTTACGTTAACAAGTCTTGGGCGATTGTTTCGGTAGTGAGTAAGATCACCACAGTTATAGCACGACCCAGGTGGAAACTGTGCTTGAGCAGCAGCAGGATTTGCAGCAGCTAGGTTTTGGTTAGCATAACGGTAGGTATTGACCAAATGTCCCAATCGACCACAGTGGGTACATTTATGACACTGTGTTTGCTCCAGATGATGATGGTTGCATTTTTTGCACAAAGGTGCAGTACCAACATAGTTTTTCCTTGTACGAGGTTGTGCTGGCTGGTTTTGTTGATGCACAATGTCTAAAGCCTGCGTCTTTGTAATGTTAGTTTAATGTATAGGGTCCAGATAGGTTATTTTGTATTAGTACAAGGGGTTAAAGTGTAATTTTATGACTTTCAAGTTTGAGGTCCGCTTATATGGCATGTGTTCACATAAGCGAACCAGCATGATAGTCTGGATCGCTCATATGGACATGTCATATGAGCGGACCAGGTTTCCTATAAATACCCCTGATGTGTTCTTCATTTGTAACGATTTCTGGAACTCCAAGTCGAATTGCTGTCCGTACGGCAAACATTATCAAGTGAAGAAAAAGTGTTTTAAGTGTGATTCTTCTGTTTCTACTCATTTCTGTTACGTTTTTCTTTGTATCATGCTGAAAATGTGTTTCCGCCACATTTTCAGTAAGCACTAGCTCTGATTGACTCACTCGAGAGGTCAATACTGATCCTACAGGTTTGGTGCAACCTGATTGTTCTGAGCAACTACAGCGAAGTTTTGTGAAGCCTTACGCTTTTTTGACTTTTTGGAGGACTCAGTTTGTTTTTCCTTTGGTTTTTCTTGTGTAGACTTGTCAGATGGTTTCGGGTCGCCCTTTCGGAAAAGCTTACCTTTCCTGATCTGGGATTCAATCAGGGTAGCAGATAGTTCAATGGCCTGTCTGACGGTAGTAGGGTTGCTACCAGTAACGATATCCTAAACTAGGTCAGGAAGACCATCAATGTACTTTTCAATCTCCTTATCCAAAGGCATAACTATGGTAGGACATAACAGGCCCAGTTCCTCATAACGGTCAGCGTAGGCTCGATGTTCACCGCTGTCTTGCTTTAGATCGTCAAATTCCATTTCCAACGCCCTGAGTTCATGACGAGGGCAGAACTCCTTCATAATTAGAGCTCAAAGCTCTTCCCAAGTTTGTGCCAATGCCACATCGGCACCCCTATCCCTCATTACACCGTTCCACCATGTAAGTGATCTTTTCTGGAATACGCTCGATGCAAATTCAACCTTTCATTCGTTTGGGCATTGAACATGACGAAACGTGCTTTCGAGACTCTCAAACCTTTGTAGGAGCCCAGTGGCCCCTTCAGACCCAGTAAATGTGAGTGGCTTAGCTGAATTGAATGTCTTATTGTTGCACGGAGCATTGTTGTTGTTGTTTGCTTGGTTTACTTGGGTTATCAGGTTTGGGAGTACAGCGGCGATTTGCTGAGTGATAATAGCTACGAGTTCGGCGTTATTTTGAGGTTGTGCATCTCGTCGAGGAGGCATATTCTAAAAGAGCAAAGAACATGAAAAGGAAACAAGTGAGATGATATCGGATAGTAACAATTGAATACTTAAAAGAATATCGATAAAGCATGAATATTGTGATCATTTGTTCGTTACCTAAAACAAACAAATGACACTGTGACTAATCAAAATAAATGGTTCATGCTAATGTATCGCGAAGACATGCTTTAGCCTATAAGTGGACACTCACCCCAAGAGTTCCCAGGTAAGAGTGACTGGTCCGATTATGTGAATTTGTACGAACACTCTAGCCTCAGACAGAAAACTCGAGGTACAGGAATCCACCCTTCCAGATTGCACGTGTTCACATTATCTAGACCCAAACTTTGATGACACCCCCTCCTATATGCAGAAACTTTCAAAAAATGGCATAAATGGTCCCTGCAGCATGTTTAAGCCATTTTCGACGCGTTTAAACCCTGTTAACCCATTTTCAAGGCTCAATAATGAAGTTTAATTATAGGAGACATGAAATATGCTTGAAAATATCACGGATGTCGTTTCGTTTGGTCGTACGATCACATTGTTCGGTTAATTACGACGAAACTCGAACGAGCGCGAAAAACGATCTAAATTGCGCGACGAATGAAATTTTAGCATTCCAAACATTAACATAAAATATTTTAATGATTAAAAAATTTTTGGATGTCCGGATATGTTCAGAACGTAAGATATGTGCGAAAATGCAAACTTATGCACTTTTTTACGCTTTTAGTCCCTGTTTGATCAAAAAGTTTATTTTAGCACACCGAACCCCTCAGAGCCTATTTCTAAGCTATGTAAAGGATATTTAAGGTATGTTTAGCTTATGATCAAGTTCTGGAATGTTCATTACTATACAAATTGGCATAGTTTCACAGTTTGACGCAATTAGTCCCTACGATCGAATAAACTTGTTTTCGACACACCAAACTGTCCAAAACTTATTTCTAAGTTATATAAAGGTTATTTAAGGTATGTTAAGCTTATATCACTATTCCGGGGTGTTTGTTGCGTTAAACTGATTACATTTACGCATCAGTTCGTGTATAACCTTCCAGAAAGCGATTTAAAGCTCGAAATCGAACAAGAATTGATATGTGCAAATGATACATATATTTATACAAATCCCAAGAATGAAATACAAGATTTCATTGGATTTGTATTTGTATGATGGTCGTAGTGACACAAGTGTCACAGAACTGTAACATAACCCATAACCTTCCATTTACTATTATTGCCAAAAGATATATTACCCCCTCCATGAGTTTTGAAGTCTTTGAGTAGGGCTCTACATCCAGTCATGTGCCTGGAGCCTCCACTATCTACACACCAAAGCCTATTTAAGCATGCAGAAGCTCCCTGCACATCAAGTAAATAATTAGTTCAGGAGGGTCTCTAAAGCCAATATGGCTTTGGATGGGGTCTTAACAGTGTCTGAGTTTAGTTCAGGAAGATGGACAGTGGTTAGATCAGGGGTTTGAGCAACTTTTGAAGCTTGTTTCTCTAACCACTGTTGGGGGCCATTTCCTATCAACTGTTGATTACCAAAGGGATGCCTGTTCACTCTTGGTTTAGAAGGCCTTTTGTAGGCCTCATAAACATGTGGGACCCTAGGGTATGGTGGTTGGCCTTTACCTCTTTGATATTGGTTGGCAGGGGGTGCATCTGTCACTTGAACCTCTCTTTTAACAGAGTTTTGGTTCAGCTGTTTTGTAACAGTTGTTTTGACAGGCACAAAAGGTGGTTGTTTCTTGACTTGAAAACTTGAAGAACTCATGAATGTTTTTGAAGTGTATTCATCCTTTTTGACATCAAAGGTTTTAAGATACACACATTCTTGAGTGAGATGGTTGGTTTTACCATAGATGGTGCAGCTTTTTGAAAGCACAATTGTACTGGTTTTGTTAAGGTCATGGGCTTTTAAATGAAAACAATCTTTTGTCAAATGATTTTTCTTTTCACAGAAGTCACAAAACAAGTTTTTAATCTTTTCTCTTTTCTTCTTCTTTTCAGACTCCTTTGCAACAGAGTTTTGAACCACTGTTGGGATGTCCTTAAGAGAAATGACCTTGGTCTTTGGAGCTTTGACACCATCCACAGTGGTGAAATCCATGGGTTTGAAATTTTCAAGGATGTCACACTCATCAGATCAAGTGGGTTTAAATTGGTATTTCCTGAATTTCCTCAAAAGTTGAGGAGTCCACTGATCTTTCAAGAGTGATTTTGTTGCCATTTTTATCAGTTATTTTAACTTCTTGACCATCCTTGTTGGTGGGTCTGATTTCAACAGATCCAGATTCATTTGCAGCAGTGTTTTCAACTTGGTCATGTTTTCTAAAACCTACACCAAATTTTACATTGCTTTTGATCTGTTTTTCAAGCATGACTTCATAACCTTTGCAAGATTCCACCCATTTTTCACATGTGATCTGGGTGGATTCCAACTCCTTTTTGCAGGCATGATATTTTTCTATCATGTCTTGAAGTTGAGTCTTGGTTATGCTATGCTCCTGTTTGAGGCTGCAAATTTCATTTTCTTTTTCTGACAATTTGATTTTAAATTTTTTTAAAGATTTTTCAAATTGTACTTCATCATTTAACACTTTATCTCCAAAGTTTTTCATTCACCTCCTTAATGTTTGCAAATGCTATGATGCATTTGTCTGAACAAAGGTTTTTAAGAACCTAGGGTGATACCTTAGTTACAGCCATCATGGCACAATCACAGACATGTTCACTTTCCTCTGACTTTTTCTCTTCTTTTTCATCTTGCTTCTTCTCTTATTCTTCAGCAGACCAGGGGTCAGACAGTGGTTCCAACAGGGGTTCGGAATTTTGTTCCAATAGTTGTTCACCCACAACAGCAGTAACCACTGCTTCAGCAATTGTATCCATTGTTTCTTCATTTGTTTCTCCTTCCTCAGTTTCCAGCCCTTCTTGGATAGACTCTAATGCTACAAAACAGAAATTATCATTAGAAACATCATTTTTAGCATATAGAGCAAAATTTTCATCACCTAATTCATCAGGCAAGCTACTCCAATCAACAAAGCCTTGGGTGAAAAAGCTTTGCTGATCTGGTTGAGCAGTTGTTTGGGTAGCTTGTTGAGGTGCACCTTGTTGCACCTGAACCTGAGGAATTGGGTCCTGGACATACTGTATTTGAGGAGCAGGGGTTTGGACATAATGCACTGGAACAGGTGTTGCAGGGTGTGCATAGTGAGCAGTGTTTACATGAGTAGTAGGGGTACTTTGGTAATAATGCACAGTGTTTTGTGAACTTTGAGGTCTAGGGCTAGGATGTGTTATGATTTGTCCACTATTTTGTGACCTACACTCTCTAGCAAAGTGTCCTAACCTGTTACACTTGTAGCATTTTATCTTTGATTTATCTGACCCTACTTTTAGATTCCCATGTAACCCTGGAAATTTTCTCCATGTTCTCTTATAGAATTTGTTGGTCCTAACACTCAGCAGTGCAAGTTGATGCAAGATGTCCATCTCCTCTAAATCAGTTGGATCAAAATGCTGAAGATCATTGAGTTCAAAAGAGAGATTGTCAGAAATCTGGTTTTCACTACTAGCTGTGAAGGCATAGTTAGTTGAGTAAGAATCAGAGTTATTAAAGGTTCCACCAGCAGTTATGTCAATGTAATGATCATAACTCTGATCATTACTACTACCAGATTCCTCTTGACCTAGAAGTGCTGTGCTACCAAAAGTGTAGTCACCAGCAACCTTCCCTTACTCTTGTAACTTCGTTTTCTGGTTCAACTCCCTCTCATATGTGAGGAGTCTACCATGAAGTTGAGTCAGTGTTAGATCTTTGGACCCAACTGAATTTCTGGTTACAAAAGCAATTGTGTCCCATTTTTCAGGAAGTGACCTTAGAAACCTACTTTAGAGTTGATTTAGCAAATTCAACATTAACAAGTTTCAGTTCACTTATGAGACACCTAAAACGTTCAAACTGTTGTGTTAGTGATTCACACTTAATGTGACAAAAGGTTTCATACTGTTGATTCAAAACTTCCCTATTGTTTTCAATTACTTCTTCAGTACCACCAAACTATTCCTTAAGTGCATCCCACAATTCCTTGGCACTGTTACAGTGTAACAGCCTAGCATAAATTTCATTTGGGAGTGCAGATGCAACGATGCTTAATGCCTTGGCATCCAGTTCAATTTTCTGAAAGTCCTGGTCTGTATAGTTTTCAATTTTCTTAGGTACCGTGACTTTTAGATCCTCGGCACCATTGGAACATGTGGTCCAAAGACAACTGATCGCCAACACCCTGTGTTTTGTTGAGCTAAGATGTGACCCATCCTACGCTGCCAGATATTATACTCAGATCTGACCAGCATAGGTGGTTTGAAGAGTGAACCCGTGTTCATTGTGATATCCTGTGATTGTGACGTCATTCTGGTTGTTTTACAGGCACTGATTAATCAACTTTTGTACGTGATTAAACCTTACTTTGTTTTTCAACAAAAACCGAACAATCGAAAGTATCAACGAAATTGAGCTGAACTTTTACGTCAAAATGATTGTTAGATCAAATTTGACTGTCCAAGCTCTGATGCCAATTGTTAGGATCTGAGTTTCTTTTGATTATGTTTGTTTAATTAGAAAGGAGATAAAACAGAGATGTATTGCATCATAATTAAATGGAATAAACTTTCAACACACAATCAATGGAAGAATAAGTTTCAGCAAACATGTTTGACATATAATCGAATGATTGTATTTATTACAATGATCAACTATAATGCATGCATGCACATAATCTTCCCCTCAGCCTGAGCTCACTTGATTGTTCGTACATAATGACTTGGTGATGAAGCGAGCTAATAGAACAGTACAGGGTACTGTTCTATTTATAGTACAGAACAACCACTGAGCATCTTTGGCTGATGTCACCATGAAAGTGACATCTAACCTCGTAACAACCTACAACCACTGACTATTACAACCACTGATAACTAAACAACTGATTACAAGTATAATACAAAGAGTAAAGTAAACTACTGATTCTTCATTCCACTGTTATAGCTCCAGCAGTGCTTTGGGTCTTCAGCAGTACTAGAGACATATCAGTTGATTGAGCATCAGTGCTTTGTCTTCAACAGTCTTTAGGGATCAGCAGTTGTTAGAAAGATCAGTACTTGAGGTCATCAGATGTTAGGGCCACTTTCAAGGGGAAAGATCTGTTACAAACAACAACTTATTATGAATCCACTGTTCTGAACCAGTTTTGGCTTTTTCAACTGTTCCTTTGTAGGGTTTAATCCCAACAGTTTTTGTTGTTTTTTAAGAAAAAAATGTAATGAGTATTTGGGGGGGAGGGGTAAGGTGCCCCTCTAAAATTAAGTAGTTTGAGTACTTTGTATTGTTTTGAGCTGACAAAATTCAATTGGATAATTCGATTAAGCACTTGGGATAAATAGGTAAGATGCCCCGAGAACGTCGAGTTTTCAAGTCACGTAATGATAAATATAATCAGAACCAGGCCCTATAATAACCTATCAGTTCGGTTCAGAACTGTATGAAACAGTTCTCATGTAAACGGTTCTTGTCCAAACCAATACATTCAAAGTTCAAACCATTGAAAGTAAAAGTAGTGACAATAACGATTAGAGTTAGATCATTTCCAGCATCATAGTTGGATAGCATACCTGTAGGGTGTTGATGTTCGAAGCTGGTTAGCGTTTAGGGTTAAGCCTGAGAGATGAAGATGAATTGGAAGATGATGATTAAGAGTGTGCACGGTCCAGTTCGGTTTGGTTATTAGCCTTAATCAAAACAATACCCGAAGTCATTGGTTAATCTATTTTATTAAGCATACAGTTTTCTTTTAATTGGTTCGGTCTATTCGGTTAATTTGTCGGTTTTCAGTCTAGTTAATATTGGTTAATAACCAAAACCAAACTTAGACTAGATTTTTTATTAGAAATACATGAAATGGATGTATAAATACATGAAATAAAGGTATAAATATGTGAAATGGAGGCATAAATACATGAAATGGAGGCATAAAACATGACATACGTGAATTGAAAGTATGAAATATAGAGAGTTAAATGTCATTTTAGTCCCTGTGGTATAGGTTATTTTTCCAGTTTAGTCCAAATATTTCATTTTTAGCATGTGGGTCCGAAAGATTTCACCATTGCCATTTTAGTCCACTGGGTTAACTTCATTCGTTTTTTCTATCAACGAGAAGGAAATATGGTCATTTTATATAGCCGAATTGCCATTCTAGTTAACAGAATTACATATAGAATGACCGAATTGTCCTTCTCGTTAACAGAAATAATGGATGAAGTTAACGCAGTGGACTAAAATGGCAACGGTGAAACTTTTTTAGACCCACAGGGAAAAAATGAAACCTTTGGACTAAACTGGTGTTTTGGTCAAAAATTACCGAAGCAATTAAGTGATCAAATTAGTGTTGTGAGGTAGTGTGCTAGCAATACTCGTGGAAAATATATTGGTTTGTTAGTTTGCAAAAACAGTTTTCAGGATATAGCTCGGGATACCAAACTATATCAACAATCAAACAATGAGCAAAAAATGTAAAGGTTGACACGAGATATACGAGGAAAGCCCTTAATCAATCTAGATCTCCGGTATAAAACCTCGGGAGTTGACAATCGTCGCTGCCTTTTTCTTCTTATTACTTCAAAATTCAGGATACAGTGTAGGATATTGTACGGATCAGCTAAGTGTTACAATGAACTTTGAGTGTAAGTGTTGGTGAATGTGATTACGAATTATTGTAGTTGCTAAAAGAGTGAGAAAGTAAGCGAGGTTGTGTGTGTTTCTATCGATCTGTACACTCCTATTTATACTAAACAGAAATAACAATCTATCCTATAATCTTGGGGAACTTTGAATATTCCCTTTTGACCGTTATAGTCCTTTTCTTCAGGCTTCCAACGTCTTTCTTCGAACTGCCATGACCGAGTCTTCAGGAAGACCAAGCTTTGTGAACGTTATAGGCCTGCAGCCACAACCTGCACGTGATTAATTAGTAACTATCAGGATACTCCATCAGGATGTTACCAATATCCTGATCCGGTATCCTGGTCATAATCAGAAACAACAAAGTCAAGATATAATCCAGGATATGAGTTCAGAAAACCACCCATAACAATTGTCCCCAAAATATATCTGTTAGAATCCCTGAATTCAAATGGATATATTTTAAACTTATCACGTTAACCGAGGCAATTAATATGACGAGACGGTTGAAATGACTAGCTGCAACTTCCTAAGCGAATTTTACTCATTACCCCCCTATCTCAAGCCTATAACTTCTCCATTTTGTTTGAGACTCATCATCTTAACTCCGGAATTCTCAAGTATCATCTTTCTCCTTTCTCCTTTTCTTCCTGTTATACTTTCCATTCCTCCATGGCTAGTCGGACACGATCGCATACAGCTAATTCCATTCCGACCTTCGAGGAACAAAACCTTCTCAAAGAACCCAAGAAAGAGGTTTGCTCTTTCTACAATGCTGATATCGCCGCTCTGAAATCCTCCAGTGCTTTTCCTGTCGGAGCGATAAGTCGACTGTTCAACTGGAACCTCCGGTTAGATGTGTCTTCCGTCAAATGGATTTGTTTCTTGTCTTACCCCTTCTCCATAGGGCTTCAATATCATTTTTCTGACTTTATCATGCGGTTTTTTCATCTTACCGGTCTCAGTTTCGCCCAGACCATGCCCATGGTGTGGCGAGTCTTGGTGGTACTGGATCGGATCAAGACCGATCACATTCCTGATCTCTGTATCGAGGATCTCCCCATCGCTTATCATTTACGGTCTCATGGTTCTAGCCGATTCCTTCTCTTTTCAACTTCCAAATATGCCCTCATCCTCAAAGAGACTAAAAATGAGGATGAGTGGAGGCGAAAGTTCTTTTTTGTAAAAAGGGATTCTATTGACAAGGGTGTTGACTTTCCGGTGAAATGGTTGACCTCCAGTAGGATTTAGGGTTTTAGGAGTATCTTCAAATGTATCATGAGACTGTATCCTGGACTGACATCCTCATTTCTTATGCAGCAAACTTTAAGGAATTAGCTCCTCCCAGCGCAGAATCGAAACAGAGAATCAAGGCCATTTACCGGCTTCCCGAGAGTGAAAGAACCTTTTCAACGTCCTTTATAAGTTCAAGCCAAAAAACCAGCTCCGAAATGTCTGGTAAAGATATCTGTTCTGCACATGCTTAAATTAATTATGATATTAAGATATCTAATAAGTTTAGAAATTTTTTCCTTTGTGTAGCACTGCCAAGATCCCTAAAGTCTTCGATCTCAAAGAGTTAGACAGCTATTCCGGCCCTAGTACTGTAAATAGAGAACCAAGCCCTAAAACAGTCACTTCAACCAAGCCTGCCAGCTCCAAGGCCATTGCCGTCCCTAAGCCTTCTACCGCCACAAAGCCACGTGGTTCCAGCTCCCGTAAGAGGAAAGAATCAGATTCCCCTGCTACTTCTGATGTGTTCCCATACGAGAACCACGGGTTCTTGAATCCAGTAGATTCATGACCAGCTTCCTTAACCAGGTAAGTATCCTCATCCCGTATCCTGCACATATATGCTGATTATGTATATTAAGTATATGTTGATACCTGTACCTTTGATTGTAGGGTCTTGAACGTTTAATGCACTTATACGAGGATTCTTGCAGGCTGAACAAGATGCTGGAGGCCAAGCTGAAGAAGGCCGAAGCCACCATTGCGGACTAGGGAGCGATCACCGCCGCCAAGTCACAACACTATGAGGATAAATACAAAGCAGTGGACTCAGGAGGCCCATACTGCCATCAACAAGGCCAACCAGGACGCTCAGCTCAAGCTGGATGCTGCTCAACTTCAACACGAACAGGATATGAACTCCTACCGAGAGGGCCTCAAAGGATCCGTCGTAATTTCCCTCCTTCAAGCCAGGCTAAAAATGGCTTACGAAGCCAGATCCCTGGGCTTTGAATGCCCTTCTTGGAATGTCAATGCTTGGGAGGCGAAATTGAAGAATCTTGGTGGTAATCCTATAGAACATCCTGCTAAACCAGTGGTTGAAGAGTCCTCCAAAGCGGCTGAAGTGGCGGTCGATGCTGGTGGTGATGCCGAGAAGGATGTTGGGGCTGATCCTGAACCGGGTGCTGGCGATGAAGCGATGGTTGAAGAAGGTGTTGCCCCTTGAAGGCAGCGAAGTGGGCGATGATGGATGTTGATGCCTAGGCCGGAGCTCACTTTTTAAATTTGATGGTTTGTGGTTGTTAAACAATTTACCTTTCTTTGTGTTGAACAATTTTATTTTCCTACACTTAAACAATATGATGGCCAAAGGTGGAGGGATCCTGAGTTTCAGGTTGAAGCCCTTGGTCATCAACCGTCAGTATGCTTTTTTGAACAATCAACAGTTGAAGTTGGAGGGATCCTGAGTTTCAGGACGAAGCCTTCAACTGTTTTAGGTAAATATGTTAAGAACTTGTTTTACTTTTGGTGGATGGGTCTAGGTTTGAGATGAAACCAATAGTACAACCTTTTGCTATGTTAATAAACTAACCTTTCTAGCCTTATCTCTTGTTATTTATATTTTCCTTTGAAAATTGCATTGTATGTGTTTAATTTGATTTTCCATAAATAGTTTTTTCCTTTATTTTCAATACTATATTTCAAATATTCTGACCAAATATCTTGGTCAGCATACTGCTATTGTGTTTAGTACCTTATCAGAAATGTTCCATTAAAACTTTGTCAAACATATTTCCAAAAATTTAAGTCATTTAGATAAGGCTTTTAAAAGATAAAAAAGAGACTATACCAGAAATATTCAGAGAATAGATTCCAACTTCCAACTTTTGAACCTCTTGCAACCTTTCCAACAGGGATGTCCCCTGTCCAGAATACTTAGCAAATCGAGTTCAAATTTCATCCTTTGGACCGTTTACAATGTATCAAGACGGATGTCCCCTGTGTATTAGTGCAGAGCATACTTGAGTACCTAGCAACTTTTTGACATACACAAGAATGTGTGTAAACAAAATCATAACTGATGTCACATTTGTAAGCAACTTTAGTATTACAGGGGATAAACCCTAAATATCCTGGAGATAAATCCTTAATATCCTGGGGATAAACCCACATTTTCTTGCGCTACATGCGGGAGTGTATAAACTCCAAGACTTAGAAAGGTTAATACCTTTAAACCTTAGAGAGTATGAAAATACCCTTTCGTGAGAGAGGGTGATCAATCCTAATATACCTTAAGGATCCAGGACATAGCCAATAATAACGAAATTGTCAGCCACTTTTACATGAACTGGTCCTGCTATCTTGAACTATTCCTGGATAACTTGCGCTCCATGCGGGGTGTTTAAACCCAATTCGAGAGAAAGGTGAATACCTTTAAACCTTTGAAGGGATAAGGATCCCTTAAACGTGAGAGAGGGGGCCAATCCTCTAATCTTTCGATTTATCTTGAGTGTATATCCTGGAATAACATCCTGAAGCATATTCTACAAAACACCGTTAAACTAAGGTGGGTGTTAGCTTGGCTAACACCCCTCCGATGCTTAAGTCAGTATTGGGTTTTAAAGAATAAGAAATTAAATAAACATATTAAAAAGAATTAGAATCCATACCATCCTGAGTTAGAAATTAAATTCTAAACTCACTTGAAATAAGCTTTGAGATGTATAGCATTCTAGGATCTTGGTAACATATCCCCCTCCATATTCTTGAGTCGGTATGCTCCTTTCCCAGACTCTGATTCAATTTCATAGGGTCCTTCCCATTTTGGGGCTAATTTTCCATCGGCAGGGTTGGTCATATTCTGAAAATCTTTTCTCAACACCCAATCTCCAACTTGAAACCTTCTAGTCCTCAAATTCTTGTTATATGATTTGGATATCCTATGTTGATATGCTGCCATCCTTAGCTTTGCTGCATCCCTTGTTTCATCAATAGTATCCAATTCTTGACATAAAGCTTTAGGATTCGTCTCAGGATCCCGGAGGCTCGATCTTGCTGTAGGTATCACCATCTCTATCGGGATCACTGATTATGCCCACACACCAAAGAAAAAGGGGTTTGACCAGTAGCATTCTTCACGGTTGTCCTATCAGCCCATAGGACAAACGGTAATTCTTCTGCCCATCTCCCTTTTTTAGCACCTAATCTTTTCTTCAAATTATTGACAATTATCTTGTTCGAGGATTCTGCCTGTCCATTTTCTTGAGGATGTACTGGAGTTGATGTGATCATCTTGATCCCCCAACTTTTTCAAAAATCAGTAGTTCTTTTACTAATGAACTGAGAACCATTATCACATATTATTTCGGCCGGTACCCCAAACCTTGTCAGGATATTCCTTTTAATGAAAGATACCACTTCCTGATCCCTAAGTTGAACAAAGGCTTCAGCCTAGACCCACTTGGAGAAGTAATCTGTCATTGCTAGCATAAAAACCTTTCCTCCTGGAGCTTTTGGAAATTTTCCCACTATATCCATACCCCATTTCATGAACGTCCAAGGGGAAACAATATGATATAATGGCTCAGCAGGCTGATGTAATATATTGTTGTGCCTCTGACATGCATCACACCTTCGAGCGTATTCTGCAGCATCCTTCCTCATAGTCGGCCAGTAGTATCTTGTTCTTAATACCTTCGAGAACAATGATCTGCCCCCAGTATGGTTGCCACAGTCTCCTTCATATATATCCTAAAGTACATCCTTGGTATGTCTCTTTGCTGCAGAGTAAGAGGTTCCACATATGTCGGATCCTCCTGAAATAAAGTTAATTATCTTGGCGTCTGGAGGAGGTGATGCTGCTCGTTCAGTATACTTCTCAGTATCCTGACCCTTATTCTTTTTCTGCCCAGAAGATCCTTCAGGTATCCCTTGCTTAGCAGATAGCTTATTTCCTTCCTTAGAGCTATGCAATCTTCTATCACATGTCCAAAATCCTCATGGAAAGCACACCATTTGGATTTATCCTTCCAATCGGTCTTTTGCTGGTTCTTTCTTGGCCACCTCGCTTTATCTCCCAAACCCTGCATGGCATACATTAGTTCAGGTATATTAATAGAAAAACAATATTCTGACAATTCAGGATACTCCTCAGGATCCTCATCCTCAACAGCATTCACTTTCTTACTATCATTCCTGCCATATGGCTTAGAGAGATATGGCTTGTATAAGGATTCTGACTTCCTGTTAGTTGATTCGTATGTTGAGGATGAATTCATCCTTTCTTGCATTTTCTTGTCGTCTTCAAGTCTGATATATCTCAAAGCCCTGTTTCGAGCTTCATCCAAGTTCCTGCATGGGTTCATTACAATATCCTGATAAAATTGGGAATCCTTTTGCAACCCCATTTTGAATGCCTGTATAGCTGTGGCAACATCAAGGTGTGGGATATCCAAGGATTCCCTGCTAAACTTGTTCACATAATCCCTTAAGGATTCTTGAGGACCCTGAGTTATCCTGTAGAGATCACTGGTTCGTTTCTCGAAACTTCTACTGCAAGAAAATTGACTATTAAACAAGTTAACCAAATGAGCAAATGATGTGATTGAATGAGGTGGAACGTTTAGGAGCCATTTTAAGGTTGATCCTGTTAGAGTAGAGCCGAAGCCTTTGTAGAGGCGTGCTTCCTTGAGATCTGGAGGAATAGGGTTAATTTCCATCCTCTCCCTATATTGAGCAATATGCTCCTCGGGATCTGTGGTTCCGTCATAAAGCTTCATATTGGGAGTTTGAAATCTTTTTGGAATTTTAGCATCACATATAGGATACGCAAACCAGGATATCCTGTGGCTATCCTGGGATACTTCCTGAATGGGCTGAACAACCCCATGTACACTGGATATCATATCCTTCAGCTTCTGAAGCTCTCTAGAGAGTGCCAACGTCACACCTGTATCCTGCAAAGATCCAAAATTGTTAGTAGCAGGAGTATTGATATTATTTGACACGTTACCAGTTTGAGGACTCTGGCCATTTCCTGGAGCATATCCTGAGCCCCTCACAGTTGATACCCTGACTATTGAGGGTATCTCAGGAGTATGACCCTAGGAGTGGCTTGGTACAACATTGCCCTGATTATCCTCAGTGTATACTGCCGAACTGAAGTTCAACACTCTGGGCTGCAAGGGAGTGACAGTATCCTCAGCAGTCCTATTAGAGTTAAACTTCAAGAGTTGTATTTCTCTTATTAACATCTGATTGGTCTCCTCCTGTTGCTTCATCTGATCTTGTATACTACCACACAAAGTCAGAATTTCATCATTAGAAGCCATAATAGGAGTTCTCCCTGAGGCAGCAGATCCATGGACATTTTGAGTAGGAACAATATCTCGAGATGTGTGAGTCTCAACCCTCCTTGGAGGAGCTTGAGGCAGCAAAGAAGCTTGCGTCCGTGGAGGTGGTGGAAGCACCGAACCAATTGTGGCAGAGGTTGTAGCAGACATGGATGAAGAGCTCATGTTTGATTTTGAGGCCATTGAAAATAGTTATGCAAAAAACTTTGAAAATAGAAAACCAAGTAGCGATTTTAAGAAAGCTTTTAGTATAAATAGCACCACTTGCCCCACGATGGGCGCCAAATTGTTTTGGTCAAAAATTACCGAAGCAATTAAGTGATCAAATTAGTTTTGTGAGGTAGTGTTCTAGCAATACTCGTGGAAAATATATTGGTTTGTTAGTTTTCAAAAATAGTTTTCAGGATATAGCTCGGGATACCAAACTATATCAACAATCAAACAATGAGAAAAAAATGTAAAGTTTGACACGAGATATACGAGTAAAGCCCTTGATCAATCTAGATCTCCGGCATAAAACCCCAGGAGCTGACAATCGTCGCTGCCTTGTTCTTCTTAATACTTCAAAATTCAGGATACAGTGCAGGATATTGTACGGATCAGCTAAGTGTTACAATGAACTTTGAGTGTAAGTGTTGGTGAATGTGATTGTGAATGATTGTAGTTGCTAAGAGAGTGAGTGTCACACCCCGACTTTCCACGTGTCACCGGTGGGCCCGGTGGGGAGTATCGTGACGTAGTTGATATCATCATAGTCAAACAACACAATATATAAATGCACAGCGGAAGCAAAAGATAAATATATATTACAATCCGAATATAAAGTAATATCCAGTATTACAACGGAAAGTAAAGGATCCACAGGCGGATCTTAAAACTATCATTTGTTCAACAGACTTTAGACGCCTAGAACTTGCAAGATTCCTTATTAACGTCCTGAGCAGCTTCCAGCCTATTACGTACTTGTACCTGTCACTTAGACTTTTGAAAATACGTCAGTTTTCACTGATAAATACACTCAACCGACTCATTTGAAAATGTCTATAAAAATTGATTTGAATGCACGTGGCACGAAAATATTTCGACACTTTGATTAAAATGCACAGAGGCTAAATTAATCTTTTATACTTGATTAAAATGCACAGAGGCAAAATTAATCTTTTTCACTTGTATACTTGGGACAAACTATATTTCATGTTATCAGTTTTACATAACTTGCTCTACATACGGGGCCCGGATCTATGTCGGTTCATGATTAACCAACACACCACTATTCCCTTATTGGGAATCCCTTATTGGGTATAATTAATTAATTAGCATATAGCATCTGTCAGGTGTATGCCTACACCCCGTGCTTAAGTCGTGGCCATTGCATTTAATGAGTCAAGGATATCCAGGACACGGTCGCATTAATCCCCAATGTTTCAGTCAAGCAATACGAATTAAAAACAGGTTATTTGGATTTCCCGACTTATTGGTCTTTGAATCCCATACCTGACCATGCGGTATTTATATTACCGTAACCCAAGCCCGTAATAGGGAAAATAAGTTAAGAGTATTTACCTGAGCTAGCTCCTGTCTTAAATAGCAAGAATTTATAACTCAGCCGTATTCACTTAAGTAAGCGTAGGTACCATTTACCGGAAGGCTCTAGTCTGGAATGATGGTATAAATAACTAATTAGAATGCTAACGGGTCTTTAATTAAGCCTAAGCTTAAACCTGTTAGTCTTACAGGAAGATACGGTTCGTACGCACGATTAAGCGAAGACCGAAATAGAATGTGATTTAAACCAGACATGTTCAGAGGCTTGTCTTATATGGGTATTTCAGACACATTCTGGATTTTGGGATAAAACCAATAAGGTTCGACCCGTTTCGGCTAATTTATGTAAACTTGTTACATAAACCGAACCGTACGCGTAATAAGCGTGACGGGTATTCATGAGAGCTATATACAGGTTTCCTAAGTTAATTTATGCCTCAAATATGTTGTGACATCAGTAAGATGTCTTTCATTATGCCCGAAATGTATTTAAACACCAACTAGGCCCCGTAGGGGTAGTTTGGTCATTTAAAAGGTTATAAAAGAGTTCAAGTATTTACCTGAGTTACAGGTCTGATATAATCAGCAAAAATACTTATTTTGATAAGTTATAACAGTAGGATAAAGTATATATGTGAATTTACCAATTATAACCAAACTATGCGCCGTAGGGGCATTTTGGTAATTTCACATAAGCCGAAAAAGCTCAAAACTGAAGTCTGAGTTAAACAACTTTTGCTTACTGTTAAAATATTCTAATTTGCCTAAAATATCAGTAGGTATCAACCCGGTTATGTTTAAAGTAGTTTTAATACATACTATGCGTTAAAAACGCTTAATAAGGCGATTAAGAAGCCGTTTACGGGTTCGATACATAAAGCTGATATTTTTATACTTCCAGAAGGCTTAAAATAATTTATTTATCATTTAGAATCAGTAGCAAAAGGTTTGGAGTCGTTTAGATACGTAAAACTCATTTTATGGCCCGTACGGGCAAAACCGACAATTACCGGATTAAGCCTACGACTATAAGTTATGCTCAGCCTAAAATTAATTAAAAATCTTTAAAAATCCCAAAATAATATATTACATCAATGGGTAAAGATTTTGATATAAAAAAGTAGGCTTAACTAGGCTATACGCTAATTACGCCGTTTAATTAACATAAAGCTTCTATTTTGCGCTAATGAGCATAACTCTCAATCTAGACCTCGAATTGATGTCAAAATTTGATTACAAGTTTTTATATCAGTAAGTATGGTTTCTACTCTTTTACATTTGCAAGAATCACGTTTTAAGGTGTAAAGGGCATAATGGTCAACATATGAGCAATTAACGGAATCATGCGTATTAATCGGTTAACTAACGAACCATGGTGTATAATCACAGAGGGTTATACTAGCATGTAACCTGGTCCAAATGAAGCTCTAAGGCATTTCTAAAACATACCATAACGGGTCAGAACTGAAAGTCAAAGTAAAAGTCAAACTATGCGACTTTCGGTTCCGAACCGGGTCTAAACAGGAAATTGTCGGGTTGAACATGTTTAGACATGTTCTTACATTAATTACCAAGTTATATTAATGATCAAACAGGTTGCACACCTTCTAGATTGCTAATTATGCGTTTTATGCTTCTGTTGACTTTTTCGAATTAAGTTTGACCCGACAAACGATCTAGTTAGGATGGGAATCAGTGGGTGCCCTTTTAAGGATTTATTGCCCACATAATTACCAACTTATAACTACCTTTACATCGACTAATCGCTGGACCGATAGTGATTAATCGTTAAGTCAACCGTTAATTACGACGGTTTGACTTTTAAGCTAAAACTTAACCAAGAAAGGTTTAGCAAGCTTACCAAGGTCCTATGCACGAAATGTGAAGACTTGAGCCTGCTTGGGAGCTCCAGAAATGCTCCAATATGCAGATGAAGGTGTGATGAACAAAGTTGCAACTTCATGGCTTTATATAGTGATCAAATCACCATAACTTGTTGACACACAAGTCTACCATTGACCACAAATCACCAACAAGTGTCCCTAAGTGTCTAGGGGTGGTTTAGGGGTCAAGAAATATGTGGACAATCGGTTTATGCGTGAAATTTGGCTGCTGTTCAATGTTTCTGCATCTGACGTCCTGACGCGGCCCGCGTAAGGTCTTGACATGTCTTACGCGGCCCGCATGGGCCATCTGATCAGGTTATTTACATTTTCAAGTTTTTGCATATGTCCCTTGGCCTTTCGAAGAGTCAATTAAACTTATTCTTTGCATTTTGGCCCCTTCTTATTTACCTACAAGGGCTTTAGGACTTGTACCCACTTTTCTAAGTCCTTGGCCACTCGGTTATTACCCGAAAAGTCACAATTTTCAATGTTAACGCTTTAACCCCTCGCATACGAATTTGATCATAACTTTCTCATACGATAACGAAACTTGATGAAATTTTTATCATGTATTCTAGTGAGCATAATTAACCATTACAAAGCTTCGGGTTTGCTAAAAGGTCACTCAGAGGTATAACTTAAACATGTTGACACATTTAACCCCTGTAGTTTGTAATCTCTCACTTTCTTTCACAATTAGCTTCGTATGATCCATGATTTATTTGTATAAAGGTATAAACATCATGTAGGGTTAATGTACAATATATTTATTCACCGTTGACATTTAGAATTCGTATTTTCATATACTTTTCATGATCGTCAACTTAAGTCCTTCAGTAACATTCTTTCACACGTTCAATCATATGACACGTGTCAACTCATTATAGGACGTGAATTTTCGAGGTGTTACATCCTCACCCCCTTAAAAGAAATCTCGACCTTGAGATTTGTTAAAGTAAAGGAAGTATTTTCTGCCTCATATTGGGCTTAATCTTCCTCAGTACCTTTGAGCCTCTAAGGCACTCCAATTAACCGTTCTAATAGGTATATGTATCTCTTTGGAGCTTCTAATCCTGTCGACCCTTAATCGACACAGGTTTCTCATCATATTCTAAATCTGCATATCATATTGTGATAATGCTTCTTGACTTATTGGCGAAACACATCCTTCAATCACTGATGTGCAATGTATTGCGAGCTCCGCCAAGCTCTTTAAATAGGTTTTAGCTCGTAAGCTATTTAATCTTGATGCATTCGATTTCCTTCGAATGGTTCTATATATTCAGAGCTTAACTAGCCTGAAAATTTAACAATTTGGCACACCCTTCCTGGGTGATATCCCTTGTTGAACCCTATTCCTTAACAAGAATTTAGGAAGGTTACTACTTTCCATTAATCCTTGATTTTCTGCCGAATAATGGCAAACTATAGATAATTATGAATTTGCGTGATCTTATTTGTTGTTTTTAATGCAACCTTTAGATCCTAATAAGTGGACTTTCTAAAGTCTCGTCCATCCAACGGATGTTTTGATATTTCATTTATACAAGGTCTCCAAAGGAGCCACCTTGATACTTATATAACAGTTATTATAGAAAAGCTTATCTTAAGGTGAGATGGTTATTCCAACCATTGCTCAAAATTAATCTTAAGGTATAGCTAATCTTTACAGTTAGTCGAACAAATCGACGATCCTGGGTAGTTGATGGCGATTCTTAATCGTTGTCTAAATAGGGTTGCGGTATATAATGCATAAGCAAGATGAACCGTCTTTCCTAGTTAACTATACCGAACTCTCAGGATATTGAGTTAGGCTATATGAATCCATATCTTAAAACTTACCTAACCATGGTTTTCGATTTTTCCAATAATGGTATTAGCTGTCTTGGAGATTTCATAATACACAGCCTTAAATGGGATATTAAACTTAACTCTACCTGCCTCCCAGGGGTAAACAGGGTAATCTTAGGAGAAGATAATCAAGGTACAAGGAGGTTACAGAGATTTCCATATCTCAGGCTCCAGTTCATTAATCAACGCTTGTGTCTAATAAGTGACACATTTATGTTATTAGTCCACGAATTTCTTAATCGGGAATATTTCCTTGGACAATTTCATTCTGGATATCTCCTTTGAATACTATTAGTTGACTTTAGTACCATATGATCATTGGGATATCTTTGTGGCTCCATGCATTAAACCTCCATACTGATCAAGCATGGAAGCAATCTATGGAACATATTAAGATACACCAATCCTCCTATAGCGCTTTTGTCATACTATTTGGTATTCGAAATCAGTAGAGATCAAAGAGATATCAATTTCATATGATGATGTACTTTATCTGGAGGGAGGGTACATTAGAACTTTCTACGGTTTACTATTGTAGTATCAATAGCATGCGTCGCATCATCAATGGCGCGATTGATTGTTGTCTTATCCGAGTTTATCATACTCGAGATTTAGTTCCTATTACCAGATGAATCATTTACTTAGTTGCAATCCAACATCTTCTATTCATCACCCTGATGGCCTTAACATATACTAACCATGGTTTCATCAACTATACCGGCCAATAAGGCACTAACATTCTTAATGAACGTTATTTTAAAAAAAATATATCAATATCACTTAGCCTAGGTCACAAAAGACCATCAATGGCATTTAAGGGTTGGACCTAGTCCAATATTTGCTTGACAGAGGATCATAATGTCACAACTGTCTTTGGCACACGGACGATTATGAATAGCTCAAAGGCTTGCCATGAATGACTTTAAAACATAACTAGATGGTCTATCACCTAGTACCTTAATTTATAAGCCGCAACCTTACTAGATTAGGGCTTCAAGGTTTGAACGTGGTTCTTCACCTTTGGGCAGGGAGTCATAGACTACAACTGTCAACGTCTTGAAAGACGATTCATTTGGCAGAAAGGTAAGCCAATTAACATCCCTAATGGATGTTTATATATAACCATCGTATCTAATGATATTAGTCATGATCACATCGATCATATTGACTATTAGGTTTGGGTATAATCACACCATTTTGAATAGGGGATCATAAAGATCGTAATGTTTGTGTCACAAATGGACAATATAATATGGCCCGTAGGCGAAACATCACTAATGGATGTTTACAATGGATTCATCATTTTAGATGATATAAGTCAGGATTGCATTAATCATATTGACTATTCGGCTTGAGCTTAGCTCACCACCTTAGACAAGGAATCATAAAGATCATAATGTCAATGTCTCAGATGGACAATTTATTATAGCCCGTAGGCAAAGCATCTTTTCTTGACAGGGAGTTGTAGGCTTCCACTGTCTTTAGCCTCGGAGGGCGTTAATTATAGCCCGTAGGCATTTCCCTCCTAAGGGATATTTATGGTATGATCATCTTTTCAGATGATATTAGTCGAGATCGTACGGACCCTACCGACTATTATGCTTAGAAGTATTCCAACATCTTTAGACAGGGTCAAAGACCACCACTGTCGTTGTCTTATCGGACAACAAATTTAGCCCGTAGGCACTTCATCACTCACGGATGTTTATAATATGATCATCTTATAAGATGATATAAGCCATGATTTCTAAATCATAAGGCAAATTAGGAATTTAAAATTTCCGACATAGGGATGACTGTCGTGATTTTATCGAATCACATTCGTCAGGAGTGCTAACATGTTCTTAGGTGTTAACAAGGATCTGAATCCCTTGAGTAGGTTTCACCATCTTGGCCGCGTAGGCTAGGTTTCACCTTTAAGATTCTTTTTAAAATGCATACTGGCAGGAAAGGAAGGATATTTATTTTATTCAGGATTTTTATTATAAATCCTAATTTATAAGTTAATAATAGCACAAATGGCCTAGTCGCGTAGACAAGTTTATAAGCCATGATTTCAGAGAATCGAGGCATTAAGGTGTGAATCAAAGTTCATTACCTTTTCTTGACAGGGAGTTGTAGGCTACCACTGTCTTCAGTCTCAGAGGACATTAACTATAGCCCGTAGGCACTTCCCTTCTAAGGGATGTTTATTATGGAATTGCCCCTTAGGGTAATTCATTAACCATGGTAAACGGAGACCATGTTCGGTTAATTTATTGCTCACATTTATTTAGGATTTCTATTATAATTTATCCTAATTATAAACCATAACAATATATATTAGCACGTAAGGCCTAGTCACAAGGACAATTTTTAAATTATTAGCCAGGATTTCAGAGGATCGAGGCATGAAGGTTTGAATCATAGTTCATACCTTTGTCAGACAGGGAGTCATAGCTACCAATGTCTTTTGGCCAATGTAGAAATGAGCAAGGCCCGTAGGCGTTATATTACCACGTATGGTCAAAAATATGATCATCTTAATTGATGATTTAATCCATGATTCAGAGATCATTTAGTTGGGTTAAGAATCTTTTGGATAGGTTTTACCGTCTTGGCCATGTCTGCAATGACATTTAGGCTAGGTTTTACCATCTTGGCCATGTCTGCATTGACATTTAGGCTAGGTTTTACCATCTTGGCCATGTCAGCATTGACATTTAGGCTAGGTTTTACCTTTAAGATTCTTTTTAATAGTTAATGCAGAAAAATTTCTAATTTGAAATGTTAATAAGGATCTTAATCTAAATTGAGGAACTGCCATCTTGGCCGGTCTTAATATGACCCGAGGCTAGGTCTTGTCCTTTTAGATTTTGTCATTTTATTATAATGGTAGATCTTGCAAAAAGGAATGTTAATAAGGATCTGAATCTAAATTGAGGAACTGCCATCTTGGCCGGTCTTAATATGACCCGAGGCTAGGTCTTGTCCTTTTTAGATTTTGTCATTTTATTATAATGGTAGATCTTATAAAAAGAATGTATTTTTTTCATTTATTTCATATTTCATGTTTAGAATGAAAGTTTAAACTTAATCATTCCACTATATAAAAATAAAAGTATAAAGTTGCCCTAAGCGGGACTTGAAAGGAATAGTGTTGTCCTCGGAGGGACTGAAAAGATAAATATGTCCTTATAAGGACTATTGAGGAAACGATTTTCAGCAAAGGAGTCTCTTCTTCATTCAATTCCTGAATGCTTTCTCCTTGGTTGCACGTCTCATCCTGGTCGCGGTACGAAGCTCAGCATTTCAAGGCTCCAGACATGGAGAATTTTTATTACAGTTTCTTCGCTTGGCGACGTATCCAAATAAAAAAATTTGGGAGCAAAATTTCCAGATTAGGATTGAAATTATTCCTATGTTAAGTCTAGACTCAGAAGGTCAAGGAATGTGCTACTGTGTCATTGAGATTAAACACAAAAGGGTAGTGTTTAATTCACTCAGCGTTGGCTCTGATACCAACCTGTCACACCCCGACTTTCCACGTGTCACCGGTGGGCCCGGTGGGGAGTATCGTGACGTAGTTGATATCATCATAGTCAAACAACACAATATATAAATGCACAGCGGAAGCAAAAGATAAATATATATTACAATCCGAATATAAAGTAATATCCAGTATTACAACGGAAAGTAAAGGATCCACAGGCGGATCTTAAAACTATCATTTGTTCAACAGACTTTAGACGCCTAGAACTTGCAAGATTCCTTATTAACGTCCTGAGCAGCTTCCAGCCTATTACGTACTTGTACCTGTCACTTAGACTTTTGAAAATACGTCAGTTTTCACTGATAAATACACTCAACCGACTCATTTGAAAATGTCTATAAAAATTGATTTGAATGCACGTGGCACGAAAATATTTTGACACTTTGATTAAAATGCACAGAGGCTAAATTAATCTTTTATACTTGATTAAAATGCACAGAGGCAAAATTAATCTTTTTCACTTGTATACTTGGGACAAACTATATTTCATGTTATCAGTTTTACATAACTTGCTCTACATACGGGGCCCGGATCTATGCTGGTTCATGATTAACCAACACACCACTATTCCCTTATTGGGAATCCCTTATTGGGTATAATTAATTAATTAATTAGCATATAGCATCTGTCAGGTGTATGCCTACACCCCGTGCTTAAGTCGTGGCCATTGCATTTAATGAGTCAAGGATATCCAGGACACGGTCGCATTAATCCCCAATGTTTTAGTCAAGCAATACGAATTAAAAACAGGTTATTTGGATTTCCCGACTTATTGGTCTTTGAATCCCATACCTGACCATGCGGTATTTATATTACCGTATCCCAAGCCCGTAATAGGGAAAATAAGTTAAGAGTATTTACCTGAGCTAGCTCCTGTCTTAAATAGCAAGAATTTATAACTCAGCCGTATTCACTTAAGTAAGCGTAGGTACCATTTACCGGAAGGCTCTAGTCTGGAATGATGGTATAAATAACTAATTAGAATGCTAACGGGTCTTTAATTAAGCCTAAGCTTAGACCTGTTAGTCTTACAGGAAGATACGGTTCGTACGCACGATTAAGCGAAGACCGGAATAGAATGTGATTTAAACCCGACATGTTCAGAGACTTGTCTTATATGGGTATTTCATACACATTCTGGATTTTTGGATAAAACCAATAAGGTTCGACCCGTTTCGGCTAATTTATGTAAACTTGTTACATAAACCGAACCGTACGCGTAATAAGCATGACGGGTATTCATGAGAGCTATATACATGTTTCCTAAGTTAATTTATGCCTCAAATATGTTGTGACATCAGTAAGATGTCTTTCATTATGCCCGAAATGTATTTAAACACCAACTAGGCCCCGTAGGGGTAGTTTGGTCATTTAAAAGGTTATAAAAGAGTTCAAGTATTTACCTGAGTTACAGGTCTGATATAATCAGCAAAAATACTTATTTTGATAAGTTATAACAGTAGGATAAAGTATATATGTGAATTTACCAATTATAACCAAACTATGCACCGTAGGGGCATTTTGGTAATTTCACATAAGCCGAAAAAGCTCAAAACTGAAGTCTGAGTTAAACAACTTTTGCTTACTGTTAAAAATTTCTAATTTGCCTAAAATATCAGTAGGTATCAACCCGGTTATGTTTAAAGTAGTTTTAATACATATTATGCGTTAAAAACGCTTAATAAGGCGATTAAGAAGCCGTTTACAGGTTCGATACATAAAGCTGATATTTTTATACTTCCAGAAGGCTTAAAATAATTTATTTATCATTTAGAATCAGTAGCAAAAGGTTTGGAGTCGTTTAGATACGTAAAACTCATTTTATGGCCCGTACGGGCAAAACCGACAATTACCGGATTAAGCCTACGACTATAAGTTATGCTCAGCCTAAAATTAATTAAAAATCTTTAAAAATCCCAAAATAATATATTACATCAATGGGTAAAGATTTTGATATAAAAAAGTAGGCTTAACTAGGCTATACGCTAATTACGCCGTTTAATTAACATAAAGCTTCTATTTTGCGCTAATGAGCATAACTCTCAATCTAGACCTCGAATTGATGTCAAACTTTGATTACAAGTTTTTATATCAGTAAGTATGGTTTCTACTCTTTTACATTTGCAAGAATCACGTTTTAAGGTGTAAAGGGCATAATGGTCAACATATGAGCAATTAACGGAATCATGCGTATTAATCGGTTAACTAACGAACCATGGTGTATAATCACAGAGGGTTATACTAGCATGTAACCTGGTCCAAATGAAGCTCTAAGGCATTTCTAAAACATACCATAACGGGTCAGAACTGAAAGTCAAAGTAAAAGTCAAACTATGCGACTTTCGGTTCCGAACCGGGTCTAAACAGGAAATTGTCGGGTTGAACATGTTTAGACATGTTCTTACATTAATTACCAAGTTATATTAATGATCAAATAGGTTGCACACCTTCTAGATTGCTAATTATGCGTTTTATGCTTCTGTTGACTTTTTCGGATTAAGTTTGACCCGACAAACGATCTAGTTAGGATGGGAATCAGTGGGTGCCCATTTAAGGATTTATTGCCCACATAATTACCAACTTATAACTACCTTTACATCGACTAATCGCTGGACCGATAGTGGCTAACCATTTTGTACGCAGGATACTGGTGGATAATGGCAGCTCCGTCAACATAATCCAACTAGAGACGTTGAATAGGATTAATGTATCTCCAATGGATATCACTTCTAAGTCCACTGTACTTGTTGGGTTCAGTGGAGAGGCCAGGAACACCGTGGGAGAAATAAAGTTACCAGTATATGTTGAAGGGGTCAACTCAATGCAACGCTTTTGTGTGATGGACTCACTATCCTGCTACAATATCATATTGGGTAGGCCATGGATCCATGATATGAAAGTTGTGCCGTCAACCTATCATCAATGCATCAAGATCCCTACACCTTGGGGGGTTGTCAAGGTGGACAGTGATCAGCAGGAAGCGAAGGAGTGTTACTCATCCTCGATGAAATCCTCAACCAAACCTAGTGTAGCATAGCAATTAAAGATGCGAGCCCAGGATATCGTGGAGGCTTCAGAGCAGGATGTAAAGAAAATTATCCTGGATCAGGATAATCCAGATATCTCGATGCTCGTGGGAGCCAATATCCCTCAGGATATTGAGGATCAGTTGACTAACTTTTTTAAATGCAGGATGTCAACATTTGCGTGGAAGCACGAGGATATGACAGGTATTTCCAAGGATATTATAACTCATAAGCTTGGAATTGACAGGTCATTCAAGCCTGTTCAGCAAAAGAGAAGGAAGTTTGCTCCTGAACGAAATACAATTATCCAAGAGGAAGTTGAAAGATTGTTGAAGTCCAAAATGATCAGGGAGGTCAAATTTCCAAGATGGCTAGCAAATGTGGTCATGGTTCAAAAGAAGAATGGGAAATGGAGAGTTTGTGTAGATTACACAGACTTGAACAAAGCATGTCCTAAAGACCCATTCCCTCTGCCTCATATAGACTCAATGGTGGATGCAACTGCCGGTCATGAGATGTTAACCTTTATGGATGCATCCTCAAGATTCCAGCAGATCCAGATGGAACCTTCAGACCAGGAGGATACTGTTTTCATGACACCAACAGGGGCAGGAAAGTTTTTAGGATATATGGTGACTAAAAGAGGGATAGAAGCGAGCCCGGAACAGATTAAAGCCATCTTGGATATCAAATCACCTTCCAACATGAAAGATGTACAAAGACTAACGGGGCGAGTAGCAGCATTAAACAGATTTATCTCAAGATCCTCGGAAAAATGCAAGGAATTTTATGATATCCTGAAGAAGAATAAGAAGTTCGAATGGTGGGAGAAGCATGAAGCAACCTTGCAGGATTTGAAGCAGTATCTTTCAACCGCACCTTTATTGATGAAGCTCGAGGATGGTGAACCATTATCCCTGTATCTTGCAGTATCAGGGAATGCAGTAAGTTCCGTTCTGGTAAAGGATCATGAAGGTCAGCAGTATCCTGTCTATTATGTTAGTAAAAGTTTGTTAGATGCTGAAACTAGATACTCACACTTAGAAAAATTGATATTAGCCCTAGTTATGGCATCGACCAAGCTTAGACATTATTTTGAGACACATAGGATTCATGTTAAAACTAATTATCCTGTTAAAAATGTGCTTAGGAAACCTGAGATGTCAGGAAGAATGGCTAAATGGTCAGTAAAATTAAGTGCCTATGATCTAGTATATGAACCTAGAAATGCCATAAAGTCTCAGGCTTTAGCAGACTTTGTGGCTGATTTTAGTAGTGATATTCAAGATAAAGTCGACCTAGAAGTACAACAACTAGGTGAAAGTTTAGAATTTTGGATATTACATACTGGTGGTGCATCTAATGTGAGAGGTGTAGGATTGGGTATACTACTAAAATCGCCACAGGGGGACATACTACCCCAGGCTATTAAATGTGAATTTCCTGCTACCAATAATGAAGCTGAGTATGAAGCTCTGGTAGCAGGATTAGAATTGGCTAGAAATATGAATATTAGATGTTTACAAGTATATGTTGATTCCCTATTGATTACTAACCATTTCAATGGATCTTATGCAGTAAAAGGTGAAAAGTTAGCTGAATATCTTGAAATTGTTAAAAAAATTAGCAGGATATTTCGAAATTTTTACACTTGAACATGTACCAAGAGAAAAGAATGCTGAAGCTGACGCTCTAGCAAACTTAGGATCTACTGTCAGGATACCAGAGGGAACTCAGATCCCAATAGTGCATATCTTGTATCCTGCAATGGAACATTTCAAATTTCAGGATAAAGAAGTAGCATGTATCCAGGACCCTGGTGATGGATATCCTGAGAAGGATCCTGAATCCTGGATGAATCCAATTGTGAAGTATCTTCAAGGAGGAGATATCCCAAAAAATGTAAATCCTAAGGCTTTTAGGATGAAGGTATCTCGTTTTACTATTATAAATAATATTTTGTATAAGAAATCCCATGCAGGTCCGAACCTATGGTACTTGGAAGATCCTGAAACCAAGGAGGTACTACAGGATATACACGAAGGAGACTGTGGCAACCATACTGGGGGCAGATCTCTGTTCTCGAAGATGTTGAGAACAGGATATTACTGGCCGACCATGAGAAAGGATGCCGCAGAGTATGCTCAGAAATGCGATGCATGTCAAAGACACGGCAACATCCTGCATCAGCCTGCAGAACCATTATATCCTATCGTATCCCCTTGGCCGTTTATGAAATGGGGTATGGATATAGTGGGAAAGCTTCCAAAGGCTCCAGGAGGAAAGGTTTTCATGTTGGCAATGACGGATTATTTCTCCAAGTGGGTTGAAGCAGAATCCTTTGTCCAAGTTAGAGATCAAGAAGTGGTATCCTTCATAAAGAGGAATATCCTGACAAGATTTGGGGTACCAGCTGAGATAATTTGTGATAATGGCTCTCAGTTCATCAGCAAAAGAACTACTGATTTTTGCAAAGGTTAGGGAAATAAGATGGTCACGTCAACACCAGTGCATCCTCAAGCAAATGGACAAGCAGAAACATCGAACAAGATAATCGTCAACAACTTAAAGAAGAGGTTAGGTGCTAAAAAAAGGAAAATGGGCAGAAGAACTACCATTTGTCCTATAGGCTGATAGAACAACTGTGAAGAATGCTACTGGGCAAACCCCATTTTCCTTAGTATTTGGAGCAGAGGCAGTAATCCTGACAGAGATGGTGATACATACAACAAGATCCAACCTTTGGGATCCTGGGAAGAATCCTGAAGCCCTATGTCAAGAATTGGATACTATTGATGGACAAGGGATGCGTCAAAGTTGAGAATGGCAGCATATCAACAGAGGATATCCAGAGCATGTAACAAGAATATAAGGACTAGAAGGTTTCAAGTTGGAGATTGGGTACTAAGGAAGGCTTTTCAGAATACTATTAATCCTGCTGATGGAAAGTTAGCTCCTAAGTGGGAAGGACCTTATGAGATTGAATCGGAATCCGGAAAAGGAGCATACCTGCTTAAGAATATGGAGGAGGATATACTACCAAGATCCTGGAATGCTATACATCTCAAAGCCTATTTCAAGTGAGTTTAGAATTTAATTTCTAACTCGGGATGGTATGAATTCTATCTCTTTTAAATATAATTCTATTTTATTTTAATCCAATACTGACTTAAGCATCGGAGGGGTGTTAGCCAGGCTAACACCCACCTTAGTTTAAGGTTGTTTTGTAGAATATGCTTCGGGATATGACTCCAGGATATACACTCAGAATAATTCGAAAGATTAGAGGATTGGCCCCTCTCTCACGTTTAAGGGATCCTGATCCCTTCACAGGTTTAAAGGTATTCACCTTTCTCTCGAATTGGGTTTAAACACCCCGCCTGGAGCGCAAGTTATCCAGGGATAGTTCAAGATAGCGGGACCAGTCCATGTAAAAGTGGCTGACAATTTCGTTATTGTTGGCTATATCATGGATCCTAAAGGTATATGAGGATTGATCACCCTCTCTCGCGAAAGGGTATTTTCATACTCTCTAAGGTTTAAAGGTTTTAACCTTTCTAAGTCTTGGAGTTTATACACTCCCGCCTGTAGCGCACGAAAATTTGGGATTTTCCCCAGGATGCTAAGGGTTTATCCCCAGGATGCTAAGGGTTTATCCCCAGTATATTAAGGGTTTATCCCCAGTGAAACTAAACTTTTTGACAAAGTTCCAAAGATATGACAAACTACGATTGTGTTTACACACGTTCTTCTATTGGTGATAAGTTACGAAGTTTAATCACTAAGTGAAGAGATACTCAAGTGTGTCATATATTGATGCAATATCCTGCACAGACAGGGGACATCCATGCCGGGACATTGCAAAGGATTCAAAGGTTGAGGATGAAAATTATTGCCCAAGTGTTTCTGGTATGATTTATTATTTTTTCCAGTCTTGAAAACCTTATCTAAATGATCTAAGTTTTCTAAAAAGTCATATTCAACCAAGCTTTGTCTAACATTTTGATAACAAAAGTATTGAACATTTCATCAGTATCCTGACCAGGATATTTGATCAGGATATTCAAAACATACCTTTCAAAATAAAAACATAACAACAACAAATAAGGCTAAAAGGTTAGTATTCTTGGTTTCATCTCAAAAAGAGACCCATCCACCAAGAACACAATTAAGTTTTTAAAGCATATTTACATAAATAGTTGAAGGCTTCGTCCTGAAAACACAGGATCCCTCCACCTTCAACTGTCAAAATATTCTACTTGCAGGAAATTAAAATTGTTCTAAGTACAGGACGACCAGAAGATTTAGACCCTACAAAATACAGGTATCATTAAAGACAAACTAACCAGGATACAGGTTCAGTATACGTGTACGGGATACAGGATCTGGATATTTACCTTATTAGGGAAGGAGGTCATGGGCTCGATGGATTCCATGAAGCCAAGGTCATCATAAGAGAAACCTTCGGCAGCAACAGCAGCAAAGGGCTTAGAGTTGGTGGTAACAGATGGCTCATTTCTAGGACAGGCTTGGGGTAACTGTCGAGTTCCTCAAGGAATGTTCGAAACAGATATCCTTACCAGACATGTTGGAATGACTAAAAAATATATCCGTTGGAATCAGGATATCCAAGAGTTATATTTTTGGGGACAATTGTTATGGGTGAAATTCTGAGCCCATATCCTGACACTATATCTTGATTTTATGATAGTTGATTACGATCAGGATACCGGGTCAGGATACTGGTAACATCCTAAGGCAGTATCCTGACTATTACTAACAATTTGCTTGTAAACGTTGGGATAAAGAAGTTGATGGCGGAAGAATAGCTCTTGTAACGGTCAGCATTGAAGAATGGCATGTTTTATGGGAGTTACGGATGCTGGTCAAAGATATTAATGTTGTAACTGTTGTGGGCTAATTTCTGAGCTCATATCCTGAGAAATATCTTGGCTTATATCTTGATTAAATAATATATGTTCATATCCGGGGTGCAGATTCAGGGTATTGGTAATATCCTGAATGGTATCCTCAGGATCACTAACGGATTATGTGCAGGTACGTGGGCTGGAAGCTAGCAACGTTCACAAAGACTTATTCTGCGGAAGACTCGGTCAAAACTGTTCAAAGAAAGACGTTGAAGCCTTATTACTCGGTCTACAACGTTCGTGATGGAATATTCGGAGCATCCCATATTTATAGGGATATTTGTTTGTATTTCGTTACTATAAATAGGAGGAACACCAGATCGAATAGGACACAACAATTTCACTGCAATCACACTCACTACACACTAACACTTGTTCTTTCGCAATTTGTACTCTCACACGAATTCATTGTAACACTTAGCGATCTGGTTGATATCCTGCACTGTATCCTGAAGTTTAAAGCAATAAGAAGAACAAGGCAGCTGCGATTGTCAGCTCCCGAGGTTTTATGCCGGCGATCTAGATTGATCAAGGGCTTTCCTCGTACATCTCGTGTCGTTTCCTTTACTTTTTGCTTATTATTTGCTCACTGTTTGATCGTAGATACAGCTCAATATCCTGAGCCGTATCCTGAATACTGATTTTCTAAATAACTCAACAAGCATATTTTCTATAAACTTTCTAGCACACTACCTCACATTACTAATTTGATCACTAAATTGCTTCGGTAATTTTTGACCAAAACAATTTGGCGCCCACCGTGGGGCAAGTGGTGCTCTCTTTACTAAAAATTTTTTGTCAAATCGCTAATCGGTTTTTTATTTTCAAAACTTTTTGCCATAATGGCCTCACGATCAAACATGAGTTCCTCTACTATGTCTGCTACGACTTCTACTACTACAGGTTCGGTGCTTCCACCACCTCCTCCAAGAATGCCAGCCTCTACACGACCTCAGGATATTATCCCTACTCGCACTGTTCAAGAATCTGCCCCTGTTTTAGCATCTAACGACGAAATTTTAACCTTATTTGGAAGTGTGCAGGAACAAATGAGGCAGCAGCAGGAAACAAACCAAATGCTTTTAAGGGAAATACAACTCCTGAAGTCTGGCTCGAGCAGATCTGCTGAGGATATTGTCACTCCATTACAACCCAGAGCTTTGAACTTCAGTTCAGCCGTATATACAGAGGATAACAGGGGGAATATTGTGCCCAGCCTTCCTCAGAATCATACTCCTGAAATACCCTCCTCGGTCAGGATATCGACCATAAGGAGCTCAGGATATGCTTCAGGATATAGGCAGAATCCTCCAACGAGTAACATATTAAATAATAATAATACTCATGCTACTAACAATAGTGGATCCTTGCAGGATACAGGTGTGACGGCAGCACTTACCAGGGAACTTCAAAAGTTGAAGGACATGATATCAAGTGTACCCGGGGTAGTCCAGCCAATCCCGGAAGTGTCTCAAGATAGCCATAAGATATCTCGCTTTGCATATCCTATCTGTGATGCTGAGATTCCAAAGAGGTTCCAAACCCCCAACATGAAGCTTTACGACGGAACGACGGATCCTGAGGAGCATATTGCTCAGTATAGGGAGAGGATGGAGATCAACCCTATCCCTCCGGATCTCAAGGAAGCATGCTTGTGCAAGGGTTTTGGTTCAACCTTGACAGGATCAGCTTTGAAGTGGCTCTTGAATGTTCCCCCACATTCAATTACATCTTTTGCTCATTTAGTAAATTTATTTAATAGTCAGTTTTCTTGTAGTAGGAGCTTTGAAAAATTAACAAGTGATATCTACAGGATAACGCAGGGGCCTCAGGAATCCCTTAGGGATTATGTGAACAAGTTTAGCCGAGAATCGCTAGACATTCCTCATCTTGATGTTGCAACAGCTGTGCAAGCTTTCAAGATGGGGTTGCAAAAAGATTCTCAATTTTACCAAGACCTTGTAATGAACCCATGCAGGAACCTGGATGAAGCTCGGAACAGGGCCCTAAGATACATTCGGTTGGAAGATGACAGAAAGATGCAAGAAAGGATGAACTCATCCAACACTTATGAGTCAACTAACAGGAAGTCAGAATCCTCATTCAAGTCGTATCGGCCTAAGCCATATGGCAGAAACGAGAACAAGAGAGTGAATGCTGTCGAAGATGAGGATCCTGAAGAGTATCCTGAATTATCAGAATATTGCTTTTCTGTTAACATTCCTGAATTGATGTATGCCATGCAGGGTCTAGGGGACAAGGCAAGATGGCCTCGAAAGAATCAACAAAAAGCGGATTGGAAAGACAAATCAAAATGGTGTGCTTTCCACGAAGATTTCGGACATATGACCGAGGATTGCATTGCTTTGAGGAAAGAGATAAGCTATCTTCTAAGCAAGGGATATTTGAAAGATCTCTTAGGAAGAAAGAAGAATAAGGGTCAGGATACTGAGAAGGATCCTGAGCGAGCAGCCTCACCTCCCGCGGATGCCAAGATAATCAACTTCATTTCGGGAGGATCCGACATTTGTGGGACTTCGTATTCGGCAGCAAAGAGACATGCAAAAGAAGCTAAGGCCGAAAGGGGAGACAAACCTGTCAGGATGACTACACTCACAACTGACAAAGTGATCACATTTGATGCTGATGACAGGGATACTGTCCAGGATCCTCACCATGATGCTCTGGTAATAACGTTATATGTGGCTAACCATTTTGTACGCAGGATATTGGTTGATAATGGCAGCTCCGTCAACATAATCCAACTAGAGACACTTAAAAGGATGAATGTATCTCCAATGGATATCACTTCGAAGTCCACCGTGCTTGTTGGGTTCAGTGGAGAGGCCAGAAACACAGTGGGAGAGATAAAGTTGCCGGTGTACGTTGAAGGAGTCAACTCGATACAACGTTTTTGTGTGATGGACTCTCTATCCTGCTATAACATTATACTGGGAAGACCGTGGATTCATGATATGAAGGCCGTGCCATCAACATATCACCAATGCATCAAGATACCACCCCTTGGGGAGTTGTTAAAGTTGATAGCGATCAGCAGGAGGCGAAAGAATGTTACTCATCCTCGATGAAATCCTCAACCAAACCTAGTGCAGCATAGCAATTAAAGACGCGGGCCCAGGATATCGTGGAGGATCCGGAGCAGGATGTGAAGAAAATTGTCCTGGATCAGGATAATCCTGATATTTCGGTGCTCGTGGGAACCAATATCCCTCAGGATATTGAAGAGCAATTAATTAACTTTTTAAGATGCAGGATGTCAACGTTTGCATGGAAGCATGAGGATATGACAGGCATATCCAAAGATATTATCACTCACAAGCTTGGAATTGATAAATCATTCAAGCCGGTGCAACAAAAAAGAAGGAAGTTTGCTCCTGAACGCAATACAATTATTCAAGAAGAAGTTGAAAGATTGTTGAAGTCCAAAATGATTAGAGAAGTCAAATTCCCAAGGTGGCTAGCAAACGTGGTTGTGGTACAGAAGAAAAACGGAAAATGGAGAGTCTGTGTGGATTACACAGACTTGAATAAAGCTTGTCCTAAAGACCCATTTCCTCTCCCCCATATTGATGCAATGGTAGATGCCACTGCTGGTCATGAAATGCTGACTTTCATGGATGCATCCTCAGGATTTCAACAGATCCAAATGGAGCCTTCTGACCAGGAGGATACTGCTTTCATGACACCAACAGGTATTTATTGTTATACAGCTATGCCTTTTGGTTTGAAAAATGCAGGTGCAACATACCAAAGATTGGTAAACATGATGTTCAAAAACAAACTGGGGGACACCATGGAAGTGTACATTGACGATATGGTAGTAAAGTCAAAGAAAGCTCAGGATCACCTCCAGGATATTAAAGGAGCGTTTGATATCCTGGATCAGTATAATATGAAGCTGAATCCTGCTAAGTGCCATTTTGGAGTGGGGGCAGGAAAATTTCTAGGATATATGGTGACCAAAAGAGGAATAGAAGCAAGCCCGGAGCAGATTAAAGCCATCTTGGATATTAAATCACCCTCAAATATGAAAGATGTTCAACGATTAACGGGGCGAGTGGCAGCATTAAACAGATTTATCTCAAGATCCTCAGAGAAATGCAAAGATTTTTATGATATCCTGAAGAAGAACAAAAAATTCGAGTGGGGTGAGAAGCATGAAGCGGCCCTACAGGAGTTAAAGCAATATCTTTCAACCGCACCTTTACTGATGAAGCCTGAGAATGGTGAACCATTATCCCTATACCTCGCGGTATCAGGGAACGCTGTAAGTGCCGTCCTTGTAAAGGACCATGAAGGTCAGCAATATCCTGTTTATTATGTTAGCAAAAGTTTGTTAGATGCTGAAACTAGGTATTCTCACTTAGAAAAATTAATACTAGCATTGGTCATGGCATCAACAAAACTTAGACATTATTTTGAGACTCATAGGATTCATGTTAAAACAAATTATCCTGTCAAGAATGTGCTTAGGAAACCAGAGATGTCAGGCAGGATGGCTAAGTGGTCCGTAAAGTTGAGTGCTTATGATTTAGTATATGAACCTAGGAATGCCATAAAATCTCAGGCTTTAGCTGACTTTGTGGCTGATTTTAGTAGTGACATCCAGGATGAGGTAGAACTAGAAGTTCAACAATTAGGAGAATCCTCAGGATCCTGGACATTATATACTGATGGTGCATCTAATATAAGAGGAGTAGGATTGGGAATACTACTAAAATCGCCACAGGGGGACATACTACCCCAGGCTATTAGGTGTGAATTTCCTGCTACCAATAATGAAGCAGAGTATGAGGCTTTAATTGCAGGATTAGAACTAGCTAAAAGTATGAATATTAAGAATTTGCAAGTATATGTTGACTCCTTGTTAATTACTAATCATTTTAATGGATCCTATGCAGTTAAGGGTGAGAAGTTAATCGAATACCTCGATATTCTCAAAAAATTAGCAGAATATTTCGATGTTTTTACACTTGAACAGGTACCAAGAGAGGATAATGCTGAAGCGGATGCCTTAGCAAATCTGGGATCATCAGTCAGGATACCGGAAGGGACCCAAATACCAATATTACATGTCTTATATCCTGCAACGAATCCTCAGGATAAAGAAGTAGCGGGTATTCGGGATCCTGGAGCGGATTATCCTGGACAGGATCCTAAATCCTGGACGGCTCCAATTGTGAGATATCTTAAAGATGGACACATCCCTGAAAATGAAAATCCTAAGGCATTTAGGATGAAGGTATCACGATTTACTATTATAAATAATATTCTATACAAGAAATCTCTTGCAGGACCATATTTAAGGTGCTTGGAGGATCATGAAGCCAAAGAAGTACTTCAGGATATACATGAAGGGGACTGTGGTAATCACGCTGGGGGCAGATCATTATTCTCGAAAGTATTGAGGACAGGATACTTTTGGCCAACAATGAGAAAAGATGCTGCAGAATATGCTCGAAGATGTGATGCATGTCAAAGGCATAGTAACATACTACATCAACCAACTGAACCACTATGTCCTGTAGTTTCCCCTTGGCCATTCATGAAGTGGGGGATGGATATAGTAGGGAAGTTACCAAAGGCTCCGGGAGGAAAAGTATTTATGTTAGCAATGACGGATTATTTCTCTAAGTGGGTCGAGGCTGAAGCATTCGTTCAAGTAAGAGACCAAGAAGTAGTATCCTTCATAAAGAGGAATATCCTGACTAGGTTTGGAGTACCAGCTGAGATCATTTGTGATAATGGGGCCCAGTTTATAAGCAAAAGGACTACTGACTTTTGCAAGAGTTGGGGAATCAAAATGATCACATCTACTCCGGTACATACTCAAGCGAATGGACAAGCCGAATCCTCGAACAAGATAATAGTCAATAACTTAAAGAAGAGACTTGGAGCCAAAAAAGGAAGATGGGCGGAAGAGTTACCCTTTGTTTTGTGGGCTGATAGGACAACGGTGAAGAATGCAACTGGCCAAACCCCGTTTTCCTTGGTATTTGGAGCAGAGGCAATGATTCCAACAGAAATGACGATACCTACTGCAAGATCTATGCTACAGGATCCTGAACAGAATCCTGAAGTCTTATGTCAGGATCTGGATACTATAGATGAAAAAAGAGATGCAGCAAGACTGAGGATAGCAGCATATCAACAAAGAATATCCAGAGCATATAATAAGAACATAAGGACCAGAAGATTTCGAGTTGGTGATTGGGTGCTGAGAAAGGCTTTTCAAAATACCACTAATCCTGCCGATGGCAAGCTAGCTCCGAAATGGGAAGGACCTTATGAAGTCGAGTCAGAAGCAGGGAAAGGAGCATATCGACTCAGGAATGTGGAAGGAGATATGCTACCAAGATCTTGGAATGCAATACATTTAAAGCTCTATTTCAAGTAAGAGTAGAATTTATTTTCTATCTCGGAATGGTATGTGTTCTATCTCTTTAAAATATATTTGTTTATTATCTTGAACCCAATACTGACTTAAGCATCGGAGGGGTGTTAGCCAAGCTAACACCCACCTTAGTTTACAATTGTTTTGCAGGATATGTTTCAGGATATAGCTCCAGGATATATACTCAGGATAAATCGAAAGATTAGAGGATTGGCCCCCTCTCTCACGTTTAAGGGATCCTGATCCCTTCAAAGGTTTAAAGGTATTCACCTTTCTTTCGAATTGGGTTTAAATACCTCGCCTGGAGCGCAAGTTATCTAGGTGTAGTTCAAGGTAGCGGGACCAGTTCATGTAAAAGTGGCTGACAATTTCGTTACTGTTGGCTATATCCTGGATCCTAAAGGTATATGAGGATTGATCACCCTCTCTCACGAAAGAGTATTTTCATACTCTCAAAGGTTTAAAGGTTTTCACCTTTCTAAGTCTAGGAGTTTATACACTCTCGCCTGTAGCGCATGAAATTCAGGGTTTATCCCCAGATATCGGGGTTTATCCCCAATATGCTAAGGATTCTTCTCAGGATATCAGGGGTTCTGCCCTTGGGCATTCGGAATTCATTCGAGCCAAAAGGTAAACACATTTGTGTCTTTGTCAAACGCAGGGGACACACATTATTCTAATCCAAAGGATGGATCCAAGTTTATAAGTATGCACTGGGGACAAATTTATGATAAAGGATTGGAACTGATTCTCTAAGAATCTCTGGTATGATCTCTCCTTTTTATTTGGACAATTTATGGGTTATATTTCAATATCCTTTTCAAGATATCTTTCAGGATATCCCCTAGGATACATTTATGATATATGTTCCTAAGAATGTTCAAACCAAACAATTTTCACAAGTAAAATTTGTATGTTAATGACAACAATAATAAAGTCAAAAGGGTAGTCATATTATTAACATGCCAAAAGGTGTGCTCTTAGTTTCACCTCAAAACAGGGCCCATCCACTAAGAGCACTAAAGTTCATTACCATATTTACCCAACAGTTGAAGGATTCATCTCAAACCGAGACCCATCCACCTTCAACTGTTGTATTGTTCAAAAAGCATGCAGGAAATGTAAATTGTTCAGGTACAGGAAAGTAAAGTGCGGAAAAGTAAATTGTTTTTGGGACTACAAACCAACATTCAAATTCAAAAAGGTGGGCTCTGGCCTTGGCACGTATATCCGTCATCGCCCACCTAAATGCCCTCACACAGCGGCATCACCTCCAACCTTCTCAGACTTCTCTGCTCCAGCATTTTTACCAGCATCCTGCGCAGCATCCTGACCAATGTCCATCTCAGCATCACCTCCAGCGTCCTTCTTCTCTCCAGCTTGGACCACCACCTCTGTTGGCTTGGAAGACTCACCGGCTTCAGCGGGAAGTGGCACAGCTTTGCCTCCGAGCTCCTTCAACTTGGCCACCCAGGATTCAACTGGCCAAGATGGACAAACAAGGCCCGTCTCCTTGGCCTCGTAGGCCATCTTGATGCGTGCTTGTAGCAAGGAGACGATAGCAGAAGCCTTGACTCCCTCTCGAAAGCTGATCAAGGCCTGATCATGGTCCATTTGAACACTAGCAAGTTTGACCTCAGCATCTTGGGTGACCTTCTTTAGCAAGCTTTCATAGTGCCGGCTCTTTGCTTCGGCAATGGCACCTTGGTCAGCAACGGTGCTCTCGAGCTGCTTGATCCTGGCTTCATGAAGTGCCACAGTACCACAAGCGTCATTGTACAAGTGGAGCAAATGCTGGAGGCCCTGTACATTGATCACAGGTATGGGGTTAGAATATATGCTGACTAAGACATCCTACCAGGATACCCTGTTAGGATATACGTGCAGGATATATGTGCAGGATATACATGAAGGATATGCGGCAGGATATTACCTTGTTGAGGAAGGATGTCATTGGCTCTAAGGAGTCGGAGAAGCTGAGCTCATCATAGGAGAACCCTTCAGAGCCTGGAGTACTGACCTCAAGGCCCTTTCTCTTTTTCGCTGCGGAAGCACGGGTTCTTGGATTGGTCTTGGGAGCCGGGAGTGGCTTGGAGCTGGTGGTAGCAGGAGTCTCCTTCTTGACTATGGCTGGAGTTGGATAGCTGTCAAGTTCATCCAGGTCTAGATAGACTGGGACTTTGCTGGAATCTGCACACAGGGAGTAAATTCTAAATCCCTCCTATAAATAACAGATAAGAAGCATATGTGTGCAGGATATCTTGCAGGATCCTTACCAGACATGTTGGCACTTGAAAGAGGACTTGGAGTTGGTGGAGAAGGGTTGAAACTTCTTTCTGCCTCTGGGAGAAGTCTAATGGCGTCTATTCTTTCTTGAGAATTGGCAAGAGGAGGAGCAATCTTCCTGAAATCAGCTGCACAATAAAGAAGATAAGTTAGTTCAGGATATGGAACAGGATAAGCGACAGGATCATTCTTAAACCCTAAATCCTACCCTTTTTCAACCATTGTAACGGATATTCCGTCCCACCAGGGATTGAGTCCCTTTTTACAAAGAAAAACTTGGATTGCCAACCATCCTCGTTCTTGGTGGCACGAAGTATCAATGGGTCACCGGAAGTAGAATAAAATAGAAATCTACATGATCCGTGACATCTAAGCTTGTAAGCCAGGGGGAGATCATGGATGGAAAGATCAGGAATGTGGTTTCTCTTGATCTGGTCAAGAACAGTTAAGACACGCCAGAGCATTGGCATTGTTTGGCTAAAAGAGATTTTTGTGATATTAAAGAACTCGGTGATGAAGTCCGGAAAGGGGAATTGTAGCCCTAGGGTAAAAGGGAAAGCACTAAAGCAAATCCACTCGTTGGAGACCATATCTGACCGGATTTCACGGTCAAACGGTCTAAATATGGTTCCTTCCGGGAAGATACCGGAGGATTTTAAGGCAGACAGGTGGGCACTATCAAAGGTACAGGCTTCCTTCTCCGGTTCTTGGAGAAGGTTTTGTTGGTAGAACGTAGGGGCCGAGTCACCTGAACTAGATCTTGTTTGGCGCGGCATTTGATCGCCTGAATTTTTCGTCGGAGAGAAAAGATGAAGATAAGTATGAAAGATAGAGAGAAAATGTACCTTTTCCTTGTCGATTATGATTAAAAAAGGGATGAGGATGAGAAGATATAGGGCATGATGAGTAGATATAGGCTGGGTAGTTGCAAACGGTCACATCACAGGTCTTATCTCTTAATTGCCTCGGTTTGCGTAAAAAATGTAACCGTTAGTAATGAGGATACTAAACGGTAACATTTTTGGGGACAATTGTTGTGGGCTAATTTCTGAGCTCATATCCTGAGAAATATCTTGGCTTATATCTTGATTAAATAATATATGTTCATATCCGGGGTGCAGATTCAGGGTATTGGTAATATCCTGAATGGTATCCTCAGGATCACTAACGGATTATGTGCAGGTACGTGGGCTGGAAGCTAGCAACGTTCACAAAGACTTATTCTGCGGAAGACTCGGTCAAAACCGTTCAAAGAAAGACGTTGAAGCCTTATTACTCGGTCTACAACGTTCGTGATGGAATATTCGGAGCATCCCATATTTATAGGGATATTTGTTTGTATTTCGTTACTATAAATAGGAGGAACACCAGATCGAATAGGACACAACAATTTCACTGCAATCACACTCACTACACACTAACACTTGTTCTTTCGCAATTTGTACTCTCACACGAATTCATTGTAACACTTAGCGATCTGGTTGATATCCTGCACTGTATCCTGAAGTTTAAAGCAATAAGAAGAACAAGGCAGCTGCGATTATCAGCTCCCGAGGTTTTATGCCGGCGATCTAGATTGATCAAGGGCTTTCCTCGTACATCTCGTGTCGTTTCCTTTACTTTTTGCTTATTATTTGCTCACTGTTTGATCGTAGATACAGCTCAATATCCTGAGCCGTATCCTGAATACTGATTTTCTAAATAACTCAACAAGCATATTTTCTATAAACTTTCTAGCACACTACCTCACATTACTAATTTGATCACTAAATTGCTTCGGTAATTTTTGACCAAAACAGTAACGGTTATGGAAGCTTAAATCCCGGATTTACAGTTAATATGCACGTGGAGAAAGAGTTGAAACAGTCCCCAACGTTCAGAAGGGCATATTCCAAGTATCCCGGATTTTTAGCATAATATCCCGGATTTTTAGCATAGTTAGTTATTTCCTTTGCTATATATAGGAATGATCGGATCAGTAGGAACACACAATCTTTTCACACACTCTTGCTTTCTACTACCTACAATCACTCTCAAACACCAACACTTGTACTCGAATCTCATTGTAACACTTAGTTGATCCGCATCATATCCTGCACTGTATCCTGATATTTGAAGTAATAGAAGAACAAGGCAGCTGCCATTGTCAGCTCCCGAGGTTTTGTGCCGGCGATCTAGATTGATCAAGGGCTTTCCTCGTACATCCTGTGTCACCTTTTACATTTTCGCTCATTGTTTGATGATAAATACAGCTCTATTTCCTGAGCCGTATCCTGATAACTGTTTTTGCAAACTAACAAACCAACATATTTTTCACAAAGTATTACTAGCACACTACCTCACAAAACTAATTTGATCACTAAATTGCTTAGGTGATTTTTGACCAAAACAGAAAGTAAGCGAGGTTGTGTGTGTTTCTATTGATCCGTACACTCCTATTTATAGTAAACAGAAATAACAATCTATCCTATAATCTTGGGGAACTTCGAATATTCCCTTTTGACCGTTATAGTCCTTTTCTTCAGGCTTCCAACGTCTTTCTTCGAACTTCCATGACCGAGTCTTCAGGAAGACCAAGCTTTGTGAACGTTATAGGCCTGCAGCCACAACCTGCACGTGATTAATTAGTATCTATCAGGATACTGCATCAGGATGTTACCAATATCCTGATCCGGTATCCTGGTCATAATCAGAAACAACAAAGTCAGGATATAATCCAGGATATGAGTTCAGAAAAACACCCATAACAACTGAAAAATGGCCCAAACCACAGGGACTAAAATGAAATTTAACTCAAATATAGAAATATATAAAATATATATAGGTTCGTTCGGTAAATTTCGGTTAACCGATGATACACAAAAAACCGAAAAACGACTTTCGGTTAATTTCGGTTTTATTTCGGTTTTATTTCATCGGTTTTTGGTTAACGGTTCGGTTTTTGCTCACCCATATCGTATTTTGGAATGTCCATCGTATATAGGCGGGAGAGATTAGAATGTGGATGGTCGGAAGATGGAAAGCCCATGAAATAAATAGGGTTTTTAAATATTAACTTTAATCCCAACGGTTCTAGAGGTTCTTTAATCGGACCCGTCAATTTTAACTACAACCTAACTAGGAATTGTTTTTGCCCAAATATGAGAACCGGAAAACCGGCCCAATAACCCCACTTCGGTTCGAATCCAGTGGTTTGGTGTCAGTTCCCCGGTTCTCCCGATTCGAAACCAAGATTCTATATGTCATCACACGTTTATCACCGTTGATAAAAATGAAGTTTTTAAGGTAGGATGTAGATCCAAAGACGAACCCCAAATCCAGATCCCCAAAGACCCAAATGAAGACTTGACTCTGTTTTCTTCATCTTGTTACTACTGTTAAACCTATTGCAGTGGTACTAACAAACACTCCCAACAAATTAAACCCTTTTCATCTCCCCTTTCAATTCATTCAAAATTCGCTGTAATTCCTATCATGGACAAAGATACAACGCCTCCTTATCTTAGGTCAGCTGGGTCTTTCTCAATTTTGACCATTTGTAAATTTGGCTGTTGTATTTGATTTATGAGATCTTTTGTGTTAGATCAGATCTGTTTGAAGTAGTAGCACTAGCACTTCTTGATTTATTGTTGTGTTTAGGTAGGAGTATAGTTATTAATAATGTATGTAGTTGGTGTTTGTAGATTTGCTTATGGTGAATGACAAGTTTGTTGTTGGGATGAATGTTTATTAATTGTTTGTGGGATGTGTAAAGGCCTGGCAAAACAGGTCTTATCGTGCTAAACAGGTCACAGACGACGCGATTAACATAAGTATCAAACATGAATACGATTCGTTTAACTACTTTATATCTCGTGTTCTGTAACACGGTTGTATGTTTTATTTACCACGAAGGAGAAATGATGGAACCTAGTCTGCTAATTTTAATTATTTTAAAAGAATAAAAAATTGCATAGTGTACTTTTTATTAAACAAATTTAATCGTGTCTTAAACAGGCCAGGAATTGTCAGCCCTTACCTGACACCTTTTAGTTTGTTAGGGTCTTTTGCATAAGAGTTAGGATTGGATACTATATAACACATAGACAAGTTTATCAGTGTCACATGACAGGTAACGCCTAATTTATTAGAAATTGTGTATTAATAAAGTAAAAAAAAGGTTTTTGTAGTCGGGGATCTCAGTGGGAGCAGCCAGGAAAGGTTTGACCTCATCCCACCCTCCCCGGACCCTACCAATAGCTCTGCTGTGAGTGGGATTTTATTGGCAATGATAATTTGTTATACTAATAAAGTCATTATACTAATCCGCCATGTAGTTTATTTGCTGCATTATCGTATGGAATTGCGTCAATGGCAATGGTTTTCATAAACAAAGCAGTTGTCATGGAGTATGCATATTCAATGACTCTCCTTACCTTACAGGTAATACTAAATATAGTAATCTTTGTTAAATGCTTTTCGTTTATTGTTTACGAGTACTTATATAATTATTTTGTGAACTTTTTCAGCAACTGGCAACTGCGTTGCTTATACATTTTGGAAGAGTAATGGGATGGACAAGAGCGAAAGCGTTAAATGTTGATACTGCAAAAAAACTCGTTCTTGTTTCACTCTTTTATAATGGAAATGTGGCTTTTGCCTTAGCAAGCTTGAAAGGAGTCAATATTCCAATGTACATTGCTATAAAACGGTTAACACCTCTCGCTGTATTAATCGCTGGCCTTTTTTATAAGAAGGGAAAGCACTCAAAACAGGTACCTTAACGAATTCCATCATGTATATGTTATCATACAAGCTCATTGTAGTTCCATTTAATAACTATTTTATTGTAGTTATGTATTTTACCTGATTGACTTATAACTAAGTTCAAGAAGTTTAATAGCAGAAGGAAACTTTATGATATTAGTTTCTCCTTGGTAATTTCAGTATATATAATTATTGGCTTGAATGCTTGATCACACATATTCTTATACCCTTCACATGAGATATATACAATATTCTCAGTTTTGCCCTTCTGTGTGCTTCATTCCCATTATTAGCCTCATGTGCAAATTAAGCCAAAAAATAATGAAAACTTAAAGAGGTGGAAATTTCAATCCATTTATGTTAAAATGGGTTAATTTGGGTTGTATTTTACTGATAGCAAGTCTTACAGATAAAACTAAAACATTTAGTTAAGTAAGAAACAGACCAGCAGGTTTACAAGTCACCCAAAGTATATCAAGTGTTCACTACTTCATAAATGATTAAATGGCATTATTTCGTTAGTTATATCATTATTGTAGTTTTAATAAGGGTATTTGTAATCATGTTTAGTATATTACTTATGGGATTAGGATCAAATACAAAGACTCCTAATTGTAAGAACGGTACAAAGGCTCCTAAAAAAACCCACTACACAAAAAAAAAAAACCTAAACACCCACCACCACCCAAAAACCTAAACCCCCACCCACCCCCTCCCCCCATCACCCACCCCCCCAAATTTATTTATTTATTTATTTTTGCCGAGGGGGGTGGGGGTTTAGATTTTTGGGTGGTGGTGGGTGTTTAGTTTTTTTTTTTTTTTTTTTTTTTTTTGGGGGGGGGGGGGGGGGGGGGGTTAGGTTTTTGGGTGGGGGTGGGTCTTTAGGTTTTGGGTGGTGATGTAGTGGGTTAGGTTTTAGGTTATTGGACACTTATCACTCTATAAATCCTTCTTACAATTAGGAGCCTTTGTAGAATAACTTAACCCCTTACTTATGTACCTAAAAAAGAATGAACAATATGTATGCTGATTATTATTGATGGTTTCTTGAACCAACTTTTTCATCCTTTTGCTTTGGTTCTGGTTTCAGGTAATTCTTTCTGTATCATTAACTGCTGCCGGTGTGATGATTGCTGCACTTGGAGATTTTTCGTTTGACTTACTCGGATACACTATGGCTCTCATCTCTGTCTTCTTCCAGGTGTGTGGGTCGATTATGAGTTAATTTTTTTTAATCTCTAACTGGTCAAATGGGCCTAATCGTAAAAGTAAAAAAAAATGGGTCAAACGGGTTGAAAGTTAGCCAAAGTGTACTTTCAATCCTTACACTCTATGCAAAATTTAGATCTTTATTGTAATATATACCATTGTAGTTATCTGTAAATAAGTTTAAGAAAATGGACAAAAAGTGTTACAAGTCAACCCGACCCGTATCAAAATGTATCCATGTTTATATAGTAGTAATGACATTCAAACGTCACATGCAGACAATGTACCTTGTTTTGGTGGAAAGATCTGGTGCTGAAGACGGGCTTTCATCTATCGAAATCATGTTCTACAACAGCCTTTTATCCTTGCCATTTCTGGTATTTCTCATCATAGTTACCGGAGAATTCCCAAGTTCACTCTCATTATTATATGCAAAGGTTAGGATCTTAACTCTTGTATTTGATGAACACATTTAAAAAAAATTGCTTTTTGGTTAATCTGTTTGAAATGCAAGGAATGAATGTAAATTTCTTGATATTTTCTTGTCAATATTTATTAATTTGAGTTGTTTTTTTTTCATGTAACAGAGTGCTTCAGTATACTTTTTTGTGATGTTTGTTCTTTCGTTGGTGATGGGAATAATCTTGAACTACACCATGTTTCTATGTACAATAGTCAATTCCGCCCTTACTACAACCATCGTTGGAGTCCTCAAAGGCGTTGGATCTACTGTAAGTGTCCATGGTTTTCTTCATTAATCAATTAGTTCTTATTAGAGGTGGCAAAATGGGCATCTTATGCCATTTTTAACTTTTTTTAATAAATACTTAGTGTTTCAAATATGATTATAAAATTATAATTTTCTCTAGTGAGAAACCCAACCTTAGTAAAAATGATTTTAGGACATCTTATGCATTAAACGTACACTTTGTGTGGCTTTTAAGCTAGTTTTTAACTTTTTATTATAATTTTTAATAAATGTTACCTGATCGACCCGTTAAAGATAAAGCATAATCTGAATCAATCCACTTGTAAGTAAATGGTCCGAGGTTGCCACTTCTAGTTTTGATTCATTATGGATGTACCTAACTCGATTTATGCTTGGTGGGTCAGACACTTGGGTTTTTCTTACTGGGAGGAGTTCAAGTACACTTTCTGAACGTTAGCGGGCTGGTGATCAATACTCTCGGCGGTTTGTGGTATTCGCTTGCCAAATATCAAGAGAAAATGAGAAGAACCGCAATCCCAAAATAAGTTGGTGTTCAGGTTCTAGTTCAGCAAGTTTCTTTCCATGTTTATTTCTTTGTAATTTAAAGAAAAATTCTATAGCTATAGAGGATTTGACACACAAGAGTTTCATTAGTATCCATGTGTTGAAATGAACACATGTGGATGAATACTTTTAACTAAAATGAACCCATTAAATATTCACTCTTATGTTATAATGTTGCATAATTATTATAATGTTGAAATGAACACGTGGATGAATACTTTTAGCACCCGAGATTTGCTGCAGTGTTCAGGTCCTCCAGGCTGGAAAAAAGTGATTCGTGCTTTGATACTGCATTTTTAACAGCGAGAGGGCGGTGTCCAACAAAGTTGTGGGAGAGGTAAAATCCCTTGGTTTTCTTTGGCTGAAGACTCGCGCTAAGCTAGCAGGCATGGATGAAGTTAGCTGAAGTAATTTGGATTTCTTGTAATGTTGCTTCTGGTTGTTTGTTTGTTTTTTGCTAGTCTTCTAGTTGCTTGCTAGTTGGTCTGTTCTAATGAAGTGCCGTTTTTCAAAAAAAAAAAAAAAAACTCAAAACATAAGAAACAAATTAGATCCAAATTATGTAAAACCATCAACCAAATCTTTTGCTATATTCCAATAATAAATGGGGGTATAAATCAAAATATCCTATAAATCCTATGTTGATTACTAGTTATAAAACCGCGCGCGTTGCCTTACATAATTACATTATTTATGATTAAAAAAAATTACTTTATTGCGAATACAACTTTGTTTTAACGAAATGTATTTCAGATTTATTCCAAAGTTGTTTGAACAATATCTGTTTAGAGTTCAGACTATATAAAAACATTGTATTAGAAAAAGGGAAAATAAATCATTGGTTTATTAATAATTAAATCAAAATGACGTGTGACTAGTGGTAACTTTTGGATGGGTCAAATTACTACATGTACAAGCTATGGTGTCTCCAACACCATTCCACCTCCGTCAAGGGGGCGTTATCCTTGACCTCCGTCAAAGCAATAATGGGTATGACCGTATGAGAGGAGGAAAACTATGGGCCCATCTCCATCAACCAATTAGATTTTTATTTAGCTTTTTTTTTCTTTTTTCAATGAGTAAATTATGTTTTTGGCCCTTGTGGTCATATCACTTTTACTATATTAGTCCAAAATAAAAAATTTTAATATATCTGCCCCCATGGTCTCTATAACTAACCATTTTGGCCCCCATGATCTCTAGACTTAGGGGCCAAAATGGTTAGTTATAGAGACCATAGGGGCAGATATGTTAAAAATTCTTATTTTGGGCTAATATAGTAAAAGTGATCTAACCACAGGGGCCAAAAACGTTATGTACTCTTTTTTAATATAGTTAAACAATCAATCAGATTTTTATTTAGCTTTTTTTTAACATAGTTAAAAAGGGCTTTATATGGTGCGTTATTCCACGCCGTACAACTTAACAATAAAACTCATCGCTTATGTGACGCATATGTAACACTGATGTGAAGTGATCCAACACCATATAGCCTTATACATTTTTGTGTTAAATTAAATTACCCGAGACTGGTTATCATATAAATTTTTATGTATATAGAATGCAAAACTAGTTAAACTAAGGATGAACATGGTATCAGTCACACCTCAACCGATGGATGAAAATTGTTTTATTTTAGATTTGTTCTCACTTGATACATAATTCAGTAGAAGCTTATAATAAATATATAATAGCTAGAATGGATTAATTGTTTTTTTTTTATCAACGTCCCTAGATTATTTTATCAGCTATATAAAATGTATTTAGTTTTTTGATTAAAAAGGAAATCTGTAAATTGGCTGACAATTGTTTTACTTTTTTGACCAACTCTTTTTTTACAGAATAGAAAATTTCAGAAAATTAGTTTCTTTCAAAAGTTTTGTTTGCGGGAAATCAACTGGACTTGTATTTATAAATATAAAATAATATATTTCGAACTTGTTTTATTTTTTGACCAACTCTTTCTTGTACAGAAAATAAAATTTCAGAAAAATACCTTCCTTCAAAAGTTCTGTTTTCGGGAAATCAACTAGACTTCTTTCAAAAGGATCAAATATAAATTTGTCTTCACATACAAAATATGACGTTAACATGAGAAGTAAAAGAAGTTTTGATTTTTTTAAGTTTTGATTTTTTCCCTATCTACTTAAGCCATACCGAACTTGTTTGAATGATTGTTATTTGATCCCAAAGTTTGATGCCTAGATAACTATTTTGAGCCCAAAGTTTAAGGCCCAATTTGATATTTTTTTTCATGCCAAGATGTAAAGTAGAAAAAACAACTCATAACCAACCCACCTTAAATTTTTAAAACCTAAACCCATAAAACTGAAAAACCCATAAATTTTGGTTTTGGTTCGGTAACTACTAGTTTGTATTAAAAAGAAACTACTAGTTAGGAAGGGTGCTCGATTTAGGGTCGACAATTCCTGACATGACATAAAAAAATAGGTTTTGGGTTAACTATCATGTGGTTTAAAAAACAGTTCGTGTTCAGATCGACCCTTACTAAAAATAGGTTATGTTCGGGTTGACCTTTATAAAAACGGGTTGATTAGATCTAGACAAAAAAAAACTAAGATTATAATTTTGTATTTTTCCGTTTTCCATTTTATGTGGTTAGTCTTTTGTCTCACCATATTACATGCTAGTCACACTAGTACTCACCATTAAACATGTTACCAGTAACCCGCTTACAACCCAACAATCCACTTATAACTAGTTAACAATCATGTAGGACTTATTTAAAAAAAATGGGTTAAATAGGTCATGTTTGGGTTAACCCGCATATATGTGTGTGCGGGTTAGGGTTGAATCTTTGACATAAATAATAATGTGGGTCGGGTTCAGGTTGCACATCTCAACCTAGCCAACCCGCAACCCACCAACCTAACACGATTGACACCTCTACGTCGACCTTCATAAGCGGTAATCAAATGTGAAATCAATTGCTTTTTTAACAAGTCCTAGATTCTCATAAGTTAAATACACCGTATCTGCACTCTGTAAGATTTGAACTCCCAACCTTTTAGTCATGGAGTACACCGTTTACCACTTGGATGTCCCCTTTAGGACGCTAAAATCACTATGAATGTAAACTTCACGATTAAAAATTGGCATCAAACAGCATGGTTGGGCCGTCCCCGAAAATCACAAAAAGAAAAAAGTGGCCCTGTGCGTAGGGGTGTTCAGAAAAAACCGAAACTCACCGAAAACCAAACCGTAACCGAAAAAACCGATCCGAATAACGAATTCTGTGTTTGGTTTTTTTAACCGAAACCGAATTGTGAATTTGGTTTTTTGTTTGGTTTGGTTTGGTTTTGGTTCCATGTATTTTTTTTTATTTGGTTTATTCGGATAACCGAATAAACCGCTAATTTAACTAATTATTAAATAAAAATAAAAACATTTAATAAACCATATAAATTTTAATGGGCCACATGATAAATATAGAGCCCAAATTAAACCCACTCATTTTTATATTTTTACTCTTCAAAATATACTAGGGTTTCTAAATTTTCACATATAAGGTTAAAAGATGACTTATGTTGACTATTTCTAGTTTAATGATCTACGTTTTGAATTTTAAACTTTGTAGTTGTGTGTATGACTATTTTCTGGATGTGATTGTTTTATTTTGCTTTGAAACGTTCTTTTATTTACATATCATTCGGTTCAAATTAGTTGTTGACTTGATTTCGAAAGTTGGAACACAAACAAGAATTATATATAGAGTAAATTACAAGTTTTGTCATTTATGTGTACATCAAATTTCAGGCGTTGTCCTTTACCTTTCAAAATCTTGCACGTTTTGTCCTTTAGGCCAAACCCAGTTAGAATTTTTGGTTAAATCTGGTCATGTGCCTTGCACATGAGGGCATTGTTGTCATTTCATCTCTTCAGAGACTATTGTGTAAAAACCTAAAGTTTAGGGACTAGTTTGTAAAAAACTCTATTTATAATTAATCATTGAAACCGTTTTTTACTCTCATCCCCTTCTCCCTCAACCTCTTATATCACCTACCAGCACCCTACCCACTAATCTGAAGACAACCAACCACCATCAACCATACCATCACCACCTACCACCACCGCCAGCACCCTACCCACTAATCTGAAGACCACCCCGCCAAACCGTCACCAACACCTCACCCCGTTGTATGAACCCTAACCCACCACCAACCGCCACTAGTCACCACCACCACAACCCAAAAAAAAAAAAAGAATCAGTGGCCAAAAAAAACCCCTCATACAGAACAATTGATACTTTGAAGCATATTGAAACTCTGACCCAGTCGCAACACTTTGATCCAGAAGTTTTAAATCCAAATTTGATCTAACCTCTAACTAGATCCGGCACCGATTTCAGGTTTTCCATTTAGGGTTTGAACGACGGCGACAAGTAAAGTTCTAAATCCCCTTCGATTTTGTGGTGGTGGCAGGTTTGACTGGTTTCAGCTCTCGCCAGTGAGTTAGGATTTCTTTTGGTTTGATTTTGTGGTGGTGGTGGCAGGTTTAGAGAAAGAGACGGTGAGGAAGATAGAGAGACGACGAGGAAGATAGAGAGAGAGAGAGAGAGAGAGAGTAGTGGTGATATGAGCAATTTGAACAGTTTTTGTGACTCTGAACAATGATTTTGATTGTTTTTGGTTCAAGTTTCGGGGTTATTGTTTCTTCGAGGGGTGGTGGTGGTAGCCGACAGGTGGTAGTGGTGGCCATTGGTGGTAGCTGACAGATGGTAGTGGTGGCTGTTGGTAGTAGAGTAGAGAGAGATGGGGTAAGAAAGGCTATAATTAACTTTTATAAAACATATATAAACAAATAATTAAATGTTTTAATTTATAAACTAGTCTCTAAACATAAGTTTTTCACACAATAGTCCCTAAAGAGATGAAATGACAACAATGCCCTCATGTGTAAGACACATGACCAGATTTAACCAAAAATTCTAACTGGGTTTGGACTAAAGGACAAAACGTGCAAGATTTTCAAAGGTAAAGGAAAGCGCCTGTCAACTTTTGGCCAAAAGGACAGTGCCTGAAATTTGATGTAAACATAAAGGATAAAACTTGTAATTTACTCTATATATAAATTAGGAAAAGAAAAGTACTTAAGAACAATTTGGTTAAATTTGGTTGAAATTGGTTTGTTTGGTTTTTAACCGAATCCAAACCGAATTGAATTTGGTTTGGTTTGGATTTGGTTTACATATTCCTAATTTGGTTTGGTATGGAGTACAAAATGTTGAAAAACCGAATAAACCGAACCGTATAAACCAAATAAACCGTAAATCGAATCGATGAACACCCCTACCTGTGCTGTTCAAGATTAAAAAATTGGGCCCTATTCGAAAATCCTCGTTTTATATAAACTCATCAATCAATAAAATTTATGTGGATGTAATTTAAATAGTTATTTTTAGCTAAGTTTAGGAAGTAATTTATTAATTAAAGAGAAAGATGCAATTGACAAAATTAAACATTAAATGCCACTAAAAAACCAAAATATAAGCTAAAATAAAAAAAAATTGGAGACATCAGGATTAGAACCCACGTCTCCTTGTTGTTTAAGCAAAGCAGTAACCAGCAATGCAATAGCTTATTTATGTTATCTCTCGATTTAGTTCATATATATTCTATCTTATATAGCGTAAATTATATACAAAATTAAAAATATTTGGACCCTCGGAGGGTATAGGCCTTGTACTATCACCCACCCCGCACCTCCTATATGCCGGCCTGTCAAACACCACGACAATAAATCAACTAAATGATAATCAAGCAAATGTAAACATAACTAGTTGAATTCCCCCGCGCTACGCGACGGGAACTTGTTTATATTAGTTCGTTCATTACGCTACTGACACTCGTTATAACAAGCTAAAAACGCAAAAAATAAAGTTTTGATATTCTCAAAAGGATATCAGCACGTGTTTGATATTCCTAATCTTTGAATACATGTTTTAAATATAGTTTATGTCGCAATCTGGAAAAAATTAAACATGATTGTAAATATAAATTTTTCGAAACAATTAACGAATGTATGTTATCAAAAAAAAATTTAAATCAAATAATAAATGGCAAATTATTACAAAAATCTCTTCGCATCCATGTTTCATTTTTAATAAACATAACTTTTTTAATGGGTAATAAAATGTTGGTTAAATAAGTCTCCTAGATTTAAGAAGTGTATAAAACCATAATAGATCGTAAAATATAACGCAATTTTGAGCAAAATATAACACAATTTTGAGCAAAATATAATACAATGTTCAGAAAAAAGACACAATACGTCGCAAAAAGACAGGAATAACACAAATATAGAAAACAAACAATGCTATAAACAAAATTTTTAAAATCTACAAGTTATATATCCAAAAGTGAAAAGCTAAAATCTCATATAGTAGAGTTTGATGAGATGGTTACAATCAGGGCCGGCTTGGAGGGGGTGCGGGGTGGGCGACGGCTCAGGGCCCAAACCCTCCGGGGGCCCGAAAATTTATTTTTTTAATAAAGCTACACTGTAGAACTTAGAATATATATAAGTACTGAATTGGAGAAATGACATGATTAGGTGCATGGTCTGGTGGTTCCCATGTCACTTAGGGCCCAAACCCTCCGGGGGCCCGAAAATTTATTTTTTTAATAAAGCTACACTGTAGAACTTAGAATATATATAAGTACTGAATTGGAGAAATGACATGATTAGGTGCATGGTCTGGTGGTTCCCATGTCACTTTATTAGTAAGCAGAGCAAGAGTTGTACTCTTGTTAGCTTCAGTTTTAGTTGATTTTTTTTCTTAATGTTTGTTAGCTATGCATTAAATACAAATGACATTAATTGAATAATTTTGTGTTACATTAAATCAAAATGGTAACTATAGTTACTTCTCAAATCTAATTTAAAAATGATTATTTATGTTAATTTATTAAAATATTATTCAATCTACAACTAGTTGTGTGTTTCATTTTTTTATGAAAAAGCCTTATTTTTTTCCTTTCAACTCTGTGTATTTTCTAAATAAATTTGTGTATTTTTTAAAAGTTTATATTTTAGGGGCCCGTATTTCATCTTCGCACAGGGCCCACAAATTTTTGAAGATTTTCGGAGACGGCCCTGGTTACAATGCCACTTGCATGAGGTCCATTGAAGTCCGTTTGATACCCATTTTGTAAAGTCTTATTTTTAAGAGACTTTGTATTTAATCTAACCCATAAAATATTTATCCATTGTGAGTAATATTAAGTATGTGAGTAGAATAATATTAATGAGTTTCATTAACATGTAAGAAAAAAAAGAAAAAAAATGTCATAAAATAAACCTGAAAATATATATTGAGATCATTGACATCAATCATAATCATAACTTAAAATCAAACAATACTATAAAAATTTGAAAACACTATTCATGAGGACTTTGTAAAATCAAACAATACTATAAAAATTTGAAAACACTATTCATGAGGACTTTGTGTTTATATATATATATAAATATAAATAATAATAACTAAACAACACTTAACGATTTGCTTGTTTGGTTCCTCAATCCTAAAGCATAAAAACGTCTATCCATAGAGAAAATGGATGTTTCTCTACGTATCTCCTTAACAATTATGAAAAACCTTACACAATAACGTCCGTTCGTCGAGAAAAAGAACCTTGACAAGCTTGAAGTGTTATTTTTCTATTTTTAAGTGGGACATCATGTTTTTCGTGTTTGTATAAGCATTTAAGATCGAATTTTTTATAAATAAAATTATACACCCATTTGTGTGAATATTCTTAGTAATTAATATTGTCCAAGTAAATTTAATTTTCCTTCTATTATGTAGAAGCTTTCAAACAATACTAGTCAATTTGGTCCAAAATTGATATATGTAGGTTGTTTGGTAAAAACGTTGACACTATGGTCTAAACTTGGAAACCTTGAATTAGACTAATTTTGACTTTTTTTTATCTTTTTTTTTTCTGGTAGTCATTTTCAGTTTTATTTACAAACCAAAAGTAACCTTAATTATTAGTTCGTAACATGCTATTTGTTTTTATAAGAGTAAATTACAAGTTTTGTCCTTTATATTTATACCAAATTGCAGGCGCTGTCCTTGTCTTTAAATTTGACGAGTTTTGTCCTTAACGTTTCAAAATCATGCACGTTATGTACTTTAGCCCTAATCCAGTTAGATTTTTTAGTTAAGTATGGTCATGTGCAGTGCCTTGCACATGAGGGTATCCTTTTCTTTTCACCTTTTCAAGGGTTATTGTGTAACTAAGTCATATACAAAGATTGTTTTGTAAAAAAACACATAAATAAAAAAAAGAATCAATTCGTCATCATCTTTCCATTACTCTCTCTCTCATCAATTTCTCTCTCTAAAACAGCCATTGCTAATCTCTTTTTTTTTTTTGAAACGAGAACTTCATTAACACACCACCGAACCCGAAAACCGGGACGGCCGAAAACAAACAAACCTTACATATTCACAAATTTACACCAATCTCCCCAACTAAAGTTACCTTTCTTGGCCCTATATTTAAACCACAAAAAGCTAACCACCCTAACATCGTTAAATAACTCATCAACACTACTCCTCTTCCCATTAAATCTAAGATTATTACGAGCCTTCCACAAAAGCCAGCAAGCCGTAATCACTATACCATGCAGCGCCTTTCTTTCCATCAGCCCCTTATTTCCCAAAGCTTGAATTTCCAACAAGTCTCTAAACGAAAACACAACAAAATTCGTAACCCGGCACCAAAAGCTAATTCTTTCCCATAAGCCCAAAGCCAAGGAACAGGCTGTAAAGAGATGCAACACTGAATCAGCGCCAGAATTACAAAAACAACATTCCCCGTCGGCCACCACCACACCCCTCACAGCTAAAGCATCAACCGTCGGAATCTGATCCAGATCCGCACGCCAAGCCAGAATATTGCATTTAGATGGAACCCACTTGCACCACTCCATAACATAGCGATTGCTATAATCCCTCTTCGAATCAATAAGATTTTTCACAGCCGCAACCGAGAATCCCTTATCGCCAGCACCAATCCATTTCCAGCTATCAGGACTGTTAGATAAAACCACCGAGCTTAGAGTCGCGACTAAGTCTTGCCATTCAACCCTTTCATCTTCATTAACCGGATCATGTCTCCATAACCACAACCCCTCCCCTTCTAACCGATCGCGTGTGACAACTGCCACTTTCGGGTAATTTACTTACATTTAAAACAGTGATTTACATTATACAAGCATGTGTTTTGAATATTCTGACTGCATGATTACATGTTATACATCTTAGAAAACTCATGGAATATTCATTGGTTAATACACATGATTCATTTTTATTGGGTACATTTGACATAGTGCAAACAATTCACCGAAACAACTAGAGTAGTGCCTAGTGAACTTGAGTGCTGACGAAAACTCCGGATTCGCAGAAAACATCTAAAATGACATCTTTAGGACTCGGGTGAGAGTCCAATATCATTTATATATTAAACCCTATATGGGAATACAAGAGTTCGATCAATAATTTACCAATGCCCGGTAGCACTAAAAACTGTCCGAAACGCGCTAAAAATGACCATTTCATGAATTGTCCGCAAAATTCAGCAATTGTATTTTAATACAAGATACAAAAATTGATGTTTAGGCACCAATTTCATATAAACATACTTATGGAATATCAATTTCACGCATAACGGAAACTTTTCTTACAACTTCCTTAAGTGTACTTTTCGACAATTTACTAGCGAAGCGAGCGTTAAACAACTAGCCGAATTATATTTTGGCACAACTAGCGAACTAGTTAATATTTTTTTTTGTCTTGCGAGGCTAGTTTATGGTAATTACAAGTCTCGAATCATCTCGGAAAATTGCAAACCCTAAACACCAAAGTACTTACATTTTCCTATTCTTGAGAAATCTAAAAAAATAACTAAGTTATTTTACCACATGAGACCCCCCCCCCACCTTGTAACCGTGAACAAGGGGGTCCCACCCCTTGTTTATGTTTGTAAAATATCTTGTTAATTACTAAGGGTTGCAAGTGGAGTAAGTTGGTGAATTATTTCAACACTTAGCCATTAAGACTTAACCTCATTACTTTACATTCTTATCCATCACCAACCAAGAACACTCTCACATCTTCATCTTTTTTTCTCAAGAACACATCAAAAACCCAATAATTTTTATCATTTTTCTTATGAACAACATGGATTTCTTTGGAACATGAAGTGATCTAAAGCTCTTAGAAGTGAAAGGAAGAAGTTTCATCCATACAAAAGTGTTCTAGCACCAAGATCATCATCTTCTTTATTCTTAATAATCTCTAAGATCATCCCTAGCTTAGTGCTAGAAGTAAGCTTCTATTTTTTTTATATACAAATTATGTTTATGATTGTTATTATTATTGATAATAACCATATATAATCATACATAATGAACAAGAAAAATACCAAGAAGCAAAGATAAAAATTATGACATAATTATGTTTGTTTATATTGTGATCTTAGTCATGTTATATGCTTATTAGATCTTGTTATGATGATTAAGCTACAAATAAAGTGTTAGAAGATGTTGATAAATATGATCTAAAAATTATACATGTTTATGTTAAAGGGTTTAACATAAAGGATTAGATGGATGATCATATCTAGTGATCTTGTGAAAGTATTAAGGGTTTATATTCAAAAACAAGACTTTCACAAGATTATAAAAATGAACATACAACTAAAGATTTTTATAAAAGTTGTTAAAACTAAAATGTAACTTGGTTTTTGAACTTGTTAGTATATGAAATGATCATGGTTAAAACCCTACATGATTTGAATATCATTTTGATAATTTCATGTTATAAAAGTCTCATATGTTTAGTGATGATGTTGGGTAAATTGTTGGTGATTTGATTAAGAAAATGATATGTTTAATGAAACATGGTTATTACAAGAATACAAAGGTTATATGGCCAATTTTTATAAAAACTTTATTTTATAAAATAACAACATTTTTGGGTAAATCTATACAAGGTTTATAAAGGTTATTAAAGAAGGGTTACAAAATAAAAGACAAGGAAAATATATATTTTTTTTTAGAAAAATATATATTTGGTTACTTTAAATAATTTTTGGTGTGATATATTACTTGGTGTATTAGTTATATATATCATGATAGGAACTTGAATCTCATGACAACTTTAAACTCAAAACATGTTATAACAAAAGTCCTACAAGACTTCACATAATAACGCCTTAAAACGAGTTGCGGACGATTCTATAATCGGACACCAAATATGGTCAAAACGAACGACGGACGACTACTTAAGCTAATTGCCAATCCGGGGAGTTACTACGACGTTAGACGACCTTTCGACACGAAATATAAATATACTATCGATAACAAATTTTTGGGATGTTTATAGACTTATAAAAGCTAGTGTGTTTTTATTTATTAACATCTATACTTAGTATTTTTATAAAAATGTTTTTATAAAAATGAAAGACTTATACATATAACAAATGGGCTTATTATACTAATGGGCTATTTTTATAAATGGGCTTATTTTACTTAATAGACTATTTTTACAAATGGGCTACTTACACTTAATGGGCTTAGTTTTCTTAATGGGCTTATACTTCATAATGGGCTTAACATAAACACATGGGCTAAGCCCAATACAAACATATGGGCCAAAGCCCAATACTATTCAAGCCCAACACTATTCAAGCCCAACACTATACAAGCCCAACACTATTCAAGCCCAACACTATACAAGCCCAACACTATTTAAGCCCAACACTATTTGAGGCCCAACACTATTGAGGCCCAACACTATTTGAGGCCCAACACTATTGAGGCCCAACACTATTTGAGGCCCAACACTATTGAGGCCCAACACTATTTGAGGCCCAACACTATTTGAGGCCCAGCACTATTTGAGGCCCAGCACTATTTAAGCCCAATAACTTGAAAACATGGGCTTGGCCCAATGATACCATTTTCGTGAAAACAACTATACAAGTGATACATACAAGACACGAGATTCAGCGGACGAGATCCGACTATACTACTCATTCATCGAATACACAGTTAACGAACATTTGAACAACTCATACATCGAATACACAGTTAACAAACAGTAAAGACATGCAAGTCTTACACATACTCAATACACAAGACTTGTACTCAAGTTCTTTTCAAAGACCGAAGTGTCTAACAAAAATAAGAACGTTTGTAGGTCGCCACGCTATACAGGACGACCGCACGTGAGGTCTTATTTTACATCTATTTTCAGGACGCGATACTGTGAGTTCATGTTCCCCTATTCATTTAAATGTTTTACAAACTTTACAACTATCGGGGAGGATACATGTTCAGGGTATGTTAAAGTTAGGTAATGAAACACCATAGATCATGTGCGAATTAGGGCCTTACTATAAGCACCATTAATCCAGATTGGACCAAGGAACAAAGGCTTAGATCTAATGGGTTTTGGCGAGCCCCACTCTTGGTCATGGACCCCTACGGAAGAGTGCGTTTGTGTCCCAGTCGATAGGAATCGGCATAAAATCGTCTAGGGTTGGTTTGCTTCCTATTTCGTCACACATATTAATGTCCTTGCAAAACATTAATGATCAACGATTTCATTGACGCTTTACATACTACAACTCACGTTTTTCATACATCGTTTACAACTAAAATTGCATGAATTCACCAACTTTTGTTGATGTTTTCCAAACTTAACATGTATTTCAGGGAATTAAAGGACCATGTCGGATTTCCCAGTCAAGATAACAAGTACAGGAACTCCATGCCATGTTTTGAAGGGTCTAACTATTATATTCCGCCTCTTTGCGGAAATATGATGGTTTAAACCTTTGTAGTTTATTTCAAGTTAATGTATGAAACAATAACGCTTTATTTTCATGTTAATGGTTTGTAACCGACACACTAAACTTATGTTGTAATCTTTTGAAACACTATGTAATGGCAATGGAGTATGTTTTATTCATATAGTTTGTTCATGTACATCGATATTTATGCAATGAAAACCAGACAGATCACACCTTGCGTTTCCGCTACGAGCGGGTGTGACAGACTGGTATCAGAGCATCGATTGTAGTGAACCAGGATTCTTTATTGAGTCTAAGTCTACAATCACTAGGGATCTCTCATGAAAACCATTTAAACACAAACACATGTTTTCATTTGCATAAACATTTTCATGGTCCATTTTCAACAAGAATTCATCTCATACAAAACAAGCAAGGACATTAGTGTCTTAGTCATCTAAATGGTAGACATGCAACTTTAAGATTAATCCACACAACTCAAGTAGGATAACTTAAAATGAACCTTATGTGAAAAATACATTTTGTGTATATATGTAACGTAACAAATGCTCATACGTGTCGAACAACTTATTTCTCAGGATATCATGTCTTCCTCCGAAGGAAGTAACATTTACGATGATGTAGACCCCATGGAGATTGTGTCTGATGATGACGTTGTGCCGGAGGTACAGGTCATCTTATCTGATAGCGACTCTACTTCTGACAGCGACATGGATGATTTCCAGCCGTTCGCAATTGGTAGTGACATATTGGACGCTTACATGTTAGGGGACATCATTGATGATGATGTGCTAGATGTGCCCCCTCTACTCAACGAGGTTGTTATCATAGGTCACCCAGTGGGTGAACATGTTATAGAGGTTATACCCTTGGATGTCCTTCCTCTTGCCATGATGCCTTTCATTGGCGACTTCGACGAGGAGGACGATGCTGTAGTTCCAGTGATTCCAGTGGAGCATTTGGGTGACGAGTTGGGATACGGGGATGCTCATGACTTGGTTATTCTAGAGGTTGCCGCACCGGTGGTTCCGATTATTATTATCTCTTCTGATTCCGATACTGATGCAGATGCTTCTTCTGCAGACATTGAGCTGGATGATGTCATACCTGATGAGCCAGTTGTCCCGGCACATGATCAGGTTGTTCCTATTCTACCACACGTAGACCATACTGACGAGGCAGGACCCTCAGGACACGCCCATGTACCACCCGGGGACATGGATCTATACCCACATGTTATGCCCCTTACAGATCCATATCACTCAGTGCATCACCCAGCTGCTACCATTGAGTTACGTGCTCGTGTTCAGACACTTGAGCATCAGATAGACTTTGTTATACGTCGAGTTAGTGAACTCGAGGATGAGCTTACTCATCTCATTGGTATGGTACTTCATGGACCACCACTACCACCAGGACCACCACCATTACCCCCACTACCCCCACAGATGCCACCAGCGGATCTACCGCCAGTGGATTTACCTACTCGGGTACTGACGCTCGAGCAGCAGAGTGTGTTCCTTCACCATTTGGTGCTTGATTTGGAGGGTAGGGTTTCTGAGGTTCGCAGGTTGTTATTCCCTATTCCACCACCAGTTTTTCCCCCAGCATAGACTATGGTTACCGGTAGTATACTTTTGGGACGGGTAGTTATAGTCGTTTTGTGTACATATGTGATGCTCCACCAAGTTTGAAGACAGCCGACATACAGCAGAAAACGCAGTTGGAAGGAAGACTTTATTATCTCTTTTGTTGTACTAGACTAGTATGACCGGGTTATGTAGCCCGAGTCTATTTTTGTTCCTTTCAAACGATTATGTAACCGGTTGACTATATATATAAATAAAACTTGGTGTTATCTATTAAATGCAAATGAGAGGTCTGGTTGGACATCTCTTACTATTTATGTTAACTTAATTACTCGCATTATATATTTGGTGATGATATTATTGTTAAATGTTATGAATATTTCTTTTTGAACAAACAAAATCAACGTCTAATCTTTATCCTATTTCTCCTTTAGAAGAATCATGCCACCGAGGAAAGTTTTACGTTCACGGACAGTTAATCCACCCCCACCTCCACCAATGCCTACGACCGAGGCATAACTGAATACACTTATAGAACAAAGAATCGCTCAAGCTATCGCACAGTACGAGGCATCCCGTGTCGAAACAAGTGGTGGTGCCGGCGGATCGGGAGGCCAGGGTCCAGGCGGTACTTCAGGTGGAACAAATATTCCGGGTAACGTTTATTCGTTTTTATTACAACACATCAAATTTCTTTCTTAATCTATTCGTGTGATTCACTGTTTGCTCATTCAAAATCCGTTGTCCAATTTCAGGGTGCACATTCAAGCAGTTTCTAGACTGCAAGCCGCTTAACTATGATGGCACAGGCGGTGCTGTGGCTTATGTGAGATGGACTGAGAAAACGGATTCCACTATCAGAATGAGCAGATGTTCTGCTAATCAGCAAGTCACTTTCGTTACTGGCTTGTTTCTCAACGAGGCTCTTACCTGGTGGAACCTACAAGTGCAAACTTTGGGTGATAACGCTGCTTATGCGTTGACGTGGGAGGAACTGAAGGAACGTATGAGGGAGAAGTACTGTTCTCGTGCTGAACTCCAGAAGTTGGAGAACGAGTTTTGGAACCTGACCATGGTCGGAGCTGATATCACGGGATATACGCAAAGATTTCACGATCTGTCTCGCGTGATTCCTTATCTTGTAACACCAGAATACAAGCGTATCGAACGCTATATTTGGGGACTTTCTGACAAGATTCGAAGTCTGGTTACTGCAGCTAAACCCACGAATATTACTCAGGCTGTGACTATAGCAGTGAGTCTTACGGAAGACGGGGTCAGGATGAAGATATTCACTGAGAAAGGTGATGACAAGAAGGAAACACATGTTGAGTCTTCCAACCGTGGGAAGAGGAGTTACTCAAATTTCAAGAAGGGAACCCGCGGTAATAACAACAACCACAGTAACAACAATCACAACAACAATAACAATAACCCCAACAACAACAACAACAACAACAACAACAACAACAACAGGCGACAGAATAACCCGCAACAGGATGCAAGGGCGTTTGTAGCCACAAACGACACTGGTCCTAAGAAGTACGCTGGTACTTTACCTAAGTGCGAGCGATGCAAATTTCATCACGTGGGTGATTGTCGGGTTGTCAAGTGTGATAAGTGTGGCAAGCTTGGCCACCGTACTGAGTCATGTTGGGGAACGAGAAATAATACTGGATCAGGAAGTGGTTTTGGTAACAAGAATGGAAACGGGAATGGTCGTAATCAAGGATGCTTTGGATGCGGAAGCAAGGATCACTACAAGAGAGACTGTCCTAAAGAAATTCAAGCTCATGGTCGATCTTTTGTGATTGGGGCCAAGGATGCGCGCCAAGACCCTAATGTGGTCACTGGTACGTTTCTCCTCAATGATCATTTCACATCCATATTATTTGATACCGGAGCCGATTTTAGTTTTATCTCTATAGAATTTAAAAATATTCTGCGCTTGGAACCTAGTAAACTAGATGTTCCATATTCTATAGAATTGGCTAACGGTATACTAATAGAGACGGGAGAAGTTGTTAAGGAGTGTACCTTAGAACTTGGCGAACAAAAATTCAATATCGATCTCTTACCCGTTGAATTGGGTAGTTTCGACGTAGTGGTTGGCATGGATTGGCTATCCAACAATCGAGCCGAAGTCGTTTGCCACGAGAAGATCATTCGCCTACCACTACCGAACGAAGAGACACTTGTTATACATGGAGAGAAGCGTGACACCCCATTGCGGATCATCAATTGCATGAAAGCACAGAAATACTTACGGAAAGGTTACATTGCCTTTCTAGCGCATGTTGTAGACAAGAAGGCCGATGGACCGAAGTTGACAGATATTCCGGTAGTAAAAGAATTTCCTGAAGTCTTTCCTGAAGACTTGCCAGGACTACCGCCTTATCGACAAGTCGAATTTCACATCGACTTGGTACCAGGAGCCGCACCCGTAGCTAAATCTCCATATCGATTAGCACCTTCTGAAATGCAGGAATTGTCCACACAACTTCAAGAGTTGTTGGATAAGGGATTCATCAGACCGAGTTTCTCGCCTTGGGGAGCTCCAGTTCTTTTTGTGAAAAAGAAGGACGGGACATTCAGAATGTGTATCGACTACAGAGAGTTGAATAAACTCACCATCAAGAATCGGTATCCACTACCGAGGATTGACGACTTATTCGATCAACTTCAAGGGTCGAGTTTTTATTCGAAGATAGACTTACGATCGGGGTATCATCAGTTACGGATTCAAGAAGAGAGCATACCGAAAACGGCTTTTCGGACTCGTTATGGTCATTACGAGTTTCTCGTTATGCCTTTTGGTTTAACGAACGCACCGGCGGTCTTCATGGATTTAATGAACCGCGTGTGCAAGCCGTATCTCGACAAATTCGTCATAGTGTTCATTGACGACATCTTGATATACTCACGATCGGCAGCCGAGCATGAACAACATTTGAAAACCATATTAGAACTACTCAAAAAGGAGAACTTATACGCGAAGTTTTCCAAATGTGAGTTTTGGATTCGTGAAGTACAATTTCTCGGGCATATAGTGAACGAGAAGGGTATTCAAGTAGACCCGTCGAAGATCGAATCGATTAAGAGTTGGGAAGCGCCCAAGACTCCTACTGAAGTGCGACAATTTTTGGGCTTAGCGGGATATTATCGGAGATTTATTGAGAATTTTTCAAAGATTGCTCAACCGCTAACTTCTCTTACACAGAAAGACAGGAAATTCGATTGGGGAGAGAAACAAGAAGCAGCATTTCAACATCTTAAAGACAAGTTGTGCATTGCACCAATCTTATCATTACCCGACGGTACCGATGACTTTGTGGTATACTGTGATGCTTCGCATCAAGGTTTGGGTTGTGTACTCATGCAACGTAAAAAGGTTATCGCGTACGCGTCCCGCCAACTGAAAGTTCACGAGAAGAACTATACCACTCACGACCTAGAGCTAGGCGCGGTGGTGTTTGCTTTAAAAATTTGGCGGCATTACTTATATGGTACACAGTGCACTATTTTCACGGATCATAGGAGTCTACAACACATATTCAACCAAAAAGAATTAAATATGCGTCAGCGACGTTGGGTTGAATTATTAAACGACTATGATTGTGAAATCAAGTACCATCCGGGCAAGGCGAACGTTGTGGCAGACGCCTTGAGCCGCAAGGAACGAGTTAAAACACTAAGAGTGCGAGCACTAGAGATGACGATTCACACAGATTTTACCGCACGAATTCAAAATGCACAACAAGAAGCGCTCAAGGAAGAACATATTCTAGAAGAATCACTTCGAGGCATGGAAAAACAGTTAGTACCAAAGGAGGATGGAACTTTGTACTTTGCGGGTAGAATTTGGGTTCCATTCTTTGGAGGTCTCCGAGATCTCATTTTTGAGGAAGCACATAGGTCAAAGTACTCGATCCATCCTGGATCAGATAAGATGTACCACGACTTAAAAGAGTACTATTGGTGGCCTAACCTCAAAAAGGATATTGCTAGCTATGTTGGAAACTGCTTGACCTGCGCGAAGGTCAAGGCAGAGTATCAGAAACCATCTGGGTTATTACAACAACCCGAGATTCCCGCTTGGAAATGGGAACAAATATCCATGGACTTCATTACGAAGTTACCCAGGACCTCGAAAGGTCATGACATGATATGGGTAATCGTGGATAGATTGACAAAGTCCGCACACTTCTTACCGATTCGGGAGAAGGATAGTACTGAGAAACTAGCGGAAATTTATCTCAAAGAAATAGTGGCTCGTCATGGAGTGCCTATTTCAATCATTTCGGACCGAGACGGTCGTTTTGTTTCAAGAATATGGAATTCATTTCAACAGGCCTTTGGATCTCAATTGAATCTAAGTACGGCCTTTCATCCACAAACTGACGGCCAGAGCGAACGGACAATCCAAACACTCGAAGATATGCTTCGTGCATGTGTTATGGATTTAGGTGGCAATTGGGATAATCATCTACCTCTAGTTGAGTTTTCCTACAATAACAGCTACCATACAAGTATACGAGCTGCACCGTTTGAAGCTCTTTATGGTCGAAAGTGTCGCTCTCCGCTATGTTGGGCGGAAACGGGCGATAGTCAATTAATTGGTCCGGAACTAGTCCAAGATACTACGGATAAAATTTTTCAGATCCGAGACCGTATCAAGGCGGCTCGCGATCGACAAAAGTTCTACGCTGATGGAAAACGAAAACAAGCATCTTTCGAGGTTGGAGAGAAAGTTTTATTGAAAGTCTCACCTTGGAAAGGCGTAGTGAGGTTCGGTAAACGTGGAAAGCTTAACCCGTGTTACATTGGACCATTTGAAATCTTAGAAAAGATTGGCACTGTTGCCTACAAGTTGAAGTTACCTGATGAACTTAGCAGTGTACACCACACGTTTCATGTAACGAATCTTAAAAAGAGTCCAATACAAGTAACCGTTGCTATTCCTATGGATGAAATTCACATTGACGACAAACTCCATTTCACTGAAGAACCTGTTGAGGTCACGGACTGGAAGGTCAATAAAACACGGAGAAGTCGTATCAAGTTAGTAAAGGTTCGTTGGAACTCTCGTCACGGACCCGAGTATACTTGGGAACGTGAAGACCGAATGAAGGAAAAATATCCCCACCTATTTCCGAAAACTCCTGCAAAGAATAACAAAGCTAGAATTTCGGGACGAAATTCTAAATAACAAGGGGAGAATGTGACAACTGCCACTTTCGGGTAATTTACTTACATTTAAAACAGTGATTTACATTATACAAGCATGTGTTTTGAATATTCTGACTGCATGATTACATGTTATACATCTTAGAAAACTCATGGAATATTCATTGGTTAATACACATGATTCATTTTTATTGGGTACATTTGACATAGTGCAAACAATTCACCGAAACAACTAGAGTAGTGCCTAGTGAACTTGAGTGCTGACGAAAACTCCGGATTCGCAGAAAACATCTAAAATGACATCTTTAGGACTCGGGTGAGAGTCCAATATCATTTATATATTAAACCCTATATGGGAATACAAGAGTTCGATCAATAATTTACCAATGCCCGGTAGCACTAAAAACTGTCCGAAACGCGCTAAAAATGACCATTTCATGAATTGTCCGCAAAATTCAGCAATTGTATTTTAATACAAGATACAAAAATTGATGTTTAGGCACCAATTTCATATAAACATACTTATGGAATATCAATTTCACGCATAACGGAAACTTTTCTTACAACTTCCTTAAGTGTACTTTTCGACAATTTACTAGCGAAGCGAGCGTTAAACAACTAGCCGAATTATATTTTGGCACAACTAGCGAACTAGTTAATATTTTTTTTTGTCTTGCGAGGCTAGTTTATGGTAATTACAAGTCTCGAATCATCTCGGAAAATTGCAAACCCTAAACACCAAAGTACTTACATTTTCCTATTCTTGAGAAATCTAAAAAAATAACTAAGTTATTTTACCACATGAGACCCCCCCCCCCCCACCTTGTAACCGTGAACAAGGGGGTCCCACCCCTTGTTTATGTTTGTAAAATATCTTGTTAATTACTAAGGGTTGCAAGTGGAGTAAGTTGGTGAATTATTTCAACACTTAGCCATTAAGACTTAACCTCATTACTTTACATTCTTATCCATCACCAACCAAGAACACTCTCACATCTTCATCTTTTTTTCTCAAGAACACATCAAAAACCCAATAATTTTTATCATTTTTCTTATGAACAACATGGATTTCTTTGGAACATAAAGTGATCTAAAGCTCTTAGAAGTGAAAGGAAGAAGTTTCATCCATACAAAAGTGTTCTAGCACCAAGATCATCATCTTCTTTATTCTTAATAATCTCTAAGATCATCCCTAGCTTAGTGCTAGAAGTAAGCTTCTATTTTTTTTATACACAAATTATGTTTATGATTGTTATTATTATTGATAATAACCATATATAATCATACATAATGAACAAGAAAAATACCAAGAAGCAAAGATAAAAATTATGACATAATTATGTTTGTTTATATTGTGATCTTAGACATGTTATATGCTTATTAGATCTTGTTATGATGATTAAGCTACAAATAAAGTGTTAGAAGATGTTGATAAATATGATCTAAAAATTATACATGTTTATGTTAAAGGGTTTAACATAAAGGATTAGATGGATGATCATATCTAGTGATCTTGTGAAAGTATTAAGGGTTTATATTCAAAAACAAGACTTTCACAAGATTATAAAAATTAACATACAACTAAAGATTTTTATAAAAGTTGTTAAAACTAAAATGTAACTTGGTTTTTGAACTTGTTAGTATATGAAATGATCATGGTTAAAACCCTACATGATTTGAATATCATTTTGATAATTCCATGTTATAAAAGTCTCATATGTTTAGTGATGATGTTGGGTAAATTGTTGGTGATTTGATTAAGAAAATGATATGTTTAATGAAACATGGTTATTACAAGAATACAAAGGTTATATGGCCAATTTTTATAAAAACTTTATTTTATAAAATAACAACATTTTTGGGTAAATCTATACAAGGTTTATAAAGGTTATTAAAGAAGGGTTACAAAATAAAAGACAAGGAAAATATATATTTTTTTTTAGAAAAATATATATTTGGTTACTTTAAATAATTTTTGGTGTGATATATTACTTGGTGTATTAGTTATATATATCATGATAGGAACTTGAATCTCATGACAACTTTAAACTCAAAACATGTTATAACAAAAGTCCTACAAGACTTCACATAATAACGCCTTAAAACGAGTTGCGGACGATTCTATAATCGGACACCAAATATGGTCAAAACGAACGACGGACGACTACTTAAGCTAATTGCCAATCCGGGGAGTTACTACGACGTTAGACGACCTTTCGACACGAAATATAAATATACTATCGATAACAAATTTTTGGGATGTTTATAGACTTATAAAAGCTAGTGTGTTTTTATTTATTAACATCTATACTTAGTATTTTTATAAAAATGTTTTTATAAAAATGAAAGACTTATACATATAACAAATGGGCTTATTATACTAATGGGCTATTTTTATAAATGGGCTTATTTTACTTAATAGACTATTTTTACAAATGGGCTACTTACACTTAATGGGCTTAGTTTTCTTAATGGGCTTATACTTCATAATGGGCTTAACATAAACACATGGACTAAGCCCAATACAAACATATGGGCCAAAGCCCAATACTATTCAAGCCCAACACTATTCAAGCCCAACACTATACAAGCCCAACACTATTCAAGCCCAACACTATACAAGCCCAACACTATTTAAGCCCAACACTATTTGAGGCCCAACACTATTGAGGCCCAACACTATTTGAGGCCCAACACTATTGAGGCCCAACACTATTTGAGGCCCAACACTATTGAGGCCCAACACTATTTGAGGCCCAACACTATTTGAGGCCCAGCACTATTTGAGGCCCAGCACTATTTAAGCCCAATAACTTGAAAACATGGGCTTGGCCCAATGATACCATTTTCGTGAAAACAACTATACAAGTGATACATACAAGACACGAGATTCAGCGGACGAGATCCGACTATACTACTCATTCATCGAATACACAGTTAACGAACATTTGAACAACTCATACATCGAATACACAGTTAACAAACAGTAAAGACATGCAAGTCTTACACATACTCAATACACAAGACTTGTACTCAAGTTCTTTTCAAAGACCGAAGTGTCTAACAAAAATAAGAACGTTTGTAGGTCGCCACGCTATACAGGACGACCGCACGTGAGGTCTTATTTTACATCTATTTTCAGGACGCGATACTGTGAGTTCATGTTCCCCTATTCATTTAAATGTTTTACAAACTTTACAACTATCGGGGAGGATACATGTTCAGGGTATGTTAAAGTTAGGTAATGAAACACCATAGATCATGTGCGAATTAGGGCCTTACTATAAGCACCATTAATCCAGATTGGACCAAGGAACAAAGGCTTAGATCTAATGGGTTTTGGCGAGCCCCACTCTTGGTCATGGACCCCTACGGAAGAGTGCGTTTGTGTCCCAGTCGATAGGAATCGGCATAAAATCGTCTAGGGTTGGTTTGCTTCCTATTTCGTCACACATATTAATGTCCTTGCAAAACATTAATGATCAACGATTTCATTGACGCTTTACATACTACAACTCACGTTTTTCATACATCGTTTACAACTAAAATTGCATGAATTCACCAACTTTTGTTGATGTTTTCCAAACTTAACATGTATTTCAGGGAATTAAAGGACCATGTCGGATTTCCCAGTCAAGATAACAAGTACAGGAACTCCATGCCATGTTTTGAAGGGTCTAACTATTATATTCCGCCTCTTTGCGGAAATATGATGGTTTAAACCTTTGTAGTTTATTTCAAGTTAATGTATGAAACAATAACGCTTTATTTTCATGTTAATGGTTTGTAACCGACACACTAAACTTATGTTGTAATCTTTTGAAACACTATGTAATGGCAATGGAGTATGTTTTATTCATATAGTTTGTTCATGTACATCGATATTTATGCAATGAAAACCAGACAGATCACACCTTGCGTTTCCGCTACGAGCGGGTGTGACATCGCGAACACTGCAAGATTTCACCACCTCTAAATAAAAAGGGCCGGAAACTTATCTCTTAACGGAACATCGAATAACCAAGGGTCGAGCCAGAACATAATGCGATCTCCCCTACCCACCACTCCTTTAAACAAACTCCTGATAGACAAATTATCCACCACTGGCTTCTTGAGGGCCGAGACGATGTTACACTACACACCACCGTAAGCCTTTTTAGACGGAAAAAATCCCATTCGGATCCACCAACGTGAAGCGCATCAATGACCTTAACCCAAAGATTATCTTTCTCATTTTTGTATCTCCACCCCCATTTTGCAAGCAAAGCCATGTTTACATCCTTGAGCTTATGAAGCCCCAAACCTCCCATCTTCCTTGGAGACGCAACTCTATCCCACGCAACCCAGTGCTATTTCTTTACTTCCGAGTTACCTCCCCAAAGAAATCTTCTAATCAAAGCCTCCAGATCTTCAATAACCTTGATCGGAGCACGATACAAAGAGAAAAAATAAGTGGGAAGGCTCTCGAGAACAGACCGAATCAACGTAACTCTACCACCCAAAGACAAAAAAGAGGCTTTCCACAGAGATAGTCGTTTCTCGAAAACTTCAAAAACAGGAGCCCAATTACAGATTCGGTTCATGTTTGCCCCAACCGACAAGCCAAGGTACTTAAAAGGGGACTCCGCCGCTTTACACCCAACCACCTTCGCCATATCCTCGACCTCCCCTAAATTCAGCCCAAGCCCGAACAACTTAGATTTATCAAAATTAATTTGAAGCCCCGAGCAAGCGTAAAAACACCTAAGAATTCTCACAACATTAAGAATGTTATCCCTACTCCACTCCCCAAGGATGATAGCATCGTCCGCATAAAAAAGATGAGAAACCGTGGGCCCATCATTGGGAAGAGCAACACCTTTAACAACACCTGAACCACAAGCCCGCCTGATCATACACGACAGAGATTCCATCACGATGACAAACAGAAAGGGGGAGATAGGATCCCCTTGGCGCATACCTTTATTACACTTAAATTCGAAGGTCGGGGCACCATTAACCAAAACATACGCCCTAGCCGACGACATAACTCCCTTTATCCACGAACACCATCTATTAGAAAAACCCATCTGAGCAAGGATATCCACCACAAAATTCCAGTTAATGTTGTCGTATGCCTTTTCAAAATCAATCTTAAGAAGAAAAACCTTTTTTTAACTCTTTTGATCCCGTTCTGAATTTCGTTAATAATAAGCGGACCATCCACAATATATCTCCCACAAATGAAGACAGATTGAGACGGAGAAATAATGGAATCCAACACCTTCTTGAGTCTAGTAGCCAAAATCTTCGAGATCACCTTGTTTATTATTCCCACTAAGCTTATCGGGCGATAATCTTTCAAACCGATCGGGTCCTTACTTTTAGGAACCAAAGCAATGAAATAGGACCCGCAACCCATATTGATCGTCCCAGTCTCATAAAAAACAGCCATAATATTATAAAAATCATCCTCTAATAAATGCCAAAACCTTTTAACAAAATGAAAATTGATACCGTCGGGACCCGGGGCCCTGTCGTCGCCACAGTCAAAGACTGCACACTTTATCTCCTCACGAGTGAACCGAGCATCAAGGAATAGCGCATCTGTGTCCGAAATCTGCTTGATGTCATGGCAAATAAGCCGAGGACGGTCAACACATCCCTCAATGAACTTGTTTATGAAAAACGAGAAAACTTCCTTCTTGACCAAAGACGGTTTCGAGACCCACGCCCCTTGCACAGACAAACCATGAATAACGTTCCTGGCTTTCCTACAGTTAATCATGGCATGGAAAAACTTAGAATTTTCATCACCTTCCTTAGCCCAACGAACCCTCGACCTTTGCTTCAAATCTCTAGTTTTTCGATCCTCTTCATCTTTGAGAACTTTTTTACTCTCCAACAGAATCCACTCCTCTTCTTCAGTCAAATCCCTCTCCTCCATCACAGTCTCAATCAATTCTTAATCACCTAAAACACAATCAATTCTTCAATGTGGGTCCCACTGAAGACACCCCAGTGGCTAACGTCTTCGATCGGGCTAATTACAACTTCAATGCACATATGGATTCAGACATGGATGAAGGAGACGAAGACCAAATAGATAATACAGAAATGGTTCCAATTTATAGGAATACAATCTCATACCAGAAGAGACAAGCCTTAGGTAAGTTGCAAATTGCAATAATAAGTTCAAACTGAAGTTGGGAATTTTGACCCATTTACAGTCAAATGGGTGGAAAGTCATTTGAAGTGTTTTGAATTGCAACTGCTTAACACACTTTCTTAGAATATAAATTGATTATTGTTATATAAATCTGGTTTTTTATCATAATAAATTTCAGAAATTGGGAAAAGTTTTGCAGGTGGGCATAACCCAACACCGAGATTTTGACTGAACCCTATTAATAATCTTATTCTTTGATTTCTTGCAGTGAGGTATTTTGAGAACAACCGCCCCTAACCCACCACCACACCTACCTTTCACTCACCACCATCAGAACCACCCTTCACCCACCATCGTACACCTCTCACGACCGCCAAACCCACCAACACTTTCACACACACCTCAACCCACCACCGCACACCTCCATCACCGTTAAACTAATCATCACCATCGCATCACCATCGTATACCTCCCACCATCGCTAAACCCACCATCACCGTCACACCCACCATCCATCACCGTGCACAGGTTTTTAGAGAGAGAGAAGACTGCAGAGGTTTTTAGGCAGTAGCGAAGCTTCGCCCCCCCCCTAATTTGTCCGAAACCGGGGGGTGGAAACGTATATACCTACAAATTTTCTATACGAAATTACTATTCATAACACTACGCATCGAAAAGTTCGAGTGGTCGGGCGCCCCCTCGGAGTAACACTAAGTTGCGCCGAGGGAGAGAAGATTGAGAGAGAGGGGGGTAGCAGGTTTGTTTAATTAAATATCATTTTGTTTTTGCAAAATAGTCCTTGTATATATGACTTAGTTACACAATAACCCTTGAGAAGGTGAAAAGACAAGGTTACCTTCATGTGCAAGGCACATGACCATACTTAACTAAAAAATCTAACTGGATTAGGCCTAAAGGACATAACGTGCATGATTTTGAAACATTAAGGACAAAACTCGTCAAATTTAAAGACAAAGGTAGCGCCTGCAATTTGGTACGAACATAAAGGACAAAACTTGTAATTTACTCTTTTTATAACAACCTTTTAATCCACTTCTAGAGACTATTCAGACTATAACCTCCCACGCACGCCCATTGCGATATGTTAATTCGCAAAAAAATAGACTAAAATGTAAAACATATAAAAGAATAACTACGTAGATCTAGGACTCGTGCATTGCGATGGAGTAGTTTGGAAAAAAATAAACGTAAAAACGCTGAACCACATACACACGTTGCGGCGTGTTTATTTACAAAATTTAGACCAAAACATAAAACAAAAAAATTGTAAAAGATGAAAAGTATAAAGTGAAAATATGTCGGGGTTAAATTGTAAAAGATAGAAAGTATACAAGTTAAGAAAAAAATAGTAAAATAGTCACAAAGCATAATGTACAACCATATATGCATAAACAACTTGCTGATTAATATATGTGTGGGCACACAATGTTAGACCGGAAAAGTAATAAGGTTTTTAGGGAAATGTTAGGAGCAACTACTATATTAGATAAGATGAAGGAGGGAAGATTGAGATGACTTGGGCATGTAAAGAGGGGGTAGTCGACAACGTTACAGAAGGCTTAACTGGGAAAGGGATGAGGAGTCGAGGTAGGTCCAAGATGACTTGGGATGAGCACATTAGGCAGGATTTGCTAGAGTTACACATCTCTAAGGACATAGTCCAGGATAAGTGTTTTTAGAGGCATATTGTTAAGGTTAAAGACTTTTAAGAGAAGGATCTTATGTGAATTGGGATAGATGCATAGATATCCTTATAGTCTAGGTGGATGTTTCATTGTTTGTGTTTTGCATATGTACTTGTATGTTGTATTTCACTATGTTACCTTCCCGCTACTTTTTTTGTTATGTACTAGCTCTTTGTTCCCCATGGAGCAGTGAATTTCTCTTGAAGTAGTGTCTTTATTCCTATAAATAGGAAGATGTGCCTACATCTTCCTTTTCACATACCCTACTAATAGTTTTACTAATTATGGGATTTATTAGGTACGATTATTATAAAATAATAAATGTTAAAGTTTTATTGAGTGGTTTAATTCAGAATTATGGGATAATCCATAAGCATGGAGGGTATCCACTAAAATTTGATGGAGCTTTCCATTTCTTAGCATCTCATTGTCATATAAGCTTTCTTACAGCTCCACAATTCTATTAACTTTTAGAGTTTATCTTGCCTATGGTTCTATAGCATAGTGGCATTTTAGAGGTGGAATAAGGTTTTGAGACCAATAGGTCTGGATTCGATTTTTAAATAGGGTTTTTTCTCATATTTATTAGGTTTTCTCCTGAATTGGTATATAGGCATTATGCCTAGTGAAGATTGATATGATCGGGTGGTTCCGCTAGTGGCAGTCCAATGCTAAATTTGGATTTAAATAAATAATAAAAACATATAAGTTGTAACAAATTATTTTATTTTATATTATATTATCCGTTTAGAAAAAGTCTACTAAAAAGTTACTAGTTTAAAACAAACTAGTTGCAGCCCAATACCCATTCCTGATATTACAACCTCGATCTCGTCCATTTGCATGAAGTAAAAGTTACAACAATATAATAATATTGTAGCTCTAATATGGATAACTAACTAAGCTGATATCATATACAACAATATAATAATATTCTAGCTCTAATATGGATAACTAACTAAGCTGATATCATATGTATCGTGTACGCGTCTTTGAGTAGATTATAATATTTTGTCAAGTTGTAATAATATAATAATATTATAAGAAGTTTCGTATGTATGTTACTAGGGGTTTGCGTTGCCCGCGTTGCGGGCCACTAAACCGAATATTTCTCTATCATAACATGTACGTCTGTGTTTTGGTTACCTATACATACCACTTATAACACGATCTCAAAAAAATTACATTGAGTCAACCAAATAAATTAAAACACTATCATACTTTTGCTTAAGAAAAAAAATGATAGAAAAACTATAATGTTAAACCGGGGGCAAAATTGTAATTTTTCATGATAAATGAGCGTGTGCCAGGAAGTCGACTGACACGAATAAAAATTACACCGAGTCAAACAATTAAAATAAAGCACTACCACAATTTTGTCAAAAAAAAAAAACTAAAACGATGGCGTGACTGTAATTTTACACTGGGGACCAAATCGTAATTTGACTGGGAAAGCAAAGAAAAACGATGCCAAAAATGTAAATTTAAATTGATGGTCAAATCGTAATTTGGCTGGGAGTAAAGAAACAAAAATAATGGCAAAACTGTAAATTTAAACGGGTCAAAATCGTAATTTTTAACCGAGGGCAAAATTGTAATTTTTAGTTGGGGGCAAAAGCATAACTTTATTTTGAACTGGAGGTAAAAACGTAATTTTGAACTGATAACAAAATCGTAATTTTAAAGCGGGGATGAAATCGTAAATTGGTTGGGCCAATGGGAGAGTTCCAGACAGCTGCCTGACACTATTCCTCCATCTTGTGTCTGTAGTTATACACTGGGGCAAAATCGTAATTTGACTGGGAAAACAAACAAAAACGCTGATAAAAATGTAAACTTAAATTGAGGGCAAAATCGTAATTTAGCTGGGAGGTAGAAAACAAAACTAATGGCGAAACTGTAAATTTAAACGGGGGCAAAATCGTAATTGTGAACCAAGGGTAAAATTGTAATTTTTCACCGCGGGCAAAAGCATAATTTTATTTTGAACGGATGATAAAAACGTAATTTTAAACTGATGGCATTAACTCTATTACATTTTACAACTTTTGTGAACAGTGCTTTATTAATTTTTTTTCTTTTTTGACTTTTTTGCTTTTTTGTCCAACCTAATTTATGATTTTGTCCCGCTTTAAAAGTACGATTTCGTACTTTTAAAGCAGGACAAAATCGTAAATTGGTGGCCCAAAAAGACAAAAAAATCGAAAAAAAAAATTAAATCACTGTTGATGTAAGTTCCAAAATGTAATAAAAATCGTACTTTTAAAGCGGGACAAAATCATAAATTGATGGCACAAAAAGACAAAAAAAAAAAAAAAAAAATTAAATCACTGTTGATGTAAGTTCCAAAATGTAATAGAGTTAATGTCGATCAAGAGAGAGCAAAGTGGGTGGGACACGTAAACATGCGGCAGTTGTTTGATAAGCCACCTTACCTGGGTGGGAAAGTCTTAGGAATTCATGATCTAGTTTGTTCCTTGTAAGACTTGTACTTTTATTTACGTTCTTATCAACCCATGAAAGTGAATTAGCCGACGTGTTGACTTGCCAACCCTTCCTTATCACCTGCATTTATAATTAATTCATTTAAGTTACAAGCCAAAGTTTAACACTTCACGTTACTATACCGACTTTATATATAAACATACATACATCTATAGGAAACAAACAAACAAACATAAAATACATATCCTCGTATAATTATATGTATATCACTATAATACAGCGCGCTTCTGAGCCCAGCCAAACACTCTCGACGGGTATATTAAGGTATGGGACTGGGTATGAGATTAACTCTAAGAAAACATATACCCTTTTACCTGAGACGAATACATGAACATATTTACCTGGTAAACAAGGTTGATACTCCGTCAGATACCATGAGATTGGATTAGGATCAAATACAAAGGCTCCTAATTGTAAGAAGGGTATAAAGGCTCCTAAAAAAACCCATTACACACACAAAAAAAAAAAAAAAAAAAAAAAACACTTAAACATCCACCACCACCCAAAAACCTAAACCCCCACCCACCACCTTCCCCATCACCCACCCAAAAAAAAAAAAAAATTGCCAAGGGGGTGGGGGTGAGGATTTAGGTTTTTGGGTGGGGGTGGATATTTTGGGGGTTTTTTGGTGAGGTATAGTTTTTTTTTTTTTTTTTTTTGCCCGGGGGGTGGTGGGGTGGGGGGTTTAGGTTTTTGGGTGGTGGTGGGTGTTTAGGTTTTGGGTGGTGATGTAGTGGGTTTAATTTTAGGTTATTGGAGACTTGTCACTCTATAAATTCTTCTTACACTTCTTACAATTAGGGGCCTTTGTAGAATAACTTGACCCCATGGGATTCGATAATGAGTTTACTGTCGACTTTTACCGATGGATTACAACCATATAGTTTAGTAGAAGATTTTACCGACGACAGATGTGACCAATAGATATTTAGTGATGGGGTGGGAATGGCAAAAAAAACATTAAAACCAAAAGAATGTAATCAATATGAAAGATATGGCTCAAATCATGACCCTTCTCATTGATGTGATTCACATATATACAAAATACAAGGCCCAATAATATGGGAATGAAATAATTACAAATCAATGCCTAAAATACAAATGGCATATCTAGGTCTATTCTATTACACCCCCGCAATCGAAGCGATGGGTGGCCGAATGTTGAGACTGGACCGGAAATCATCAAATAAAACCTTCGGTAAACCCTTGGTCAAAATGTCAGCGATCTGAAAACGCGTTGGTGTGTGTAAGATGTGGACCTTGCCACGTTGAACCTGTTTATGGACAAAATGAATATCGAGCTCGATATGCTTGGTACGTTGATGTTGCACCGGATTGCCAGAGAGATAAATGACACTGACGTTGTCACAATAGACTAGAGTGGCGATCCGAAGGGGGTGACGAAGCTCGAGAAGAAGATTCCGTATCCAACAAATCTCTGCAACCACATTAGCAACAGCCCTGTATTCGGCTTCGGCACTAGAGCGAGAAACAGTGGACTGCGTTTGGAGGACCAGGAAAGAAGATTGGGACCCATGTAGATGCAATAACCAGAAGTTGATCGACGTGTGTCCGGGCAGCCTGCCCAATCAGCATCAGTATAAGCCCGAAGAGAAACAGTAGGACACGGTGACAGTGTGAGTCCGTATGAGAAAGTACCATGAAGATAACGAATCACACGCTTTAGGGTGTTCCAGTTGTCGACAGTCGGGGCATGCATGTGTACACATATCTGCTGAACCGCATATGTGATATCAGGTCGGGTAAAAGTGAGATACTGAACCGCAGTATCACCTCTGTGGTGGTATGTAAACAGTGAATTGTCACATTTACTCTGTATAAAACCAATAGAGAGCACAAAATCCATGAACCGTTGGTACCATGCTCTGGGCGCCTGTTTGAGACCATAGAGAGACTTTTTAAGTAGACCTACGTGATCCGGGAAATCTCTGTGACGAAAACCCATCGGTTGATACATATAAACTGTTTCATTAAGATTCCCATGAAGAAATGCATTGGTGATATCCAGCTGGTTAATTGACCAAGACTGAGATAGGGCGAGTCTCAAAACCGTACGGATAGTTGCGGGTTTGACTACCGGGCTAAAGGTCTCACCGCAATCCACACCAACTTCCTGTGTGCGACCGTCACAGACAAGACGTGCTTTGTACCTTTCCAATGTGCCATCCGACCTGTATTTATGTCTAAATAACCACATACTGCGTATAACATGTATGTTTGCCTGCCTCGGTACTAGTTCCCATGTGTTATTTTTAATTAAAGCATTAAATTCGTTTGTCATGGCATTAAACCAGTCCGGGTTAGAGAGGGCGTCTTTGGGGTTTTTGGGAATGGGAGAGAGGGATTTAGTGTGAAGGTTGAATATGGTTTCGTCAAACAGTACATGACGATTGATAGTGATTTTGTGGGTGGTGAGATCGAGGCATTTGTATCCTCGATGGTTTGGAGGGTAACCAAGGAAGACACATAGGGTGGAGCGGTATTCAAGTTTGTGTATGGTGGTGTGGGGTATGAGAGGGTAACAAATGCATCAAAAAACACGTAGGTGGTCATAAGCTGGGTAGATGTGATATAGACGTTTAGTAGGTGTTTGAAAGTTGTGAACTTTGGAGGGTATGATGTTTAGGAGATATGTGGCAACTTCAAGGGCATGAGGCCAATAGGTGTTAGGCATGGAGGATTGGGCTAAAAGAGTTCTCATAATGTTATTAATGGATCGGATTTTCCGCTTGGCTTTTCCGTTTTGGGAGGAAGTATGAGGACAAGAAAATTTAAAATGCATTCCATTATTGTTACAAAAGGTTTGAAACTGGTTATTGACATACTCACGACCATTATCACATTGAAGTTGTTTGATTTTACGGTTAAATTGTGTTGGGATGAAGTTGGTAAAAATGGTGAACATGGCAAAGACATCAAATTTATTTGCTATGGGGTAAGTCCACAAAAAATTGGTGTAATCGTCTAAAAATAAGACATAATAACGGTGTCCCCCATTGTTAATGATGGGAGATGTCCAAAATCACTGTGAATAAGATCAAATGGCATTAAAGTACGTGTAAAAGAAGTAGCAAAATGGAGAAGAATGTGTTTCCCGTAAATACAAGCACGACAAACTTGATTATTATGAGAACTACATTTTATTGAAGATGAAGTTTTTAAAGTTTGTAAAACAGGGGGGCCTGGGTGACCGAGCCGTTGATGCCAGATGTCTTGGGAAATAGCAGCAAAAGTGGAAGCAGAAGAAAGGTTTGTGATGTTGGATGGGCTGAGAGTGTAGAGGTCCCCCGAGCTATTGCACCGTAGGATAGGTTTCTTGGTCCGAAGGTCCTTCACAGTAAAACCATAAGGGTCAAATTCAACAGATAATTGGTTATCAGTGGTAAAACGACGGACATAAATTAAGTTTTTGACTAGGTTAGGTGCATAAAGGACGTTTTTAAGTTTAAAAGGCGGGAAGGGTGGTGGTAAGGTGATGTGGCCCTGCCCCAAGACCAGAATGGTTTTGCCATCACCAACAATTATGTTACGAATAATGCTATTAAAAATAGATGAGAACATAGCATGGCGAGGAGATATAGTACCTGACGCCCTGGTATCCATTGTCCAAGAGGAGTCGTTGTGTTGAAGTGCTAAGTTGTAAAGCGCCTGTGCAATATCCGTAGGTGAATACTCGACGTTGTACGAGTGAGTCGGGTTGCTGTTGCCGCTGACAGTGGAGGTTAGCCTTGGGCCGAGAATACCCTGGGCTGGGTTTGGTGCACTGGGTTGTTGAGATTGGGCCGAGGGGTAGGGACATGGAGGCGCAAGAGCCCATCGGTTCCAAGAAGTAGGTGGGCCGGCGCAAGAAGAGTGGTGCCAGGAGTTTTAATTGGGACTGTTGTTGCTGAACTGTCCTCGGCCAAAGGAGTCGCGTCCACGATGACCTCGTCCACGACCGCGTCCCCTGTTGCGATCGTAGGTGTCATGGCGGGACCGGTCACGGTTGTCAATGGTTGTGCGGTTTGAGGTGTCAGTTGTGGTGTTTAAGGAGGTACCCTCAGCCTGTGCCGATATCTTGGCTTGAGCCGTTTTGCGTTCCTCAACTTGCCAAAGGCGAGAACGTGCGTTATAAAAATCAGGTAAGGGGACGGTTTGTCGTAGGATGAGTGCGATGTTTTCGTATTGATCGTTTAGGCCGGTCAGGATTTGCATGACAAGTTGTTTTTCGGTTATGGTAGAGCCAAGACTGGTGAGTTGGTCGAACATAAGTTTCATGGCTTGGCAATAGGCAGACATGTTGGGAAATTGGTCAAGGCGGGTGTGGCGAATTTGTTTTGGAGGTCGATGGTGCGGGATTCTTGGTTGTCAAGGAAGATGTTTTGGAGGGTGGTCCATGCGCTATGAGCGGTGGTGTCGTTTTTCATAATGGTATGTACAAGGTCATGAGTTATGGTGCCGTATATCCATTGTAGAACGATGGCATCTATACGTTCCCATGACTCGGAGTAGATAGGTTTCGGTGGTGTGGTAGCGGCTTGTTTGTCGGTGGATGCTAGGGTTTCCTAGACTCTTGATACCATGAAAGATATGGCTCAAATCTTGACCCTTCTCATTGATGTGATTCACATATATACAAAATACAAGGCCCAATAATATAGGAATGAAATAATTACAAATCAATGCCTAAAATACAAATGGCATATCTAGGTCTATTCTATTACAATATATAATGTGTGGCGACTTCTTTGAACGTGGTATCGACTGTGGTGGCTTTTCAATGACTTTGGGTCGAACATGGTAGCCTAGTACTATAGCAAACTTGTGGAGTGGTTGTGGCATGTCTAACTTGGTAGCGTCGGTGCAATGCAATGAACTTAGTAGCGGTTGTGGTGGACTTGTGGTGGTAAATACCGACAAGTTTTGTTCATTCGTAGATAGTAACGAACTTTGTTTGCCGGGGATAGTCGTTGCCAGGGGCGTACCACCCCAAGCCATGGGTGGGCGGGCGCACCCGTTGAAAAAAATAAATTTTAGTGTTATTTTTCGTCGGAAATTCTGACCACACCCCTTGAAATTTTTCAACCGTCCCACTTATAAAAAAATACTATGAATTTATAAAAAGTTAAACATTGATTATTATTATTTAATATATAAGTATACAACACAATTTATATAATTATTCTTTAACCACTTATTCACTTAATTACTTAACCCAATCTAGAATTTATTTTTATTAACCCAAGCCCAAACCCAAACAAATGAAATTTGAACTAAATAAAATAACCCAAACCCATCCACCCATTCCAATTCCAAATCTCGGCCCAAAAAAACTACCAGCAATTTGACGTCACTGCTCACGATCGGACGACCTTTTTTGCCTGAAAACCCAAAATTCCGGCACGACCGACCCCACGTTACACCAAAATTCCGATAGAGAACTAGTATTGTTTCTTTATTGATTTTGTTTTTGTTGTATTATGTGATGATTAGGAGAAAATATAGATGTATAAGATATTTATCTTTTTATGTTTTTGATGTTTTTTTTTTTGTTATTCTAGACTTGTAGTTAAATAATTTTGTTGTTTTATTTATAGCTTTATTTGTTTAAATGATTAATTACAAGTAATCAACATTTAATACTAGAGCTTGAATGTTTGAAAATAAAACTGAAAATTATGGACTATGGTTAAACATGATTGTTTATTTTTTTTAAGTGTTTAGTGTTGGTTTATGAACTTATAGAGCGATTTATATGTGATAGGAACCATGAGTAAGAATGTAATGAACTTATGGAGTGTTTTGTATCTTTAGATGATGTTTTAGATAGGTTTCAAAAAATGAAAACCTGAGTGCACAATTTTAAATACGTTGGTAATGACGTTTGACGTGTTTTTGATGATTATATAAATTTTAGTTTGATGTTCTTTTGTCTTACATGACTCGACCCACTATGAACCGTTTTTTATATAGCTAGGGGCCTAAAATATTTAAAATATTCCACACCCTCAGGAAAAAAAATTTTGGGTCCGCCACTGGTCGTTGTTCTAGTATAGTGTATTAAATGTGTCACGTGACCCCGATACATGTGGGTTTGCCCCACTATGTGCAGTGGCGAAGCTTGACAATGATGACGGGGGTTCGAAAACGTATATACCAAAAAATTTCTATATGAAAACTACATATATAACACTACTGAACGAAAAGTTCGGGGGGTCAGGCGCGCCTCCAGCCCCTCTTAAGCTGCGCCCCTGACTATGTGAGTTGTATTTATGTATGTATACATGCATGTAAATATGTCTCTGTACACGTTACTACAAACCAAATCATTTGTGACGGAAAAAGCCATCACAAAATCCTAATTGGCGTAGATCTTGTCTAGACGAAAACCTCGTGGCCAGTCGCTTTTTCAACGGATTTAGTTTAGAAAAATAGAAACTAAATATAGTATGTAACAACGGTTTGCAATGGAAGGGTTGGTGACTGTTGCCGGACCAAATAGTGTGATCTTTTGCGACACAATAGTGATGGTTTTTGGGACCAAATAACGACGGATCATGCGACTGTTTTTTGGAATTAACCAAATGATGATAAATTTATGGTTTTTATGACCAAATAACGACAGTTCTTGCAAAGGTTTGGGACCAAATATTAATATGTTTTGTAGACCAAATAGCGACAAGTTTTGGGACCATATAACAACCCGTTTTTCAGAACAAACTAATGTTGAATGAAAGAATAGTGGAGCTAGAGAAAATTTATTTCTAATGTTCTAGCGCATTCAACCTGGTACCTACAATTAAATTTAACATATTGTTAAATTCACATTAGATGTAATAAACATTAGAGGTATGCACGGTTCGGTTCGGCGATTAGCATTATCCGTAACATTAACCGAAGTCATCGGTTAATTGGTTCGGTGAATTCGGTTAATTTGTCGGTTTTCGGTTAATTTTCGGTTTATAACCAATTCAAACAAGGGCTAATTTTTTTGCTTAGAAATACATGTCATGGAGGTATAAATACATGAAATAGATGTATAAATACATGAAATTGAAGGTATAAATAAATAAAATGAAGGCATAAATAAATGAAATATAGGTATTATTACATGAAATGAAAGTATAAAATATGAAATACATGAAATAGAGGTATAAAAGCTAGAAATATATAAATAAATAAAATGAAGGCATAAATAAATGAAATAGAGGTATTATTACATGAAATGAAAGTATAAAATATGAAATACATGAAATAGAGGTATAAAAGCTAGAAATATATAAAAAAATAAATGATTCGGTTCGGTTAATTTTGGTTAACCGATGGTAAAAAAATATATCCATTAACCGACTTTCGGTTAATTCGGTTTCGGTTAATTTCGGTTCGGTTTTGTCGGTTTTCGGTTCGGTTTCGGTTAACGGTTCGGTTATTGCACACTCCTAATAAACATGTAGTTTATTAGTGCATACCCGTTAGGGTGGGAGTTGGCTACAAAGTTCATTTTTTCTACAAAGTGTAAAAAGTCATAAAATACACTCAAAACCCACAAATAACAAAGTGAAGACGCCATATTTGTGGCTTTTGTGTTGTGTTAAAAATGATAAGGGTTTGATTATCGAGTGACTAACAATAGTGTGTTTTATGTTGATTATCATGTTGTGTTTTATATTCATAGTTATACGATGGTGTGTTTGAAGATTTTGTGGACTCTTAGGGTTTGGATATTATGTTTTAGTGATCTTCCCTTTGTTATTTGTGGGTTTTGAGTGTATTTTATGACTGAAATTGTAGTGTTTTATGACATTGTACACTTTGTAGGAAAAATTGACTTTATAAGTCACCCCACTAAAATTTGACCTTTTGAGACCCACTATAACATATTACCACCAGATATCACACAATAAGAGACAATACATACCAATATGACCCTTTATTGCCGTTATTGGTCGTTACAACCAAATATCTTCCTTAATTTATAAACGAATGATTATTTTTCATCAAAAAATTTAATTTGGTTTTTTAGTTAGTTTCATTTTTATCTCAAGAAATGTCAGCCCACTAACACCATCCATTATTTTTGATAAAAAGACTAGGAAACCCATATTAGTAAAATGAAAAAAGAACATAAATCACCCTAATTTTTTCTCTCATTTCACCAACACCATCTACACTCTCTCCCTCTAACCTCTATACGGTATCTCTACACCTAAAATGGACTCCAAGGTCCCGACAAGAAGTGGCGCGATTTGTGTTGTTCTTGCTTTGTGTCGCAGGAGTACTTGAGGTGAGAATTTAGAAAGAGTAGAGATGGTTGGTTTTTCATTTTAGAGAGAAATGGGGAATAAAACTGGCCGGTCGTGGACGGAAAGGTCGTTGGAACTCTTGGTCCGGGTGAGTGTTAGCAGTGGCAGATATAGAACAAAATTTCAGGGGTAACGTTCAAATATTTTTTTACGGTAATTTTATACAATGTAAACAATTATTTTTTCTTGCATATCATTATTAGCAATATTTGGACTTTGGACTTGGAGTTCGACTAATATCAACATTTTCTAGGGCTTTTCTTTTAAACAAATTGGTTATAAGTGCTTGTTTAGAATGTGGTTTTATCTTTCAAACAATTGCAGATAGACCCTAAAATTATAAGTGAACTATATAAAATTAGGAACAATTTTTAAGTGAACAATATAATGTTATAATGACATAAACCTTAGAAAATCTAAAATCAATTGCACATAAACCCTAAAACCGAACCCAAATCATTTAGGATTTTAAATTTTAACCAATCATGTGGACTTTTGTGTTTTAATTACCTAGGCTATTGAGTTTTAATTATATTAGGTTTTTAATCATAAACTATGGTTAAGACCCGCCAGCGTTGCGGCGCGGGTACATCGTAAACATTGAATGGATTAGTTCAAACGTTATATGACGCATTGATCATGTGAAAACACACATTTTGACGTATCTAGTTGAACTCAATGTAACCCGTATAAGCATTGCAATTGGATCAAACGTAAAGTAAATCATATCGAATAATCATAATGTATTATATGTGACCCAACTCATACATAGAAAACGTAACGGGTATGAAGGAAAATATGCACATGTAATCGAAAGGGATTAATTAGAGCTTTTGAAAAAAGGGGAGAAAAAAGAAAACATCATTTGAGTCCACTCGGTTTGAAACAAACTTTACGAAACACACATAAAATAAACACGAAAACATATTATATTTGACCTGAATCATTTCACAAAAAAGTTTACGTCGAAACGTAGAACAAAATGAATTTATACGAAAACGTACATAAAAATATGCACGTAAAAATGGTTTCTTTAAACGAAAACGTATTATATTTGACCTGACTCGTCTATAAAAAAAGTTTACGTCGGAATGTAGAACAAATCATATTTATACATACCCGTACATAAAATATGCACGTAAAAAATAGTTTTTAAGTAAAAGAAGTATAGGGGTAAAACGAAACAAAATATTAGTAAAAAATTTAATAGGTTAAAAACGTTCTTTAAACTGTGTCAAGTAGCACCAATGCGACAACCACATCGACTCTCAACATTGTAAATATAAAATAGATAAAATGGTAAAAATTACACCAACGAAAAGCAGACTAAAATCGTTGAACCATGCACACCCATTATAGTGTGTTAATGCGAAGAAATTAACCAGAAACGTAAAACGTAGAAAATAATAACTTAGTCGATCTAGGACTCGCCCGTTGCGGCGAACTTTTCAAAAGGGAAAAAATGGACGTGTTGCGACGGGTCAGTCAAATATGAAAAAATAGAGCAAAAAACGTTTAACCTCACATGCACGCAACGACATGTTAACTCGCAAAATTTAGAACGAAACGTAAAACAAAAAACCTTTTGAAAGATAAAAAGTATGTGGGACCAAAGTTGTAAATAATAAAGTGTTGTGTTAAATTATAAAATATGAAAAACTTTGAGTTAAAAGTAAAAAAATTAAAAGGTGTTAAAATACAAAATCTGAAATATTTGGGTTAAAAGTGAAAAATCAAGTTTTTCTTTGAAAAACTCCCCAAGCTTAGGGTACAACTCTTAATGCACAAAAAATTTGCTTCTTTATAGTTTAATAATAATAATTTACGGTATGGCTTTCAATAAAAACCCAAGTTTTGAGTGGTAGCCTAAAATAATCTCTGGGGTTACGCAAAACTTTTTTCAAGGAGTAAAAATTACAAAATAAATAAATAAATAAATTGCCTCGTAAAAGTTACCCCTACTCATTAGCTATGTCCGTCGCTGTAATTAAGACGAAAATAAAACTGATGAACTAGAAAACAAAATTTAAATTTTGGCAAATTGGATTTAAATAATCTCAAACTTTCTCAATTTGACCGATAATAATCCCAACTCGGTTATTGACCGATAATAATCCGAACTGATGCACTTTTGGCCGATAATAGTCCGCCGTTAAAAATAGCTTAACGGAATTAAGCTTTTTTCCGAATTACAAACTGATGTTTTAGGGCATTTGATTAGAACGAGGATATGAATTAATTGATGTAAAATTTACCTCGAAATAGTGCCCCAAACGACGAAAACGGTGCTTTAATTCAGGTGTTTAAACTTCCAATTAACAAAAATGAAGTTGTTTGAAGCATCGTTTCGAGGTAAGTTTTACGTAAATCGACTAGTATCCTCATTCTGATCAAAATCCATAAAACATCAGTTTGTAGTTCGGAAAAAAGCTTAACTCCATTAAGCTATTTTTAACGGCGGACTATTATCGGCCAAAAGTGGACCAGTTCGGATTATTATCGATCAATAACTGAGTTAGGATTATTATCCGCTAAATTGAGAAAGTTAGGATTATTTAAATCCAATCTCCCTTAAATTTTTGGACCAAAATGGTTGTATGAGCCAAACCATAGTGACTAAACCATGTTCAAACTCTTATTTCAAATACATAACAAAAAAAAAAGATCTGAAACAAACTTATATAACTTGGTTAACAGAAATATCAATAACTTTATTTTTATTTCAAAGTTTTTAAATTAATAAAATTAATAGTACAAAAAACCGTCATGTTATTTTTTCACTGTTTGGTTATCGTTTGAATTTTGAAACTATATAGAATATATACATGTAGATAATGTATAAAAATCATTATCCCAAGTGTATTAATCTCTAAACGTACTTATCTGTGGATAATTTAAATGCTTGTAAATTTGTGATTAGTTAGGAGTCATGTAATCATGTACTTGGACAATGTTTGTATTCGCTACCCCACAAATTAATTTTTTTTTCTTCTATTTGCCCAATCTCCATTCTGTCTTCTGGGATTCATATAAGACCTTATCCCATTCGTTCAACATACGTAAGTATATACCTTATCTTATTATTTGTATGATGGTATTGTTGCCTTCTTGAAATGTGACCTTTGAAATTTGAATTCCCTTACCATGATGTTAGGCTATGTATTACCACTCAATTTTTTTTTTTTTTTTTTTCACATTTGGTATGTAATCTTTCATAAGTTTTCACTACCCAATACCCATTAAACTAATATCTAAATTATATAAAAATAAAAATTAAAGGAAAAAAAGTAGAGGAGGTGATGTGGAATTTTTTGATTGGATCATCAAATTCATTCCATTTTCAAAAGCCGGGGCTGGAGAGATTGAAGGTGTTACAATCCTCACGCCTTGCACTTTCACTCAAGGTTTCACGCCACTTGGGGCTATTTTGGGCATGAAAGGGGGTTAACCCTTTCCTATAAGTGATATAGGTCGTGATGCCATAACGGATGGCAATACAAGAAATTCCAACTTCACCAATCAACAATTGGGCTTAAAGGATGATGTGTATTGGTTTATCCTTTTTTTAATACATGACTTAAAGGATGAGGTGAATTAGTTTATTGCTTTCTAAAGATGCTAAAAATGGAAGAGTGGTCTCGCCACTAAAAACAGTTATACTTAATATAATTTGTGAAAGTGTAATGTACAATATGCCTTATTGTATGAGCGTACGAAATTTGAACATAGCACGTTATAAACTTCAATCGCATGTTCTAAAAGTACAATCGTATGGTGTGTAAACTGTCAAAATCGCATGTTGTTTTATATAACAAAAACGCTTGTTGAGCTAAAAAATCCGCATGTTGTAAAAAATCTGAAATCGCATGTTATGAAAAAAACTCGCATGTTGTAATTCAATCGTGTACACACCATACGTTAATATAAAATGTACGTTAACCAGCCCCATATAATTTTACATAAAGTATATGAATAACCGTAGAGATAAAGGATTGTAAAAGTTTCTTTTTTTATATGTAAAATCTAGCGTAAGTGTAGTTGTGTTGAAAAGCAAGTTTTGTCCTTAAAAATGCACATGCTTCATATTATTTGCATTTTGCACCTTGGGTTGTACCTAACTCTTTCTTAACAAAGTAGGTAAACATAATTTTCTTTCTTTTCCTATAAACAAGACAATAAAATAAAATAAAATATAAAGTAAACTGCCAAAATGGTCTTTTAAGATTTGGTCACTTTTGTCATATTAGTCCAAAACTTAATCATTTTGTCAAAAATCAGACCAGATTTTGATTTTGGATGCAAATGACAATAAAATTGAAAACAAAGGGATGCAGATTCAAAAGTTTTGAATTTTAGACTAAAATGATAAAAGTGACCAAATCTACCATTTTAACTGTTTACTCTAAAATATATTTCCACCTTTTTGGTTTTCTCATATATATTTTCTTATATACACTTTATCTCGACAAAGATGACAACTTTTTTCTTAATAATATAGTAAAGTCGATGGCGATGACTCATGTTCTCCAAACACCAATGGTTATGTTTGATCTATTGTATAAATTTGTGATTTACGGTCTTCTAGGTAATGAATTTTTCTCTTGAGCGTGTTACTTTTTCAAAATATTTTTCTTGTAAAAAAATAGTTATTCTTCTCTCTCTCTCTCTCTTTGACGGAACCTTAACAGTCGTCGGAATTCGTCAAGATTGCTCGACGATGAAGATTGAGACAGATTAGCATGTGAGGTTTAATCGATTTGCTTATTGGTAGCAGTCTTGATATAACCTTCCATTCTAATAGGTTGATTGATTCATCCATTCGTGTCTTGGGTTTCTTCGGCGGACTCGTCATCCGTCCCGAGATGGGGAGAGAATCAGGTGTGGGAAACAATTGATTGAAATACGAAGAGAGGTACCAAGGTAATGAAAACAACAACCAGGCGAACGAAAAGCATTACACAGGAAAGGATGCCATAACTTTCTACATTTCCAACATACACCCACAAGTTTCGGACGGAGAATTTTGGTTAGAATACAGGAATTTCGAACACTTGGTGGATGCCTACATTGCAAGGATACGGGATAAGTGGGGCAAATGTTTTGGATTTCTCAGATTTGTCAACGTAAAACACGGAGAAAAGATGGCTAAGGTACTGAACTAGGTAGAATTCTATGGATGGAGGGTCAAAGCAAATGTGGCAAGGTTTGTCAAAATCGTCAAAAAACCGATTGAGAAGAAACAAGAAAACTGGGTAAGGAAGGAGGGATTAAAACCTGAAATCAGGAATATCAGGACAGAAGGAAACCAACTGGGAACTAGAAAAGGTATATCGTATGCAGACACAGTGAGGGGAAAGAAAGTACCGGTGAACGAGGAAAACACAATAAGGTTTGCAAACGAATCTGAAGCTCTCAAAGAATGGCGTAATAAAGCGGTGGTGTGCGAATACTATAGTATAAAACATTTAAAGGAAGCGGATAAATGTGCAGCAGAACTAAGAATAGATAAAGGAATAATACGCTATTTAGGTGGACTGAAAGTACTTATCACGTTTAAAGAAGTCAAGGACATGGAGTCGTTTGTGAGGAATAAAGAGGAACAATTGAGGAAATGGTTTCATACGATGGAAGTCTAGAGAGGGCAGTTATTACCATACCAAAGAGTTGCATGGTTAATGATCAGGGGGTCCCAATACAGCTATGGATGGGAGAAGTACTGAATGTCATTGCTGAAAATTATGGAAGAGTAGTCCAGAGTTCGGAAGCAGACAAGTATGACTTAAATCTTCAATTTGATGCCGTTGGTGTTGTGGCCGATCATGGATTCTGCATCAAGGAAACATTACCAGTCATTTGGAAGGATCAGTCGTTTAAAGTTTGGATCTCGGAGGTAGAGGAACCTTGGATACCAGGATGCATAATCAGGAGGAGAATACATCTCAATGAATTATCGAAGGCATCAGAAGAAAACAATCACAACGAAGCGAAGAAGGGTGAGAACAGCAATACCCCAATAGGTTCACCGGAAAAATGGTGGTTGATAAGACACCAGTAGGGGCACCCTTACAGGAAAAAACGGTGGCACCGGTGGAAGAGGAAGAGGCGATGGTGGAGGCGACGGTGGATGTAAACGAGAAGACAAAGGACCATGGGGGAGAGGAAACAGTAGGAAGATCTGAACCGATTTCGATTACAACCCCCAAGACTAATGTCATGGGAAATGATGAGGTATTCGATAATGATATTGATGGTTCCAAAAAGGTGGGAGGCAACATAAATGCTATCTCTAATTAGTCAACACAGGGTGGTGGGGTTGATCAGTTTTTTAATGTTGGGCCAGAGCCACATGGACCAGGTATAAGGAACCCAATTGGGCCTATGACCACCCAAGATAAAAAAGGAAGAGAACTAATTTAGCTAAAGCAAGAGTCCAAAACTTGAAGCCCAACTCGAAAATAAATAAAGGGAAACTACCCGATATTAACTTAGAGGTGACGGAGAAAGTCAGGTTCCAGCATCGTAATAAGATCCCTCTGAAAGTAAAGAAGAAAAGCAAGAAGGATGTGAGGATTCAAGAAATAATCGATGATCTGTTCAATTAAAACGGTGGAGGAACGGTTCCGGAGGACGGTTTCAACTCCGATTGGGAAAAGGAGTCGCAGTCAGGAGAAACACTTGTAGAGGACACCCAAACTACTGAAAGAATACGGTCAGTTGATCAGCAGTCAGCGGAAGAACTAAACAACGAAATATTGCAGACAAAGGAGGTAGGAACAGCGATTTGGGTGGAATTGAACGACAAAGAAGATCTGATTAGGAAGACGATTGTCGAGGAACAGGAGGTAGTAGGTTTGCAATGAATTTTGGTACTATTAATATTAAAGGGGCAAGAGGGGTGGGTAAAGCAAAGGCAGTTAGAGGACTATTGTCAAAGTATGGGTTAAACTTTGTAGCAATTCAGGAAACTCAGTTCAGGGATTTACCAGAAAGAATAATAAAAAGGTTTTAGGATAACACAACATTGGATTACATCAAGGTGGATGCAGATGGGAGATCGGGTGGACTATTATCAATTTGGAGTCCAGGGGTATTTAAAAAATAGTTCGATATGATAACTCAAAATTTTATTCTAGTCAAAGGGAAAATAACAGGGGAACAGGAGGACATGATTGTGGTGAACGTTTATGCTTCGACAGTACAAAGCAATAGGATGCAACTGTGGAATGAACCACTATCACTGAAACAGTCAATCCATGGCAGGTAAATTCTCTTAGGTGACTTTAACGAGGTACGATTCCCTGAAGATAGATTCAACTCAAAATTTGATGTGGGGGGTGCAATATGTTTTAATAACTTTATTATGAATGCGGGCCTACAAGAGTATAACATGGGTGGAAGGAGATACACGTTTATGTCTGGAGATGGGAGAAACCTAAGTAAAATTGACTGGGTACTAGTATGTGGTGAATTTATAATGAGGTGGCCAGATGCAACCCTGTTAGCACTAAACAGAGATGTCTCGGATCACTGTCCATTAATATTAACAACAACTGGTAATAATTTTGGTCCAACCCCATTTCGTGTATTCCATAGTTGGATGGAGGCTACTGGTTTTGATGAAGCGGTAAGAAGAGGTTTGAGTAAAGGGTGTGAGTCAAATCTTAAGGATGAATGTGTGGCCATAAATTTAAAAGCAATAAAGGATGAATTAAGAAAATGGAGAATCAGCGAAAAGGCAAAAGAGGAAGATCAATTGGTTATCGTAAATGAGAAAATACAAAAATTAGAGGCAGAAGCGGTTAACAAGAAGTCTTACGGAACAGGAAATGGAAAACTGGCAAGGGTATAAGAGAACGGTAAAGGAGTGGCATAAAGCAAAGTACCTGATCCTGAAATCAAGAATAAAATGGATCGCTTTGGGGGATGAAAACTTAACGTTTTTTTCACGCAGTTGTAAACAGCCACAAAAGTAGGAATAAGGTGAATGGGTTATGGATAGACGGGATCTGGGTTACAGATGCTAACGTAATTAAAGACAAGTTTATGACGGCTTTTAAAGATAAATTTAAGGAACCAATTCCTTCAAGACCTAGGATTGGTATGGAAGGTTTTAAAAGGTTGACGGACAACGAAAGAACTGAGCTAATAGAACAATTCAAAGAGGAGGAAATCAAGAATGCAATATGGGAGTGTGGCGGAGACAAGTCCCCGGGGTCTGATGGGATTACGTTCACACTGATTTAAAAATGCTGGGAGGAGTTGAAATCGGCAATCATGTAGATGATGCAACAATTTTTTATACATGGATCGATCCATCACTCATGTAGCTCTTCCTTCATATCACTTATTCCAAAGGTAAATGATCCGTTAGTATTTTCCGATCTCCGTCCTATTTCACAAATAGGGGTAGTTAATAAAATATTATTCAAAGTGTTGGAAAACTGGGTGAAAAAAGTATTAAATAGTGTTGTCTCGAGTTCACAGTCGGCATTTATCTCGGGCAGGAATATAATAGATGGGCCTTTGATAATAAACGAGGTTGTGGGGTGGGCGAAAAAAATGAACAAGGAGATTTTTATATTTAAAGCGGATATCGAAAAGGCCTACGATACGTTAAACTGGAAATTTCTTATTTCAATTTTAACACATATGGGCTTTCCATCGAAATGGAAGAATTGGGTAATGGGGATATTATTTAGCGGGAGAGGATCGATCCTTGTAAATGGAGCACCAACCGGAGAATTCCAATACAAAAGAGGATTGCGACAAGGAGACCCCCTCTCTCCATTCCTATTCATAATCGCAATGGAAGCATTACACGTAATGATGGTGAAGGCCGAATCAATGGGAATCTTCTCGGGGGTAAAGTTACCAGGAGAGGGGTTAACGATAACTCATTTACTATTCACGGATGACTCACTTTTTGTTGGAGAATGGGAAGAGAACAACATAAAAAATCTGAGAAGGATATTAAGATGTTACTACTTAGTGTCCGGACTAAAAGTAAACCTGAAGAAAAGTCAAATTTTTGGTGTAGGGGTTGAGGAAGAAGAGATTAATACAAAGGCGGCAAGTTTTGGGTTCAAACTGGGGAAATTCCCATTTACTTATTTGAGTTTAAAAGTAGGTGCGAATATGAACCATATTCAAAATTGGAAGGAAGTCATAGATACATTTAATAGAAGGCCATCAAATTGGAAAGCAAAACTATTATCTTTTGCCAGACGGGCAATCCTCGTAAGGTCAGTCCTTGGAAGCTTACCAAACTATTACCTTTCATTGTATAAATGCCCGATTACCGTAATAAAAGTACTAGAAGGAATAAGGAGAAAATTTCTATTGGGAGGTAGTAACTCGAGTAAGAAAATGAGGTGGATTAAGTGGGAAAAAATTGTAGCAGCAAAGAAGTTTGGGGACTTGGCGTACGTAGTATAAGAGACCTAAATCTACCATTGTTGGTTAAGTGGTGGTGGCGGTTAAAAACGGAGCCGCATCAGTTATGGTCAAAAGTAATAAGTGCAATACATAACAATAGGAGAAGAATTTCAACGGTACAATTAAAGAAAGATCACAGGGGAGTATGGAAAACAATTGTGGAAACAAGAAAATATATGTCAAAAAGGGGTGTGGAGATTGAAAAAAAAATCTTATAAGTAAAATAGGAGTCGGTGACAAAACGATGTTCTGGGTAGATGTGTGGATTGGTGACAAATCACTACGAGAAAAATTTCCATTACTTTACGAACTTGCAAAAAATAAAAGAGCCAAAGTAGAAGAATGTTATAAGCGGATTAATGAAGGTGTTAATGGGATTGGGCTTGGTCGAGAGTACCTAGCACATAAGCTGAAAAACAACAATCAGAGGAATTATTGGCGAACTTAAATCTAACAAGATTATCGGAAGGAAGCGACAGTTGGATATGGAGAGGAGAAGGGGACCAAGACTTCTCGGTTAAACGTATCAGAAACACGTTATCAAGGTACATAAACTTAAATGAACCGGCGGATAACTTTTTTTTGGAACAATTGGGCCGCTCAGAAATGTAGTATGTTTGTATGGGGAGCGTTAAAAGGGAGGATACCGATGGCTACACAACTAAGAGAAAGAGGAGTTCCGATACCTTTGGGTAGATGTAGAATATGCGATCGGCAGGAAGAAAAGACGGATCATGTCCTAGTAAAATGCAGGGAGGCAAAAGGCGTATGGGACCAAATCTGTTTATGGGTCAAAGCATCAACAACTACACAAGGAGAAACACTTGGGGAGATTTTTGATTCACTAGATAATTATAACTGGCCGAAGAAAATGAAGAAAGTCGTGCATGCAATTTTCCTTCAACAACATGGGTTATATGGAAAAATCGGAACGAGAAGATATTCAGGAATTTTTTCACGGGGGTGCGGAACATTTTTAAAAATTTTAGGCCCCAAGGTATATAAATAAAAAATCGGTTCGTATCGGGTCGAGTCGAGTCGGGTCATGTAAAACAAAAGAACTTAATTTATATAATCCTCAAAAACACATCAAACCTTGTTACAAACATAATTAAAACGTCGTCCTACGGGTTTTCATTTTTTGAAATCTATCCAAAACAACATCTAAACCTACTTTCTTAAGCAACTCTTTCTCTATATAACATATACAACCTTCACTTAAATTCTCATCGCCAATCCGATTACGCAAGTATCCACATCAACGAATCCGGAAGATATATCAACTTTCCTCTTGAGAAATCGCTCCATAACGTCCCTGCTCATTGTTCCTATCGGCTATCACAAACAAATTGATTTATAAGTTCATGGCTCCATAACATATTACATAATGTATGGTGGTATGGTGGCTGATTACGGTGGTATGCGGCTGCTGACTGTTCACTGTTGTCGCCTTTGATGTTCTGATCGCTGGCTTGCAAGGACGATAAAGAGAGCAGGATATAATACATAAGGGTTTTGGGCTTGTTATTTTATTTTAGTTTGAAATATTGTTGATTTATTGGGTTTGTTTATTGGGCTAAGACTTAGTAGTGGGTTAGTTAAATCTATTGGGTATTTGGGTTTAGTTATTTAGCCATTAAAAATAATATAATTTAGGTAGTATTTTTTTTATGAAATAAGAGTTTACTAAAGAATATTTTTAAAGTATAAATTGATAACACTTTTTACCTAAGGAGGTGCGGACGAAAAATTCCAAGAGGTGCGGACGGAAAATTCCATGGGGTGCGGACGAAAAATTCCAAGGGGTGCGGACGGGATTTTCTACGGAACTTAGCACTAAATTTTTTTTCCCAGGAGTGCGCCCGCCCACCTTGGGCTGGGCTTAGGTCCGCCCTTGGATGTACTATGAATGGTTCTCATAGCATCTTGCTATGGTCCATATGGTTTTTGGTTAATAAAATGTTCCGTATTGCTATTAAAAAAACTATCAATTAAAAGGACGTTATATTGCTGTATATTTTGTGCTCCTCTTCAAAAAGTAATAAAAAATGTTACATGTTATCATAGAGTAGGTATGGCTTATTCATGACTTCTAGAGTGCTAAAGCAAAATAGAGATTGAAAAACCTGAGTTGGGTTTATCCAAAAAAGCCGATTAAAATACTGAACCGAAATTCCAAAAATGAGAAAAATGGATGCGTGGTCATAATAAGTTAAACGCATCATTATATACATGTGATCAAAACGAATTACAATAATGAATCAAACGTACAAAGTTGGATGCACGAATGTAAAGATTTAAACACGACGTTATAACTTATGCTTCAAAAGAAACTATAATGTGACCCAAACATACAAAGTTGGATGAACATTTCACATTATTGTATACATACTTTGACGCATTGGTTGTGATGTACCTCACACCTTGTTTAGAAACGTAAACAAATCTAAAAATAAAGACATATGCAACAAAACCAAATTTTAAAAAATCGAGATTAAAAAGGATTGAAACTCTTTTCTTTTCAAATTCGGAATAAAAATAAATGCATATATTTGCAATTCTGTCTTCTTCTTCCACGCATATTTAGCTTTGCATTAATAGAATTTTTTAATCATATCTATCGACGTCATTTGTATAATAAAATCAATTCTTACTTTTACTCTATTTATATATGTTATAATTGATTCCCACACTTTCTTTAACCATATTTATACAATAACCTTACTTTTACTCTATTTATATATATTAGATACAGGGTAAAGTTCTTATACAAATAATCTTAACATACTAAACATAAAAATTGAAGGAAAACTCAAAAAGACAATCTTTTTGAGTTTTCCTTCAATTTGTATGTTTAGTATGTTAAGATTATTTGTATTTGATCTTTTGCCATTACATATAAATATAAGTGTCTATGGTTTTTCGTACTTCTTTTTACTCTATTTATGTATGATACGTGCAAGTGTCTATATGGTTTTCGTAGTTCTTTTACTCTATTTATATATGATACGTTTTTATATTTTATTTACATATTTATAAACTTATAAAACCTTTGATCATTCACTAAACAATAAACAATGATGATTTAGTTAATGAATACATTTTCAACATAATTATATATAAATTTTTACAAATAGAAATCGCATATTAATTCTATAAGGGTCAAACTATCTGCACACTTTGGTTGGCTATCTACACACTTAGGGTTTACCTACTGAAGGGGTATGGTCCCAGATCTCGCGTCATCACGACCGCGAGTGACCATTACCCTTATCAAAAACCCCCACCAGCAAGAACTTATCTGTGTCCGTGCGGGCACGCGCGAACACAACGACTGAAACCAATCTGTCCATTGATGAGAAGACTTACCTTAAGTACGATAACGAATGTTACACATAGCGATGCGGCCTAGCACAGCATCCTATGAACATTTTCGTCACGACAAGAGATCTGGACAACAGTAACAGTCACCAAGAGGCGATGCGGCACGGCACCGCATCCCGCATCCATCTTGGCCAGAACAAGAACGCAGGAACAACATCAGTTACCGCAAGCAGCGATGCGGCCCGGCACCGCATCCTGCCCCCAAGGCAAGTGGGTCTGACACCACAGTGCAAGTAGCACTGAGAACAGTCAGTTGTCAGCCCACATGTATGCAACAGCCTGACACCACAGTAGGACGTAGCATCACCACCGTAATCGACATGCCTGACACACCTACAGAGGCTGTGCGATGTCAGCCTAGCTACTCAACTACCCTCCTTCACTCCTCGGCGATAAGTACCCATCCCAAACCAGGTTTGAGGTATCACTTCTCAACTCTCTCACTACTACTACTATCATACTTTGCTTCCCAAGCAAATTACTGATTCTCACGCCGGAGAGTGGTAACAAGGAGCACCCCCACCCCATCCTCCTTGTTACGAGTCACGGCTTGTTTCCTTGTGCAGGAAACCAACCAGCGGACGATCCAGCCAGCGATCCTCGAAAAGAAGGGATTAACCCTACTTGACGAGACCAGTGAGTTAACCACTTCGGTTAACCATTGTTTCATCATTGGATCCCACCGCTACTCTTAGCACTTTTTTCCACCATCCTTTTCTTTCCTAAGATTATGGCTGATCGCCTAAACAACACTGCTGGGGATAGCCTAAACCCCGTAAACCCAGGGCCTACGGGGAGCACTCCCTAGCCCCAAACAATGAACATATTGGCACATCAAGGCAAGGGGGCGCATCCCTTACGTTCGGACACGATCTGTCACAATACGCTTCTGTGATACCTCCAGGCATGAACCTTCATACCTGGTACGACCAACAACAAGCTCTGCTGGCCGCAGCATACAACAGAGCTTGCGCAGAAGCGCAATTACCTGTGGGGCCTACCCCGGCACCGCATACACATGCGGGTCATATTTTACAATACGACGGCAGGGCCCCCACAAATCCAGCCTCCCGGAGTAGGCACGAAGACCGCGGTTCCTCTTACTACGACGTCCGCACACTTGATGAAGATGATTCCTCGTATGGGTCCCGCCGCAGGGGCCCTATACATAGCCGCCTAGGCCCCCATGGTGAAACTAGGCGACAGTCTACAGCCCACCACGGCCCCGGCATCCATAGCCGGCTGGGACCTCAGTCCCACCATGAAGGGTAGGGCCGTACCGATCCGGACGATGGTACATATTGCGGGAAGTCTCATGCTACTAGTAGTAGATCGGGAGGACACAATTATGTTCCTCCCACTCAACCCCGCACCACATACCTCCGCGCTGCAAAGCGCCACCAGAGCCAACCCTACAGGCCGAAATCTGTGGCCGAAAACTCCAAGTTTGTCCCGGAGATTGCCAACGCCGATGTCACCACCACCAAATTCCCATTAAACATTGGGAAATACAACGGTTTAGCCGACCCAGATGACCACATGAACATCTTCGTCGGCGCCGGGTGCAACGGCAGGTGGGATGAACACCCTTGGTGTCAATTTTTACCGCAGACCCTAACAGGTCTGGCCAGGGCTTGGTTCGATTCTTTGCCAGTGGGGTCACTGACCTCATTCGAGGACTTGCAAGCAAAGTTCCTCGCGCATTTTTGCCAGTAGCGACGTCATGAACGTGATTCTATGGACGTCATTAACATCTGGTGCAGAGACAACGAATCGATTGAGGTGTTCGTTGTCCGTTACAATAAAGAGTGCCTGGAGATAGGCGACATTGCAGACCAAATGGCACGCAACCATTTCATTGTTGCCGTTAAGGACGAACAAATGGTTATGACTATCTCCGGAAAGGAAGGCTTGCCTAAGAAATGGGAAGATGTCATGGCTGCGGTCAAGACATACGCCTAGACTCAGCGGTCCCTCAAACCGCACGTCTCAAAGGCACAGCCCCAAACGGAAGGCCAGTCCTCCCACCAAGAGCACAAGCGCAACAACAAGGGCAACCGGGACACATGGAATCGCGGCAGCGATCCCAGATCATATGTCCCGCGTAACAACCAGCCCGACGCAAGGGCTACAATCAACGCCTAGCATGAAAACCGGTCGTCAAAGAAGGAGTCTCGGGACCGTAGCTGGACCGAGATCAACCAGTCGCCAAGCGACGTCCTCCTTACGGACACGCAATTCCTGCGACCGGCCCAACCGATGAAGTCCAAGAAGAACCAGGATCTCGCACTCTATTGCGAGTACCACAAGGACTCGGGCCACACAAAAAACAACTGCATCAGTCTCCGACTGGAGATTGAGCGAGCACTTAAGGAGGGGAAGCTGCAACATCTGTTGCCAGCAGCGCAAAAGCAAACCAAGCGCATTACCCCCCATAACGAGGGCACCTCCACGGGTAAGAGGACCATACACGTTGCCTCAACCCACATGATCAATGGAGGATAAGGAAGGCCGAGCAAGGCGGAAAGAAGACCGGACAATGACTGGAAAGACGAGCAAGTGGTCTTTCCAAAAATCCGAGGCGGACCGAGCGACAGGCGCGCCGTCGTTATCACAGGCTACCTGGCTCACTACTGAACCGAGCGACTATTCATCGACCCGGGCAGTACGTCTGACATTATATATGAGCAGTGCTTCAACCAGTTCGATCAAGAAGACAAGGATCGGTTGCAGCCGGTAGACTACCCTTTGGCCGGGTTTGCGGGGGAAACCGTATTCCCCCTGGGCCAAATCACTTTTCTTGTGCGCCTCACCAATGGAAGGCACACACGAACAGAGGAGGTAAACTTCATGGTTCTACCTCACACCTCCAAATACGACATACTTCTTGGGAGGGAATCCCAGGGAGACTTCAACATGATCACATCCGTCCCCCACTCTGCCATCGGTTTCCCAACCGAGACGGGGGTTACGATAATATACGCCCGCAGAGAAGTTATGTCCTCGGACGAGCTACGTCCGGCCAAGATAGCAAGGCCTACCCCAACACGCAGCCATAAAAATGGGTTCTTAACGCAAGACACCCAGAGCAAACGGTAACGTTGGGCCACGCCTTGTACCCCACCATCAGAGCGCGCCTGAAGCAGCTCCTCTTCAGGAACCAGGATATTTTTGCGTGGACACCCGTAGACATGATAGGGGTACCACGCGAAATTGCGTAGCATTTCTTGAATACCATGCCAGGTATCAAGCCGGTGATCCAAGGCCAACGCCACCTTTGATCAGCAAAGAACGAGGCGATGAATGAGCATGTCCAAGAACTGCTCTCCGCAGGCATCCTGCGGGAAGTCAAATACCAGACTTGGTTGTCCAACCCAGTCATGGTAGAAAAACCAAGTGGGGGCTGGCGCATGTGCGTCGATTATAAAGATCTCAACAAAGCCTGCCCCAAGGATTGTTACGCACTTCCGGAGATCGACGAGAAGGTCGATAACCTTGCACCATTTCGATGGAAGTGTTTCCTCGATTGTTACAAAGGCTACCACCAGGTACAGATGGCAATCGAAGACGAAGATAAAACATCATTCCGCACGCCTACCGGAAATTACTGCTATACGAAAATGTCGTTTGGGTTGCGCAACGCGGGTGCAACCTATCAAAAGTTGATGAACGACACTTTTCGCGGTCAAATCAGCAAAAGTGTCAAAGTCTATATGGACGACCTGGTCGTCATGAGCATGGAGGAAGACACCATGCTCAACGATATTGAAAGAACATTAAACTCTGCGAAGCGTCAACATGAAGCTAAACCCAGGGAAATGCTCGTTTGGAATGGAAGAAGGCAAGTTCCTTGGATTCATCGTAACCAAAGATGGATTCAAGGTGAACCAGGAAAAAGTTCAGGCGATCGAGCGCATGCCATCGCCTTCTACGATGAAATAAATGCAACGACTAGCCGGCAGGCTAGCCGCACTGAATAGATTCTTAGCCAACCATGCAGCTAAGTCTTACCCTTTCATCAAGACCCTGCGGATCTGCTTAAAAAAGGAATAATTCCAATGGACCGTAGAGGCCGAAAAAGCTTTCTGGGAGATGAAAGAGTGTTTGATTCAACTCCCAACTCTAACCGCACCACGCAAGGATGAGCCACTTATTTTGTACCTATCTGCCGCGGAAAACGCGGTAGGCGTGGTACTCATAGTGGAGCGAAAAGGAGTTCAAACACCCATCTACTATATCAGTATAATGCTCAACGACCCAGAGACGAGGTACTCCATCATGGAGAAGTTGGTATTGGCACTAGTGCACGCGTCAAGACGGTTGCGACGTTACTTTGCAAACCACGCCATTACAGTGTTAACCAACTACAGGATCGGCCTGATCCTATCAAAACCCGACATCTCTGGTAGATTAGCAAAATGGGCAATTGAGCTGGGCGCACTTACACTGAACTATAAGCCGCGCCCCGCAATCAAAAGCAAGGTCTTGGCTGATTTCGTCGCCGAAGTACCAGCAAATCGCATTCAAGAATGTGAACAAGAACAAAACCCTACACCACCACCATCCTCCTCAGAAACATGGGCACTATTCACCGATGGTGCATCCAACGAGTATGGTGCAGGTGCGGGTCTGCGACTCGTCAGCCCCGATGGCCAAGAGCTTACCTATACAATCCACCTCGATTTCAAAAGCACAAATAACGAGGCAGAGTACGAGGCTCTACTGGCAGGGCTGCGTCTGGCAGTCAAACTCGGCGTCCAACATTTGGAAGCACACGTCGACTCACTATTGGTTGAAGGGCAGATACGCGGCGACTATGCCACAAAAGGGGATATCATGATCCTCTACCTCGAACAAGCCTTGCAACTGAAATCAAAGTTCACTTCCTTCAATATCCGCCATATCAACAGGAGTGATAACAAACCCGCGGATGCATTGTCAAAACTTGCATCCACCAGTTTCCAACACCTGGCAAAAGAGGTACGCATCGAGATTCTGCAAAATCCCTCAGTACCCCTGCGCCAAGTCAATGTCATCCAGTACGGTACAACATCCTGGATGACACCAATAATGGCATACTTGCAATCAGGTGTTACTCCCGAAAGCAAGGCAGAGGCATGTAAGTTGCAATACAAAGCGTGTCATTACCAAATGGGAGACGGCATCTTATACCGTAAATCATACCTGGGGCCACTCCTACGATGCGTCGACCCCCAAGATGCCACATACCTTATTAGAGAAATACATGAGGGAATATGTGGCATACACGCAGGCCCACGCATGGTGGTCGCCAAAATCATGAACGTCGGGTACTACTGGCCCGGCATGCACCTAGATGCGGTCAAAGTCTTGCGCAAGTGTTTCAATTGTCAGCGGCATGCTCCCAAGACCTTGCGCCTCAAGAATAACCTGATCCCCGTCACCACTGCGTGGCCATTCCAAAAATGGGCAATCGATGTGGTGGGACCATTTCCAGACGCACCAGGTGCAGTGAAGTTTATCATAGTGGCTGTTGATTACTTTACAAAATGGGTAGAGGCAAAACCGCTCGCCTCAACCACCGCTATGATAACAAGGAAATTCGTCTGGGAACATATCATCTGCCGTTTCGGTCTACCAATGTGCATCGTTACCGACAACGGTACCAACTTAACTGCCGATGACTTTGGCTAAAGGAGCTAAACATTGAACACATATTCTCCTCAGTAGCGCATCCGCAAGGGAATGGCCAAGTCGAGGGTATCAATAAAAGTTTAGTCGAAGGCATCAAAGCACGGTTGGGAACAGCCAAACGCGGCTGGGTTGATGAACTCCCAAGTATCTTATGGGCCCACAGGACAAGCCCAAAGACAAGTAACGGTGAGACACCCTTCAGCCTGGTCTATGGCACTGAAGCGGTGATCCATGCAGAGGTAGGCCTCCCCTCACCTAGAATGCTGGCTATCAACAAGATAGACAACAATGAGGAACGCATGGTTGACTTGGACCTCCTAGAAGAAAGGCGTGAAAACGCTGCCATCAACGAGGCCTAATACAAAACCAAACTTGAAAAGTACTACAATGCACGCGTCCGCATTTGTACCTTCGACCCGGGAGACTACGTCCTTCGTGACAATGAAGCATCTAACGCGGAACGCCTAGGGAAACTTGCCCCCAAGTGGGAAGGACCCTACCTCATCCAAGAGGTCCTGGGCAAAGGCGCGTATAAACTGCAAACATTAGAGGGCGAAACTATTGCACGCACATAGAATGCATAACAGCTTCGACGCTGTTACATGTAAGCCATGTTTTTTACATTCACCATGTAACCTATCGGGCCGCAGGCCATTTGCAAATAAAAAAATAAACGATTCAATGCAATATTGTTTATTTACTTCTATTACAAATGCGTGTTCCACTCTGCGGTATCTGCAAAAACAGATTGGAAAAATATTCATTCGCGATACCCACACAGAGTGGTGACCACACGCAAGTATTGTAATAGGCCAGCAATGGCAAAACATCAACTGTCTATCCGGCTGGATATGCAAATACGGTTTTCACAAAGCCTACACAATTCCTAAACCCTAAAGGGATAAAAACAGGAATTGACTAATACTCATACGACAAAGGTATAGAGTATACTTAACCGCGCTTTACAGCGGGTAGAGTTCTTCATACTTGCATATCACCTAGATATGCAAAAGGCAAATACAGACTTAGTGTTATACACAATAACATCAATTCATACAAGTTCAAACATGCAAGTAATGAAAACACTTGTAAAACTTGAACAAAACGGTTCTTTATATTCAAAAATTTCTACACCTACGCGGTGCACAAGAGATTTACATAAGGTTCCTAACATTTACATTGAGAAAAAAAAGGGGGCACACAGGCCATCCTAGTCTTTCTTTGTACCGCTGGAACCCGCACCACCTTGCTATCACCAGCAGTCTCTTCCTCCTCATCTTCCTCATCAGCATATAATAACCGCAAGCGGTCTATGTAGTCTTCTGCGTCCAGGAATTCGTCAAGTTTCTCAATGGCGGAAATAGACGTATCGTTATACGCCGCAAGAGCGGCAGCAAGAAGCGCTTCAGTGTCCACGCCATGGAAACCGGACCTTTCATCGGTATATTTGCCCTGGGCCAAAATGTTCATATGACTGATGCACTGGTTGTAGCCAGCGTTAAAACCAGCGTCACGCGCGCGCAGCCTAATCTGCTCTACACCAGCTGCGTTCTCAGGCGCGTCAAGAATAGCCCTAACAATCTGCAAGGCACAAGCAATAAGGTTATCAATGGCAAACCTAAAAATATAGCAAAAGGCAACGGATACTTACATGCCCGATACCGTGGATACGCATCCATTCGTGATCCTCCTTGAGCTGATCGAATGAAGAAACAAGGCTATCCCTAGCCTCGGCAGCCTCCCTTGCCCGCGCTTCAGCTTCAGCAGCACGGGCAGTAACCTCTTCAGTAATGGTTACCCGGTTCCACACTTCAGCCTTTTAACAAGGAAAACACAAGTATACAAAGATAATCAACATACTTGTGAGATATATATACAAATTCAAGAGCAAAAGAAATTCATACCTGGAGGCCCTGAACAGTTTTGTTTAAGTTGGTGCAGTCAGCATTTGCCCTTTCAAGAGCCTTGGCAGCGCGGGCCTCCGCCTCCTTAGCCTCTTCAAGAGCCTTGGCAACGCGAGCTTCCGCCTCCTTGGCCTCTTTGGCAACCGCATCAGCTGCGGCTTTCTCCTTAACCAAAGCAGCATTTGCTGCCTTGACGTTAGTAAGCTCCTGACGAACACGAAAGAGAGTTTCATTCTGTTTGGCCTAAGATTCTTTCCAAGTCTTGCGCTCATCAGAAAGTGTCTTGTGCTCATTAGAAAGAGATTCTTTCCAACTCTTGCGCTCATCAGAGAGCAGTTTGGCAAGGGTACGAACCTGTTTAAGGCCAGCGGTTGCAGCCCACTCCTCAGTCTGCTTATGCTTCTCAAAGGCAGCCTTCTCCCTTTCAAGCTGCTCTGCACCCTCACGAGCAGCCTTCACCAACTCTTCGGCCTCAGCCCGCAAGCGAGCAGTTTCCTCCTCCTTGCGCCCCAGCACCTTGTAGTCTTCCATAATGGCATTCGCCATTATGGAACTCCCCACAAGCATGGAGGAGAGTTGATTGATCCGGAGCTCACGTGGCAAACCGCGGGCCTGGTTAACTTCAAACGGGGTGCCCAAACCACCCAAAATCTCCCTATACGCGGAGGGATTAGCAGAAATATCATCCCCTTACATAATGCTCCAAGGGGGACGGTGATAGTTCACAGCCCGGTCTTCAGTATAGGTGCGGTAATAGAACTCCAATTCAGAATCTTCAGGCTGAATAGGAGTCCCTTTAAAACCCGCACCCCCAGAAGCGGAACCAAAAGCTTTCTCAGCAGCAGGAGATTTCTTCTTCTCAGTATCAGCAAACTTCAAGTTCAGCTCGTCAGTATCCTGCGGGGAGATCAGGTTATCATGAGAGTCTACCGTATCAAAGATCTGCGCCACAGGTTTCTTTCCAGTATCTTCTACCTGCGCAGAAGGTTCAGTAGTAACATCTTTATGAACCCCCGCATCCGCAGCCGTGTCATGCGGGGGGAAAGAGGAACATCAAATATAGAGAACCCTTCATCTTGCGGTTCTGCAAATAAAGCAAAAACACCTATCAATTACAAGTACCATAACAAACCACTTGTAAAGGTTATGAATCACTTACCAGAAACAACCAGAGGTTTCACAGCAATTGTTCGTTTGGTCTATATCTTCGGACGCTTCTTCTAACCGGCATCAGCAGCTTTCTCTGGCTTTCTCTTCTTCTTCTTCTTCTTCTTCTCATCAGCATGTTTGGAACCTGCAGAGGATCCACCTGCCGCCGCACCACCACCTGGATGAACAACAGCAGCCTCAGGCTTTTTCTTGCGGAAACGAGAACGAGAGATACCTGCTGCCTGTGGCACCAACGGATGAACAACAGCAGCCTCAGGCTTTTTCTTGCCGCGACCACGCACAGCCTTCTCTACATGTTTTTTCTCCGCATGCTTCTTGGGGGCACGCTTCACCTCAAATTTACCTAGGGCCCCAAGAGTACCTGCGTTTACATAATCAAATAAGCAAGTAAGAAAGGTGAACTTCTTTACAAAGAAGATTATAGAATATACCTTGGCCTTGTGGTAGGGGTGCGTTCAACCCCTCACAATCAGGAACGCGGAAGTTGTTGTCAATAGTCAAATTAAAACCCTTTTCACCTTCCACAAGCGGAAGTAACTCAACCTTGCCCGTAAAGGTCGGATCAAACATCCTCCACAAAGCAACATCCGCTGATAGTACAATTGCAAATCGATAATGAATAAGGAAACAAGGAAACCGCACAAGAGTAAGAATACTTACCACCACTCTTTTCCCGCACAACGGGCCTTGACTTCCTATCGGGCTTGGTCAACATCATCCGCAGCACCCACAGCTGCGAGTTGTCTAGCTTCTTATGCTCAACAGTCTTCAACCTTGGGAACCACTCCACCATATCCGCACTAGGAAGATCAATATCCTCCGCAGGGATCACCTCGTTCACATTGCGGAAGGTCATCCTGGAAACGATCGCGACTGCCTTAATGTAGAAGAACTTTGTCTTCCACTTTGAAATACCCTTCGGAGGGGTCATCATCTTGGGGCTCCCGTACCGTTGGCTAAAAGAGAAAAACCCAGTATTTACAGTTAACTGGTAAAACCGCCGGAAGTTTTCAACAGAAATTTCCAGACCAAGAACACGGAAAGTGTACTCGAAATTTCTAATCCGAATCATCCCAAACGGACTCATTTGGGAGATATGAAGCTTGTAATACTCCAAAACCTCAGCAACAAAAACAGTTAATGGTAAACGAAGGTTACCATCAATGAAGGAATCAGCCCACATGGTGACATAACCGGCCGGAGCATCGGCACCGGTGTCACCCTCCTGGGGATAAACAACCCCATACTCCTAGGGCATTTGAATGCTGGTCATCAAGTTCTTAAACTGACTATTTGACCACTTCAGCACCGGTAGGCCCCCGTCGGGGGCACTACCACCGTCTTCTTCTTCCACCGCCATCGGCGAAGAATGTTTAGGGTTTTCACCCTCAGTATGGTGTGGATCGGTTGGTTCAGCCATCAAGGAAAGTAATCAAGAATACACCAAAGTGAAGACACAAGAAAATCAGGAAACCACCGGAGGGATCGGTCGTTTTTTACATACCCCTCAAAAAAGGCAAAAATAAATATATCTACATTATGTAAAGGGGTATAACCAATATCCGCATATACCTACGAGCACACGTGGAATATCCGGAGATGACACACACGAGCCCGTACAGGTGTGCCAGATACTCAGAACCAACGTGGTTCTTTGGACTTTAAAAACCGCTTCTCAGGATGCGGCAAATCACTTTCCATGCAAGCTTCTTCAAGTTTCAAATCCCTCGTGTCCGGTTCACAACCACGGAGGGAACGCAAACAGCTTCTCCTTAGGATAAAGGACAAGTACGCTGAGCAACCGTACATCAGCAACCCTGACTCCTGATCCTTCAAGAGCCACATACAAGCTTCAAGCTCTTTAGAAGCGAGTTCTTTGATGCAAACCGCAGACACTCACGAGTAACTGCGGCAACCTACAAATACGCAAACGGTAGCTACGGAAGAGCCACGACTAAACCGCCATGCGGTTGATCAAACCTACTTCCAGGAAAACTGTTTTCCAACTAAACATGAAGGAAAGTGGTTACAGAATGAATGCGGCCGAGTTTCACCTAGATTCCCAAGTATCTAAGGTGATCTCCTTCAGCAACACTACTTCAAGGAAAACTACGTTCCACCAAAGCGTGAAGGAAAGTAGGTATGGAACAGTGGTAACAAGTCTTCTTATGACTGGTTGCCCACCTATGGACCGCATAGAATAAACAATGGTGGGCACTACCATGCCTATGACCATGTTTATTTGCCCATAGTCCATATTCACATTGTTCGACCAAACACGGCCAACAATGACGCAAGTACCTCACGAGGCTCGACTACACATGGCCAACAATGTGCAGCAACGAGGTAACCACAAAGGACGTGCGGTTACTTGAGAGCTAAACTGTAGAGGACGTGCGGTTACTAGAGAGCTAAACCGCAACAGACGTGCGGTTATTTGAGAGTTAAACTGGAAGAACACAAACACCCCACAAAGCAGGGATCGTCGTTGGATGTCCAGTTGCTGAACATAGAGCTTGAGCAAAGTACTTACAACATTGCATCAGCTGACGCAGAGGTTACAAATAGAGTGGCGGAGACAGACATCGTCCGTCACCATCTCAAAGGTTGGTTCGAACCCTGCTAACATCTTCAGTCACCGTCTCAAAGCTTGGTTCGAAACACCAACAGGTGGCTGATGACATCAAAGAAAGGTAGACCATATTACCGGATCAAATCCTTGGCTGAGAATTCTGCATCAGACGGAATTTGCTCACCGGTACAGAAGAGACGTCACCGGACCCGCAGCTTGATTTACTGAAAGTAGGAGCCATCTGCATGGCCCATATTCTACCTTCTAGACACCATAGTCCAGTATCCCTCCCACATGCAACTTGCATAAGGAAGGAACACTAGACTGGGGGGACTTGAAGGGGTATGGTCCCAGATCTCGCGTCATCACGACCGCGAGTGACCATTACCCTTATCAAAAACCCCCACCAACAAGAACTTATCTGTGTCCGTGCGGGCACGCGCGAACACACCGACTGAAACCAATCTGTCCATTGATGAGAAGACTTACCTTAAGTACGATAACGAATGTTACACATAGCGACGCGGCCTAGCACCGCATCCTATGAACATTTTCGTCACGACAAGGGATCTAGACAACAGTAACAGTCACCAAGCGGCGATGTGGCACGGCACCACATCCCGCATCCATCTTGGCCAGAACAAGAACACGGGAACAACATCAGTTACCGCAAGCAGCGATGCGGCCCGGCACCGCATCCTGCCCCCAAGGCAAGTGGGTCTGACACCACAGCGCAAGTAGCACTGAGAACAGTCAGTTGTCAGCCCACATGTATGCAACATCCTGACACCACAGTAGGACGTGGCATCACCACCGTAATCGACAGGCCTGACACACCTACAGAGGTTGTGTGATGTCAGGCTAGCTACTCAACTACCCTCCTTCACTCCTCGTCTATAAGTACCCATCCCAAACCAGGTTTGAGGTATCACTTCTCAACTTTCTCACTACTACTACTATCATACTTTGCTTCCCAAGCAAATTACTGATTCTCACGCCGGAGAGTGGTAACAAGGAGCACCCCCACCCCATCCTTCTTGTTACGAGTCACGGCTTGTTTCCTTGTGCAGGAAACCAACCAGCGGACGATCTAGCCAATGATCCTCGAAAAGAAGGGATTAAACCTACTTGACGAGACCAATGAGTTAACCACTTCGGTTAACCATTGTTTCATAACCTACGCTGCGTATAGGTCTATACGCAGCGTATAGGGTTACCTCTATACGCTGCGTATTGAGCTATACTCAGCGTATATAAACCATGGATTTCAGAGCCTTATCAGCAATCATTGCACAGAAAACAAAGGTTTATATACGCTGCGTATAGAGCTATACTCAGCGTATATAACCCATCAGTTTTTTTTGTTGCTATTTTGATGTGTTTATGGTATAAATTCTCACCCAGTTCCAACGTTAAATCGCTTAAAATATATAATCGTTAATGTTATACAAATAATATTATATAACATTAAATTGTTTTGGAAAACATATATACGGTTCAAATATACTACACTATACGATACGATACTATAAGATATGATATAACGCCCGTATAGGCCTATAGGTGTAGTATATGTCCCGTATAGGGCATAGGCCTATACGATACGATGCAACACGATACGATATGATGCGAGACTTATACTATACACTATACGATAAAATGCAACACGATACAATGCAACACGATACGATACTATAGGATACCATGCAACACTCGTATAAGCCTATAGATGTAGTATAGGTCCCTTATAGGCCTATAGGTGTGGTTTAGGTCCCGTGTAGGCCTATAGGCATATACAAGGCCTACATGGAACCAATACGAGACTTATTCTATACACTATACGATACGATGCAACGTGATATTATACTATACGATACGATATGACACCCGTATAGGCCTATAGGTGTGGTTTAGGTTTCGTATAGGCCTATTGGTGTGGTTTAGGTCTCGTGTAGGCCTATAGGCATATACATGACCTATATGAGACTTATACGCGACTTATACGAGACTTATACTATACATTATACGATACGATACGATGCAATATGATACGGCATTATAGTATAGGTCCCATATAGGCCTATAGGCAAATACAAGACCTATATGAGACTTATACGAGGTTTATACGAGATTTATACTATACGATACGATACTTAATTTTTTTTTTAAATTCACCCTTTATATACGCTGCGTATAGGCCTATACGCAACGTATATAAAGGGTCAAAAAATATATTTTTACCAGAGGTTTGGGGTTAAAAATAAAAATTACCCTTTATATACGCTGCGTATAGGTCTATACGCAGCGTATATAAAGGGTCAAAAAGACAATTTTACCCTTGCATATGGCTGCGTATAGCCCCAAATGCAGGGGTAAAATGGTCTTTCCCACTATACGCTGCGTATAGACCCATACGCAGCGTATATAAAGGGTCAAAAGACAAGTTTACCCTTGCATTTGGCTTCGTATAGCCCCAAATGAAGGGGTAAATGGTCTTTTTGATCCTTTATATACACTGCGTATAGACCTATACGCAGCGTATAGACCTATACGCATCGTTGTTTTGGTAAAAAATTACCGAAGCAATTAAGTGATCAAATTAGTTAAGTGAGGTAGTGTACTAAAAAGTGTATTGAAAATATGCTGGTTAAGTTGTTTGGAAAAAAACAGTATTCAGGATACGGCTCAGGATATTGAGCTGTATCTATGATCAAACAATGAGCAAAAAGTAAAGGGGGTGACACGAGATATACGAGGAAAGCCCTTGATCAATCTAGATCGCCGGCATAAAACCTCGGGAGTTGACAATCGCAGCTGCCTTGTTCTTCTTATTACTTTAAACGTCAGGATACAGTGCAGGATATTGACCAGATCGCAAAGTGTTACAACGCTTTTATGCGAAAGTGAAAATTGCTAGAGAACAAGTGTAAGAGTGTAGTGAGTGTTGATGTGATGTCCTATTCGATCTGATATACCCACCTATTTATAGTAACGAATTACAAACGAAAATTCCTATAAATATGGGATGCTCCGAATATTCCATTGTTAACGTTGTAGACCGAGTAATGCGGCTTCAATGTCTTTATTCGAACGACTTGGACCGAGTCTTCCACGGAATGAGTCCTTGTGAACGTTGCTAGCTTCCAACCCGTGTACCTGCACATAATCCGTTAGTGATCCTGAGGATACCATTCAGGATGTTACAAATATCCTGAATCAGCATCCCGGATGTGAACAGATATCATATAACCAAGATATAACCCAAGATATTTCTCAGGATATGGGCTCAGAATTTCACCCATAACAATTGTCCCCAAAAATGTTACCGTTTAGTATCCTGCCACTAACGGTTACATTTTTCACAGAGATCGAGGCAATTAAGAGATAAGACCCATGATGTGACCGTTTGCAACTACTCAGCCTATATTTACTCATTGCACCCTATATCTTCACATCCCCATCTTCTTTAATCACTACCGATAAGGAAAAAGGTAAACATTCTCTCTCTAATCTTCATCTTCATCCTCCTTTTTCGGTCAAAAAATCAGGCGATCAAATGCCGAGACAGACAAGATCCAGTTCTGGTGATTCGACTCCCACATTTATCCAGCAGAATCTTCTCTAAGAACCAGAGAAAGAGATATGCTCTTTTGATAGTGCCCACTTATCGGCTCTCAAATCCTCCGGTATCTTTCCGGAAGGAACGGTATTCCGGCCGTTCGACCGGGAAATCCGGTCGGATATGGTCTCCAATGAGTGGTTGTGCTTTAATGCCTTTCCCTTCACCTTAGGGTTACAGTTCCCCTTTCCAGACTTTATCACCGAATTCTTCAACATTACAAAAATCTCTTTTAGCCAAACAATGCCGATGCTTTGGCGTGTTCTGTCCGTTCTTGACCAGATCAAGAAAAACCACATCCCTGATCTTTCTGTTCATGATCTCCCCCTAGCTTACCGGCTTAGATGCCACGGATCATGTAGATTTTTGTTTTATTCCACCTCCGGCGACCCACTGATACTTCGTGCCACCAGGAACGAGGATAATTGGCAATCTAAGTTCTTCTTTGTAAAAAGAGACTCAATCCCTGGTGGAACGGAATATCCGGTGAAATGGTTGAAAAAGGGTAGGATTTAGGGTTTAAGGATGATCCTGCCTCTTATCCTGTTCCGTATCCTGAACTGATCAACTTTCTTTTTTCTGTTGTGCCCGCAGCTGATTTTAGGAAGATTGCACCTCCCCTTGTTGATTCACAAAAAAAGATTGACGCCATCAGACTCCTTCCAGAGGCTGAAAGAAGTTTCAACCCGTCTCCACCATCTCCAAGTCCTCTTTCTAGTGCAAACATGTCTGGTAAGGATCCTGCAAAATATCCTGTACAGAAATGTCTTTATTTGATATACTTAGGAGAAATTTTACTCCCTGTATGCAGACTCCAGCAAGGTTCCAGCCTACCTAGACCTTGACGAACTTGACAGCTACCCTACTCCAGTCACGGTCAAGAAAGAGACCCCTACTGCCACCAGCTCCAAGCCGCTCCCGGCTCCTAAGGCTAATCCGAGGACTCGTGCTTCCACAGCAAAAAAGAGGAAAGGTCCTGAAGTTAGTGCTCCAGGTCCAGAAGGGTTCTCCTACGATGAACTCAGTTTTTCTGACTCCTTAGAGCCAATGACATCCTTCCTCAACAAGGTAATATCCTGCTACATATCCTGTACATATATCCTGATAGGATATCCTGACAGGATATCCTGGTTAATATATTCTGACTCATACCTGAATTTAATGTGCAGGGCCTCCAGCAATTGCTCCACCTGTACAACGATGCCTGTGGTACTGCTGTACTCCATGAAGCCAGGATTAAACAGCTCGAAAGTACCGTTGCCGACCAAGGTGCCATTGTTGAAGCAAAGACCCGGCACTACGAGGGCATGCTGAAGAAGGTCACCCAAGATGCTGAGCTCAAACTTGCCACTGCCCAAATGGATCATGAACAGTCCATGGTTTCTTTCCGGGAAGGAATCAAAGCCTCTGTTATCGTCTCCCTGCTACAAGCTCGCATCAAGATGGCCTACGAGGCCAAGGAGACAGGCCTTGTATGCCCGCCCTGGCCGGTTGAATCTTGGGTGGCCAAGCTGAAGGAGCTTGGAGGCAAAGCTATGCCACTTCCTGCTGAAGCCGGAGAATCCTCTAAGTCAGCAGAGGTGGTAGACAAGGCTGGAGATAAGAAGGATGCTGGAGAGGATGCTGGGACAGATGCTGGTGAGGATGCTACTCAGGATGCTGAAGCTGAAAAGGCAGAGAAGGTTGGAGAAGATGCCGCTGTGTGAGGGCATTCAGGTGGGCAATGATGGATATATGTGCCAAGGCCGGAGCCCACCTTTTTAAATTTTATTGTTGGCTTATAACCTCAAACAATTTACTTTTCCTGCATTTTACTTTTCTGCACTTAAACAATGTGATGGCCATTGGTGGAGGGATCCTGAGTTTCAGGACGAAGCCCTTGGCCATCATCGTTAGTACGTTTTGCTTTTGATCAATATGACAGTTGGAGGTGGATGAGTCTCAGTTTGAGACAAAACCTTCAACTGTTAAGTACATAGGGTAAGAAACTATTTGTGCTCTTGGTGGATGGACCTTGGTTTAAGGTGAAACCAAGAGCACATCTTTTGACATGTTAATATAACTTTCCTTTAGCTTTATTCTTGTTATTATACCTTTATTACATGAATTTTACTTATAAAGATAGTTTTGTTTGATCATATTTGGGAACCCATTGTAAGTGTATCCTGAAAGATATCCTGCTCAGGATACTGAAATACAATCTATAAATTATCCAAATAAAAAGGAGAGACCATACCAGAGATTCTTAAAGAATCAATTTCAATCTTCCATCATAAGTATGTCCCTAGTGCACACTTACAAACTTGGATCCATCCTTTGAATAGTATAATGTATGTCCCCTGTGTTCGACACAGAAATGCAAATGTATTCACACTTTGGCTTGAATAAATTCCGAACACCCCGAGGCAAAACCCTTGATATCCTGAAATGAATCCTTAGCATACTGGGGATAAACCCTTAATATCCTGGGGATAAACCCTGATATCCTGGGGATAAACCCTGATATCCTGGGGACAAACCCTGATATCCTGGGGATAAACCCTGAGTTTCATGCGCTACAGGCGAGAGTGTATAAACTCCAAATCTTAGAAAGGTGAAAACCTTTAAACCTTAGAGAGTATGAAAATACCCTTTCGTGAGAGAGGGTGATCAATCCTCATATACCTTCAGAATCCAGGATATAGCCAACAGTAACGAAATTGTCAGCCACTTTTACATGAACTGGTCCCGCTACCTTGAACTATACCTAGATAACTTGCGCTCTAGGCGAGGTGTTTAAACCCAATTCGAAAGAAAGGTGAATACCTTTAAACCTTTGAAGGGATCAGGATCCCTTAAACGTGAGAGAGGGGGCCAATCCTCTAATCTTTCGAGTTATCCTGAGTGCATATCCTGGAGCTATATCCTGAAACATATGCTGCAAAACAACTGTACACTAAGGTGGGTGTCAGCTTGGCTAACACCCCTCCGATGTTTAAGTCAGTATTGGGTTCAAGATAATAAACAAATATATTTAAAAGAGATAGAATACATACCATTCTGAGATAGAAATTAAATTCTATTCTTACTTGAAATAGAGCTTTAAGTGTATTGCATTCCAGGATCTCAGTAGCATATCCCCTTCCATATTCTTGGTCGATATGCTCCTTTCCCTGCTTCTGACTCAACTTCATATGGTCCTTCCCATTTTGGAGCTAGCTTGCCATCAGCAGGATTAGTGGTATTTTGAAAAGCCTTTCTTAGCACCCAATCACCAACTCGAAATCTCCTAGTCCTTATATTCTTGTTATATGCTCTGGATATTCTTTGTTGATATGCTGCCATCCTTAGCCTTGCTGCATCTCTTTTTTCATCTATAGTATCTGTTTTGGTCAAAAATCAAGCAATGACAATGTAACCAAACTTTCTGTTGTGAGGTATGATGCTTGAATTGATGAACAATAATAAGGATCACTATGAAGTGTAATGAACAAATGACACGAAGATTTATACGGGGAAAAACCCCTTGATCAAGAGTTGATCTCCGGCACAAAAAACCCCGGGTGATGGAAACTACCGATCACCAACTCAAATTAAACAAACAATCTGTTACAATTTCGGATGATAGCGACCTAAGTACAAGGATCACTATAGTGTATCGTGTAGAAATGTATGAAAAACACTAAGTGTTTTGTCGAGAGCTTATGAGAGCGGTTGTATGAGTGTGTGTGTAGCCAAAAATAGCTAAGTGTTTTCTAAATTAGCTCGCTACCCCTTTAAAAATAGAAAATATCAAGCCTAACTAACATTCCGCAAATCATGCAAGTCCTCCACGACTCCACAACGTCCATTTCTGACCAAGCACGTGCGGAATAGAATGAGAATATTCTCCAGGAATGTCGCCAAGACTAAGTCCAAGTTGATATTCCTGCAAAACATTTACGAATTCAAAGTAGACAATCGTTAGTACAGGGATCCTTATAGTGATCCATGATCCTGATCCTGCAACACTTCTGAGGATCACTACTTCAGACAGAATTGAGGATCACTAAATCCAACAGTAAATAAGGATCACTGGTCATTTAGAAATCCACCCCTAACAATTGCCCCCAAAATATAAGGAGTAAATATGTAAATAAATGAGTTATATTTTGTCGATCTTATCCGTATTTAACCAACGGATAACTAGCCGTTATAAGCGGACTAGCCGTTATGATCATGACGTCAGTGAGATGACTACCCTGTAGAATCATCATTATAAATAAGAGTTAGAGATATGGATCATTTCACATTTAAGTTCAAGAGAACTCCTTTTAAATTCTGCTCCGACGATCAAACAGGTAAATCTTTTCCTTTCTCCTTTCTCATATTCTGCTCTTCTTTCTTTATCATCATCTCGTTCAAAAATGATGCTCCGAAGCTCACCGGGCAAGGATCACAAGAAGAACAGCCCCTTAAAGAGTCAAGGGATCATCAAAGATTCCGCAAAAGAACGCTGTTGTTTCACTGATGCACAAATTGATAAAATCCGCCACTGTTTTCCAGCAAATACTGTCATCAGATCCTTTGATCCCACTGCTCTTAGTGACAACATCTCTGAAACTTGGGTAGCTTTCCCAGTTACACCTTTCACCATAGGACACACCTATCCTTTTCCAGACTTTACCCAATCCTTTTTCTCCCTTACCGGCATCTGCTACATCCAAGCTATGCCGATGATCTGGAGGGTCCTATATACCCTTGAAAGGATCATCGAGCAGGAGGGGATTGACCTAGGAATGTCGGAGTTGGCTGAGATGTATGATCTCACAACGTTTGGATCCCACCGATATATGTTCAAGCGTAAACCCGGAGAAGAACATCCCGTCTTTAAGGCTACTAAAAACGATAACAACTGGAAACGGCGGTTCTTCTTCGTCAGAAGGGATTCTATCTGTTTTGGTCAAAAAATCTGTTGAGGATATTGTAACCAAACTCTATGTTACGGGGTATGATGCTAACAATGTAGAACAATAACAAGGAACACTTCAATGTAAATTGCTGAAATGACACAAGGATTTATACGGGGAAAAAGCCCTTGATCAAGAGTTGATCTCCGGCATAAAAAACCCCGGGTGATGGAAACTACCGATCACCAAGCTCAAATAAATGAATGAATGTTTACAACTCCGGATAGTAACGAGCTAGGTACAAGGATCACTATCGTGAAATGTGTAAATGTGAGTGAAAACGAATGTATGTTCGTCGAGAGCTTCAAGTGTGCGAGTATATGAGTGTGTGTAGCTGTCAAAAAATGGCTAAGTGTTTTTCTACTAGCTCGTTACCCCTTTTAAAATAGAAATTAAACTACCAAACTAACTATCCGACTTTTGTGCCAAGCCCCCACGTTCTCCATAACGTCCATTTTTGGCCAAGCACGTGCAGAATAGTTTGGCAATATTCTCCAGGAATGTCGCCAAGACTTGGTCAAGCTGGTTATACCTGCGAGATAGTACAAAACATAAACAATCGTCAGTACGAGGATCCTTAAAGTGATCCATGATCCTAATCCTGAAGCTCTTCTGAGGATCACCACCTGTCACAGAAGTAAGGATCACTAATTAGGATAACGTGTAAGGATCACTAATTGTTAGAAAATCCTCCCCTAACAATTGCCCCCAAAATATAAGGAGTAATTTGTAAAATTAGCGAGTTATATTTTCTTTGATCTTATCCGCAACTAACTAACGGATATATAGCCGTTAAAATAGAACTAGCCGTTGCGATCATGACGTCACGGAAGTGACAATCCTGCAGAATCATAATTATAAATAGAGATATAGATAGGATCAATATGCATTCAAATTCGAAAGAAACTCCCTTTATATTCTCAGTCGAAGATCAATCAGGTATCTCTTTCTCTTCTTTCTCCCTCTCTTACTCTGTTTTTCTTTCTTTATCACAAACACTTTGAGAATGATGCTTCGGTCCTCCCCCGCCAAGGATCACCAGAAGGATAGTCCCTTGAAGAGTCAAAAGATCATCAAAGACTCCACAAATGAAAGGTGTTACTTTAATGATGCTCAGATAGACAAGATTCGTCGTTGTTTTCCGGCGAGTGCCTTCTTCAAACCCTTTGATCCCACTGTTCTTAGTGACTATGTTTCTGAAACATGGGTTGCCTTTCCAGCTACTCCATTTACTATAGGGTACACCTATCCTTTCCCAGAATTCACACAATCCTTCTTTTCCCTGACCGGCATATCTTACATCCAAGCCATGCCGATGATTTGGAGGGTTTTGTATACCCTGGAGAGGATCATCGAGCAGGAGGGCATTGATTTAGGCATATCAGAGCTGACACAATTGTATGATCTTACCACCTTCGGATCCCATCGTTATTTGTTCAAACGAAAACCCGGCGGAGAACACCCTCTTCTTAAAGTTACTAAGAATGACACAAATTGGAAACGTCGCTTCTTCTTTGTCAGGAGGGATACCATTCCCGACGGAAAGCATTTACCAAGGACATGGTCCACCCATGGTAGGCCGGAGGATCCTGAGAAGGATCACCAGGTAGTCTTGTTTTTGTATAAGGATTACTGACCCCTTTTTTGTCTTGTGTTATGCAGCTATTTCTGTCTCACACATCATCACATCACCTAAAACCAAGGATAGGCTTGCTGCTTTTTGGAAGCTTGATCCTGAAACAAGGACTTTCAAGGTAGAGACCCAAGATTCACAAGAAGTATCCTCAGGTTCCATTACCATGTCAAGTAAGTATCCTATCTTTTACATAGTTTGAATATTAAAATAAATAAGTAAATTGAAATAGGATAAGGATACTTATCTTGCGATGAATGTGTAGGTGCCAGAAAATCTGCCAAGCCTGTATCCCAGTTCAATACGGCTGACCTTGATGTCGTACGATCCAGGAAGAAGAGATCCACCACCAGTCCTAGCATCTCCATTCCAAAGGCGCCCGCTAAAGGAAAGGGTGTCAAGAAGAGGAAAACTTCTGATGCTGAGGATCTTCAGGGCCTACCACTGATCCGTCACCAGTTCATCGAATACTTCAACGATGTAAGGATCACCAACTCTGCCTAGGTATCCTACCCGTATAAGGATCACCTGATCTTGAACTGCTTTATCCTTTTCTTTGCAGAAATTTGCTGGGATTGAGGATTACGTGGGGAATGTTGAGGAGCAGGACAAGAAGATCGCTGACCTCCAACAGGTTGCCGTGCTCAAGGACCTTGCCATTGCTGATCTTCAGAAGGAACTCCAAGATGCCAAGACCAAGACGGCTAAGCTTCTGATTGACCTTGATTATGAGAAGCATGATCTCATAGAAAATGCTAAGGTCTCTGCCGCCATCACGATGTATCAGACAAAATTGAAGATGGCCCAGGAAGCTCAAGATCCTAGTTTTGACAAAAGCAGCTGGGATGTTGAGGGCTGGAAGGCAAGGTTGGCTGATCTAGAGGATGATGAGGAGGAGGCTACTGAGGTCTTGGCGATTGAGGCAAGTGGCAGTGGAAAGGATCTGATGAAGGATACCGCAGCTGGAGAGGAAGAGGATGCAGCGAAGGCATAGGCTGCATGGATGGGCGATGAAGGACATTTCTAGACGTAGCCGGAGCCCATTCTTTAAGTTTGATAGTTTGTTTTGGTTATGATGTTTTTTGCTGAACAATGATGGGTTGTACTTCGAACAATAGGTTTTAGGATTAAGGATCATGTATGATCCTTTGGACAATAGGCAGGATTGCAATTGGTAGAGGGATCCTCTGTTTGGGGGATGAAGCCATTGTGATCCTGCCGCCTTTATATTCCTGCACTACTTTTGAACTTATTATCATGGACACCCTTTACCTACCCCAGCGGACGGGCCACGTTTTGCTGGTAGAAGCTCGGGTAGGTAATTTTGACAACCTTTTAAGGGTTAGTCTTTTGTTTATAAATAAAAACTTAACCTTTTGTCGCTTAACTTGTGTTGTTATCCTTATGTTTCTTTGATTTTCCTTTGTTTTGATACACACTTATTGAATAAACAATTTTGAACAAGCCAGACTGAAAATGTTTAGGATATGATCCATGATCAGATATCCTTTAGTTAAAGAATTTTACAAAGCGATATATTTTAAGGATCACAAGTTTAGTTGTCAAACTTTAAGGGTTATTCAAATAAATAATGAATAGAATAAAAGATAGTTAAGGATCATACCTGAGGGTCCAAGTTAGGATCCTAACCATAATAAGGATAACCGTAAAATAAACCTTAGAATAAAGTAAGGATCAAGGATCCCTAGTTGCCTTTCTTCAAGAACCTGAAATAGAGCATAACTTGGGACTAAGCCAATATAAGAAAAGAGTTAGCAACTGGGGACAAGCCCAAGGATAACTGGGGACAAGCCCAAGGATCGTATGTAAACTGGAGTATGGCCCTAATTGGCGACTATCCAAACTTAATGACATGAAAATGCCAAAACCTTAGCTAACGTGAAAACGTTAGAAACCTTAGCTAACGTGAAAACGTTAGAAACCTTAGGAACGGATGTATGGTACGTCTACCATTATACGTAGGATCCTAAGCATAGCCAGTACAATGGAATTATCAGCCCCTAAAACGAGTACTGGTCCCAATGCCTTGAACTATACCAGGATCATCGTGCGCTACAGGCGGAACTGGGGTCAAGCCCAAATAACTGGGGTTAAACCCAAGGAACGGATTGCTTCAGCAGATAACCAATGTTATGCTAAGGATACCTGAACTTTCAAAACTTAAACTCACGTGAGAAATGGATAAAGGATACATGATCCTTATCCTTATATGAGAAAATAAAGAAATGAAATAGTTCAAGTTTAGGATATTACCTAAGTAAGGATCACCGATACTCTGAGGATCCTTTAAGGATATCCCTATCGTGAGGATCATCTATGCCATGAGGATCCTGCTCACATGAAATATTTCTTCAAATGGACAGCATTCCAAGCCCTTGGTAGGAAATCACCTTCCATGGTTAGCAATCTATATGCCTCCTTTCCTACTTCAGCTTCAATCAAATAAGGGCCTTCCCATTTTGGAGCCAATTTTCCATCAGCAGGATTGGTGGTATTTTGGAATGCTTTCCTTAATACCATATCTCCGACTTGAAACCTCCTGATCCTGACATTTTTGTTGTAAGCACCAGCCATTCTTTGCTGATAACTGGCCATCCTTATCCTAGCCATATCCCTGATTTCTTCAATAGTATCCAGGTCTTGAGCCAAGTTCTCGTCATTCTCCTCAGGATCACGGGTACTTGTTCTTGCAGTTGGAACCACCATTTCTGTTGGGATCACTGATTCTGCCCCAAATACCAAAGAGAATGGCGTTTGACCAGTAGCATTCTTGGGGGTTGTCCTATCAGCCCAAAGCACATAGGGTAGTTCTTCTGCCCATTTCCCTTTCTTGGATCCAAGCTTTTTCTTCAAATTGTTGATGATGATCTTGTTGGATGATTCTGCCTGACCATTAGCTTGTGGGTGGACTGGTGTTGATGTTATCATCTTAATCCCCCAGCTGTCACAAAAGTTAGTGGTTCTGCCCCCAATAAATTGGGAACCATTATCACATATAATCTCAGAAGGAATTCCAAATCTAGTTATAATATTTCTTTTAATGAAGGATATAACTTCCTTTTCTCTGACTTGGGCAAAAGCTTCAGCCTCTATCCACTTGGAGAAGTAATCAGTCATAGCTAGCATGAATACTTTTCCACCAGGTGCCTTAGGGAGCTTTCCAACTATATCCATCCCCCATCTCATAAATGGCCAAGAGGAGGATATAGGATGCAATAATTCAGCTGGTTGATGAAGGATATTGCTGTGTCTCTGACAAGGATCACATCTCTTAGCATACTCCACAGCATCTCTCTTCATGGTTGGCCAGTAGTATCCTGTCCTCAGGATCCTTGAGAATAATGCTCTGCCCCCAGTGTGGTTTCCACAATCCCCTTCGTGGAAGTCTTTCAAAACTTCTTGGATTTCAGGATCCTCAATGCATCTCAAGTATGGTCCTGCAAGAGATCGTCTATACAACATATTATTTAAAATTGTGAATTGAGATACCTTAGATTTGAAAGCCCTAGGGTTTTCTCCTGTAGGAATCTCTCCATGTTGTAAGTATCTTATAATTGGTGAGATCCATGATCCTGATCCTGAATGGGATTGAGTACCCTCACTAGGGATAATTGCAGAATCATTCCCTATCTCCATAGTCTGGTGATCCTCGATAGTCGGGGTCAGGATATGGATAATAGGGATCTTGATATCCTCCGGGATCTTCAAGGATGATCCTAAGTTAGCCAATGCATTAGCCTCCGTATTTTCTTCCCTTGGTACCTGTGTCAAACTAAAGGAAACAAAAGAGAGTGCCAAACTTTTGACTATCTCCAAATATTTGGTTAGCTTTTCACCTTTAACAACATAGGATCCATTAAAGTGGTTTGTAATTAACAAAGATTCTACATGTACCTCAAGATACCTGATTCCCATATGCTTAGCAATTTGCAAACCAGCAATTAAGGCTTCATATTCAGCCTCATTGTTAGTGGTTTGGAACTCACAAGCTATAGAGTGGGGTATTATGTCCCCCTGTGGCGATTTTAGTAGTATTCCAAGCCCTGTGCCTTTGACATTTGAGGATCCATCAGTATAGAGTATCCAAGGATCCTTGGTCTCTTCTAGCTGCTGGACTTCTAACTCAGCTTCTTCTTGTAAATCACTACTGAAATCAGCCACAAAGTCAGCTAATGCTTGGGATTTGATGGCTGTCCTAGGCTCATATCTTATATCATATGCACTTAGCTTCACTGCCCACTTAGCCATCCTTCCTGACATCTCTGGTTTCCTGAGGACATTCTTAATTGGAAAATTAGTTTTAACAATGATAACATGAGTTTCAAAATAATGTCTTAACTTAGTAGATGCCATAATTAATGCAAGGATAAGCTTTTCAAGGTGTGAGTACCTGGATTCGGCATCAAGTAAACTTTTACTTACATAATAGACAGGATGTTGTGTACCTTGATGATCCTTAACAAGGACCGCACTTACTGCTTTTGAGGATACTGCAAGATACAAGGATAACACATCGCCTTTTTCTGGTTTCATCAAAGCCGGGGCCGAGGATAGGTAATCTTTGAGGGCTCTTAAAGCATTTTCATGCTTCTCCGTCCACTGAAATTTCTTGTTCTTCCTTAGGATATCATAGAATTCTTTGCACTTCTCTGAGGATTTGGATATAAATCTGTTCAAAGCTGCTATCCTGCCTGTTAGCCTTTGAACATCCTTAGCATTGGCCGGAGATTTGATGTTCACTATTGCTTTGATTTGTTCCGGGCTAGCTTCAATGCCTCTCTTTGTCACCATATATCCTAAGAATTTACCTGCTTTAACACCAAAGTGACATTTTGAAGGATTAAGCTTCATATTATATTTGTCAAGGATATCGAATGCTTCCTCCAAGTCTCTTAAGTGATCCTCAGCTTTCAAGGATTTTACCACCATATCATCTATGTAAACCTCCATAGTTTGTCCAATCTGATCCTTGAACATCATATTCACCAGCCTTTGATATGTTGCACCTGCATTTCTTAGTCCGAACGGCATAGCAATATAGCAGTATATACCAATTGGAGTCATGAAGGCTGTATCCTCTTGGTCAGATGGTTCCATTTGGATTTGTTGGAATCCAGATGAAGCATCCATAAAAGTTAACAGTTCATGACCCGCAGTTGCATCCACCATGGAGTCAATGTGGGGTAATGGGAAAGGATCCTTGGGACATGCCTTATTTAAATCGGTAAAATCGACACATACCCTCCACTTTCCGTTTTTCTTTTGAACAACAACCACATTGGCCAACCATCTTGGATATTTGACCTCTCTAATCATACCTGCCCGGAGCAACTTCTCTACCTCCTCCTGGATAATGGCATTCCTTTCCGGTGCAAACTTTCTTCTCCTTTGAAGGATTGGTTTGAAGGATCTGTCTATCCCGAGTTTGTGAGTGATTACATCTTTGGATATACCAGTCATGTCTTCGTGTTTCCATGCAAAGGTAGTCTTTCTCCTTTTGAGGAAGGATACGAGGTCTTCTTTCATTTCGCCAAGGATCCCTGATCCGATATAGATTTTGGATTCAGGATCATCAGGATCCATGAGGATTTCTATCACATCCTGCTCTCTTGCCTCCAAGACATCCCTTGGAGGATACTTTGATTGCTATTGCTCCCTTGACTTCGAGGCTGGTTTCATCGATGAAGTGTAGCAATTCTTAGCCTCCTGCTGATCACTATCAATCTTCACTATTCCCCAAGGACTAGGGAGCTTCACACATTGATGGTATGTAGATGGGACTGCTTTCATATCGTGTATCCAGGGCCTGCCAAGGATAACATTACAACAAGATAAACAGTCAATAACACACAATTTTTGATAAGAGTGTAAGCCTTCAATATATATTGGGAGTTTAATGTCCCCCAGGGTGTTCTTAGTTTCGCCACTAAATCCCACAAGCACGGAGGATCTTGGTATGATATCTGATTCAGGGATTCCCATCTTCTTCAGAACATCAAGCTGGATAATGTTCACTGAGCTTCCTCCGTCTATAAGGATCCTGCGGACAAAATGGTTAGAAATGAAAAGAGTAATAACTAAACCATCGTGATGAGGATCCTGGATATCAACTCGATCATCCTCATCGAAGGTTATGACTTTTCCTTCGGTGACACTTGATGTTCGAACAGGTCTTTCTCCATTATCCATTTTAGTTTCCTTTGCATGCCTTTTAGCTGCTGAGAAGGATGTGCCGCAAATGTCTGATCCTCCAGAAATAAAGTTTATCACTTGTGCATCTGCTGGAGGGGCTGGAGCCTTCTCAGGGATCCTTTCAGGATCCTGAGTCCTTGACTTTTTTCTTCCCAATAACTCTTTTAGATGCCCCTTGCTCAACAAGTATCCAATCTCCTTTCTTAGTGCAATGCATTCTTCTGTGAGATGCCCAAAATCTTCATGGTATGCACACCACTTTGATTTGTCCTTAGTTGCAGCTGGCCTATCATTTTTTCTGGGCCATCTAGCTTTATCACCTAGACTCTGCATCGCAAGGATTAGTTCATTGTTATCAACACTAAAACAATATTCAGAAATTGGAGGATAATCCTCATCATCCTCTTCTTGATCAATAGAATGCACGTTCTGATTATCAGATCTGTTGTAGGATCTGAACTTGTTGTTCCTGAATGAGGATCCTTACTTATCCTGCTTTGAGGATCCTGCTAACCTCTCCTGGATCCTCTTGTCATCTTCTAGTCGAATGAACCTAAGTGCTCGGGTTCTTACCTCATCTAAGTTCCTGCATGGTGTCATAACAAGATCATCATAGAAAGACGAATCCCTAAGCAATCCCATTTTAAAGGCCTCAACAGCCGTGGCTATATCTAAGTTGGGAATGTCTAAGGATTCTTTACTGAATTTGGTAATGTAATCCTTTAATGATTCATTATGACCCTGGGTTATCCTATACAGATCACTAGTTAATCGTTCAAATTTCCTACTACAAGAAAACTGATTATTAAATAGATTAACTAGATTAGCAAATGAGGTAATAGAATAGGGAGGAAGACTTAGCAGCCATTTGAGAGCTGATCCAGTAAGAGTGGATCCGAATCCTTTGCACAGGCATGCTTCCTTTAACCTTTATGGGATTGGATTGATCTCCATCCTCTCCCTGTATTGTGCTATGTGTTCTTCAGGATCCGTCGAACCATCATACAGTTTCATTGTAGGCACATGGAACCTCTTGGGTATCTCAGCATCACAGATTGGTGGTGCAAAACGAGATATCTTATGGCTCCCATCTGCAATCTCTGGGATAGGTTTGACTACTCCCGGAACACTTGATATCATATCCTTTAGCTTTTGCAATTCTCTGGCCATGGCATGATTGATACCTAGATCCTGCATAAGACCATGGTTAGTAGTATAAGAATTGTTAAAAGTGTTACCTCCCATTGGATTCAAGTTAGGAAGAATGGATGTTAATCCATATTGTTGAGGCTCTGGAATGATCGAGGGACCAATAGAAGCATTGGTCTGCATTGGAATAAAATCTCCCTGATGGACATCTGAACTTCCTGTTTGCAAACTCCTCAAGGATCCTGGCATCTGGAAGGATCCCTGAAACTGGGACGATCCCGGAACGAAGGAGGATCCTTGAACTTGTGATGATCCTGGAACAAAGGAGGATCCTTGAACCTGGGATGATCCTGGAACAAAGGAGGATCCTTGAACCTGGGATGATCCTGGAACAAAGGAGGATCCTTGAACCTGGGATGATCCTGGAACGAAGGAGGATCCTTGAACCTGGTGCATTCCTGAATATCCTCCTGAGCTCGTGAGGGATCCCATATGCTGAGGATTGGGTCCCGCTGGCTGGAAATATGAACCTGATGCCTGGGTCATTGTTGTTGTTCCGTAGTGCACTCCTTTCGATCCACCCACATATTGAACGTCTGGAACCATTGATGGCTGAGAAGTAATCATCGGAGTATCAAAATTCAAGGATTTCGGCACCAGTGGGGAATGATCCTCTGCCGTTGTCTTTTGTTTCTTGAGATCTCCGATTTCTTTGAGAATCCTCTCATTGGTCTTATCCTGTTGCCGTATCTGATCCTTCATCTGCAAAATTAAAGTAAACATATCACTAGTAGTGGGAGTGTAAGAAGCAGAAGAAGTTGGAGGTTTTGAGAAAATGGGAGTTGGTTTCTTCGCAGCATTCTCAGCATTCTTCTGGGATCCAGAAGGTGGTGGAGGCAAAGGGGGAACGCCTTGTGAAGAAGTGAATGCGGGCATCAAGTTTGAGGCATTCTTCGCTGAGGAAGCCATTTGCTTGATCGTAGTGAACTGAAATAAGCACAGAAATGCAAATTTTTCGAAGGATGAAGCACCAATCGCCCCACGGTGGGCGCCAAACTGTTTTGGTCAAAAAAATCTGTTGAGGATATTGTAACCAAACTCTATGTTACGGGGTATGATGCTAACAATGTAGAACAATAACAAGGAACACTTCAATGTAAATTGCTGAAATGACACAAGGATTTATACGGGGAAAAAGCCCTTGATCAAGAGTTGATCTCCGGCACAAAAAACCCCGGGTGATGGAAACTACCGATCACCAAGCTCAAATAAATGAATGAATGTTTACAACTCCGGATAGTAACGAGCTAGGTACAAGGATCACTATCGTGAAATGTGTAAATGTGAGTGAAAACGAATGTATGTTCGTCGAGAGCTTCAAGTGTGCGAGTATATGAGTGTGTGTAGCTGTCAAAAAATGGCTAAGTGTTTTTCTACTAGCTCGTTACCCCTTTTAAAATAGAAATTAAACTACCAAACTAACTATCCGACTTTTGTGCCAAGCCCCCACGTTCTCCATAACGTCCATTTTTGGCCAAGCACGTGCAGAATAGTTTGGGAATATTCTCCAGGAATGTCGCCAAGACTTGGTCAAGCTGGTTATACCTGCGAGATAGTACAAAACATAAACAATCGTCAGTACGAGGATCCTTAAAGTGATCCATGATCCTGATCCTGAAGCTCTTCCGAGGATCACCACCTGTCACAGAAGTAAGGATCACTAATTAGGATAACGTGTAAGGATCACTAATTGTTAGAAAATCCTCCCCTAACACTATCCCGGATGGAAAGGATTTGCCGAAGAAATGGAGCACTCATGGTAGGATAGGAGGATCCTTAGAAGGATCACTAAGTAAGCTCATTCTGATAATGGTTACTGTTAGGGGAGGATTTTCTAACAATTAGTGATCCTTATTCGATATCCTAACTAGTGATCCTTACTTCTGTGACAGGTGGTGATCCTCAGAAGAATTTCAGGATCAGGATCATGGATCACTTTAAGGATCCTCGTACTGACGATTGTTAACTTATGTTTTGTAGCATCTCGCAGGTATATTGAGCTTGACCAAGTCTAGGCGACATTCCTGGAGAATATTCCTAAACTATTCTGCACGTGCTTGACCAAAAATAGACGTTATGGAGAACGTGGAGGCTTGGCACGAAAATCGGATAGTTAGTTTAGGTGGTTATTTCTATTTTAAAAAGGGAGTAACGAGCTAGTAGAACACACTTGGTCATTTTGCAGTTACACACACTCGTACAAACGCTCATACAAGCTCTCGTTCAAACACTTAGAGATTTCATACACTTTTTACACATTTTTTACACGTTTCACAGTAGTGATCCTTGTACCTAGCTCGTTACTATCCGAAGTTGTAAACGTTCATTCATTTATTGGAGCTTGGTGATCGGTAGTTTCCATCACCCGGGGTTTTTTGTGCCGGAGATCAACTCTTGATCAAGGGCTTTTTCCCCGTATAAATCTTTGTGTTGTTTGTGCACTTTACATTGAAGTGATCCTCATCGCTATTACATATTTTAAGCATCATTCCCCTAAACAAAGAGTTTGGTTGCAATATCCCTATCAGATTTTTTGACCAAAACAGTTACTAATATGCTTTTGTTTCTTTTTGTACAAGGATCCTCCTTCGTTCCAGGATCATCCTAGGTTCAAGGATCCTCCTTCGTTCCAGGATCATCCCAGGTTCAAGGATCCTCCTTCGTTCCAGGATCATCCCAGGTTCAAGGATCCTCCTTCGTTCCAGGATCATCCCAGGTTCAAGGATCCTCCTTCTTTCAAAGATCATCCCAGATTCAAGGATCCTCCGTTGTTCCAGGATCGTCCCAGTTTCAGGGATCCTTTCAGATGCCAGGATCCTTGAGGAGTTTGCAGACAGGAAGTTCAGATGTCCATCAAGGAGATTTTATTCCGATGCAGACCAATGCCTCTACCGGTCCCTCGATCATTCCAGAGTCTCAACAATATGGATTAACATCCATTCTTCCTAACTTGAATCCAATGGGAGGTAACACTTTTAATAATTCTCATACTACTAACCATGGTCTTATACAGGATCCAGGTATCAACCATGTCATGGCCAGAGAATTGCAAAAGCTAAAGGATATGATCTCGAGTGTTCCGGGAGTAGTCAAACCTATTCCGGAGATTGCAGATGGGAGCCACAAGATATCTCGTTTTGCACCACCAATCTGTGATGCTGAGATACCCAAGAGGTTCCATGTGCCTACAATGAAGCTGTACGATGGCTCAACAGATCCTGAAGAACACATAGCACAATACAGGGAGAGGATGGAGATCAATCCAATCCCAGAAAGGTTAAAGGAAGCATGCCTGTGCAAAGGATTCGGATCCACTCTTACTGGATCAGCTCTCAAATGGCTGCTAAGTCTTCCTCCCTATTCTATTACCTCATTTGCAAACCTAGTTAACTTGTTTAATAATCAGTTTTCTTGTAGTAGAAAATTCGAACGATTAACTAGTGATTTATATAGGATAACCCAGGGTCATAATGAATCATTAAGGGATTACATTACCAAATTCAGTAAAGAATCCTTAGACATTCCCAACTTAGATATAGCCACGGCTGTTGAGGCCTTCAAAATGGGATTGCTTAGGGATTCGTTATTTTATGATGATCTTGTTATGACACCATGCAGGAACCTAGATGAGGTAAGAACCCGGGCCCTTAGGTACATTCGGCTGGAGGATGACAAGAGGATCCAGGAGAGAATAATAGGATCCTCAAAGCAGGATAAGCAAGGATCCTCATTCAGGAACAACAAATTCAGATCCTACAATAGATCTGATAACCAGAACGTGCACTCTATTGATCAAGAAGAGGATGACGAAGATTATCCTCCAATTTCTGAATATTGCTTTAGTGTTGATAACAACGAACTAATCCTTGCTATGCAGAACCTAGGTGATAAAGCTAGATGGCCGAGAAAGAATGATAGGCCGGCTGCAACTAAGGATAAATCAAAGTGGTGTGCATATCATGAAGATTTTGGGCACCTCACAGAAGAAGGCATTGCATTAAGAAAGGAAATTGGATACTTGTTGAGCAAAGGGCATCTAAAAGAGTTGTTGGGAAGAAAAAAGTCAAGGACTCAGGATCCTGAAAGGATCCCTGAGAAGGCTCCAGCTCCTCCAGCAGACGCACAAGTGATAAACTTTATTTCTGGAGGATCCGATATTTGTGGCACATCCTTCTCAGCAGCTAAAAGGCATGCAAAAGAAACTAAAATGGATAATGGAGAAAGACCAGTTCGAACATCAAGTGTCTCCGAAGGAAAAGTCATAACCTTTGATGAAGAGGATCGTGTTGATATCCAGGATCCTCATCACGATGGTTTAGTTATTACTCTTTTCATATCTAACCATTTTGTCCGCAGGATCCTTATAGATGGAGGAAGTTCGGTGAACATTATCCAGCTTGATGTTCTGAAGAAGATGGGTATTCCTGAATCAGAGATCATACCAAGATCCTCCGTGCTCGTGGGATTTAGTGGCGAAACTAAGAACACCCCGGGGGACATTAAACTCCCAATATATATTGAAGGCTTACACTCTTATCAAAAATTTTGTGTTATTGACTGTTTATCTTGTTGTAATGTTATCCTTGGCAGGCCCTGGATACACGATATGAAAGCAGTCCCGTCTACTTACCATCAATGTGTGAAGCTCCCTAGTCCTTGGGGAATAGTAAAGATTGATAGTGATCAGCAGGAGGCTAAGAATTGCTATACTTCATCGATGAAACCAGCCTCGAAGTCAAGGGAGCAATAGCAATCAAGGTATCCTCCAAGGAATGTCTTGGAGGCCAGAGAGCAGGATGTGGTAGAAATCCTCATGGATCCCGATGATCCTGAATCCAAAATCTATATCGGATCAGGGATCCTTGGCGAAATGAAAGAAGACCTCATATCCTTCCTCAAAAGGAGAAAGACTACCTTTGCATGGAAACACGAAGACATGACTGGTATATCCAAAGATGTTATCACCCATAAACTCGGCATCGACAGATCTTTCAAACCAATCCATCAAAGGAGAAGGAAGTTTGCACCAGAAAGGAATGCCATTATACAGGAAGAGGTAGAGAAATTGCTCCGGGCAGGTATGATTAGAGAGGTCAAGTATCCAAGATGGTTGGCCAATGTGGTTGTTGTTCAAAAGAAAAACGGAAAGTGGAGGGTATGTGTCGATTTTACCGATTTAAATTAGGCATGTCCCAAGGATCCTTTCCCTTTACCCCACATTGACTCCATGGTGGATGCAACTGCGGGTCATGAACTGTTAACTTTTATGGATGCCTCATCTGGATTTCAACAAATCCAAATGGAACCATCCGACCAAGAGGATACAGCCTTCATGACTCCAACTGGTATATATTGCTATATTGCTATGCCGTTTGGATTAAGAAATGCAGGTGCAACATACCAAAGGCTGGTGAATATGATGTTCAAGGATCAGATCGGACAAACTATGGAGGTGTACATAGATGATATGGTGGTAAAATCCATAAGAGCTGAGGATCACCTAAAGGATTTGGAGGAAGCATTTGATATCCTTGACAAATATAATATGAAGCTTAATCCTTCAAAATGTCATTTTGGTGTTAAGGCAGGTAAATTCCTAGGATACATGGTGACTAAGAGAGGCATCGAAGCTAGCCCGGAACAAATCAAAGCAATAGTAAACATCAAATCTCCGGCCAATGCTAAGGATGTTCAAAGGCTAACAGGCAGGATAGCAGCTTTGAACAGATTTATTTCCAAATCCTCGGAGAAGTGCAAAGAATTCTATGATATCCTAAGGAAGAACAAGAAATTTGAGTGGACCGAGAAGCACGAAAATGCTTTGAGAGCCCTCAAAGATTACTTATCCTCAGCCCCATCCTTGATGAAGCCAGAAAAAGGCGATGTGTTATCCTTGTATCTTGCAGTATCCTCAAAAGCAGTAAGTGCGGTCCTTGTTAAGGATCACGAAGGTACACAACATCCCGTCTATTATGTAAGTAAAAGTTTACTTGATGCCGAATCCAGGTATTCACACCTTGAAAAACTTATTCTTGCATTAATAATGGCATCTACTAAGTTAAGACATTATTTTGAAACTCATATTATCATTGTTAAAACTAATTTTCCAATTAAGAATGTTCTCAGGAAACCAGAGATGTCAGGAAGGATGGCTAAGTGGGCAGTGAAATTGAGTGCATATGATATAAGATATGAGCCTAGGACAGCCATCAAATCCCAAGCATTAGCTGACTTTGTGGCTGATTTCAGTAGTGATTTACAAGAAGAAGCTGAGCTAGAAGTCCAGCAGCTAGAAGAGACCAAGGATCCTTGGATACTTTATACTGATGGATCCTCAAATGTCAAAGGCACGGGGCTTGGAATACTACTAAAATCGCCACAGGGGGACATAATACCCCATTCTATAGCTTGTGAGTTCCAAACCACTAACAATGAGGCTGAATATGAAGCCTTAATTGCTGGTCTGCAAATCGCTAAGCATATGGGAATCAGGTATCTTGAGGTACATGTAGATTCTTTGTTGATTACAAACCACTTTAATGGATCCTATGCTGTTAAAGGTGAAAAGCTAACCAAATATTTGGAGGTAGTCAAAAGTTTGGCACTTTCTTTTGTTTCCTTTAGTTTGTCACAGGTACCAAGGGAAGAAAATACGGAAGCTGATGCATTGGCTAACTTAGGATCGTCTTTGAAGATCCCAGAGGATATCAAGATTCCTATTATCCATATCCTGACCCCGGCTATCGAGGATCACCAGACTATGGAGATAGGAAATGATTCTGCAGTTATCCCTAGTGAGGATACTCAATCCTATTCAGGATCAGGATCATGGGTCTCACCAATTATGAGATACTTACAACATGGAGAGATTCCTACAGGAGAAAACCCTAGGGCTTTCAAATCTAAGGTATCTCAATTCACAATTATGAATAATATGTTGTATAGGCGATCTCTTGCAGGACCATACTTAAGATGCATTGAGGATCCTGAAGTTCAAGAAGTTTTAAAAGACTTCCATGAAGGAGATTGTGGAAACCACACTGGGGGCAGGGCGTTATTCTCAAGGATCCTGAGGACAGGATACTACTGGCCAACCATGAAGAAAGATGCTATGGAGTATGCCAGAAGATGTGATCCTTGCCAGAGACACAGCAATATCCTTCATCAGCCAGCTGAATTATTGCATCCTATATCCTCCTCTTGGCCATTTATGAGATGGGGTATGGACATAGTTGGAAAGCTCCCTAAGGCACCTGGTGGGAAAGTATTCATGTTAGCTATGACTGATTACTTCTCTAAGTGGATAGAGGCTGAAGCCTTTGCCCAAGTCAGGGAAAAGGAAGTTATATCCTTCATTAAAAGAAATATTATAACTAGATTTGGAATTCCTTCTGAGATTATATGTGATAATGGTTCCCAATTTATTGGGGGCAGAACCACTAACTTTTGTGACAGCTGGGGGATTAAGATGATAACATCAACACCAGTCCACCCACAAGCTAATGGTCAAGCAGAATCATCCAACAAGATAATCATCAACAATTTGAAGAAAAAGCTTGGATCCAAGAAAGGGAAATGGGCAGAAGAACTACCCTACGTGCTTTGGGCTGATAGGACAACCCCCAAGAATGCTACTGGTCAAACACCATTCTCCTTGGTATTTGGGGCAGAATCAGTGATCCCAACAGAAATGGTGGTTCCAACTGCTAGAACAAGTACCCGTGATCCTGAGGAAAATGATGAAAACTTGGCTCAAGACCTGGATACTATTGAAGAAATCAGGGATATGGCTAGGATAAGGATGGCCAGTTATCAACAAAGAATGGCTGGTGCTTACAACAAAAATGTCAGGATCAGGAGGTTTCAAGTTGGAGATATGGTGTTAAGAAAAGCATTTCAGAATACCACCAATCCTGCTGATGGAAAATTGGCTCCAAAATGGGAAGGCCCTTATTTGATTGAAGCTGAAGCAGGAAAGGGGGCATATAGATTGCTAACAATGGAAGGTGATTTGCTACCAAGAGCTTGGAATGCTGTCCACTTGAAGAAATATTTCATGTAAGCAGGATCCTTATGGTATAAGTGATCCTCACGATAGGTATATCCTTAAAGGATCCTCAAAGTATCGGTGATCCTTATTCAGGTAATATCCTAATCTTGAACTATTTCATTTCTTTATTTTCTCATATTAGGATAAGGATCATGTATCCTTTATCCATTTCTCATGTGAGTTCAAGTTTTGAAAGTTCAGGTATCTTTAGCACAACGTTGGATATCCACGGAAGCAATCCGTCTTTTGGGTTTAACCCCAGTTATTTGGGCTTGTCCCCAGATTCCGCCTGTAGCGCACGATGATCCTGGTGTAGTTCAAGACTTTGGGACCAGTACTCGTTCTAAGGGCTGATAATTCCATTGTTCTGGCTATGCTTAGGATCCTACGTATAATGGTAGACGTACCATACATCCGTTCATAAGGTTTCTAACGTTTTCACGTTAGCTAAGGTTTCTAACGTTTTCACGTTAGCTAAGGTTTTGGCATTTTCATGTCACTAAGTTTGGATAGTCGCCAGTTAGGGCCATACTCCAGTTTACATACGATCCTTGGGCTCGTCCCCAGTTATCCTTGGGCTTGTCCCCAGTTATCCTTGGGCTCGTCCCCAGTTATCCTTGGGCTCGTCCCCAGTTATCCTTAGGCTTGTTCCCAGTTGCTAACTCTTTTCTTATATTGGCTTAGTCCCAAGTTATGCTCTATTTCAGGTCCTTGAAGATAGGCAGCTAGGGATCCTTGATCCTTATTTCACTCTAAGGTTTATCTTATAGTTATCCTTATTATGGTTAGGATTCTAACTTGGATTCTCAGGTATGATCCTTAACTCTTTTGATTTTATTCATTATTCTTTTAAATAACCCTTATACTTGACAACTGAACTTGTATTTCTTAAATCATGTCACTTTTTAAAACTTATCGGTTATGGGATATGTGATCCTTGTTCATATCCTAAACTTTTTGGATATCTTTTCTAATTTTTCAAGGCTTGATGAACATTACAACAGTTGGAAAGTAACATACTAAAAAGGATAACAACACAAGATAAGCGACAAAAGGTTAAGTTTTTATTTATTAACATGAAGCTAACCCTTTAAAGGTTGTCAAAATTACCTACCCGAGCTTCTACCAGCAAAACGTGGCCCGTCCGCTGGGGTAGGTAAAGGGTGTCCATGATAATGAGTTCAAAAGTAGTGCAGGAATATAAAGGCGACAGGATCACAATGGCTTCATCCCCCAAACAGAGGATCCCTCCACCAATTGTAATCCTGCCTATCGTCCAAAGGATCATACATGATCCCTAAACCTAAGAACTATTGTTTAAAGTTATTACAGACCCACCATTGTCCAAAAACATCAACAATCAAAAAAACTACCAAACCATAAAAAAATGGGCTCCGGCCACGTCTAGAAATTTCCATCATCGCCCATTTTTGCAGCTCACACCTTCGCTGCATCATCATCACCACCAGCCGCTGCATCCTCAGCTTTATCCTTCAACCCGCTGCCACTAGCCTCAATTGCCAGAATCTCCTCAGCCTCCTCTTCATCACCCAATTCAGCCAGCCTTGCCTTCCATTCTTCAATTTCCCAGCTACTTTTATCAAAGGCAGGATCCTGAGCTTCCAAGGCCATTTGAAGCTTGGTTTTGTACATTGCTATGGCGGCAGAAACTTTAGCATCATCTGTGATCTCCTGCCTTTCATAGTCAAAGTTAACCAGCACCTTAGCCATCTTCTGTTTGGTATCCTGGAGTTCCTTCTGAAGATCAGCAAGTGCAAGATCCTTGAGCACAGCAGTCTGCTGGAGGTCGGCAATCTTCTTATCTTGATCCTCAACATGGCCGACGTAATCCTCGATCTCCGCAAATTTCTGCAAAAGAAAAGGATAAAGCAGTTCAAGAGCAAGTGATCCTTAGATCAGCAGGATATACAAGCAGAGACAGTGATCCTTACATCATTGAAGTACTCGAGGAACTGGTGGCGAATTAAGGGCAGACCCTGCAAATCCTCAGCCTCGGAAGTCTTTCTCTTTTTGATTCCCTTCCCTTTGAGGGGTGCCTTGGGGATTGAGGCTGTCGGGCTAGTAGGGACCTTTCTTTTGGAGGATTTGACAGTGGTGAGATCGGTGACACTGAACCTTGAAGCAGCTTTGGCAGATTTTCCTGCACCTACACAACCAAAACAAGATAAGTGTCTTTTCTTAATATACATTTAACTATTTATTTAAATCTTAAACAAGGATACTTACTTGACATTGTGACAGAACCTGAGGATACCTCCTGTGAATCTTGGGTTATTGTCTTGAAAGTTCTAGTCTCAGGGTCGAGTCCCCAGAAAGCAGCAAGTCTTTCCCTGGTTGCGGGTGTTGTGATGAGATGTGAAACAGAGATGGCTGCATGACACAAGACAAAGAAGGGGTTAGTGATCCTATTACAAAAACATGACCATCTGGTGATCCTTCCCAGGATCCTCCGTCCTACCATGGATGGACCATGTTCTTGGTAAGTGTTCTCCATCTGAAATGGTATCCCTTCTTACAAAGAAGAAGCGACGCTTCCAATCTTTGTCGTTTTTGGTGACTTTGAGAAGAGGATGATCTGCACTGGGTTTACGTTTGAGCAAATAGCGGTGGGATCCAAAGGTAGTAAGATCATATAGTTCCGCCAGTTCTGACATTCCTAAATCAACGCCTTCCTGCTCGATGATCCTCTCTAGGGTGTATAAAACCCTCCAAATCATCGGCATGGCTTGAATGTAAGATATGCCGGTAAGGGAAAAGAAGGATTGTGTGAATTCCGGGAAAGGATAGGTGTACCCTATAGCAAATGGAGTAACTGGAAAGGCAACCCATGTTTCTGAAACATAGTCGCTCAGGGCAGTTGGATCGAAAGGTTTGAAAAAGACATTCGCCGGAAAACGGTGACGAATGCTATCTATTTGTGCATCGTTAAAGCAACACCTCTCGTTCACTGAGTCCTTGATGATCTTCTGACTCTTCAAGGGGCTATCCTTTTTGTGATCCTTAGCCGGGGAACTTCGGAGCAACATTCTCGAAGTGACGGAGATAAAGAAGAAAAACAGAGTAAGAGAGAAAGAAATACCTGATTGATCGTCGACTGAGAATTTAAAGGGAGTTTCTTTCGAATTTGAATGCATAATGATCCTATCTATATCTCTATTTATAATTATGATTCTGCAGGATTGTCACTTCCGTGACATCATCATCGCAACGGCTAGTTCTATTTTAACGGCTATATATCTGTTAGTTTGTTACGGATAAGTTCAAGAAAACATAACTCGCTAATTTTACAATTTTACTCCTTATATTTTGGGGGCAATTGTTAGGGGAGGATTTTCTAACAATTAGTGATCCTTATTCGATATCCTAACTAGTGATCCTTACTTCTGTGACAGGTGGTGATCCTCAGAAGAATTTCAGGATCAGGATCATGGATCACTTTAAGGATCCTCGTACTGACGATTGTTAACTTATGTTTTGTAGCATCTCGCAGGTATATTGAGCTTGACCAAGTCTAGGCGACATTCCTGGAGAATATTCCTAAACTATTCTGCACGTGCTTGACCAAAAATAGACGTTATGGAGAACGTGGAGGCTTGGCACGAAAATCGGATAGTTAGTTTAGGTGGTTATTTCTATTTTAAAAAGGGAGTAACGAGCTAGTAGAACACACTTGGTCATTTTGCAGTTACACACACTCGTACAAACGCTCATACAAGCTCTCGTTCAAACACTTAGAGATTTCATACACTTTTTACACATTTTTTACACGTTTCACAGTAGTGATCCTTGTACCTAGCTCGTTACTATCCGAAGTTGTAAATGTTCATTCATTTATTGGAGCTTGGTGATCGGTAGTTTCCATCACCCGGGGTTTTTTGTGCCGGAGATCAACTCTTGATCAAGGGCTTTTTCCCCGTATAAATCTTTGTGTTGTTTGTGCACTTTACATTGAAGTGATCCTCATCGCTATTACATATTTTAAGCATCATTCCCCTAAACAAAGAGTTTGGTTGCAATATCCCTATCAGATTTTTTGACCAAAACAGTTACTAATATGCTTTTGTTTCTTTTTGTACAGCTATCACATTCTCGCATATCATTCCTTCAGCTGCCATCAAGGGGAGACTTGCTGCCTTTAGAAAGCTTGATCCTGAAACAAGATCATTCAAGACAATCACCCAAGATTCACAAGAGGTATCTTCAGGCTCTGTCACCATGTCAAGTAAGTATCCTGTTCTTTTTAAATTCAAATGTTTAAATAAGTAGTTATATATGAATAGAATAAGGACACTTATCTGTTTCGGGTGTGTAGGCGCTGGAAAATCATCAAGATCCGCTTCCAAATTTAGTGTCACTGAGCTTGACACCGTCCGATCCTCCAAGAAGAAACTTCCTGCCAGCCCAACTGCTTCGATCCCCAAGGCACCTACTAAAGGAAGGGGTGGCAAGAAAAGAAAAGCCTCCGAAGCTGAGGATCTGCAAGGTCTGCCCCTGATCCGTCATCAGTTCCTTGAGTACTTCAATGAGGTAAGGATCCTTATCCCTGCTTTAGGTATCCAGCTTATTTGAGGATCATCTGTTCTTGAACTGTTCTATATCTTCTTTGCAGAAATTTGCTGAGATTGAAGACTATGTTGGGCATGTCGAAGAGCAGGACAAGAAGATTGCCGACCTCCAACAAGTCGCATTGCTTAAGGATCTCAAGATTGCTGACCTCCAAAAAGATCTCCAAAATGCCAAAACTGAAACGACCAAGATTCTGATCAACTTTGATTATGAAAAGCACGAGATCACAGAGGACGCCAAAGTCTCCGCTGCCATTGCCATGTACAAGACTAAACTCCAGATGGCTCAAGAAGCTCAGGATCCTGCCTTTGATAGGAGCAGCTGGGATGTGGAAGGTGGAAGGCTAGGCTGGCTGAATTGGATGATGAAGATGAGGCTGAGGAGATCCTGACGATCGAGGCTGGAGGCAGTGGCAAGGATCATGGTGGTGAAGTTAGTGGAGCTGGAGATGGTGATGCAGCGAAGGTGTAGGCTGCAATAATGGGCAATGATGGACATTTCTAGACGTAGCCGGAGCCCATTTTTTAGTTTGGTTATGGTTTTTTTTGTTTTGGTGATGTTTTGATAAACAATGGTTGGTCTGTACTTAAACAATAGTAATTAGGGTTGAGGATCATGGATGATCCTTTGAACAATAGGTAGGATTACAAATGGTGGAGGGATCCTCTATTTGGGGGATGAAGCCATTGTGATCCTGCCGTCTCAGTTGAAAGTAAGAATCCTTGGTCATTTATCTTCACAAACCTGAAATAAGATATTACTTGGGACTGAGCCAATAAAAGATGAATGTTAGTAACTGGGGACAAGCCCAACAATTCTGGGGACAAGCCCAATATACTGGGGACAAGCCCAAAAGTTAACTTTGGACAAGCCCAAAGGATAACCGGGGACAAGCCCAAAGGATAATTAGGGACAAGCCCAAAGGATAACTGGGGACAAGCCCAAAGGATAACTGGGGACATGCCCAAAGGATCGTATGTAGACTGGAGTATGGCCCTTACTAGCGACTATCCAAACTTAGTGACATGAAAATGCCAAAACCTTAGCTAACGTGAAAACGTTAGAAACCTTAGGAACGGATGTATGGTACGTCTACCATTATACGTAGGATCTTGAATATAGCCAGTACAATGAAATTGTCAGCCCCTAAAGCGGGTACTGGTCCCATTGCCATGAACTATACCAGGATCATCGTGCGCTACTGGCGAAACTGGGGACAGGCCCAAACTGGGGACTAGCCCAAACAACTGGATACTTCTGTGGATACTCAACGCTTAGTTAAAGATACCTGAACTTTCAAAACTCAGAATCAAGTAAAAGGAGGATAAAGGACGCAGGATCCTTATCCTTGTAAGAATAAAAAGAATGAAATAGTTTAAGATTGGAATGTTACCAGAAAGAGGATCATGTGTCAGCGGGGATCCTTCAAGGATACTTGTCTGGTAAGGATCATGGATCATGATCACATGAAATATTTCTTTAAATGGACAGCATTCCAAGCTCTAGGTAGCAAATCACCCTCCATTGTTAGCAATCGATATGCCCCATTTCCTGCTTCAGCTTCAATCAAATAGGGTCCTTCCCACTTTGGTGCTAGCTTTCCATCAGCAGGATTGGTGGTGTTTTGAAATGTTTTCCTTAATACCATATCCCCAACTTGGAATTTCCTGAGCCTGACATTTTTGTTGTAAGCTCCAGCCATCCTTTGTTGATAACTGGCCATCCTTATCCTTGCTAAATCCCTTATTTCTTCTATAGTATCTAAGTCTTGAATCAAGTTTTCAGCATTTTCTTCAGGGTCACGAATGCTTGTTCTTGCAGTTGGAACCACCATCTCTGTAGGGATCACTGACTCTGCCCCAAATACCAAAGAAAATGGAGTTTGGCCTGTAGCATTCTTGGGAGTTGTTCTATCAGCCCACAGCACATAAGGTAGTTCTTCTGCCCATTTTCCTTTCTTGGATCTAAGCTTCTTCTTCAAATTGTTGATGATAATCTTGTTGGATGACTATGCCTGACCATTAGCTTGTGGATGGACTGGTGTTGATGTTATCATCTTAATCCCCCAACTGTCACAAAAGTTAGTGGTTCTACTCCCAATAAATTGGGATCCATTATCACAAATAATCTCAGAAGGGATGCCAAATCTAGTAATAATATTTCTTTTAATAAAGGATATAACTTCCTTTTCTCTGACTTGAGCAAAGGCTTCAGCCTCTATCCACTTAGAGAAGTAATCAGTCATAGCAAGCATGAATACTTTTCCACCTGGTGCCTTAGGAAGCTTTCCAACTATATCCATTCCCCATCTCATGAATGGCCAAGAAGAGGATATAGGATGCAAGAGCTCTGCTGGTTGGTGAAGGATATTACTATACCTCTGACAAGGATCACACTTCTTGGCATACTCCATAGCATCCTTCTTCATAGTGGGCCAATAGTATCCCGTCCTCAGGATCCTTGAGAATAATGCCCTGCCCCCAGTGTGGTTTCCACAATCTCCTTCATGGAAATCCTTTAGGACTTCCTGAATTTCAGGATCCTCAATGCATCTTAAATATGGTCCTGCAAGAGATCGTTTATACAATATATTATTTAATATTGTAAATTGAGATACCTTAATTTTAAAAGCCCTTGGGTTTTCTCTTGTAGGAATTTCTCCATATTGTAAGTATTTCATGATTGGGAGTATCCATGATCTTGAATGAGATTGGGTATCATCACTAGGGATGATTGCAGAATCTTCTCCTATCTCCATAGCTACATGATCCTTGATAGCAGGGGTCAGGATATGGATAATAGGGATCTTAATATCCTCAGGAATCTTCAAAGATGATCCTAGATTGGCTAATGCATCAGCTTCTGCATTCTCTTCCCTTGGTACCTGTGTCAAACTAAAGGATACAAAAGAGAGTGCCAATTCTTTGACTATCTCCAAATATTTGATTAGCTTTTCACCTTTAACAGCATAGGATCCATTAAAGTGATTAGTGATCAATAAAGAATCTACATGTACCTCAAGATACCTGATGCTCATATGCTTTGCAATTTGCAAACCAGCTATCAAGGCTTCATATTCAGCCTCATTGTTGGTAGTTTGAAATTCACAAGCTATGGAGTGGGGTATTATGTCCCCCTGTGGCGATTTTAGTAGTATTCCAAGCCCCGTTCCATTCACATTGGAGGATCCATCAGTAAACAGTATCCAAGGATCCTTGGTTTCTTCAAGCTGTTGGACTTCTAGTTCGGCTTCCTTCTGCAAATCACTACTGAAATCTGCCACAAAGTCAGCTAATGCTTGGGATTTAATGGCTGTCCTAGGCTCATATCTTATATCATATGCACTCAACTTCACTGCCCACTTAGCCATCCTTCCTGACATTTCAGGTTTCCTGAGAACATTCTTAATTGGGAAATTAGTTTTAACAATAATGGCATGAGTCTCAAAATAGTGTCTTAATTTAGTAGATGCCATAATTAATGCAAGGATAAGTTTTTCTAAATGTTAATACCTGGATTCAGCATCAAGTAAGCTCTTACTTACATAATAAACAGGATGTTGTGTACCTTGGTGATCCTTAACAAGGACCGCACTTACTGCTTTTAAGGATACCGCCAAGTATAAGGATAACACATCTCCCTTTTCTGGTTTCATCAAAGCTGGGGCTGAGGATAGGTAATCCTTAAGAGCTTTAAGGGCACTTTCATGCTTCTCAGTCCATTCAAATTTCTTGTTCTTCCTCAGGATGTCATAGAACTCCTTGCACTTTTCTGAGGATTTGGATATGAATCTGTTCAAGGCTGCGATCCTGCCAGTCAACCTTTGCACATCCTTAGCATTGGCAGGAGATTTGATATTCACAATAGCCTTAATTTGCTCTGGACTTGCTTCAATGCCCCTCTTTGTTACCATATATCCTAAGAATTTACCTGCCTTTACACCAAAATGACACTTAGAAGGATTTAGTTTCATATTAAATTTATCAAGGATATTGAATGCTTCCTCCAAGTCTTTAAGGTGATCCTTAGCTCTTTTGGACTTAACCACCATGTCATCAATATAGACTTCCATAGTGTGTCCAATTTGTTCCTTGAACATCATATTGACAAGCCTTTGGTAAGTACCACCTGCATTCCTTAGTCCAAATGGCATAGCAATATAACAATATATACCAGTTCGGGTCATAAAGGCTGTATCCTCTTGATCGGATGGTTCCATCTGAATTTGTTGAAATCCAGATGAAGCATCCATAAAAGTTAACAACTCATGACCCGCGGTAGCATCCACCATGGAGTCAATGTGGGGTAATGTGAAAGGATCCTTGGGACATGCCTTGTTTAAATCTGTAAAATCGACACATACCCTGCACTTTCCATTTTTCTTTTGAACAACAACCACATTGGCTAACCATCTTGGATACTTAACCTCTCTGATCATACCTGCTCGAAGTAGCTTATCTACTTCTTCCTGGATAATAGCATTTCTTTCAGGTGCAAACTTCCTCCTCTTTTGATGAATTGGCTTGAATGACCTGTCAATGCCAAGTTTGTGAGTAATTATATCCTTAGATATACATGTCATGTCTTCATGTTTTCAGGCAAAGGTGGTCTTCTTTCTTTCGAGAAAGGATACTAGCTCTTGTTCAATATCGCTAAGGATCCCTGACCCTATGAAGATCTTGGATTCAGGATCATCAGGATCCATGAGGAGTTCTTTCAAATCCTATTCTCTTGCCTCCAAGACATCTCTTGAAGGATACTTTAATTGCTATTGCTCCCTTGGTCTTGAGGCTGGTTTCATTGATGAGGTATAGCAATTCTTAGCCTCCTGTTGATCACTCTCAATTTTCACCACTCCCCATGGACTTGGAAGCTTTACACACTGATGATAGGTGGATGGGACTGCCTTCATATCATGTATCCATGGCCTGCCAAGGATAACGTTACAACACGATAAGCAATCAATAACACAAAACTTTTGATAAGAATGCAATCCTTCAATATAGATTGGGAGTTTGATGTCCCCCAATGTATTCTTTGTTTCCCCACTGAATCCCACAAGTACTGAGGATCTTGGGATAATATCGGACTCAGGGATATTCATTTTCTTTAGAACATCCAGCTGAATGATGTTCACAGAGCTTCCTCCATCTATAAGGATCCTGCGAACAAAGTGGTTAGAAATAAACAATGTAATTACGAGACCGTCATGATGAGGATCCTGGATGTCAACACGATCATCCTCATCAAAAGTAATGACTTTATCCTGGGTGACAACGGAGGTCCGGACGGGTCTGTCTCCATTATCCATCTTGGTTTCCTTAGCGTGTCTTTTTGCTGCTGAGAATGATGTACCACAGATGTCTGATCCACCGGATATGAAATTTATGACTTGTGCATCTGCTGGAGGAGTAGGAGCCCTTTCCGGGAAACTTTCAGGGTCCTGGGTTCTTGACTTCTTTCGTCCCAAGAGTTCCTTTAAATGCCCCTTGCTCAACAAATAACCAATTTCCTTTCTAAGTGCAATACACTCCTCAGTGAGATGCCCAAAATCCTCATGATATGCACACCACTTGGATTTATCCTTTATAGCAGCTGGTTTATCACTTTTACTTGGCCACCTAGCTTTCTCACCTAGATTCTGCATTGCAAGGATTAGTTCATTGTTATCAACAGAGAAACAATATTCAGAAATAGGAGGATAATTCTCATCATCCTCTTCTTTTTCCACTGCGTGCACATTCTGGTTATCAGATCTGTTATAGGACTTGGATTTGTAGTTCCTGAAGTAGGATCCTTGTTTATCCTGCTTTGAGGATCCTGTCAATCTATCCTGGATCCTTTTGTCATCCTCTAGGCGGATGAACCTAAGGGCCCTAGTCCTTACTTCATCAAGATTCCTGCAAGGTGTCATAACAAGATCATCATAGAATAATGAATCCCTAAGCAATCCCATTTTAAAGGCTTCTACAGCCGTAGCAATATCCAAATTAGGAATATCTAAGGATTCTTTACTGAACTTAGTGATATAATCTCTAAGTGATTCATTTTGACCTTGTGTTACCCTATATAGATCACTAGTTAATCATTCAAACTTTCTACTACAAGAGAATTGACTATTGAACAAGTTAACTAAATTATCAAATGAAGTAATAAAGTAAGGGGGAAGACTTAGCAGCCATTTAAGAGCAGATCCTGTAAGTGTGGATCCAAATCCCTTGCATAGACATGCTTCTTTCAACCTTTCAGGAATTGGATTGATCTCCATCCTCTCCCTGTACTGAGCTACATGCTCTTCTGGATCCGTTGAACCATCATACAACTTCATTGATGGTATCTGGAATCTTTTAGGTATCTCAGCATCACATAAAGGTGGTGCAAAACGAGATATCCTATGGCTACCATCCGCAATCTCAGGAATGGGTTTAACCACTCCTGGTACACTGGATATCATATCCTTAAGCTTCTGCAGCTCCCTAGCCATGGCCTGATTGATACATCTATCCTGCATAAAGCCATGGTTAGTGTTATATAAATTATTAGAAGTGTTACCTCCCACTGGATATGAGTTTGGGATTGCGGATACGAATCCATCTTGTCGATACTCTGGCATGATTGAAGGACCAGAGGAGGCAATGGTCTACATTGGTATAAAGTCTCCTTGATGGACGTCTGAGTTCTGAGGTTGCATATTTCTCGAGGATCCTTGATTTTGAAGGGGGTTGGATCCTTGGAATTGTGATGATCCTTGAACCTGAAAGGATCCTGGGACCAGGGATGATCCTTGAACAAGGGAGAATCCTGGGACCAGAGAGGATCCTAGGACCTGGGAGGATCCTTGGACCTGGGAGGATCCTGGGACCTGGGAGGATCCTTGGACCTGGGAGGATCCTTGGACCTGGGAGGATCCTTGGACCTGTGAGGATCCTTGTACCTGGGAGGATCCTTGGACCTGGGAGGATCCTTGGACCTAGGAGGATCCTTGTACCGCATGCATTCCCACATATCCTCCTGTCGTGAAGTATCCTTGATGCTGAGAGGAGGATCCTAATGGTTGAGAAGAGGATCCCTGAGGCTGGAAGTAAGAACCAAATGCCTGACTCATTGTTGTTGTCCCGTAACGCCTTCCTGATAGTTCACCCAAGTATTGCACGTCCGGAACTGCTGAGTATTGTGAAGTTATGACCGGAGTGTCGAAGTTCAGCGATCTTGGCATCAGAGGGGAGTGATCCTCCACTGATTTCTTCTGTTTCTTGATCTCATCGATCTCCCAGAGGATCCTTTCGTTGGTCTTATCCAGCTCTTGTGCATGATTCCTCATCTGCAAAATCAGGGTATAAAGATCACTAGTAGTAGGATTAGTTGAAACAGAAGAAGTAGGTGGTTTTTGGAAAATAGAAGTTGGTTTCTTCGCAGCATTCTCAGCATTCTTCTGGGATCCAGAAGGTGGTGGAGGCAAAGGAGGAACGCCTTGTGAGGAACTGAATGAGGGCATCGAATTTGAAGTATTCTTCACTGAGGAAGCCATCTGTTTGGTTGTAGCGAACCGAAATGACCACGAAAACACGAATCTTTCTAGGAATGAAGCACCAATTGCCCCACGGTGGGCGCCAAACTGTTTTGGTAAAAAATCAAGCAATGACAATGTAACCAAACTTTCTGTTGTGAGGTATGATGCTTGAATTGATGAACAATAATAAGGATCACTATGAAGTGTAATGAACAAATGACACGAAGATTTATACGGGGAAAAAGCCCTTGATCAAGAGTTGATCTCCGGCACAAAAAACCCCGGGTGATGGAAACTACCGATCACCAACTCAAATTAAACAAACAATCTGTTACAATTTCGGATGATAGCGAGCTAAGTACAAGGATAACTATAGTGTATCGTGTAGAAATGTATGAAAAACGCTAAGTGTTTTGTCGAGAGCTGATGAGAGCGGTTGTATGAGTGTGTGTGTAGCCAAAAATAGCTAAGTGTTTTCTAAGTTAGCTCGCTACCCCTTTAAAAATAGAAAATATCAAGCCTAACTAACATTCTGCAAATCATGCAAGTCCTCCACGACTCCACAACGTCCATTTCTGACCAAGCACGTGCGGAATAGAATGAGAATATTCTCCAGGAATGTCGCCAAGACTAAGTCCAAGTTGATATTCCTGCAAAACATTTACGAATTCAAAGTAGACAATCGTTAGTACAGGGATCCTTATAGTGATCCATGATCCTGATCCTGCAACACTTCTGAGGATCACTACTTCAGACAGAATTGAGGATCACTAAATCCAACAGTAAATAAGGATCACTGGTCATTTAGAAATCCACCCCTAACAGTATCCAAATCTCGACATAAGGCTTCATGATTCTGTTCAGGATCCTGTAGGATAGATCTTGCAGTAGGTATCGCCATTTCCGTTGGAATCACTGCTTCTGCTCCAAATACCAAGGAAAATGGGGTTTGGCCGGTTGCATTCTTTACCGTTGTCCTATCAGCCCACAAAACAAAGGGTAATTCTTCTGCCCATCTTCCTTTTTTGGTTCCAAGTCTCTTCTTTAAGTTATTGACAATTATCTTGTTTGAGGATTCAGCTTGTCCATTCGCTTGAGGATGTACCGGAGTAGACGTGATCATTTTGATTCCCCAACTCTTGCAAAAGTCAGTAGTCCTCTTGCTTATAAACTGGGACCCATTATCACAAACGATTTCAGCTGGTACCCCAAACCTGGTCAGGATATTCCTCTTTATGAAGGATACTACTTCTTGGTCTCTAACTTGAACAAATGCTTCAGCTTCAACCCACTTAGAGAAATAATCCGTCATTGCTAGCATAAAGACTTTTCCTCCCGGAGCTTTTGGTAACTTCCCTACTATATCCATCCCCCATTTCATGAATGGCCAAGGGGAAGCTACAGGATACAGTGGTTCAGCTGGTTGATGTAGTATGTTACTATGCCTTTGACATGCATCACACCTTCGAGCATATTCTGTAGCATCTTTCCTCATCGTTGGCCAATAATATCCTGTCCTTAATACTTTCGAGAACAATGATCTGCCCCCAGTGTGGTTACCACAATCCCCTTCATGTATATCCTGAAGTACTTCTTTGGCTTCAGGATCCTCCAAGCACCTCAAATACGGTCCTGCAAGAGATTTCTTGTATAAAACATTATTTATAATAGTGAATCGTGATACCTTCATCCTAAATGCCTTAGGATTTTCATCTCCGGGGATGTGTCCTCCCTTGAGATATCTCATGATTGGAGCCATCCAGGATTTAGGATCCTTTTCAGGATACTCTGCTCCAGGATCCTGAATACCCGCTACTTCTTTATCCTGAGGATTCGTTGCAGGATACAAGATATGTAATATTGGTATTTGGGTCCCTTCTGGTATCCTGCTCGATGATCCCAGATTTGCTAAGGCATCTGCTTCAGCATTATCCTCCCTTGGTACCTGTTCAAGTGTAAAAACATCAAAATATCCTGCTAATTTTTTGAGAATATCGAGGTATTCGATTAATTTCTCACCCTTAACTTCATGTTCCTTTATAAGGACGGCACTTACAGCATTCCCTGATACTGCGAGGTATAGGGATAGTGGTTCACCATTCTCAGGCTTCATCAGTAGAGGTGCAGTTGAAAGATATTGCTTCAAATCCTGCAGGGCTGCTTCCTGCTTCTCACCCCATTCGAATTTCTTGTTCTTCTTCAGGATATCATAAAACTCTTTGCATTTCTCTGAGGATCTTGAAATAAATCTGTTTAATGCTGCCACTCGCCCTGTTAATCGTTGAACATCCTTCATGTTTGAGGGTGATTTAATATCCAAGATGGCTTTAATCTGCTCCGGGCTCGCCTCTATTCCTCTTTTGGTCACCATATATCCTAGAAATTTTTCTACCCCCACTCCAAAATGACACTTAGCAGGATTTAGCTTCATGTTATATTGATCCAGGATATCAAATGCTCCTTTAATATCCTGGAGGTGATCCTGAGCTTTCCTTGATTTTACCACCATATCGTCAATGTATACCTCCATGGTGTCCCCCAGCTTGTCTTTGAACATCATGTTTACCAATCTCTGGTATGTTGTGTTAGGGGTGGATTTCTAAATGACCAGTGATCCTTATTTGCCGTTGGATTTAGTGATCCTCAATTCTGTTTGAAGTAGTGATCCTCAGAAGTGTTGCAGGATCAGGATCATGGATAACTATAAGGATCCCAGTACTAACGATTGTCTATTTTGAATTCGTAAATGTTTTGCAGGAATATCAACTTGGACTGAGTCTTGGCGACATTCCTGGAGAATATTCTTATTGTATTCCGCACGTGCTTGGCCAGAAATGGACGTTGTGGAGTCGTGGAAGACTTGCACGTTTTGCGGAATGTTAGTTAGGCTTGATATTTTCTATTTGTAAAGGGGTAGCGAGCTATATTAGGGACACTTAGCTATTTTTGGCTATACACATACACTCATACAACCGCTCTCACTGACTCTCAACGAAACAGTTAGCATTTTTCATACATTTCTACACGTTACACTATAGTGATCCTTGTACTTAGCTCACTATCATCCGAAGTTGTAACAGATTGTTTGTTTAATTTGAGTTGGTGATCGGTAGTTTCCATCACCCGGGGTTTTTTGTGCCGGAGATCAACTCTTGATCAAGGGCTTTTTCCCCGTATAAATCTTCGTGTCATTTGTTCATTACACTTCATAGTGATCCTTATTATTGACCATCAATTCAAGCATCATACCTCACAACAGAAAGTTTGGTTACATTATCATTGCTTGATTTTTGACCAAAACAGTTTGGCGCCCACCGTGGGGCGATTGGTGCTTCATTCTTAGAAATATTCATGTTTTTGTGGTCATTTCGATCCGCTACAACCAAACAGATGGCTTCCTCAGTGAAGAATACTTCAAGTTTGATGCCCTCATTCAGTTCCTCACAAGGCGTTCCTCCTTTGCCTCCACCACCTTCTGGATCCCAGAAGAATGCTGAGAATGATGCGAAGAAACCAACTCCTATTTTCCAAAAACCACCTACTTCTTCTGTTTCAACTAATCCTACTACTAATGATCTCTATGCCTTGATTTTGCAGATGAGGAATCATGCACAAGAGCAGGATAAGACCAACGAAAGAATCCTCCAGGAAATCGATGAAATCAAGAAACAGAAGAAATCAGTGGAGGGTCACTCCCCTCTGATGCCAAGATCGTTGAACTTCGACACTCCGATCATAACCTCACAATACTCAGCAGTTCCGGATGTGCAATACTTGGGTGAACTACTAGGAAGGCGTTATGGGACAACAACAATGAGTCAGGCATTTGGCTCTTTCTTCCAGCCTCAGGGATCCTCTTCTCAACCATTAGGATCCTCTTCTCAGCATCAAGGATACTTTACGTCAGGAGGATATGTGGGAATGCATGCAGTACAAGGATCCTCCCAGGTCCAAGGATCCTCCCAGGTCCAAGGATCCTCCCAGGTCCAAGGATCCTCCCAGGTCTAAGGATCCTCTCAGGTCCTAGGATCCTCTCTGGTCCCAGGATCCTTTCAGATTCAAGGATCATCACAATTCCAAGGATCCAACCCCCTTCAAAATCAAGGATCCTTGAGAAATATGCAACCTCAAAACTCAGACGTCCATCAAGGAGACTTCATACCAATGCAGACCATTGCCTCATCTGGTCCTTCAATTATGCCAGAGTCTCGACAAGATGGATTCACATCCGCAATTCCAAACTCGAATCCTGTGGGAGGTAACACTTTTAATAATTTATATAACACTAACCATGGCTTTATGCAGGATACAGGTATCAATCAGGCCATGGCTAGGGAACTGCTAAAGCTTAAGGATATGATATCCAGTGTACCAGGAGTGGTTAAACCCATTCCTGAGATTGCGGATGGTAGCCATAGGATATCTCGTTTTGCACCACCTTTGTGTGATGCTGAGATACCTAAAAGATTCCAGATACCATCAATGAAACTATATGATGGTTCAACGGATCTAGAAGAGCATGTAGCTCAATACAGGGAGAGGATGGAGATCAATCCAATTCCGGAAAGATTGAAAGAAGCATGCCTACGCAAGGGATTTGGATCCACACTTACAGGATCTGCTCTTAAATGGCTGCTAAGTCTTCCCCCTTACTCTATTACTTCATTTGCTAATTTAGTTAACTTGTTCACTAGTCAATTCTTTTGTAGCAGAAAGTTTGAACGATTAACTAGTGATCTGTATGGGGTAACACAAGGTCAAAATGAATCACTTAGATATTTTATCACTAAGTTTAGTAAAGAATCCTTAGACATTCCCAATTTGGATATAGCTACGGCTGTTGAAGCCTTTAAAATGGGATTGCTTAGGTATTCATTGTTCTATGATGATCTTGTTATGACACCTTGCAGGAATCTTGATGAAGTAGGGACTAGGGCCCTTAGGTTCATCCGCCTAGAGGATGACAAAAGGATCCAGGACAGATTGACAGAATCCACCAAACAGGATAAGCAAGGATCCTACTTTAGGAACAACAAATCCAAGTCTTATAACAGATCTGATAACCAGAATGTGCACGCAGTGGAACAAGAAGAGGATGATGAGAATTATCCTCCTATTTCTGAATATTGTTTCTCTGTTGATAACAATGAACTAATCCTTGTAATGCAGAATCTAGGTGAGAAAGCTAGGTGGTCAAGGAAAAGTGATAAACCAGCTGCTACAAAGGATAAATCCAAGTGATGTGCGTATCATGAGGATTTTGGGCATCTCACTGAAGAGTGTATTGCACTTAGAAAGGAGATTGGTTATTTATTGAGCAAGGGGCATTTAAAGGAACTATTGGGACGAAAGAAGTCAAGAACCCAGGATCCTGAAAGGATCCCAGAAAGGGCTCCTGCCCCTCCGGCAAATGCACAAGTCATAAATTTCATATCCGGTGGATCAGACATCTGTGGTACATCCTTCTCAGCAGCAAAAAGACATGCTAAGGAAACCAAGATGGATAATGGAGACAGACCCGTCAGGACCTCCGTTGTCACCCAGGATAAAGTCATTACCTTTGATGAGGATGATCGTGTTGACATCCAGGATCCTCACCATGACGGTCTCGTAATTACATTGTTTATTTCAAACCACTTTGTTCGCAGGATCCTTATAGATGGAGGAAGCTCTGTAATAACTCTCATCAAAAAGTCATAATTATTAAATTAATTTGACCAATAGGAAACCCAAATTGAGACACCCAAGTAATTCTGCGCAAACCCTAAAATTTTCAGAATCCTCAGAATCAGGATCAGGGCCCCTAAAACTCAGGGGGGGGGGGACATTTCCTACTTGACGATTATCCTCTTAAGTCGTTATCAGATTAAAAAAATTCAAGAATCGTCGACTCAGCAGCCCTAGTCCCACGCGTGGCAACACTATAAGGAGGAGGTGTCCCTTACGGACCGTAAGGGATATTTGTTACGGTCCGTAAGGGGTGGCAAAATTCGACTATAAATAGCAGACATTGGCACTTGAAATTCTGCGTATGTTCGATGAAGAAATTCGTTCTGTGCTCCGAGATATCTTCTGTTTACACAAATTAACACACACGGTTCACTAATTGATGTTGCAATCAGGGTATTAACTCGATCGCTATTACGATTCAACGTCCGATCGATTATAACTATCCAACGATTGTTTAAGTGCCGCTCAAATTGAGTTTATACTTTGTTATTCATCGTGATTTCGAATTGAATGTTTGAGTGCTGTTCGAACTCGGACTATACTCTGTCATTCGTTGTGAATCCGCTGAATTGTTAAGTATTGCACTTGTAAATCGTTGTGAGGGTTTAATCTCGTGAATTGTCGTAACTGCTGTATTAGTTACTAACCTGTTGGTGTGTGCATTATTATTTAAATTAGGTTAATCAAGGCTAATCAGTAGGCTTATACTCTGCTCGTTAAATCTACAATGTGAGTCATTATCTTTTTATCAACTATTTTACAATACTTCAAATTATTTTCAAGGTTATAATTACAGGGACTAAGTCGTGGATATCTTGAATTACTGGTTAGTGGGGTATTGTGCACATTACTAATTTCTCCCAGTTAGGTTCATTGACCTACTCGGGATAATCACTGTTAGGTTCATTGACCTACATGGATAATCATCACTATTTAGGTTCATTGATCTAATAGTGGTATGACCATCGTCACCATTGTGACAGAAGGCCAGATAAAAATAAGATAGAAGTCATTGTAATCGCTCTTATGCTGTAATTAATAACTATGCAACATTTTGCAAAATAGAATGATTCACTCAGTATTTCCCCGCTGACAAAACCTTTTTCAAACATGTTTCAGGTGATCTGTTGTGAGCAAAGGAAAAGTGCCATAAAGCATTGCAAGCTTAGAAAAGTGGCTCAATGTAAATAAATAAAGAAACATGTTTTGAGAAATAAAGATTCCCAGTGAAATCACTTTATTGTAAAATTTTGGGATTATCCCTATATTATATATAAACGAGCAGTTTTAATATTAATCGATCATGTTTAAAAAGACTTCTGCTGTCATTTAATCAGATACCATCGGATTTCCTGCCTCGCGGCTCTGGACCGGGTCAAACCGGGGCCAAGGGCCGTGACAGGAAAAGGTGGTATCAGAGCCACTGATTTAAGCTTACTATTGATTTTAGCCTATTAAAATAATTGAGAGATACTTAGGAAATTTAATTTCTATTCTGTGAAAACATGTTTTATTAACTGATTATATGTTTTATTATCTAGTTAACTGTATACAGTATGGGCAGATCTTTATATGCTAACCACTGTAGCAGTAAATACAAATCTTTAAATATTTTGATTCAAGTTTTAGCATCCTTATTAAATATAAGCCAGAAACTTGATTCAGTAAATAAATAAATAAATTTACAAATAAAACTTAGCGTGTTTTTATTTTCATAGTTACCCAGTATGAAATAATATTTAAAAGTTTTTCTATAAAATTTTGTTATGATTTTAACTGGGTAATTATGTGTATTTTGCATAACAGCATGAGTGACTTGTCATCCAGTAAGAATAGAGGTTTCCAGAGATTTCAATAGGTATATACCAGACATAGAAGAACCTATAGAATTCAACGCTTCACCTCTCGAGAAACCCAAGCCTAAGAAAATGGAAATTGGGGAAAGTTCTAGGCAAATTGAGGGGTTACCATCTCAAGAAGAACTAGATATTATAATGGCAAATGATGATACTATTGAGCCTATTAATGAAAATGATTTTATTCATTCTCTTGAAACACAACTACCAATAAACTTAGAACCAGCTATTCCAAACCCTTCAATCCACTGGCAAATAGATGAATGGTTGAATAATGAAATACTGTTACAAAACCATCCCTATAGGCTTTTTTCTAAATTCAAACCAGAACCTTTACCAAATCCACCAATGAGTAACGAGAATATGGTTGAACTTCACCACTTTGGTAAAGAATTAATAGATGCTGGGAATAGGATCCAAGAGATTTTGGGACAGATCTCCTGGAAATACGATGAGAAGGAACGCCGTTACTAGAATATCACCTGACAAAAGATAGGGAATCATGAAACTGTGGTTGTGTAATAATAATAGTAAAATCAGTATGTATAAAATAAATAATAAAATGATTGTATATAGAAGCATGATATAATCTATAAAATAAATGAAATATTAGAAAATTTACAATTTTGTTATATATTCGTTTACGTGATTATATGCAATTAATTGTGAACTTGGATTATTTCTTTTATACTAATTATTTATCTATAAATTAGTTATCAGATTGAAAACGTTAATAATGAACCATTTAATGAGGTTCATCAATCTGAGCAACAACCGGGGGATCAATTTATGACTAGGCAGGATATAGAAAATATCGTTGCTCAAGGGATAGCCAACGCTATTCCAGAAATAGTTGCTCAAGGAATAGCCAATGCTATTCCAGCAATTGTTGCTGCTATTAAAAATCCAATCGAACCTCAACCAATCATTCCTAGTAAACGTATTTCTGAAGATAACTTCAGTAATAGCATAAATGGAGGCAATGATCATGTTAATCATGATAATGAACCACGGCAAGCTCCGCTCCCTAAGAAAAGGAAAACTGCAACACTTGGTTGCACTTACAAAGAATTTCTTGCTTGTAAACCCACTGAGTTTGCAGGCAATGAAGGAGCGACTGCGGCACTGCGTTGGTTAGAGAAAACCGAGGCAGTAATTGCCATAAGTAAATGTGTTCAGGATGATCAGGTCATGTACGCGTCAAATCTTTTCAAAGAAGTAGCGCTAGAATGGTGGAATACGGTGTTACAAGCAAAAGGAAGAAGGATGGCATATGCTATGAACTGGGAAGAATTTAAGAGCTTTGTAGAAAGAAAATTATGTCCCGAGTATGAAAAGGAACAAATGACAAATAAGTTTCTAAACCACCGAATGGTGGATGTAGATTGTTGAGGATATACTACGACATTCTTCGAATATGCTCGAGTAGTACCAACCCTGGCTTCGCCAGAGCCGGTACTTATTTCTCGTTATATTAGGGGATTAATTTCCGAAATCTGTAATATCGTCAAAGCTGCGAAACCTCGCACGATTGATGGTGCGGTAGAATTAGCCAATACTCTAACTGACGAACTAGTACAGACAAGAGAAGAAAATAGAAGGAAGGAAGTAGCCCAAAAGATTACCCAAGAATTCCATCCGGGTAACCATAACGATTTCAAGAGAAAAGGAAATGGGCAATCTACCACTAGTCCATTTTGCAATTTTTGCAAAAGGAAGCATTTTGGAAGATGCAAAGGATATTGCAATTTTTGCAAAATTCCGGGGCATCAAGAAGAAGACTGCAGGAGGAAGAAATTTTCAGTCTGCTACAACTGTGGAGAAGCTGGACATCTTAGGCCAGATTGTCCAAAACTAAACAAACCATCTGACAATAAAGCCAAACCTGCAGAAGGAGCAAAACGGAATACGAGAGCCTTTCAGCTGACTACTCAAGAAGCCGAGATGATTCCAGATGTGATAGCCGGTACGTTCTTAGCTTACAACGTTTACACAAAAGTATTATTTGACTCTGGTGCAAACCAAAGTTTTATAAATACTTTACTCTGCCAAACTTTTAACTTACCTTTAACCAGCATTAGGCAAATTTCTACAGTAGAAACGGCAAATGGGAATCTAGTTAAAATAAATAAGGTTTTGCAAAACATAGAAATAGAACTTTTAAGTCATAAATTTTATGCAACCATATTGGTTGAATTCGATGTTATGTTAGGAATGAATTGATTAGTAAACAACTATGCTCGAATTATATATGATTAGAATTCCATAGAAATTTGTGCACCACTGGAGAAGTAATAATGATTACAAGAGATAAGCTATATAAAACCCTAAAGTTCATATCAGTAATGAAAGTTTCTAATTATGAACAAAAGCAAGAAATAGTATACATGATTTCAGTAATCATCAATACTAAAGATAAAGAATTTAAGGAAATTTCTGTAGTTTCAGAGTACCCAGGTGGATTCCCAGAAGATTTACCTGGATTAATACCAGATTGGGAAATAGAATTTAGGATTCATCTAATTCCAGGAATTTTACCGATAAGTCAAGGAACCTTATCAATTAGCACCTACAGAAATATAAAAAAAAAACTGAAAAAGCAATTAGATGAATTATTAAGTAAAGGTTTCGTACAACCTAATTTATCCCCGTGTGGGGGGCACTAGTGTTGTTTATTAAGAAAAAGGATGATTCGATAAGAATGTGATTTGATTATAGGGAATTGAATAAAGTTATAATTAAGAATCGATACCCATTACCTAGAATTGATGATCTATTCGATCAATTCCAGGGAGCTAGATATTTTTCTAAGATAGACTTACGTTTCGGATATCATCAGTTAAAAGTACAAGAAGAAGACATACCTAAACCTGCTTTCAGAACTAGGTATGGTCATTATGAGTTTACAGTCATGCCCTTTGTGTTAACGAATGCACCTGCTACATTCATGGACATGATGAATAGGATTGTAAACCGTATTTGGGTAAATTTGTAATTGTCTTCATAGACGATATACTTATTTATTCCAAAAGTTAGGAAGGACATTGTCAGTACTTGCATGCACTCTTAGCATTTTTAAGAAAAGAGAAGCTTTACGCCAAATTCTCAAAGTGTGAATTTTGGCTGCAAGAAGTGCAAATTTTAGGTCATATGGTGAATCTTGAAGGTATCCACGTAGATCCTGCTATGATAGCAGCAATTACCAAATGAAAGGTTCCGCAAACTGCAATGGAAATTAGAAGTTTTATAGGTTTAGCCGGATATTATAGACGGTTTATTAAGAATTTTTCCAAAATAGCTATACCATTAACTAAGCTAACCTGTAAAACAGTTAAGTTTGAATGGGGACCTAAATAAGAAGAAGCCTTTAGGATCTTAAAGCATAAATTAATCAAATCCTAGCCTTACCAGAAGGAACTGAAGATTTTGAAGTATACGGTGATGCTTCAAAGCTAGGATTTGGATATGTGCTTATGCAACGCAAGAAGGTAATTGTGTATGCATCAAGACAATTGAAAAAGCACGAAGAAAACTATATTACTCATGACTTAGAATTAGGAACCATAAATTTTGCCCTTAAAATTTAAGACATTATATGTATACTGTCTATACGGATCATAAGAATTTAAGACATATATTTGGGCAAAAAGAATTAAACATGAGACAAAGGAGATGCATGAAAATCCTAAGTAACTACGACTGTGATATTCAGTATCATGAAGGAAAGGCTGAAGACGGCTAGAGATAGTCAGAAAAGTTATACAAATAATAAACGAAAGCCGTTGAAGTTCGAGTTGGAGACAAAGTGCTATTGAAAGTATTTCCTTGGAAAGGAGTTGTTAGATTTGATAAGAAAGGAAAGCTAAATCCAAGGTACGTAGGATTATTTCCAGTGATCCAACGTATAGGACCAGTTGTTTATCATTTACAACTACCAGAAGAATTAGTTGAAGTACATGATGTATTTCATGTTTCCAACTTCAAGAAATGTCTATCAGACGAATCTTTAGTAGTACCTCTCCAAGATATAGAGGTAAACGAAAAGTTAAAATTTGTAGAGAAACCTCTTCAGATAGAAGACAGAAAAATGAAGTTTCTCAAGCACAAACGACTAGTGCTAGTTAAAGTTAAGTGGGATTCAAAACGAGGACCTGAATACACTTGGGAACTGGAATTAGAAAAGAAGCGAAGGTATCCTCATTTATTCCAGTAAATCTCGAGGACAAGATTTTTATTAAGGTGGGGAGAATGTAACAACTCTCATCAAAAAGTCATAATTATTAAATTAATTTGACCAATAGGAAACCCTAATTGAGACACCCAAGTAATTCTGCGCAAACCCTAAAATTTTCAGAATCCTCAGAATCAGGATCAGGGCCCCTAAAACTCAGGGGGGGCATTTCCTACTTGACGATTATCCTCTTAAGTCGTTATCAGATTAAAAAATTCAAGAATCGTCGACTCAGCAGCCCTAGTCCCACGCGTGGCAACACTATAAGGAAGAGGTGTCCCTTACGGACCGTAAGGGATATTTGTTACGGTCCGTAAGGGGTGGCAAAATTCGACTATAAATAGCAGACATTGGCACTTGAAATTCTGCGTATGTTCGACGAAGAAATTCGTTCTGTGCTCCGAGATATCTTATGTTTACACAAATTAACACACACGGTTCACTAATTGATGCTGCAATCAGGGTATTAACTCGATCGCTATTACAATTCAACGTCCGATCGATTATAACTATCCAACGATTGTTTAAGTGCCGCTCAAATTGAGTTTATACTTTGTTATTCATCGTGATTTTGACTTGAATGTTTGAGTGCTGTTCGAACTCGGACTATACTCTGTCATTCGTTGTGAATCCGCTGAATTGTTAAGTATTGCACTTGTAAATCGTTGTGAGGGTTTAATCTCGTGAATTGTCGTAACTGCTGTATTAGTTACTAACCTGTTGGTGTGTGCATTATTATTTAAATTAGGTTAATCAAGGCTAATCAGTAGGCTTATACTCTGCTCGTTAAATCTACAATGTGAGTCATTATCTTTTTATCAACTATTTTACAATACTTCAAATTATTTTCAAGGTTATAATTACAGGGACTAAGTCGTGGATATCTTGAATTACTGGTTAGTGGGGTATTGTGCACATTACTAATTTCTCCCAGTTAGGTTCATTGACCTACTCGGGATAATCACTGTTAGGTTCATTGACCTACATGGATAATCATCACTATTTAGGTTCATTGATCTAATAGTGGTATGACCATCGTCACCATTGTGACTTGTCACCATTGTGACAGAAGGCCAGATAAAAATAAGATAGAAGCCATTGTAATCGCTCTTATGCTGTAATTAATAACTATGCAACATTTTGCAAAATAGAATGATTCACTCAGTATTTCCCCGCTGACAAAACCTTTTTCAAACATGTTTCAGGTGATCTGTTGTGAGTGTAGGTCCCCTATTCGTATGGATCTTCAACAGAATTGTCTTTCCAATCAAGAGTGCGGAATCCTCTTGATCAGAATAAGCAGAAAACGTGTAGGAAACAGAAATCAGCAATCACTTTCAAACCGGATCTTTATTGATTATCTATCAAACTGATTACAATCAATCAAGATCCCTAACCAACTAACAATTTCGTCCAAACCCTAAAGCTCTCACGAAAATTGCTCTCAAACAATGTTCTGGCTGATTAACCTAAACCCTAAAGCCTAACCTTGTTTATATAACACAAGGTTTGCTACTTGGGCTAAGGTTTCTCCATGGGCAAGCCCATTTCGTCCCCTATGACCCAATATAGGTTTTGTTTAGCCCAAACTCTATTAACTCACTAATACAAAGCTAAACCCGCTAACTGTTTATCGTTTATCTAATTACAAGATATCCAAAGACCAAATCTAAGCTGTTGTCACAAACATGCACCAACAAACTCCCCCTTGACAATAGCTTCATAAAATAACTTTGTCTTCAGTCATCTTGCAATCTTCATGTAGTCTTGCACTGTCTTTGGTCTTTGGATAGCTTCAGCTTCAATAGCTTCTGTCAGCAACAGACTCCCCCTAAGCTGATGCATCCAATCACCAAATCTTCAAAAACTTTAGCGTTTGAGTAAACTCCAGTTCAGCATTTGTAAAACAAGCTTCAAACTCTTCAACTTTGTCTGCAATATAGAAAGGAGGTTCTACCATGCATCCAAACAAACTCTCATCTTCACAGCAACTCAGCAACACAGCAACTTGTCAGCAACACCGCAACTTCTCAGCAACACACTGCTTCAATCTGTATACTATAAAACAAACATCTCGAGAAACCATAAGAATTTTTCAACAAGAGTTAAACAAATTATTATTATTCAAGAGATTTGTTAAACTGTATAACAGATTAAGCATTTTCCAATTTATCACCAACACGCAAAACTTTTTAAGCACACACTAGAACCCGCATGATTTAAAAATTTTGAACTCACTTTCCAACACCGTCTCCCCCTATCAGTAACAATTCCTCCAAGAATAACAGTTTTCCGTACGTTAAGAATTTTAATAGAAAAAGACACTATTTTTGGATTTTTATATTTTTCTGAAAGCAAGTAAATACAAAAGCAATAAACACTCTATTTTTGTGAGAATCACTGGTAAGAAGATCATATCAGCACAATCAAACTGTTTCACACAATTAGATAATTCTTTATTTAATTTTTCGTGAAAAGCAGTCCAAGACGATTACCAGTATGTTTATCCACTTAAACAAAATGCATGAACATTTCAAGTACCATTACCGTATGATACATTAAGGTAATTTAATTACTGATATACTAGCGTGTCCCACTTCAGGATATACCCCCACGATCAAGGTATGCACAAAGATTCATCGTAGTAGGTGAGTATACTGATGTCATCCTTTAAGATATCCTGACAGTGACTAGGTCTGCATATAATCTGTTTTATCATGTTTTGATTGCTTAACTATGAACACCCAAATAAATAGTAATCAAATCCTGGAAATATAAACAACACACTCTATCATGCAAGTATCTTCCCTACCACATATTTCACAAGTCCAATCCAGATTTCTGAAATCTTAACTGGGAATAGGTTGAGAAGAGAACAGAATAGATCTTTAGGAGAGATGGTATAATATACAGATCAAATGAGTTTTTCTCAGTTTGATATAGGTTTATTGGGTTTCATTTGGGCACTTGAGGGCCTCTTTCGAGTGTATTAGATCTATAGCGCGACAACGTACAGCTAGGTCAGCATGTATCTGGATGCAGCAGAAGCTGTCGTTGCCTAGCACCTCCAGGTCAGCATATATCTGGATGCAGCAGAGGAGGTACACGACTTTTTTCAGAGAAGATTTCAGAATCAGATCAAAATTGTGTGTATCGGGACACATACATACATTCAAATAGAAATGAGCTAATTCCAAGTGATTTTCTTTCCTGAGGTCATGTACAATTTTAGTTCTGAACAGAAAGACAGTCAAGATATCCCTAGATGAAATAACAGTATAAAGACCCAAAACTTCAGATTTTGGCAATCTATCAACGCAAGATTTAAGGTCATTAAACCATACACCACTGATGTGTTCCCCACTCATATTCATTTCATTTAGGTTTATATCACATTGGTAAGTTGATTATTTCATGCTTTTTGCCTACTGGTACATCATATGATGAAGCTGCTATCACACTTAAGCAATTTAATTTCATTTCAGTGTGACAGTCTAACTTGCTGATGTACTATCATTTCTTCTTTTTCACACAGTGATAACTCATTTTTGTTTTTCATTTTTTTTATGTTTTTGATTTTTCAAATTTTTTTATTTTTGATTTTTAAGAAAAGCAATAAACTATTTACAAAAATTCTTATGAAAAACCAGTTATTCAGGATTCCTCATCCCGTTGAGTTCGACTAAGTGTTCAAAGCGAGCCCTGTCAAAAGCTTTGGTATAAAGATCTGCCAGGTTATCTTCTGTGTCGACTCGATGTAATTCAATTAGTCGTTTTTCAGCACAATCCCGTATAAAATGATGACGTATGTCAATATGTTTAGTTCTACTGTGCTTTACGGGATTGTTTGTGATTGAAATAGTGGCATTATTGTCTATCATAATAGGAGTACGAGTGAAATCCAAACCGTAATCGCGCATCTGCTGTTGTATCCAGAGAACCTGAGAGCAGCAGCTACCCGCAGCAATATATTCAGCTTCACACGTAGATGTAGACACACAGGATTGCTTCTTGCATTGCCAAGACACGATCCTGCCTCCCAAGAACTGACAACCACCTGTTGTAGACTTTCTGTTCGACTTGCATCCCCCAAAGTCTGAGTCAGTGTAAGCGACAAAATTCAGATCACTATCAGCTGGATACCACAACCCAAGTTTAGGTTTCCCCTTCAAGTAACGAAGAATCCGCTTCACTGCTTTCATATGTGACTCTTTTGGATTTGCCTGATATCTAGCACACAAGCATACGGCAAACATGATGTCTGGTCTTGAAGCAGTCAAGTACATTAGAGAACCAATCATCGCCCTGTATTGAGTAGGATCAACGTCTTCAGTACTTTCATGATCTGGGCCAAGATTGTGATTTTCACATATGGGTGTGTTGAAAGTAGAGCAATCATTCATTTTGAACCGATCCAAAATGTCATACACATACTTCGTTTGATGAATAAACATCCCATCCTCCTTCTGTTCAACTTGTAATCCCAGAAAGTAAGACAGCTCACCCATAGCACTCATTTCGAACTTGCTCTTCATCACCTGCTCGAACTCTTTACACATGCTCTCATCTGATGACCCAAAGATGATGTCATCCACGTACACCTGTACTAGCAGAAAATCTTCCTTCTTCCTCTTGATGAACAGTGTACTGTCAATCTGACCTCTTTCAAAACCATTTTTGATCAGATGTGTAGACAGAGTCTCGTACCACGCCCTGGGAGCTTGATGTAACCCATACAAAGCCTTATCAAGTTTGTACACTCGATCTGGATAATCTGGATCAACGAACCCATCTGGTTGTGAGACATACACCACTTCTTGGACTTTCCCGTAAAGAAATGCACTCTTCACGTCTAGTTGGTAAACTTTAAAGCCCTTGAATGTTGCGAAAGCTAGAAACAAACGAATTGCCTCCAACCTTGCCACTGGTGCAAATACTTCATTGTAATCAATCCCTTCCTGCTGATTGAAACCTTTTACAACCAATCGAGCCTTGTTTCGCGTCACTATCCCTCTGTCATCCTTCTTGCACTTAAACACCCATTTAGTGCCTATCTCTCTTTCACCTTTAGGAAGGTCAACTAACTCCCAAACCTTCAACTTAGCAAACTGAGCCAATTCCTCTTGCATAGCTTCAACCCATGAATTATCTTTAAGAGCCATGTGAATGTTTTTAGGCTCCTCCTGGGAAATAAAACAGCTATACAAGCACTCATTCACAATCCCACTCTTCTCAATCGAAACAAATAAGCCAGAATTCGCTGCTATGTTTCTTCTTGTCTGAACACCTGCATTAGGATCTCCAAGTATCATGTCAACTGGATGATCTCTATTTGCTCGTGTAGTAGCAACGGTATCCACTTCTATATTATCACCCAGGTTTGATCCAACCTCCCCTTGAATGTTCTGATCGGCAAATGGATTAATGAAATCCTCCCCCTCAATGGGTTCAGAGTCACTATCACTCGAATCAGGATCAGCAGCACCATGGGAAGTTTCCGCAGCATCTGTCATATCAACATTCGATCTAGGCATGAACTCGCCTTCATCGTCTCCACCAATCATTGTCTGAATCAACTGAGAATCATCTGCATTTGGAAATTCAGGAATATTAAATGACTTAAAAGTGCTTTCATAATCATATAATATAGCTGGACCACTCGTTGATTGTTGAGGTTTGTATGAAGTAATTTCCACATTATAAACAACCTCAATTTTACCAGTTTTTAGATTAAAAACCCTTTTATTCGGTGCGCCAGGTACGTAACCTAGAAAGTAGCCTTCGTCAGCCACCTCACCGAATTTTTGTTTATCTTTATTACGCACAATGGTGCAGGGTAATCCAAATGGTTCAAAGCCTTCTAAGTTTGGTTTCTTGTTAAACATTAATTCATGACATGTTTTGTTAAAACGTTTAACAGTCAAAACTTTGTTTAGGACATAGCAAGCTGTATTCACAGCCTCTCCCCAGAAAAGAACTGGTAGCTTTGAATCTGAAAGCATCGTCCTAGCGGCTTCAATCAACGTCCTGTTTTTCCTCTCAGCAACTCCATTTTGTTGAGGTGTATAAGGAGCAGAATATTGATGTTCAATTCCTTTTCGAAGACAGTAGAGATCCAGAACTCGATTCTTGAACTCCGTGCCATTATCACTCCTTATCCTCTTTATCCTTGCATCATGGACATTTTCCAATTTCGTAAACAGATCTATCAGCATCTCCGCTGTCTCATCTTTTGTACCTAAAAAGAAAACCCATGAATAACGTGAGTAATCATCAGTGACAACTAAACAATAGTACTTTCCACCTATGCTCCTCACGTTCACTGGACCGAATAAATCCATGTGAAGTAATTCATAAGGGGCATCTATGGAATTTACTGTTTTAGATTTATGAGGTTTCTTATGTTGTTTTCCCTTTTGACATGGAAGACATTTATCTTCCACGTGAAACCTCTGCATTGGAACCCCTTTCACTAGCTCATTTTTAACAAGGTAATTCATTTTTCGATAGTGAATATGGGCCATGCGTCTGTGCCACAACATCGATTCAGCTTCAGATGCTTTTGATAGTAAACACGCCACCACAGCAGTTGGATCCTTAACACCCATGTCCATGACATAAGTGTCATTTCTCCTTGGCGCTCGCATCACTATCCAATCGTCTGGAATCTTCAAACCTGGTTTCAACACTAATGCTTCATTCTTGGTAAAATGGACCGAGTGACCCTTGTCGCAGACTTGTGACACGCTCATCAGATTGTGTTTAAGCTGCTCCACATAGTTCACTTTGTCCAGTGTGATCTTCCCATTGGTCACCTTTCCTCTTCCTGTAATTCTACCACCTTTAGCACCCGCAAAATTCACTTTTCCACCATCATAATCTTCAAATTCAGTCAACAATCTCGCATCCCCCGTCATGTGCCTGGAGCAGCCACTATCAACATACCACAAGTTGATAATCCTCCTTAGCAGCTCCTGCACACACCAACCAAAAATTAGTTAGATTGGGGGACCCAAGCCTTAATGGTCTTGGGTCGTCCAAATTCACCAACTACTCGAACATCCATCCAATATCCATTACTCCTAACTGGAGTCTTGGATCTTAGACCCGTTGATGGAATTTGATTTTGATTTCCACTAGGTCTTTGGTCCTGAGGGTTCCTATACGTGTTTGGACTATTTGACCTTTGGAAATTTTGATTTGGGTATCTTGAATTTTGATTCCAAGAAGCATTATTGTTGTAATTTCTAAAGCCATTGTTATAAAAAGGTCGACCACCATTATTTTGGTATCGATTTTGATATTGACTTTGACTTCTGAAATTATTAGCATTATAATTGTTCATTCTTGGTGAACTGCTTCTAGGTCTCTCACATCTGCCTGGTGGAGATCTAGGCTGAAACCTTGGTTGATTTCTTTGAAAACGAGGAACTTGTGGAGTTCCTTTTTCAGCCTTATCTTCACCAACAGCAACATTCTCTGGTTGCTTAGCAGCAGATTTCTTTGGAGAATTTGCAACTTTCTCCTGTTTATCACCACTCTTCTCTGGTGACTTCTCTCTCTTCTCCTCACTCACTTGTGCTTCACTCTTTTTGTTTGGACAGCAGCTAGCTACATGTCCCTTGGTGTGACATTTGAAGCACGATTTCTTTTTCGAAGACTTCTTTTCTGAAGCCTTTGAACTAGATTCGGGTTTTTCTTCTGATGATGCCTTAGAAGGATTTGGTTCAGTTTGCTTAATTTCAGAATTTTCTATGTTCTTGTTTTTAGCAAACTCTATATTAGATTCATTGTGAATAACAGCTGTTTCGTTTTTCATGTCACTTCCTTGAACAAAATTAACCTTTTTAACAAAAGTTGGATTGTTATTTTTAGGATGTGATGTGTTCTTTTTCAAAACAGGTTTGCTGTTATTATCCTTCTTAGCATCAGCACTCACAAACACATTTCCTTGACTTGATGTGGAACTACTTGGTGATGTTGACCCAAAGTCCATGAGATCATCTTCATCAGGCAAGAAAGAATAGTCATGACTAACAGGGGGTGGAACTTCATTGAAACCATGAAATCCCACACTTGTTTTGTCATTACTTTTCTTCAAGCCACCCATCATATGTTTCATAACAAAAGTAGAGTCCCTGAATTGACCTAATTTCTTTTCAAGTTCAACAATTTTGAGTTGTGCATCTGACAACTCTTTGCTTTTTTCAGAAATCTCTTTTGTTTTTTCTGCCATCATTTCATGAGCTAAGTCTATCACTTGAAGTTTTTCATTTAATTTGCAGGTTACAGCTTCAATTTTAGTTTCATAACCTTTTATCTTCTTCAAGTATGATGATTCATTTCTTTTAGCAAAAAAGTTTGCTTCTTTTATGGTAGACATCTCGCCCACCAGACTTTGGTTTTGTGTGGACAACCTGTCAACTTCACCCTGTAATTCACGACATTTTAAACACACAGAATTAGACTTTACCTCTCCTGTTTGTTTATCAAGGTTGGCCATGAGAGCTGCAAGCTGATCTTTCACTCTTTTGTATTCAGCTTCCTTTTCTTCAGCTTCTCGTTCCTGGTCAGACTTTTGCTTTTTCTCCTCAGCATCTGATGTCTGATCAGCCTTCTTTTCTTCAGCTTTACTCTCTGCCTTCACCTCAGCCTCATCATTCAGTTTTGCTTCAGCACCTTCCACAGTATCTTCACCATCATCAATTGGAGTTATCTCTGCCATGAATGCCTGTGTGACATTGTCATCCTTTTCCAAGTGAATACTCCAGTCATATGAACCTTCTCTAGCAGTAGAGATCAGCGCTCTTGAGTTAGAGTTATTTGTTGCACTCCTATTGTTTGAACTCTGACTCGAAGTCTCCTGCTTTTGTTTTTGACATTCCCTAGCAAAATGCCCATAACTTTGACAGTTGAAGCATCTCACTTTGGTCTTGTCGAAACCAACAGTCTTCCCTATAAACTTCCTTCCTGTTCGGTTCATAAATCTCTTCACTCTTCTAGTAATCATGGCCATTTGCCACTGCAAATCCATATCTTCAAGATCATCAGGGTCAATCTGATCATAATCTTCATCCAAAGTAGCAGGATCAGATATCTTCCCCTGAATGTAGTTCTCATAGGAAGCAACAAAAGAAGCAAGTAAAGCCAGATGCTCTTCAGCAGACTTCACACTCATTGGCATTGACTTAACAACACTACTCTGCTTAGAAGCTGATGTTCTCTTGGCTCCTGTTGATCCTCCTGAAGCAGCTACAAAACACACATCACCATCTTCATTCACTGTGACCTGCTCATTCTCACACGAAAGAAACGCAGTAGCAGAGTCGCTAGAAGCGTTGTGAGATGAAGAAGATGCAAGCCCATTGTAAATCGTTGGATCTTGAACCTGATCATATCCAGTGTCTTTCTTCTTCATACTGAGCTCATAAGCTCTCAGCTTTCCAACCACTTCCTCAAGTTCCTTTGTCTCATAATCAGCCTCTCCCTTAATCATGAGAGTGTAGATATCCCACTTGGTAGGTAAGGCATCGAGCAGCTTGTCATTCTTTTCTACATCAGAATAGCACTCGATCTCATAATTATCCATTTCCGACATCAGATGGTAGTATCGAGTGATGATGTCCTCAAGTGACTCATGTTTCATGAACTTGAAAACAGCAAACTGCTTCTTCAGTAGATCAACTTTGTTTTTCTTAACATCTTCATTTCCAGCATATCTTTTCTCTAATGCATCCCACATATCCTTTGAGTTTGTGTACTTCTTGAAAGTATGCTTGATGCTGTCAGGTAAGGACATTTTGATTGCAGCTAAGGCTCTCTTTTCAGCCTCATACATCTTTTTATCAGCATCTTCCATGTTCACATAAGCAGTTCTACGAGGTCTGCCCTCAAAGTCGTGTGTTGGGTTTGTGTACCCATCTTCGATGCATATCCACATTCGAGTGTCCTGGTATTCAATGAAGGATTGAAAACGATCTTTCCATGTCAAATAATTCTCCACCTTCATCATTTTAGGTGGTTTGTTGGTAGTGCCAACCTCATGCTCCATTCTCAACAGCTCATTCAAACTAGACATGTTCGACATTTTTAACGTAACTGACTGATAGAACCGTACAAAATTTTTCCGAAAACAATGGTTACCAAATTACACCGTTAGAATCGTCTCGAAAAGACGAATCCAATGATATCTAATGTCGAAAACCAAAATCGGGATTTTCCAGAGTTTTTTTTTTTTTTTTTTGTCCTAAAAATACGAGGAATTCAACGGTCCAAACGGTTCTGTCTAACGAGCTGCGGATCAATTTCTATTTGCAAAACTGTGAAATTTTATCGACGCTTGCCAACTGAAATTCCACCTCTTAAATTCGCTGGATATACTGTGAAATTCGCTGGTTAGCAGCTAAATTCGCTGAACTGGTTAAATTCGCTGGTTATATCGCTGCCAAATTCGCTAGTCAATTTCTCGATTACGACGATCTGTAAAGTCGCTGAAAACCGTGATGATTTCGCTGTGGACAATCACACGGTTACCAAAGTCGCCTTTGGATTTAACGTCGCTGGTAAATTTGCTGGTTTCAGTTAATTTCGCTGATGATTGAGCTGATCAGTTAATTTCGCAGCCTGTTAATTTCGCAGATCCTGTAAATCTGGAAAGTTAATCTGATCAAATATTCTGAAGATTCTCCAACACAATCTGCAAAATCAAAACAACCTAATCAGCTCAAAATTTTCGAAAATTATGAAGAACAGATTGAAAACCACGAAGAACACGAAGAACAGTCTTCGAATCTTCAAGAAATTCAGCCAAAATTCTTCACACAAACAACCAAAAACTGTCCTGCAAACCCTAAAACCTGCACAAACAGCAAACAAACAATGCAGAAGATCAAAACAGCCAACAAATTCGAAAAATTATATCAAAAATTTCGAAAATTTCAAAACCCTAATTTTTCAGGTTTTCAAAATTTCGAAAATTTCTTCCTGTTTCTGCAGCCAACAATCCTGAACCGAGCTTTCAAGAGCCTAATGCTCTGATACCAATTGTAGGTCCCCTATTCGTATGGATCTTCAACAGAATTGTCTTTCCAATCAAGAGTGCGGAATCCTCTTGATCAGAATAAGCAGAAAACGTGTAGGAAACAGAAATCAGCAATCACTTTCAAACCGGATCTTTATTGATTATCTATCAAACTGATTACAATCAATCAAGATCCCTAACCAACTAACAATTTCGTCCAAACCCTAAAGCTCTCACGAAAATTGCTCTCAAACAATGTTCTGGCTGATTAACCTAAACCCTAAAGCCTAACCTTGTTTATATAACACAAGGTTTGCTACTTGGGCTAAGGTTTCTCCATGGGCAAGCCCATTTCGTCCCCTATGACCCAATATAGGTTTTGTTTAGCCCAAACTCTATTAACTCACTAATACAAAGCTAAACCCGCTAACTGTTTATCGTTTATCTAATTACAAGATATCCAAAGACCAAATCTAAGCTGTTGTCACAAACATGCACCAACAGTGAGCAAAGGAAAAGTGCCATAAAGCACTGCAAGCTTAGAAAAGTGGCTCAATGTAAATAAATAAAGAAACATGTTTTGAGAAATAAAGATTCCCAGTGAAATCACTTTATTGTAAAATTTTGGGATTATCCCTATATTATATATAAACGAGCAGTTTTAATATTAATCGATCCTGTTTAAAAAGACTTCCGCTGTCATTTAATCAGATACCATCGGATTTCCTGCCTCGCAGCTCTGGACCGGGTCAAATCGGGGCCAAGGGCCGTGACAAGCTCTGTGAACATCATTCAGCTGGATGTTCTCAAGAAAATGAACATCCCAGAGTCCGATATTATCCCAAGATCCTCAGTACTTGTGGGATTCAGTGGAGAAACAAAGAATACATTGGGGGACATCAAACTCCCAATCTATATTGAAGGATTGCATTCTTATCAAAAGTTTTGTGTTATTGATTGCTTATCGTGTTGTAACGTTATCCTTGGCAGGCCATGGATACATGATATGAAGGCAGTTCCATCCACCTATCATCAGTGTGTAAAGCTTCCAAGTCCATGGGGAGTGGTGAAAATTGAGAGTGATCAACAGGAGGCCAAGAATTGCTATACTTCATCAATGAAACCAGCCTCAAGACCAAGGGAGCAATAGCAATTAAAGTATCCTTCAAGAGACGTCTTGGAGGCAAGAGAACAGGATTTGAAAGAAATCCTCATGGATCCTGATGATCTTGAATCCAAGATCTTCGTAGGGTCAGGGATCCTCAGCGATATTGAACAAGAGCTAGCCATTCAAGCCAATTCATCAAAAGAGAAGAAAGTTTGCACCTGAAAGAAATGCTATTATCCAGGAAGAGGTAGATAAGCTACTTCGAGCAGGTATGATTAGAGAGTTTAAGTATCCAAGATGGTTAGCCAATGTGGTTGTTGTTCAAAAGAAAAATGGAAAGTGGAGGGTATGTGTCGATTTTACAGATTTAAATAAGGCATGTCCCAAGGATCCTTTCCCATTACCCCACATTGACTCCATGGTGGATGCTACCGCGGGTCATGAGTTGTTAACTTTCATGGATGCTTCATCTGGATTTCAACAAATTCAGATGGAACCATCCGATCAAGAGGATACAGCCTTCATGACCCCAACTGGTATATACTGTTATATTGCTATGCCATTTGGATTAAGTAATGCAGGTGCTACTTACCAAAGGCTTGTCAATATGATGTTCAAAGAACAAATTGGATACACTATGGAAGTCTATATTGATGACATGGTGGTTAAGTCCAAAAGAGCTGAGGATCACCTTAAAGACTTGGAGGAAGCATTCAATATCCTTGATAAATTTAATATGAAACTAAATCCTTCTAAGTGTCATTTTGGTGTAAAGGCAGGTAAATTTTTAGGATATATGGTAACAAAGAGGGGCATTGAAGCAAGTCCAGAGCAAATTAAGGCCATCGTGAATATCAAATCTCCTGCCAATGCTAAGGATTTGCAAAGGTTGACCGGCAGGATCGCAGCCCTGAACAGATTCATATCCAAATCCTCAGAAAAGTGCAAGGAGTTCTATGACATCCTGAGGAAAAACAAGAAATTTGAATGGACTGAGAAGCATGAAAGTGCCCTTAAAGCTCTTAAAGATTACCTATCCTCAGCCCCAGCCTTAATGAAACCAGAAAAGGGAGATGTGTTATCCTTATATTTGGCGGTATCCTCAAAAGCAGTAAGTGCGGTCCTTGTTAAAGATCATCAAGGTACACAACATCTTGTTTATTATGTAAGTAAGAGCTTACTTGATGCTGAATCCAGGTATTCACATTTAGAAAAACTTATCCTTGCATTAATTATGGCATCTACTAAATTAAGACATTATTTTGAGACCCATGCCATTATTGTTAAAACTATTTTCCCAATTAAGAATGTTCTCAGGAAACCTGAAATGTCAGGAAGGATGGCTAAGTGGGCAGTGAAGTTGAGTGCATATGATATAAGATATGAGCCTAGGACAGCCATTAAATCCCAAGCATTAGCTGACTTTGTGGCAGATTTCAGTAGTGATTTGCAAAAGGAAGCTGAACTAGAAGTCCAACAGCTTGAAGAAACCAAGGATCCTTGGATACTGTTTACTGATGGATCCTCCAATGTGAATGGAACAGGGCTTGGAATACTACTAAAATCGCCACAGGGGGACATAATACCCCACTCCATAGCTTGTGAATTTCAAACTACCAACAATGAGGCTGAATATGAAGCCTTGATAGCTGGTTTCCAAATTGCAAAGCATATGAATATCAGGTATCTTGAGGTACATGTAGATTCTTTATTGATCACTAATCACTTCAATGGATCCTATGCTGTTAAAGGTGAAAAGCTAATCAAATATTTGGAGATAGTCAAAGAATTGGCACTCTCTTTTGTATCCTTTAGTTTGACACAGGTACCAAGGGAAGAGAATGCAGAAGCTGATGCATTAGCCAATCTAGGATCATCTTTGAAGATTCCTGAGGATATTGAGATCCCTATTATCCATATCCTGACCCCTGCTATCAAGGATCATGTAACTATGGAGATAGGAGAAGATTCTGCAATCATCCCTAGTGATGATACCCAATCTCATTCAGGATCATGGATACTTCCAATCTTGAGATACATACAACATGGAGAAATCCCTACAGGAGAAAGCCCAAGGGCTTTTAAAATTAAGGTATCTCAATTTACAATATTAAATAATATGTTATATAAACGATCTCTTGCAGGACCATACTTGAGATGCATTGAGGATCCTGAAATTCAAGAAGTCCTAAAGGATATCCATGAAGGAGATTGCGGAAACCACACTGGGGGCAGGGCATTATTCTCAAGGATCCTGAGAACGGGATACTATTGGCCCACTATGAAGAAGGACGCTGTGGAATATGCCAAGAAGTGTGATCCTTGTCAGAGGCATAGTAATATCCTTCACCAACCTGCAGAGCTCTTGCATCCTATATCTTCTTCTTGGCCATTCATGAGATGGGGAATGGATATAGTTGGAAAGCTTCCTAAGGCACCAGGTGGAAAAGTATTCATGCTTGCTATGACTGATTACTTCTCTAAGTGGATAGAGGCTGAAGCCTTTGCTCAAATCAGAGAAAAGGAAGTTATATCCTTTATTAAAAGGAATATTATTACTAGATTTGGCATCCCTTCTAAAATTATTTGTGATAATGGATCCCAATTTATTGGGAATAGAACCACTAACTTTTGTGACAGTTGGGGGATTAAGATGATAACATCAACACCAGTCCATCCACAAGCTAATGGTCAGGCAGAATCATCCAACAAGATCATCATCAACAATTTGAAGAAAAAGCTTGGATCCAAGAAAGGAAAATGGGCAGAAGAACTACCTTATGTGCTATGGGCTGATAGAACAACTCCCAAGAATGCTACAGGCCAAACTCCATTTTCTTTGGTATTTGGGGCAGAGTCAGTGATCCCTACAGAGATGGTGGTTCCAACTGCAAGAACAAGCGTTCGGGATCCTGAAGAAAATGCTGAAAACTTGATTCAAGACTTGGATACTATAGAAGAAATCAGGGATTTAGCAAGGATAAGGATGGCCAGTTATCAACAAAGGATGGATGGAGCTTACAACAAAAATGTCAGGCTCAGGAAATTCCAAGTTGGGGATATGGTATTAAGGAAAGCATTTCAAAACACCACCAATCCTGCCGATGGAAAGCTAGCACCAAAATGGGAAGGCCCCTATTTGATTAAAGCTGAAGCAGGAAAGGGGGCATATCGATTGCTAACAATGGAGGGTGATTTGCTACCTAGAGCTTGGAATGCTGTCCATTTGAAGAAATATTTCATGTGATCATGATCCATGATCCTTACCAGACAAGTATCTTTGAAGGATCCTTGCTGATGGATGATCCTCTTTCTGGTAACATTCCAATCTTAAACTATTTCATTCTTTTTATTCTCTTACGAGGATAAGGATCCTGCGTCCTTTATCCTCCTTTTACTTGATTTTGAGTTTTGAAGGTTCAGGCATCCTTAACTAAGCATTGAGTATCCACAGAAGTATCCAGTTATCTTTTGGGCTAGTCCCCAGTCTGGGCCTGTCCCCAGTTTCGCCAGTAGCGCACGATGATCCTGGTATAGTTCATGGCAATGGGACCAGTACCCGCTTTAGGGGCTGACAATTTCATTGTACTGGCTATTTTCAGGATCCTACGTATAATGGTAGACGTACCATACATCCGTTCCTAAGGTTTCTAACGTTTTCAAGTTAGCTAAGGTTTTGGCATTTTCATGTCACTAAGTTTGGATAGTCGCCAGTAATGGCCATACTCCAGTTTACATACGATCCTTTGGGCTTGTCCCCAGTTATCCTTTGGGCTTGTCCCCAGTTATCCTTTGGGCTTGTCCCCAGTTATCCTTTGGGCTTGTCCCCAGTCACTAACATTCATCTTATGATGGCTCAATTCCAAGCAATATCCTATTTCAGGGTTGTGAAGATAAATGGCCAAAGATTATCGACTCTTACTTTCAACTAAGGTTTGCATCTTGGGTTATCCTAATTATAAGTGTTGAAGGATAGGATCCTAACTTGGGTTCTCAGGTATGATCCTAAACTGTTTTGATTTTATTCATTATGTGTTTGAGTGACACTTATCCTTTGACAACTGGAATTATGACCCTTAAATTATTTTTATGTGATCCTTGGTCATATCCTTAATTCTTAAGGGATATTTTTTAAATTTTTTCTTTACTCGATAAGTTTAAACGACTTGGACATCACAATAAATTGAAAAACAAAATAACAATAAGGATAACAACACAGGATATAGCCAAAAAGTTAAAGTCATTTTATTCACAAAAGTTTAAACCCTTTTAAGGTTGACAAAATTACCTACCCCGAGCATCTACCAGCAATACGTGGCCCGTCCGCTGGGGTAGGTAAAGGGTGTCCATTGTTCATAGGTTTTTCAAGTGCAGGAATCAAAAGACGGCAGGATCACAATGGCTTCATCCCCCAAACAGAGGATCCATCCACCATGTGTAATCCTACCTATTGTTCGAAGGATCATCTATGATCCTCAATCCTAGTTACTATTGTTTGAGTACAGACCAACCATTGTTCATCAAAACACCATCAAAACAAAAAAAAAACATAACCAAACTAAAAAATGGGCTCCGGCTACGTCTAGAAATGTCCATCATTTCCCATTGTTGCAGCCTACACCTTTGCTGCACTACCATCTCCAGCTCCACTAGCTTCACCACGATGATCCTTGCCACTGCCTCCAGCCTCAATTGTCAGGACCTCCTCAGCCTCCTCCTCGTCATCCAGTTCAGCCAGCCTTGCCTTCCAGCCTTCCACATCTCAGTTGCTCCTGTCAAAGGCAGGATCCTGAGCTTCTTGAGCCATTTGTAGCTTGGTCTTGTACATGGCTATGGCGGCGGAGACTTTGGCGTCCTCTGTGATCTCCTGCTTTTCATAATCAAAATTGATTAGAATCTTGGCCGTTTCAGTTTTGGCATCTTTGAGATCCTTTTGGAGGTCAGCAATCTTGAGATCCTTAAGCAATGCGACTTGTTGGAGGTCAGCAATCTTCTTGTCCTGCTCTTCGACATGCCCAACATAATCTTCAATCTCAGCAAATTTCTGCAAAGAAGACAAAGAACAGTTTAGGAACAAGTGATCCTCAAATAGGCTGGATACCTAAAGCAGGGATAAGGATCCTTACCTCGTTGAAGTACTCAAGGAACTGGTGGCGGATCAAAGGTAGACCTTGCAGATCCTCAGCTTCGGAGGCTTTTCTTTTCTTGCCACCCCTTCCTTTAGCGGGTGCCTTGGGGATAGAAGCAGTTGGGCTAGCAGGAAGCTTCTTCTTGGAGGATCGTACGGTGTCAAGCTCAGTGACACTAAACTTGGAGGCAGATCTTGATGATTTTCCAGCGCCTACACACCCAAAACAGATAAGTGTCCTTATTCTATTCATATATAACTATTTATTTAAACATTTGAATATAAAAAGAACATGATACTTACTTGACATGGTGACAGAGCCTGAGGATACCTCTTGTGAGTCCTGGGTGATCGTCTTGAATGTTCTGGTTTCAGGATCAAGCTTTCTAAAGGCAGCAAGTCTCCCCTTGGTGGCAGCTGAAGGAATAATGTGCGAGAATGTGATAGCTGCACAAAAAAGAAACAAAAGCGTATTAGTAAGCATTATCAGAATGAGCTTACTTAGTGATCCTTCTAAGGATCCTCCTATCCTACCATGAATGCTCCATTCTTTCGGCAAATTCTGGCCATCCGGGATAGAGTCCCTTCTGACGAAGAAGAACCGCCGTTTCCAGTTGATATCGTTTTTAGTAGCTCTAAAGATGGGATGTTCTTTTCCGGGTTTACGCTTGAATAGATATCGGTGGAATCCAAATGTGGTAAGGTCATACATCTCGGCTAATTCTGACATTCCCAAGTCAATTCCTTCTTGCTCAATGATCCTTTCAAGGGTATACAAGACCCTCCAGATCATTGGCATGGCTTGAATATAGGAGATGCCGGTGAGGGAGAAAAAGGATTGGGTAAAGTCTGGGAAGGGATACGAGTATCCTATTGTGAAGGGTGTGACTGGGAAAGCTACCCAAGTTTCAGAGACATAATCGCTTAAAACGGTGGGAACAAATGGTTTGAAAACAGTATTTGCCGAAAAACAGTGGCGAATTCTATCTATTTGTGGATCAGAGAAACAGCATATTTCTTTCACCGAATCTTCCAGGATACCCTGGCTCTTGAGAGGACTTTCCTTCTTATGATCCTTGGCTGGTGAGGATTTCAGCATCATCTTGATTTGAAGAAGGTAAAGAAAGATGAACGGAGAAAGAAAACGTAAAGAAGGAAGAGGAAAAGAGTTACCTGCTTGATCGTCAGAGGAGAATTTAAAGGGAGTTCTCTTGAATTTGAATGCTAATCGATCCCTATCTCTAACTCTTATTTATAATGATGATTTTACAGGATAATCACCTCAGTGACGTCATGATCGCAACGGCTAGTCCGCTTATAACGGCTAGTTATCCGTTAGTTTGCTACGGATAAGATCGACAAAATATAACTCATTTATTTACATATTTACTCCTTATATTTTGGGGGCAATTGTTAGGGGTGGATTTCTAAATGACCAGTGATCCTTATTTGCCGTTGGATTTAGTGATCCTCAATTCTGTCTGAAGTAGTGATCCTCAGAAGTGTTGCAGGATCAGGATCAGGATCATGGATAACTATAAGGATCCCAGTACTAACGATTGTCTATTTTGAATTCGTAAATGTTTTGCAGGAATATCAACTTGGACTGAGTCTTGGCGACATTCCTGGAGAATATTCTTATTGTATTCCGCACGTGCTTGGCCAGAAATGGACGTTGTGGAGTCGTGGAAGACTTGCACGTTTTGTGGAATGTTAGTTAGGCTTGATATTTTCTATGTGTAAAGGGGTAGCGAGCTATATTAGGGACACTTAGCTATTTTTGGCTATACACATACACTCATACAACCGCTCTCACTGACTCTCAACGAAACACTTAGCATTTTTCATACATTTCTACACGTTACACTATAGTGATCCTTGTACTTAGCTCGCTATCATCCGAAGTTGTAACAGATTGTTTGTTTAATTTGAGTTGGTGATCGGTAGTTTCCATCACCCGGGGTTTTTTGTGCCGGAGATCAACTCTTGATCAAGGGCTTTTTCCCCGTATAAATCTTCGTGTCATTTGTTCATTACACTTCATAGTGATCCTTATTATTGACCATCAATTCAAGCATCATACCTCACAACAGAAAGTTTGGTTACATTGTCATTGCTTGATTTTTGACCAAAACATGTTGCACCTGCATTTTTCAAACCAAAAGGCATAGCCGTATAACAATAAATACCTGTTGGTGTCATGAAGGCAGTATCCTCCTGGTCAGAAGGCTCCATTTGAATCTGCTGAAATCCTGAGGATGCATCCATGAAGGTCAACATTTCATGCCCGGCAGTAGCATCCACCATCGCATCAATGTGAGGAAGAGGAAATGGGTCTTTAGGACAAGCCTTGTTCAAGTCTGTGTAGTCTACACAGACTCTCCATTTCTCATTTTTCTTCTGTACCACGACTACGTTTGCTAGCCATCTTGGAAACTTGACTTCTCTGATCATCCTGGACTTCAACAATCTTTCAACTTCCTATTGGATAATCGTATTCCGCTCAGGAGCAAATTTCCTTCTTTTTTGCTGAACAGGCTTGAATGATCTGTCAATTCCAAGCTTGTGAGTGATAATGTCTTTGGATATACCTGTCATATCCTCATGCTTCCATGCAAACGTTGACATCCTGCATTTCAAAAAGTTAGTTAACTGCTCTTCAATATCCTGAGGGATATTGGTTCCTACGAGCATCGAGATATCAGGATTATCCTGATCCAGGATAATTTTCTTCACATCCTGCTCCGAATCCTCCACGGTATCTTGGGCCCGCATCTTTAATTGCTATGCTGTACTAGGCTTGGTTGAGGATTTCATCGAGGATGAGTAGCATTCTTTCGCCTCCTGCTGATCACTATCAACCTTGACAACTTCCCAAGGGGTAGGGATCTTGATGCATTGGTGATATGTTGATGGCACAGCCTTCATATCGTAAATCCATGGTCTTCCCAGTATGATGTTATAGCAGGATAGAGAATCCATCACACAAAAACGTTGTATCGAGTTGACTCCTTCAACATATACTGGTAACTTTATCTCTCCCACTGTGTTCCTAGCCTCTCCACTGAACCCAACAAGCACGGTGGACTTCGAAGTGATATCTATCGAAGATAAATTCATTCTCTTCAGAGTCTCTAGTTGGATTATGTTGACGGAGCTGCCATTATCAACCAATATCCTGCGTACAAAATGGTTAGCCACATATAATGTTATTACCAGAGCATCATGATGAGGATCCTCGACAGTATCCCTGTCATCACCATCAAATGTGATCACTTTGTCAGTTGTGAGGGTAGTTGACGTGTGCGCGACTATACATATTTTTACAATGAAATTACACACGATTTGGTTTTTAATTTATAAAAGTGATTATTACTTTTACATCAAAACACACACGAAAGAGGCAAGTGTACCCCGTCATATATGTAATAAAGTATCGGTAAGAACCAAGTATCGATCCAAGGAAATGGGCGGAGAAATAATACTAGACCTTTGTCACTAAACTACCGGTAAAAAGATAAGTTGTTTTGGTTTTTAATAAACTAAAGAAAGCATAAATACATACATATAAAACATAGTATAAAATAGATAAAAAGTCTTGCTTAATACACAACCAAAGCATGTCAACTAAGTTGGTTTTGGCACTAGAAGCATTCGGTCAATTTTCCATTTTAAGACAATTAGTATCCCTTTCGGGAATCCTAACATGACAATCATTCGGAAAGTTAAAACGATAAATACACTTTAACCACCTAAAATTGTTCTTTAACGTGCAATTGATAAATGTCTATGAAAATCTCTTAAAAATAAGTTAGTCATCCGTTAGGAGTTTTCTAACCTCACTTAAACAAGGAAAGTGACACCGATAAACACAATGCAACCACCGAGACAAGCATAAACTAGATTAAATCACAACCGAGTTCATTTTACAAACCTTAAACATAAATTCATCAAGAAAGCAATTTTGGCCTAAACTACTAACAAGATTAGCAATTCATGTTAAGAATTTATAACAACACCATCTAACCCGTTAAGGTCCTTCCGTGAAGGCAAGCTTTCTTGATTAACAATAATTGCATTTTATTAAATCACTAACCATTTCTAGTATCATGATGAACACATTTTAACCAAGCTAAACTAGTTAACCAAGTTTAAAGTTTACTAATACAAGATTAATTAAGCTTCATTTTTCAACTATCTTAACTAACCAAGCACCAATCATCTAACACAATTACTTATAATCAAGAAATCAATATCAATAACAAGGTTGCAAACTAATCATCAAAGATAATCATAGTAAATACTTCAAAATGTCATTACAAACAAAGATTAACACACTAATGGTTATAATCAAGCAAGGGATTGTTGTGTTTTTTCCCAAAGGCTACAATAATACATAAACATTAATCTAAATGCTTGAAAGATTAACAAAATCATGGAAAGATTAGAAAACCAAACCATAAACAAGCATAAGATTAAGGATCCGGATAGTAATGGAGCTAAACGGCACAATGTGGCTTGAATCCGGGTCAAAAGCAAAGCCTCCGGAGCCTGTAAATTCTCCTGTGAAGCTCCCTAAATTCCAGAATATCGAACAGAATGTTTCCTGCAAGTTTTTATATTTTTTTGATGTCGCACGGTCGTTCTTCCTGTTGCACGACCGTGCACTTTTTGAATTATTGGCGGGATGGTGCACCATACTGCATACGTCATCAGATCTTTGACCAGATTCGATATCGTACGACCATTCTTAATATGGAACGGTCGTTCAATGCCGGGTTCTTGTTGCACGCTTGGTCGCACCGGTCGTTCAGTTCTGAGGTTTGGCTGGATCATCGGATCCGCACGGGGTGCAAGATCTGGAATGATCATGCAGTCCCGGGCTGGCCTTCAATGCCCTGCACGCGGAGTCGCACCCTCGTTCACTGTCGGGTTCTTCATGATTTATCGGAGATGCACGGTCGTGCATCAGGTCGCACGACCGTTCCACACGCCCAGGTCAGTTTTCCAACAGAAGGTTCGCAGCTTCGTCATTTTGTCCGGAAAGTCTTCGTTTTCGCTATCATCTTGTCTGGTATGCTGTTTTAGGCCTGTAAACAAAAGTGTAGATGATTAAGCATCCGAATGACGGTTTTACGGCCAAAAACGCATAAAATAGGGGTAAAACGGGGGACTAAAATATGTGTAAATTATCGAATATCAAATCTCCCCACACTTGAACCTTGCTTGTCCTCAAGCAAGCTAAACTAAAAAGCAATAAAAGATAGAAATAAACAAGAACGATAATTTACAAAATATTTTATTGAAACTACTACAAAAGGTTAGTCGGTTTTTCGAAAGACAACATCAAAAGACTCAAACTCAACAAGCATATGCAAATATATAGCGACAACCAAAAAGCCGTGACTTCACATTTAATTGACTCAACATGTTAATCTTCACACAACTCACCATGTTCACACACACTCGGTTTTATTTATGAAACATACATAAAATATGTACGTGCAAACACTCAATGCCTCATCAATGAAATGTGCAATATCATAAGCTTGTCATAAGATCTCGTTTCCACCAACTAACATGCAAACAAGTGTAAATCAAGAGGTCTTTACGGGTTGTAACGTTAGGCTTGGGCGAAGGGTATGGAAATGGATATATAAAGTGGCGAAAATGGTTAAAACTCGGTAGTAGCGTTTAACTAGCAACAAACAATACAACAATTCATACAAAAGCCTTAAAAAGGTGACTATTGCGCAATCGAGCTTATCAACGAAATTTTAACATTTAAGCATTCAAAATTGCTCGATTTTTATCAACTTCACCCTATTTTAGGGTGTTTTTTTTTACAAACATACTAATTTATACAATGAAAATAAACAATAACAAGCGCTAGTTAAACGATTATTTTGACCGAGTTTCAACACTAAAAAGGTTTAAAACATAAAAAGGCTAAATTTGGCTAAGTGGGCGATAAAGTGGGTAAACAAAGGTAAACGGAAAGGCTCGACATGGTTAATCCTAAAGGGTAATATAAGGTGAACGGGAAGCACAACACAAAGAACAAGTACACTACAAAGGGGTAATCTAAGTGCCTCTATCACTTTTACACAAATCCACAAGTTCATGGTCTTAACAAGCATACTAGTGACAAGTTCTAAATTACACATAACATCCGGCTCACTCATATATCCGAAATGAACAAATATATAACAATAGGCTCAAATATGCTCACGTAACGGAAGGAATGGGTAAAAGTGTGAAAACTATCATGTAAGTCTTTCTTTGTTTGTCACGCTTTCCGGTTTCCTTTTTCAAAAATATTTTGCTTGTCGAGTTTTTATCAAGTCCGACGCTTTCTAAAACACAACCAACCGGTTTATTTACTAAAATATATACAAAATACAGGTATTTTTGAATGATTTTTCTGATTTTCTGATTTTTTTTTATATGAGGACAAACAAAGTTAACAAAGTTAACCCCCTCCCCACACTTGAACTTCGCATTGTCCCCAATGCGAGACCCAAAATATAGAGAAAAGGATAATAGTACTCCCCTCAAGATGATGTTGATGCCACGAGACTTCCAAAGCTGTATCTGTCACGTGCTCCGGTCCAAGATCTTATCGTCAAAACCTGCAAGTATGTCACATGCACCAAAATAGAACAAAAACAGAAAAATCACAAAAACCATAATATACATAAGTAGAAATACTAGAAATCCCAATACTAAATAAAGTAAACAAACCAAAGTGTCAGAAAATAAAAGAGTACATAGCCGAGGTGTTTGAAATAACAGTCAAAATAAACACCCAAAATAAAGTACTGAAATAAAAACAACCACCAACAATCAATACCACCGACTCCTAAGCGTCATCACCATCATCGTCTCTAGTGTTGGACGGACCCGCATCTCCGTAACCAGGTGGGTTCCACGGTGGGAACTGAGGTGGATGTTGAAAGTAGTCGGGGTATGCATGATGCATCTCCCCAAACAGATATGAAAACCCAGCGCTCACTCCCTGATATAGACTATCCTGGTTTGCCCGAAGCTGATCCTGAGCGGCCCTAATCTCGTCCTGTCTAGACCGGATCTGATCAATATAAACTCCATGCTGTTCCTGGTTAACCCTGATCTGATCCTGGTTAACTTGCATCTGCTGGAACTGCTGATAGAACTCGGGCCAGTCCTGATGCTGGTGGAATGCATGGTGCTGCGGTGAATGCGGTGGTGTCGGTGGATGTGGTACATGCTGCTCATCATGCTGCTCTCCCATTTCTTCATCCTCATCTCCCCCAACTGCTGGAGGCAACGGGTCCCAGACCTCGTTGTTCAGCCCTCTCAATCTATCCCCCCTATCAAGCTACAATCAACCCCATGGCCTTCAGAGACCGAATATCCACATAAACCCCCTCGGTTATCAGAGTGAGACTCTGGAGCACCTCGTAAGTCATCAAGCCTAAGTTGTAGGCTAATTCGGTCACATACTGACCGCCGTGTATCTCACTGTTCGGAGTCCGCCCCGAGCATTTCACAAAGTACTCAGCCATTCGTGCAGCTAGGTTGATAGGTGCTTTCTCAACCAACGCATATAGAAAAATCAAATCTGGTGTTGGACAGTTACCAAGACTGTCCATGCGACCGCATATCGTATGGCTAAATACATGGTGCATCACTCGCACCAAAGGGTCTCTCAGTCGTGAAGCCTTCGACATCCTCGGGTTGTAGGGGTCCCCAATAGCGTTTTCAGCCCAAAATGCATCCCGTGCTGCATCAGAAGGGAAGGTGAACTGATCTGTGAAGACATCGGTATCATCCATGTCGTCCCTAGTATAAATCCCGAGTCTTCTACCCAACCGACCAACTGACCACGTATGCCATCGTTCACATAACCTGAAAGCTACCCGCTCCTTGTGGCGGAATTTGGGTCTTCTATGTGCAACCGGCTTTTCATAGGCGTAAGACGCGAAGAACTCTATTGTCAGCTCTCGGTAGACGGGTCGGTTGATACCGACCAGATTTGCAAGCGGGCGACTCATCATGTCGTCTAGTCTGTCATAGTGATTTAGTTCCCGCATGACTTCCCAATCCAGCCATCGGGGGACTCCGAATTGCCCCCGCCTTGCCCATAAGGCGTCACATTTCGGAATGCAAAGTGCTTCTCGCTCATCATTAGGGTCGAATTGAAGGAAAGGGTGATCCATCTGTATGGGAAATAACGTTAGAAAGATGGAAACAGGAGAAATTTGAATCAAAAACAGCCGAGCAGCCAATTATGAAGAAGCTGTGAATCTGATCTGGGCATATGGCACGGTCGTGCATCACCGATGACATGCACCAGTGGCCCAAAGATGTCGGAAATGCACGGCGTGCGACCAACGGCACCACCGTGCAACACCGACCAACAAGCTGATATCGTGAATCACCCGGAATGGCACGACTGTTCCATCCAAGGAACGTCCGTGCGACACCTGTTCTGCAGATTTCGAACCCCTGAACTTCGAATAGCCTGATTTTCTCAAAATCAACAACTTTTTTGTACAAACAGGGGTCGAAAACTTAACCGGGTGTTCACGATAAGCAAGATTCAAACAAGGGTTAGGGTTTCGATTTGTTTATGAAGAGAACCCTAAAAATGCCTTGAAGAATCGGAAGAAATCTAACCTAGAAAGCAAGGAAACAGATAATCTACAACTAGGAACGTACCGTGCGAAGTAGGGTGTGAGATCGTGCGAAGAACCATGCGATTTGAAGTGAAAACGGTCTGGAACGGCTTGGTGCGACTAGGGTTTCGCGAATTATGAATGGGGGCTGCAGATGAGGGTATTTATAGTACCAAATGAAAAAAATGCCCTCAGCCTGACGCACGGTCGTTCGACCTTTCGCACGGTCGTGCGTCACCGACATCGCTCAAACCCAGACAACTGTTCTCGGAGATGGACCGGGGGTGCGATCCACCGTGCCGGCCCTCAGAAACGCACGGTCGTGCGACCCGAGGAACGACCGTGCAACAGCTGCAGATCAGAATTTTCCACAGAAGCTATTTCCAGCAACTGTTTCGGCCGTTTTTCGCCATTTTTTTTTGACACACAAACTGTTTAAACAATATTTCAACACAGAACCTTCGCCCGGCACGTAAGAAACGTATACAAACTAACGAAAACTACCTAAGATACCTAAATTAGGCTAAAACTAGAAAAACACCTAAAAAGACGATACTACCCCTAAAGCGTAAAATACGCTCTTGCTACATTTTTGTCGGCGAGTCAGTAGCGTAGACTCATGCTAAATTTTTTTCGGCGAGTCAATAGCAAGACTCCATGCTAAATTTTTGTCGGCGAGTCGATAGCAAGACTCCATGCTAAATTTTTGTCGGCGAGTCGATAGCAAGACTCCTTTCCCACACTTGTTACATGTGCGGGCCATTACCACGCCCTTTCGGATTCTGCTCGGTATTGCCCGGAAGACCACCTGGGGGTCTCTCCGACATCATTTTTGCCAACTGGCCCACTTGATTCTCGATGGTCTGAATGGAAGCCTTTTGACTCCGCATTTCTCCTTCGTTGACCAAGAACCGCTCCTCATGCTGCTGATATCGTTTCTCAGCCATTTGATTAGCACTGTTGGAGTTGTTCAGCAGTTGTGCCATCATTTCCTCTAGCTTTGCGTTGCTTTGAGAGGCGTGTGGCTGGGAACTGCTTCCTGAACCTTGATTATGATACTGTGGTTGGAAGGACTGACCTTGAGATTGTTGTGGCGCGGAGGCAGGTTGAGCATATCCGTGTGCGTTCTGGTTACCAGAACCAGATTTCCACCCAAAGTTTGGGTGATTTCTCCACCCTGGAATGTACGTGTTGCTATAGGGGTTATTTTGGGGCCTGATTTGATTGCCCATGTAGTTCACCTCCTCGTGACCTGTAAACATAACACCCTGATCACACGTACCTGGCACGTGTGCAACCCCGCACTGATCACAAGATGGTGATTGAATTTGTGAGACATTTTGAGACTTATCAATTCTTGCTGCCAAGGCTCCAATTTGTGCAGTAAGAGCCGTATATGTATCCACAGCATGAACTCCGGAAGTGGATGATGTCTTATTCCGCGCTCCATCGTGGCGAGAACTAGACTTCAACGCAGCTTTCTCTATGATCGCGTAAGCTTCAGTTGGTATCTTCGTTCCAAGATCGCCTCCTGCATACACGTCTAAACGCTCCTGCGAGTCATAATTGAGTCCCTGATAGAAGGTCAGTACTAGTTGCCTTTTTGACAACCCGTGATGTGGGACATCAATTAAAAGATCTTTAAACCTCTCCCAAGCTGCGTGTAGAGATTCCCCATCGTCCTGCTTGAACGTCATGATACGGTTCCTCAATTTAGTCGTCTTTTCTGGAGGAAAATATTTCTGCACAAATAGTTCTGCCATCTTGGCCCAAGTGGTGATAGATCCTGCCGGAAGTGACAAAAGCCATGCACTGGCTTTGTCTCGCAATGAAAACGGGAAGAGCCGCAAACGGATCGCGTCCTCAGAAACATCTCTTATCTTGAAAGTCTAGCACACCTCGAGAAACTTTGCGATGTGCCGACCCGGATCTTCGTGATCCTTTCCATCAAACTGCACCGAGTTTTGTATCATATTGATGATGCTGGATTTTATCTCGAAACTCGGTGCTGCTACCATCGGTCGAGTGATGCTCGGTAACAAGCCTTCCCCTCCGGGCTGGTTTGTTTCATTCAAAGGTCTGTCTTCGTCTGCCATGGTTGCGTTTTCTGCTACCCCTGAGCCCTCGGCTTCAGCGGGTACAACCTGCTCCTTCTCACCGACTGCGAGTATCAGCCCAACTGCACGAGATCTCTCACGAAGACGTCTCCTCAGATCACGCTCGGGTTCGTCTGACGACTCAACAGGATCGGGAGCGGGTGTTGAGAACATCAACCTGGAAACGAAAATTTGACACAATGAATATTTTATTAATATAATAATTCTGCCCTTTTTTTTCCTGAAAAGAACAGAATATTATTTAAAATGGGCTGAAATTTTTATAAAAATCCGAAAATGGGCCCGAAATTTTATAAAAATTACAACAATAAGAATAATCGAATCGGCTAATACAAAAATGATTTTAAGGTGCCGAAAACCCAAAGAATAAATGAATAAAGAAATCCGGATCAAATAAATAAATGGAACAAAAATTTACAAGTGTACAAAAGAATCACGAAAGCGAATAAATCGAATAAAAAGCAAGAAATATTAACAAATAAATAATCAAGAAAGTATTCACAAATATTAACAAGTATATACGCCGATAAAAGAATGACTCGGGTCGTTCCTAAAACTTGCCATTTCCCCGGCAACGGCGCCATAAACTTGACGTGTGCGCGACTACACATATTTTTACAATGAAATTACACACGATTTGGTTTTAAATTTATAAAAGTGATTATTACTTTTACATCAAAACACACACGAAAGAGGCAAGTGTACCCCGTCATATATGTAATAAAGTATCAGTAAGAACCAAGTATCGATCCAAGGAAATGGGCGGAGAAATAATACTAGACCTTTGTCACTAAACTACCGGTAAAAACATAAGTTGTTTTGGTTTTTAATAAACTAAAGAAAGCATAAATACATACATATAAAACATAGTATAAAATAGATAAAAAGCCGTGCTTAATACACAACCAAAGCATGTCAACTAAGTCGGTTTTGGCACTAGAAGCATTCGGTCAATTTTCCATTTTAAGACAATTAGTATCCCTTTCGGGAATCCTAACATGACAATCATTCGGAAAGTTAAAACGATAAACACACTTTAACCACCTAAAATTGTTCTTTAACGTGCAATTGATAAATGTCTATGAAAATCTCTTAAAAATAAGTTAGTCATCTGTTAGGAGTTTTCTAACCTCACTTAAACAAGGAAAGTGACACCGATAAACACAATGCAACCACCGAGACAAGCATAAACTAGATTAAATCACAACCGAGTTCATTTTACAAACCTTAAACATAAATTCATCAAGAAAGCAATTTTGGCCTAAACTACTAACAAGATTAGCAATTCATGTTAAGAATTTATAACAACACCATCTAACCCGTTAAGGTCCTTCCGTGAAGGCAAGCTTTCTTGATTAACAATAACTGCATTTTATTAAATCACTAACCATTTCTAGTATCATGATGCACACATTTTAACCAAGCTAAACTAGTTAACCAAGTTTAAAGTTTACTAATACAAGATTAATTAAGCTTCATTTTTCAACTATCTTAACTAACCAAGCACCAATCATCCAACACAATTACTTATAATCAAGAAATCAATATCAATAACAAGGTTGCAAACTAATCATCAAAGATAATCATAGAAAATACTTCAAAATGTCATTACAAACAAAGATTAACACACTAATGGTTATAATCAAGCAAGGGATTGTTGTGTTTTTACCCAAAGGCTACAATAATACATAAACATTAATCTAAATGCTTGAAAGATTAACAAAATCATGGAAAGATTAGAAAACCAAACCATAAACAAGCATAAGATTAAGGATCCGGATAGTAATGGAGCTAAACGGCACAATGTGGCTTGAATCCGGGTCAAAAGCAAAGCCTCCGGAGCCTGTAAATTCGCCTGTGAAGCTCCCAAAATTCCAGAATATCGAGCAGAATGTTTCCTGCAAGTTTTTATATTTTTTCGATGTCGCACGGTCGTTCTTCCTGTTGCACGATCGTGCACTTTTTGAATTATTGGCGGGATGGTGCACCATACTGCATACGTCATCAGATCTTTGACCAGATTCGATATCGCACGACCGTTCTTCATATGGAACGGTCGTTTAATGCCGGGTTCTTGTTGCACGCTTGGTCGCACCGGTCGTTCAATTCCGAGGTTTGGCTGGATCATCGGATCCGCACGGGGTGCAAGATCTGGAGCGACCGTGCAGTCCCGGGCTGGACTTCAATGCCCTGCACACGGAGTTGCACCCTCGTTCACTGCCGGGTTCTTAATGATTTATCGGAGATGCACGGTCGTGCATCAGGTCGCACGACCGTTCCACACGCCCAGGTCAGTTTTCCAACAGAAGGTTCGCAGCTTCGTCGTTTTGTCCGGAAAGTCTTCGTTTTCGCTATCATCTTGTCTGGTATGATGTTTTAGGCCTGTAAACAAAAGTGTAGATGATTAAGCATCCGAATGACGGTTTTACGGCCAAAAACGCATATAATAGGGGTAAAACGGGGGACTAAAATATGTGTAAATTATCGAATATCAGTAGTCATCCTGACAGGTTTGTCTCCCCTTTCGGCCTTAGCTTCTTTTGCATGTCTCTTCGCCGCCGAATGCGAAGTCCCACAAATGTCGGATCCTCCCGAAATAAAGTTGATTATCTTGGCATCCGCTGGAGGTGACGCTGCTCGCTCAGGATCCTTCTCAGTATCCTGACCCTTATTCTTCTTTCTTCCTAAGAGATCTTTCAGATATCCCTTGCTTAGAAGATAGCTTATTTCTTTTCTTAGAGCAATGCAATCCTCAATTACATGTCCGAAATCTTCGTGGAAGGCACACCATTTTGACTTATCTTTCCAATCGGCTTTTTTTTATTCTTTCGAGGCCACCTAGCCTTGTCTCCTAAACCTGCATGGCGTACATCAATTCAGGAATGTTAACAGAAAAGCAATATTCAGATAATTCAGGATATTCTTCAGGATCCTCGTCTTCGATAGCATTCACTTTCTTGTTTTCATTTCTACCATATGGCTTAGAGCGATATGGCTTAAATGAGGATTCTGACTTCCTGTTAGTTGACTCATAGGTGTTGGATGAGTTCATTCTCTCTTGCATCTTTCTGTCATCCTCCAATCGAGTATATCTTAGGGCCCTGTTTCGAGCTTCATCCAAGTTCCTGCATGGGTTCATTACAAGGTCTTGGTAAAATTGAGAATCTTTTTGCAGCCCCATCTTGAAAGCTTGCACAGCTGTTGCAACATCAAGATGCGGAATGTCTAAGGATTCCCGACTGAACTTGTTCACATAATCCCTTAGGGATTCTTGTGGCCCCTGTGTTATCCTGTAGAGGTCACTTGTTAGTTTTTCAAAGCTTCTACTACAAGAAAACTGACTATTAAATAAATTCACTAGGTGAGCAAATGATGTAATCGAATGAGGAGGAACATTTAGGAGCCATTTCAAGGCTGATCCTGTTAAGGTAGAACCAAAACCCTTGCACAAGCATGCTTCCTTGAGCTCCAGAGGGATAGGGTTAATCTCCATTCTTTCCCTATACTGGGCAACATGCTCTTCAGGATCCGTAGTTCCATCATAAAGCTTCATGTTGGGGGTTTGAAATCTCTTTGGAATCTCAGCATCACAGATAGGATATGCAAAGCGAGATATCATGTGGCTGTCTTGGGACACTTCCGGGATTGGCTGGACCACTCCAGGTACACTGGATATCATGTCCTTCAACTTCTGAAGCTCCCTAGTAAATGCTGATGTTACACATGTATCCTGCAAAGATCCACTATTGTTAGCAGCATGAGTATTATTATTATTTGACACGTTACCCGTCTGAGGATTCTGCCCATATCCTGAAGCATATCCTGAGCTCCTCATGGTTGACATCCTGACCGAGGAGGGTATTTCAGGAGTATGATTCTGAGGAGGGCTGGGCACAATATTCCCCCTATTATCCTCAGTGTACACAGCCGAACTAAAGTTCAAAGTTTTGGGTTGTAATGGAGTGACGATATCCTCAGCAGATCTGCTCGAGCCAGACTTCAGGAGTTGTATTTCCCTCAACAGCATTTGGTTTGTTTCCTGTTGCTGCCTCATTTGTTCCTGCACACTTCCAAATAAGGTTAGAATTTCATCATTAGAAGCTAAAATGGGAGCAGATCCCTGAATACTCCGAGTAGGGATAATATCCTGAGGTTGTGAAGAAGATTGCATCCTTGGAGGAGGTGGTGGAAGCACCGGACCAGTAGTAGCAGAAGTTGTAGCAGACACAGTGGAGGAGCTCATGTTTGATCTTGAGGCCATTGTAAACAATGTGGCAAAAAGTTTTGAAAACAGAAAACCGATAAACGATTTCACAAAGATTTTTAGTAAAGAGAGCACCACTTGCCCCACGGTGGGCGCCAAATTGTTTTGGTCAAAAATTACCGAAGCAATTAAGTGATCAAATTAGTTAAGTGAGGTAGTGTGCGAAAAAGTGTATTAAAAATATGCTGGTTAAGTTGTTTGGAAAAAACAGTATTCAGGATACGGCTCAGGATATTGAGCTGTATCTATGATCAAACAATGAGCAAAAAGTAAAGGGGGTGACACGAGATATATGAGGAAAGCCCTTGATCAATCTAGATCGCCGGCATAAAACCTCGGGAGCTGACAATCGCAGCTGCCTTGTTCTTCTTATTGCTTTAAACGTCAGGATACAGTGCAGGATATTGACCAGATCGCTAAGTGTTACAACGCTTTTGTGCGAAAGTGAAAATTGCTAGAGAACAAGTGTAAGAGTGTAGTGAGTGTTGATGTGATGTCCTATTCGATCTGATATACCCACCTATTTATAGTAACGAATTACAAACGAAAATTCCTATAAATATGGGATGCTCCGAATATTCCATTGTTAACGTTGTAGACCGAGTAATGCGGCTTCAACGTCTTTATTCGAACGACTTGGACCGAGTCTTCCGCGGAATGAGTCCTTGTGAACGTTGCTAGCTTCCAACCCGCGTACCTGCACATAATCCGTTAGTGATCCTGAGGATACCATTCAGGATGTTACCAATATCCTGAATCAGCATCCCGGATATGAACAGATATCATATAACCAAGATATAACCCAAGATATTTCTCAGGATATGGGCTCAGAATTTCACCCATAACAAGCGTATATAAAGGTTTTTTTTTATAAACATTTATACATTATTGGTTTTAGTAAATTTTATAAAAAAAAGTTATATTGAATCGTATAGGTGTAGCATAGGTCACGTATCGGCCTCGTATAAGCCTATAAGTGTGATATCGTATCGTATAGCGTAGTATGTGTCACGTATTGACCTCGTATAAGCCTATAAGTGTGATATCGCCTATAAGTGTGATATCGTATCATATACCGTAGTATATGTGACGTATTGACCTCGTATAAGCCTATAAGTGTGATATCGTATCGTATAGCGTAGTATATGTCCCGGATGTTATATCGTATTGTATAGTATCGTATCGTATAGTGTTGTATAAGTCTCGTATAGGTTTCCTATAGGTCTTTGTATATGCATATAGGCCTATACGGGACCTAAACCACACCTATTAGGTGTTATATCGTATCGTATAGTGTAGTATAAGTCTCGTATAGGTTTCCTATAGGTCTTGTATATGCATATAGGCCTATACGTGACCTAAACCACACCTATAGGCCTATATGGGTGTTATATCGTATCGTATAGTATCGTATCGTATAGTGTAGTATAAGTCTCGTATAGGTTTCCTATAGGTCTTGTATATGCATATAGGCCTATACGGGACCTAAACCACACCTATAGGCCTACACAGGTGTTATATCGTATCGTATAGTATCGTATCGTATAGTGTAGTATAAGTCTCGTATAGGTTTCCTATAGGTCTTGTATATGCATATAGGCCTATACGGGACATATACTACGCTATACGATACGATATCACACTTATAGGCTTATACGAGGTCAATACGTGACATATACTACGCTATACGATACGATATCACACTTATAGTCTTATAAGCGGTCAATACGTGACTTATACTACACCTATACGATACGATATCACACTTAAAGGCTTATACGAGGTCAATACGGGACCTAAACCACACCTATACGATACGATATCACACTTATAGGCTTATACGAGGTCAATATGGGACCTAAACCACACCTATAGGCCTATACGGGTGTTATATCGTATAGTATAGTATAAGTCTCGTATAGGTTCCCTGTAGGTCTTGTAATTCATAATATTTGTATTATTTTTAATTTTTATATTTCATAATATTTTTATTATTTTTAATTTTTATAATTTATATTTGTATTATTTACCAATAATATTGTTTTTTTATAAATAAACATGGAAATACCCCAAAATACACACAAGTAAATTTTTTTTTAAATAAACAAAGGAATACATAAAAAAAATACAAAAAAGGAGCTTTATATACGCTGCGTATAGATCCCTACGCATCGTATGAAACAAAAATGACACAACTACCCTTGTATTTGGCTTCGTATAGCCTCAACACAAGGGTATAAAGGACATTTTCTGACCTTTATATACGCTGCGTATAGCTCTATACGCAGCGTATATAAACCTTGTGAAAAACTGATGCTTCAAACCCACCAAAATGACCCAAAAAATTCAGATAGTTTATATACGCTGCGTATTAAGCAATACGCAGCGTATATAAACCCTTATTTTCTGTGCAATGATTGCTGATCAGACACTGAGAATCAGGGTTTACCTATGCTGAGTATAGGTCAATACGCAGCGTAGAGAGTTAACCCTATACGCTGCGTATATAAACCCTAGTTTTGCTAGGGTTTGGTATGCCAATAGACACACCCTTCTATAATCTTTGTTATGACGTGTTGATATTCAAAGTCCTATACAACGGGTCCTATCGAAATATATAATCCATATTTGAGAGTGACCACATAGAAGATATCCAAAAGTGTGTGGTGGACCAGTGCTGTTATCGAAAAGCGACCAAAGTTCAAGGGGGTAAAACAAAAATAATTCGGCATTTACTATTGAGCTAAAAGTCTATATAAGCAACCAAATGGCCCATACTCATATTCACCCCTTTCTCTTGACAACCTTCAAACTCACGGATACCAAAACATCCATTATGAACAAACTTCTTTCTTCTTTTCTTACTTTATGTTTTCTTGTTCTCGTGTTCGATACTCCGACTAGTAATGCCACTGGTCGGAGTATGGTAGACGGGATACTTCTGCCGAGCCAGAAAAATGAGCAACCGTATCGAACCGGTTATCATTTTCAACCACCAAGCAACTGGATGAATGGTATATTTACTATATTTTTTTTATATTTCTTTTATTGTGATATTTGCATGAGTTAATTTTAATTATGTTTTTGGTTGCATTAAATGGATGCGGAACTAAATATGAACGGTTGTTGGATTGAATTTCACAGATCCCAATGGTGAGTTTTCCTTTTTGTACCACTAATATTTTTTATTTTTTTTAGTTGGATTCCGTTGCTTGGTTTTAAAGAAATAGACAATGTTACTTTCTTGTTATATGAATATTTATTAAGTCGGAATTTGAAACGTGGCCGTAAAGTACAAGGATAATACTAAGATTATTTTTTTAAACAACAATTATTATACCAATACATGTATCATGCACGATTTGAACTTCTAATCTTTAGATTGTAAAACACAAACTTAATCACTATGGTGTCCTTTTGGGACGATACTAAGATTATTAGCTAGAAATAAACTCTCATATAACATAAAAAAAGCATCGGAGGCGGTTCGGTTCTTGACTAGAGTTCAGCGTGTGGTCCACAGCAACTTTTCGACCCCTCAGGGGCGAGACTTTGTTTATAGTAGATTGAGTTTTTCTATTCAGAAGCGTAGGCGCACTTTGTTGCCCGTCTACCTGTTATCCTTATGTAATTTGTCATAATCATTTGAAATGAAACATTCAACCTTTAATTTTTTTTTTAAAAAATTATTAGATAGATTGAAAAATAATATAAAAAATATAACATAAAAAAACATGTTTTCATTTAATTTTATTGGATAGATTGAAAAATTAATATAAAAAACATATTTTTCATTTATTTTGACTGGATAGGGTAGTTAGAAAGAAAAGTATCCCACCAATATGCGCAAGAATGGTGGAAAAATCGACATAGCATCCCCCACCGCCCATGGCCTACTTTTTTTCCTTTTTTATCCATTTCTTTATTCTTTATTTATTATTAAAAATACAAAAGTGGATAAGACTATGGGAACTTTGAATAAATTGTTTTTCATCTTTTCCTTCTGTATTATCTCATTAACATATTATATATTATATATATATTAATAATCCATATTAAAAAATGGTTTCATAGTAATTTTATAACTTATAATAATAATTTGTTGTAAGTTTTCAACTACCAATCAAAAATTAAAAACAAAACTTAAAAGTGATAAAAAGAAAAAGAAGCAAAAATACCTTGTAACAATTATCAATGATAATAAATTTAGTATATTAAGTTTTTAAGATACTTTTTCTATGTTTGAGCATAAAAACAAAATATAATACTTTACACTAAATTCCCCACTAAAAAGAAGCTAATAAAATATTTTTTTTAATAATCTTTATACGTTGTATACACAGGACCAATGTTATACCAAGGCGTCTATCACTTCTTCTACCAATACAACCCACTGGCCCCCACTTTCGGCACCATCGTGTGGGGCCACGCCGTATCCCACGACCTAGTCAACTGGATCCACCTCGACCCGGCAATCTACCCGACCCACGAACCCGACATCAGCAGCTGCTGGTCCGGATCCGCCACTATCCTCCCGGGTAACCTTCCAGCCATGATCTACACCGGCAGCGACTCCACTTCCCGCCAAGTCCAAGACCTCGCCTGGCCCAAAAACCGCTCCGACCCGTTTCTCCGTGAATGGGTCAAATCCACCCACAACCCAATAATAACCCCACCCGAAGGCGTCAAAGACGATTGTTTTCGGGACCCGAGCACCGCGTGGCTCGGCCCCGATGGCTTGTGGCGGATTGTTGTCGGTGGTGATCGTGACAACAACGGTATGGCGTTTTTGTACCAGAGTCCGGATTTTGTAACCTGGACTCGGTACGAGAATCCGCTTGCGGCAGCCGATTCTACGGGTACGTGGGAGTGTCCCGACTTTTTTCCCGTCCAGTTGAATAGTACCAACGGGCTGGATACGTCTGTTGTGAGTAGTGGGAGTGTTTTGCATGTGATGAAAGCGGGATTTGAAGGGCGTGATTGGTACACGATTGGGACGTATAGTCCCGACCGTGAGAACTTTTTGCCGCAAAACGGGTTGAGTTTGAGTGGGAGCACGTTGGATTTGAGGTACGACTATGGAAACTTTTATGCGTCAAAGTCGTTCTTTGATGAGTCGAAGAACAGGAGGGTTGTGTGGGCGTGGGTTCCTGAAAAAGATTCGGAAGAAGATGATATTGAAAAAGGATGGGCTGGGCTTCAGGTATAGTTTTTTAATTTAAAAAAAATAAAGTTATTGGCGAAAGGATGTCGTTTTGTTGAATGTTTTTTTTTTTTGTTATTTTGTTAGTCGTTTCCAAGGGCCCTTTGGATTGACAGGAGTGGGAAGCAGCTGATCCAGTGGCCAGTGGAGGAGATAGAAACACTTCGTGGAAATGAAGTTAAGCTTATAAACAAGAGGCTCAAATCCGGGTCTGTTGTCGAAATCGAGGGTGTTACTGCTTCTCAGGTTTGTACCTTGTGGTTTAAAGGTTGTACGTTATGCATCAGTGCCTTGGTGATTGTGTTGTCTCACACGCGTTTTTGTTTTTGAATTTTAATTTAGGCGGATGTTACAATTTCGTTTAAATTGGAGGATTTAAAAGAGGCGGAGGTTGTGGATACGAGTTCGGCTGATCCGCAAGCACTTTGTACCGACAAGGGTGCATCAAGCAAGGGTGTATTCGGGCCTTTTGGTGTTTTGGCTATGGCATCTAAAGACTTGAAAGAACAAACTGCGATTTTCTTTAGGGTTTTCCAAAACCAAAATGGACGCTATTCTGTGCTCATGTGTAGTGACCTTAGCAGGTTGGTTGTTTTTTTTAGTTGTTGATAAATTAAATTAAAGGCTAAGCCGATCATTGTTTGTCTATTTATTTAATTATATGTTTGTTCTTTTAAAGGTCTACAATCAGAAGCACCATCGACAAGACAAGTTTTGGCGCATTTGTTGACATAGATCCTCAATACGATGAGATCTCACTCAGAAACTTGGTATGTAAAAGTTATCTAGTGCATAAACGCGTGTGGTACATACCCAAACCAATTTCATTAAATCCCTTAAAATTGTCATCTATGCCTTTTGACCCCTTGTTATTGAATATTATAGATTGACCACTCAATCATCGAGAGTTTCGGAGCAGGCGGAAAAACATGCATCACAAGTCGGGTCTATCCACAATTTCTTAACTATGAGGATGCTCATCTTTTTGCATTTAACAACGGCACTCAAAGCGTCAAGATTTCTCAAATGAGTGCTTGGAGTATGAAAAATGCAGAATTTACCAGCGATCAAACCGTAAAAAGTGCAACTTAAAAATGCTAAGGGCTTGGATGTTTAAAATAGATACGAGTATTTCTTGTTTAAAGGTAAAGTAGAACAAAAATTGGAGTCCTTCTCTTTTGTAAAGGACATTCTTTGTTGCTTTATTATTCCTTGTACAAAATTCTGGAGTTTGTGGCCATTTTTTAGGCATTTGTAAATTGTAAAAGTTTGCGCAAAAGCACATGAGGCGATTGTAGAATTGTACCAAATTATTGTTTCATTAATATACTATCAATATTTGAGTAATTTTTTGGTTTAATTTTTTTTTTTTTGAACGGCAAATTTGAATAACTGACGGAACACTGGAGTGTCATCGTGCCACCAGCGGAACCACCCGATCATATCCATCTCCACTAGGCATAATGGCTATACACCAATTCAGGAGGAAACCCGATAAATATGGAAAACCCCCCTTTGTGGGAATCAAATCCAGGACCATTTGGTCTCAAAACCTTATCCCACCCCAAGATGCCACTAGTCTATAAAGCCATGGACAATTTTTTTTTTTTAATACTGTTTTTGAATGTTATTTGGCCATATTACTATTTTATCAAAGTTAACCATGAAGGTATCATATAGTAGTTTCCTTTTAAGTAACACTCAATAGATCCCTCAGCCTAACATTTGGGTCCACTATGATATTGAAGGATAAATTGACCTCGAATCGTTTGTGTTACAACCAATTATTTTTATAATTGGGCCTAAAATCAAACCACGCGCCTTATCTGTCCATTGGTTGGTTGTAGTGAATTTAAAAGCCCGATAATCAGTGGCGAAGCTTGAGATTTCCGACTAAGTGGTCGAAATCGTATATACCCAAAAATTTACATAAACCCGGAGGGTCAAAAACGTATATACCTAGAAATTTCTATACGAAAACAACATACCCTCCACTATTGAGAGAAAAGTTCGGGGGTCCGCCGCCCCCATTATGTTGCGCCATTGCCGTTAATGGCAAAATTAACTTTTTGGATTCAAAAAAGATGGGAGCAATAGAAAAAAATATTTATGAATTAAGGAATCATTTAATGTAAATATTCTCTATCAAAATTTCTCATATATTATATAACACTCTAATTTGCAACATTTTGTTGCATTAGAGGTTGTACATCAAGCTTGGTTGATGTCTCAGGCAGTAAAGATTGTACACATTGCTTAAAGTCATGTACTACTTGACCTTAACTTTTCCCAAACAATAAAAAAGGATCTGAGAAAGTAGATAGAGAGCAGCAAAGAAAAAGGATCCGATGGGTTCCGGCCGTTGGTGATGGCGGAGCCATAGTGCCTTTAGATGGAGCTACAACAGTGATGGTCTAGGTGGTGTCGGGTTGGAGAAACAAACAACAGTGGTGGTGCTAGGGTTTGATATAGGATGATGGTGGTAAGAGGCGGTGGTTCAGTTGATAACTGTGACGACTTCTTCCTTTTCTTAAAACCCACTTATGTCTTGTCTCTCATGTCCTTATCATTCCTCTAGGGTTCTCCCCTTTATCCGACGAAGGAGCCGACAACGCGGCCATGATGAAGACGATGGTGTTTCTTTTGTTGAGAAGTGGCGGTGGAGACAAAGATTAGGGTTCCGCGATGTCTTCTGGTATAGGTCATGCCAAACTCAGGTAAGGTTCGACTCTATTAGTATTCCGTAAAAACGAGCCACTTTGTCGTCTTTACCAAAGAAATTATATATTCTTATGTTAACCTTAAAAAATAACTGAAATTGAATTAATAGTGACCGTTTGATCAAGCTGAGCCCAATTCTTCTAGAAGGAGCAGTTTTTCAGCGGTTATAACTTGTATGTTGTAACCTCCTGTTTTTGAGGATGAACCTGGGTAACCAGAATCATGTATTTTAATAGGCCACTCCGATGTGATTCAAATATTTCTTTTGATATTTGATTTGCCATATGAAGTTGTATCAACACTCTTTTAACCCACTCGATGGCGCGTGATGTTCACTCAACTCTATCAACGACGCCCGCCACCGGCGCTGACGTGGCGGTGGTGAATAGAGAATTGGAGACGGACCCACCCGAAGGTTCTGTGGAAGAGGTGCACTGAATGTCTGTACCAGCATAAAAAACTAGGCTTGTATTTGGATGTGAGCCGGGTCAGGTTTACATATGGGTTTGTGAGGGAGATGGAGCCTAGGTTTGCTAAGGCGATGAAGGAGCTTGAAAAGGGGATGATTTTAAACTCGGATGAAGGGAGAATGTTGGTGCATTATTCGCTTAGGAACCCTAAGTTGGTGCCTAATTCATTTTTGAGATTGCAGATTGAGAATACAATTGAAGTTGTTTGTGGGTTTTCTGAAGAGATCTTATGGGGTAAGGTTAGTTTGTTTTTTTTGTTTCCTTTGTTTTCAAATATCTCTTTTTATTTAGATTTTCGCTCTCCCTTTGCATTTTCAGAAGACACCCTGACGTCTTACAAGTGCCAAAGGCATCTGATCTCCGATGATTACCACTCTATTGACATTGACTCTTGGTAATTCAAAAGTGACTATGGATGTACTCTTAACTAAAATTAGCATCACACCGGCGAGGAGGATTAAAAGAATATCAACTTCCTTTTGTTTGTTTATTTTGAATAAGTTATGATGCTGCCTTTTAGACATGTTGGAATTTGGATGTTAAATGTCAAACCCATGTATGTTTTTCCTTTTGATTTTTGACTACTTAATATGTTTTAGTTTGATGCCCAAGTACCTATCTAATTCACTTAATAATGAATGGGTTGATATTTTTTTTTCTAACAACGGCTCGATGCCCTTGAGATGGAAACAGGGTACCCGACACGACCCCAATGTAAGTCAAGATCCTTATCTTATTTTGTTAATATGTTATTTATAGCTCATCTTCTGTACTTATATTTGATCTTCAATACTTGCTTTGAAATTTGGCTTTGACTTCTTTGTTCTGTATCACTTCATTTCTTTTATAATTTTACTTTAGGTGACAGGTCTATGGATATGGGCAATTATGTGAAAATTTAGTATGAAAATTTAAACCAATTTATAGATCTTGATTAGTCAATTGTTTTTAAAATAGTATCAGTTAAACTTATTTGTAATCCAATGGTTCGTATCAATCGGTAATGAAGATTAGGTAAAAAAAATGGAAAACACCAAAGCGGTACCAATGTGGTAAGTACCGAAAAACCGGTACCAAACGGATATATTCGGTATCCACTTTTCCTCAATTTTGGCGTCCGCATTTTCGGTACCGATCTCATCCCTAGATGACATGTTAAAGATCTTGATCGTGCTGCCTCCGGTTATGTTTTAGGCTACTCCATTGATAATAATCATTTCTTTAAGATGTTACTTGGCTGGTATTGTAATTGCGAGATGTCTCACAATTCTAATGACCTTATAATTCAACATGATGGCAGCGCAGATTGGAAGGTTACCATTTAAAGAACATCAAATATGATAGCTGGAGTTCAAATTTCATCCTGCTTGTATAGAGATGACACCAGAGGAGGCTAAACAGATATAGCTAATGCAATTGTCTTGGCAGACTGATTCTTGCAAAACTACAATCTTTAAACTGTGAGTATTTTGTTTCTCCCAATCACACACTTCATCCATACGCTGCTTCTAAAATAGATAATTTTTTGTTTCATTATATCTTTATTATCTATATGTTTGTTTAAAATAGATAAATTACTAATTTAGTAAATTAGAGTGATAATAATTATATTTGATCTCGTGTGGGACTAATTGATATGTAGGTAACTCGAAAGGCCCTCATTTTTTTTTGAACGACCAACAAAATCAATCCCTAGCACTCTCGGGCCACCCACTGCACCAAAAGGAGTACCCCGAGGGTAACCCGAGTCCACCACCAATTCCAGGGAAAGGCCCTCATGTTGGCTGAAATATTTGATTATGTCCACTTTTCAAGTCCTTACAAAATCAAGTCGAGGCGTGTGTGAGTGTGTGTATATATTTCTGTTTCATTATGTTAGTTAGAGAAAATATACTTTTCTAATTATGAATTAACAAACAAATTTCAATGTAGGCTGATTTAGGTTGTGGTTTATCTGTAGTGGAGTAGTGGGTCAAGTAGGAAAGGTAAGTTCAAAGAGAACATGTCAAATGGTTGAAATTCATCTCAAATGTATTTTTAATGTTTATCGTCTCCCACATTGTATTAATTAAAAAATAGAATATTACGGTACAACAAAGCTATTGTAGGCGTTCTAACAAGTATTGATACATAGCTTGGAGGTTAGGTGAGTTTATTTATTTACTTTTACGATTATTGTTATTATTATATGTTTTGATTTACTAAATGGTCTGAAAATGTTCTAAAATGCAGTATGCAGTATGGTGATGGAACCCATATCAGTTGGTTTGAACGTTGGTCTTGACATTGTTAGGGGAAGCTCCAGTTTTCTTTGTTGATGATTTACGTACATGCCAATATTTTAAATAGATATCATCTGAAACAAAAGGAATCTGAAACAACCATTATTGTTGGGAATAAGATAGTATGATGTTAGAAGTCTAATTTATTTTTGTACTTGTGTCATTACAACACTAAAATATACTGTGTACCCGGCCGCAACGCGGCGGGTACTTTTCTAGTTCACAACTAATTTGTTTTTGTAGATTTTGTAACAATTTATCCTTCAATGTTCAAAAAATCACAATCACACCTACTTTCAACTTTGATCATGTTTAAACGTCTAATTTTAGTTTTAAGGTTGTAGAAGAGTGTAAAGCCAAATTTTACTCATGTTTAGCTTCCCTCGTTGATCAGAAATCGATCACTCTTGCGTCTTCAATTTGCTCGTTACATCATTCCACAGGATCGTAAATCGTTTCTGAGTTACTGTCGCAGTCGTCCCTGTGCGGTCACATGACTCTTCATTCTTCTACGTTAAAAACTTCAAAACAAGACATAAGTCTTTAATGATTTAAAGTGAATTATAAATTAGATGAAAAGTTGGACTTAACTAATAAACTGTAGATTTTTTAATTAGGTAAGACGTTTATGTAGCTTTCCATGCCAATGGTGTCAATCATAAGAAAAGCATTGGGTGTCGTTCAAAAATTTTGTATTACAAGTTCTATATAAACCGTGAAACTGATTGGTGTCAGGTGAGCCCATATCACCCTATGTGTCTTCGCTACCAAGATGTTTGTGTTTTGCTGACTCTTACATTATCACAAATAACTGCTTTTGAATAAAATTTAAACCAAAACGTAGACAAAGTAAGCATATTAGAACGGTATATTCCAAATTTTATAAAATATCATATTTTAAAAATCAAAATACTATGTGTAGTGATTTAACTAAAAATGCAAAAGTTCTTCCTACGTAGGCAATGAGGCTTTTAACTAAACTACATCACAACTATACAGTGGTTAACTAAAAATACGGGTGATGTGACACCAAATGATTGATTTAAAAACAATTGTTTAACTCTCTCTCTCTCTCTCTCTCTCTCTCTCTTACACTTATCCCTTCACCCCGTTAGTTTCATGGCGGAAATCTTCTTAGCCCCCTCCTTGGCGTCGCCATAATGGTGTTTAACACCGATTCCTCTGATGTGGTGGTGAACGTTACCCATTACACATAGTCTAGTAGAAAGAAAAGTAATGGTGTTTAACACTGATTCCTCTGATGTGGTGATGAGCGTTACTCCAATACACACAGTCTAAGAGAAAAGAAAATTAAATAGGAGTTACGGTAGAAATTGGGTCCTAATAATCCCACACCCTAAAATCTTAATTTCACGCCTTGTATACGGGCCGTTTATACGGTTCGTATATAATAATTTAACATGACAAATATTTGGCCATATAATGTTATATGGCTCGTATAATGTTATACGAATCGTATACATAGAGAAAATATTAGGCCATATAACATTTTATACAGGACGTATAACATTATATGAGGTTTGGGTCGTACAACATTATATGGGTCTCAAAAAACATTTTTTAATATTTCTTTTGTGTAACAATCAGTTATACGGTCCGCATAACTCTACACGGGCCGTATATAAGCAGTGGCGGATCTAGGATTCCGACCAAGGGGTAACGTGGTATAAATAAGCCGTAACGAAATCAAAAAAACGTCAAATTTTTCCAAAATTTACACTAATTTTTCAATTTTTTTCCGACCAAGGGGTAGCGGGGGTTACCCTTACCAAAGAGGTAGGTCCGCCCCTGTATATAAGGGTGTGAAAATAAGATATTTTAGGTGTGTGGAAATAGTGATAACGTAGAAAGTAACATGTCGAGCAAAGCTTGTCGTAAATTTCATATTATTGGAAACCTCAATTTTATAACTTTTTCCTTATGATTATTTAAAATAGGAGTTATGGATAAGATTATAGACATGATGAGGTGTAACGAAATGAATGTTTGAGAATCTATGTTATTTAAAGAAATTTGTCCCATCACTCACACTAAAATTGGAAAAAAAAATTACTCAACTGAAGAGGTATGGTCTTAATTTTTTGCTCATATGGCAAGGATCACACCACTTTTTCATCTTATGTGGCGCTGACATCAACGAGACCATCCGTAAGCTTCCAGAAGCTTCTTGAAAATATCAAGGTGGCACCAAAGATGCTCCATCCGACATAAAGGACAACACGTGTCACCAGTCATCAGGCGCCAGGTAGGCCTGCAACGGATCAAGGAGCAGTCCGACAACACCAGTACGACGTCTCCAAAATAGGCAAATGTAAGCGTGCCACGTGTACCACTACACTGACCACAGCAGAGGAGACCAAAGGGATATTCCCCTTGGTCGGACAGCTGGCGCGCAACCACAACTGGCACGGTTGCTCCTCCCTCTTTCACCCTCCGTCTATAAATAGGACCCTTCATCATCCAGGTTGAATCACCTCGCTCTCTATACTCTCACATTCAACACACACTGCTTATTATTCCTCGGAACAGTACTTATTCTCACGCCGGAGCCTGGTTAAGAGGGAAACCTCCATATTCCCCTCTTAACGAGACTAACGGTGTTGCTGTTTTGCAGGATCCGAAGTCATTTACACGAGTAAGAAAGGAGATTGAACCCACAGAAGAAATAACCCCAAAGATTAACCCTGGTGTTAACCTGTGTTTCATCATTGGCGCCATCCGTGGGATGAAAGATTGCCTCATCAAGTTGCCAACATTAACTGCACCAGTCAAAGGAGAGCCTCTGGTGCTGTACTTATCAGCCTCCGACAAAGCAGTAGGAGCAGTGTTACTTGTTGATCGACAAGGTGTCCAAACACCAGTCTACTATGTGTCACGAACCTTGACCGATCCAGAAACCAGGTATGCCATAATGGAGAAACTGGTACTCGCGTTGATCCACGTATCAAGACGGCTGCGCAGGTATTTTGCCAACCACGCCATTCACGTGCTAACAAACTACAATATTGGCAACATCCTCGCAAGGCCAGAGATTTCAGGAAGGCTAGCAAAGTGGGCGATAGAGCTCGGGGGCCATAATGTGGTTTTCAGGCCAAGACCGGCAATCAAGGGCCAAGTACTTGCAGACTTCATGACAGAGGTACCGGATGACAAGGATCGGGAATGTAAAGCGATGGAAAAACCAGTGAGGAAAGCTTAAACCAGCGAGAATAAACCAGCGAGGAATAAACCACCATTTTGATTGCCAACCTTAAACCAGCGAGAATAAACCACCATTTTGATTGCCATGTTAGTGGCCGGACAAATCAACGGGCAATATGAAGCCAATGGAGATACAATGGCGCTCTACCTGAGTCAAGCAAAGACGTTGCTACAAACCTTCTACTCCTACAAGGTGCACCACATTAATAGAAGCGAGAATAAACCAGCAGACGCACTGAGTAAACTCGCCTCTACAAGTTTCCAACACCTGGCGAAAGATGTGCGCATAGAAGTTTTAAGCAACCCGTCAGTACCACTGAGAGAAGTAAGCGTTGTTCAACTAGGAACAACGTCTTGGATGACTCCGATAATTGCGTACCTTCAATCTGGAATACTCCCGGAGAACAAAGCGGAAGCGAGGAAAATCCAGTACAAGGCAGAACATTATCAGATGACTGATCAAATTTTATACCGAAAATCATACCTCGGGCCACTGTTAAGATGCGTCGACCCCGAAGACGCAAACTATTTGATCAGAGAAGTGCACGAAGGAATTTGTGGTATACATGCCGGACCAAGAATGGTGGTGGCAAAAGTCATGAATGATGGGTATTATTGGCCCGGTATGCATTTGGATGCGGTAAAAGAATTAAGGAAGTGCAGTGGGTGCCAAAGACACGCCCCAAAACGATGCGCCCCAAGAATGAATTGGTGCCAGTCACAACGGCGTGGCCTTTTCAACAGTGGGGGATAGATATGGTCGGACCTTTCCCCGAAGCCCCAGGCGCTGTCAAATTCATAATAGTCGCAGTCGACTATTTTACCAAATGGGTTGAGGCAAAGGCACTTGCATCAACCACAGCCACTGTCGTCAAAAGATTCATATGGGAACAAATCATATGTTGTTTCGGATTACCACTCAAGATCATCACGGACAACGGAACGAACTTCGCAGAAGACAATCTTCAGCAGTGGTTTAAAGAATTACACATTGAGCACACCTTCTCCTCGGTTGCGCACCCGCAGGGGAATGGCCAAGTTGAAGCCGTCAACAAGAGTATTGTCGACGGAATCAAGGCAAGGTTGGGAGAAAAAAGAAGAGGTTAGGTAGACGAACTGCCCAGCATCTTGTGGGCCCACAGGACGATGCCCAAGACAAGCAACGGAGAAACACCGTTTAGCTTAGTTTACGGGTCTGAGGCCGTAATACCAGCGGAGATAGGATTGCCGTCACCACGAATGCTCTCAATGAACCTGATCAACAACGAAAAAGAGAGGAGGATCGACCTTGACCTCCTAGAAGAAAGGAGAGAAATGGCGGCAATAAATGAAGCAAAGTACAAGACGAAGCTGGAAAAGTATTACAACTCCAAAGTCCGAGTCTGCACCTTCAACCCGGGAGAATACATCCTCAGAGACAACGAGGCCTCAAATGCTGAAAAACCCGGAAAATTGGCTCCCAATTGGGAAGGTCCATACGTCATTGACACAGTACTCGGAAAAGGAGCCTATAAGCTGCGCACCATTGACAACAAGGAAGTTCCATGTACTTGGAACGCTCAACAGCTGAGAAAGTGTTACCTGTAAAAAGATTATGTAATTGCAACGGCTGAATCGCCAACACATTTATAGTAATACAAGAAGTGTTTGGCTATCTTTCTATCATGCAAATTTCCTGTCACAACTACATATATTACTTTGGGCATACACGAAAACATCAATGGCTCGACCATTAGGAAACGTTGTAGACCTCCATGGCCTGTCACAAACAAGTGCACAGCCGGGTCAAATACACAACTAAAGCCTAACAAACGCCAAATAAATACTTCGTGCCCACATAAACACGAAAGCATCGAACACAAGACAAACAAACATTGTAAGCACCCCCAAGGTTGAGCACAGCTGGGTCCACACAATAACCTGTAATTCGACCACTTCGTATTCACGAACCAACCTGCGCACATAAACGACAGAATAGAACGTTGTAATAAACACAACACCACCTGTCAGCGCCATCATTCATTCGTGATACCTGAATCAAAGTAATTATACATGCACATATTATGACGACTAACAAAATTCGCAATACAACGAAGGAAAATATTAACATAACAAACGTCAAACATACCCAATTGTTCAGAAGCATGACAGACACGCAAAAATTAAAATTGTTCACAAACTTGTCAAATGATTACAAGGCCACATAAGGCCATATGCGGCACGCAGGCCGAAATCCTCTATTGGGGATGACTAGTCCCAGCACCTTCATCACCAAGCGCCTTCTTTAACAAGGCAACACCATCTGGCTTCTGGGATAGCTTTCGAGCAGCCTTTACAGCGGCAAACTCCAAAGATGAGAACTCCTTACGCTTGGCAGTATATTTACCATCACAATCCTCTTTGTAAAGTTCGAAGTGGTAGTCTTTTTCACCGCTCGCGGCCGCAGCCTTCCCCTCAGCATAACCATACTTCCGACCACTATTGTACCCCACTTGGCCTAATGCGAACATGTAAGTAGCAAGCTCGCGCGAATTCACAATACGGTCCGCAAGCTGCAAAATACAACAAGGTAAGAAGAAAGTACAGTAAACCGAAAGACAAAATAAGAACAGGAAGCAACCAAAGGCACCGCGCACGAGAGAAGCCACTTGCAATCAGCAGAAACCTCTTCAAGCAGAAGTTCAGAAGCCTTGCACTCAGCAGCTTTCTCCTCAAGGAGACGTTCAGCAGCTTTACATTCAGATACCTTCTGCCTAGCAAGGGTCTCCAATTTCGCAATACGATCAACATACTCTTTTTCTTTCTTCTCAAACGCAACGCGCGCCTGTTGAGCTTCCTCAGCAATCTCTGTTTTTTCACCAGACAAACGCAAAATAGCGTCACGTTGAGTTTTCAACTCGACATTAGTACGCTCACATGCAGCTTCCCAATTTTTCTACTTGTCAACATTGACTTGCTTCTCTTGGGCAAGTTTCTCTTCTGCATCAGCTAACCTCCACACCAACCCTTTCTTCTCAGCATTAAATTTTTCTCTCTCTTCAGCAAATGTCTTCTTCTCATCTTCAAATTCAGCTGTCTCCTCCCCCATCAATCTCCATTCACGCACAATCTCTTGAGAAGTGGCGAAGTAGTTGACCCCAGCGCGCACATGATCATCTAACAACTCAAACCGACCACGTTTCTTTTGAAACATCCTCTCGGCTGGGGGAGAGATAACGAGAAGAACTCATGACAGTTACCCACATCATTCATCCTGGAACCCTGAGTTAGATTCCAGCGAGGGGCATGAGGAAGATCATCACAAGCAGGATTCTGTGTATCAAAAGAATCAGCATGCACTTTCTCAAACTGAGGGCTGCGGACACCACCTGAAGTAGCCCCGCCATCGCCACCCAGAGGGCGCTTAGTATAAATGGTTTGACGTGGAGCTGTCTGACTGGACTCCACTGTAACATCAACGCCCTTACCTTTACCATCGCTACCAGCAGTATCACCACCACCTTCGCCCACTTGCTCGGTAATCACCTCATCTTCCTTTTTCTTCCCAAGATCCTCACGAGGAGGAGACAAGTCAATATTTCTTGACGGCGGAGAGGTAGGAGGGGTAATTTTTGAAACATCAACCACGCGCGGTGGTTTCCCTGACTTGACACCTGAGACAAGAGAAAAACAAAGTCAGAAACAAGCAAAAAGTCCGGACGACGAAACCCACAATCATAAACGCCTCACCTGTAGGAGCAGAGGCAACAAACAATTCCTCCAAGAGATTCCCACGACCTTCACTAAATATACCCATATCAATTTCAGATTCGGATGGTGCAGGAGGGGTTTCCTTCTGGAGCTTAATCTTTTTAGAAGCAAGTAGAGCAGCAGCTTGCTCATCAAGCTTCCGTTTTTTGTCATCAAAAGCCTTCTTATGCATCAGTTCCGTCAAGGTAGCGCGGTCGTCCGGATCGGACTCATGAGGCTTCTCTCCGGTCCCTAAACCAGACAATGTATCAGAAACAACCACGTAATCTAGGACAGGAAGAGTAGAGGGTCGCTTACGAGAAGTACCAGCAGATTTCCCCTCAACCCTCTGCTCCTTCCTCTCAGGCTTGTCAGCTTTCGTTTTCCTTCTCGTCTCCAGTTGATCAGCAGGCCCAACTGGCTCATTATCCTCATCACCAACAATCTCTTGAACTAGCTCATTAACAACACCCTGCGCAGGACCTGCACGCGTGGAACGAGAAGTTAGATCTCCGAAGGATCTACCAGAACTTCCACTCGAGAGAACAACAACTTCCTCTCGGGTGGGACCAATAGGATCGTCTTCGCCAGTGTCACCTAACACAACATTGGCATAGGCAACAAAACTCTCGTTGGTCGGATGCAAGAAACGACCGCGAATCTGATCCAACCAGGGTCGTTTCTCAGCCTTTTGCATCGCCTCAACCATGGCACCACCGGCTTTAGGATACAGAATATTCAACAAGGTGTAACCCACTGGAAAAACACGAAGATAAAGAGTAATGAACAACACAAGACAAAAATATATATGCAAAAGAGAGGCAAAAGGTTATGGAAAAACGCATACATTTGCCATCATAACCATAAACTGGGACCCCCAACGGATGCTTAGGAATCCACTTCATACTCATACCGGCACCCACCAACGCCATCTCCTCAAGTTGAAGAATCGGAGTGGCTTTACGAGTCAGCTTTTTATACCAGTCTTGTTCAGAAAAATCCACAACCACATCCACCTTAGGGATACCTTCATCCACCGACCGATAATGCATATCCATAGGGATGACACCCCGACGGATATAGAAAAACTTTTTCTTCCAGTCATGAAGACTCTTCAACGGAGCAGAGCAAACGGCAGCAACACCGGTCCGGGCATTAAAAGAATAAAAACCGCTAGTGTATGTAACAGTGTAAAAGACGTTGAACATCTCAAACGTCGTGTCCAAGCGGTTAGCCATACAAACAAACTCAAAATGGGTAATACGGGGAAGCCCGATAACATTAATTTGAGAAAGATGGAGCCCGTAGTTTCTCAAGACGTCGGCGGTAAACTTAGTGATTGGAAGCCGGTAATTGCCCTCTCGAAAGAACGCAGCATACAAGGTCATATAACCAGGGGGTGCATCCATGGCAGTCGAACCGGCGGTTAGATACTGGGCCCCCCATTCCGGCAAGAAACCCATCTCCCTCACAAGATTGTGGAACTCCTCTTCCTTCCACCCTATGACCGCCTGGTCAGGACCCGGAGGAGCCTTCCTTTTATTCCTCTTCTTCTTTGATGACGGATTCATACCAGACATATTTGTGAAAAGATGCACAATAATGTAGAAGAACTCAAGGAAAGAGGAATCAAGATAAAGGAAGAAGAGAGAAAACCGGAATTCAAAATTTGAAAAGTAAAGAAAATAGAAGAAACCGCCCTGATATTTATACCCATCGCATTAAATGCGATGGGTAGTGGGCCGTCAGAATCCAGAAAAGCACTCAATAGGGAAGAGACACGTCAGAAGAGAGAGAAGACGCCACCTCTTTTTTCGGGAGCAGGTGAACAGACGCCTGACATCTCGCCGAAAAGCAACTGACAGCGACTGAAAAGGCGCCTGTTCACCTTCGATAAGACAGGGGACACGTGACAGTCACATCAGTCACTCCTTCCCAAGACAAACAAAACTTCTTCCTGAAGACAACAGCAAGTGCCATCGCGCCATGCGTCATGCGTCCATTTGACTCAACTTTTACAAGGCCAAAACCCATGCGCCATGCGTCCATTTGGCTCAACTTTTTAAGTTGCCAAAACCCATGCGCCATGCGTCCATTTGGCTCAACTTTTTCAGTTGCCAAAACCCATGCGCCATGCGTCCATTTGGCTCAACTTTTACAAGGCCAAAACCCATGCGCCATGCGTCCATTTGGCTCAACTTTTTAAGTTGCCAAAACCCATGCGCCATGCGTCCATTTGGCTCAACTTTTTCAGTTGCCAAAATCCATGCGCCATGCGTCCATTTGGCTCAACTTTTACAAGGCCAAAACCCATGCGCCATGCGTCCATTTGGCTCAACTTTTTAAGTTGCCAAAACACATGCGCCATGTGTCCATTTGGCTCAACTTTTTAAGTTGCAAAAACCCATGCGCCATGCGTCCATTTGGCTCAACTCTTTAAGTTGCCAAAACCCATGCGCCATGAGTCCACCTGGCTCAACTTGTAAAGACACCAAAAAACGTGCGCCATGCGCCCATCATAGCGCAATTTTTCTAGGTCTCCCATAACAAACACACACCATAAAAACCACTTCCCTCATAAGTCCAGAATCCCTCCTAGACGATCAACTCAACTAGAAGGCACACTGGACTGGGGGGACTTGAAGAGGTATGGTCCCAATTCCTTGCCCACATGGCAAGGACCACACCACTTTTCCATCTTATGTGGCGCTGACATCAACGAGACCATCCGGAAGCTTCCAGAAGCTTCTGGAAAATATCAAGGTGGCACCAAAGATGCTCCATCCGACATAAAGGACAACACGTGTCACTAGTCATCAGGCGCCAGGTAGGCCTGCAACGGATCAAGGAGCAGTCCGACAACACCAGTACGACGTCTCCAAAATAGGCAAATGTAAGCGCGCCACGTGTACCACTACACTAACCACAGCAGGGGAGACCAAAGGGATATTCCCCTTAGTCGGATAGCTGGCGCGCAACCACAGCTGGCACGGCTGCTCCTCCCTCTTTCACCCTCCGGCTATAAATAGGACCCTTCATCATCCAGGTTGAATCACCTCGCTCTCTATACTCTCACACTCAACACACACTGCTTATTCTTCCTCGGAACAGTACTTATTCTCACGCCGGAGCCTGGTTAAGAGGGAAATCCCCATATTCCCCTCTTAACGAGACTAACGGTGTTGCTGTTTTGCAGGACCCGAAGTCATTTACACGAGTAAGAAAGGATATTGAACCCACAGAAGAAATAACCCCACAGATTAACCCTGGTGTTAACCTGTGTTTCATCATCAACTAATTGTCCTCCCATTCATTTATTAGACTATGAGATATGGGGCGAGGGTTGGGCCGTGGTTTGGGTACAAATGCCCAAGTCACCACCTCGGGTAGGTTTGGGTTTCGGCGTCGCCCTTTGGGCGGGAGTTTCAGCCCGGGCGTTGGGCATGCCTAGCGGTCCTTTGTGGCCGGCTCTCATTGGCTGAGTTGGCTAGGCCATAGCGGCTAGGTTTAAATTTTAAAAAATAACCGTTTGGCGCTAGGTCCTCCGTGGCCGGCTCTCATTGGCTTGGTTGGCTAGGCCATAGCGGCTAGGTTAAAATTTTTAAAAATAACCGTTTGGCTTGGGTTTCGGCGTCGCCCCTTGGGCGGGGGTTTCAGCCCGGGCTTTGGGCATGCCTAGCGGTCCTCCGTGGCCGGCTTTCATTGGCTGGGTTGGCTAGGCCATAGCGGCTAGGTTTAAATTTTAAAAAATAACCGTTTAGCCAAGCCAAACGGTTCACCCAAGTCACTATAAAACCCCCCAACCCCACCTCCTGTCCACATCGCTACCCTAACCCTTCACTCCACCTACCCGAACCCGCTACCCACACTTGATACCGGCACAACGCGATGAAGGGTCGCCAACCTGGTGAGACCCGTTACTGGCCGGAAGCTTTCGCTAGCTATCGGCACAACGTGGGGAACGACCGACACAATTTAAACGCGTGACAACACAAGTGGCGCGAGCTACGACCGAAGCTCGACCGTTTTAAAGCCTACTACGATAGCGTCCCGGGTGGTGATATAAGTCACGAAAACCGGGTGGCGGTGGCCAACATCGAGTTCCGGGGCAAGGAGCGGAAGCCGTTTGACAAGCTCGCCCTGTTCGAAATCTACCTAACGCTTTAGACTTTTTTTGTCTTAACCGACCCAACACGTCACTCACCAGCGGGAGGCTCGAAGTCCACGTGTCAACCCATGCCCCAAACATGAATCCTGTAATTTTTACAGTGATTAAGTGGTGAAACAAGAGTTAGGGTCTACGTTCAATCTTTGCAAGAAGTGAAACAGTTAAAAGAAGAGTTGCAGGATGATGTCGGTCGAAAACACCGATGCCTTTCGCGCAACGCGCGTCATTGAAAAACACTAGTTTCCAAAAGTACAAAAACTCTTTTTTTTAAGGTGTAATTCACAACAGACGGTTAATATACACCCGCAAGTCGCAGGCCCGCCTCATGTCTGTCCCAAGGACTATTTGTCTTAACGGGGCCCACGCCTCGGTAGAAATGGGACATAGCTTTCCCCGAGAAAATTTCCGACCCCTTGCCACTTGACAGGAGTTGCACCCTCCACACGAATCGACCGCTTGTTGTGACAGAGCGACCTGCTGGAGTAAATGCACCGTAATAGAAAACTCGGGTTCCCGCAGGCTTGAACCGGAGTCCTTGCCATCCTTGGGTTGGGAATAACTCCAATGCCTCACCTTTTGATGGAGGTGGGGATCGAACATGAGACCACTCACATGGCCCAAGTCCTTTCCACCACTCCACCAAATGATCATTGGCAAGTACAAAAACTCTTGATCCAATCCAACCAAAACTCGACTATTTTAAAATTTTCTTATAGATAAATTGATGTTTTTTTTCGCCAACAATAGATTTGATGAAATATTGTTCGTCCATATAAATTCACGTGACAATTTCTAAAATAAGTAAAATCATAATTCATAAACACTGAAGCTATATCTAAGACTATAATCAGAGAGCATTAGAGGAGGTATTAAGCGTCATGTAGTAGCTACATTAGTAAGCGTCAAATAATTAGGAGTGACACTCTCGCTAACCATGTGTTATATTTAATGAGTGTGGGTGTTAGTGATTTTTTTGTAATTTTTTTTTAATACAAGTATAGATCTTTAAAAATATTACTGATATAAGAGTGTGGGTGTTACAGATATGGCATTTTTATATTGGGGGATATAAGAGTCAGGTAATTGAATTGGAGCAGCCTGTTCTCCAAATTAAATTTAATCTTAGTGATATCGATTTAGGATTTGGAGTTGGAAAAAGATTTTTGTATCAAGACAGCTCGAAGACATATTTGTATGTTATCATCTCCTCTCCCCAATGGAATAAGTTTATATCCGGGAAAGTTAACATTCTCGGGTGGTGGGCGTTATTATATAGGCTAGTGACGACCCAATTGAAGTATCCTTTAAATTCCATTTTGCATCAATATTCTAAGCGGTTAGGTAAACGTACCTCATCCTCTTAAATTTTCTCCGTATCCCTTGAAATCATCTCGTTAAAAATAATGGACGCTCGGTAATCATAGCAAGACATAGATGCCATTTTTATGTAAAAAAAAAAATACTATACTAAATATTTCTAGGTCACGAACACTTTTTTGGAACAAAGTATAATGGCCTTTCTAATGTTAGATTACTTAAAAATAGGTGAATATTAAAATATAATTTAAGTAATTAATAATTGATTATTCAATGATACTACAATAGAACAGTAACACGAACTTTTGGATTATTTTTAAGTAATTAATAATTGATTATTCAATGATACTACAATAGAACACTAACACGAATGAATTGGATTATTTAAAACATAAAGTGTAATGCCACGTCACCAAACTTATTGGTGGCAACCTTATCGAAATCCAACGTGTCAATCCACCTACCTAATATATATTTACTAGGGGTGTGCACGGTTTGGTTCGTTTCGGTTATTAGCATTATCCGTAATCGTAACCGAAGTCATCGGTTAATCGGTTCGGTTAATTCGGTAAATTTGTCGGTTTTCGGTTCGGTTCGGTTAATTTTCAGTTAATAACCAATTCAAACAAGGGGTAAAATTTTTTCTTAGAAATACATGCAATGAAAGTATAAAGACATAAAATAGATTTATAAATACATGAAATGGATGTATCAATAAATGAAATGGAGGTATAAATGCATGAATAGATGTTAAAATATATGAAATGAATGTATAAATAAATGAAATGAAGGCATAAATAAATGAAATAGAGGTATTATTACATGAAATGAAAGTATAAAACATGAAATAGAGGTATAAAAGCTAGAAATATATAAAAAATAAATGGTTCGGTTCGGTTAATTTCGGTTAACCGATGGTAAAAAATCCGTTAACCGACTTTCGGTTAATTCGGTTTCGGTTAATTTCGGTTCGGTTTTTGCCTCGGTTTCGGTTAACGGTTTGGTTATTGCACACCCTAATATTTATAAGTTAACTACTGTTTTCGTCCCTGTGGTTTGTTAAAAATTACTATTTCAATCCATTAGTTTAAAATTTGCGATTTCAATCCCTGTGGTTTCACTTTCGTAACTATTTCAGTCCACCTCGTAACCATTTCAGTCCCTGTACTTACAGAATAAATGGATTGAAATGGTTACGAAAGTGAAACCACAGGGACTGAAATCGCAATTTTTAAACTAATGGACTGAAATAGTGATTTTTGATATGCCAGAGGGACGAAAACAATAATTAACTTTATATTTACCCATTTCCTCATCAAAAACCTAATCGATATACGAAAATCATCAATCATTGAAGGGTTATGGTCTCAAAAACCCGCTCTGACCAATCAGGTCATGCGCAGGACCATACTCCTGTTTTACTAATCTGGCATCTTTCCCAACCTCACGTGGGCAAATCAGACCAAACCTAGGCCGCGCGCGAGGCCCAAACAAAGGCAAGACCAGATTCCACACTTAGCTTCCGGGGTAAAGGTCATCACTTCCTGGACCTTGCGCCGACTACTTGGGTCTTCCCCATGGGTCGCGCGGAAGACAGAAGCGTAGGTCATGTACTAAAGGTACGAGTGGAAGAGCAGTGGACCAATGAGCGTCCAACATGTTGTATTCGATCGTGCTCCACGATTAACAATCGTACAGGGGACATGAGAGTACACAAGGACGCATACTTGACACCAATCAACGTGCGCCGACATCTGCTCCACAATCTCCACCCAGCTGCTGATGCCAGGGAGATAACAACGACAACGGCTAGGACACATGGATCCATTCAACGTGCGCCAACTCCATCCTTACCAAGAAGCACTAATGGTTGCTGCAGAGGGGACACGAAGGATATTCCTTGTTGACGACGCTAGGCCCAAGACCCATCATCCTATCTCCTTCTTCACTACTCCGGCTATAAATAGGTGCCTTCACCTACATGTTTATTCATTTCCTGTTCCTTGCTCTCTTACTATTAATCACACACTTATTTCCTCAAAATGCTTACTTATTCTCACGCCGGAGAGTGGTTAAGAGGAGAACCCCCTTATTCCCCTCCACTTAACGAGGTGTTTAGTGTTTTGCAGGAAGATCACGGCTACAGCTTGGAGAAGACCGAGAAGATTAACCTTATTTGTTGAGGCACATACCACAAACTAATCACCAGATTAGTTTGGTGTTTCTTCATTGGCGCCCACCGATTTTTACAATCACTTTCATCTTCTTTTTTCTAAGCTATTATGTTCTCTCGATCAATGGTGAAATGACTAAATGCCCCTACGGTTCATAGTTTGGTCTTAAAGCATAAAATCACGCATATATTTGATATCCTACTGATATTATATCATAAATTAACTATTTTTCCAGAATGTTTATGATCATAACATCAGTTTACTTGCATGCTTCTTTTATAAGTCGTAAAATGACCAAAACGCCCTTATGAGGCTTAATTCGATTTTAAAACCTTAACAGACATACATGGTGATATCCTACTGATATTATAACATGTTTTAAGTATAATAACATATGGAACTTGTATATAACTCATCCGGTTACCCGTTAATGCTTATACGCATACGGTTCGACTTATGTAACTAGTTTACATAAGTTTACCGAAACGGGTTTAACCTTATCATTTTAACTTCAATTTACAGAATGTAATTAGTTTACATATATTATGCAAGTCTTCATACTTGTTGGGTTTAAACTACATTGTATTCCGGTCATCGCTTAATCTAGCGCATTGTACCGTATTTCATTCTTTAAGCTAGCCGGTCTAAGTCTTTGATTTAAATAGGACCCGTTAGCATTCTAATTGGTTAACATTACCATCATTCCAGACTAGATCCCTCCGGTAAAAGCTACCTACACTTGTCTAGTGAATTATACGACTAAGTTATTTAAATCTTGCATTTGAATCAAGTTATAGCTCAGGTAAATACTTTTAACTTATTTTCCCTATACGGGCTTGGGATACGGTAAATTATTACCGCTTGGTCGGGTATGTGATCACTTAGCCGGATTGTGGCTATCAAATCTGCATAACCCGTTTTAATCTGTTTTGTTTGATAACTTAAACATTGGGGGTTAACGACCATGTCCTGGATATCATCGGCTCATTTTAGTTACTAATGGCCACGACCTAAGCACGGGGTGTAGGCATACACCTGGCAGATGTGAATGCTATAATATTTTTAACCACAAGTTGGGGATAACTCATTTGTGGGTTTATAAGTGGCGAGTCAGTTAATCATGTCTTAGTTTCTATACTGGCCCCATATGTATTGACAAACATGTAAAACTGTATACAAGATTAAAATTCTTAATTGTCCCAAGTTACAAAAGATTTTCATGTGCCTTGTGCACTTAAATCAATTTTGGAAATGTTTTGAAAATATGTCGGTTAATTGTATTTACTAGTGTAAGCTGACGTGTTTTCAAAAGACTAAGTTACAGGTACCATACGAAATAGGCTGGAAGCTGCTTGGTATTGATAAGAGGATCTTGCAAATCCTTAGAATGCCTAAAGTCTATTGAACATCATTTTTGTACATTTTATGATCCACTTGTGGATCTTTTATTACAATCGTCTGTATATTATTTTTGAGCTTTGAACACTTCGGAATGTAGAACAAATCATATTTATAAATACTCGTACATAAAATATGCACGTAAAAAAATAGTTTTTAAGTAAAGGAAGTATAGGGGTAAAACGAAACAAAATATTAGCAAAAAATTTAATAGGTTAAAAGCGTTCTTTAAACTGTATCAAGTAGCACCAATGCGACAACCACATAAACTCTCAATATTGTAAAAATAAGAGAAAAATGCTCGGATAGTCCCTGTGTTTCGCCTATTCTCACCTTTAGTCCCTAACTTTCTAAAATTACTTGAATAGTCCCCAACTTTTCATTTTTTTGTTCTCGTATAGACCCTGGGTCTAACTTCAGCTTGTTTTCTCTGTTAAGAGGGTGTGAAATGACAAAAATACCCTTTCCTTAAAAGGCCAAACCATAGGGACTATCCGGACATCTTCTTCATTTTTATTTATAAAACCCCACCACCACACTTCATCTTCAACCTCCACCCACCATCATCCTCCTCCACCCTCCACCATCACCGCCACAGTCACTCTGCTCAAATCTGAGGTGTCCACACAAAATATCACATGCTAAGATGACATTACAAACAGGGAATCTAATTTCATGATGGGTTTTTTGGCACGTGAAGGGCGACAACATTTTGTCTATTGCCATCTCAATTTAATAAAATTCAAACACTAAATAAACACAAAATATATATTTATAACAATTATTGATAAACGGCAGTGCCATCTCTGTCCAATCCACCACCGGCACCCCTCTGCTCAAATCTGAACAGAGTCGACAGCCGTGCCGCCACCGGTCTCCGCCGCGCAAAACCACCGTCGTTGTCGTCGTCCTCTTTGCCACCGCCTGAAAACAGCCACTGACTCGCCAGAGTATCACGAATCTCAAAAGAAGAAGGAAAAATCTTAGAGAAAAAGGGGAGTGTTGAAGGGTTTACACGTTTACCACCGCTGCTGGTGCGGCTGCTGCCGTCGTAACCCTCCTCCGCCGAAAAAATAAGTCGCCGCCGCCCCGCAGACGGCGGCGCCGCTGTCGCCGTCGTTCCTCTTTCCCCGATGCGCACCCTCTCTCTCTATCTTTCCTCGCTCTCCCTCTCTCTCTCATGCGTTGCTGTCGTGCGCCACCACCAAGCAATGGTGGTGGCCGACCGATGATTTAGAGAGGTAAGTGGGTGTTGTGTGGTGGGTTTAAGGTGGTGGAGAGGTTGGGGGTGTTTTGCCTGTAAAAGGATGACCGGCAGCCGGCCGGAGGCACTCCGGTCGCTGGATCAGAAGAACGAGGGGGAGAGGAGAAAAGGGGGTGTGCGGCTGATGTTGTTCTGGTATGGAAGATGAAAGGGGAACGAGAGATGGAGAGTGACTGTGGCGGTGAGGGTGGAGGGTGGAGGAGGGTGATGGTGGGTGGAGGTTGAAGATGAAGTGTGGTGGTGGGGTTTTATAAATAAAAATGAAGAAGATGCCCGGATAGTCCCTATGGTTTGGCCTTTTTAAGGAAAGGGTATTTTTGTCATTTCACACCCTCTTAACAGAGAAAACAAACTGAAGTTAGACCCAGGGACTATCCGGGAACAAAAAATGAAAAGTTGGGGACTATTCAAGTAATTTTAGAAAGTTAGGGACTAAAGGTGAAAATAAGCGAAACCACAAGGACTATCCGAGCATTTTTCTCTAAAAATAAAATAGATAAAATGGTAAAAATTACACCAACGAAAAGCAGACTAAAATCGTTGAACCACGCACACCCATTATAGTGTGTTAATGCGAAGAAATTAACTAGAAACGTAAAACGTAGAAAATAATAACTTAGTCGATCTAGGACTCGCCCGTTGCGGCAAACTTTTCAAAAGGAAAAAAATGGACGTGTTGCGACGGGTCAGTCAAATATGAAAAAATAGAGCAAAAAACGTTTAACCTCACATCCACGCAACGACATGTTAACTCGCAAAATTTAGAACCAAACGTAAAACGAAAAACTTGTGAAAGATAAAAAGTATGGGGGACCAAAGTTGTAAATAATAAAGTGTTGTGTTAAATTATAAAAGATGGAAAACTTTGAGTTAAAAATAAAAAATTAAAAGGGGTTAAAATACAAAATCTGAAATATTTGGGTTAAAAGTGAAAAATCAAGTTTTTTTTTTAATAACTCCCCAAGCTTGGGGTACAACTCTTAATGCACAAAAAACTTGCTTCTTTATAGTTTAATAATAATTTACGGTATGGCTTTCGATAAAAACCCAAGTTTTGAGTGGTAGCCTAAAATAATCTCTGGGGTTACGCAAAACTTTTTTCAAGGGGTAAAATTTACAAAAATAAATAAATAAATAAATTGCCTCGTAAAAGTTACCCCTACTCATTAGCTATGTCCGTCGCTGTAATTAAGACGAAAATAAAACTAATGAACTAGAAAATAAAATTTAAATTTTGGCAAATTGGATTTAAATAATCCCAAACTTTCTCAATTTGGTCGATAATAATCCCAACTCAGTTATTGACCGATAATAATCCGAACTGGTGCACTTTTGGCCGATAATAGTCTGTCGTTAAAAATAGCTTAACGGAATTAAGCTTTTTTCTGTAACACCCCGAAAATGGGTTTGGTAATTAAACTCCGTTAATACTAAAAGACGGGTAAAGTACCGTTAGTAGTAAAAATAACCCGGTAAATATTTGGATTTAAATAAGAAATCCTAATATTAAACACAAACGAATCAAAGTTTTAAGGAATTAAGTTTATAAGAGCCTGAGTTAACGAGACTTAAAATAAAACGGGTTATAACTCCCGGAACCCACTAAATAACTAGGAATATCAACCTAGTTAGTCTAGTGTTGTAAAAATAATGAGGGAACTTGATGTAGTGACCTTTATAAACCTGGATAAAGTTGAGGGACTAAAATGGTTAAAATGAGAAAATGGGTTTTTATTAATTAAAACTAAAAACACCAAAACACAGGAGCCAAGAAGGGCTCTCTAGCTCAAACCCTAGCAAGCATAAAATCACCAAATTGAAGGTCAATCCAATACCCAAATCGATGCATGAATGCGTAGAAACGATCACCAAGTCAAGGAGATCGTAAGGTATGTCGAATTTTGCAATTTGGTGATGTTTTAAAATTATGATGAACAATCATAATCGAAATTCTGGAATGAATGATGAATCTATGAACATGGTTGTGATGAAATTCATGTTTAGAAACAAACCCTAGTTGAAAACTTGATGAATTAGTATTGAAAACTAGGGATTTGATGATTACCCATATGTGTGCTAAGTGGGTTTTATGACAAGAAGATGAACACTTGAATTAGGGTGTTAAATTGATGAATATTAATGTTATGATACTAGAACTAGGTGTAGTTCATGAACACTAGACATGGAGGTTTGAATTTTGATGTTAACCTTGGTAAAAATAACTAGTTATGAACTAGTTTGTAAATGTGTAAAAGTATGCCCATTAGGTGTTTGATAAATGCCTAAATAAACGCTAAATATTGAAATTTCGAGTGAAACGCACATTCGAATAATATGGCAAACTATGCGAAATATAAAACGATAAGAGTTCTAAATATCATGATGATTTAGACTTAATTGTGTAAACCATGTGATTGAAAGTAGTTAACTTTGATAAGTTAAGTTAACTAATGATGAAGTCGAATAGTCGTTTCGGCATAGAATCCGTAAGATGAAATAGTCATAATAATGATGACTAATCTAACCGTCTTACGAATCATGGTGATAGTTTGACTATTGACAAGCTAGATGGAGGCTTGGGTAAGGAGCGGGTCAAACGGATCGTGTACGCGAAAAAGAGCATAACCGGATGCAAGGTAAGCGACGCTTACATCCTTTTTGTAAAATATGCATTATTTTGTAAACTACAAATGCGATTAGTGTAATATCCGAAATAAGGGTTCCGACGCTATTAACACGAGTCGAAACAAACATAAATGATAAAAACCATGGGTCATGGTGAAAAGAGGCGAAACGGTAATTGAGTCATGTAATGACTAATAATTAATGAGTTTTCGTTAAGATCACTTTAAAATGCAACTAATAACGAGAAAATGAGTAAAAATAGAAATGTAGTCAAGTATCGACTAAAGTAAATTGTAGTTAAAAAGGGGCACCCATAGCGTAAGCCGAATGGGTAAAAATATAAGAAAAGAGTTAAAGAGAAAAAGGGTCTAGTGGCAAAAAAATCCGAAATGCGTCGGATGAGCAAATTGGTAATTAATAACCATGTTTTGCTACTTATGAAAATGCTTGGTCATATAGGCCAAACGGGTCAAATGGTGTGATAACACCATTTGACAATATCGACTAATGTGGTTGTCAAGTCTTGTGTTAACAGGAGCGATTAGCGATTAAACTTATGGTTTAACTATCAAAACTAACTTTTAAGTTGGTTTTGATCATAGGTGAATGCCAAGAGTGCCCGGATGAAGATCAAGCTCGATGAGGAACCGAACACGATAAAGTTAAAAGCTTCTGCACGGCGTTTCGTCATCACTTTTAAACGACGAACTTATTTATATTATATTGAAAACTTTTAAATTGTAAAAGTTTTAGATTACTCGTATTTTCTAAGGATACTTAATCGTAATTACATGTTTATTTTCGTTATTTATACGAAAATCTTTAAAATAATAACAAGGGTGTTACAAGTTGGTAATCAGAGCTCCAGGTTGTTGACAAATGTGTTCGGTTCGAGGCTTGATCGCAAATCCGGTAAGTACGTGTATTTTAATGGTTTAGCATGTTAAAGTGTTGTAAACAACACATAGGGTTATCGTGTAATATACGATACCTCAATTAAATAATAGATATAGTTGACGAAAATACGCGCGTTGACGCGTATAGTAGAAAAAACCTTGTATTATAATACAGGCGATTATTGAAGTTGACATTACTAACTTTCATAAATGTTTTAATCGAAGGACACTCGCGTTTTAAGACGACGAGAGTTGAACGAATTGTGGATATGATGATGGAACGGTCCGAGATATGACAAGAAGAGCATACTCATCAAGGACCTAAATCACGTAACGATTGCGAATAAGTTAATGGCAAGGAGAGCCTGTTAGAGCAAGCACTATCCGGTGCACGTTTTAAATTATTGCATAAATAGTAGTATGCAACAAATACGTAGAGATTGAAAGTTGCATATGTAGATTGAAAACTTGGAAAAACCCGAATAGAAAACCTATCAGGGACATTGTTTCCAAGAAAAACAAATAGAGGCATTACTTACATGGGGTGTAATGTGAAAATTATAAAAAGGTCATGTATACCAGGTGTTGATCGCTTACTCTGGCCAAGCAAGTAGTGAACACGTGGTACCATGAACTTCTTATGATGGACACATTTATGTCCGATGTAGTAAGGGTGGGGTGAATGGGACTAACTTAAATGGTACCCAAATGAATCAAATTAAGTAAGATGTTTGATAGAAAACGTAAACGTAAGTCGGATGACGGAAGCGTATTATGTAAGAATAACGAGCCTGAGAGAAGGGACAAGGATCAAGTAAAAAAAAAGAAAATACAGACCGACCAATAGGAATGCTAAGGCATAGGGATAAAAGTTTGACCGTCACAAGTGATGAAATTCACATGGACAAGTCAAACGAATTGAATAAAGAATAAAGGACTTGATTGAATAAAAGCGATGGATCTCGCTAAGACGACCAAATAAATTAAAATAACGTCTAAAACCATATAAGAATGATTACTTGAAAATGATTACGGTAAAGATACCCGATGAATGGGTAGGATTTGGAAAGAATGCGTAAACCAAGAGACGGGAACGCGAAATAGAAAGTCAAAAGACTCGGAATATGAGTCATGACTAAAAGACAACGAGAATTTGCAAACAGAAATGTTAATAACTACGCTCAACTATTTTAAAGTTGAACGGGTCGAATAAAGAATGGAGTTTGATGTTCACAAGTGGTGAAATTTCACACGAACAAGTCAAACGAGATAAATAAGGTATAAAAAAAACTTGGCAGTGCAAGTAAGCGCAAACTGAATAATGGAAGCGCGAAACATTAATGAACCTACGTGATGGGTCATAAAGGAATATATAACACTAAGATAAAGAGCCCGGGTAATGGGTCGTAAAGAAGTATAGGTAAGAACCGGGTAACGGTAAGTGATGGGGTACGGTACTAAACCCGACCCGAGCGGTCAGACTTCCCGCCACTTGTTGTTTTTATATTAATTATTTATTAATGTTGCTTACTAACCCAACCGCGAGGCCCAACGCGATGTAGTTTACACTACTTTGGGTCGGGGCTTGTAGAGATAACCCCTAACTGGGCCTGGCCCATTGAGGTTAGGGGAGGCCCATATCCCCCTATATAAAGAGGTCATCACCTCATTATGAAGGGGGATATATGGAGCCACACACTTTTGTTACTGGAAAAGAGAGGATTCTTTCCTCTACCGGTCATCTCTACAACCCCACTTTCTTCTCTTCCCCATTGCAGATCTAGGTTCAAGAGGAAGAACAAGACGTGATTCTTCACCCTCATGTAGAGCGCGGTCAAGTCACCCCGGCGGTGAACCCGTGTTTCTTCATTGGCGCCCACCGTTTCAAAATCTAAATCACAGAATCACAACTTATTCTCCTCTACCCAAACTTTCAGATCTATGGTGTTTAGTCACCAGATTCACACAAGATTTGTGGTCTTAAAATCAAACAGATCTACATTTGTTTGGTGAGTACACAGTCACAGCTCCAAAGTGACTCCTATGCCTCCATTAACGAGTTTCAACCTCATTTATACATCAAATCAAGTAAGTTATCTACTCTACTCCATCCGATGCAAACTTTTTCAAAACAAAAAAAAAAAAAAAAAAAAAAACTCAACATTTGGTTTTCCCTCAAGATCTGGGTTTTTCTTTTTCCTCGGTTGAACCTTTTTTCTGTACGAAGATGCAAATCCCCTTACCTGTTTCAATCATCAGTTGAACAACTTTGACATTCTTCTCAAAGATGTTTTGCTGAATAAATTTTTTTTGAGAAGCTTGAGATACATTACGTATCATATGGATGAACATTCAATCCATTTTTATTGAAAAAAAAAGAGGAAATAGGCGTTTGACAGTTGTAAACATTTCCAAACAAAGCATGCACTAAGCTTTTAAAAAAGTAAGTTGCAGAAGGAAAAGTTACAATTACTATTGCATAAGGTATAACCCTTATTGCACATCCATAATTCTCTTTAGGGGACACGACCTGACACCCCACAGAAAACAAGGTACAATGTGTGGTACATCTTCACACTCCCATTTTTGTCATCTTGCAAATTGAATTTCCTTTTATCATACAACATCGACAACTTGGTCCCCATGTTTGTGTTTCCACCACCATCTTTGGTGAGCTACAATCACACCCAACCCAACCCAGCTCCGCCACGAACACCTGCGCTTCAAAACACCGGCATCAACTAAGTCGCGCACAATCACCTGCCACCTCCGGCATCAACTAAGTCGCGCACAGCCACCTGCCACCTCCGGCATCAACTATGTCGCGCACAAACCGCGTGCCTCCTATATGTGATGCAAGTAAGCTTCAAACAAGGTACGATTTTTGCCTTCATCTCTATTATGTCTCAGACAAAGTACAACCTCACCGCGCGAGGACGTGCAAGTTCCGCATGCGCTGGCGCGCCCCGTTACACGAGCAAGTGCTACATGCGCGGGCGCGCCCCCGCGCGAGCATGCAAGTTCCGCATTCGCAAAACACAGCCTAACGGCGCGCGAGTACTCCACCCCGCCAGATACAAAATACGCCGCGCGGGTAACTCCGCTAACTCTGTCGCGTACGAGTACACCATCTCCGGACATGCCCTTCCGCGCAAAGCACACAAGCCTAGTGCCGGATAAATGTCTCGCCAAAGAATCGCGCACCTTCAGTCTCTGGGCGTGAGCACACACGTCTTACGCCATTGACATTCATGTCGATGCGCAGCTGCGCGCAGACCACCGCCCCCACACCATTTACAAATTTCACAATCTACGGATGTGCCTAAGTAGGGTTCACTTTGAGCTTCTAGCTCACACTCATGCGCTGGTCAACATTCACATTTACAAAATGAGTTTTAACTGCAATAGTTTTCAGCCTTTAAACAAAAAGTAGTGAGAGCATGTCCAATCATTAGCATTCATGGCATATACACAAGGTTAAAAGGGATCTTTAATATCTGAGAAAAAACAAAAAGGCACGTGCCTTAGTGTGGTGTTCACATGCAAGTTTTTCAAACTTGCAAAACTTACAACATTTCTCGTAAATGGCCACGCGCGTTTTTGTACATGCTTGCCATCACAACTTGAATTACTTTTAAGTGAAACGACTTTTAAAAATATAAAAAGTGTAAATTGGCTGTTACATTAATTTTAAGTGTCTCGAATTTTCAAAATACAAATGCAATCGCCTGACACGTATATTTATTGTAACGAATATATGTACAAGCATTTATTTTAACTAGCATGACAAGATCGTCTATGTCTGTACAACTAGTACGGCTTGGGGAAAACATTTATGCTGTTAAAGAGACATCCGTAAATCATTGTTTTTTCGAGATGATCAAAACAATATAAATACCATGGTCGCGGCACAGTACCATCGTTGAATAACCACATCAAGGACTTTGGTAAAACATACTCCTCATTTAAAGGCTCGGTGTGGTAGAAACTCATGTATTCATGCCGGTCCCTTACAATGACTCGACCATTTACCTTGTTATTTCAATTTTACTAACATCTATGTAGCAGCAATAAACCGGTATCCGCTTGGTGCAACACCATTGGGAGGGTCGAAATTGCTTCCACATATTACGAAGTGTGGATGTACAAAACAAGCAGCTCCTAAGGATAAGGTTTCGGTACAATGCTTTCATGTATCAAATCTTTTATTATAATGTACCATGTCAACTTATTTGCAGGATAGGCAATACATTCAATCGGTGAAACGCAGCGAGCGATCCTCACGCACACCGATGAAAGCCTAAAGAGCGCCTTCACACATGAGCACGTAAGTCGCCGGCTGGCGCATGCTCTTTTACATAAGAGCACATAAGTCGCCGGCTGGCGCATGCTCTTTTATATATGAGCACGTAAGTCGCCACGCGCGCATGCTCTCTGACATACAAGCACGTAAGTCGCCACGCGCGCATGCTCCTCTACATACGAGCACGTAAGTCGCCACGCGCGCATGTTCCTCTACATACGAGCACGTAAGTCGCCACGCGCGCATGTTCCTCTACATACGAGCACGTAAGTCGCCACGCGCGCATGCTCTTTTACATACGAGCACATAAGTCGCCGGCTGGCGCATGCTCCGACGTGTAAATGACGTTAGAAGTCATAAAGTCAGAAAGATAATTCGAAAGAAAACAAATGTAGCCTTAGAATACGGTCAAGGTTAAATGAAATCCAAAAAGCAAAAGTAAATAGCTCTAGACATAAAAGGGATGCCTTGACACCAAACATGTATTTTAAGAATGACATGAGTAGGGAATGATCTACGGGATCAACCTAACCTTTGCGGTTATAAACAATGGAAATGTCTACGAGACTAAAACGACCCACGAGTCATGACTAGAAAGAAATAGATTATAAGAACCTCGCCTTAAAAAGGTGGAGGTATAATAAAATAGCCCATAGACTAAGTGATAGAACCTACGGGTTAATTAGACAAAGCGAGAGAATAAATGGAGAATCCTCGCGTAAAACAAAGACTGAAAAAGAATAAATTTTGGAATGTCAATATCCCGGTATGGATAATTGACAAAGGTTAAAGAGAAGACGCTAAACTAAAACTTCGGTTTTGGGTAAGAATTAACGTTTCTACAAAAATGAATTATGATAGACGTATAAACGGTAAACATGAAAGATATAAGTCTTGACACGGATAGGTGCAAGACGATATACTCGAAAAGTGATAGTTCTGAAAATAGAAAGTTGATGTAAAATTTGGCATAACGTGACATGATCACGGTCAAGAAATGCAATGTGAGGTAGAATCACATTATAACCAAGTGAGCGGTAAAAGTAACTGGACTAATAAGTCTAGTTAGTGAGACTGGTTAAGGTCAGCAATTCAAATCAAGAAATTTGGTTTGCTTGTAAGCGGTAAATTCGGTATAACTGAACCAAATAAATAAATTTGAAAATAAAAGAATTTGTTGCTAAAAGTGAAAGATTTCACTAAAGACCTTTAAACGGGTCAAAATAACGGATTCATAAAGAATTCGATAGTATATGAAAGCGATGGATATCGCTAAGTTAACTAAACTAGTGGAAATAACGAGATTACGTTATTTCAAGTTGCACTATGTCGTAGGAGATACGTAGACAATTAGTAACCAAAAAGATGTTACCATATTTTTCTGGTAATACTAACAGTTGGTTAAAAGTATAAGTAAGGTTTAAAATATTTCTTGGATCAAATGCATTGAGTTTAAACTCAAAGAATTGTGTAAGAAAAGGTTTCGGGGACGAAACCTCTTTAAGGGGGGTAGACTTGTAACACCCCGAAAATGAGTTTGGTAATTAAACTCCGTTAATACTAAACTCCGTTAATACTAAAAGACGGGTAAAGTACCGTTAGTAGTAAAAATAACCCGGTAAATATTTGGATTTAAATAAGAAATCCTAATATTAAATACAAACGAATCAAAGTTTTAAGGAATTAAGTTTATAAGAGCCTGAGTTAACGGGACTTAAAATAAAACGGGTTATAACTCCCGGAACCCACTAAATAACTAGGAATATCAACCTAGTTAGTCTAGTGTTGTAAAAATAATGAGGGAACTTGATGTAGTGACCTTTATAAACCTGGGTAAAGTTGAGGGACTAAAATGGTTAAAATGAGAAAATGGGTTTTTATTAATTAAAACTAAAAACACCAAAACACAGGAGCCAAGAAGGGCTCTCTTAGCTCAAACCCTAGCAAGCATAAAATCACCAAATTGAAGGTCAATCCAATACCCAAATCGATGCATGAACGCGTAGAAACGATCACCAAGTCAAGGAGATCGTAAGGTATGTCGAATTTTGCAATTTGGTGATGTTTTAAAATTATGATAACAATCATAATCGAAATTCTGGAATGAATGATGAATCTATGAACATGGTTGTGATGAAATTCATGTTTAGAAACAAACCCTAGTTGAAAACTTGATGAATTAGTATTGAAAACTAGGGATTTGATGATTACCCATATGTGTGCTAAGTGGGTTTTATGACAAGAAGATGAACACTTGAATTAGGGTGTTAAATTGATGAATATTGATGTTATGATACTAGAACTAGGTGTAGTTCATGAACACTAGACATGGAGGTTTGAATTTTGATGTTAACCTTGGTAAAAATAACTAGTTATGAACTAGTTTGTAAATGTGTAAAAGTATGCCCATTAGGTGTTTGATAAAATGCCTAAATGAACGCTAAAATATTGAAATTTCGAGTGAAACACACATTCGAATAATATGGCAAACTATGCGAAATATAAAACGATAAGAGTTCTAAATATCATGATGATTTAGACTTAATTGTGTAAACCATGTGATTGAAAGTAGTTAACTTTGATAAGTTAAGTTAACTAATGATGAAGTCGAATAGTAGTTTCGGCATAGAATCCGTAAGATGAAATAGTCATAATAATGATGACTAATCTAACCGTCTTACGAATCATGGTGATAGTTTGACTATTGACAAGGTAGATGGAGGCTTGGGCAAGGAGCGGGTCAAACGGATCGTGTACGCGAAAAAGAGCATAACTGGATGCAAGGTAAGCGACGCTTACATCCTTTTTGTAGAATATGCATTATTTTGTAAACTACAAATGCGATTAGTGTAATATCTGAAATAAGGGTTCCGACGCTATTAACACGAGTCGGAACAAACATAAATGATAAAAACCATGGGTCATGGTGAAAAGAGGCGAAACGGTAATTGAGTCATGTAATGACTAATAATTAATGAGTTTTCGTTAAGATCACTTTAAAATGCAACTAATAACGAGAAAATGAGTAAAAATAGAAATTTAGTCAAGTATCGACTAAAGTAAATTGTAGTTAAAAAGGGGCACCCATAGCGTAAGCCGAATGGGTAAAAATATAAGAAAAGAGTTTAAGAGAAAAAGGGTCTAGTGGCAAAAAAATCCGAAATGCGTCGGATGAGCAAATTGGTAATTAATAACCATGTTTTGCTACTTATGAAAATGCTTGGTCATATAGGCCAAACGGGTCAAATGGTGTGATAACACCATTTGACAATATCAACTAATGTGGTTGCCAAGTCTTGTGTTAACAGGAGCGATTAGCGATTCGGACAATTGCGTCGCCATAGAATATGTGATAATAAAAGCGAGGTATAAATCGGGTCTATTTGTTGACCCGAGCCAGGTACGCAAATATAAGGATGTAGTTAGAAGTGATATTTTGGTCAACTATTAGTGAAAGTCCTTCGTTACAAAAAGAAGGACTAAAATTGACCAAAAGGCCCTTGAGGGGTAAATTGGGCAAACAACCTTTAAGAGTTGTTTAGAGTTAAGCGTTTTGTTAAATAGAGTCCTTGGGATACGTATAAAAATGGGGATAGGATGTAAACTAATAGAAGCCTGATTTAAAGCTTGCAAATGTTAAACACCCTTAACGGGTCAAAACAAGTATATATGCAAAATGGGTTAAGATTTCGTAAGAAACCCGCAACTAGAACCTAATATGATAGGATATATCGAAAATAAGAAGATTATGAGAATTTGGAATCAAACAAATATGTTTGTTTGATAAAATGCATAAACGGGTTAAAATTTGATAAAAAGGTAACGAGTCGAAGGCTTAGAAGTCTCAAAATTTATTATGTTGGATGTTGAATTTTAACTCCATGTGATGGAGAATTAAATTACGGACGCGTGGGAAAAAGAATCGGGTAAAACGGATTAAAAACGAGAGAGTTATGCTCGTTTTCGTGAAATCGGGTTAAGCTGGGAATGTACAGCAACTGTTAAAGCAGCATTCTGCTGAAAAGGGGGCTAGGCGTCACGCGACGCCCCTTGGCGTCACGCGACGCCCCTTAACTCCGGAAAAATGTTATTTTTTTGTTTGTTTGACCCATGGAACTTGTTTAAACTTATGGTTTAACTATCAAAACTAACTTTTAAGTTGGTTTTGATCATAGGTGAATGCCAAGAGTGCCCGGATGAAGATCAAGCTCGATGAGGAACCGAACACGATAAAGTTAAAAGCTTCCGCACGGCATTTCGTCATCACTTTTAAACGACAAACTTATTTATATTATATTGAAAACTTTTAAATTGTAAAAGTTTTAGATTACTCGTATTTTCTAAGGATACTTAATCGTAATTACATGTTTATTTTCGTTATTTATACGAAAATCTTTAAAATAATAACAAGGGTGTTACGTAAATCGTAATTACATGTTTATTTTCGTTAGTTTTACGTAAATCGACTGGTATCCTCATTCTGATCAAAATCCATAAAACATCAGTTTGTAATTCGGAAAAAAAGCTTAACTCCGTTAAGCTATTTTTAATGGCGGACTATTATCTGCCAAAAGTGGACCAGTTCGGATTATTATCGGCTAATAACTGAGTTAGGATTATTATCCGCTAAATTGAGAAAGTTATAATTATTTAAATCCAATTTGCCTTAAATTTTTGTACCAAAATGGTTGTATGAGCCAAATTATAGTGACTAAACCATGTTCAAACTCTTATTTCAAATACATCACAAAAACAAGATCTGAAACAAATTTATATAACTTGGTTAACAGAAATATCAATAACTTTATTTTCATTTCAAAGTTTTTAAATTAATAAAATTAATAGTACAAAAAACCGACATGTTATTTTTTCACTGTTTGGTTATCATTTGAATTTTTTAAACTATATTATTTCAAAGTTTTTAAATTAATAAAATTAATAGTACAAAAAACCGACATGTTATTTTTTCACTGTTTGGTTATCATTTGAATTTTTTAAACTATATAGAATATATACATGAAGATAATGTATAAAAATCACTATCCCAAGTCTGTGGAGATAATTTAAATGCTTGTGAATTTGTGATTAGTTAGGAGTCATGTAATCATGTACTTGGACAATGTTTATATTCGCTACCCAACAAATTAGAATTTTTTTTCTATTTGCCCAATCTCCATTCTGTCTTCTGGGATTCATAAGATCTTTATCCCATTCGTTCAACATATGTAAGTATACCTTATCTTATTATATGTATGATGGTATTGTTGCCTTCTAGAAATGTAACCTTTGAAATTTGAATTCCCTTTTACACCATGATGTTAGGCTATGTCTTACCACTCAATTTTTTTTTTCTTATTTGGTACGTAATCTTTCATAAGTTTTCACTACCCAATACCCATTAAACTAACATCTAAATTATATAAAAATAAAACTTAAACAAAAAAAAGTAGAGGAGGTGATGTGGAATTTTTTGATTGGATCATCAAATTCGTTCCATTTTCAAAAGCCGGGGCTGGAGAGATTGAAGGTGTTACAATGCTCACGCCTTGCACTTTCACTCAAGGTTTCACGCCACTTGGGGCGATTTGGGCATGAAAGGGGGTTAACCCTTTCCTATAAGTGATATAGGGCATGATGCCATAACGGATGGCAATACAAGAAATTCTAACTTCACCCTCATAATGGCATCAACAATTGGGCTTAAAGGATGATGTGTATTGATTGGTTCATCCTTTTTTTAATACATGGCTTAAAGGATGAGGTGAATTAGTTTATCGCTTTCTAAAGATGCTAAAAATGGAAGAGTGGCCTCGCCACTAAAAACAGTTATACTTAATATAATTTGTGAAAGTGTAATGTATAATATGCCTTATTGTATGAGCGTACGAAATTTGAACATCGCACGTTATAAACTTCAATCGCATGTTCTAAAAGTACAATCGCATGGTCACTTTTGTCATATTAGTCCAAAACTCAATTTTTTTGCCAAAAATCTTATCAGATTTTGATTTTGGATGGAAATGACAATAAAATTGAAAACAAAGGGATGCGGATTCAAAAGTTTTGAGTTTTGGACTAAAATGATAAAAGTGACCAAATCTCTAAGACCACTTTAGCTATTTACTCTAAAGTATATTTCCACCTTTTTGGTTTTCTCATCTATATTTCTTATATATATTTTTTTTGAAAGAGGGCTATTCATTCAAAACCGAAGAGCCTTAGCAAGATGCTAAAGGCAATAATACAGGTACAGAAAGGAATAAAAGGAAAACAGAGAGGTAAACGAAAAAATACTACATGAAACAACTAAATTTGCCCCATTCTTTCCAATCTAGATCCATCTTTCCTGCGCTTGCTTTCATCTATAAAAAAGAGAGTGCCTTAACGTCTCCGACCGCCCGAGATACGTGTGTTGTCTTCTGATTAAAGATTAGGTTGTTTCGAATCCGCCATAGGGTCCAACATGTTGCTGCAGTGACAAGATATATCGCCTTCTTTTTCTCTTTTGACGAACAGTAAGACTCAATATATTCCATTAATCTCACCAAGCTGAGCAAGTATCTCGGAAGAGGTATTTTGACCCATAAAGAGATCGCCGTCCATACTAATTGTACGTATTGATAGGAGATCAGTAAATGATCAACCGATTCAGTGGTCGAACCACATAAGGCACATAAAACCGAAGGAATATTTATATTCCTTATCGCCAAAGCATCCCTTGTCGGAATTCTATCCAGCACCGCCCTCCACAAAAAACAGTTTATTTTTTTCGGTATCCAGCATAGCAACTTTAGAACATGTGTTTCCGGAATGGTTTGAATGTTATCCAGCTCTGTACGTAAATTATTCACCTTGAAGACTTCTCGGGTTTCCTCTTGTCTCCATAACCATGTATCCGATTTCATCTCTATCTTGATATCTTCCAGCAACTTAACACACTCATTCCAAGCCTCTATTGTCTGTGATTGAGTGACCGAAGACCCACCGCCCCATACCCACAAGAATTGCCCATCCATAAAACAATAACGCTGTTCGACCATGCAGTACTTTTCCGTTTCCAAAGTGAAAAGGCTGGGAAATCGTTCACGTAATACTAGAGCTTGAATGTTTGAAAATAAAACTGAAAATTATGGACTATGGTTAAACATGATTGTTTATTTTTTTTAAGTGTTTAGTGTTGGTTTATGAACTTATGGAGCGATTTATATGTGATAGGAACCATGAGTAAGAATGTAATGAACTTATGGATTGTTTAGTATCTTTAGATGATGTTTTAGATAGGTTTCAAAAAATGAAAACTTGTAAGGCACAATTTTAAATACGCTTGTAATGACGTTTGACGTGTTTTTGATGATTATATAAATTTTAGTTTGATGTTCTTTTGTCTTACATGACCCGACCCGCTATGAACCGTTTTTTATATAGCTAGGGGCATAAAATATTTAAAATATTCCACACCCCCAGGAAAAATTATTTGGGTCCGCCACTGGTCGTTGTTCTAGTATAGTGTATTAAATGTGTCACGTGACCCCGATACATGTGGGTTTGCCCCGCTATGTGCAGTGGCGAATCTTGACATTGAAGACGGGGATTCGAAAACGTATATACCCAAAAATTTCTATATGAAAACTACATATATAACACTACTGAACGAAAAGTTCAGGGGGTCAGGCTGGCCCCCAACCCCTCTTAAGATGCGCCCCTGACTATGTGAGTTGTATTTATGTATGTATACATGCATGCATGTAAATATGTCTTTGTACACGTTACTACAAACCAAATCATTTGTGACGGAAAAAGCCATCACAAAATCCTAATTGGCGTAGATCTTGTCTAGACGAAAACCTCGTGGCCAATCGCTTTTCCAACGGATTTAGTTTAGAAAAATAGAAACTAAATATAGTATGTAACAACGGTTTGCAATGAAAAGCCGTCACAAAATCCTAATTGACGTAGATCTTGTCTAGACGATACTAAGATTATTAGCTAGAAATAAACTCTCATATAACATAAAAAAACATATTTTTCATTTAATTTTATTAGATAGATTGAAAAATAATATAAAAATATAACATAAAAAACATGTTTTTCATTTAATTTTATTGGATAGATTGAAAAATTAATATAAAAAACATATTTTTCATTTATGTTGACTGGATAGGGTAATTAGAGCATTCACATCCAAGGCATCATATTGTGAGTGTGGGGTTTTTAAAATGTAAAGAGTATAAAAAATGGTTGTGAGTGGAGGAGATATAAAATATTACTGTTCATCTGTATATTTGGGGGGACACTGTTCACCCACTATAATTTTTTAATATATATTGAAAGTGGTTGTGAGTGAAGGAGAGAGAAAAATGTAATATATATTAAAAACGAGAGAGAAAAAATATTTATTTTTAGTGAAAATATATTGATATAGGAGTTGTTTTTTAGTGGAATGTATGTATATTTTTATTGGATAGATTGAAAAATTAATATAAAAAACATATTTTTCATTTATGTTGACTGGATAGGGTAATTAGTAAGACAAGTATCCCACCAATGGTGGAAAAATCGACATCGCATCCATCCCCCACCGCCCATGGACTACTTTTTTTTCCTTTTTTATCAATTTCTTTATTCTTTATTTATTATTAGAAATACAAAAGTGGATAAGACTATGTGGCCACCGACTGGGCAATAGGTATGGCCCTTCATTGGGGCAAAATGCCCGGCAAACTAATACTGTCAGACAGCTGCATGACACTCCCCTATTCGCCTAACAAATTTACGATTTTATGACACTTTAAAATTACGATTTTGCCATTAGTTCAAAATTATGTTTTTGCCCCCGCTTAAAAATAAATTTACGTTTTTACTCTCAGCTAAATATTTCAATTTTGCCCCCGGTTCAAAATTACGATTTTGCCCCGTTTCAATTTACAGTTTTGCCATTAGTTTTTTCCCCTTAAAATTAAAATTTCCCCATCAGGTCAAACTTATGTTTTTACCCCCACTTAAAAATAAATTTACGCTTTTGCTCTCAGCTAAAAATTCCAATTTTGCCATCGGTTCAAAATTACGATTTTGGCCCGTATAAATTTATAATTTTGCCATTAGTTTTTTTTTTTTTTTTCTCACACCCAAGTTACGATTTTGCCATCAACTTAAATTTACATTTTGCCCATCGTTTTTGTTTGTTTTCATGGTGAAATTACAATTTTGCCCCCAGTGTAAAATTACAGTCGTGCCGGCAGCTTCCTACCACTCCCCCGTTGGTCCATTTAATTTACGATTTATCCCCGAATTAAAATTATGATTTCGCCCTCAGTTAAAAATTACGTTTTTCCAATCGTTTTAGTTTTTTTAGCAAAACTATAAAGTTTTTTTTTAATTGGTTTACTGGATTTAATTTTTTTTCGTGTCAAGGAGCTGCCTAACACTCGCTCATTAGTCCTGAAAAATGACAGTTTTCCCCTGAGCCAAAAATTACGGTCTTATTATCGTTTTTTTTCCTAGCAAAATTATAGTAGTCTTTTTTTAATTGATTAAGAATTATTCGGCCATCGCCCCGCAACGCGGGCGGGACATCAACTAGTTGTGCTATAAAACACAAAGTAAAATGCCAAAATTGTTCTTGAAGTTTGGTCATTTTTGTCACTTGAGTCTAAAGATGAAACCCTTTGTAACCGGACCTCTAGGGTTTCGTTTTTGTGTCATTTCCATCTAAATCACTAAATTAGTTAAAATGTATCGTTAACACCCATAGGCGATTTTGACAAGTCTCAAACCTTAGAGACGGTTTTGGCACTTTCCCACTTGTTATATATACATTAATAATCGAATTCATATTAAAAAATGGGTTTCATAGTAATTTTATAACTTATAATAATAACTAGTTAATTAAATAACATAATGTAATCTTTTACAAAATTTTGAATATAGGACATTTTTATTATGAAATAATATATTTTCTCAAATAATTCTAATTACATGTCACATCCAAAATAACAAAAACTAGTATTAAGTGCCCGCGCGTTGCGGCGGGAGCATAAACCGTACCAAGTAGCCCTAATGCTACATAACTAACAGCGACCAATAACACCGAAAAAGCTCGTAAAAACAAAACAAACAAAAAGGAAAAAAATAATACCGAACGAAAAGCATATGTAAAATCGTTGAATGACGCATGCCCGTTGCGTCATGAATGCATGATAATGCGATGAAATTAGTCTGAAACGTAAAAATATAAAATAATAACTAAGTCGATATAAGACCATGCACATTGCGACGAACCTATCAAACAGAGAAAAATAGACGCATTGTGACAGTCCTGTCAAACGGGAAAAAATAGACGAAAAAATGTCGAAACCCACATGCACGTTGCAGCGTGTTCACTCGCAAAATTAGAACGAAACGTAAAACAAAAAAAATGAAAATAAAAACATGCTAGGGTTAAATTGCAAAAGATAGCAAAATTTGTGTTAAAAGTAAAAAAATAAAAGCAAATATGCTAAAATGAAAAAAATGAAAAAAATGAAAACATTTGTATTAAAAGTGAAAACCCAAGTTTTTTTTTTGGAAAACTCCCTAAACTTAAATTACAACTTACTAAAGCACCCACAAGTTACAAATTTATAGTATGGTAATTTGTTGTAAGTTTTCAACTACCAATCAAAAATTAAATACAAAACTTAAAAGATATTAAAAAAAAGCAAAAATACCTTGTAACAATTATTAATGATAATAAATTTAGTAAATTAAGTTTTTGGGGTTGGTTCCGGTACAAACCATATTTATCCTACAAACCGTAAGAACAGATTCTAGCACTAAAAAAAAGTTAAATTAGCACATACCAAAACAATACATACATATAAGTAGCACTTTTGAATTATATTAGCACATGAAAATTAATCAAGATCATTGATTTTAGCACATATTTGAATGATATCAGCACTTTTCTTAATCAGCACATTGAAAACAAAAGGAAGATCCAAATAAAGAATTAATTGCTTGTTAGCATATTTATAGGGAATTCAATATAATTGATATTATTTACGATATTATTTTATCATTTCTCTATAATTGGTTGGATGCTACGTGACACTTTTTAAATGGTTCTTACAGTTTGTATGCGAAATGTGGTTTGTATTTGATCCTACTCCTTAAGTTTTTTAACATACTTTTTCCTTGTTTGAGCATAAAAACAAAATATAATAATCTTTACACTAAATTCCCCACTAAAAAGAAGCTAATGAAAACAATAATCAGGGCGGATGTACCTCTTAATAAGGGTAACCTACGTTGTTCCTTGACGCTCCAACGATAGTGTAAATTTAAAAAAAATGATTTTTTTCCGATTTTGTTTCTCCTTTTCTTTGAAACGTTGCCCTATAAGGGTTTTCTAGATCCACCACTGACAATAATTATCAGTGGGGTGGTGGTTCATTGGTAAAACTTTAAATACCTTTTGGGTTTAAGTCCCACAAACAACAGATATAAAAGAAATTTGTCGTTAAAAAAAATACTAATTGCTAATATATATTTTTTAATAATCTTTATACATTGTATACACAGGACCAATGTTATACCAAGGCGTCTACCACTTCTTCTATCAACACAACCCACTGGCCCCACCTTCGGCACCATCGTGTGGGGCCACGCAGTATCCTACGACCTCGTCAACTGGATCCACATCGACCCGGCAATTTACCCGACCCACGAACCCAACATCACCAGCTGCTGGTCCGGATCCGCCATTATCCTCCCGGGTAACCTTCCAGCCATGCTCTACACCGACAGCGACTCCACTTCCCGCCAAGTCCAAGACCTCGCCTGGCCCAAAAACCGCTCCGACCCGTTTTTCCGTGAATGGGTCAAATCCACCCACAACCCGATAATAACCCCACCCGAAGGCGTCAAAGACGATTGTTTTCAGGACCTGAGCACCTCGTGGCTCGGCCCCGATGGCTTGTGGCGGATTGTTGTCAGTGGTGATCGTGACAACAACGGTATGGCGTTTTTATACTAGAGTCCGGATTTTGTAACCTGGACTCGGTACGAGAATCCGCTTGCGGCAGCGGAGTCTACGGGTACGTGGGAGTGTCCCGACTTTTTTCTCGTCCCGTTGAATAGTACCAACGGGCTGGATACGTCTGTTGTGAGTAGTGGGAGTGTTTTCATGTGATGAAGGCGGGATTTGAAGGGCATGATTGGTACACGACCGTGTAACACCCCAAATTTCATGAGATTTTAATTTAAGCTAGTTATGAATAAGTAAGGATAGTCTTGGTCATAATAATATAAATATTATTCTTGAAGGGCCGAACATATAAAGTGACAAAACTTAAAACCATTAAAAGAAAACAAAATTTAAAACACACACATAAGTGTGGGTGTGGTGGTGCGATCGAACAGAAGCAGGGGAAAGGGTGAAACCTTAGTTTCACCAAACTTCATCAAACTGGATGGAAATCTCAATGATAAACGAATGCATGTGATCAATTCCTCATTCATCTAAGGGTTTTCCAACATGGGGTAAGTCGAATTATGTGATTTGATGCTAGATGATGATAAGGGTTTTGATTAAACCATGAAATAGTATGAAATTGAACTTGTTTATGAGTTAGAATCATCAAATAGAAGATGTTTTATGTATGATACAGATTAGATTGAAAGTTTGAGTAGAAACCCATTTGATTTAGTTGTATGGTGAACTTGTAGTGAACTAATCAAGAGATTTGGATGGGTGAATGTTTATGTGCAAAATACCAATAGATTATTATGTTGTAGAATGAATAAGTGATGTGAATTTAGTTGATTAAATGATTTATGAAGATTACTAGTAAAATTGTGCATTGAATACTTGTACATAATGCTTACAATGTTATATGCACACCAAGTGTTCGATAAAATGCTTAGGTGAAAATGATAAGTGAAATTTGTATGCTAGCAATGGATAATTATATGTAGAATGTGATAATGATGTAATAGATAATAGGTTTGCAAAAGGAATGCGTTTTAGATGGATTACAAGTGGGAAATTAGTGTGATAAGATGATACGGTAACATACTTGCATTAGAAAGGTGCACTACATGCTTTAAGGGTGTGATGCACACCGTATGTGGGATTAGGTGTTTGATCATAACTAGTAGATAATCATGTACTAAATATTAAGTGTGCGAACTCACTAGCGAGTAAAGAAGGTGGTGTTATGTAAATGGGTTAATTTAGAATGTGTTGGTCAATTGGTAGGATCATGAAGAATTCACATATGTAGGATTTACTATGTGATTATATGTTGATATAACTAGGTGACCGTGTGGTATGTACGTCACCACATGAGTATGATATGAACACGATGTTATTATTATGGTCTACCTTATTAAGAATAACAATTTGAAGGAATACATGTAAGTTAGATCGTTGACTTTTGAAAGTCAACAGTGTATGAATGTAATGAATGGGCTTTTGAACACAAATGTTAGAGTAGAGAATTAGTGTTTCATGTACTAGATGATTTGTGTGCTATGTATGATGATAATCGAGTTGCGTGAGATTTGAATAAGGTAACTATTGATGTGTGTCTCATGTATGCGAAAATGTGACTAATGGAAGTCAAATAATGTGTAAATAAAAGTAAATGAATGTTTTTATGTATGATCATATATTCTAACTTTGATACGAACGTGATGACATGTAAGGAAAGTAATCGTATCAATTGACTCAAGCACGGAGGGCTAACGCGGCGAGATGAGGAAGGAAGTAAGCTCTAATACGCATACTTAACGTAAGTAAATTCTGACTCACTTATTAGTATGTATAGGGAGTTATTTAATGCTTATAAATGTGAGAAGGTCATGTATGATTAATTAATAAATGGAAATACTAAGGTAGGAATGATTGTCGGGGCTGAAAGTAGCTAGTTACGTCGGAAATAAAATGGAGGAATCGAACGGGTCAAATAATGGCATGAAGGATCTTTAAGCCTTTTTCTTATAAGTCAGCTTTTGATGTGAGTTAGGATGGTAAACGAATCCGTAATTAAATTACGGACGCGCAGAAACAAGAATTACACAAAACGGACGCTTAGCTCAAAAGTTAGGTAAGTTTCAAGTTGAGTTTTGGTTGAAAACATAGCTGGGTACTTTATGCAACAGCAAAGGAAAGTATTCTGTCAAAATAGGGCTGTCGCGCTACGCGACAGCAATTTCAGTTTCACCGTCGCGCAACGCGACAGATGTCGCGCCCCGCGAGAGCCAGTTAGCTGGCAAATCTTGTTTTTCTAGTTCGTTTCAGCAAGAATGTTCACTCAACAGTTGGAACGTTCACTCGTCAGCAAGAATGTTCACTCAACAGTTGGAACGTTCACTCGTCAGCAACTCGTCAGCAAGAAGTTTCAGTCAACAGTTGGAACGTTCACTCGTCAGCAAGAATGTTCACTCAACAGTTGGAACGTTCACTCGTCAGCAAGAATGTTCACTCAACAGTTGGAACGTTCACTCATCAGCAAGAATGTTCACTCAACAGTTGAAATGTTTACTCATGAGCAAGAACGTTCACTCAAAGTATGTGTGGGAAAGAAATAAGTTTGGAGATATGTATGTGTATAGATCTATCTACATGTTAGTGACAGAATCCATAGGTAAGCATGAATAGAAATGGACACGCACGTAAGTTTGTACGTATGAGACTTATTTATATGGATGTTTGTGACTAGGATATGTAAGGACTCTCAAAATTTTCCTAAAAATAACCGTAAGTGAAAACCCGGACCCCTGAAACCATACCTTACATTAAAAATAAGAAAATCAAGAATAATAGGTTTCAGGCGGGCCGCGTAAGAGACAAGACATGTCTTACGCGGCCGCGTCAACCTTGAGTTTGACCGGATAAGTATCCGGGCCACATATAACCCACTTGTCAAGCCTAAACCCATGACCATGCAAACCTATACGTAGACTGGGCGGCCACGCGGGCCGCGTAAAATATAGGTGATGGGTTACGCGGGCCGCGTAAGGTCCTAAATTCAGCTATAAATAGCCCGTCACTTGCACAATCCACTGGTGTCAAAATATTTTCGTAAAAACGAATTGATAGTACTCTGAAGTCGAAATTTCATATATAATTAGCGAGGCGCTGCTCCGATACCGGGTATTAACTCGATCGCTGCTACGATTCAATGTCCGATCGATTAAACTATCCAATGGATGTCTAAGTGCTGCCCACATTAGGGTTTATGCTTTGTCATTCGTTGTGAAGGTTTAATCTCGTGAGTTATCGTAAATGTTGTATTAGTTACTAACCGAGTTCGTGTACATGTTATTAAATTTAGGTTAAAAGGCTAATCAGTAGGCTAGGCTTTGCTCAAATAAATCTGCAATGTGAGTCATTCTCTTTTTATCAAATTTGATTTCAAAATCATGTTTATTTTCAAAGTTATAATTACAGGGATTAAGTCTTTGTAATCACCAAATTACAACCGGTATGTGGGGTTTTGTATACATTACTTGATAATCTTCACCATTGGACAACGAGTTAGCCAAGGGGTGATATGACCATAGTCACAGACACCATTGGACAACGGGAGGGCCAATGGGTCGAGTGACAAATACCGTGGGTATATGGTTGATATAGAAACATTGTAATCGCTCTTAATACTGTAAATTATAACAATGTGTCGGTTTAGTAAAAAGAATGATTCACCAGTATTTCCCGCTGATAAAACCTTTTTCAAACATGTTCCAGGTGATCTGTTGTAATCCAGGAAAAGTGCCGCGAAGCACTACAAGCTTAAGGAAGTGGCTCAGTATAAAATAAAGAAACATGTTTTGGAAAAATAAAGATTTCTCCGTGAAATCATATGATTGTAAATTACCGGGGTTTATCCCGAGTTGTGAAATAAAATAATCGGGAAATTTCAGTTTTAAAAAGATCCTGAAGAAAACTTCCGCTGTTAAATAAATACCACGGGATTTTCTGTCCCGCGGCTCCTGAAACGGGTCAAACCGGGTCGGGGGCCGTGACAGGATATATTAGTAAAATTGTATGGGAATGTAAGTGGTATGTAAGAGCTTGTACGTATGTACGTGTGCGTGTACGAATGTGTGCGTATATATGTAGGTGTATATGTTTGTGTACATGTATGATTTATGAATGTATGCACATATGGATGTAATATGCTATGAATGCACGTAGGAATTAGTATACATATATGAATGCGAGATGTTATAAATGTATGAAGGAATGGTTTCATTATGCTTGGGTATTGACGTTTGCTAATGGTGTGCCTTGAAGTTGAAATGTAATGCAAGTAAAAGAACATCGGGTTCATGGGGTATCGAAGTCGAACTCGGAATGAGAAAATACGAGAGGATAGTTGAATGAATCAAAGTTTATATTGTTGAATGATATTTGATATTAAATTACATGAGAATAATGTCGTACGATGTTGTTAACGACTAATGGTTAAGTTGTATGTGATGTCCACAGGTACTACATGGATTTCTTCTACCACAAACGAAGAGAAGCGGACATAGATCGAGTTGAGAGCAGGGATTGTACGGAAAAGAACCGTCACATAGCTTTAATTATGTAACGCTTTAAAGTGTTAATTGAAAGTGAATGTTGTATATTTCTTTTAGTTAACGTTTGACATTTCGTATTTGAGCCTTCATGTAAGAAATGTGTCTAATAGATAAAGAAATTTTTTAGGCACTTTTTCCGCTGCGTCGTTTTTAAGTTATTACGTGTGAGGGCGTTTCAGATCGGGACTTATAGTCCCGACCGTGAGAACTTTTTGCTGCAAAACGGGTTGAGTTTGAGTGGAAGCACCTTCGATTTGAGGTACGACTATGGAAACTTTTATAAGTCAAAGTCGTTCTTTGACGAGTCGAAGAACAGGAGGGTTTGTGGGCGTGGGTTCCTGAAAAAGATTCAGAAGAAGATGATATTGAAAAAGGATGGGCTGGGCTTCAGGTATAACTTTTTAAAATTAAAAAAAAAATCAAGTTATTGGTGAAACGATGTCGTTTTGTTGAATGTCTTTTTGGTATTTTGTTTTAGTCGTTTCCAAGGGCCCTTTGGATTGACAGAAGTGGAAAGCAGCTGATCCAGTGGCCGATGGAGGAGATAGAAACACTTCATGAAAATGAAGTTAAGCTTATAAACAAGAGGCTCAAATCCGGGTCTGTTGTCGAAATCGAGGGTGTTACTGCTTCTCAGGTTTGTACCTTGTGGTTTAAAGGTTGCACGTTATGCATCAGTGCCTTGGTGATTGTGTTGTCTCACACGCGTTTTTGTTTTTGAATTTTAATTTAGGCGGATGTTACAATTTCGTTTAAATTGGAGGATTTAAAAGAGGCGGAGGTTGTGGATACGAGTTCGGCTGATCCGCAAGCACTTTATACCGACAAGGGTGCATCAAGCAAGGGTGTATTCGGACCTTTTGGTGTTTTGGCTATGGCATCTAAAGACTTGAAAGAACAAACCGCGATTTTCTTTAGGGTTTTCCAAAACCAAAATGGACGCTATTCTGTGCTCATGTGTAGCGACCTTAGCAGGTTGGTTGTTTTTTTAGTTGTTGATAAATTAAATTAAAGGCGAACCCGATCATTGTTTGTCTATTTATTTAATTACATGTTCATTTGTTCTTTTAAAGGTCTACAATCAGAAGCACCATCGACAAGACAAGTTTTGGCGCGTTTGTCGACATAGATCCTCGATACGATGAGATCTCACTCAGAAACTTGGTATGTAAAAGTTATCTAGTGCATAAATGCGTGTGGAACATACCCAAACCAATTTCATTAAATCCCTTAAATTTTCATCTATGCCTTTTGACCCCTTGTTTTTTGAATATAACAGATTGACCACTCAATCACCGAGAGTTTCGGAGCAAGCGGAAAAAACATGCATCACAAGTCGGGTCTATCCACAATTTCTTAACTATGAGGATGCTCATCTTTTTGCATTTAACAATGGCACTCAAAGCGTCAAGATTTCTCAAATGAGTGCTTGGAGTATGAAAAATGCAGAATTTACCATCGAACAAACCGTAAAAAGTGCAACTTAAAAATGCTAAGGGCTTCGATGTTTAAAATAGATATGAGTATTCTTGTTTAAAGGTAAAGTAGAACAAACATTGGAGGCCGGAAGAGTTGTTTAGATTTCTCTTTTGTAAAGGTCATTCTTTGTTGCTTTATTATTCCTTGTACAAAATTTTGGAGTTTGTGGCCGTTTTTTAGGCATTTGTAAATTTAGTAAATTGTAATAGTTGCGCAAAAGCAAATGAGCCGATTGTAGTATTGTACCAAATTATTGTTTCATTAATATACTATCAATATCTGAGTAATTTTTGGTTTATTATTTTTTTTAATGGTATTTGGCGGGAATGGTGGTGGTAAGGTGATGTCGCCCTGCCCCAAGACAAGAATGGTTTTGCCATCACCATCAATTATGTTACGAATAATGCTATTAAAAATAGATGAGAACATATTATGGCGAGGAGACATAGTACCTGACGCCCTGGTATCCATTGTCCAAGAGGAGTCTTTGTGTTGAAGTGCTAAGTTGTAAAGCGCCTGTACAATATCCGTAGGTGAATACAAGGCGTTGTACGAGTGAATCGGGTTGCTATTGCCGCTGAAAGTGGAGGTTAGCCTTGGGCCGAGAATACCCTAGGTTGGGTTTGGTGCACTGGGTTTTTGAGATTGGGTCGAGGGGTAAGGACATGGAGGAGCAGGAGCCTATTGGTTCCAAGAAATAGGTGGGCCGGCGCAAGAAGAGTGGTGCTAGGGGTTGTAATTGGGACTGTTGTTGCTGAACTGTCCTCGGCCAAAGGAGTCGCGTCCACGGCGACCTCGTCCACGACCGCGTCCCCGGTTGCGATCGTAGGTGTCATGGCGGGACCGGTCACGGTTGTCAGTGGTGGTGCGGTTTGAGGTGTCAGTTGTGGTGTTTAATGAGGTACCCTCAGCCTGTGCCGATGTCTTGGCTTGAGCCGTTTTGCGTTCCTCAACTTGGCAAAGGCGAGAACGTGCGTTATAAAAATCAGGTAAGGGGACGGTTTGTTGTAGGATGAGTGCGATGTTTTCGTATTGATCATTTAGGCCGGTCAGGATTTGCATGACAAGTTGTTTTTCGGTTATGGTAGAGCCAAGACTGGTGAGTTGGTCGAACATAAGTTTCATGGCTTGGCAATAGGCTGACATGCTGGGAAATTGGTCAAGGCGGGTGTTGGCGAATTTGTTTTGGAGGTCGATGGTGCGGGATTCTTGGTTGTCAAGGAAGATGTTTTGGAGGGTGGTCCATGCGCTATGAGCGGTGGTGTCTTTTTTCATAATGGTATGTAAAAGGTCATGAGTTATGGTGCCGTATATCCATTGTAGAACAATGACATCTATACGTTCCCATGACTCGGAGTAGATAGGTTTCGGTGGTGTGGTAGCGGCTTGTTTGTCGGTGGATGGTAGGGTTTCCTAGACTCTTGATACCATGAAAGATATGGCTCAAATCTTGACCCTTCTCATTGATGTGATTCACATATATACAAAATACAAGGCCCAATAATATGGGAATGAAATAATTTCAAATCAATGCCTATAATACAAATGGCATATCTAGGTCTATTCTATTACAATATATAATGTGTGGGGACTTACTTGAATGTGGTATCGACTGTGGTGGCTTTTCGATGACTTTGGGTCGAACATAGTAGCCATAGTACTATAGCAAACTTGTGGAGTGGTTGTGGCATGTCAAACTTGGTAGCGTCGGTGCAATGCAATGAACTTAGTGGCGGTTGTGGTGGACGTGTGGTGGTAAATACCGACAAGTTTTGTTCATTCGTAAATAGGAACGGACTTTGTTTGCCGGGGATAATCGTTGCCAGGAGCGTACCCACCCCAAGCCATGGGTGGGCGGACGCACCCGTTGAAAAAAAATAAATTTTAGTGTTATTTTTCGCCGGAAATTCTGACCACACCCCTTGAAATTTTTCAACCATCCCACTTATAAAAAAATTATTATGAATTTATAAAAAAGTTAAACATTGATTATTATTATTTAATATATAAGTATATAACACAATTTATATAATTATTCTTTAACCACTTAATTACTTAACCCAATCTACAATTTATTTTTATTAACCCAAGCCCAAACCCAAACAAATGAAATTTGAACTAAATAAAATAACACAAACCCATCCACCCATTCCAATTTCAAATCTCGGCCCAAAAAAACTACCAGCAATTTGACGTCACTGCTCACGACCGGACGACCTTTTTTGCCGGAAAACCCAAAATTCCGGCACGACCGACCCCACGTTACGCCAAAATTCCGATAGAGAACTAGTATTGTTTCTTTATTGATTTTGTTTTTGTTGTATTATGTGATGATTAGGAGAAAATATAGATGTATAAGAGATTTATCTTTTTATGTTTTTGATGTTTTTTTTTTGTTATTCTAGACTTGTAGTTAAATAATTTTGTTGTTTTATTTATAGCTTTATTTGTTTAAATGATTAATTACAAGTAATCAACATTTAATACTAGAGCTTGAATGTTTGAAAATAAAACTGAAAATTATGGACTATTGTTAAACATGATTGTTTATTTTTTTAAGTGTTTAGTGTTGATTTATGAACTTATGGAGCGATTTATATGTGATAGGAACCATGAGTAAGAATGTAATGAACTTATGGATTGTTTAGTATCTTTAGATGATGTTTTAGATAGGTTTCAAAAAATGAAAACCTGTAGGGCACAATTTTAAATACGTTTGTAACGACGCTTGACGTGTTTTTGATGATTATATAAATTTTAGTTTGATGTTCTTTTGTCTTACATGACCCGGCCCGCTATGAACCGTTTTTTATATAGCTAGGGGCCTAAAATATTTAAAATATTCCACACCCCCAGGAAAAAAAATTTGGGTCCGCCACTGGTCGTTGTTCTAGTATAGTGTATTAAACGTGTCACGTGACCCCGATACATGTGGGTTTGCCCCACTATGTGCAGTGGCGAAGCTTGACAATGAAGACGGGGGTTCGAAAACGTATATACCCAAAAATTTCTATATGAAAACTACATATATAACACTACTAAACGAAAAGTTCAGGGGGTCAGGCGCGCCCCCAGCCCCTCTTAATCTGCGCCCCCAGCCCCTCTTAATCTGCGCCCCTGACTATGTGAGTTGTATTTATGTATGTATACATGCATGTAAATATGTCTCTGTACACGTTACTACAAACCAAATCATTTGTGACGGAAAAAGCCATCACAAAATCCTAATTGGCGTAGATCTTGTCTAGACGAAAACCTCGTGGCCAATCGCTTTTCCAACGGATTTAGTTTAGAAAAATTGAAACTAAATATAGTATGTAACAACGGTTTGCAATGGAAGAGTTGGTGACTGTTTCCGGACCAAATAGTGTGATCTTTTGCGACACAATAGTGATGGTTTTTGGGACCAAATAACGACGGATCATGCGACTGTTTTTTGGAATTAACCAAATGATTATAAATTTATGGTTTTTATGACCAAATAACGACGGTTCTTGCAAAGGTTTGGGACCAAATATTAATATGTTTTATAGACCAAATAGCGACAAGTTTTGGGACCATATAACAACCTGTTTTTCAGAACAAACTAATGTTGAATGAAAGAATAGCGGAGCTAGAGAAAATTTATTTCTAATGTTCTAGCGGATTCAACCTGGTACCTACAATTAAATTTAACATATCGTTAAATTCACATTAGATGTAATAAACATGTAGTTTATTAGCGCATACCCGTTAGGGTGGGAGTTGACAACAAAGTTCATTTTTTCTACAAGGTGTAAAAAGTAATAAAATACACTCAAAACCCACAAATAACAAAGTGAAGACGCCATATTTGTGGGTTTTGTGTTGTGTTAAAAATGATAAGGGTTTGATTATCGAGTGACTAACAATAGTGTGTTTTATGTTGATTATCATGTTGTGTTTTATATTCATAGTTCTACGATGATGTGTTTGAAGTTTTTATGGACTGTTAGGGTTTGGATATTGTGTTTTAGTGATCTTCCCTCTGTTATTTGTGGGTTTTAAGTGTATTTTATGACTGAAATTGTATTGTTTTATAACTTTGTAGACTTTGTAGGAAAAAATGACTTTGTAACTGAACCTCACCCTGTACCCGTTATCATAACATCTTACAACCATATTAAATTCATTATTAGTCACCCCACTAAAATTTGACCTTTTGAGACCCACTATAACATATTACACCAGATATCACACAATATGAGACAATACACACCAATATGACCCTTTATTGCCGTTATCGGTCGTTACAACCAAATATCTTCCTTAATTTATAAACGAATGATTATTTTTCATCAAAAATTTTAATTTGGTTTTTTTAGTTCATTAGTTTCATTTTTATCTCAAGAAATGTCAGCCCACTAACACCACCCATTATTTTTGTTAAAAAGACTAGGAAACCCATATTAGTAAAATGAAAAAAGAACATGAATCACCCTAATTTTTTTCTCATTTCACCATCTACACTCTCTCCCTCTAATCTCTATACGGTATCTCTACACCTGAAATGGAGTCCAAGGCCCCGACAAGAAGTGGCTCGATTTGTGTTGTTCTTGCTTTGTGTCGCTGGAATACTTGGTGTGAGAATTTAGAAAGAGTAAAGATGGTTGATTTTTCATTTTAGAGAGAAATGGGGAATAAAACTGGCCGGTCGTGGACGGAAAAGTCGTTGGAACTCTTGGTCCGGGTGAGTGTTAGCAGTGACGGATATAGAACAAAATTTCAGGGGTAACGTTCAAACAAATTTTTTACGGTAATTTTATACAATGTAAACTATTATTTTTTCTTGCATATCATTATTAGCAATATTTGGACTTGGAATCCGACCAATATCATTATTTTATGGGGCTTTTCTTTTAAACAAATTGCTAATAAGTGCTTGTTTAGAATGTGATTTTATCTTTCAAACAATTGCAGATAGACCCTAAAATTATAAGTGAACAATATAAAATTAGGAACAATTTATAAGTGAACAATAAAATGTTATAATGACGAACCTTAGAAAAGCTAAAATCAATTGCACATAACCCCTAAAATCGAATCCAAACCATTTAGGATTTTAAAATTTAACCAACCATGTAGACTTTTGTGTTTTAATTACGTGGGCTATTGAGTTTAATTATATTAGTTTTTTAGTCATAAACTTTTTTCAGGGGGTAAAAATTACAAAAAAAAAAGTAAAAAAATAAATAAATTGCATTACGTCGTAAAAGTTACCCTTACTTCTTAGCTATGTCCGCCCCTGTAATTAAGACGAAAATAAAACTAATGAACTAAAAAACAAAATTTAAATTTTTGGACCAAAATGGTTGTATGAGTCAAACCATAGTGACTAAAACCATGTTCAAACTCTTATTTCAAATACATAACAAAAAAAAATATGAAACAAACTTATATAACTTTGTTAACAGAAATATCAATAACTTTATTTTTATTTCAAAGTTTTTAAATTAGTAAAATTAATAGTACAAAAAACCGTCATGTTATTTTTTCACTGTTTGGTTATCATTTGAATTTTGAAACTATATAGAATATATACATGTAGATAATGTATAAAAATCATTATCCCAAGTGTATTAATCTCTAAACGTACTTATCTGTGGATAATTTAAATGCTTGTAAATTTGTGATTAGTTAGGAGTCATGTAATCATGTACTTGGACAATGTTTGTATTCGCTACCCCTCAAATTAATTTTTTTTTCTATTTGCCCAATCTCCATTCTCTCTTCTGGGATTCATAAGACCTTATCCCATTCGTTCAACATACGTAAGTATATACCTTATCTTATTATTTGTACAGTTGAAACTCTATAAAATAATACACTTGGGACCACCAAAATTTATTAATTAAAAGAGTTATTAATTAATCGATAAATTAATAATTATTAATTTATATATTAATTAATATTTTATTAATTTATATATTAATTAATATTTTATTAATTTATAGTAGAATACTTAGTTTACAAACACCTTTCAAGCTTCCACTTAATTATTGTATACAATGCATGTATATCAAATGAACGGCCCAATTTGATAGAAACCTTCAATCTCCCACCTTATTATGCTTCTTGTGTTCAATGTATCACTTTATGGACATTAAAAATATTTTCTATATAAATACAAGATCAAAATAGGTTAACACAAACAAATCATACACACAACATGGCTTCCCATCTTAAAGGTGTGAAAAAAACAACAATGACAGACGAGATTCGAAGAGCATTATGCAAGCACAACAAGGATAATCCAAGTCTCACTCAAAAGCAATTGCAAGAATGGGTTCATAGTAACTATGGTTTGCAGGTGAGTCAAGCGACAATATCGAATACAGTTAAGCGGTCTTTAGAGTATCTCTCACTTGCTCCCGAAAGAGGCGATGTTAAGCGACACAAACCGGCAAAATTTTCTGACCTAGAAAAATCTCTCTATGAATGGATTCTTCAATATCAAGAACATGTGAATACAGGTGAACTAATCATCGAGAAGGAGAAAAAGTTCATGAAAGATATGTATCCAGTGGATACTCCAGACTTTACTTTTTCTATTGGTTGGCTTGGAAAGTAATTATTTAGTGATGTAATTATTTACATGTTTTGATCTTAAACAGGTTTGTTTTTTAGACTTCAACCGGATCATTCCCTTGCAACAATGCAGCTTGAAGGGAAAAAACAAGACAAGGAAAGACTAACTGTTGCTATTTGCTGTAATGAGGACGGTTCGGAAAAACTTCCTTTATGGATTATTGGGAAATATGCTAAACCAAGGTGCTTCAAGAATGTAAACTTGAACAGTCTGAACTGTGAGTACCGTGCTAACAAACGAGCTTGGATGACTGGTGTGTTATTTGAAGAATATGTTCGCCAACTTGATAAAAAATGGCTGGAAGAAAAATTCTCTTGATTGTGGATAATTGCCCTGCTCATCCAAAAATTATTGAAGGATTACGAAATGTTGAATTATTTTTTTGCCACCAAACACAACTTCAAAAATTCAACCTTGTGACGCGGGGATCATACGAGCTTTTAAAATGCATTATCGTCGTCGATTTTATAGAAGTCTTTTGGAGGGTTATGAATTAGGGGTTCCAAATCCAGCAAAAATAAATGTATTAGATGCAATGAATCTTGCAATTTCAGCATGGACTATGGATGTTCGTGCAAATACAATTGCGAACTGCTTTCGTCATTGTAAACTTCGATCAACAGATAACATGACTTTTGAGAACTCAGATGAAGGTGGTGAAAGCACTCAAGAACTCCAGAATTTGATCAAAGAGTTGGGTTATCGCAATGCAATGGATGTCGAAGATGTTCTGACTCACCCAGAAGAAAATGTAGTTGCACAGTTGTTGACTGATGAAGAAATTATTGAAAGCGTTATTGGAATTAATAAAGATGATATCGATGAAGAAGATGATGAAAGCGGCAATCACATTGAACAATTTCTTGTTGAGCTATGAGAAAACAACACCAGAAGTTCTTACCATGCTAAGGAAAATTAGAGACGAGATTCAAGGGGAAATTGATTTCAACAAAAAACAAAAGACAATTGAGTCATTTTTCAAGAAACCTTCATAAATCACTCATGTAATATGCTATATATAAGGAATTATTAATTTATATTTTATATGGGGTCTAAAGAAATTATCAAAAATGTATTATCTTATAATTTTAGCGAATTATTAATTTAGCACCCTATCCCCGAGTCGGGACCGGCAAAAAATATTATCTTAGAGAGTTTATTAAATAATCGAGTATTAATTTATCGAGTTTCTACTGTATGATGGTATTGTTGCCTTCTAGAAATGTGACCTTTGAAATTTGAATTCCCTTATACACCATGATGTTAGGATATACTCAATTTTTTTTTTCACATTTGGTATGTAATCTTTCATAAGTTTTCACTACCCAATACCCATTAAACTAATATCTAAATTATATAAAAATAAAACTTAAAGGAAAAAGAAGTAGAGGAGGTGATGTGGATTTTTTTGATTGGATCATCAAATTCATTCCATTTACAAAAGCGGGGGCCGGAGAGATTGAAGGTGTTACAATCCTCACGCCTTGCACTTTCACTCAAGGTTTAACGCCACTTGGGGCGATTTTGGGCATGAAAGGGGGTTAACCCTTTCCTATAACGTGATGCCATAACGGATGGCAATACAAGAAATTCCAACTTCACCAATCAACAATTGGGCTTAAAGGATGATGTGTATTGGTTCATCCTTTTTTTAATACATGGCTTAAAGGATGAGGTGAATTAGTTTATTGCTTTCTAAAGATACTAAAAATGGAAGAGTGGTCTCGCCACTAAAACAGTTATACTTAATATAATTTGTGAAAGTGTAATGTACAATATGCCTTATTGTATGAGCGTACGAAATTTGAACATCGGACGTTATAAACTTCAATCGCATGTTCTAAAAATACAATCGTATGGTGTGTAAACTGTCAAAATCGCATGTTGTTTTATATAACAAAAACACTTGTTGAGCTAAAAAATTCGCATGTTGTAAAAAATCAGAAATCGCATGTTATGAAAAAAAACTCGCATGTTGTAATTCAATCGCGTACACACTATACGTTAATATAAAATGTACGTTAACCAGCCCCATATAATTTTACATAAAGTATATGAATAACCGTAGAGATAAAGGATTGTAAAAGTTTCTTTTTTTTATATGTAAAATCTAGCGTAAGTGTAGTTGTGTTGAAAAACAAGTTTTGTCCTTAAAAATGCACATGCTTCATATTATTTGCATTTTGCACCTTGGGTTGTACCTAACTCTTTCTTAACAAAGTAGGTAAACATAATTTTCTTTCTTTTCCTATAAACAAGACAATAAAATATAAAGTAAACTGCCAAAATGGTCTTTTAAGATTTTGTCACTTTTGTCATATTAGTCTAAAACGTAATCCTTTTGTAAAAATCTGACCAGATTTTGATTTTGGATGTAAATGGCAATAAAATTGAAAACAAAGGGATGCAGATTCAAAAGTTTTGAATTTTGGACTAAAATGATAAAAGTGACCAAATCTCTAAGACCATTTTAACTGTTTACTTTAAAATATATTTCCACCTTTTTGGTTTTCTCATATATATTTTCTTATATACACTTTATCTCGACAAAGATGACAACTTTTTTCTTAATAATATAGTAAAGTCGATGGCGATGACTCATGTTCTCCAAACACCAATGGTTATGTTTGATCTATTGTATAAATTTGTGATTTACGATCTTCTAGGTAATGAATTTTTCTCTTGAGCGTGTTACTTTTTCAAAATATTTTTCTTGTAAAAAAAATAGTTATTCTTCTCTCTCTCTCTCTTTGACGGAACCTTAACAGTCGCCGGAATTCGTCAAGATTGCTCGACGATGAAGATTGAGACAGATTAGCATGTGAGGTTTAATCAATTTGCTTATTGGTAGCAGTCTTGATATAACCTTCCATTCTAATAGGTTGATTGATTCATCCATTCGTGTCTTGGGTTTCTTCGGCGGACTCGTCATCCGTCCCGAGATGGGGAGAGAATTAGGTGAAAGCTCAGGTGTGGGAAACAATCGATTGAAATATGAAGAGAGGTACCAAGGTAATGAAAACAACAACCAGGCGAACGAAAAGCAATACACAGGAAAGGATGCCATAACTTTCTACATTTCCAACATACACCCACAAGTTTCGGACGGAGAATTTTGGTTAGAATACAGGAATTTCGAACACTTGGTGGATGCCTACATTGCAAGGATACGGGATAAGTGGGGCAAATGTTTTGGATTTATCAAATTTGTCAACGTAAAATACGGAGAAAAGATGGCTAAGGTACTGAACCAGGTAGAATTCTATGGATGGAGGGTCAAAGCAAAGGTGGCAAGGTTTGTCAAAATCGTCAAAAAACCGATTGAGAAGAAACAAGAAAAATGGGTAAGGAAGGAGGGATTAAAACCTGAAATCAGGAATATCAGGACAGAAGGAAACCAACTGGGAACTAGAAAAGGTATATCGTATGCAGACACAGTGAGGGGAAAGAAAGCACCGGTGAACGAGGAAAACACAATAAGGTTTGCAAACGAATCTGAAGCTCTCAAAGAATGGCGTAATAAAGCGGTGGTGTGCGAATACTATAGTATAAAACATTTAAAGGAAGCGGATAAATGTGCAGTAGAACTAAGAATAGATAAAGGAATAATACGCTATTTAGGTGGACTGAAAGTACTTATCACGTTTAAAGAAGTCAAGGACATGGAGTCGTTTGTGAGGAATAAAGAGGAACAATGGAGGAAATGGTTTCATACGATGGAAGTCTTGTAAGTCCCGTGAAACGGATCTTTCAATGATATCAAACAACACCAAGTTTGTGCGGAATCCAAACTTGATGTGATTCAAGAATAAACACGAAAAATATGAAATACGAAGAACACAACGAATCACCTTTAAACACTTGCACACGATTCTATTACTATCAACTAGCAAAACTGTCTAGTACAAGTGCTCACAAACAATCGCCTTCCTCTAGCTCTCTCTAGGAATTCTGTAACAATGAGGTTCAAACCCTAAAACAAGTTAAAAACTTGTTTATATACTAACTCAAGCCCAATTCCCTATATGGGCTCCCCTTGGGCCTGCTTGGCCCACATGGCCTAAAGCTTGGCCCAAGTGACCTATAAAGGTCCAAAACCTAATATAAACTAACCCGGTAAGGCCCAGTTCGTAACCATAACCCGTTGTGTTAACTTGATGCGTCAGTCTCACACTTTAGGGCCTAACAATCTCCCCCTAGACTGATGCCATCAAATTGTCTTCATAGCATGAATTCAGCAACGTCATAAACGAAGTCTATGGTTGTCACTATGCTGCAGATGTTGTGGAAGTTCTTGACTTCTGAACTCTCAGCACTGGGTCTCTTTTCTTCAGCTCTTGTGGTTAGCTTCATATCAGGATCTCGATCAGCTTTGCTTGAAAATCTTGTTAAAAAGAATGTGAGAGGAGGATTCTCAGCAGCTCTTTTCTTCTGCAATCTTTATCTTTCAAGCAATTTCATGGTACTTCTTCAAATGTACTTTCACTGTCAGACGGCGTTTCGTATCCGGTTCTTCTGACTCATGTACATCTTGTAGTCGTGCTGCTCCATGCTTCGTCAGCAGCTAACAGCATCTCAGTCTTCAACAACCACTGTTCTTGATTAAAATCAAGTTCTGCACATGCTCACAAACTCATAAGCAAATATTTCTTATGCAACAGGGAGAGTACCACATGAACACTAGGTACATGAAATTTCACAATTTAAATTCTTTTAACTTTTGATGATCAGTCAAATCTTCAAGAACGGTTACATTTTTAATTTTAAGAAAAACAAATAAGCACTCTATTTTTGGATTTTTGATTTTATATAAAAAAACAAGACACTATTTTTGTATTTTTTTTTAATTTTTCAAATTTTTATTTTTAATTTAAGAACTAAAAACAAATAAAAACTCAAAATATAAACAACTACCATAATATAAAATTACAATTGCAATGGGGTCAAAATTCGTTCTCAGGCAGACTAAGGAACACTTTTCAGTACGGGCCTAATCAAACTGGTCTATGCGATTGCCAATATGTTTGTCCGCTTAAACTTTAACGCTCAACTTTCAATTTTTTAACTTCGTGATATGCTTAAGGTAATATTATACTATTATACCCATGTGTCCCATTCCAAGGCATACCCCCACGATCAAGGTAAGCACAACGATTCATCGTAGCAGGTGAGTATACCGATGTCATCCTTTAAGATATCCTGACTGTGTCTAGGTCTGCATATAATCTGTTTTATCATGTTTTGATTTCTTAACAATGAACACCCAAATAAATACTAATCAAATCCTGGAAATATAAACAGCACACTGATACGTGGTCGAAAACCGGTGTTCGTATTGGTGTAACTTGATGTTCTTACATGAGTTTTAATTCCGAATAGCCTACTTTTAATTAAAAATGTGTTTTACAGGTTTGATGAAGTTTAAGGAGCTATTTGGGAGCGTTACGGACTATCGGGACGAAAAACGGACCACCGGAATGCAAAACGGGTCTATCGGAAGCGAGAAACACAAAAACAGAAAAACGGGTTTTCTGTGAGGCATAGCCTACGCCACCAGGGGCGTAGGCAACGCCTCCTCCTTATGAAAAACGAGAATTATGTGGTTTTCTTGGTTGGTGACGAGTTTTAATGCTTTGTTTTGACCCATTTCGGGGGTTACACTTTGTCTTTGAGTTTTGAACATTATCTTGGAGCCTAAACTCATCACCGATCATCTACCATTCCACCAACCATCATACCATCAACCCGAATCAAGAACAAGACACCATCATCTTCTTGATTCGAAAGGCTAGCTCCATCAATTCACCAATCCATCAACTCATTCATCCATTCACCATCATCACTCATCCAAAACCCTAACCTTCATCCATCCATCCATCTTCAAGCTTCAAGATGACCCAATTCAAGTCTTGTGCATCCGTTGATCGTGCCATTTCCACCATGAGCGGCTAATTTCTTGGAGGTTTCACCCCGGTGTAGGTTATTGTAAGTCTAGGGTTTAAACATTGTTCTTGGTTTGAGTTTGTGACAATTTGCTATTTGATTTTGAAGCTTATGACAATTGTCTTGCATTTGTATTGAATTCATAAATTGTCGAGTGAAGATTAAGTTTGACTTTATGAAATGTTTATGTGCAATTATGCCTTGTCTAGGTTAGAGTTTACATGTTCTTGGTAACAAAGTGCATTGTGGTCCGTTATTTATAACGTTGATAGCTCTTGGGACCTAAGCCTCACGACACTAAATCCGTTAATCATCTTTGCAATTGATTCAAACCTAAAACGTGTAGAAACCCTAGGATTTCAATTACCGAACCGGGAGTGAACCTTGTTTTCTTATCATTGTTCAATCAATCAATTTTAATTCTTGCAATTTGTTAATCACTAGTAGTTAATCCATTCAATCATTTTAGTAATTCTAATTCACATCTTTCAATTAAACAAAAATACAAAAACATATCATAGCAAGCTTCATAAGTGTGACATCTTTTTACAATTCAATCGAATCCATTCGCAAACCACATACTCTTCGTGGTTCGACCCCCTACTACCACTAGCTATCTGTTAAGGGTAATTTGGGACTATAAATATTATCTTTGACCGGAGCGCGACACTCCGATCACACACTCTATCATGCAAGTATATTCCCTACCACATATTTCACAAGTCCAATCCAGATTTCTGAAATCTTAACTGGGAATAGGTTGAGAAGAGAACAGAAAAGATCTTTTGCAGAGATGGTATAATATACAGATCAAATGAGTTTTTCTCAGTTTGATATAGGTTTCTTGGGTTTCTTTTGGGCACTTGAGGGCCTCTTTCGGGTGTATTAGATCTATAGCGCGACAACGTACAGCTAGGTCAGCATGTATCTGGATGCAGCAGAAGCTGTCGTTGCCTAGCACCTCCAGCTCAGCATATATCTGGATGCAGCAGAGGAGGTACACGACTTTTTCGGAGAAGATTTCAGAATCAGATCAAAATTGTGTGTATCGGGACAACATACAGACATTCAAATAGAAATGAGCTAATTCCAAGTGACTTTCTTTCCTCGGTTCATGTACAATTTTAGTTCTTAACAGAAGGACAACCAAGATATCCCCGGATGATTTAACAATATAAAGACCCGAAACCTCAGATGTTGGCTATCTATCAACGCAAGATTTAAGACCATAAAATTATACGTCGTTGGTATGTTACCCACATGGTACATAGTTCGTTATGTTTATATCACTTAGTATCTTTTATCATGTTGAGCGTCAAGCCTATCGACATATCGCAGTAGATCCTAGTCTTTTCAGCTATGGCACCTTACATGTGTTAGTCAAACCCTTTAACACGAACATTTATTTCACTTCCCATATCATGCAATCTTTCTTTTTCGCTTTTTCATTTTCTAATGTTTTTGTATTTTTCTCATTTTCTCCCCCTAAAACAATGCATATATATACAACAAACTCTTTTTATGTTTTTCTTTTTCTGAGTTTTCTCCCCCTTAAAATCTATATCTATCTATATGTTCCTCTCCCCCCCTAAATTTGTGCATAAATCTTGTATTTTTGCGCAAATTTACCATTTACTAGAAAAAGGACACTTCATATACAAAGTAATGAACTAAGAAAGAGAAAAAATATTTTTGCTTAACCGTTCCGTCATTAGATTGAAGACTAATCAAATTCAAATCAAAGTACTGAATTTAAAAGGTACCTTTTGCTGATCATTTCTTACTTCTCTAATCTCCTCCAAATGAAACATATCATCTGTAAAAAAAATTGAACTTTTTGCAACAGTGAAATGTTACCCGTTTTTATCTCTGGAACAACCGCTATCAACATTCCAGAGATTGTCAACAGCTCCTCCTTAGTTGTTCCTGAAAAGTAAGGAGATTAGTAAGACAATGGTACCCAGGCCATCGTGGTCCTGGGATTTCCTGAAGCATCAAAATAAGACACTTCTTTTAAACATAGGTCCCCTTTGGTTTCAAGAATTGGAGATATTGCTGCTTTGGATTTGGGTTTCCAAATCTGTTTCGATTTAACAAACGTGTTTGTTGCATTCGGTTGAGCAACATTAGCTGATTCAGTTTTAGAAAGACGTTTTTGTTCTTGAACAGCCTTGCGTTTATTTTTAGCAGCGTTCTAATCCCCATCAGAAGGTTTAACCTTGGGATTCACATTCTTCATTGCCTTAGGTGATGATACCTTCATTGGCTTGGAATGATTGTTATCCTTTGATGTAACCCTCTGATTTTGCATATAGTAGGGTACGTAGGGACGCCTTGTGCAGTTTCTAGCAATATGACCCGCAATGCCACAGTTGTAGCAAGTTTGTCTTTTCATCGGAAAGACGTTTTGAGCAGCTTGATTCGCACTAGCAGGTCCTGAAGGACAAACCGGTCCTTTTTGCGCTGGATGCGCCTGCACATTTCTCTTAGACGAAGACGAATTGGGGTGCTTGTATTTGTTGTTTGCAGAAGTCTTGTTGCTTTGAGCACCATTCTTCGTCTTTTCTCCCTGATTCCAGCTTTCAATCACCTTGTCATGAGCCTTATGTGATCATGATTGTCTTTGATGAGCATACTTCTTATATCCTCGACTTTGATCTGCTCGTTTTGACTCCTTTTGTGTGTTGTGAACCGGCTCACAAACACTAGCACAAGAGTGAGCGTTGACTTTTTGTTGCACTTTTGGACGATGAACACAATTTCTAGCAATGTGTCCAAGAATTCCACAGTTGAAACATGTCTGTCGTTTCAATGTATGGAGATTCTGAGAGCAAGCAGCATTAGCCGATCTGATTGGTCTAGATGACCGAGCTTGCTTAGGTTGTGTTCCGTGTGCCTTTTTTGAATTCTTCTGTACCTGTTGATCAGAACTAGCACAAGCTTGAGATTCAGACAGATGATGTTTTTCGTCTTTTATAATTTTATCAGGATCATTTTGAAAAGACGATTCAGTTTCTGTTTTAATTTCCTTTTCAGAAACATTTTCTTGTGACTTTTCATTTAATGTGACCACCTCTTCTTTTTCAAAATCTGGTTCAGTTTTAATTTCAGAAAATGTAGAAGTTTCATCAACACGTGTTTCATCAACACACGTATCATGTGAATCTACTTGTGGTTTACTTTCATCTACAATTTCCAATGGGGTCCCACTAGATTCAACATTAGGGATGCCCACTAAGACAGATTCAGAAGAAGAATCACGATACTCTTGATTTTCTTGTGAAGAAGTTTCAGTGGTTTCACTGAATGTGTCCTGAGGGACCTCACCTGTAACACTGTCATCAACCAAAGGGTTAGAAACATCACATTCACAATCATTAACTGAAGAAAATTCATCACCAGACTTATTGTTCAAAGTTTCACCACAAACATTATCAGTTTTGCCCAAAACATCAGGCTCACTAGACGAAACATAAGCACAAAACGATGCAAACAAAGACCGACCAAAAGCAATATCAGATTCAGTTTGTTCAAAATAATTTTCAGAAATATTAGTATGAACAACTGGTTCACTCCCAAGAACATTTTCACATTTTACTTCAGATACTTTATCTGCACATGAAGACGAAGTGTTAGGATCAATTGAGCCTTTAGAAACAAAATTTATTGGAGCCGACTTCTGTTTCTCAATTGGTCTGTCATTAAATGATGACTTATTGTTTTTGGGACCATAAGTCATTTTACTTTCATTCATCATCTCCTCCTCAGTCATGGGTAAATAAGTATAATTGTCATTATAGGGAGGAGGAGCCTGATTAAAACCCAAACCACGCCCTTTCTTTTCCTCGTATGCGAGCTGTTGATCACACAAGTTTTTGACTAATTTGCTGGAAGAATCAAATTTCTTAGTATTAAGCTCATTTATTTTATATCTATCTCTGATATCTTCCAGTTCCTTAGTCACAGTGCACAGTTTCTCCTGAACATAGAAGAGTTGAGTTGATTTCACACTTACATCATCCTTGAGTTTGACGATGTCTTTTCGCTGAGCTTCAATCTTTTCTTTATAAAGTTTTTCATTTTTTGATAAAGTAAAGTTTTTATTTTTGATATCTTGATAATCTTGAATTAGCTCAGCGTTGTGTATTCTATAAACTTCAACTCTTTCTCTACACTCAGGAGTACAGAAAGCAGAAAGTACATCTTCAACAGTCATTTCTTGAACCACAGGTTTGTGAAATATGAATGCCATAATTTCAGCGGGTGGTTGATAATTTTGTTCTTCTCCTCAAAACACAAATCAAACGAGAACCCGTGTACTTGCTAACTCAAACCCGTGAACCCGCTTTCTGAACTGCACCTCAAAATCTGTCAAACCGATATCACAAACAAACCTCCCCCTTTTTTTTTGAATATATATAAATTTTTATTAATATAAAAATTAGTTTTTATTAACAACTATTATTACTAAAGCTATTACTATTATTAATATTATTAAAAAAAACTTAATAGAATACTAAACGTCCAATCAAGAATCTCAAACCCACTACTTTACCGACACAATGTAACTGTCCCAAATAAACCTTTTAACTCTCCTACTTTCTTTCTGTCGACCCTTCTTTCTCTCTCTCTTTTGATTAATCACATCAACAAAAACTCAAAACACTCGATAACACCTTTTAGACATGAGTTAACAGTGGTTATCAAGGCAGTTAACTCCGATTAGCAGTGGGAAAGGTGAACGGTGAGTTGATGAAAAAGAATGACGGAGAAGATGATGTCGTTTGTCACCGGAGAAGATGAACGATGATTGAGGAGTGGAGATGATCAGACGATGATAAATGACAGTGACGGAAGACGATGAATGGATGGAAATCGCAGGTTGAAGGTGATCGGAGATGATGCGACGGAGATGGTGATGGTGATGGTGAAAGTGGTGACCGGAGTTGGTGTGATGGTGGTGATGAGGTGATGAACAGTGTGTTATATGGTGATACAACAGTGGTGATGAAGCAGAGAAGACGATGATGATGATGGACGATAAGTGATGGAGTCGAAATCGGAACTCGAAACTCTGAATTGGTTTTGACTCGTGACAATGATGAACGATGACCAGAGACGGAGTTGCAGGTTCCGGCGATGATCGTTGCGACTCGGATGATCAATGACTCGAGATCTCGGTTGCGACTCGGAAGTGAACAACTCGAGACCTTGAATGATGAAGTGGAAGACTCGAGACCTTGAAGGAACCTCTTGTGATTGCGACTTGACGACTCGAAACCGGTGAAGATGTTGAAGAGTCGAGACCCAGGTTGATGACTCGAGACCCAGGTTGATGACTCGAGACCAGGAAGACGATGACTCGAGACCTTGAAACTGTGAGTCGGAACCTGGAAAGCTGTGACTCGAGACCTCAAGAAACGACTCGAGACCGTGACTCGAGAACCTGTGTGACTTGAGAACCTGTGTGAACTCGAGACCAAGTGAAGATGATGAGTCGAGACCAGCAACTTGCAGACCCGAAACCGTGGAGGTTGCGACTCGAGACTGCTGCAGCTATTGATGTGTGACCTTGTATCGTCTAATGACTCGAGACCTGCTGTGATGGTTTCGAGTCGAGACTGTTTGGAGATGAACTGAAATATCACTCGAAACCTCTTGTTGAGACGAAGAATCTTCTGTCAAATCCTTTTTGTCAGCTTTTCTCGAAAACAATTTTAAAAGTAAAAGGATTTTGTTTCCTTGTTTCTCGAAAACAGATTTTCAAAACAAATTAATTAACTTTCCTAAAAAGTTGGGATTTTTCTAAAACAAAGAATTTTTCAAATCTTTTAAAAATTGGAAATAATCCCTTTAACAGCTTTCAAACAAATCGAATGAGCAAAATATGATGATTCTTATAAAATTTTGATGAATACTACGAAGAACACGAAGAACGCGAAGAACAAAAATTCCAAATCTTGAATATTTGATATCAAACCGAGCCTAGAACAGGTTCTAAAGTCTCTGATACCACTTGTAAGTCCCGTGAAACGGATCTTTCAATGATATCAAACAACACCAAGTTTGTGCGGAATCCAAACTTGATGTGATTCAAGAATAAACACGAAAAATATGAAATACGAAGAACATAATGAATCACCTTTAAACACTTGCACACGATTCTATTACTATCAACTAGCAAAACCGTCTAGTACAAGTGCTCACAAACAATCGCCTTCCTCTAGCTCTCTCTAGGAATTCTGTAACAAGTTTATATACTAACTCAAGCCCAATTCCCTATATGGGCTCCCCTTGGGCCTGCTTGGCCCACATGGCCTAAAGCTTGGCCCAAGTGACCTATAAAGGTCCAAAACCTAATATAAAGTAACCCGGTAAGGCCCAGTTCGTAACCATAACCCGTTGTGTTAACTTGATGCGTCAGTCTCACACTTTAGGGCCTAACAAGTCTGGAGAGGGCAGTTATTACCATACCAAAGAGTTGCATGGTTAATGATCAGGGGGTCCCAATACAGCTATGGATGGGAGAAGTACTGAATGTCATTGCTGAAAATTACAGAAGAATAGTCCAGAGTTTGAAAGCAGACAAGTATGACTTAAATCTTCAATTTGATGTCGTTGGTGTTGTGGCCGATCATGGATTCTGCATCAAGGAAACACTACCAGTCATTTGGAAGGATCAGTCGTTTAAATTTTGGATCTCGGAGGTAGAGGAACCTTGGATACCAGGATGCATAATCAAGAGGAAAATACATCTCAATGAATTATCGAAGGCATCAGAAGAAAACAATCACAACGAAGCGAAAAAGGGTGAGAACAGCAATACCCGAATAGGTTCACCGGAAAAATGGTGGTTGATAAGACACCAGTAGGGGCACCCTTACGGGGAAAACGGTGGCACCGGTGGAAGAGGAAGAGGCGATGGTGGAGGCGACGGTGGAGGTAAACGAGAAGACAAAGGACCATGGGGGAGAGGAAACGGTAGGAAGATCTGAACCGATTTCGATTACAACCCCCAAGACTAATGTCATGGGAAATGATGAGGTATTCGATAATGATATTGATGGTTCCAAAAAGGTGGGAGGCAACATAAATGCTATCTCTGATGAGTCAACAAAGGGTGGTGGGGTTGATCAGTTTTTTAATGTTGGGCCAGAGCCACATGGACCAGGTATAAGGAACCCAATTGGGCCTATGACCACCCAAGATAAAAAAAGGAAGAGAATTAATTTAGCTAAAGCAAGAGCCCAAAACTTGAAGCCCAACTTGAAAATAAATAAAGGGAAACTACCCGCTATTAACTTAGAGGTGGCGGAGAAAGTCAGGTTCCAACATCGTAATAAGATCCCTCTGAAAGTAAAGAAGAAAAGCAAGAAGGACGTGAGGATTCAAGAAATAATCAATGATCTGTTCAATGAAAACGATGGAGGAACGGTTCCGGAGGACGGTTTCAACTCCGATTGGGAAAAGGAGTCGCAGTCAGGAGAAACACTTGTAGAGGACACCCAAACTACTGAAGCAATACGGTCAGTTGATCAGCAGTCAGCGGAAGAACTAAACAACGAAATATTGCAGACAAAGGAGGTAGGAACAGCGATTTGGGTGGATTTGAACGGCAAAGAAGATCTGATTAGGAAGACGATTGTCGAGGAACAGGAGGTAGCAGGTGTGCAATGAATTTTGGTACTATTAATATTAAAGGGGCAGGAGGGGTGGGTAAAGCAAAGGCAGTTAGAGGACTATTGTCAAAGTATGGGTTAAACTTTGTAGCAATTCAGGAAACTCAGTTCAGGGATTTACCAGAAAGAATAATAAAAAGGTTTTAGGATAACACAACATTGGATTACATGAAGGTGGATGCAGATGGGAGATCGGGTGGACTATTATCAATTTGGATTCCAGGGGTATTTAAAAAAGAGTTTGATGTGATAACTCAAAATTTTATTTTAGTCAAAGGGAAAGTAACAGGGGAACAGGAGGACATGATTGTGGTGAACGTTTATGCTTCGACGGTACAAAGCAATAGTAGGCAACTGTGGAATGAACTACTATCACTGAAACAGTCAATCCATGGCAGGTAGATTCTCTTAGGTGACTTTAACGAGGTACGATTCCCTGAAGATAGATTCAACTCAAAATTTGATGTGGGGGGTGCATTATGTTTTAATAACTTTATTATGAATGTGGGCCTACAAGAGTATAACATGGGTGGAAGGAGATACACGTTTATGTCGGGAGATGGGAGAAACCTAAGTAAAATTGATTGGGTACTAGTATGTGGTGAATTTATAATGAGGTGGCCAGATGCAACCCTGTTAGCACTAAACAGAGATGTCTCGGATCACTGTCCATTAATATTAACAACAACTGGGAATAATTTTGTTCCAACCCCATTTCGTGTATTCCATAGTTGGATGGAGGCTACTGGTTTTGATGAAGCGGTAAGAAGAGGTTTGAGTAAAGGGTGTGAGTCAAATCTTAAGGATGAATGTGTGGCCATAAATTTAAAAGCAATAAAGGACGAATTAAGAAAATGGAGAATCAGCGAAAAGGCAAAAGAGGAAGATCAATTGGTTATCGCAAATGAGAACATACAAAAATTAGAGGCAGAAGCGGTTACCAAGAAGTCTTACGGGACAGGAAATGGAAAACTGGCAAGGGTATAAGAGAACGGTAAAGGAGTGGCATAAAGCAAAAGCAAAGTACCTGATCCTGAAATCAAGAATAAAATGGATCGATTTGGGGGATGAAAACTCAACGTTTTTTCACGCAGTTGTAAACTGCTACAAAAGTAGGAATAAGGTTAATGGGTTATGGATAGACGGGATCTGGGTTACAGATGCTAACGTAATTAAAGACAAGTTTATGACGGCTTTTAAAGATAAATTTAAGGAACCAATTCCTTCAAGACCTAGGATTGGTATGGAAGGTTTTAAAAGGTTGACGGACAACGAAAGAACTGAGCTAATAGAACAATTCAAAGAGGAGGAAATCAAGAATGCAATATGGGAGTGTGGTGGAGACAAGTCCCCGGGGCCTGATGGGATTACGTTCACACTGATAAAAAAAATACCGGGAGGAGTTGAAATCGGCAATCATGTAGATGATGCAACAATTTTTTATACATGGATCGATCCATCACTCATGTAGCTCGTCCTTCACATCGCTTATTCCAAAGGTAAATGATCCGTTAGTATTTTCCGATCTTCGTCCTATTTCACAAATAGGGGTAGTTAATAAAGTATTATCCAAAGTGTTGGAAAACTAGGTGAAAAAGTATTAAATAGTGTTGTCTCGAGTTCACAGTCGGCATTTATCTCGGGCAGGAATATAATAGATGGGCCTTTGATAATAAACGAGGTTGTGGGGTGGGCGAAAAAAATGAACAAGGAGATTTTTGTATTTAAAGCGGATATCGAAAAGGCCTACGATACATTAAACTGGAAATTTCTTATTTCCATTTTAACACATATGGGCTTTCCATCGAAATGGAAGAATTGGGTAATGGGGGTATTATTTAGCGGGAGAGGATCGATCCTTGTAAATGGAGCACCAACCGGAGAATTCCAATACAAAAGAGGATTGCGACAAGGAGACCCCCTCTCCCCATTCCTATTCATAATCGCAATGGAAGCATTACACATAATGATGGTGAAGGCCGAATCAATGGGAATCTTCTCGGGGGTAAAGTTACCAGGAGAGGGGTTAACGATAACTCATTTACTATTCACAGATGACTCACTTTTTGTTGGAGAATGGGAAGAGAACAACATAAAAAATATGAGAAGGATATTAAGATGTTACTACTTAGTGTCTGGACTAAAAGTAAACCTAAAGAAAAGTCAAATTTTTGGTGTAGGGGTTGAGGAAGAAGAGATTAATACATAGGCGGCAAGTTTTAGGTTCAAACTGGGGAAATTCCCATTTACTTATTTGAGTTTAAAAGTAGGTGCGAATATGAACCGTATTAAAAATTGGAAGGAAGTCATAGATACATTTAATAGAATGTAACAACCCTCGGTAAAACCAACACCCTCATAATATTTCTGACACTCTTATATATTTTGGAATGTCCTAATATGTCTTATATTATACCCCGTATGTGAAAAACCAAGCCCTAGTTATGTTATAATTATAAAATAAATAAAATTCTGAAAGTATAAGCTGAGGCGGGCCGCGAAAGACCTCACCTCAACTCCACGCGGGCCGTATCAAGGCTGGACTTGACTTCGCTGACTTCTTTAGTTGAAGCGGGCCGCGTAAGGGTTATGCTTAGTTAACGCGGGCCGCGCGGACTCGTGAAACGCGGATACACCCAGAGGTCGACACGTGTCATGATCGTGGCGGTCTAGTGAACGACTCAGCTAAGCTATGGCGTTGACTGGTGTTGACGCGGGCCGCGTAAGGGTCCCTTGTCTTTTACGCGGGCCGCGACAGGACTCAATTTCACAACTATAAATAGATGGCATCAGTTTTCAGTTTCTGTAGCTCATTTCTTATTCTCAATCTCGAAAACTGAAGTTATAAGCTTAATATTTTGGGTATTATACCCCTAATTAGCGAGGTTCTGCTCCATTGTAAGTATTATAACCCCGGTTTCATAATAGTTACGCTGCCCGATTGATTTAGGGTTCCGTAACAACTGTCGTGGTTCTGCCCGACGTAGTTGTTGGAATGCCGTCTCGGGGAGGGTATCATTAATAATTTCAAAGGGTTATGGTACTAATCAATGTACATTTGTATAAATTATAGATTATATCCAGGAAACCCTTACGAAAAGCCTAAGACAGCAATGTGAGTTATCCTCTTTTTATATAAACTCCTTTTGTGAGTTTATCCTCTTTTTGTTAATGTTTTTGGAATATTTTACAAAACCTTAATTGTTTTATAATATGATTAAGCGGTGATTGAGTCTTTGTAGTTCTTCAATTACTGCCGGTATTATGGGGTTTTGTATACAAAATTTACTACGAGTAGTAGTAAGTCTGAATGACAGTGCATTACCATTGGACGACGAGTTAGCCAATGGTTAATTTGACCATAGCCATAGATCCGGTCGAGTGGCAAATACTGAATGAGTAATTGTGTAGAAATAAACAATGTGATCGCTCTCAATACTGTTTTAATTGATAAAATGTTTCTTGATTAAAATGGGATTCACTCACCAGTATTTCTGACTGACAAATGTTTTTAAAACGCGTTACAGGTAACACAATGTGAACAACCAATTAGTGGAAAGCCAGCTAGAGAGCACTGAAGGCTTGGGGATAATGTGGCTATAAAAGTTACATAATAAACGATGTTTTAAATTCAATAAAATAGGGTTTATCCCTATAATGTATTGTAATAAGAAACTTGAGTTTTGCCCATGTTATTATAAAAGAAGGTGGTTTTTACTCTGATAAACATTTCCTAACTACGGTCCTAATGTAAATTCCGCTGCGAGACTAAACAAACCTGATACCACCAAACTCTGTGATCACGTCCGCCCGTTCCCGGGGATTAGGGATCGGGGGTTGTGACAGAAGGTGGTATCAGAGCCTAGCCACTGGTCTGAGCCAAAGAAGTGTTCTGCTGACACTTGAAATTTTAAAATTTTATGTTAGGAAATTTGGTAAATAAATGCATAACTGTAATTAGGTGTTATGTGTTATTTGACTATTTGTTAGTTTTCAGTATGAGTGATCAAGGACCATCAGATGTGAATCGTCAGTTATCTGATTCACCTAGGAGTGAAAGTACATCATCACAGACTGCCCTCTCAGGGTACGTTGCTGATCAGGAGGATGGAATATTTGCTTTTAGAGCTCAATCTGAAGAACCATTTCCTACTAAGAAATGAGGATGGTTCAGTAAAGAAGCTTTTGCTCGTAGGAAAAGAATGAGGAAATTGCAACAGCAAAGGGCTTTAGCAGCTATTAAAAGAGAGACAGATGCCCATACTCAAGAGATACTTAATAGAAGCCTAGCTAATTTCCATATCATAGCTACGACTGCTGCTGACCCAGGTCTGGAACAATTAGTAGCCCCACAACCAAAAAACCCAGAACAACCTATGGAGATAGAAAATCAGGAAGAAGAGATGTATAATTTTAATCCAGAAGAAATCCCTAGAGTGCCTGCACCAAACCCTCTAGACCCGAATTACGACCCTTGGTGGGACAACAATAGGGATTTTGTGCAACGTTATTCTATTCAGGATTATCCACGCATACAGAACATAGAAGCTTACCCAGGTATGGACCCTTTAGATCCCTATTATCAAGATGATTATATTAGGGAAATATTAGAGGATCCTTACCAATTTCAGGAATTGTCACCCCCATATCAGGAACCAGAACCCCAGATTCCAAACCCAATTCGAGAACCTGCACCCCCAATGAGTGCAGAAAACGTTCAAGAACTTAAGACTTTCGGGGAGGAAATTTTAGAAAGCAGTGAAAGGATGCGTCAGGTGGGAGAGCGTCTCGTATGGAAATACGATGAGCGCAATATGGATTTTTGGATAAATCCATATCCGTGAATGTTAGAATGATAAAAGCGATAGTAATAATAATAAATAAAATAAGATATGTGTGTATGGATGCATATTACTAATTTATTTCTGTTGGTATTGTAATCTTTATTTCTGTACTAGTGTGTAATAGACGCATAAGTATATGAAAAGAGTATAGTAGCAATGATCTACGTTTTTGGCAAACTGCGTGTCATGTGATTAATTATATTAAGATATTATTTGTGATATTAATATGGGATAAATGTTTAAAATTCAGATGGCCGACCAAGAAAATCAAGTCAATTTGGATAATAACCCGGAAATCCAGAATGATAATATTCAGAATGACGATAATCTGAATAATGAGAACCCAAACAACAATAACAGTGGAAATCAAGTGGATAATAGTGCTATCCAACATATAGTAGCACAGGGAATTATAGATGCAATGCCATTTATACTTCAAACTGTTAAGGATGCTGATAATAAAAGTAAGCATAGCAGTAAGCGACCAAGTGAACCAGAAAACAGTGTGAACAATGGACCGGTACTTCAAATGCCTATTCCCAAAAGAAGAAGAACCATGCCTTATGGTTGTTCTTATAAAGAATTCTGGTCTTGTAAACCAATGGAATTCTCGGGCAATGAAGGAGCCATTGCAACTTTACGATGGATAGAGAAGACTGAGGCAGTCTTAAGGATAAGTAAATGTGCTGAAGAAGATAGAATACTTTTTGCTTCTAATATGTTTAAGAATGCAGCACTAGAATGGTGGAACACTATTCTCCAAACAAAAGGAAGTGATAGAACCTATAATATGGAATTAGAAGAATTTAAGAACAAGGTAGAAAGGAAATTCTGCCCACCCAATGAGAAAGAACAGATAGCAAACAAATTCCTAAATCTTAGAATGACTGGTGTAGATAGCAAAGGGTACACTAAGTTATTTTTCGAATATGCTAGGATAGTGCCAACTCTTGCTTCACCAAAACCAGTGTTAATCTCTCGGTATATTTGGGGATTAATTGGAGAGATTAGACATGTAGTCAAGGCAGCTAGACCACAAACCATAGAAGAAGCTGTAGAACTAGCCAATACCTTGACTGATGAATTAGTCCGTACCCGAGAAGAGGATCAAAGAAGAAGCCTAACCCAAAAGTTGACCCAAGAATTTCGTTTTGGAAATTCTAACCGTGGGAAAAATATAGGTTCTACCTCTGCGCCTTATTGTAGGAATTGCAAAAGAAAGCATTCAGGAAGATGTTCCATATACTGCAACTTTTGCAAAATGTCAGGACACAAGGAAGAAAATTGTAGGAAGAAAGCCAACAACCGGGTATGTTACAATTGCGGAGAACAAGGTCATATCAAGCTAAACTGTCCAAAATTAGTCCCAGCTGCAGACAACAAGAATACTAAAAATGCTAGAGCATTTGTGCTGACTGCAGAAGAAGCCAAGATGATCCCAGATGTCATAGCTGGTACGTTTTTAGTTAATGATGTCTTTGCTAAAGTATTATTTGACTCTGGTGCAAACCAAAGTTTTATTAATACATCGTTTTGCAAATTACTAAATCAATCATTAACTAAACTACCACATGAATGCTTAGTAGAGACAACTAATGGAGAAACTGTTAGAATTTCTGAAATCTTGCAGGGAGCAAGTATAGAAATTTCAAATCAGAAATTTATTGCAAATCTTTATCCTATGAATCTGGTAGGATTTGATGTGGTTTTAGGAATGGATTGGTTAATAGCCAATAAAGCCAGTATTTTATGTGATCAAAAGTTAATCCAAGTAAATTCACCAAAAGGTAAAACGATCACAATTAAAGGAGATAAGTCTTCTAAATCCAATAAATTCATTTCTGTGATGAAAACTGCAAGTTGTATGAGAAAAGGTTCTATAGTGTATTTGATTTCTATAATCACTAACACTAAAGAAAAAGAACTAAAAGATATTCCAGTAGTATCTCAGTTTTCAGATGTATTTCCAGAAGAATTACCAGGACTACCTCCAGATAGAGAAGTTGAATTCAGAATTCACTTAATACCAGGAACCTCACCAATTGCCAAAGCACCTTATCGTTTGGCACCCGCTGAAATGCAAGAATTGAAGAAACAATTAGATGAATTATTGGAGAAAGGATTTATACAACCGAGTTCGTCGCCATGGGGAGCGCCGATATTGTTTGTTAAAAAGAAGGACGGATCAATGCGTATGTGCATTGATTACCGTGAATTAAACAAAGTTACGATTAAGAATCGGTATCCATTACCGAGAATCGATGATCTGTTTGATCAACTGCAAGGAGCTCGATTTTTCTCTAAAATCGATTTAAGGTCAGGATATCATCAATTAAAGGTACAGGAAGAGGATATTCCTAAAACTGCTTTTAGAACAAGGTATGGACATTATGAATTTACTGTCATGCCATTTGGTTTAACCAATGCCCCAGCTGCATTTATGGACATGATGAACCGAGTATGTAAACCATATTTGGATAAATTCATAATTGTTTTCATAGATGATATTCTAATTTATTTTAAGAATAAAGAAGATCATGCAAAACATTTGCACGCACTTTTAAGTTTGTTAAGAAAGGAAAAGCTTTATGCTAAGTTTTCAAAATGTGAATTTTGGTTAGAACAAGTACAATTCCTTGGACACTTAGTCAATCATGAAGGAATTCATGTAGATCCAATCAAAATCGAGGCGATTACTAAATGGAAAACCCCTGAGTCACCAACTGAGGTTAGAAGTTTCTTAGGATTGGCTGGTTATTATAGAAGGTTTATTCAAGATTTTTCTAGAATAGCCATTCCCTTAACTAAGTTAACCTGTAAATCTGTTAAGTTTGAATGGGGATTAAAATAAGAAGAAGCCTTTAGAATTCTTAAGCAAAGATTGACCCATACACCTATACTAGCATTACCAGAAGGAACTGATGATTTTGTAGTCTATTGTGATGCTTCTAGATTAGGTTATGGATGTGTGTTGATGCAACGTCAAAAGGTTATAGCTTATGCATCTAGGCAACTTAAGAATCATGAAGAGAATTATTCAACCCATGATTTAGAATTAGGAGCCATAATTTTTGCTCTTAAAATTTGGAGACATTACCTTTACGGTAGTAAGTTTACCATATTTACTGATCATAAGAGTTTAAGGTATGTTTTCGGACAAAAGGAGTTGAATATGAGACAAAGACGTTGGATGGAATTTCTTAGTGACTATAACTGTGATATCCAGTATCATGAAGGAAAAGCAAATGTAGTGGCAGATGCTTTAAGTAGAAAGTATCATGAAAAGCCAAGAAGGGTACGTTCTTTTAAATTAAATCTGCAAGTAGATTTAAATGATCAAATAAGAGAAGCACAAGAGTCAGTAATCAAGGAAGATACTGAAAAGTTAAAAGGTATGTTAAAAGAATTAAAACAAGGAACAGATGGATTTTGGAGATTCCATGAAAAGAGAATGTGGATACCTAAATTAGGAAATCTACGTAATCGTATATTAGAATAAGCCCATAAGTCTAAGTATACGATACATCTAGGAAGTGATAAAATGTACCAGGATTTAAGGAAAAATTCTGGTGGATAGGAATGAAAAAGGACGTAGCAGTCTATGTTTCTAAATGTTTAACTTGTTCACAAGTCAAAGCTGAACACCAGAAACCCTCAGGTTTGTTACAGCAATTAGAAATGCCAGTTTGAAAATGGGAATTAATAACAATGGATTTTGTTACTAAATTACCCAAAACTAAGAAAGGAAATGATACAATCTGGGTGATTGTAGATAGATTAACTAAGTCAGCTCATTTCTTACCAATGAAAGAAACAATTAATATGGAACAATTATCTAAATTGTATGTAAATGAAATTGTTTCTTTACATGGCATTCCTTTATCAATTGTTTCTGACAGAGATAGTCGATTTACATCTCATTTCTGGTCAAGTTTCCAAAAGGCAATGGGAACTAAATTAAAGTTAAGTACGGCTTATCATCCTCAAACAGATGGACAAAGTGAAAGAACAATTCAGACAATGGAAGATATGCTTAGAGCTTGTGTAATTGACTTTGGAGGTAATTGGGATGAACATTTACCTTTGAAAGAATTTTCTTATAATAATAGTTATCACACAAGTATCAATGCTGCACCATTCGAAGCACTTTATGGACGAAAGTGTCGAACCCGAGTCTGTTGGGCAGAAATTGGGGAACAAGAACTATCTGGACCTGAGATAGTACAGGAAACAACTGACAAGATTATTCAAGTCAAGGAACGACTGAAAGCAGCACGTGATCGACAAAAGAGTTATGCTGATAACCGATGCAAGCCGTTGGAATTTCAAGTAGGAGATAAAGTATTGTTGAAAGTATCTCCTTGGAAAGGAGTGGTAAGATTCATCAAACGAGGGAAGTTAAGTCCCAGGTATGTTGGACCTTTTAAGATTATTAGAAGAATAGGACCTGTAGCCTATCAGCTACAACTGCCAGAGAAAATGGCAGGAATACATGATGTATTTCATGTATCAAATCTTAAAAAGTGTTTAGCTGATGAATCATTGATAGTGCCTCTTAAAGATATAGAGGTAAATGAACAACTCAAGTTTGTAGAAAGACCTCTACAAATTGAAGACAGGAAAGTCAAGAATCTCAAACATAAAAGATTAGTTCTGGTCAAAGTGAAATGGGACTCCAAAAGAGGATCTGAGTACACATGGGAACTCGAGTCAGAAATGAAAAGGAAATATCCGCACTTGTTTCAGTAGATCTCGAGGACGAGCTCTAAAATAAGGTGGGGAGAATGTAACAACCCTCGGTAAAACCAACACCCTCATAATATTTCTGACACTCTTATATATTTTGGAATGTCCTAATATGTCTTATATTATACCCCGTATGTGAAAAACCAAGCCCTAGTTATGTTATAATTATAAAATAAATAAAATTCTGAAAGTATAAGCTAAGGTGGGCCGCGAAAGACCTCACCTCAATTCCACGCGGGCCGTATCAAGGCTGGACTTGACTTCGCTGACTTCTTTAGTTGAAGCGGGCCGCGTAAGGGTTATGCTTAATTAACGCGGGCTGCGCGGACTCGTGAAACGCGGATACACCCAGAGGTCGACACGTGTCATGATCGTGGCGGTCTAGTGAACGACTCAGCTAAGCTATGGCGTTGACTGGTGTTGACGCGGGCCGCGTAAGGGTCCCTTGTCTTTTACGCGGGCCGCGACAGGACTCAATTTCATAACTATAAATAGATGGCATCAGTTTTCAGTTTCCGTCGCTCATTTCTTATTCTCAATCTCGAAATCTGAAGTTATAAGCTTAATATTTTGGGTATTATACCCCTAATTAGCGAGGTTCTGCTCAATTGTAAGTATTATAACCCCGGTTTCATAATAGTTACGCTGCCCGATTGATTTAGAGTTCCGTAACAACTGTCGTGGTTCTGCCCGACGTAGTTGTTGGAATGCCGTCTCGGGGAGGGTATCATTAATAATTTCAAAGGGTTATGGTACTAATCAATGTACATTTGTATAAATTATAGATTATATCCAGGAAACCCTTACGAAAAGCCTAAGACAGCAATGTGAGTTATCCTCTTTTTATATAAACTCCTTTTGTGAGTTTATCCTCTTTTTGTTAATGTTTTTGGAATATTTTACAAAACCTTAATTGTTTTATAATATGATTAAGCGGTGATTGAGTCTTTGTAGTTCTTCAATTACTGCCGGTATTATGGGGTTTTGTATACAAAATTTACTACGAGTAGTAGTAAGTCTGAATGACAGTGCATTACCATTGGACGACGAGTTAGCCAATGGGTAATTTGACCATAGCCATAGATCCGGTCGAGTGACAAATACTGAATGAGTAATTGTGTAGAAATAAACAATGTGATCGCTCTCAATACTGTTTTAATTGATAAAATGTTTCTTGATTAAAATGGGATTCACTCACCAGTATTTCCGACTGACAAATGTTTTTAAAACGTGTTACAGGTAACACAATGTGAACAGCCAATTAGTGGAAAGCCAGCTAGAGAGCACTGAAGGCTTGGGGATAATGTGGCTATAAAAGTTACCTAATAAACGATGTTTTAAATTCAATAAAATAGGGTTTATCCCTATAATGTATTGTAATAAGAAACTTGGATTTTGCCCATGTTATTATAAAAGAAGGTGGTTTTTACTCTGATAAACATTTCCTAACTACGGTCCTGATGTAAATTCCGCTGCGAGACTAAACAAACCTGATACCACCAAACTCTGTGATCACGTTCGCCCGTTCCCGGGGATTAGGGATCGGGGGTTATGACATAGAAGGCCATCAAATTGGAAAGCAAAACTATTATCTTTTGCCAGACGGGCAATCCTCGTAAGGTCAGTCCTTGGAAGCTTACCAAACTATTACCTTTCATTGTATAAATGCCCGATTACCGTAATAAAAGTACTAGAAGGAATAAGGAGAAAATTTCTATGGGGAGGTAGTAACTCGAGTAAGAAAATGAGGTGGATTAAGTGGGAAAAAAATTGTAGCAGCAAAGAAGTTTGGGGACTTGGCGTACGTAGTATAAGAGACCTAAATCTAGCATTGTTGGTTAAGTGGTGGTGGCGGTTAAAAACGGAGCCGCATCAGTTATGGCCAAAAGTAATAAGTGCAATACATAACAATAGGAGAAGAATTTCAACGGTACCATTAAAGAAAGATCACACGGGAGTATGGAAAACAATTGTGGAAACAAGAAAATATATGTCAAAAAGGGGTGTGGAGATTGAAAAAAAATCTTATAAGTAAAATAGGAGTCGGTGACAAAACGATGTTCTGGGTAGATGTGTGGATTGGTGACAAATCACTACGAGAAAAATTTTCGTTGCTTTACGAACTTGCAAAAAATAAAAGAGCCAAAGTAGAAGAATGTTATAAGCGGATTAATGAAGGTGTTAATGGAATTGGGCTTGGTCGAGAGTACCTAGCACATAAGCTGAAAAACAACAATCAGAGGAATTATTGGCGAACTTAAATCTAACAAGATTATCGAAAGGAAGCGGCAGTTGGATATTGTAACACCCCAAAACCCGAATGTCTATACTCGTTAAATGTGCTAATATGGTACATCAAGAAATAATAACTAGGTTATTTATCCTAGTTAAAAAGTATGGTAGAAACAATTAGAGACAAGAGTTGTGCCAATTATAAATAAGAGAGGGAACATGAGGGACTAAGATTGCCAAATTGAGTATGAGTTTTATTAAAACAAGAATTCTCACACACACTGGGTGTGTGTGCGTGAGTTCAAGCAGGAGGAAGAAAGAATGGGTGTAAACCCTAGATCACAAGAAGCTTCAAATTGACAAGGAGATTAGTCTCAAATCCGATGCATGAACTCGTTTTCTTGATAATCTAGCCCTAGCAAACATGTGGTAAGTTGTAATTTAAGATTTGATGATATTGTAAGGAGTGGGTTATGATCAATCCACGAAATTGTATGAAATTAAGCATGATTATGTGTTAACATCATCATAGGGAACATGTATTATGCATAATTTTGACTAATTTGATGTTTAAGGATGTAAACCCACTAGTGGGTGATTAGGATGACATGGGTGTTCATCATGTCCAATTCTTGTTGAATATTCATGAATTATGTTGTGTTATGATGAACTATTGTTAGATGAATTGAAAGAAATATGGTGTTGATGTTTATGTGTGAATGATACTTTATGATTAGTAGGAAGTATTTGATGAATGATACATGAAGTTGGAAGATCATGCATAAGTTAGTTGTAAATTGTGCATTGAAAGGTGTACGCACACCAAGTGTTTGATGAAATGCTTAAGTGACAATTAAATGGGGAATTATATGCAAGTTGTGAATAAATAAGTTTTAGAAAATGATAATGAAGTAGTTGTTAGCTAACTAATATGTGAAGTGTGTTTTAGATGGAGTTCATGTGGAAATCTGAATAATTATGATGATATGGTAGAAGCATGTATTAGGAGTTTGTACTCTATGCTGGAAGATATTGTACACCCCATGCGTGTAGTTGATATGATGATACGGATACATGAGGATAAGCCGAAAGTTTGTATGATTAACTGTTGACTTTTAAAAGGTCAACTACGCATAAGAAGCATGATTTGGTTTGTTGTCACAAGGGTAGAATTATAGGAAGTGGTATGATACATGTTATGTTAATATGCGTTATTTGCGATTACATGATGAATTTCATGAGCGTGAAAGGATATGAATTGGATTATATGTCATATGCTTGTTAGTTGTGACTAATGAAAGTTAAGTGTGAAATATGGGATTGATATGATTGTTATCATGTACAAAAGAGTATGCTAATGATAGCGTGATTTCGATGACATGAAAGTATAGGAATCATGCGGAGATGGACTCAAGCGCGAAAGGCTAACGGGTCAAGAAGAGGCGTGGAAACGGATGAGAACACGGATGCATGAGGTAAGTGATTTCCGTAATCACTTCTTAGTTGTTTATGTAAAGATATGTGTTAGTTAACTAAAGTATGATAATTGAGGATTTATAAGGATGGAGGTTATGTATCGATGATTTTCGTTAAGTAAATATAACGAATCAAAGATGGGATTGTTGTTACATCGGAATGAAGGGTAGTAAAGGGTTACGGTAGGATAACCGGGTAACGTGTATGATCTGCACATAAGTGCGCTAGTTAGTAAACGGAGGTACGGATAAGTAGTCAAGGGACTTAGTTGTAAGTTATGACTGATGGGTAAGCAATTTCATGAATAAAACTTTGTTTGACATGGTTGGTTTTAGTATAAACGAATAAATGATTGAAATAACGCATAACGAGGATCGGGTGTGGAAACCCCAAGTACGAAACTCCGGACAATGTAAAAGTATCATGGTAGTAATGTTCATGCAAGTTTTGAGCTAAAACAAATGAATTGTGTGATGAAAACAAGAATGGGTAAAATTGTCCGAAAATGAAAATATAGGCGTAAATGCATAAGTTAGGAATTTCCTTAATCCGGATGAGGGATTTTAAGTTCATATGATAGAATATGAATTTACAAGCATGTAGGAAGAAACGGGAGGTTAAACGGGTAAACGGTTCGAAAGTTATGCGCGTTTTAGTGCGTTCGGACGACGAAACGATTCTGCAGAAAAAATGGGTTTTAGGATGGGCGTCGCCGACGGGTATACACCCCGTCGCCGACGGGAACTCGTTTGGCCATTTTCTTCCGACGCGTTAACTTACTGGCGACGGGTAAAAGGGCGCGACGGGCTTATTCACAACCCGTCGCCGACGGGTTGGGGGCCCGTCGGCGACGGGCTCCTGTTTGTGAACTTTTATTTTTCATGTTTTATGTTTCCGGTTGACTCGTAACGCGTCTTGATGCTTCGGTTTACGACCCGGTAGTACGTAAAGCTCCCGAAAAGCTCCCTAACCCTGTCTTATGTATATATGAAGATACGCGTGACAGTATGCATGTATGGGAATGCGTAGTAATGTAGGTATGTATGTGGATGTGTATGCACGAATGTATAAGGGCATGTATGAGTGTATGCACGTATGTAAAGTTGTAGGAAAGGTATGTTTGTACGTAGATGTGTATGTATGTATGTATAAGCGTATATACGAGTGTATGCATGTATGTGATGATGTAGGAAAGGTATGTACGTATGTAGTTGCGTATGTAGGTACGTATGAAGGCATGTAGGGGTGTATGCACGTATGTAAAGCTGTAGGAAAGGTATGTTTGTACATAGAGGTGTATGTATGTATAAGTGTATATACGAGTATATGCATGTATGTGATGATGTAAGAAGAGTATGCATGTATGTGATGACGTAGGAAGGGTATGCACGAATATGGAAGTGTATGTATGTACGTATAAAGATGTGTATGAGTGTATGCATGAATGTAAAGATGTGAGCTTAATGTACGTACGTATGTAAGCATGATTTAGACACGTTGAGGGTTTACGTTAATAATGGTGTACATTGAGAATGAAAGGTATGCAGGTACATTATTGAAGCCTCATCAGAAAATGGATACGCGGATGAGATGCTTAAAGCTTGTTAAAGAATGAAATGGGAAGTGTATATGAATGAGCTGGTTTATATAACTTGTACTAATGTTTCGGATGTATGTGGTGAATGCAGGTTGTACGGTTGATGAGCGATTATCACAAGGATTAGGGATCGAAGACCGAGTCACGAGAGAGATTGTACGGGGACGTTGAATGTAAAATGTAATAAGTGAAAGCTATGTTTTTAGTTAACATATAAGAGGATGACAGATTTTGATTAAGAACCAAGTTAAAGTTAAAAGTTTTAATAAGTTGAGATATTTTTAATGCAAGAAATTTTATGGTTAGTGTTTCCGCTGCAACTTTCTGTCAAATACGTTTTAGGGTCTAACAAGTTGGTATCAGAGCCCTGGTTTGAGAGAATCAAGTGTAAGAAGGTAAGTGCTTGAACTCAAACCTGTGTGCTCTTGTGTTAAGAAACCCGTACAACCCAAGACTCGGTCAAGATCCAAAGGTAAAAGAGAATGTAAGTATGTGCTTATGTATACGCATAAAGAAACTGACGGTTTTGTATATGCAAGGTAAGTATAAGCGTCTGAAGAGGATGATCCACGAGTGCGGTCAATTACCGACACCAAGGCATGAAATAAGATAAAGTTAAGGTGCGTAAATTTAATATGTCGGTATATGAAATAGTAAAATGCATTAAGGGAAGAAAAATGCTAAATGAAGGACCATGATGGCATAGTAAACATGTTTTGAAAAATGATACACGTGCCGAAACCAAATTCTTCGGACATAAGGTGACAATTACACGAAGACACGAAACTAGTATGTGGATTGTGTACCTGGCCAGTACACGTGAAGCATATGACGTTCGTGGGACCGTGATAATTGATACAGTTATGTCCGTTAGAATTAAGTAGTAGGTGGACGTGAGGGTGAAGAGGAATGTAAGACTCTCAAGAATGAGAGTATGATATGCTATACTAGAATCCGCGAGACGGATTCGAAGTATGATATGCTATGCTAGAATCCGCGAGACGGATTCGAAATATGATATGCTATACCAGAATCCGCGAGACGGATTCGAAGTATGATATGCTATGCTAGAATCCGCGAGACGGATTCGAAATATGATATGCTATACTAGAATCCGCGAGACGGATTCGAGGTATGATGTGCTACGCTAGAATCCGCGAGACGGATTCGAAACATGAAATGCTAAGCTAGAATCCGCGGGACGGATTCGAAACATGAAAGAAGTTAAAGTATAAATGAAATGTCTGAAACCGTTAGATGGATTCAAACATAGGAGGTACGAAAGGTATGAATGATGTGTTCGAATCCGCGAAACAGATTTAAGATATAAAGGACGGAACTAGTCTATATAAGAATAAGTCGATAGCTTGACCATGTGTGCGTCAAATAAGTCACATAAGTAAATGTAAAGCAAATGAACAAAAGAATAATGAGAATGAAAATATCCGAATGCGTAAGTAACGAAGGGATATGTATGGTACAAATAACTAAAGAAATGTGGAACGATGTTAACTATGAAGGTAAGCACGTAGGTGTGACTATAAAAAGGTAGTTTTGTTGTGATAACAAAACAAGGGTTAAATGTTATGCAATGCGTCTATTGAATGGAATCTTAAGGGATGAGATGAAGGTAATTAATCTGTTATAAAATGATCATATGAAGGTAAGCATTATTATAAGTTTGAATAAGTGTGTATATTAACCTGTTATTAACGGGTCAAAGAAAATAAGAATGTTATATGAAAGTATGCCAGGGAAAGTACAGCCTTGTTTAGAAGAGGAAGCCAATTGCATGAATGATTATGAAATGAGTTAGGATGATTACTTATGAATGTGATGAGGGTGTTACGTCAAACATCAATGTGTGTGTGTGTAGAGGAAATGAGAAAGGTTTCGGGGACGAAACCTTATTTAAGGGGGGTAGACTTGTAACACCCCAAAACCCGAATGTCTATACTCGTTAAATGTGCTAATATGGTACATCAAGAAATAATAACTAGGTTATTTATCCTAGTTAAAAAGTATGGTAGAAACAATTAGAGACAAGAGTTGTGCCAATTATAAATAAGAGAGGGAACATGAGGGACTAAGATTGCCAAATTGAGTATGAGTTTTATTAAAACAAGAATTCTCACACACACTGGGTGTGTGTGCGTGAGTTCAAGCAGGAGGAAGAAAGAATGGGTGTAAACCCTAGATCACAAGAAGCTTCAAATTGACAAGGAGATTAGTCTCAAATCCGATGCATGAACTCGTTTTCTTGATAATCTAGCCCTAGCAAACATGTGGTAAGTTGTAATTTAAGATTTGATGATATTGTAAGGAGTGGGTTATGATCAATCCACGAAATTGTATGAAATTAAGCATGATTATGTGTTAACATCATCATAGGGAACATGTATTATGCATAATTTTGACTAATTTGATGTTTAAGGATGTAAACCCACTAGTGGGTGATTAGGATGACATGGGTGTTCATCATGTCCAATTCTTGTTGAATATTCATGAATTATGTTGTGTTATGATGAACTATTGTTAGATGAATTGAAAGAAATATGGTGTTGATGTTTATGTGTGAATGATACTTTATGATTAGTAGGAAGTATTTGATGAATGATACATGAAGTTGGAAGATCATGCATAAGTTAGTTGTAAATTGTGCATTGAAAGGTGTACGCACACCAAGTGTTTGATGAAATGCTTAAGTGACAATTAAATGGGGAATTATATGCAAGTTGTAAATAAATAAGTTTTAGAAAATGATAATGAAGTAGTTGTTAGCTAACTAATATGTGAAGTGTGTTTTAGATGGAGTTCATGTGGAAATCTGAATAATTATGATGATATGGTAGAAGCATGTATTAGGAGTTTGTACTCTATGCTGGAAGATATTGTACACCCCATGCGTGTAGTTGATATGATGATACGGATACATGAGGATAAGCCGAAAGTTTGTATGATTAACTGTTGACTTTTAAAAGGTCAACTACGCATAAGAAGCATGATTTGGTTTGTTGTCACAAGGGTAGAATTATAGGAAGTGGTATGATACATGTTATGTTAATATGCGTTATTTGCGATTACATGATGAATTTCATGAGCGTGAAAGGATATGAATTGGATTATATGTCATATGCTTGTTAGTTGTGACTAATGAAAGTTAAGTGTGAAATATGGGATTGATATGATTGTTATCATGTACAAAAGAGTATGCTAATGATAGCGTGATTTCGATGACATGAAAGTATAGGAATCATGCGGAGATGGACTCAAGCGCGAAAGGCTAACGGGTCAAGAAGAGGCGTGGAAACGGATGAGAACACGGATGCATGAGGTAAGTGATTTCCGTAATCACTTCTTAGTTGTTTATGTAAAGATATGTGTTAGTTAACTAAAGTATGATAATTGAGGATTTATAAGGATGGAGGTTATGTATCGATGATTTTCGTTAAGTAACTATAACGAATCAAAGATGGGATTGTTGTTACATCGGAATGAAGGGTAGTAAAGGGTTACGGTAGGATAACCGGGTAACGTGTATGATTTGCACATAAGTGCGCTAGTTAGTAAACGGAGGTACGGATAAGTAGTCAAGGGACTTAGTTGTAAGTTATGACTAATGGGTAAGCAATTTCATGAATAAAACTTTGTTTGACATGGTTGGTTTTAGTATAAACGAATAAATGATTGAAATAACGCATAACGAGGATCGGGTGTGGAAACCCCAAGTACGAAACTCCGGACAATGTAAAAGTATCATGGTAGTAATGTTCATGCAAGTTTTGAGCTAAAACAAATGAATTGTGTGATGAAAACAAGAATGGGTAAAATTGTCCGAAAATGAAAATATAGGCGTAAATGCATAAGTTAGGAATTTCCTTAATCCGGATGAGGGATTTTAAGTTCATATGATAGAATATGAATTTACAAGCATGTAGGAAGAAACGGGAGGTTAAACGGGTAAACGGTTCGAAAGTTATGCGCGTTTTAGTGCGTTCGGACGACGAAACGATTCTGCAGAAAAAATGGGTTTTAGGATGGGCGTCGCCGACGGGTATACACCCCGTCGCCGACGGGAACTCGTTTGGCCATTTTCTTCCGACGCGTTAACTTACTGGCGACGGGTAAAAGGGCGCGACGGGCTTATTCACAACCCGTCGCCGACGGCTTGGGGGCCCGTCGGCGACGGGCTCCTGTTTGTGAACTTTTATTTTTCATGTTTTATGTTTCCGGTTGACTCGTAACGCGTCTTGATGCTTCGGTTTACGACCCGGTAGTACGTAAAGCTCCCGAAAAGCTCCCTAACCATGTCTTATGTATATATGAAGATACGCGTGACAGTATGCATGTATGGGAATGCGTAGTAATGTAGGTATGTATGTGGATGTGTATGCACGAATGTATAAGGGCATGTATGAGTGTATGCACGTATGTAAAGTTGTAGGAAAGGTATGTTTGTACGTAGATGTGTATGTATGTATGTATAAGCGTATATACGAGTGTATGCATGTATGTGATGATGTAGGAAAGGTATGTACGTATGTAGTTGCGTATGTAGGTACGTATGAAGGCATGTAGGGGTGTATGCACGTATGTAAAGCTGTAGGAAAGGTATGTTTGTACATAGAGGTGTATGTATGTATGTATGTATGTATAAGTGTATATACGAGTATATGCATGTATGTGATGATGTAAGAAGAGTATGCATGTATGTGATGACGTAGGAAGGGTATGCACGAATATGGAAGTGTATGTATGTACGTATAAAGATGTGTATGAGTGTATGCATGAATGTAAAGATGTGAGCTTAATGTACGTACGTATGTAAGCATGATTTAGACACGTTGAGGGTTTACGTTAATAATGGTGTACATTGAGAATGAAAGGTATGCAGGTACATTATTGAAGCCTCATCAGAAAATGGATACGCGGATGAGATGCTTAAAGCTTGTTAAAGAATGAAATGGGAAGTGTATATGAATGAGCTGGTTTATATAACTTGTACTAATGTTTCGGATGTATGTGGTGAATGCAGGTTGTACGGTTGATGAGCGATTATCACAAGGATTAGGGATCGAAGACCGAGTCACGAGAGAGATTGTACGGGGACGTTGAATGTAAAATGTAATAAGTGAAAGCTATGTTTTTAGTTAACATATAAGAGGATGACAGATTTTGATTAAGAACCAAGTTAAAGTTAAAAGTTTTAATAAGTTGAGATATTTTTAATGCAAGAAATTTTATGGTTAGTGTTTCCGCTGCAACTTTCTGTCAAATACGTTTTAGGGTCTAACAGATATGGAGAGGAGAAGGGGACCAAGACTTCTCGGTTAAACGTATCAGAAACACGTTATCAAGGTACATAAACTTAAATGAACCGGCGGATAACTTTTTTTTGGAACAATTGGGCCGCTCAGAAATGTAGTATGTTTGTATGGAGAGCGTTAAAAGGGAGGATACCGATGGCTACACAACTAAGAGAAAGAGGAGTTCCGATACCTTTGGGTAGATGTAGAATATGCGATCGGGAGGAAGAAACGCCGGATCATATCCTAGTAAAATGCAGGGAGGCAAAAGGGGTATGGGATCAAATCGGTTTATGGGTCAAAGCATCAACAACTACACAAGGAGAAACACTTGGGGAGAGCAGGGAGGCAAAAGGCGTATGGGACCAAATCGGTTTATGGGTCAAAGCATCAACAACTACACAAGGAGAAACACTTGGGGAGATTTTTTATTCACTAGATGATTATAACTGGCCGAAGAAAAGGAAGAAAGCCGTGCATGCAATTTTCCTTCTGACAACATGGGTTATATGGAAAAATCGGAACGAGAAGATATTCAGAGAAAAGAATGGCGAAATATATAAGATGATTGAAGAAATAAAAGAGGAATTCTTTCAATGGATGAAGCATAAATTGAAGGTGCAACTGAGTTCGTGGGAGAGTTGGGTATACTTTTCATGGTGAAGATGAACTAATAGTCTATTAATATTGTAAGTATTTGCTAAACTTTGATGTACTATGAATGGTTCTCATAGCATCTTGCTATGGTCCATATGGTTTTTGGTTAATAAAATGTTCCGTATTGCTATTAAAAAAACTATCAATTAAAAGGACGTTATATTGCTGTATATTTTGTGCTCCTCTTCAAAAAGTAATAAAAAATGTTACATGTTATCATAGTAGGTATTGCTTATTCATGACTTCTAGAGTGCTAAAGCAAAATAGAGATTGACAAACCTGAGTTGGGTTTATCCAAAAAAGCCGATTAAAATACTGAACCGAAATTCCAAAAATGCGAAAAATGGATGCATGGTCATAATAAGTTAAACGCATCATTATATACATGTGATCAAAACGAATTACAATAATGAATCAAACGTACAAAGTTGGATGCACGAATGTAAAGATTTAAACACGGCGTTATAACTTATGCTTCAAAAGAAACTATAATGTGACCCAAACATACAAAGTTGGATGAACATTTCACATTATTGTATACATACTTTGACGCATTGGTTGTGATGTACCTCACACCTTGTTTAGAAACGTAAACAAATCTAAAAAAAAGACATATGCAACAAAACCAAATTTTAAAAAATCGAGATTAAAAAGGATTGATAGAAACTCTTTTCTTTTCAAATTCGGAATAAAAATAAATGCATATATTTGCAATTCTGTCTTCTTCTTCCACACATATTTAGCTTTGCATTAATAGAATTTTTTAATCATATCTATCGACGTCATTTATATAATAAAATCAAGGGAAAAGATCAGATAGAAGTTTATTTTGGCTAGGAAGTGTAGGAAGCAATAGAATTAGGACATGTGGCAACATTTAAAATAAAGAAAAAGAGTATTTTAGTCAATCCAACCTTTTCTTCTTCATTTTCAAAACCCATTAACTTCAAAACCCACCATCTTCAACCATTTCTTCACTTTCTATCTCAATAATCACTATATTATAGTGCGATTTTCATCACCAATCAATGATTCAAACACCCGATCAACGTGTTCTTCAGCTTTTTTTTTTGAAGAAAACCCAGTTTAATTTCATAAAAAATCTCATTTTTTCGGGTGATTTTGGAGATAATCACTCTATTCGTTCGATTCGAGCGCTGATAAGTGTTTCAATCATTCAAAATTCGTCAATTGTTGAAGAAATCACTTCGATCAATGTAAGAAATTCTTTAATTTCATTTTTACTTTCTGGGTTTTTGATTTAGTCATTGCGTTTTACGATCATGGCGGGGGTCCGGGGGCAGCGCCCCTGGTAGCGGAGTCCTAGGGGCGGCAGCCCGTGGCGGGGTCCAAGGGGCAGAGTCACAGACAGTTCCCAGACAGTTTTATGTGTCCATTGCGTTTTAGAAATAAGAGAGTTTTATGTGTTTTCTGGCTATTGCGTTTTAGAAAAAAAACACATTTTTAAATGTTTTTAGTCATTGCGTTATAGGTAAAACACATTTTTGAAGTGTTTTTAGTCATTGCGTTTTAGGTAAAACAAATTTTTTTAGGTGTTTTCAGTCCATTGTGTTTTAGAATGAGTCATTTTTAAGTGTTTTCTGGCCATTGCGTTTTACAAATAAGACATTTTTTGTATTTTTTGTGCATTACGTTTTAGGTAAAACACTTTTTATGTGTTTTCAGTCCATTGCGTTTTAGAAAACAAACATTTTAAGTGTTTTCTGGCCATTGCGTTTTACAAATAAGACATTTCTTTGTGTTTTTTGTGCATTGCGTTTTAGGTAAAATATTTTTTTATGTGTTTTTGGTGCATTGCGTTTTAGGTAAAACACATTTTTATGTGTTTCTGGCCATTGCGTTTTACAAATAAGTCATTTCTTTGTGTTTTTTGTGCATTGCGTTTTAGAAAAATGTCATTTTTTAGGTTTTTTTTTTTCATTGCGTTTTACGTAACTGGGGGTTTTTCTATTGCGTTTTACGCAACTGGGTTTTAATTTTTTTTTTTGAAAATATAGCAATAGTATACTCGTTTTAAAGATAAAAAAACGCTCGTTTTTTTGGTGCAATTTTTATAAAAAAAATAATGTCGTATGAAAGAGTTATTAACGTTTAAAAATGGGGGGGGGGGGAATTGGAGGAGAGAGAAACTATTGGCTTGGATTGACTAGAATGCCCCTAAACAAACTCACGCGCCTCTTTTCTTCTCTTCAATTTCCATCATTTAATCTTAGCCCTTGATTAACTAAATGGATGGTCAAGATCACTTCCTATACTTCCTAGCCAAATAAAGTTCCTATTGTAACTCCACCCATAAAATCAATTCTTATATGTTATAACTAGGTTATAATCCCGTGTATTACACGAGTTGAATAAATAAATTTTATATAATAAATAATAAAATAATTTAGTGAGTCGAAGATTTATTTCCCCTCTTATTTCACTCTCTTTCAGATTATATACCTATGAGGACACGTAGTTGAATCAATGAAATATTAAATAATTAGTAATAAGAAGAGAAAATAAAATAAATAGTTAAGAAATGAAATATTAAAGTATATAAAGTATACTTGTTCTCTCTAAATACTGATTTAACCAGGTTTATAACCCAGATGCAAACTCTAAATATATAATAAAATTAATTAAGTTATATCTTCATCAAACAATATATATATATATATATATATTTCAAACTTTGTGGTTTTACAATATTTTCAAAAGTTATTTTAATAACTTATTATAAAAAAAACACAAATTAACCTTATTAGTTATTACTAAGGATGTTCACAATTCGATTTAAAACCGTGAAACCGATCAAAATGGTCATCGGTTTCATTTCACGGTCGAGTTTGTTATTAACTTTCGATTTATGTATTAAGTTTACTAATATATTACTTCCGGATTCAAATTTAAAATTTTAATTAAAAAAATTAATAATATCTTATTGCAACAACCGTATGTAGTTACTACGTATATTTATTTTATTCAACCCATGTAATACACAGGGTTCTAACCTAGTTAATATTATAAATGAGAAGTATGCATTAAATTTAATTTAGAATAAATAATAATTATCTATAGTTAAGTAGAAGAGATTAAACAAAATAATATTTAGTAGGAGAGTTATCTATAATTAGTTAGAAAAGATTAAATTAATAGTAATTATCCATAAGATATTAAACTAAATAATATTTAATAGGATGATTATCTATAATGAATTATTAATTAAAAGAGATTAAATTAAAATAAGAATTATCTATAAGAGAAGCCCTAATATGATGACAAGTGTCCCTAATATGGTTTCTTTTATTATATGTATAGATTGATTCCCACGCTTTCTTTAACCATATTTATACAATAACCTTACTTTTACTCTATTTATATATCTTACATATAAATATAAGTGTCTATGGTTTTTCGTACTTCTTTTTACTCTATTTATGTATGATACGTACAAGTGTCTATATAGTTTTCGTAGTTCTTTTACTCTATTTATATATGATACGTTTTTAGATTTTATTTACCTATTTATAAACTTATAAAACCTTTGATCATTCACTAAACAATAAACAATGATGATTTAGTTAATGAATACATTTTCAACATAATTATATATAAATTTTTACAAATAGAAATCGCATATTAATTCTATAAGGGCCAAACTATCTGCACACCTTGGTTGACTATCTACACATTTAGGGTTTACCTACGCTGCGTATGGGTCTATACACTGCGTATAGAGCTATACTCAGCGTATATAAACCATGGATTTCAGAGCCTTATCAGAAATCATTGCACAGAAAACAAGAGTTTATATACGTTGCGTATAGAGCTATACTCAGCGTATATAACCCATCAGTTTTTTTTGTTGCTATTTTGATGTGTTTGTGGTATAAATTCTCACCCGGTTCCAACGTTAAATCGCTTAAAATATATAATCGTTAATGTTATACAAATAATATTATATAACGTTAAATTGTTTTGGAAAACGTATATACGGTTCGAATATACTACACTATACGATATAACGTCCGTATAGGCCTATAGGTGTAGTATATGTCCCGTATAGCGATACGATGCAACACGATACGATACGATACGATGCAACACGATATGATACGATGCGAGATATACACTATACGATACAATGCAACACGATACTATAGGATACCATACAACACTCGTATAAGCCTATAGATGTAGTATAGGTCCCTTATAGGCCTATAGGTGTGGTTTAGTTCCCGTGTAGGCCTATAGGCATATACAAGGCCTACATGGAACCTATACGAGACTTATACTATACACTATACGATACGATACGATGCTACACGATACTATACTATACGATACGATATGACACCCGTATAGGCCTATAGGTGTGGTGTAGGTCCCGTATAGGCCTATTGGTGTGGTTTAGGTCTCGTGTAGGCCTATAGGCATATACATGACCTATATGAGACTTATACGCGGCTTATACGGGGCTTATACGGGACTTATACTATACACTATACGATACGATACGATGCAATACGATACGGCACTATAGTATAGGTCCCATATAGGCCTATAGGCAAATACAAGACCTATATGAAACTTATACGAGGTTTATACGAGACTTATACTATACGATACGATACTTAAAAATATTTTTTTTAAATTCACCCTTTATATACGCTGCGTATAGGCCTATACGCAGCGTATATAAAGGGTCAAAAAATATATTTTTACCAGAGGTTTGGGGTTAAAAATAAAAATTACCCTTTATATACGTTGCGTATAGGTCTATACGCAGCGTATATAAAGGGTCAAAAAGACAATTTTACCCTTGCATATGGCTGCGTATATCCCCAAATGCAGGGGTAAAATGGTCTTTCCCACTATACGTTGCGTATAGACCCATACGCAGCGTATATAAAGGGTCAAAAAACAAGTTTACCCTTGAATTTGGATTTGTATAGCCCCAAATGAAGGGGTAAATGGTCTTTTTGACCCTTTATATACGCTGCGTGCTATACGCAGCGTATAGACCTATACACAGCGTATATAAAGGTTTTTTTATAAACATTTATACATTATTGGTTTTAGTAAATTTTATAAAAAAAAGTTATATTGAATCGTATAGGTGTAGCATAGGTCACGTATCGGCCTCGTATAAGCCTATAAGTGTGATATCGTATCGTATAGCGTAGTATGTGTCACGTATTGACCTCGTATAAGCCTATAAGTGTGATAGCGTATCATATACCGTAGTATATGTGACGTATTGACCTCGTATAAGCCTATAAGTGTGATATCGTATCGTATAGCATAGTATATGTCCCGGGTGTTATATCGTATTGTATCGTATAGTGTTGTATAAGTCTCGTATAGGTTTCCTATAGGTCTTTGTATATGCATATAGGCCTATACGGGACCTAAACCACACCTATAGGCCTATACGGGTGTTATATCGTATCGTATAGTGTAGTATAAGTCTCGTATAGGTTTCCTATAGGTCTTGTATATGCATATAGGCCTATACGTGACCTAAACCACACCTATAGGCCTATACGGGTGTTATATCGTATCTTATAGTATCGTATCGTATAGTGTAGTATAAGTCTCGTATAGGTTTCCTATAGGTCGTGTATATGCATATAGGCCTATACGGGACCTAAACCACACCTATAGGCCTATACGGGTGTTATATCGTATCGTATAATGTAGTATAAGTATCGTATAGGTTTCCTATAGGTCTTGTATATGCATATAGGCCTATACGTGACATATACTACGCTATACGATACGATATCACACTTATAGGCTTATACGAGGTCAATACGTGACATATACTACGCTATACGATACGATATCACACTTATAGGCTTATACGCGGTCAATACGTGACTTATACTACACCTATACGATACGATATCACACTTATAGGCTTATACGAGGTCAATACGAGACCTAAACCACACCTATACGATACGATATCACACTTATAGGCTTATACGAGGTCAATATGGGACCTAAACCACACCTATAGGCCTATACGGGTGTTATATCGTATCATATCGTATAGTATAGTATAAGTCTCGTATAGGTTCCCTGTAGGTCTTGTAATTCATAATATTTGTATTATTTTTAATTTTTATAATTTATATTTGTATTATTTACCAATAATATTGTTTTTTTATAAATAAACATGGAAATACCCCAAAATACACACAATTAATTTTTTTTATTAATAAACAAAGGAATAAAAAAAATACAAAAATGGAGCTTTATATACGCTGCGTATAGATCCCTACGCAGCGTATGAAACAAATGACACAACTACCCTTGTATTTGGCTTTGTATAGCCTCAACACAAGGGTATAAAGGACATTTTATGACCTTTATATACGCTGCGTATAGCTCTATATTCAGCGTATATAAACCTTGTGAAAAACTGATGCTTCAAACCCACCAAAATGACCCAAAAAATTCAGATAGTTTATATACGCTGCGTATTGAGCTATACACAGCGTATATAAACCCTTGTTTTCTGTGCAATGATTGCTGATCAGGCACTGAGAATCAGGGTTTACCTACGCTGAGTATAGGTCAAAACACAGCGTAGAGGGTTAACCATATACGCTGCGTATTGACTTATACGCTGCGTATATATAAACCATAATTTTGCTAGGGTTTGGTGTGCCAATAGGCACATTCGTGTGGCAATAGACACACCCTTCTATAATCTTTGTTATGACGTGTTGATATTCAAAGTCCTATACAATGGGTCCTATCGAAATATATAATCCATATTTGAGAGTCGACCACAGAAAATATCCAAAAGTGTGTGGTGGACCAGTGCTGTTATCGAAAAGCGACCAAAGTTCAAGGGGGTAAAACAAAAATAATTCGGCATTTACTATTGAGCTAAAAGTCTATATAAGCAACCAAATGGTCCATACTCATATTCACCCTTTCTCTTGACAACCTTAAAACTCACGGATACCAAAACATCCATCATGAACAAACTTCTTTCTACTTTTCTTACTTTATGTTTTCTTGTTCTCGTGTTCGATACTCCGACCAGTAATGCCACTGGTCGAAGTATGGTAGACGGGATATTTCTGCCGAGCCAGAAAAACGAGCAACCGTATCGAACCGGTTATCATTTTCAACCACCAAGCAACTGGATGAATGGTATATTTACTATATTTTTTTATATTTCTTTAATTGTGATATTTGCATGAGTTAATTTTAATTATTTTTTTGGTTGCATTAAATGGATGCGGAACTAAATATGAACGGTTGTTGGATTGAATTTCACAGATCCCAATGGTGAGTTTTTCCTTTTTGTACCACTAGTATTTTTTTTTTTTTAAGTTGGATTCCGTTGCTTGGTTTTAAAGAAATAGACAATATTTATTAAGTCGAAATTTGAAACGTGGCCGTAAAGTACAAGGATAATACTAAGATTATTTTTTCAAACAACAATAATACCAATATGTAAAACACAAACTTAATCACTATGGTGTCCTTTTGGGACGATACTGAGATTATTAGCTAGAAATAAACTCTCATATAACATAAAAAAAACATGTTTTTCATTTAATTTTATTAGACTTGCCAAGTTACATTAAAACAAAAGGTGGACGGGCAACAAGCTGCGCCGCCACCTCTTTCTGAATTGCAAAAATAAAAAAATATAACATAAAAAAACATGTTTTTCATTTAGTTTATTGGTTAGATTGAAAAATTAATATAAAAAACATATTTTTCATTTATTTTGACTGGATAGGGTAATTAGAAAGAAAAGTATCCCACCAATGCGCAAGAATGGTGGAAAAATCGACATCGCATCCCACCGCCCATGGCCTACTTTTTTTTTTTCCTTTTTATCCATTTCTTTATTCATTATTTATTTATTATTAAAAATACAAAAGTGGATAAGACTATGGGAACTTTGAATAAATTGTTTTTCAACTTTGAATAAATTGGTTTTTCCTTTTTTATCCATTTCTTTATTCTTTTCATTAACATATTATATATATATATATATATTATACATTAATAATCGAATTCATATTAAAAAATGGTTTCATAATAATTTTATAACTTATAATAATAATTTGGTGTAAGTTTTCAACTACCAATCAAAAATTAAAAACAAAACTTAAAAGAGATAAAAAGAAAAAGAAGCAAAAATACCTTGTAACAATTATCAATGATAATAAATTTAGTATATTAAGTTTTTAACATACTTTTTCTATGTTTGAGCATAAAAACAAAATATAATAATCTTTACACTAAATTCCACACTAAAAAGAAGCTAATAAAAACAGTAATTTCTAAATCATTATATTAGAAATTTACCGTTTAAAAAAACACTAATTGCTAAAATATTTTTTTTTAATAATCTTTATACGTTGTATACACAGGACCAATGTTATACCAAGGCGTCTATCACTTCTTCTACCAATACAACCCACTGGCCCCCACTTTCGGCACCATCGTGTGGGGTCACGCCGTATCCCACGACCTAGTCAACTGGATCCACCTCGACCCGGCAATCTACCCGACCCACGAACCCGACATCAGCAGCTGCTGGTCCGGATCCGCCACTATCCTCCCGGGTAACCTTCCAGCCATGATCTACACCGGCAGCGACTCCACTTCCCGCCAAGTCCAAGACCTCGCCTGGCCCAAAAACCGCTCCGACCCGTTTCTCCGTGAATGGGTCAAATCCACCCACAACCCGATAATAACCCCACCCGAAGGCGTCAAAGACGATTGTTTTCGGGACCCGAGCACCGCGTGGCTGGGCCCCGATGGCTTGTGGCGGATTGTTGTCGGTGGTGATCGTGACAACAACGGTATGGCGTTTTTGTACCAGAGTCCGGATTTTGTAACCTGGACTCGGTACGAGAATCCGCTTGCGGCAGCCGATTCTACAGGTACGTGGGAGTGTCCCGACTTTTTTCCCGTCCAGTTGAATAGTACCAACGGGCTGGATACGTCTGTTGTGAGTAGTGGGAGTGTTTTGCATGTGATGAAAGCGGGATTTGAAGGGCGTGATTGGTACACGCTCGGGACGTATAGTCCCGACCGTGAGAACTTTTTGCCGCAAAACGGGTTGAGTTTGAGTGGGAGCACGTTGGATTTGAGGTACGACTATGGAAACTTTTATGCGTCAAAGTCGTTCTTTGATGAGTCGAAGAATAGGAGGGTTTTGTGGGCCTGGGTTCCTGAAAAAGATTCTGAAGAAGATGATATTGAAAAAGGATGGGCTGGGCTTCAGGTATAATTTTTTAAACTTTTTTTTTTTAAATTAAGTTTTTGGAGAAACGATGTCGTTTTGTTGAATGTTATTTTTGTTATTTTGTTTTAGACGTTTCCGAGGTCCATTTGGATTGACAGAAGCGGGAAGCAGCTGATCCAGTGGCCGGTGGAGGAGATAGAAACACTTCGTGAAAATGAAGTTAAGCTTAAAAACAAGAGGCTCAAATCCGGGTCGGTTATCGAAATCGAGGGTGTTACTGCTTCTCAGGTTTGTACCTTGTGGTTTAAAGGTTGTACGTTATGCATCAGTGCCTTAGTGATTGTGTTGTCTCACACGCGTTTTTGTTTTTGAATTTTAATTTAGGCGGATGTTACAATTTCGTTTAAATTGGAGGATTTAAAAGAGGCGGAGGTTGTGGATACGAGTTCGGCTGATCCGCAAGCACTTTGTACCGACAAGGGTGCATCAAGCAAGGGTGTATTCGGGCCTTTTGGTGTTTTGGCTATGGCATCTAAAGACTTGAAAGAACAAACCGCGATTTTCTTTAGGGTTTTCCAAAACCAAAAAGGACGCTATTCTGTTCTCATGTGTAGCGACCTTAGCAGGTTGGTTGTTTTTTTAGTTGTTGATAAATTAAATTAAAGGCTAAGCCGATCAGGATCGTTGTTTGTCTATTTATTTAATTACATGTTCGTTTGTTATTTTAAAGGTCTACAATCAGAAGCACCATCGACAAGACAAGTTTTGGCGCGTTTGTTGACATAGATCCTCGATACGATGAGATCTCACTCAGAAACTTGGTATGTAAAATTTATCTAGTGCATAAATGCGTGTGGTACAAATCCAAACCGTTTCATTAAATCCCTTAAAATTGTCTCTATGCCTTTTGACCCTCTTGTTATTGAATATGACAGATTGACCACTCAATCATCGAGAGTTTCGGAGCAGGCGGAAAAACATGCATCACAAGTCGGGTCTATCCACAATTTCTTAACTATGAGGATGCTCATCTTTTTGCATTTAACAATGGCACTCAAAGCGTCAAGATTTCTCAAATGAGTGCTTGGAGTATGAAAAATGCAGAATTTACCAGCGACCAAACCGTAAAAAGTGCAACTTAAAAATGCTAAGGGCTTGGATGTTTAAAATAGATATGAGTATTTCTTGTTTAAAGGTAAAGTAGAACAAACATTGGAGGCCTTCTCTTTTGTAAAGGCCATTCTTTGTTGCTTTATTATTCCAGCAACCAAACTGTAAAAAGTGCAACTTAAAAATGCTAAGGGCTTGGATGTTTAAAATAAATATGAGTATTTCTTGTTTAAAGGTAAAGTAGAACAAACATTGGAGGCCTTCTCTTTTGTAAAGTTCATTCTTTGTTGCTTTATTATTCCTTGTACAAAATTTTGGAGTTTGTGGCCATTTTTTAGGCATTTGTAAAATTGTAAAAGTTTGCGCAAAAGCAAATGAAGCGATTGTAGAATTGTACCAAATTATTGTTTCATTAATATACTATCAATATTTGAGTAATTTTTTGGTTTAATTTTTTTTGAACGGCAAATTTGAATAACTGACGGACCACTGGAGTATTATCGTGCCACTAGCAGAACCACCCGATCATATCCATCTCCACTAGGCATAATGCCTATAAACCAATTCAGGGGGAAACCTAATAAATATGGAAAAAAACTCCTTTGTGGGAATCAAACCCAGGACCATTTGGTCTCAAAACCTTATCCCACCCCAAGATACCGCTAGGCTATAAAGCCATGGACAATTTTTTTTTTTTTTGGTTTAATATTGTTTTTGAATGTTATTTGGCCATATTACTATTTATCAAGTTAACCATGAAGGTCATATAGTAGTTTCCTTTTAAGTAACACTCAAGAGATCCCTCGGCCTAACATTTGGGTCCACTATGATATTGAAGGATAAATTGACCTCGAATCGTTTGTGTTACAACCGATTATTTTTATAATTGGGCCAAAAATCAAACCACGCGCCTTATCTGTCCATTGGTTGGTTGTAGTGAATTTAAAAGCCGATAATCAGTGGCGAAGCTTGAGATTTCCGACCAAGTGGTCGAAATCGTATATACCAAAAAATTTACATAAAACCGGAGGGTCAAAAACGTATATACCTAAAAATTTCTATACGAAAACTACATTCTCTCCACTATTGAGCGAAAAGTTCGGGGTCCGCCGCCCCATTCCGCCCCCATTATGTTGCGACATTGCCGTTAATGGCAAAATTAACTCTTTGGATTCAAAAAATATGGGAGCAATAGAAAAAATTATTTATGAATTAAGGAATCATTTAATGTAAATATTCTCTATCAAAATTTCTCATATATTCACAACTAATTTGTTTTTGTAGATTCTGTAACAATTTATCCTTCAATGTTCAAAAAATCACAATCACACCTACTTTCAACTTTGATCATGTTTAAACGTCTAATTTTAGTTTTAAGGTTGTAGAAGAGTGAAAAGCCAAATTTTACTCATGTTTAGCTTCCCTCGTTGATCAGAAATCGATCACTCTTGCGTCGTCAATTTGCTCGTTACATCATTCCACAGGATGTAAATCGTTTCCGAGTTACCGTCGCAGTCGTCCCTGTGCGGTCACATGACTCTTCAGTTCTTCTACGTTAAAAACTTCAAAACAAGACATAAGTCTTTAATGATTTAAAGTGAATTATAAATTAGATGAAAAATTGGACTTAACTAATAAACTGTAGATTTTTTTTAATTAAGTAAGACGTTTATGTAGCTTTCCATGCCAATGGTGTCAATCATAAGAAAAGCATTGGGTGTCGTTCAAAAATTTTGTATTACAAGTTCTATATAAACTGTGAAACTGATTGGTGTCAGGTGAGCCCATATCACCCTATGCGTCTTCGCTACTGAAGATTTTTGTGTTTTGCTGACTCTTACATTATCACAAATAACTGGTTTTGAATAAAATTTAAACCAAAACGTAGACAAAGTAAGAATATTAGAATGGTATATTCCAAATTTTATAAAATATCATATTTTAAAAATCAAAATACTATGTGTAGTGATTTAACTAAAAATACAAAAGTTCTTCCTACGTAGGCAATGAGGCTTTAACTAAACTACATCACAACTATACAGTGGTTAACTAAAAAATATGGGTAATGTGACACCAAATGATTGATTTAAAAACAATTGTTTAGCTCTCTCTCTCTCTCTCTCTTGTCATGGCGGAAATCTTCTTAGCCCCCTCCTTGGCGCCGACATAAGGGTGTTTAACACCGATTCCTCTGATGTGGTGGTGAACGTTACCCATTACACATAGTCTAGTAGAAAAGAAAAGTAATAGTGTTTAACACTGATTCCATGTGGTGATGAGCGTTACTCCAATACACACAGTCTAAGAGAAAAAAAATTAAATAGGAGTTACGGTAGAAATTGGGTCCTAATAATCCCACACCCTAGAATCTTAATTTCACGCCTTGTATACGAGCCGTTTATACGGTTCGCATATAATAATTTAACATGACAAATATTTGGCTATATAATGTTATATGGCTCGTATAATGTTATACGGCTTGTATACATAGAGAAAATATTAGGTCATATAACATTTTATACAGGTCGTATAACATTATATGAGGTTTGGGTCGTATAACATTATACGGGTCTAAAAAAACATTTTCTAATATTTATTTGTGCAACAATCAGTTATACGGTTCGCATAACTTTATACAAGCTGTATACAAGGGTGTGAAAATAAAATATTTTAAGTGTGGAAATACTGACAACTTAGAAAGTAACATGTGCAAAGCATGTCGTAAATTTCATATTATTGGAAACCTCAATTTTATAACTTTTTCCTTATGATTATTTAAAATAGGAGTTATGGATAAGATTATAGACATGATGAGGTGTAACGAAATGAATGTTCTGAGAATTATGTTATTTAAAGAAAGAGTAAAATGCACGGATAGTCCCTGTGGTTTGGTGAAATTTCACCTTTAGTCCCCAACTTTTCAAAATTACACTCTTAGTCCCTGTGGTTTGACATGTTGTTACTCGGATAGTCCCCAAAGCGGATGAAGGTTACTCGGATAGTCCCTGTGGTTTGCAAGTTATTACCCGGATAGTCCCTGTGGTTTGACAAGTTGTTACTCAGATAGTCCTTGTCATTTCACACCCACTTAACCATAAAAACTAACCTTCATCGCTTTGGGGACTATCCGTGTAACAACATGTCAAACCACAGAGACTAAGAGTGTAATTTTGAAAAGTTGGGGACTAAAGGTGAAATTTCACCAAACCACAGGGACTATCCGTGCATTTTACTCTTAAAGAAATTTGTCCCATCACTCACACTATTTTAAAATTTTCTTATAGATAAATTGATGTTTTTTTCGCCAACAATAGATTTGATGAAATATTGTTCGTCCGTATAAATTCACGTTACAATTTCTAAAATAAGTAAAATCACAATTAGGGGTGCAAACGAGCCGAGCGGCTCGCGAGCTACTCGAGATCGACTCGAGAAAAAGCTCGAAACGAGCCGAGCCTTATCAAGCCCGAGCCGAGCTTGTGCCTCAAAACAAAGCTCCTTTGTTTATCGAGCCCGAGCTCGAGCCTCACATGTGAAGCTCTTTAGGCTCGTCGAGCCTTATCGAGCCTTAGTGTAAACGAGTCGAGCCGAGCTTATTTAAACTTGTTTACAAGCCGACCTCGAACCTAAAAATAAGCTTATTTAGTAAACGAGCCCGAGCTTTACTTATCGAGCTCGCAAGCCTAAAAAGTCTATTATTTATATTATTTTTATTTAATATACAAATTAATAGATAATAAACGAGCCGAGCCCGAGCTTGATAAAATACAAACGAGCCGAGCTCGAGCTTTGAAAACAAAGCTCGAATCGAGCCAAGCTCGAGCTCGGCTCGTTTACACCCCTAATCACAATTCATAAACACTGATGCTATATCTAAGACTATAATCAGAGAGCATTAGAGGAGGTATTAAGCGTCATGTAGTAGCCACATTAGTAAGCGTCAAATAATTAGGAGTGACACTCTCGCTAACCATGTGTTATATTTAATGAGTGTGGGTGTTAGTGATTTTTTTGTAAATTTTTTTTAATACAAGTATAGATCTTTAAAAATATTACTGATATAAGACTATCCCCATTCACAACCCAACCCAACCTAACTTTTAATAAAAAAATAATTTCTCTCTCTTCCACCTACACACCCCAACCCAACACAACCTTTCACACTCATTAACAACCCAACCTAAACCATTTTTATTAAATAAATATGGCTTATGTTATAATTTATTCTATAAAATTTATTATAACTAATAAAAATGTTTATATTTTTAAACTTTATTATTTTAAATATAAAAAGTTATTAAAAATGAAAAAGAAATTTTATCAAAAGAATCTAAAAAACAATAGAATGTTGACATGTGTCAAATAAGATAATGTTATATAAAAAACAATTAAAATAATATATCAATTTTTATAAATTTTATATCTACATGTTCACAAAAAAAATAAAAAAAGTGTGATATAATGGAAAATATATTTTTTCAAACGATCTGGAAAATATTAAAAAGTTCAAAAAGTAAAACAATCAATATATATAATATACTGGAAAATATATTTTTTAAACGAACTCCGTTTTTAATAAAATTTATATCGTAATGTTCACAAATTTATTTTAGGAAATACGGTGTATTTACTTTTGTTATTAAGTTTAAATATTAAAAATTATATATAATATACTGGAAAATATATTTTTTAAACGAACTCCGTTTTTAATAAAATTTATATCGTAATGTTCACAAATTTATTTTAGGAAATACGGTGTATTTACTTTTGTTATTAAGTTTAAATATTAAAAATTATTTGAGTAATTAAATCACTAGTGGAATTGATAGTTAGAAAATAAAATAAAAAAAGAAAATTAGAAGATGGAACCAATCTAATTTTGACAAGTGGCAAAAGAGGATGACAACCTATTGCAACCTTGGGTTGATTGGGCAACCAGGTTGTGGAGAAAATTATAATTTTTCTTTTTCTTTAATTTATTTTGACAACCTTGGTTGAAAGAAAATCACCAATGGGGATAGTCTAAGTGTGCGGGTGTTACAGATATGGCATTTTTATATTGGGGGATATAAGAGTCAGGTAATTGAATTGGAGCAGCCTGTTCTCCAAATTAAATTTAATCTTAGTGATATCGATTTGGGATTTGGAGTTGGAAAAAGATTTTTGTATCAAGACAGCTCGAAGGCATATTTGTATGTTATCATCTCCTCTCCCCAATGGAATCAATTTATATCAAGGAAAGTTAACATTCCCGGGTGGTGGGCGTTAGTGACGACCCAATTGAAGTATCCTTTAAATTCCATTTTGCATCAATATTCTAAGCGGTCGTACCTCATCCTCTTAAATTTTCTCCGTATCCCTTGAAATCATCTCGTTAAAAAAAATGGACGCTCGGTAATCATAGCAAGACATAGATGCCATTTTTATGTAAAAATAAAAAAATACGATACTAAATATTTCTAGGTCACGAACACTTTTTTGGAACAAAGTATAATGGCCTTTCTAATGTTAGATTACTTAAAAATAGGTGAATATTAAAATATAATTTAAGTAATTAATAATTGATTATTCAATGATACTACAATAGAACAGTAACACGAACTTTTGGATTATTTTTAAGTAATTAATAATTGATTATTCAATGATACTACAATAGAACACTAACACGAACTTTTGGATTATTTAAAACATAAAGTGTAATGCCACGTCACCAAACTTATTGGTGGCAACCTTATCGAAATCGAACGTGTCAATCCACCTACCTAATATATATTTTACTAGGGGTGTGTACGGTATGGTTTGTTTCGGTATTAGCATTATCAGTAACCGTAATCGAAGTCATCGGTTAATCGGTTCGGTTAATTCGGTTAATTTGTTGGTTTTCGGTTCGGTTCGATTAATTTTCGGTTAATAACCAATTCAAACAAGGGGTAATTTTTTTGCTTAGAAATACATGTAATAGAAGTATAAATACATGAAATAGATTTATAAATACATGAAATGGATGTATCAATAAATGAAATGGAGGTATAAATGCATTAATAGATGTTTAAATACATGAAATGAAGGCATAAATAAATGAAATAGAGGTATTATTACATGAAATAAAAGTATAAAACATGAAATACATGAAATAGATGTATGAAAACTAGAAATATATAAAAAATAAATGGTTCGGTTCGGTTAATTTCGGTTAACCGATGGTAAAAAAAATCCGTTAACCGACTTTCGGTTAATTTCGGTTCGGTTTTTTGCTCGGTGTCGGTTAACGGTTCGGTTATTGCACACCCTAATATTTATAAGTCAACTACTGTTTTCATCCCTGTGGTTTGTTAAAAATTACTATTTCAGTCCATTAGTTTAGAAATTGCGATTTCAATCCCTGTGGTTTCACTTTCGTAAATATTTCAGTCCACCTCGTAACCATTTCAGTCCATGTACTTACAGAATAAATGGATTGAAATGGTTAGGAAAGTGAAACCACAAGGACTGAAATCGCAATTTTTAAACTAATGGACTGAAATAGTGATTATTGACATACTAGTGGGACGAAAACAGTAATTAACTCTATATTTACCCATTTCCTCATCAAAAACCTAATCGATATACTGTAACACCCTATTTTCTATTTAGCGATTTTACATGAAAAATACCACAATTTGATGTGTAACTATGACTACACATACTATAAAAATACGGGTTTATTAAAACTTTTACAAATTATAAGTTATTCTACATAATGTGATCGAATTCGTTGTTTAAAATTTACAACGTGGCAAAGTGCGGAAGCATGTGTCTTTATCGTGTTCGGTTCTTCGTTGAGTTTGATCGTCTTCCGGCATCCAAAGTGTACCTACATTTCATAAACATGAAATGCTTTAGTCTTACGGGGTTTAAATCATATCCAAACGAGTCCGGGAAACAATTTATTTTCAAAAGAAAAACAAAAAAACTTGAAAATGATCTCCACCGTAACTTACGGTGGCACCGTAAGTTACGGTGGCCCCTGTGTTCATATTCTTCTACCGTACAACAGTAGGTAACTACCGTAACCATATCAGCACCACCGTAAATTACGGTGGCACCGTAATTTACGGTGGACCCTGCATCCAGCTTTTCCATTTTGCCGTAATTTGACACGAAATCTTTCGTATCTTTCAAACCGCTTATCCGTTTGACCTACCGTTTCTTCCTACATGTTTGTAATTTGATTCTCCATCATATGGAGTTAAAATCCGACATCCGGCTTGATAAAATTTAAGATTTTTAAGTCTTCGGCTTAATACTCTTTTGCTAAAATTTGACCCGTTCGTGATTTTATCAAACGTACAAGTTTGTTTGACCCTTATTTCTCATAAACCTATTAAATTCAATGATGTCTAACATATTAGGTTCCAATTATAGAATTATATACCTTCTTTACCCATTTTCACCCATATGCTTATTTTAACCCGTTTGAGGTATTTAAGCATATTTTAAGCACCAATTGCTTTCATTCATTTCCAAATACATCTGTCCATATTTCTTAACAAAGGATCTTCCACCTCAACTGTATTTGTGGTGGATTCAATGTGGTGATTTATATATATAAAAAATTTACCCTTCAAATCGTTATTTTACGGCAAAGACTCAAATAGAGTCATTTGACTAACGTGTTACATCCTTCAACTTCTATACTCCTCCTAAGTAATTATCTAATTGTAAAACTCGTTTCCAAACAACCTTTAAGGGTTGTTTGTTCAATTTAGCCTACAAGGGCGTTTTGGTCAATATTAGTCCTTCATTTACGACGAATGAATTTTAGTTACTTGTTTAACCCAAACTCCGATCTTTTAACTATGATTTTATTTGAAAGGGCACTAGGCCTTTCAAATATAATGACCATCGTCCGTAACATTTGGTTTACCTATTAAGGTAACCAAAAACTTATTTTAGACTTCGTTTAACTCTCATTAGCCTTACATTTAAATGAGATTTATCTTATTATGTGTACCTGGCTCGGATCATTACATTGACCCATTTAAGTACCTTGCCTCCATATCTACTAAGTAATAGCGATGTAAATATCCACTCGATATTTATTTCTGAAATCAAACAACTCATCAAACCATTAGTCGATATTGTCAAAAAGTGATATTTTCACCTTTTGACCCGTTGGTCTAAATGACCGATGATATTGGCGAGATAAAGCTTATTGCCATCTCCTTTACACGACTCGTTCCGATTTACACCGCACGGTCGTTTTAACTATAATTCACCTCTTAACGCTTTTTGGCCTATTAAGGCTTACGGAATATGTATCTTTCAAAACCAATAATTATTGTCAACAAGTGTCCAAATTTCAATTTTACCCTTATTGGTTATCTTGTTCCGTACGACTACACGCCGGAAACACCATATCTCAAATTTACATTTGTCTTGTTCGAAATCAAAACAACAAAAGGACATTCTAAACTATATGACTAGTGTAAGCTATACTTACCTTGCATCCAAGCCACGCTTTTCTTTTCTTTTTTTTTACTCGATTCGTTTGACCCACTTCCTCCACAAGCCTCCACCTAGCTCGTTAAGCGTCAAACTATAAGCATAATTCGTAAGTTTAGTCATTATCAATCATGACTATTCCCACCTTACGTTTTTCGTATAAAAATTAGTATTCATCATATTATAGGTTGGTTTGACTTTTTAAAAGTCAAATCGCCAATTAACACATACGATTGCACTATCAAGTTCACAAGACTCAATTAAGCACATTATCAACACTTAGTGAGCATCATCTCTTGAGACGCCAAATTAACTAACGTGTCATCCAATTCCTACCTCAAGTAATAATAAATCAACATGTAAATTTCAGTTATTATAAGCATATACACACTTTGACCATCAAAATCATGGTTTTAACTCTTATGTCAAGACCCACTTCTAGTCACTTATGAACTCTTAACAAAATCTCTAATTTGTTCAAGTAGTTCATTTATATGAGTTAGTATGATGTTTATAAACACCATTAGAACATCAATTTCATCAAATCAACAAAACCCACTTAGCTCATACTTGGTTATTTGGGTTAACCACTAGTTTATGGCACAATTCTTCAAGTTTGCATCTAGGGTTTGTTCCTAGACTTATACCCACACTAATATCACTAAAACATTGAACATTCATGCAAGAATTTCGTTCATGCAAGCTCATCAAAATTTCGAGATATTACTAAACATCAAAATTCCACATACCTTGTGATCCCCTAAGCTTGGTGATCACGATTTTATTAAAAGCCCCAATTTCTTGGCTTGATTTCTCCTTGATTTAGTTGGATTCTTTGTGTTTAGGGTTCTTGAGGGAAGCCCTCTTTCTTCTCCTGCATATATCGACCAAACACACACACACAAAGTGTGTGTTTTGTTTTTTATTTCATTTAACTTAAAACATTTTAATGTTTGCCTCTTTTTAGTCCCTCAAGTTCCAAAGTTTATAAAATGGTTAACTATTTCAAGTTTCCTTCCTTTCTTTATTGTTTTCAAATAAATAACTAACTAGGTTAATTATTCCTAGTTAACTTTGTGGGTTCAGGAAGTTATAACCCGTTTTATCTTAAGTCCCTTTAGCTCGTGCCTTTTATATACTTTGTTTCCTCAAAAGCCCTTATACCGTTTTTATCTAATATTAGGTTCATTTAATTAAAATCCTAATATTCACCGGTTTGCTTTTACCTCTAACGGTACTTTACCCGTCATCTAGTATTAACGGGGTTTGATTACCAAACCTGTTTTCGGGATGTTACAAGTCTACCCCCTTAAAGAGTTTTCGTCCTCGAAACCTTTTCTTACATAGTTTATCGAGTTTCAAACCCAATGTACATATACTGAGTAACCTTCTAAGCATTACTCATACTTTGACCATTTGTTAGTGTTACCAGACAAATATGGTAACATCTTTTAATTACACAACATATATATCTTCTATGCGAATTAACGCAACTCAGAATAACGCCATCTTGTTATTTCGACTTGTTTGATTAACTTAGCGAAATCCATCGCCTTTATACTTTTCATATTCTTTGTGAATCCGTTATTTTCACCCATTTGGATGTTTCCAGTGAGATCTTTCACTTTTTACAAACAAACCGTTTCCCTTACGAACTTATTCATTTGGTTCATTTATACAAAGTTCGCCGCAAAAATGAATTTTCCTGATTTTTATCTTATTTATTTAGCACTATCTAGATGTGCTATTAACGAAATTCTACAAGGCATATTACCACATACCTTTCGGCCTTATCCTTTTATTTTCGCTTTTACATTAAGTTTTACCTTGACCGTAGTCTAAGGCTACATTGTTTTCTTTCGGAAAATTTTCCGACCTTATGACTTCTCACGTCATTCATGCTTCGGATTATCTTATGCTCACCATTATCCAGTTTACATACATTCGTATTTGATTATGTCCCATTACCGGACTCATTACTCTCTTGCATTTAACGCTACCTTTATCTGGCTAGCGCTCATTTGTGCCATTCGGCGTTATATTGTATTCAACCTGTTTGACCTATTAATGTGAAATCCATCACTTATAAACAATCACTTTATTCTTTATTCAACCCATTCGGCTTCGAATAGTTGAACATATTTACTCACAATTTCTATATACGAGATTTTATAGTCATAACTCGTAATCCAAGTCCTTTGATTTTTTTTTTCAACCCGTGTTCACGTCTCTCGGTTTACGCATGTGTTTAATTCTTACCCATCAACCGGGTGTTTTACCGAAGTCGTTATTATTGCAACCCTCCCGGTATGCATTAAGACCTCGCTTTATTTTTATATTCCGACTTTGTCCTTAAGTTTGACGTTTTACAAAAACGACCCGTTAAGGGACATATTTGCATTTTCCGGGTTCGAGTGTAAGTACACTCCCTCCCAATATTTGTCTAAATCATCTTACATGTTTGCGTTTTCCGGGTTCGAGTGTAAGTACACTCCCTCCCAATACTTGTCTAAATCATTTTACATGTTTGCATTCTCCGGGTTCGAGTGTAAGTACACTCCCTCCCAATACTTGTCTAAATCATTTTACATGCTTGTGTTTTCTGGGTTCGAGTGTAAGTACACTCCCTCCCAATACTTGTCTAAATCATTTTGTTTTCTAGGTTCGAGTGTAAGTACACTCCCTCCCAATACTTGTCTAAATCATTTTACATGCTTGTGTTTTCTGGGTTCGAGTGTAAGTACACTCCCTCCCAATACTTGTCTAAATCATTTTACATGTTTCTTTGTCCCTTCACTCGGGCTCATTTTCCTAATGTAATACGCTTCCGTCAGTCGGTTGTGCGTTTACATTATTATCAAATATTTTGCTTATCTGATTCATTTGGGTACTTTTTAATTAGTCCCTTCACCCCGCCCTTACTACATCGGATGTAAATGTGTCCGCCATAAGAAGTTCATGGTATCATATGCCACTACTTACTTGGCCAGAGTAAGCGATTAACACATGACACACATGACCTTTTTATAGTTTTCACATCACGCCCTATGTAAGTAACGCCTCTATTTATTTCTCTTGGAAACAATATCCTGGATAGGTATTCTATTCAGGTTTTTCCAAGTTTTCAATCTACATATGCAACTATCAGTTTCTACGTATTTGTTGCATATTTCTATTCATGCAATAATGTAAACGTGCACCTGGTAAATGCTTGCCCTAACGGGCTTTCTTGCCATTACTTATTTGTGATTGTTACGCGATTTAGGTCCTTGATGAGTATGCTCTTCTTGTCATATCTCGGACCGTTCCATCATCATATCCACAATTCGTTCAACTCTCGTCATCTTCAGACGCGAGTGTCCTTCAATTAAAACATTCACAAGAGTTAGTAATGTCAACTTCAATAATCTCCCGTATTATAATACAAGGCTTTTTCTACTATACGCGTCAACGCGCGTATTTTCGTCAACCATATTAAACATTTTAATTGGGGTAACGTGTATCACACGATAGCCCTATTTGTTGTTTACAACACTTTAGCATGCTAAGCTATTAACATACATGTACTTACCGGATTTGCGATCAAGCCTCGAACCGAACACTTTACCCTTCAACCATGAGCTCTGATTACCAACTTGTAACACCCTATTTTCTATTTAGCGATTTTACATGAAAAATACCACAATTTGATGTGTAACTATGACTACACATACTATAAAAATACGGGTTTATTAAAACTTTTACAAATTATAAGTTATTCTACATAACGTGATCGAATTCGTTGTTTAAAATTTACAACGTGGCAAAGTGCGGAAGCATGTGTCTTTATCGTGTTCGGTTCTTCGTTGAGCTTGATCGTCTTCCGGCATCCAAAGTGTACCTACATTTCATAAACATGAAATGCTTTAGTCTTACGGGGTTTAAATCATATCCAAACGAGTCCGGGAAAGAATTGATTTTCAAAAGAAAAACAAAAAAACTTGAAAATGATCTCCACCGTAACTTACGGTGGCACCGTAAGTTACGGTGGCCCCTGTGTTCATATTCTTCTACCGTACAACAGTAGGTAACTACCGTAACCATATCAGCACCACCGTAAATTACGGTGGCACCGTAATTTACGGTGGACCCTGCATCCAGCTTTTCCATTTTGCCGTAATTTGACACGAAATCTTTCGTATCTTTCAAACCGCTTATCCGTTTGACCTACCGTTTCTTCCTACATGTTTGTAATTTGATTCTCCATCATATGGAGTTAAAATCCGACATCCGGCTTGATAAAATTTAAGATTTTTAAGTCTTCGGCTTAATACTCTTTTGCTAAAATTTGACCCGTTCGTGATTTTATCAAACGTACAAGTTTGTTTGACCCTTATTTCTCATAAACCTATTAAATTCAATGATGTCTAACATATTAGGTTCCAATTATAGAATTATATACCTTCTTTACCCATTTTCACCCATATGCTTATTTTAACCCGTTTGAGGTATTTAAGCATATTTTAAGCACCAATTGCTTTCATTCATTTCCAAATACATCTGTCCATATTTCTTATCAAAGGATCTTCCACCTCAACTGTATTTGTGGTGGATTCAATGTGGTGATTTATATATATCAAAAATTTACCATTCAAATCGTTATTTTACGGCAAAGACTCAAATAGAGTCATTTGACTAACGTGTTACATCCTTCAACTTCTATACTCCTCCTAAGTAATTATCTAATTGTAAAACTCGTTTCCAAACAACCTTTAAGGGTTGTTTGTTCAATTTAGCCTACAAGGGCGTTTTGGTCAATATTAGTCCTTCATTTACGACGAATGAATTTTAGTTACTTGTTTAACCCAAACTCCGATCTTTTAACTATGATTTTATTTGAAAGGGCACTAGGCCTTTCAAATATAATGACCATCGTCCGTAACATTTGGTTTACCTATTAAGGTAACCAAAAACTTATTTTAGACTTCGTTTAACTCTCATTAGCCTTACATTTAAATGAGAGTTATCTTATTATGCGTACCTGGCTCGGATCATTACATTGACCCATTTAAGTACCTTGCCTCTATATCTACTAAGTAATAGCGATGTAAATATCCACTCGATATTTATTTCTGAAATCAAACAACTCATCAAACCATTAGTCGATATTGTCAAAAAGTGATATTTTCACCTTTTGACCCGTTGGTCTAAATGACCGATGATATTGGCGAGATAAAGCTTATTGCCATCTCCTCTACACGACTCGTTCCGATTTACACCGCACGGTCGTTTTAACTATAATTCACCTCTTAACGCTTTTTGGCCTATTAAGGCTTACGGAATATGTATCTTTCAAAACCAATAATTATTGTCAACAAGTGTCCAAATTTCAATTTTACCCTTATTGGTTATCTTGTTCCGTACGACTACACGCCGGAAACACCATATCTCAAATTTACATTTGTCTTGTTCGAAATCAAAACAACAAAAGGACATTCTAAACTATATGACTTGTGTAAGCTATACTTACCTTGCATCCAAGCCACGCTTTTTTTTTTACTCGATTCGTTTGACCCACTTCCTCCACAAGCCTCCACCTAGCTCGTTAAGCGTCAAACTATAAGCATAATTCGTAAGTTTAGTCATTATCAATCATGACTATTCTCACCTTACGTTTTTCGTATAAAAATTAGTATTCATCATATTATAGGTTGGTTTGACTTTTTAAAAGTCAAATTTCCAATTAACACATACGATTGCACTATCAAGTTCACAAGACTCAATTAAGCACATTATCAACACTTAGTGAGCATCATCTCTTGAGACGCCAAATTAACTAACGTGTCATCCAATTCCTACCTCAAGTAATAATAAATCAACATGTAAATTTCAGTTATTATAAGCATATACACACTTTGACCATCAAAATCATGGTTTTAACTCTTATGTCAAGACCCACTTCTAGTCACTTATGAACTCTTAACAAAATCTCTAATTTGTTCAAGTAGTTCATTTATATGAGTTAGTATGATGTTTATAAACACCATTAGAACATCAATTTCATCAAATCAACAAAACCCACTTAGCTCATACTTGGTTATTTGGGTTAACCACTAGTTTATGGCACAATTCTTCAAGTTTGCATCTAGGGTTTGTTCCTAGACTTATACCCACACTAATATCACTAAAACATTGAACATTCATGCAAGAATTTCGTTCATGCAAGCTCATCAAAATTTCGAGATATTACTAAACATCAAAATTTCACATACCTTGTGATCCCCTAAGCTTGGTGATCACGATTTTATTAAAAGCCCCAATTTCTTGGCTTGATTTCTCCTTGATTTAGTTGGATTCTTTGTGTTTAGGGTTCTTGAGGGAAGCCCTCTTTCTTCTCCTGCATATATCGACCAAACACACACACACAAAGTGTGTGTTTTGTTTTTTATTTCATTTAACTTAAAACATTTTAATGTTTGCCTCTTTTTAGTCCCTCAAGTTCCAAAGTTTATAAAATGGTTAACTATTTCAAGTTTCCTTCCTTTCTTTATTGTTTTCAAATAAATAACTAACTAGGTTAATTATTCCTAGTTAACTTTGTGGGTTCAGGAAGTTATAACCCGTTTTATCTTAAGTCCCTTTAGCTCGTGCCTTTTATATACTTTGTTTCCTCAAAAGCCCTTATACCGTTTTTATCTAATATTAGGTTCATTTAATTAAAATCCTAATATTCACCGGTTTGCTTTTACCTCTAACGGTACTTTACCCGTCATCTAGTATTAACGGGGTTTGATTACCAAACCTGTTTTCGGGATGTTACATATACGAAAATCATAAATCATTGAAGGGTTATGGTCTCAAAAACCCGCTCTGACCAATCAGGTCATGCGCAAGACCATACTCCTGTTTTACTAATCTGGCATCTTTCCCAACCTCACATCGGCTAATCAGGCCAAACCTAGGCTGCGCGCGAGGCCCAAACAAAGGCAAGACCAGATTCCACACTTAGCTTCCGGGGTAAAGGTCATCACTTCCTGGACCTTGCGCCGGTTACTTGGGTCTTCCCCATGGGTCGCGCGGAAGACAGAAGCGCAGGTCATTCTAGGACAGGTACTAAAGGTACGAGTGGAAGAGCAGTGCACCAATGAGCGTCCAACATGCTGTATTCGATCGTGCTCCACGATTAACAATCATACAGGGGACAGGAGAGTACACAAGGACGCATACGTGACACCAATCAACGTGCTCCGACATCTGCTCCACAATCTCCACCCAGCCGCTGATGTCAGGGAGATAACAAGGACAACGGCCAGGACACGTGGATCCATTCAACGTGCGCTAACTCCGTCCTTACCAAGAAACACTAATGGTTGCTGCAGAGGGGACACGAAGGATATTCCTTGTTGACGACGCCAGGCCCAAGGCCCATCAGCCTATCTCCTTCTTCACTACTCCGGCTATAAATAGGTGCCTTCACCTACAGGTTTATTCATTTCATGTTCCTTGCTCTCTTACTATTAATCACACACTTATTTCCTCAAAACACTTACTTATTCTCACGCCGGAGAGTGGTTAAGAGGAGAACCCCCTTATTCCCCTCCTCTTAACGAGGTGTTTAGTGTTTTGCAGGAAGATCACGGCTACAGCTTGGAGAAGACTGAGAAGATTAACCTTATTTGTTGAGGCACATACTACAAACTAATCACCAGATTAGTTTGGTGTTTCGTCATTGGCGCCCACCGATTTTTACAATCACTTTCATCTTCTTTTTTCTAAGCTATTCTGTTCTCTCGATCAATGGTGAAATGACCAAATGCCCCTACGGTGCATAGTTTGGTCTTAAAGCATAAAACCACACATATATTTGATATCCTACTGATATTATATCATAAATTAACTATTTTTCCAGAATGTTTATAATCATAACATCAGTTTACTTGCATGCTTCTTTTATAAGTCGTAAAATGACCAAAACGCCCTTATGAGGCTTAATTCGATTTTAAAACCTTAACGGATATACATGTTGATATCCTACTGATATTAAAACATGTTTCAAGTATAATAACATATGGAACTTGTATATAACTCATCCGGTTACCCGTTAATGCTTATACTCGTACGGTTCGACTTATGTAACTAGTATACATAAGTTTACCGAAACGGGTTTAACCTTATCATTTTAACTTCAATTTCCAGAATGTAATTAGTTTACACATATTATGCAAGTCTTCATACTTGTTGGGTTTAAACTACATTGTATTCCGGTCGTCGCTTAATCTAGCGCATTGTACTGTATTTCATTCTTTAAGCTAGCCGGTCTAAGTCTTTGATTTAAATAGGACCCATTAGCATTTTAATTGGTTAACATTACCATCATTCCAGACTAGAGCCCTCCGGTAAAAGCTACCTACACTTGTCTAGTGAATTATACGACTGGGTTATTTAAATCTTGCATTTGAATCAAGTTATAGCTCAGGTAAATACTTTTAACTTATTTTCCCTATACGGGCTTGGGATACGGTAAATTATTACCGCTTCGTCGGGTATGGGATCACTTAGCCGGATTGTGGCTATCAAATCTGCATAACCCGTTTTAATCTGTTTTGTTTGATAACTTAAACATTGGGGGTTAACGACCGTGTCCTGGATATAATCGGCTCATTTTAGTTACTAATGGCCATGACCTAAGCACGGGGTGTAGGCATACACCTAGCAGATGCGAATGCTAAAATATTTTTAACCACAAGTTGGGGATAACTCCTTTGTGGGTTTATAAGTGGCGAGTCAGCTAATCATGTCTCAGTTTCTATACTGGCCCCATATGTATTGACAAATATGTAAAACTGTATACAAGATTAAATTTCTTAATTGTCCCAAGTTACAAAAGATTTTCATGTGCCTTATGCACTTAAATCAATTTTGGAAATGTTTTGAAAATGTGTCGGTTAATTGTATTTACTAGTGTAAACTGACGTGTTTTCAAAAGGCTAAGTTACAGGTACTATACGCAATAGGCTGGAAGCTGCTTGGTATTGATAAGAGGATCTTGCAAATCCTTAGAATGCCTAAAGTCTGTTGAACATCATTTTTGTATATTTTATGATCCGCCTGTGGATCTTTTATTACAACCGTCTGTATATTATTTTTGAGCTTTGAACACTTCGGTTTGTAATAGTAATTTAATTCCAAGACTCCCGCTGTGCTATTCTGTGTTTATTGACTATGATGATATCAACTTATGTCACGATACTCCCCACCGGGCCCACCGGGTTATGTGGAAATATCGGGGTGTGACACACGGCCGGGTAAGGATGCTGAGAAAAGACAAGTTTCAATTGACACGGCCAGGTGGAAACCTGACCCGGGAGGATAAGGGGCTGGAAAAAAACGTGATTAATGTTTTTAGTCAAATGTTTTGTTTACTAAGCGTTATACCGTTTAACTTAAACACTAATTGTTTTTAGTGTTTATGATATGCTTTCGCAAAGGCAGGAACCGAACGGGTGACCAAGCACGCGAAGAACCCAACACTATTAAACCGCTAACTCTTTGGAATTGATTATGAAAAGGTTGAAGCATGATCATGCACGACAAAGCTCTCAAGTTTAACACTTTATTATTGTAAAATGTAAATCAAGTGTAGTAATTAGTTATGCCGGTTCGTCTGGGTTACCAGTTAACCCAGACGTGTAAGTTATGTTTAAAAAATGGGACCAAATTATCCGAAATTTTAAAATATACTAGAAATCGGATTAGGGTGTTGCAATTGACGGTATGAGACACCCATTTGATATCCCATGCCAAACCACACTCGCAACATTACAACCCTTGAGAAGGTGATAAAGGGATTCCTCAGCCGACCCGCATAGTTTGCATATTGTTGACTGAATTGATATGTGTCGATGAACAAGTGCCACTAGAGTTGGAAGACGATCCATACTTGCTCACCACCTGAAGATATTGATATTCTTTGGTAGCCAACTAACCAGTTAAAAGGGTTGAATCATGGGGGCCCACCTCTGATCCGCCAACAGGTCAAGTAAGGATTTGACTGAGAACCAACCACCCGTAGCAGCCTTCCACTTCCAACCATCCGCATTATCCTTGAGAGCAGATTGAAAGAGTAGGTCACAACATTGAAAAAGTTTGTTTACGTCGCTAGCACCAACTGATTCCGACACTTTGATCCAGAAGTGTTACTCGATCTTTCACCAAGCAACCTTTGACTTTTTCTAGAGAGTAGGTCACAATAATGTTTGTTTATTTTTTTATGCATAATTTGATTTTTCTCAAATAGTGTGTAAATATACAATATTCTTTATTTTCTATTTGAACATCCTAATAAAAAAAATTAATGAAAATGAAATACTTATAAAAGGAGTTGTAATTTTTATTTTGTTGAACAAGTTTTATTTATTGATTGTTTAAAAAATTTAGTTATAAATCAAATGAATAACTTTTTTTATTAAATTAGATTGTTTTAAAGAAAAAGAGTTAAATGCCTGGTTGGTCCTTGTGGTTTGCAAAAATTACAAAGCTGGTCCCAATGCTTCAATAATTACAGAGTTGGTCCTAGTGGTTGTAATTTTTGCACTCATGTGGTCCTTATCACTAACTTATGTTAAGTTTTTGAGTTAAGTCTATGTAAAACTACCAAACTACCCATAGTATTAAAAGCAAAAATAAATAGATTACTAAAAAAACTTATTATAAAACGGGACCTATATTTTAATCTAATTTAATTATCTTTTTAACCAATCCTCATCTACCCCGATCCTCACACTGATCTCTCTCTCTAAAACCATACATCTACCACCACCACCTTGGATTGCCACCATACATTCATCGATAATAACCTGGAAAACTCGAATTAGATCCACATTTCACACTTAAAACATCAGAAGGTCTGATCATAGTTCAGATCAGAAACTCACACAACATTACGAATCATATTTGTAACACTCCAAATTTCGTATGTCATATTATAATGTTATAATCGCAATATTTTGACGAAAAGAAATGGTAAATATAGATTTTTACCATTATTAAAGTTTTATAAATTGTAGTAAATCTAAAATCTTATGTATGCATGAAGGTTAACTAGGTTAGTATGTAGAAATGGGGAAAGTGGCATGTTATAAAGGAATGAGGGGGTGAAACTGAAAAATGTGTAAATAAAACACTTATCAAAAAGTGTTCAGGGTTTTAAAAAGTGTGGGTGTGGGATCGAGAAGAGAGACCAAGGGAAACCTTCCCCTCAAAACCCTAACAACAATCCATCAAATTAAGAGGGGAATTGAAGGTTAATCGAATGCACGAACTAGGAATGTTGATCACCTAAGTATCTCCAACATCAAGTAAGTCGAAATTTGTGATTTAGTGATGTTTGATTTAATGGATCTTTTAATAATTCGTGAATGTATGTAAGAATATTGATGGTAGAAGGTTACAATTAGTCCATAAGACTTGAATGAAGTATGAAATTTGGATTATATTTGTCGCAACCGCCGGCCCCTATCCCTGGGAACGGGCGGCCGGGAACCAGTATCAGTGGTATCGGTGTTTATCAATTTGGCAGCGAAATTTACATCAGGACCGTAGTTAGGAAATATTTTATCAGAGTAAAACACCACATTTTTATAATAATAAACACATGGGAAATTCCCAAGTTTCTATTACAAACATGTTTATAGGGGTAAACCCTAATTTATTGAATTAAAACATTTTCTTTATTTGGGTAACTTTTATAGCCACTTTTCCAAGCCTTCAGTGCTGTCCAGCTGGCTTCTAATTGGCTTTCACATTCTGTTACCTAAAACGCATTTAAAAACATTTTATCAGCAAGAAATACTGGCGAGTGAATCCCAGTTTAATCAAAATAGGTTTTATTAATTTACAGTATTGAGGGCGATCTCGCAATTACATTTGCTTATATTTCTACTTTAATTACCACCCACGGTACTGTCAATCCTGACTGGTGGTAATGTTACTACTCATAGTGTAATATAATTTAACACTGTGAAATATAATTTAAATATTTGAGGTTTTGTAAAAGCAGTTTGCAAAAAGGTTTACAAAAAGGAGATTACTCACTTTGCTAATTTAGGTATTTCCCTTGTGACTTCCTGGTAATAATCTAATTAAATAAACAATGCACACGCGTTAGTATAATAACCCAAATTTACATTAGTTATACCCTCCCTGAGACAGAACTCCAACGACTGAGTCAGGCAGAGCCTCGACATGCTTTACGGAGCACTAGATCAATCGGGCAGCGTATCTAATACGTAATCGGGGGTTATAATACTTACAACGAGGCAGAGCTTGCTAATTAGGGGAGTATAATACCCGAGAATTACTTTTACTACTTCAGAAATTGAAAGAGAGTTGTGAGAATTGAGCGACGAAAACTGAATCTCGAATTTGCTATTTATAGGGCCTGATCTGGGGTCTCTCGCTCCCCGCGACAGAGACAAGGGCGGCTTGCGCGACCCGCGAGCTAGGCTAGGGTAGGCCCTAGCTTGGCTGATTCGACCCTAGCTTCGACACGCGTGACGACATGTGGCAGCACTGGGTTAAGCCTGGTGGCCAGGTTGTCGCGCCTCGCAACTGACCAGGGGTAGTCTGTCGCGCCCCGAGACAGACTTAAAATATTGATTTTATTTGATTTTTGCTAAAATAAAGGTATTTCGGGCCCACTTCTCGAATACGGGGTGTATTTTAGGACATATAGGGGTGTTCTAAAAATTCTAGGAGGGTTGTTATATCCTCCCCACCTTGTTTTAGAACTCCTCCTCGAGGTCTACTGGAACAGGTGTGGATATTTCCTCTGCATTTTTGATTCGAGCTCCCAATTGTATTCTGGTCCTCTCTTGGAATCCCATCTTACTTTGACTAGAACCAATCTCTTGTGTTTGAGATTCTTGACTTTCCTGTCTTCCATTTGTAGAGGTTTCTCTACAAACTTAAGCTTCTCATTTACGTCTATGTCCTTAAGATGTACCACTAATAATTTGTCGGCTAAGCACTTCTTGAGATTACATACATGAAATACATCATGTATTCCTGTCATTTCCTCTGGCAGTTGTAGCTAATAGGCTATTGGTCCTATTCTTCTGATAATCTCAAAAGGTCCAACATACATGGGGCTTAGCTTTCCCCTTTTTATGAATCTGACTATTCCTTTCCAAGGAGAGACCTTTAATAATACCTTGTCTCCTACATGAAATTCCAACGGTTTTCGCCTGTTATCAGCATAACTCTGCTGTCTATCGCATGCTGCTTTTAGTCTTTCGTTGACTTGAATGATCTTGTCCGTTGTTTCTTGTACTATTTCTGGCCCAGATAGTTGCTTTTCTCCAATCTCTGCCCAACAGATTGGAGTTTGGCACTTTCATCCATAAAGTGCTTCGAATGGTGCAGCATTAATACTGGTATGATAGCTGTTATTGTAGGAACATTCTATTAATGGTAAATGATCATCACAATTTCCTCCGAAATCAATTACACAAGCTCTAAGCATATCTTCCATTGTCTGAATTGTCCTTTCGCTTTGTCCATCCATTTGAGGATGATAAGCAGTGCTTAGATTTAGCTTGGTTCCCATTGCTTTTTGGAAACTTGTCCAAAAATGAGAAGTAAAATGGCTATCTCTATCAGATACAATAGATAAAGGAATTCCATGTAATGAAACTATTTCATTAACATATAACTTGGCTAATTGTTCCATACTAAAAGTTTCATTCATTGGTAAGAAATGAGCAGACTTAGTTAATCTATCTACAATCACCCAGATTGTATCATTACCTTTTTGTGTCTTGGGTAATTTGGTAACAAAGTCCATTGTTATCAATTCCCATTTCCATATTGGCATTTCTAATTGCTGCAACATGCCTTAGGGTTTCTGATGTTCAGCTTTGACCCGTGAATAGGTTAAACACTTGGCAACATAAGCTGCTATATCTTTTTTCATTCCTATCCACCAGAAATTCTTTCTTAAGTCTTGATACATCTTATCACTTCCAGGATGTATCATATACTTAGACTTATGGGCTTCTTCTAATATTCGATGACGTAGGTTTCCTAGTTTGGGTATCCAAATCCTTTTCATATGGAATCTCCAAATTCCATCTGTTCCTTGTTCTAATTCCTTAATCATTCCTTTTAATTTTTCAGTAACGTCCTTGATTACTGATTCCTGTACTTCTCTAATTTGTTCATTTAAATCTATCTGCATATTTAATTTAAGAAAACGTACTCGTCTTGGTTTTTCATGATATTTTCGACTTAAAGCATCGGCTACTACGTTAGCCTTTCCTTCATGGTACTGGATATTACAGTCATAACCACTAAGAATTTCCATCCAGCGTCTTTGTCTCATATTTAACTCTTTTTGCCTGAAAACATATCTTAAACTCTTATGATCGGTGAAAATGGTAAATTTACTACCGTAAAGATAATGTCTTCAAATTTTAAGGGCAAAAATTATGGCTCCAAACTCTAAATCATGGGTTGTATGGTTTTCTTCATGATTCTTAAGTTGTCTAGAGGCATAGGCTATAACCTTTTGACGTTGCATCAACACACATCCATAACCTAACTTAGAAGCGTCACAATAGACTACAAACTCTTCAGTTCCTTCTGGTAACGCTAGTATGGGTGCGTTGGTTAATCTTTGATTAAGAATTCTAAAGGCTTCTTCCTGCTTGGTCCCCATTCAAACTTAATAGAATTACAGGCCAGTTTTGTTAAGGGAATGGCTATTCTAGAAAAATCTCGAATAAACCGTCTATAATAACCTGCCAGTCCTAGAAAACTTCTCACCTCCGTTGGTGATTCAGGGACTTTCCATTTAGTAATCGCCTCTATTTTTGTGGGATCCACATGAATTCCTTCATGATTAACTAAATGTCCAAGAATTGCACTTCTTCTAACCAAAATTCTCATTTCAAAAATTTAGCGTAAAGCTTTTCTTTTCTCAACAAATTTAGGAGTGTATGCAGATGCGCTGCATGTTCCTCTTTACTCTTAGAGTAAATTAGAATATCATCTGTAAAGACAATTATGAATTTATCCAGATATGGCTTACATATTCTATTCATCATGTCCATAAATGCAGCTGGGGCATTGGTTAAACCAAATGGCATGACAGTAAATTCACAATGGCCATACCTTGGTCTAAAAGCGGTCTTAGGAATGTCCTCTTCCTGTACCTTCAATTAATGATATCCTGAGCGTAAGTCGATCTTAGAAAAGAATTGAGCTCCTTGCAGTTGATGAAACAGATCATCGATTCTCGGTAATGGGTACCGATTTTTAATCGTGACCTAGTTCAACTCCCGGTAATCGATGCACATACGCATTGACCCGTCTTTCTTTTGGACAAACAAGATCGGTGCTCCCCATGGCGATGAACTTGGGTGTATGAATCCTTTCTCTAAAAGTTCATCCAATTATTTCTTTAGCTCTTGCATCTCTGCTGGTGCCAACGGTAAGGTGCCTTGGCAATGGGTACTGTCCCTGGTAGCAGGTGAATTCGGAATTCAACTTCCCTGTCTGGCGGTAGTCTTGGTTATTCTTCTGGGAAAACATCTAAGAATTGAGATACTACGGGAATATCTTTCAATTCTTTTCCTTTAGTGTTAATGATTATGGAAATCATATACACTAGTGATCCTTTTCTTGCACAACTCGTTGTTTTCATCACAGAGATGAATTTCGTGGATCGAGATGGCTTATTTCCTTTAATTGTGATCTTTTCACCTTTTGGTGAATTTACTTGGATTGACTTTTGATCACATAGAATACTGGCTTTATTTCCTACTAACCAATCTATTCCTAATACAATATCAAATCCAGCCAGATTCATTGGGTAAAGATTAGCAATAAAATTATGTTTTGAAATTTCTATTCTTGCTCCCTGCAAGACTTCAGTAATCTTAATGGATTCTCCATTTGCTGTCTCTACTAGACATTCTTGTAGATGTTTAGTTAATGGTTGATTGAGAAGTTTGCAAAATGAAGTATTAATGAAACTTTGGTTCGCACCAGAGTCAAATAATACTTTAGCAAAAACATCATTAACTAAAAACGTACCGGCAATCACATCCGGAATCATTCTTGCTTCGTCAGCTGTCAGAACAAATGCCCAAGCATTCTTAGTAGTCTTGTTGTTCATGGCTAGAGCTAGTTTCGGACAATTTGGCTTAATATGCCCTTTTTCTCCAGAATTGAAGCATACTCCATTGCTGGGTTTCTTCCTACAATCTTCTTCCTTATGTCATGGTATCTTGCAGAAGTTGCAGTATGTAGAGCATCTTCTTGAATGCTTCTATAAGGTGCAGAAGTAGAACCTACGTTCTTCCCACGGTTGGAATTACCGTAGCGAAATTCCTAGGTGAGCTTCTGGACTAGGTTCTTCCTCTGGTTTTCTTCTTGTGTACGTACTAGTTCATCAGTCAAGGTATTTGCTAGTTCTACAACTTCTTTTACGGTTTGTGTTTTAGCTGCCTTGACTACATGTCTAATCTCCTTGAGTAATCCCCAGATGTAACGGGAGATTAATACTAGTTCTGGTGAAGCTAAGGTTGGTACTATTCTAGCATATTCAAAGAACACGGTAGTGTAACCCTTACAGTCTACTCCAGTCATTCTAAGGTTTAAGAACTTATTAGCTATTTGTTCTTTTTCATTGGGAGGACATAATTTCCTTTCAACCATGTTTTTTGTAACAACCCGCGTTTTGAAGTCAAAGTACAAGTCGAAGTCAAAGTCAAAGGAAGAAAAGATTGCTAATTGCGATCTGTCACTCCTTGCTTAATCATTGATTGTACTCTTTGACTTGTAATCGATGCTTTAATTTAAGTTACTTTAGTTGTATTATGTGGAGTACATGTTAATAAATCGCTAATAAATCACTATCGTATCGCAATTCGAATTATGAGTTCGGGATATTGTTTTACGTGTGTGTGCTATTATGTCTTACTTGTGCATGTTTACATTTGTTTGAGGTGATTAATCGAAAACGCAATCGCAACTCTATCACAACGCAATCTCATCACAAACTCGAGACTTGGGGATCACTTTTGTGTTATTTAATGGTTAGGTTATTTGTGTAACTAATGGGTAAAACTATCGCATCGCTTACTCGCAACGCTCAACGCACGAAACAAAACATCGAAAACCAACTCACACCACCCATCCGATCGAATGACCAATCGATCGAATGGTCATCCGTCCGGATGACCATCCGATCGAACCACTCTTCGATCCATCACTTCACACCACCTCATCTCCTCTCTTGCCTATAAATACCACCTGTCACATCACTGTTCATGTGATGTGACAACTCCTCCTCCGACCAGCACGTTCCAGCCCTCTTTTCTCTTGATTTTTCGCGATTCTTGTAAGTATTCAACTCAAATATTGTACTTCTATCATCTACACGTAATTCTTCGTCATTTTCACCATCAAATCTTAACTTTACACCATGAAATCGGTGGATTTGGGGTGTTCTAGGGTGATGTCATCATGAGTTCTTATGAACTTCAAAGTGTGACCTCATTCCACCAAGAACAACTCAGATCTAAGAGATTTCAACATGTTTAAACACTGATTTCACCTAAAACTAGACATTTTCGAATGCAAAAGAGTTGAAAGATGCTTCTTAACTTTTCTCCACATTCTTTTACACTCTTTAGCTCAAAACTGATAGAATCGGAGCTCGTTCAGGCCTTCTACTCATTCTATAGTGAAGTGTTGGACCGAGAATGGATTTCTATCAGAGAAGACGACCGATTCACGGGTTGAACATGAATGACCGTCAAGAATAGTTAGCTGATCGGACGGGGTGATTCCCATCCGATCGGGTGACTTGGACTCGATAGGGTTCCGTTGTTTGACACGTTGTCATACTGTCTCGGTGCAACCGCAAAACTTTGCAGACTTAGCAAATTTTACAAGTTTTCAAACGAACAAGGTTACTGAACGGATCACCGTCTGATCCGATAGCCATCCGATAGAACGGAAATCCGATCGGACGACTTATAGTGTTCAACGCTTGACAATTTCAAAACCAAACTCAAACATAACCCTCCACTTGGATCACCATCCAAGCGGATGGCCATTCGTCCGGATGACTGTCTGACCGGACGACCTGAATGGTAGGATTACTTCTCGTTTTATAAAATGCTACAACAAAAACTTCAAAGTCACATCATACACAAACACATCCATTCCAAACGAATGATAATCCGACCGAATGGCCATCCGACCGGATGACCATCCGTCTGGATTGTTATCCAAACGGATGACCCTCTGTCCCTCTGGTCACTTGCACCGTTTAACGCATCGTTCATCGCTTATGCTATCGTTCTGTAATCAGGCTAACTCTCCAGCACCCCCTTCAATCCAAGGCGGTGTTTATTTATTAAACACTTTCTGTGAGTATACTTGATCCCTTTCTGCTTTAAGCACTTTTGGGTGTTACATACGTTACTTATATCAAATCACATCGAGACACAACGTAACTACTTTTTATACGCTAACAGTTCTGCATGTTATACGTGTTATTCGATGAATGCTTGTATGTTATGTTTACACAGTGATTGTTGCCTGACACCTTAGCAACGATAGTACTATAGTTTGGACTCAGCACCTGTCGTGGACAGGGGTTGTTAAGGGCTTTTCTTCACGTGTCACGGTGATGATATGTGTTGCGCATTCTACAACTCGCAGTCATGTCTGTGCATATTTCATTGTCGATAACCTACTTGCTTCAATTTATACATGTTACATGCTGGTTATACGTAAACTGCTTTCGCTATCTATATTACTATTAAACTTGTATGCTCACCTTTACAGCTTGGGTATTGACATCTATTTTAACGTATGTGACATGTGTTTTAGATGCTAGGATGCTTGCTATGTGGAACCAGGATAGGAAAAGTCTAGAAACAAACAATTTAATAATTTGAGTTGTCGAAACTATGAATTGTCTTTGGGATATCTATGTCTGTAATAACTGCTTTATTTGATAAGTTATGGTATGGGACATAATGTTAATTATCCGGTAATTTAGTTGTTATGGATTTCTCTTGGACAATCTGTTTCGCTCAGTGCCGCGCCCCGATGTTTCCGCCATCGGTTGGGGTGTGACAGATTGGTATCAGAGCCATAACTATAGGGAATTAGGCAAGACTCGACCTAGTCCGGGTCGATGTCTTAGAATTGACCTAGTCTATAGTCTAAGTACCAACAGACCGACTTGTGCATACCCGGTAGAGGTTTCTTTGTACAACCTTACTTGGTATCCTCGCTCGAACTCGCTGTACACTACACACTTGCGCGGACACCGCATACTACCGCTTCGCGCAAGGTCGGCCTTTTCTAAGGCTGGCAACTCGCACAATTTTCAAAATTTCTTGCGCAAGCAAGTGAATTGGTCGAGACTAGGTGTGAAAACCACAAACTCTGGACTAAATCGCTCTCCCGACATGACTTTTTACTATAAACACGAGAATGTGCGTTGAATCAGGAGTGAAATCCATACTTCGACGCAGTTCTCCCTCTCTATCTCGAAACTTTATCACTCAAAATAGGAATACAACCACTAAGTCAGGGGTGAAACCCAAACCTTGATGACTTGTTTCCGTTCTCTAATGTGGTTTTGCAAAACTCTCACCAAAGTCTCGATGAATTCCAACGAATCGAGTCGCATGATTAACCGAAGGGATGCGTGCCATTCACCGTATGTCGGTGATAGAGCATAATCTATTAGGTCAAAGCGTGCACTCGAAGTTCTTGAGAATAGTCGAATCACTTTGGGTAGTCAACGTTTATTAGCCAAGACGACCTCTCTCCGATTTTATGTGTTTCGATTCTGGATTTCGTGGCCGCTGACTCTATGATTTATCGCTCTTATGTTTGATTTTATGTGGTTTTATGTGTTTATGTGTTTCGATTTTGCTGATTTATACGCTTTTCGTGGTTCGCTTTGATCAACACACATAACTCGCACTGCACATCTATCTCAAAACGCTAACAAATCGCACACTATACTATTTGCTATGATTGCTCGCCACTCGCAACCCTCGATCGCTTTACGCAGCTATAAAAGATAGGTGAATACGTGCAATATATGTAGGTTAATACGTGCAAAATATAGTTGAAGGTGTGCTTACGTAGACTATGTGCTTCTGTGCTTACGTGTTTCTGTGGATTATGTGCCTACGTGGTGATGTGATTGAACGTGTTCCTGTGCTTTATAAAGTAGACTTGGGTAAATCCGCTAGGCTATACTAGATTAATCGACTTGTGTCTGAGCCTTATGGCGATGTCTGTTGCAGACAATGTCGTCATTCGGATCTCACACTGCTCGCTCCGCCCGCCGTAACCATGAGGAAAAACGCATCGCTGCTCTAGTCGCAAAGCAGATGGCTAAGGTCATTCCACAAATTGTCAGCGAGCTGAATGAAAACGCTAGCAAGTCCTTTGAAGAATCCAGGACTGATTCTCCTAAAGCTACTTTTAGCTTCAAGTAGTTTAAAGCCTGCTGCCCCAAAGAATTCACCGGAGAAGACGGGCCTACTGCCATATTTCAATGGTTCGATTCAATTGAAGTCACCCTGCGCCAAAGCGGCTGTCCCGAAAACCTTTGCACTGTTAACGCCACCGGCGTTTTCCAGTCCAGGGTTCTGGACTGGTGTACTGCCGAAAGAAACAAGCGAGGGAATGATGCAGCCTTTGGGCTTACGTGGGACGAGTTTAAGGACATCATGATGAAGGAGTTCTGCCCTCCCCACGAGCTTTAGAAGCTGGAGGACGAGTTCTGGCACATCAAACAAGAGGGTGGCGACAACGCTGGTTTAACTGACCTCTTTAAGCAGCTGAGTATCATTTGTCCGGTCAAGTTACTACTCCCGAGATTACCATCAAGAAATACATCCGTGCTTTAGCGGATTGTGTTGCTGACTTTGTGCAAGCCGCCAAGACGACAACTATCGAAGAGACTTACCTACTCGCTGGAGAGATAAATGACAAGCGAGTTCTATAACAACCCTCCAAAATATTTTCTGACACCCTTAATATATTTAAAGTACCCCTATATGTCTTAAAATATATCCCGTATACGAAAACCGAGCCTAAATTACCTTATATAATTAAAACTAAAATAAAAACAAGATTCAGCCCTCGCTCGCGGGCCGCGAACGTGTTGGTGGTACCCTACGTGGGCCGCGACAGCTCAAATCCCAGGCGAAACCCTAGCGTGCCACGTGTCCCAATCCATGTCAAGTCTACAAGTTCAAATCAGCGTAGCTAAAGCCTAGACCCCTAGGTCGCGGGCCGCGTAAGACGACCCTTGAGTCTTCGCGGGCCGCGATGGACTGAGAAATCAGCCCTATAGATAGCTGCATTCGGCTGTTCATTTGAATTCGTCCCACAATTTCTTTCTCTTTCAAATCTTTACGTAGTAGGCACTATACCCGGGCATAATACCCCCTAAATAATGAAGTTCTACCTCGTTGTAAGTATCATAACCCCCGGTTACGTATTAGATACGCTGCCCGATTGATCTAGGGTTCCGTAACGGTTGTCGTGGTTCTGCCCGACGTAGTCGTTGGAACGCCGTCTCGGGGAGGGTATTACTAATGTAAATATTGGGTTATTATACTAACACGTGTGCATTTATGTAATTAATAGATAATCACCAGGAAATCCTTAAGGAAAACCCTAAGACAGCAATGTGAGTAATCTCATTTTTATAACTGTTTTTATAAAACCTTAAATATTTTACAATGTGATTAGCAGTGATTGAGTCTTTGTAATTCTTCAATTACTGCCAGTATGTTGGGGTTTTGTATACAAAATGTGGAACACGTTACCATTGGACAAAGAGTTAGCCAATGTGTAATATGACCCACCAGTCAGGATTGACAGTACTGAATGAGTAATTGGGTAGATGTAAACATTGTAATCGCTCTCAATACTGTGAAATGAGAAAACTCTTCTTGATTAAACTGGGATTCACTCACCAGTATTTCCCACTGACAAAATGTTTTTAAACGCGTTTTAGGTAACAAAATGTGAAAGCCAACTAGAAGCCAGCTGGACAGCACTGAAGGCTTGGAAAAGTGGCTATAAAAGTTACCTAAATAAAGAAGATATTTTATTCAATAAAATAGGGTTTATCCCTATAAATCAGTTTGTAATGAAAACTTGGGTTTTATCCCAATATATTTATTAATATAAAATGTGGTATTTTACTGTGATAAAATATTTCCTAACTACGGTCCTGATGTAAATTCCGCTGCCAAATTGATAAACACCGATACCACTGATACTGATCTCGCGGCCGCCCGTTCCCAGGACAGATAGGGGACGGGGGTTGCGACAAGTTCGGGCTAGTTACTTTGATAAAACCACCAAGAGTCTTCACCAAGTTACCGCTACTCCCACCGCTGAAACCGCCGCACCACAACCTTTCAAGTCTTCACGCCGCAAGAGAAAGAACAATAACCTCAGCAACAAGAACTGTGTAGTAACTGCCGCTCCACTCCAAGCTGTACCTGCCCAACCGCAACCTCAGAATCGCCAAGTTGCGGCGCCAGTGGCCAATGCACCGCCAGCCAAGCGTGCATATGCTGGTCCACTCCCGCTCTGCCCTACTTGACTTATCATCACCCGGTTGGAATCGCATGTCGGTTTTGTGTGCACTGCAACCTATACGGCCATTTCACTGCTAACTGCCGTACCGGTCCTCGTCAAGCTCCAGCCCCAGTTCAAGCTCCTGCTCTACCAGCTCCTCAGGGTCAGCAAGCTGCTCCTGTTCCTGCTGCTCACGCAAGAGCCTACTTTGCATGTGGTGATCCCAACCACTTCGCAAATGTCTGCCCAAACAGAGTGGTGAAGCAAGAGCCGCAGCAGCAACCAGCTTCTCAACAACACCAATAGCAGCAGCAGCAGCCAGCTCAGCAAGCAGCCCGCGGGCGAGTCTTCAACATCAACGCCCGCCAGGCTTAGGCAGACAACAACGTGGTTAATGGTACGTTTCTCGTAAATGGTATATATGCTTCGTGTTTGTTTGATACTGGAGCCGATAACTATTTTATATCATTCGAATTTGAAAGGCCCCTAAACCGTAAACGCGTTAATCTCCCATCAACATTCGACGTAGAAGTTGCCACTGGAAAAACCGTCACTGTTAGCTCCATTCTGCATGACTGTACTCTTGAGCTCAACAGTCACGTTTTCCCGATCAATCTCATCCTGATGCAGTTCGGTAGCTTTGATGTCATAGTAGGTATGGATTTCCTTCGGGAGAATCATGCTGAAGTTGTTTGCTTCGATAAAATGATTCGTTTATCTCTCGCAAACGGCGATCAATTATGTGTCTATGGCGAAGTCGCTTCGAAGAAGTTGCAGCTCATGTCGTGTGTCCAAGCTAGCAAGTATCTCCGCAAGGAATACCAAGCTTTCTTGGCACACATCGTAGTAGCGGAGGAAAAGAAAGTTAAGGCAATAGACAAGGTGCCTGTGGTTCGTGATTTTCCTCGTGTATTTCCCGATGATTTACCTGGTTTTCCTCCCACTCGTGATATCGACTTTCGAATCGACCTTATTCCTGGAGCAAATTGTAAGACCCATATACGTTTTTGACAAAAAGTCATAGCGGAAATTCGTGCCATAAAATTTCTTTCCTTATAAAACCTTAAATTTCTTGAAACTTCATTTTTAAAATAACTCTTTCACATAAAATCATCAATCAACTCATTTACTAAATAAAAACATATCTTATGTCTACTATATTACATTCGCCAACATTCCCGTACAATCTAACTTGTGACTCGGTCTTCGATCTCTACTCCTCGATAATCCTTCGTGTCTCGTACAACCTGCACTCACCACATACCTTCATAACATTAATACACATTCTAAATAAAAACCAGATTCATCCTCGTATACTTTTTCATTCCGTTATCCCTCTACATTTAAGCACTCCATCTAAGCATCAAATCTTGGTGAGATTTCAATAGTGTACCTGCATTACACTTCATTCTCAAGGTGCACTATTAATAACGTCAATACTCAATCGTATCGAAAACTTACGCACATAAATGCATACCTACTTGCATACAAATTTACATACATACCCACATACATTCATGCCTTCATACCTACTTGTATACACGCTTACGTTCACATATACCTATTTGCATACATATAAACATACCTACATACACGCATAAATACCTGCATAATATTATACATACATACATACATAAATACATACACTTCTTACATACCATCACACATACCTACATTTCCTAAAATGTGGAAGGAATTGAGCATACTTAGTTTATAAGTGTTTAAAACGAGTTCACAAGTCAAATCAGTTGAACAACAACATTTTTTCCAGTTATGTTGGCGCTCGCGGGCTGCGACCGCCTTAAGGACATCCTTCGCAGGCCGCGAAAGACGTCACGCTACGCGACGCCATAATCTCTTCACCATCACGCGACACGAAGGCCCTATTTCGACAGAACATTTGCTGCAGTTGCTGTATATTCCTCGCTAAACTTAATTCTGCAAAAACGAGCATAAATCTCTCGTTTGTGATCCGTTTTACTCGATTCTTTTTCCTACGTGAACGTAATTTAATCCTCCATCACATGAAGTTAACATCCGACATCCGAATTAACGAAATTTTAGACTTTTAAGCTTTCGGCTTATTACCTTTTTACAAAGTTTTTTACCCGTTCATGCATTTATCAAAATAACCTGTTTATTTGACCTCAATTTCTTATGAACCTTATAATTTCAACGTTGTCTATCATATACGGTTCAGATCACGGGTTTCTTGCATCTTCTTACCCCATTTTCGTTCGTGTGCTTGTTTTGACCCGTTAAGGGTATTTGCACATTTTAATGCATTTTACTCTCATAATCAAACTTTCGCTTTCATACTTGTCATAAGTGTTCACTTAATCAAATAGCTTGTTTCTAAAAAAACTTTTAAGGTCGTTTGGCCCAATATACCCATCAAGGGCGTTTTGGTCAACATTAGTTTCGTCCTTTACGACGAAGGACTTCATTACATATTTAACCAATCCCACGACTTAATTACGACTGTAACCACACATACCTGGCTCGGGTCAAAGCTATTACTCGTTTTAATACTTCATCCACTAAGTTGCTAGTTAATAGCAACACAAATCCTTTCGCTATTCACCCTGTGAATTCATTATACTTGACAATACAATCATTAGTCGACATCGCCAAATGGTGATATCTTCACCATTTGACCGATTTGGTCTAAAAGGCCATTTCGTCCTTATGGGATAGTAATTATTTATTATCCCCTCCATATAACATATTCCTTTGTAAATACGTAATCAAACTTACTATAATACCCATTTACCCCTTTTAACCATCAAACTTACTCTCTTATCATAGCCACATGTTCCGACTCGTATCAATACTTGTCGGAACATCATACTTCATATATTAGTTTATCATGTTCATAACCTACACGATGAATATATATTCTACAAAAAGGGTGTAAGCTTAACTTACCTCACATCCAAATATGCTTCCCATGTGTATACGTTCCGTTTGACCCGCTTCTTTCCCAAGCTTCCACACCGCTTATCAAGCACCAAACTATCATATATTATTTTCAAGATAGTTAGCTTATTCATTGTTTATCACGATCCATTCCATCTCACGGATCTTATATCAAAATTATCATTCGACCTTATAACATGCTAATCTATCAAATCTTAGCCGAATTCTTTAAACATTCACACATATACGATTTCAAACATCATTAACATGAGCATATGATCATTTTCATCATATTATACAAAACCCACTTCATAACTACATTGTTAATCACTTACAAGTGATCTAATCTCAATTACCTCATAATTTCATCATATACTTAGGGTGTATACTACCTCTTAAGCATAGTGTACAACTAATTTATGCATATTCTTCTAATCTCATACATAATTCCTCCAATCCTCCTACTAATCAACATGCATCATTCACACATAAACATCAAACATATTAGCATCACATTTCTTTCAAATCCTCTAACAAGAATACATCATACATATCAAAATTCATTTATATTAAACAAGAATTGGACATGGGTGATTATTCAAGTCATCATTCTTATCATAACAAATGGGTTTCACCCCAAAACATCAAATTCACCCAAACCATGCATAACCCATGTTCTAGATGATGATTCTAACACATGCTCATACTCAATTTCATACCAATTGACGGATTAGAACATAACCCACTTCGTGCAAGATCACCAATCTAGGTTTTAAGACATACCTTATGATCCCCTTGTGAAGGTGATCATTAATCCATGCTCGGTTATGAATTTAAGCTTCATTTATCCTTTCAATTTGATGAAAAGGATGAAGTTAGGGTTTTTGGCTCCATGGGAGCCTCCTGCTCCTTCTCGAACACACGATGTGTGTGTTTGTGTGTGTGAGTTTTGTTATTTAGTAACTCAACTTTCATCTTATTCCATTTAGCCCCTCCGTGTTTGCCACTAAAACATGATTGACACAACTCTCTGTTGGAACCTGAAGGTTTATTCATGTAGGTCAGCATAGTTTGAGGGTTGATTATGTTTATGTTTTGTTTACATGTTTGGGCCGATTATGTATGGGTTGGGTTAGTAGGCTTGTGTCGCAATGGGCTAGGGTATAGACTAGTTCTTTTGTATTTAAACAAACCTCAATTGATTTGTAGAGGTTGTTGATGAGGTGATAGGTTGCGACACAAGGGACAAGAAGTCAGTTCTTATTGAAGTCTTGTATCCGTCTTTGCTAGTCATTGAATGCAAGATTTCGGTTTGTTATTTCATACATTAGTCTTGTGTTGATTATTATAATTTGTTCTTGAATCGGCTTGTGATTGTTTTCCGCACCTTCACAAGTTAAAGGTTGATATCATTGAAAGATCCTAACGGGTTTTACAAATGGTATCAGAGCCATTGAAGCCATTCAAGGGCTCGGTTTTGATATCATTCGGATTCAAGAATTGTTTGTGCTACTGATCTATTTTGTTGCATGTTTTGCAGTGAAATACTTAAACTGTTCCTGATCGATTCATCAAAATTATACTGATTTTGGTTTGTTGATTTCTGAAAAAGGTGTTTGCTGATTTTACGGGAAGTTGGTGGTCAACAGATTCAAAGATTACAATATCTTTGAATTTTGGAAGTGCTGAAAAATCGGGATTGCGAGTAAACAGATCTTATCGTTTATTCTTTTGCAGGTTTCGACTCGCAACCAGCTCTGTTGCGGTTCATCACGTTCTGGTTACGACTCGCAACCATCATTGTTGCGGTTCATCACGTTTTGGTTTCGACTCGCATTCACCACGGTTTCGGTTCATCCTGTTTCAGTTGCGACTCGCAACCAGTAGTCAATCTCCACTCGCAACCAAAGCTGTTACGACTCGCAACCTTGGTTTCGGCTCATCCTGTTTTAGTTACGACTCGCAACCACAGCAGTTACGACTCGCAACCACAGCAGTTTCAACCCAGCTGTTACGACTCGCAACGACACTGACTTACGGACATTTGAACTGTTGACTTTTGGACTTAAAACAAAAAATCAATTAATTAATTAACTAATTAATTAAACATGTCGTCAAACAACAGTGAATTGACTGCCCTTAAAGAACAACAAGAATTGGATTCAAAGCTTGGTACCACAACACGCATTCCTAGGTTAACTGATGCTAATGACTTTCCTGAGTGGAAGTGGCGCTTTGAACAGCATCTGAAGGTTAAGGATTATAAGCTGTGGCGAAGCATTTTGCGAGGTCCTAGGGAAATCATGATGGAAAGCTCAACTGAACCAGGTCTTAAGGTAAAGAAACCTAGGGATCAGTACACTGAAGATGATTTGCTCATTGTTGAAGAAGATGATCGAGCTCTTTCCTACTTAACCATGGGTTTGGGTCCTGATATTGCTATTGGCTTTCGCACCTGCAAATCTGCCAAAGAATTGTGGGATTCTCTGATCGAAGTATATGAAGGAAACGAAGATATGAAAGAGAGCCGAAGAAATCTGCTGCAACAAAACTTCAACAACTTCAACCATATTTATGGTGAAACAGTAGACAATCAGATTCAGAGGTTTGTGAAGCTGATCACTCAAATGCAAATGGAAGAAATTCATACAACAAATGCATCCACAAACCGACAACTTCTTAATGCACTACCAAAGAGTTGGGATCATCATGTTGCTATGATCAAGAAGACTAAAGATCTAGCTAGATGCACTCTGTCAGAGATGATCTCTCACATTAAGGCATGCGAACTGGATGATAAGCAAAGAGAAACAAATTACAAGAACAGTATGCTAGCTGCTGGTTTCTCCATTGCTCCCGCTTCCTCTAACAACAGCAACACAGCATTATTGTCTCAAGGTGGTTTTCAGATGTTTCGCAATACTTCATCCGCTACTCCAACTTCAGCAAAGGTGCACTCATCTGGGTCCTCTAATCAAGTCGTCTCTCCAGCTTCTCCTGCTTCAATTCCAAATTCTGGAAATATCTCTACTGCTGCTTCTGCTTCCGCTGCTAACAACGAAATGATAGCTTTCTTTGCTAAACAATCAAAGGAAAACTTGGATATCGCAGCTTCAGTGATCAACTGTTTGAATGCTTTTATTGCAGGAAAACTTGATCCACCAAAGTGGTGTCCTGATGATCTGTCACAGATTCATCCAGATGATATTGAAGAAATGGACATCACCTGGCAGATGGCGATGGCAGCTTTCAGAGCCCAAAAGTTTGTGAAAAGAACAGGTAAAAACAGGTGGGGAAATGCATGGAATGGAGCTGCTAAAGTGCCCTTTAATCTTCGTTGCTTCAACTGTCATGAGGAAGGACACTATGCTCGAAACTGCCCGAAACCACTTATAAACAGAGATCAAACTCCTGCAACTCCTGCCCAACCTGCAACTCCTAATCTAGAAAGAGCTCTTGTTACCACTACAAGTATAGCAGATGCTGCTGCTTCTGGAAGTCCACCTCCGCAAGGATTAGCACAAGCACTGGTGGTTCAGCCCAACCTCAACTTTGATTGGACTTCAGAAATTGAGCATCTGAACATATCAGCTCCAGAGAATCAAAATGCTACATCCAACATTGCTTTCATGACTTCAAGCGAACATAGCCCAAAGCTAGAGGAAGAGACTGTAGTTGATGATTTTGCATTCATGACTCAAATTCTTTCAGCTCCTGTTAAAGGTCTCACCAAAGAAGAGGTAATTTCTGTTTTCTGTACTCCTGAGTGTAGGGAAAGGGTTGAGGCTTACAGAATACACAACGCTGAGCTCATTCAAGATTATAATGACATAAAAAATAAAAATTTTACTTTGTCTAAAAATGAGAAGCTTTATAAAGAAAAGATTGAAGCTCAGCGAAAAGACATCATCAAGCTAAAGGATGATGTGAGTGTAAAAACAGCCCATTTCCTAGAAGCACAAGAAAAGGTATGCATTTTAACTAAGGAACTGGAAGATATTCAAAACAGATATCAAATTAATGAACTGAATATCAAGAAGTTTGATTCTTCCAGTAAATTAGTCAAAAATTTGTGTGATCAACAGCTCGCATACAAGGAAAAGAAAGGGTGTGGTTTGGGTTTTAATAAGGCTCCTCCTCCCTATAATGATAATTATACTTATCTACCCATGACTGAGGAGGAGATGACTAATGAAAGTAAAATGACTTATGGTCCCAAAAATAATAAGTCATCGTTCAATGACAGACCAATTGAGAAACAGAAGTCTGCTCCTATAAATTTTGTTCACAAAGGCACAATTGATCCTAATGTTTCATCTTCGTGTGCAGATGATAGCTCTGAAGTAAAGTGTGATGATGTTCATGGGAGTGAACCGGTTACTATTTCAAATGTTTCTGAACCATATTTTGAACATTATTCTGAACCAACTGAGTCGGACATTGCTTTTACTAGTTCTTTGTTTGCGTCGTTTTCAGCTTATGTTTCGTCTTGTGAGCCTGTTGTTTTGGGCAAAACTGATAATGTTTGTGTGGATGATTTGAACAATAAGTGTGGTGATGATTGTTTTTCAACTAATGTTTGTGATCCTAACATCTCTAATGTTTCAGCTTGTGAAAATGTTACAGGTGAGGTCCCTCAGGATGCATTCAGTGAAACCACTGAAACGACTTCTCAAGAAAATCAAGAGTATCCTGATTCTTCTTCTGAATCTGTCTCAGTGGGTGTCCCTAATGTTGAATCTAGTGGGACCCCATTGGAAACTGTGTTAAACAATGAACCTGAATCTGTGTCACATGATAAATGCTCTGAGAAAATGCATATTGATGAAACTTCTTTAGGCTCAGAAAAGGAATCTGAATCAGTTTCACATGACAAATGCATTGAGGAAGAGCATATTGTTGAGACTTCTTCTTGTTCGGGAAGTGAACTTGAATCGGTTTCAGATGATAAATGCCTTGATAAAACGCATTTGGATGAAACTCGTACATGTTCAAATTCGGAATCAAGATTAAGTAACAATGAAAGGAATGCTGATCTAAAAGAGAGATCATTAGAAGAAAAGTTGTCTAAAGAAAAACCACAAGTCAAACATGTTCAGAAAACTAAAACATCAAATCACACGAAATCAAGCAAACAGAGTCAAAATGTCAAGAATATTCAAAATGTGAAACGTCAAACATGTTTTAACTGTGGCATTGCTGGTCATATTGCCAGAAATTGTGGCAAACTCCCAAGGACACCGAACAAGAAAACATCAGAGCGAAATCAGAAGGTCACGTCTAATCGATATCACTGTTCGAAGTCCATGATGTCTGCAAAGACTAAGACAATGAAGAAAAACTATCACAGGACTAGACCTTCTGATCAGGATTGGAATGCAGCCAAACGCTATAATCAATATCAGAATAGACAAACAAATTTTCAGCGAAATCGAAGTAATTATTTTGGTAACGCTTATGAAAGTTTCAATTCTAACTGGTCAAGACAGTTTTGGAAACCTAAAGCTAATGGCATGCAATCCAATTCAATGAAATCATGTCATCAAAATGTCGCCAAAAGGGATGTTTCAAAATTTCTGAATAAAGATAATTTAGTGTGGCAGAGAGTGACGTATATTGATGCACAAGGAAAACCCAGATCCACTATGGGCTGGGTTCCTAAATCTAACTAATCCCGCTAATCGTGCAGGAACAGCTGTGGAGGACTACCGTGCGCCTCTGGTACATGGATAGTGGCTGTTCCAGGCACATGACAGGAGACTTATCCCAACTGGTAAATGTCAAAGAGTTTAATGGTGGATATGTCTCATTTGCGGGAGGAGAGTCAGGCAGAATCACGTTAAAAGGAACTGTTCGAAACGGCGTCTTAAGTTTTGAAAATGTTAATTATGTACCAGAACTAAAACACAATCTGTTAAGTATTTCGCAGATCTGTGATCGAGGGAATTCAGTTAATTTCACGAAGAAGGGATGTCATGTTCTTAAGCCTGGGATTGTTATTCCAGAAGACTGGTTCTTGATGACAGCTGAAAGGAAAGGTAATGCTTACGTCATTGATATGAACAAGAAACCGTGTGAAGAGATCACTTGTCTATTTTCAAAAATTTCGGAGCATGATGGTCTGTTATGGCATCGTCGACTTGGGCATGTGAATATGAAAAATCTGAACCGTCTAGCTAAAGGTCAACTGGTACGTGATCTTCCAATCAAGGACTTCATGTTGGTGGAGAAATGTGTTGCTTGTGCGAAAGGGAAAGCTCATCGAAAACCTCATAAGACTAAACCAGTACCTTCGACAAAAGCTGTACTCGAATTACTTCACATGGATCTTTTTGGTCCAGTGAATGTGCTGAGCATTGGGAAGAAAGCTTACTGTCTGGTAATCGTCGATGATTACTCTCGTTACACTTAGGTGTATTTTCTCAGCCACAAAAATGAAACTGCTTTCTTGGTAAAACAATTCATTACTTTGGCTGAAAATCAAGCGAGTACTAAGGTGAAGGTTATTCGATCAGACAATGGGACAGAATTCAAGAACGTTACTTTGGATACTTTCTGCATTGATAAGGGAATCGATCGTCAGTTCAGTGCGCCTCGAACTCCACAACAAAATGGAGTGGCTGAAAGAAGGAATCGTACTCTCATTGAAGCTGCGCGTACTATGCTGGCTGATTCAAAGCTTCCTAGCTTCTTTTGGGCCGAGGCAGTTAGCACGGCTTGTTATATCCAGAATCATGCTTTAGTTAACAAACGTCACATGAAAACCCCTTATGAGATTCTGGAAGGACATAAACCTTCGGTTTCACACTTTCGTATCTTTGGTTGTCCATGTGTATTATTACTAATGGACTCCAACGGAAAGTTTGAAGTCAAAGGTGATGAATGTTACTTTGTTGGATATGCTAAAGGCTCTGCTTATAGGGTATACAACAAAGTAACTAAAAAGGTCGTCGAGTCGTGCAACATTGAATGGCTTGAAGAGAATGCTACGGACGCTAGAGTTGGTCCATAATGGTTATACGATTATTCTGCTCTGTTTAAATCATTTAACATTTTGTCAAGTGATGTTTCAGTTGCAGGTGTGTCTATTCCCAAACAACCATTGTCGTTTGAAGATACGGAAGACGAAGCACAGATGAAAGACAACGTGAGGCATCATACCATTGATCCACCGGGAATGGTGTTTACACAACATCCTACACCAACTCCTACGTTCAATCGATCTCCTGAGGGTGCATCAACTAGTGACTCTGCTTTATTTCCTGAACCAATTCCTGAGGATTGTGTTGTCACTTCTCCTGTAGTTCACACTACTACAGCACCTAATGAGGGGGAGTCTAGCAACACCACCACTGAAGAGGAGATTGTACCTGATTTGGCCATACCTACGAGTGTTCAACGCAATCACCCAATCGAGAATGTGATTGGTCCTGTAAATGCAGGAATTTTGACCAGGAGTCAATCAGGAATCATTAACACTTGCTTATATTCTTGTTATCTTTCTCAAATCGAACCTAAAACTATTGATATAGCTTTGCAGGAACCTGGCTGGGTAGATGCTATGCACGAAGAGCTGAACCAGTTTGAAAAACTTGGAGTATGGAAGCTCGTCAAGTTGCCGACAGGAAAACGTAAGCTTGGAACTAGATGGGTATTTCGAAACAAGCAGGATTCTGCAGGAGTCATCGTTCCAAACAAAGCAAGGCTGGTGGTTCAGGGATTTAGACAAATTGAAGGACTGGATTATGATGAAGTATATGCTCCGGTTGCACGACTTGAAGCCATCCGGATCTTTTTGGCTTACGCGTCATACATGGGATTCACTGTTTATCAGATGGATGTCAAAACCGCGTTTCTCTATGGAGATGTGAAGGAGGAAATTTTTGTCGAGCAGCCCCCAGGGTTCGTGCATCCAGATCATCCTGAATACGCTTACAAGTTAGACAAGGCGCTGTACGGGTTACACCAGGCTCCTCGAGCTTGGTATGCCACACTAACAGAGCATCTGTTGGCTCATGGGTATACGCGTGGCACCATAGACCAGACTCTGTTTATCAAGAAGGTAGGACGTGATCAAATCTTGGTTCAAATCTATGTTGATGATATCATTTTCGGATCTACAAGTGAGGATCTTTGCAAGGAATTCGAGAGAGTTATGAAGAAGAAGTTTGAAATGAGTGCTCTGGGGGAAATGGCACTGTTTTTGGGTCTACAAGTCAAGCAGAGTTCACAAGGAATTCTTATTCATCAAGGGAAGTATGTGGATGATGTGCTGGCAAAATTCAAATTCACGGACGCAAAGCCTGCTGAAACACCTATGGCAGAGAGACCATTATTGACTGAAGATGAAGAAGGAGAGTCTGTCAATCAACGTCAATATAGGTCCATGATCGGGTCATTGATGTATCTCACAGCTAGCCGTCCGGACATTATGTTTGCTGTTTGCAACTGTGCACGCTATCAGGCTAATCCTAAAACTTCTCACCTTACTGCTGTTAAAAGGATCTTTCGGTATCTTAAAGGCCGACCTTGGTTTGGCCTGTGGTATCCGAGGGATTCCAATTTTGACTTGTTTGCTTTTTCTGACAGCAATTTTGGAGGTACTGACAGTGACAGGAAATCTACATCTGCGGGATGCCAGTTTCTGGGTGATAGGCTCATTTCTTGGCAATGCAAGAAACAACAAACAGTGGCGATTTCTACAGCTGAAGCTGAGTATGTTGCTGCTTCTGCATCTTGCTCTCAAGTGGTGTGGATGCAACATCAATTGCAGGACTACAGTTTGACTTATCTCAACACTACTATTTACTGCGATAATGATGCTGCAATACAAATTGTTAGAAATCCTGTTTTTCACTCCAAAACCAAGCACATTGACATCAAAGTTCATTTTATTCGAGATTGCTTCGACAGAGGTCTTATTACTCTTGAACAAATCGACACAGATGCAAATGCTGCCGATTTGTTCACTAAACCTGTCAGCAGCTCAAAATTCAGAGTGCTTGTGGATTTTCTGAAAATGATCCGTTTTACTGACTGAGCATGTTTTTGTTTTTCGTAGGTAAATTTGTTCATAAAGTTTTCTATTCTTAGGTAGTTTTTATTTATGCTCAAATTTAGGGGGAGAAATTTTGAAAAATACAAAAACATTAAAAAATTGAAAAAATATAAAAACATTAAAAAATTGAAAAATTCAAAAAGAGGTGTGGCAGGACTGGGAAATGAAATGAATTTTCACATTATGGTCGAGGGCTGACTCATGTAAGACCAGTATCGAAATAGTTTGACTCTAGTATGATGTGTTGGTAGGCTCTATCCTTAAAACTGGAAACATTGGTTGTTTCTGTTTAGAACTAAAAATGTACATGACCTCAGGAAAGAAAGTCACTTGGAATTAGCTTATTTCTATTTGAATGTCTGTATGTTGTCCCGATACACACAATTTTGGTCTGACTCTGAAATCTTCTCTGAAAAAGTCGTGTATCTCCTCTGCTGCATCCAGATATATGCTGACCTGGAGGTGCTAGGCAACGTCAGCTTCTGCTGCATCCAGATATATGCTGACCTAGCTGTACGTTGTCGTTCTGTAGATCAATTAAACACCCGAAAGAGGCCCTCTAGTGCCCAAAAGAAACCCATGAAACCTATATCAAATTGAGAAAAACTCATTTGATCTGTATATTATACCATCTCTGCTTAAGATCTATTCTGTTCTCTTCTCAATCTATTCCCAGTTAAGATTTCAGAGTTCTGGATTGGACTTGTGAAACATGTGGTAGGGAAGCTACTTGCATGATAGAGTGTGCTGTTATAATTCCGGGATTTGATTAGTATTTGTTTTGAGTGTTCATTGTTAAGATATCAAAACATGATAAATTGAGTTACAGGCAGTTATATGGAAAAGGTCTAGGGAGATGAGTTTAAGGGGACAAATATACTGGCAATTGTCTAGATCATTCAGTAGTAGATCAGTGTTGATAAGTGAAGTCAAGCCCAAAACCTTGTGATTTGATCCCTGAGTATCTATGCAAATTTCCTGATTTATTTTTGTTAATAATATTTTATTATTTAATTTTGTTTTTTTTTAGGTTTTTATTTTGCAAACATTGCTCAAAAGGTTTAATGGATAATTTTCATTAAAATTAAATCAGTTTTTGAAATGGGTTAAAAAATTGCTTGATAAATCTATTTTAAGCCCAAGTCCACAAGGCCCAAGCCCATGATAACTGTTGAGTATAAAAAGGGTGGTTGCGAGTCGAGACCTCATTTCTCACTCGCAACCAAGCCTAATTCTCTCTCAAAAGCTCCGGTGATGTCACACCCCGATTTCCACGTGTCACCGGTGGGCCCGGTGGGGGAGTATCGTGACGTGGTTGGCAACGTAATAGTCGAACAACACAATATAATAATGCACAGCGGAAGCTAAATTTAAAATAAGATACAACCGAATTTATTTATTGTAAACAAAGTCACAATTATCCGGTGTTTATCCACAGTAGGATCGAATTTAAAAACATTGTTTATGGTTCAACAGACTTCGGCATCTCTAAGTTTGCGAGACTTCTAATGATGCTTAGGAGAATCCCAGCCTATTTCGCCTAGTACCTGCATTTAATCTTTTTGGGAAAATACGTCAGTTTACACTGGTAAATACATTCAACTGACTCATTTTATAAAATGATTGAAAATTTGTTTGGATGCACATGGCATAAACATTTTGTTTAACTTGGGAGAATTATTTAATATTATAATCTTGTGAACGATTTACATGTTACTTATGCGTTCAGTAGCCCAGAACGTATTCCGGGTTAAAGATCAATAGACACACCACTTATGTGAGTTATACACGGGAGTACGCCTACACCCCGTGCTCAGGTCGTGGCTATCTCGTAAGATAATGCCGAGGATATCCGGGACATGGTCATTAACCCCCCAAAGGCTGTAAAGTAAACACATCTGTTTAAAACGAGCCGATCAAATTATTCAATTAACCACTAAGCGTGGAAGATTTGATGCTCGATCAAGCGGTACGCTATGTACCGTAACCCAAGCCCGTATAGGGAAAATAAGTTAAAAGTATTTACCTTGATGCAAAGTACAGTCACAATAATCAAATAGCAAGTAGCTTTTACTGTTTCTCCTAATCTGGAACGAAGGTTAAATATAACCTATTAGAATCCTAGCGGGTCTTTAATTATGCTTAAGTTTAGACCGGCTAGTTTCGAAGATACGGTTCGTACGCACGATTAAGCGAAGACCGGATAGAATGTGATTCAGACCCGACAAGTTTGAAGACTTTTTTAATATGGGTCTATTATTCACATTCTGGATTTTTAGATAAAACCGATAAGGTTTGACCCGTTTCGGCTAATTTATGTAAACTTGTTACATAAACCGAGCCGAACGCGTAAAATGCGTAACGGGTATCCGTAAGAGCCATATACAGGTTTCCTAAGTTAATATGCTTCAAATATGTTGTAACATCAGTAGGATGTCTTTCGTTATGCCCCGAACTAATTTAAACACAAACTATGCCCCGTAGGGGTAGTTTGGTCATTTTAAAGTTTGTAAAAGAGTTTAAATGTCTAACTGAGTTAAAGGTCTGATGCAAACAGCAAACATACTCAATTTGATGAGTTTTAACAGTAGGCTAAAGCAAGTATGTGAAACTTATCATTTTTAACCAAACTAGGCCCCGTAGGGGTATTTTGGTAATTTCACACAAGCCGACAAGCTCAAAACTGAAGTCTGAGTTTATCAACTTTTTCTTACTATTAAAATATGATAATTTGCTTCTTATATCAGTAGGTATCAACCCGGGTATGTCCAATATGATTTTGGAACATACTATGCGTTAAAAGCGCTAATTTAGGCGATTAAAGGCCATTACCGGGTTCGATACTTAAATATGATATTTTTATATTTCCAGAAGGCTTAAAATAATTTATTTATCATAACTAATCAGTGGCAAAAGGTTTGGAATCGTTTAGATGTGTAAAGCTCATTTTATGGCCCGTAAGGGCAAAACCGTCAATTACCGGATTAAGACTACGACTATGAGTTATGCTCAGCCTAAAATTAATTAAAAATCTTTAGAAATCCCAAAATAATATTTAAGATCAGTGGGTAAAAGATTTGATGTCAAAAAGTATGTTTAATTAGGCTTTATGCTAATTGCGCCATATTGTTAACATAAAGCCTTAATTTAGCGACATGGGCATAACTCTTAATCTATAAGTCAAACTAATGTCAAATTTTGCATACAAGTCTATATATCAGTAATTAAGGATTCTACACTTTTACATTTTCATAAATTTTGATTTAAGGCAATAAGGGCATAACGGTCCACGTATGAGCATTTAACGGAAACTTGCATATTAATTGGATAACTAGTGAACCAAGGTGTACGATCACAGAGGGTTGTTCTAACATGTATCCTAATCCAATTTAAGCTCTAAGGCATTTCTAAAATATGCCCAAACGGGTCAGAACTGAAAGTCAACCGAAAAGTCAAACTATGTGACTTTCGGTTCCGAACCGGGTCTAAACAGGAAATAGTCGGGTTGAACGTGTTGGGACCTGTTACTACACTTATTTCTAAGTTATAACAATATTCAAACAGATTACAATTGATCTAGATAGCTAATTATGCATAAAAGACATTTTAAGCTATATGTTGACTTTTTAAGTAAAGCTTTGACCCGACATTTGACCTGTTTACGATGGTGATCAGGGGAAACCCTTTTGGGGTTTTATTTCCCACATAAATACCATTCTAAAACTATTTTTAATTCGAGATAAGACTGAGTCATTAGTGACAAATCTCGAAGCCAAACCGTAATTACGACGGTTTGACTTTTAGCTAATTAACTAAGCTAAAAGTAACTAAATAAGAACTAGAAGACTTACAATAGTCCAATGCACGAATTTTGATCAGAAGGGAGAGTTCCTATGCTCCAGGATGCTCCAAAGATCAAATGCAAGTGTGAGGGTTGATGGTTGCACAATGTGGCTTTATATAGGACTTGGATTCACCACAACTAAGTGACAACTCACTCTAGGACCAACCACAACCATTGAACACTTGTCCTAGTGCTCTAGGATGGTTTAGGGGTCGTTTATAACTGATAAAAACCGATACAAACGGTCACAATCGCGTAAAACAGCCAACAGCAGGTTTCTGGTCGCTGGGCACCATCTAGCGCACCGTTACGCTACATATGTAGCGGTGCGCTAGCCCGCAATGAAGGGCCAGTTGACTTAATGGGGTAGCGCACCGTTACGCTACACATGTAGCGGTGCGCTACCTCTTCTCAGAGGCTGATTCCTTGTTGTTTGTTGAAGTTACGTAAAGGTACTCAATTATTTCGATCTTGGGTCCTATACCAACACTCCTGGACCTCCCAAAACGGTTTTGCACAGTATCAAACCCCACCATAATGATATGTTTGATTTAGATGCAATAGCAAGACCCGTACATCTCGGTTTATCATTCAATTCACTTTGTGGGATCACATCATGCTTTTTGATTTCCATTATTGTAACCCAAAGTTCTGAATTGAAGGTATAAAGATGCGTATAAAATTTAATCGGGTCTTGGGATTTATAAATGAGGTCGTTCAGAGGTAACAATTTAACATGACGCCACTTTAATCCTACCGAAACATCTTTATTAAATCCGGATTTTTCAACGCGTTTTGTCTTACATGACACGTGTCATTTTATTATTAAACCCGAGATTTTCGAGGTGTTACATCCTCACCCCCTTAAAATAAATCTCGACCCGAGATTTACTGAAACAGGTAAGGGTACTTTTCTTTCATCGTGGATTCAACCTCCCACGTGAATTCGGGACCTCTACGGGCATCCCATTTGACCTTAACAAAAGGTATATGCTTTCTCCGAAGCTTTCTTACCTGTCGATCTTCAATCATAAAAGGTTTTTCAACAAATTTTAAGCTCGCGTCTATCTGCACATCTGTATGTGGCATGATATGTGTTTCGTCAGCGGAACACTTCTTTAGATTGCAGATGTGGAACACATTGTGAATTCCACTGAGCTCTTCTGGTAAGTCCAACTTATAGGCGACTGACCCGACACGTTCGATAACCTTGAAAGGTCCTATGTATCTCGGGCTTAGTTTGCCTTTCTTACCAAACCGCATCACTCCTTTCCAGGGTGACACTTTAAGTAGGACTTTTTCACCTACTTCGAAGTGAAAATCCTTACGACTTGGATCCGCGTAACTCTTCTGCCTATTCCGGGCAGCTTGGAGATTGTTACGAATCTGGACAATCTTGTCCGTCGTTTCGAATACGATTTCTGGTCCTGATAACTGGACTTCTCCAACTTCCGCCCAACAAACTGGCGATCTACACTTTCTACCGTATAATGCCTCGAAAGGCGCAGCCTTTATGCTGGTATGGTAGCTATTGTTGTAGGAGAATTCGATCAATGGTAGGTTCTTATCCCAGCTACCTTCCAATTCGATCGCACACGCACGTAGCATGTCTTCTAACGTTTGAATTGTACGCTCACTCTGACCGTCAGTCTGAGGATGGTAAGCCGTACTAAAGTTCAAACGTGTGACCAAAGATTGCTGGAAGCTCTTCCAAAAATGTGACGTGTACCTAGTATCACTATCAGAGATAATAGCTACAGGTATGCCATGTAGGGCTACAATCTTATCAACGTATAACTGGGCTAACATGTCGGAGCTATAAGTCTCCTTGATGGGTAAGAAATGAGCTGACTTAGTCAGTCTGTCAACTATAACCCATATTGTATCATTGCCTTTCCTTGTCTTGGGTAACTTGGTAATAAAATCCATAGTTACCATTTCCCACTTCCACGTAGGAAGTTCAGGCTGTTGTAGCAAACCTGACGGTTTCTGATGCTCGGCTTTGACTTGCGCACAGGTCAAGCATTTTGCTACATGGGCGGCTACAGACTTTTTCAAGCCTATCCACCAATAATTTGCCTTTAAATCCTGATACATCTTATCCGCACCAGGATGAACGGAATATTTGGAACTATGGGCTTCCTGAAGGATAACATCACGAAGTCCTCCATAAATTGGAACCCATACTCGTCCATTCAACCTCAGAAGTCCGTCCTTGCTAAGAGTTAACTGCTCCTCAGTTACTCCTAGCTTTTCATTAGGATAGTTAGCTTCCAACACAGCTTCCTTCTATGCAGCTAACAACCTTTCCATCAGACTGTTCTTTAATTCCATGCGCTTGGCATGGATTCGGATAGGTTTAACTCTTTCCTTCCGACTCAAGGCATCGGCGACCACATTCGCCTTGCCGGGATGGTACTTGATTTCACAATCATAGTCATTTAAAGTTTCCATCCAGCGGCGTTGCCTCATGTTTAATTCCTTCTGATTAAACAGATGTTGAAGGCTCTTGTGATCAGAATAGATCACAAATTTGACACCATAAAGGTAATGCCTCCAAAGCTTCAGTGCAAATACAACGGCACCCAGCTCCAAGTCATGGGTGGTGTAATTCTTTTCGTGCACTTTCAATTGCCTTGAAGCGTAGGCAATAACTTTGCCTTTCTGCATAAGCACACACCCCATGCCAGTATGCGAAGCATCACAATAAACCACAAATTCTTCAATTCCCTCTGGCAATGTCAGTATCGGGGCGTTGCTCAGCTTTTGCTTCAGAATATCAAAGGATTCTTGCTGCTTAGGGCCCCAAACAAACTTAACCTTTTTCTTAGTTAAGGAGGTTAGGGGTGCAGCAATCCTTGAAAAATTTTCAATGAAACGCCGGTAGTATCCTGCCAATCCCAGGAAGCTACGTATTTCTGTTGGCGTCTTTGGCTCTTGCCAGTTCATTACTGCTTCAACCTTAGCGGGATCCACCTGGATACCACGCTCACTGACCACATGTCCAAGAAATTGGACCTCTCTAAGCCAAAATTCACACTTGGAGAATTTGGCATAGAGCTTCTCTTTATGCATGAGTTTGAGAATACATCGGAGATGTTTCTCGTGGTCAGCTTTGTTCTTAGAATAAATGAGGATGTCATCGATGAAAACGATGACGAATTTATCTAAGTGAGGCTTGCAAACGCGATTCATGAGATCCATGAATGCAGCCGGTGCATTGGTGAGCCCAAAAGGCATCACCAGGAACTCGTAGTGACCGTAACGAGTCCTAAATGCAGTCTTGTCTACGTCTTCATCTTTGACCTTCAGCTGATGGTAGCCTGACCTCAAATCTATCTTTGAGAAGTAACTCGCCCCTTGCAATTGATCGAACAGATCATCGATTCTGGGCAGAGGATACCTATTCTTGATCGTGACTTTATTAAGCTCACGATAGTCGATGCACAGGCGCATTGACCCATCCTTCTTCTTGACAAATAAGATTGGCGCTCCCCAAGGAGATGAACTAGGTCTAATGAAACCCTTAGCCAGCAATTCATCTAGCTGCGTCCGCAACTCCTTCATTTCCGTGGGTGCCAATCTGTATGGAGCTCTAGCAACTGGTGCCGCTCCGGGGATGATATCGATCCTGAATTCCACTTGTCTATCTGGTGGTAAACCAGGTAGATCTTCGGGAAACACTTCTGGGTATTCCGAGATGACAGGGATGTCTTCTAACTTCGTTTTGGGCTCATCAATAATCACCTGTGCCATGTAGATGACACATCCTTTCTTCAAACACTTTGAAGCCTTGAGCATAGTCACTTGCTCAGGCAGTCCGTACTGGGTATCTCCCCGAATGGTAAGTGATTCACCAGACGGAGTCTTTATTATTACCCGTTTCTGGTTACAGACGATTTAGGCCTGGTTATGAGATAACCAGTCCATACCCAGAACTATGTCAAAACCAGCTAATTTAAACGGTAGTAGGGACAGAGGAAAAGAATGGTTCTTAATGGATATAACACATCCATCTAACACATTAGAGACGGTTTCTATGGTCCCATCTGCTAACTCTACCTCATAGTTCACTTTTAGGGTTTTGACAGGTAAATTTAACAATTTACAAAATTTATGATCTACGAAGGACTTATCTGCGCCTGAATCAAAAAGTACTCTTGCAAAAACATCATTTACAAGGAAAGTACCTGTTATGACGTTATCATCATGCACAGCCTCCTTCGCATCCATCCTGAAGACTCTGGCATTAGTCTTCTTAGCCTCCTCAGGCTTCTTGTTGTACTTTGGGCAGTTAGTCTTTATGTGACCCTTTTCGTTGCAACGGTAACACGTTGCATCTTTCATCTTCTTGCAATCCAAGGTTTTGTGTTCCTTGGACTTGCACAACCCATAAGCGAAGGACCTGGACTCGTTATTCGAGGTTGATTCGAATCTGCACTTTCCAAAGTGCTGTTTCTTGCAAGTTTTGCATGTGGGCTTCTCCCCAGAACGATGCCCATCTTTCTTCGAATCTGATCCCTTCTTGTGATCACCGCTCCCACGGTGCTTCTTGTTCGACCTACGCGAACCGTCATCATCATGCTTCCTCTTCTCGGCCGCCTTATTCCTCTGCGATCTCTGCCGGACCGCATCCAGTGTGAGGGATAAGGAAAGGTCAGTTACAGACCTGAAGGTAACTGGCCGAGAAGCTTTGACACTGGCCTTGATCTCGGGCTCTAATCCACCAATAAAACGAGCGATCCTTTTAGGCTCCGGGGTTACCAGATAAGGTACCAACCGGGATAGTGTATTGAAGCTTGTCAGATAAGCTTGACAATCGAGGTTCCTCATAACCAGTGATAGGAAGTCATATTCTATCTTCTCCACCTCATGTTGAGGGTAGAAATTTTCTTTGATCAGTGCAATGAATTGATCCCACGTCATGCTATACAACGGGATCTTTCCTGAGGCCTCCATCAGTGATCTCCACCAAGCTAACGCCTCACCCTTGAAGGACTGTGAGACAAATTTAACCACATCACCTTCAGCGCATCCGCTGATGTCCACGACCGTGTCCATTTCATCCAGCCACGTCATGCAGTCTACGGCTCCTTTTTCTCCCGTAAAATCCCTGGGTTTACAAGATACAAAGTACTTATATGTGCAACCCTTGTTACGGTGTCCCTGATGCAGTACCAACTGCTGAGATGGATTACTTTGGTGGTTGGTGGACTGGCGATCATCATCGTTTTTCTTTGGTCCATCCTTTTTGGGAGGAGGCTTATTATGAGCCTCAGAATGGGTCCTTGGCCTTGACTGTGACACAGAGTGGGTCCTACTCCGAGTACCACTGTATTCGTCATATTGTCTATCCAAAGCTTGTGTGATAGCTCCGTCTATGATTGCTTTTAGTTCAGCACCCGTTAATGTAATCTGGGCGTTTTCATTCGGCTCCACCGGATGACTATTGACTTCATTAGAGTTAGCCATTTGTATTGAACTGTTGCAGAAAACAAGAACAATATTTTATTTGGGAGTTTATTATGGAATTACCCCTTAGGGTAACTCGTTAACCATGGTAACAGAGACCATATTTGGCTAACTTATTAATCGTATTAATTTAGGATTTCAATTAAAATTTATCCTAAACATAAACAATAACAATATATATTAGCACATAAGGCTTGGTCACATGGACAATTTTTTTTTTTTTTTTTTTTTTTTTTTTTTTTAAATTATATGCCATGATTTCAGAGAATCAAGACTTTTAAGGTTTGAACCTAGTTCATTACCTTTATTGGACAGGGAGTCATAGCTACCACTGTCTTTTGGCTCATGTAGAAATGAGCAAGGCCCGTAAGCACTATTTTACCACGTATGGTTAAGTATAATCATCTTAATTGATGATGTAATCCAGGATTCAGAGATCATTAAACTGGATTAGGAATCTTCTAAAGAATCCTTATTCATTTAAGAATAACATGTGATTTTTAACGAATCACTTCTGCCAGGAGTGTTAACATGTTTTAAGATGTTAACAGGGATTTGAATCTTTTAAACAGGTCTTACCATCTTGGCTCGGTCTTATATTTGACACTAAGCTAGGTTTTACCTTTTTAAGATTCTTAATTTATAATTACATAGGCAGATTAATTTAAAAAGGAAATGATTTTTAATTTATTTATTTCATTTATTATTTATATATGCGCATAATGGCAACATGAAATTTATAAAATAACCATTCCATTAATTCATTTAGAATATTACACATTTGCCCTAAACGGGTCTTCCAATATCAAACTTACCCTCGTAGGGGTCAACAGATACTTACCCTCGTAGGGGTTAAATAACACACATGCCCACGAAGGGCTAAATATAATACATGTCCACGCAGGGACTACTTATTCAAACCACACATACCCACGTAGGGGTTTAAAACAAACAAGCACGCCCACGCAGGGGCTTAACAATCAACTACACCCATGCAGGGGCTTATACATCAGCGATGGAAGAATTTAACGATTCTTCTTGTTCTTCCCCTTGATCAGACCCATCAGTCCTTGGAGGAATGTTTGCCTTTCCCTTCGTTCTTCATGTGCTTCCCGTTCCACCTGCTCCAACCTATGCAAAATTTCCTCCCTATTTGGAGAAAATCGTGGTGGCTGCGACTGCGTCCTTATGATGGGCCTAGGGGGTATCGAGTATCCCTGTGTTAGGTAACTCACCCCCCAAGGATCCCCATAAGGTCCTTGCGTGCCATAGTTTGCTGCTACCGAGTATGGATCAGCCTCTCCATAACCGTAGTTATGATGTGTTGGTGGCTCAAACGGGTTGTAGCCCATACCACCCGGGTATGCTGGTATCGGGTTTTCAAAACCCATTGGAGGCGGCTGTTGAAAAGCTGGCTGCGAAGGCCCACCCATTTGTGGGTCCTCATAGTGCGGTGGGTAGTGACTAGCACTAGACTGTCGCGGGGAATCGAAAGTGAAGCCCCCCGGTCGCACAGATATGCGAGCACCGGTTCTCCTACGCCTTGGCGGTTGAGGAGGTGCTGGCTGAACTGGTGGCGGTGGAGGTGGTGGCGTAACTGCCACAAAGCGATGATCCTCAGAAGAATCTTGATGATGCGGCTGTGGTTGTGGCTCCTGTTGCTGATGATACGGCTGCTGCTGGTGCTGCCCATGTGATGACGAGTGGTGTGAGGGTGTGTAATACCACTGTTGCTGATCAAATAGAGCCTGGAAGCTATCTGGACCACCATAGGGTGATCCGTGGAAAGACGAACCATCGGAGATCTCAATCGGGTGGTTCGGAGTGCCGCTCGCAGGCATGACGGGGTCAGTATCCTCGTCCATGTCATCAACTTGATCACCGGAGAAGTGATCGTCAGGCCCAAGTGGGTTGAAACCCACGGGTTCTTGCAAGTAATCGGCCGGGTTAAACTGGCCTCTAAAGACAGGTGTGGGGTCCCCATAGGAATGATGGGACAAAGACCTTTGTAGAGGTACATATGAAGGTTGTGTGTTGTGAGGTTCATATGGGTTAAGTGCGGGCGGTGTCGAGCTATGCGAAACCGACCGTCTGGCCGGTTCGACCTGGTTTCGCCGGTTTCGGCGAGGGTCTTCGCTTTCCGTAGCCGTCGGAGCCCTTGTATTTGATGGTCCTGCCTCGTGATCATTGGGGGCGGCTGTCGGCCCCTTACCGCGTCCCCGTGTTCGGAAGAATCTTGGCGGCATTTTCGATATTCCTGTCGATAAAGCATGAGATAATAATACAAAGATATATGCAAAATTTAAATAAAGGACAACACAATCAATAGTGGAATTTGTCCTATGTTATAAGTCTAGACTCGAAGGTTTAGATTTGTGCATATTGTGTAACTGAGATTAAACACAAAGGACTAGTGTTTAATTCACTCAGAGTTGGCTCTGATACCAACCTGTCACACCCCGATTTCCACGTGTCACCGGTGGGCCCGGTGGGGGAGTATCGTGACGTGGTTGGCAACGTAATAGTCGAACAACACAATATAATAATGCACAGCGGAAGCTAAATTTAAAATAAGATACAACCGAATTTATTTATTGTAAACAAAGTCACAATTATCCGGTGTTTATCCACAGTAGGATCGAATTTAAAAACATTGTTTATGGTTCAACAGACTTCGGCATCTCTAAGTTTGCGAGACTTCTAATGATGCTTAGGAGAATCCCAGCCTATTTCGCCTAGTACCTGCATTTAATCTTTTTGGGAAAATACGTCAGTTTACACTGGTAAATACATTCAACTGACTCATTTTATAAAATGATTGAAAATTTGTTTGGATGCACATGGCATAAACATTTTGTTTAACTTGGGAGAATTATTTAATATTATAATCTTGTGAACGATTTACATGTTACTTATGCGTTCAGTAGCCCGGAACGTATTCCGGGTTAAAGATCAATAGACACACCACTTATGTGAGTTATACACGGGAGTACGCCTACACCCCGTGCTCAGGTCGTGGCTATCTCGTAAGATAATGCCGAGGATATCCGGGACATGGTCATTAACCCCCCAAAGGCTGTAAAGTAAACACATCTGTTTAAAACGAGCCGATCAAATTATTCAATTAACCACTAAGCGTGGAAGATTTGATGCTCGATCAAGCGGTACGCTATGTACCGTAACCCAAGCCCGTATAGGGAAAATAAGTTAAAAGTATTTACCTTGATGCAAAGTACAGTCACAATAATCAAATAGCAAGTAGCTTTTACTGTTTCTCCTAATCTGGAACGAAGGTTAAATATAACCTATTAGAATCCTAGCGGGTCTTTAATTATGCTTAAGTTTAGACCGGCTAGTTTCGAAGATACGGTTCGTACGCACGATTAAGCGAAGACCGGATAGAATGTGATTCAGACCCGACAAGTTTGAAGACTTGTTTAATATGGGTCTATTATTCACATTCTGGATTTTTAGATAAAACCGATAAGGTTTGACCCGTTTCGGCTAATTTATGTAAACTTGTTACATAAACCGAGCCGAACGCGTAAAATGCGTAACGGGTATCCGTAAGAGCCATATACAGGTTTCCTAAGTTAATATGCTTCAAATATGTTGTAACATCAGTAGGATGTCTTTCGTTATGCCCCGAACTAATTTAAACACAAACTATGCCCCGTAGGGGTAGTTTGGTCATTTTAAAGTTTGTAAAAGAGTTTAAATGTCTAACTGAGTTAAAGGTCTGATGAAAACAGCAAACATACTCAATTTGATGAGTTTTAACAGTAGGCTAAAGCAAGTATGTGAAACTTATCATTTTTAACCAAACTAGGCCCCGTAGGGGTATTTTGGTAATTTCACACAAGCCGACAAGCTCAAAACTGAAGTCTGAGTTTATCAACTTTTTCTTACTGTTAAAATATGATAATTTGCTTCTTATATCAGTAGGTATCAACCCGGGTATGTCCAATATGATTTTGGAACATACTATGCGTTAAAAGCGCTAATTTAGGCGATTAAAGGCCATTACCGGGTTCGATACTTAAATCTGATATTTTTATATTTCCAGAAGGCTTAAAATAATTTATTTATCATAACTAATCAGTGGCAAAAGGTTTGGAATCGTTTAGATGTGTAAAGGTCATTTTATGGCCCGTAAGGGCAAAACCGTCAATTACCGGATTAAGACTACGACTATGAGTTATGCTCAGCCTAAAATTAATTAAAAATCTTTAGAAATCCCAAAATAATATTTAAGATCAGTGGGTAAAAGATTTGATGTCAAAAAGTATGTTTAATTAGGCTTTATGCTAATTGCGCCATATTGTTAACATAAAGCCTTAATTTAGCGACATGGGCATAACTCTTAATCTATAAGTCAAACTAATGTCAAATTTTGCATACAAGTCTATATATCAGTAATTAAGGATTCTACACTTTTACATTTTCATAAATTTTGATTTAAGGCAATAAGGGCATAACGGTCCACGTATGAGCATTTAACGGAAACTTGCATATTAATTGGATAACTAGTGAACCAAGGTGTACGATCACAGAGGGTTGTTCTAACATGTATCCTAATCCAATTTAAGCTCTAAGGCATTTCTAAAATATGCCCAAACGGGTCAGAACTGAAAGTCAACCGAAAAGTCAAACTATGTGACTTTCGGTTCCGAACCGGGTCTAAACAGGAAATAGTCGGGTTGAACGTGTTGGGACCTGTTACTACACTTATTTCTAAGTTATAACAATATTCAAACAGATTACAATTGATCTAGATAGCTAATTATGCATAAAAGACATTTTAAGCTATATGTTGACTTTTTAAGTAAAGCTTTGACCCGACATTTGACCTGTTTAGGATGGTGATCAGGGGAAACCCTTTTGGGGTTTTATTTCCCACATAAATACCATTCTAAAACTATTTTTAATTCGAGATAAGACTGAGTCATTAGTGACAAATCTCGAAGCCAAACCGTAATTACGACGGTTTGACTTTTAGCTAATTAACTAAGCTAAAAGTAACTAAATAAGAACTAGAAGACTTACAATAGTCCAATGCACGAATTTTGATCAGAAGGGAGAGTTCCTATGCTCCAGGATGCTCCAAAGATCAAATGCAAGTGTGAGGGTTGATGGTTGCACAATGTGGCTTTATATAGGACTTGGATTCACCACAACTAAGTGACAACTCACTCTAGGACCAACCACAACCATTGAACACTTGTCCTAGTGCTCTAGGATGGTTTAGGGGTCGTTTATAACTGATAAAAACCGATACAAACGGTCACAATCGCGTAAAACAGCCAACAGCAGGTTTCTGGTCGCTGGGCACCATCTAGCGCACCGTTACGCTACATATGTAGCGGTGCGCTAGCCCGCAATGAAGGGCCGGTTGACTTAATGGGGTAGCGCACCGTTACGCTACACATGTAGCGGTGCGCTACCTCTTCTCAGAGGCTGATTCCTTGTTGTTTGTTGAAGTTACGTAAAGGTACTCAATTATTTCGATCTTGGGTCCTATACCAACACTCCTGGACCTCCCAAAACGGTTTTGCACAGTATCAAACCCCACCATAATGATATGTTTGATTTAGATGCAATAGCAAGACCCGTACATCTCGGTTTATCATTCAATTCACTTTGTGGGATCACATCATGCTTTTTGATTTCCATTATTGTAACCCAAAGTTCTGAATTGAAGGTATAAAGATGCGTATAAAATTTAATCGGGTCTTGGGATTTATAAATGAGGTCGTTCAGAGGTAACAATTTAACATGACGCCACTTTAATCCTACCGAAACATCTTTATTAAATCCGGATTTTTCAACGCGTTTTGTCTTACATGACACGTGTCATTTTATTATTAAACCCGAGATTTTCGAGGTGTTACAGGTGATCTGTTGAAGATTCCGATTTATCTCCAGTTACGACTCGCGATCTCCGGTTGCGACTCATTGATCATCAAGGTATAATGACGTCATTATTCAAGTTTTTGCAGGAATTATGAATGGTTGTTGAATATTCCGATGAAGATTTGAAGATTCCGATGAGGATTTGAAGATTCCGATGATGTTTCCGATGAAGTTTTGAAGATGTTTGACTCGCAATCAAGAACACTGAGGACTTGAAACCAGTGGTTACGAGTCGCAACATCAAGATTGCGACTCATGGTTGCGACTCAATGTTTGTTGGTTGCGACTCATGTTTGCGACTCGAAATCTGTTGGTTGCGACTCATGGTTGCGACTCACAAACAACTGGTTTCGACTCGAGACCTTTTGGTTGCGACTCATGGTCTCGAGTGAACAGTAACAGTGTTTGTTTTGGTTTTTATTTTTATCACTGTTATATTCATAAGTTGGAAACTTATTTGATTTGTGTTGTGTGCAGAAAATGGATTTAAAGTTTATATCTTCTCATAATCAAGTTGGATATTTAGCACCTCCACCAGAGAAACACAAGCAGATGTTCATGTCATTGATGAAAGGCTTAAATAACTGCCGGATTGTTCATGCTCTTCGTGAGAATCCGGTTGTTTATGAAGAACTTATTCAAGCTTTTTGGAAGAGTGCTAAAGTAGAAGTCGTTGATGGAAAGGGAGCTATAGTTGCTGAAATTCAAGAAAAGAAAGTTATAGTGACTGAGCAGATGATTAGAGAAGTGTTAAGATTTAATGATCAGGAAACAGATCCTATAGAACTTCCAGCTGGAACAGTAGAAGCGATTTTGCCTCGTTTGAGCTACGAAGGAAAGTTTCCACCCTTGGTAAAGAAGTTTGTGCATCCATACTGGCGTCTGTTGCTGCATATGTTTCTTTTGTGCATGACAGAAAATAGAGGGGGAATTGATCAGTTGAATACTACTCAGTCTGCTGCTGTGATTTGTGTAATTACCAATGAGTCGTTCAATTATTCAAGATATATTTTGGAAGCTATGAAGAGAAATGCAATTGGACTTCGAAAGGATAAGTTTCTGATGTATCCGAGATTCTTGCAGATGATTCTGAATGATCGATATCCAGAATTGAAGAGATCTGGTAATACGTTGGAATTGAAACCTATGGGTCCATCATGTTTTGGTGCACTTACTTCAAAGAAGGGTACAGAGAAGAAGTATGAAGGATTGATTCCATTGGAGAAGTTTGGTCAGTTTGCAGAGACGGAAGATTTTCGTGAAAATCTAGAAATAGCACAATCTGTTTCAGTGCATAGTGTACCTGCAAGTGCTATTGTTGCTGAAGAACATGATATTCGTATGGATGCTGAAGATCAGCCTGAGACAGAGATTTTAACAATAGACTCTGATGATGAAGGTGTTGAGATTATGTGTGATTCTGATGAAGATGAAGAGCTTCCTCCTGAAGCTGAAGTTGATACTGCTGTTTCTGTTGTTCCACCCGTGATTACTGCTGAAAGTTTGGCTTTGTTATTGAAATCTGTAACTGATAAGATGGGAAATCCTCCTTCTGATCTTTCAGTGTCAAGTGAAAAGCCTAGTGAAGACCCAAAGGATTCTGATTCCATGCCATTGAAACGGAAAAGAAGGGATCCTCGGCTCGGAATGTATATTGAGCATAGCAAAGATCAACCCGTAATTACTGATGAAGATGATGAAGGTCTTTATGACTTCGAGTTTGAGAAGAATGTCACCGATACCACCACCGCTACTGAAGACATCTTTGATTTTGATGTTGATACTGGAAGAACTGATATGGTTATCACTACTGATGATGTTCCGGTTACTAGTATTGATGTGGATACCACTGTTGAGACAACGTTACCTAGTGCTACTGAAGCTGCAGGTTCTTCTAGAGTTGATCTTGATATGCCTAGCAGTTCAAGTGGTAAAAGACCTGAAGAGCCATTTAGAATGCCGTTTGATGATGATTCGAGTGATGAAGATGAGTTTGTCAGCATGAGAGATATGAAGAAAAGAATGGTTGTCCTTGAGCAAGATTCCATTCATAAAGATGCGAAGATTATTCAATTAGAAGATATGGTTGTGAAGAAAGATCAACAGATTGAGCAGCTTCAAGGAGATGTTAGTTTGTTGTTTAACATGGTATATGACTTGCGTGGAAAGTTGGAGAAGAAATTTGGACAGGAGTTCTCAGATCCAACTGATGTTGAAAATAGGAAAAAGGCTTTTGAAAAGGATGATGCTGAAAGAAGTGCTGCTATGGAACATTACTTTAGAAGAATCATTGATCCTGTTGCAGACAGAGAGAAGGCTGAAAGAATCAAGAAGAAAAAAGAGTTTGTAATTATGAAGAATCGGAATCTAAATCCAGATGATGATGATGCTCATGCAACTCATCATTTGATGGATGTTGGTGAAACTCTCTATGATAAGGTTGGAAATCGTTCTGGTGTAGTTAGCTGGGGTTATGATCATGATCGCAAGAGATGGTGGATAAAAAGGAAGATAGGACCTGTTGAGTGGTATAAATATCCAGGCCAGTTTCAGTCATTTACTAAAGTGGACTTGACAGACTTGTCTAGAGCACCTTATGTAGATGATAAGCCTGGAGGAGTTGGTTATAGGTTTTTCGAGAGGTTGAAGAGGGAGGTTCTTAAGGGCTTTCCTTCAATGCGTACTGCAGAGTCCATTGTTAAACCCGCTAAAGGCATCAGAGATCCATATACAAACAAGCGAATGAAGATTGTGCGTTGGCCTGTAACTAATAAAGAGAAGATGATTCCATTGGTGAAAAAGATTCCAAAGGGTGCTCTAAAGACATTACACTTTTGGTCTTATGATGAGCGCTTAGGGCAGGCAGTGATTGTTTGTGATGATGATGTGTGTTTTCAATTGGTGGATCAGATTGATTTACTGAATGTTGCTCATGAAGATTTGGAAGTGTTAGCTCGTCATCAAATTAGAGCTACTGAGAAATATGAAGAAATTGCAAAAGCTTGGACTAAAGCTGTTGCAGCATCTATTCATATTCATACAAAGGGTTTCGGTGGTATTAAGGATCGGGTGCAAGATGATCGTGAAGGTTAAAGTGTCAAGAACCTGCATGCATAAACCTAGGGGGAGATTGTTGGAACCTGAAGGTTTATTCATGTAGGTCAGCATAGTTTGAGGGTTGATTATGTTTATGTTTTGTTTACATGTTTGGGCCGATTATGTATGGTTTGGGTTTGTAGGCTTGTGTCGCAATGGGCTAGGGTATAGTCTAAGATGTTTTGTATTTAAACAAACCTCAATTGATTTGTAGAGGTTGTTGATGAGGAGATAGGTTGCGACACAAGGGACAAGAAGTCGGTTCTTATTGAAGTCTTGTATCCGTCTTTGCTAGTCATTGAATGCAAGATTTCGGTTTGTTATTTCATACATTAGTCTTGTGTTGATTATTATAATTTGTTCTTGAATCGGCTTGTGATTGTTTTCCGCACCTTCACAAGTTAAAGGTTGATATCATTGAAAGATCCTAACGGGTTTTACACTCTCATCTTTTAAATAGTTTTTACCATAAACTCCACTAGGTTAAATAGCCTAGTCATTTATTTCATGATATGTCATATAGGAACATACGGAAAATATAAAACATTCGGGTTTTGGGGTGTTACACAAATCTTGTTGTTAGAGCGCCTTATCGTCTCGCTCCGTCTGAAATGCGCGAACTCTTGAGTCAGCTCCAGGAACTGCTTGATAAAGGCTTCATTTGCCCTAGCACCTCTCCCTGGGGCGCGCCTGTCCTTTTCGTCAAAAAGAAGGATGGATCGTTCCGGATGTGCATCGACTACAGGGAATTGAATAAGCTTACCATCAAGAATTGTTATCCTTTACCTCGAATCGATGATTTGTTTGATCAGTTACAAGGTGCTACGTGTTTTTCGAAGATCGATCTACGCTCAGCCTATCACCAACTATGAATCCAAGAGGAAGATATACCCAAAACCGCTTTTCGAACCCGCTACGGACACTACGAGTTGTTGTTATGCCCTTTGGATTGACCAACGCGCCCGCAGCCTTTATGGATCTAATGAATCGCGTGTGTAAACCCTTTCTCGACCGCTTCTTCATCGTATTCATCGATGATATCCTGATCTATTCCAAGTCAAAAGTCGAACACGCGCAACATCTCCGTTTGGTTCTTGAGTTGCTCCAGGGAAACCATCTCTATGCCAAGTTCTCCAAGTGCGAATTTTGGCTTGAGGAGGTTCAATTCCTCGGTCACATCGTAAATAGTCAAGGTATTCATGTCGATCCTGCGATGATTGAAGCAGTTAAGAGTTGGGTTACACCAAAGAACCCGTCCGAAGTTCGTTCTTTTCTTGGATTGGCGGGTTACTATCGCCGATTCATCGCTGATTTCTCGAAGATCGCTGTCCCTCTCACTTCTCTCACGCACAAGGACAAACCTTTTCTTTGGGGGAACCAAACAAGAGGAGGCCTTTCGAAAGCTCAAACTTATGCTCTGCAGCGCTCTTGTGCTCTCAGTACCTGACGGGAAAGACGACTTCGTAGTCTACTGCGATGCCTCCAACCTCGGTCTCGATTGTGTTCTTATGCAACGGGACAAGGTTATCGCGTACGCCTCTCGATAGCTCAAGATCCATGAGAAGAACTATACAACCTACGATCTCGAGCTTGGTGCAGTTGTTTTCGCGTTAAAGATCTGGCGACACTACCTGTACGGTACTAAGTGTACGGTCTTCACTGACCATAAGAGCCTACAACACATCTTTAGCAAGAAAGAACTGAATATGCGCCAACGCCGATGGGTTGAACTCCTCAACGATTACGACTGTGAGATTCGTTACCATTCGGGAAAAGCAAACGTCGTTGCCGATGCTCTCAGTCGACGAAGCTATTTGCATAGCGTCTGTAATACCCAAGCCCAGCTCAATCTCGAAGCTCTTATCCGTGACGCCCAACATGCATGTTTTACCAAACGCACTTTAAAGAAGGAAAGGATCGTCAATCATGGCGAGCAACTGGTGAATAAATCAAACGGTATATTTCATTATCTAGACCAAATTTGGATTCCCAAGCGCACCAATTTACGACAAATTCTGCTAGACGAAGCCCACAAATCTCGGTATTCCATTCATCCCGATGCCGATAAAATGAACCAGGACATGCACTACAAGTACTGGTGGCCGGGCATGAAGAAGGATATCACAACCTACGTTTCGAAATGCCTGACTTGCTCAAAAGTCAAGGCTGAGCATCAACGCCCCTCTGTCTTACTCGTACAACCCGAGATCCCTATGTGGAAATGGGAGAGTATAGTTATGGATTTCATAACGAAACTCCCGTGCACGCCATCAGGTCACGACAGCATCTGGGTTATCGTTGACCGCCTTACCAAACTAATACGAGAAGACTATAAGGTAGAACGATTAGCCTGGATCTATACCGACGAAGTTATTTGTCGACACGGGATACCTCGTGATATCATCTCTGACCGCGATGGTCGATTCACTTCGCGTCTCTGGGAAACGTACCAATCTGCTCTTAGTACTACTTTCCATCCCCGGACCGACGGTAAGACTGAACGCACGATTCGTACCCTCAAAGACATGCTTCGCTCGTGTGTTATAGATTTCGGTGGTAATTGGGATTCACATTTACCTTTAGTCAAATTCTCGTACAATAACAGTTATCACTCTAGCATCCAAATGGCACCATTTAAGGCATTATACGGAAGAAAATGTCGATCGCTTATTGTATGGCACGAGATCGGGGATGCGCAATGTCGCAACCCCCGACCCCTGCCTCGGGAGGCGGGCGGCCGCGGCCTACTCAGAGATGGTGGTATCGGTGTTTATCATTATTTGGCAGCGGAAATTTTCATAAGGACCGTAGTTAGGAAATATTTTATCAGAGTAAAACACCACATTTTATATTAATAATCATAATGGGATAAAAGCCATGTTTTCATTACAAACATATTTATAGGGATAAACCCTATTTTATTAAATAAAACATTTTTCTTTAATAGGTAACTTTTATAGCCACATTTTTCCAAGCCTTCAGTACTCTCTAGCTGGCTTCTATTTTGGCTTTCACATTTTGTTACCTGAAACACGTTTAAAAACATTTTGTTAGTGGGAAATACTGGTGAGTGAATCCCAATTTATCAAGACAGATTTTATCCTTGTACAGTATTGAGGGCAATCAGCAATTACATTTGTTTATTTATTCTACCTTAATTACCACCCACGGTACTGTCGACCCGACTTGTGGTCATGTTACTACTCACAGTGTAGTAACAAATTTTGTATACAAAATCCCAACATACCGACGATAATTGTAGAATTACGAATACTCAATCACTGTTTAATTATAATATAAAGCATTGAGGTTTTGTAAAACAGTTGCGAAAAGGTTTACAAAAAGGAGATTACTCACATTGCTAGTTTAGACTTTTCTTGATGATTTCCTGGTTATAATCTAGTAGTTTAAACAATGCCCACGCGTTAGTATAATAACCCAATATTTACATTAGTAATACCCTCCCTGAGACAGAACTCCAACGACTACGTCGGGCAGAACCTCGACTGCCGTTACGGAGCACGAGATCAATCGGGCAGCGTATCTAATACGTAACCGGGGTTATAATACTTACAACGGGGTAGAACTTCATTAATTAGGGGGTATAATACCTGATTATAGCTTCTATACTACATAAAATTGAGAGAGAATTCGAGGGAATGAGCGACGGAAATGAACAGCCGATGCTCCCAATTTATAGGAGTTGATATTGGGTTTATCGCGGCCCGCGTAAGGAGTAACCAAGGGCTTCGTGACCCGCGAGGCCAGCTAGGGTAGGCCCTAGCTTGGCTGATTCGGCCACTAGGCATGACACAAGGCTGCCATGTGGCAAGTCAGGGGTGCGCCCTGATCTTGACCTGTCGCGGCCTACGTAAGACGAAGAGGATGTCTTCGCGACCTGCCAGAAACCTTTAAAAATTTAGGAGGGTTGTTATATCCTCCCCACCTTAATTTAGAACTCGTCCTCGAGGTCTACAGGAACAGGTGTGGATATTTCCTTTGCATCTCTGATTCAAGCTCCCAAGTGTACTCTGGTCCTTTCTTGGAATCCCACTTCACGTTGACTAGAACTAATCTCTTGTGCTTGAGATTCTTGACTTTCCTGTCTTCAATTTGTAGAGTTTTTTCTACAAACTTAAGCTTTTCATTTACCTCTATATCCTTAAGAGGTACCACTAGTGATTCATTGGCTAAGCACTTTTTGAGATTGCATACATGAAATACATCATGTATTCCTGCCATTTCCTCTGGCAGTTGTAGCTGATAGGCTATTGGTCCTATTCTTTTGATAATCTCAAAAGGTCCAACATACCTGGGGCTTAGCTTTCCCCTTTTTATGAATCTGACTATTCCTTTCCAGGGAGAGACCTTTAATAATACCTTGTCTCCTACCTGAAATTCCAACGGTTTTCACCTGTTATCAGCATAACTCTTCTGTCGATCGCGTGCTGCTTTTAGTCTTTCCTTGACTTGAATCATCTTGTCCGTTGTTTCTTGTACTATTTCTGGCCCAGATAGTTACTTTTCTCCAATCTCTGCCCAACAGACTGGAGTTCGGCACTTTCATCCATAAAGTGCTTCAAATGGTGCAACATTGATACTGGTATAATAACTGTTATTGTAAGAAAACTCTATTAATGGTAAGTGATCGTCCCAACTTCCTCCGAAATCAATTACACAAGCTCTAAGCATGTATTCCATTGTTTGAATTTTCCTTTCGCTTTATCCGTTCGTTTAAGGATGATAAGCGGTGCTTAGATTTAGCTTGGTTCCCATTGCTTTTTGGAAACTTGTCCAGAAATGAGAAGTAAAACGGCTATCTCTATTAGAAACAATTGATAAAGGAATACCATGTAATGAAACTATTTCATTTACATACAATTTGGCTAATTGTTCCATACCGAATGTTTCCTTCATTGGTAGGAAATGAGCAGATTTGGTTAATCTATCTACAATCACCCAGATTGTATCATTACCTTTTCGTGTCTTGGGTAATTTGGTAACAAAGTCCATTGTTATCAATTCCAATTTCCATACTGGCATTTCTAATTGTTGCAGCTATCCTGAGGGTTTCTGATGTTCAGCTTTGACCTGTGAACATGTTAGACACTTAGTAACATAAGCTTCTATATCCTTTTTCATTCCTATCCACCAGAAATTCTTTCTTAAGTCTTGATACGTTTTATCACTTCCAGGATGTATCGTATATTTAGACTTATGGGCTTCTTCTAATATTCCGTGGCGTAGGTTTCCTAATTTAGGTATCCACATCCTTTTCTTATGGAATCTCCAAATTCCATCTATACCTTGTTCTAATTCTTTAATCATTCCTTTCAATTTCTCAGTATCGTCCTTGATTACTGATTCTTGTACTTCTCTAATCTGGTCATTTAAATCTACTTGTAGATTTAATTTAAGGGAACGTACCCTTTTTGGCTTTTCGTGATACTTTTGACTTAAAGCGTCAGCAACTACATTAGCCTTTCCTTCATAATACTGGATATTATAATCATAATCACTAAGAAATTCCATCCAGCGTCTCTGTCTCATATTCAGCTCTTTTTGCCCATAAATGTACCTTAAACTCTTATGATCAGTGAAGACAACAAATTTATTTCAATATAAATAGTGTCTCCAAATCTTAAGGGCAAAAATTATAGCTTCTAATTCTAAATCATGTGTTGTGTAATTTTCTTCATGATTCTTAAGTTGTCTAGAAGCATATGCTATGACCTTTTGGCGTTGCATCAACACACATCCATAACCTAACTTAGAAGCGTCACAATAGACTTCAAAGTCTTCCGTTCCTTCTGGTAACGCTAATATGGGTGCGTTGGTTAATCTTTGCTTAAGAATTCTAAAGGCTTCTTCTTGTTTTGATCCCCATTCAAACTTAACAGACTTACAGGTTAGCTTAGTCAAGGGAATGGCTATTCTAGAAAAATTTCGAATGAACCTTCTATAATAACCGGCCAATCCTAGAAAAATTCTTACCTCTGTTGGCGACTCAGGGACTTTCCATTTAGTAATTGCCTCAATCTTTGTGGAATCCACATGAATTCCTTCATGGTTAACTAAATGTCCAAGAAACTTTACATCTTCTAACCAAAATTCACATTTTGAAAATTTTGAGTAAAGCCTTTCTTTTCTCAGCAAATTTAATATGCAAATGCTTTGCATGTTCCTTTTCATTCTTAGAGTAAATTAGAATATCATCTATAAAGACAATTATGAATTTATCCAAATATGGTTTACATATTCGGTTCATCATGTTTATAAATGCGGCTGGGGCATTGGTTAAACCAAATGGCATGACAATAAATTCATAATGGCCTTACCTTGTTCTGAATGCGGTCTTAGGAATGTCCTATTCCTGTACCTTTAATTGATGATATCCTGAGCGTAAATCGATTTTTGAGAAAAATAGAGCTCCTTGCAATTGATCAAACAAATCATCAATTCTCGGTAAAGGGTACCGATTTTTAATCGTGACTTTATTCAATTCACGGTAATCAATGCACATACGCATTGATCCGTCTTTCTTTTTGACGAACAAGATCGGTGCTCCCCACGACGATGAGCTTGGCTGTATGAATCCTTTTTCCAATAGTTCGTCTAACTGTTTCTTTAATTCTTGCATTTCTGCAGGTGACAAACACTAAGGTGCTTTGGCAATTGGCGCTGCTCCTGGTAGCAGATGAATTCTGAATTCGACTTCCCTGTCTGGCGGTAGTCCTGGTAATTCTTCTGGGAATACATCTGAAAATTGAGATACTACGGGGATATGTTTTAATTCTTTTCCCTTGGTGTTAATGATTATGGAAATCATATACACTATTTACCCCTTTCTTGCACAACTTGCAGTTTTCATCACAGAGATGAATTTTGTGCATCTAGTTGGCTTATCTCCTTTAATTGTGATCTTTTCATCTTTTGGTGAATTTACTTGTATTGACTTTTGATCACATAGAATACTGGCTCTATTGGCTACTAACCAATCCATTCTTAATACAATATCAAATCCTACCAAATTCATTGGGTAAAGATTTGCAATAAACTTTTGATTTAAAATTTCTATTCTTGCTCCCTGCAAGATTTCAGAAATTTTAATGGTTTTTCCATTTGTTGTTTCTACTAGACATTCTTGTTGGAGTTTAGTTAATGCACGGTTGAGAAATTTGCAAAATGAAGTATTAATAAAACTTTGGTTCGCACCAGAGTCAAATAATACTTTAGCAAAAACATCATTAACTAAAAACGTACCGGCGATCACGTCCGGATTCATCTTTTCTTCTTCTGCAGTAAAAAAAATGCTCTAGCATTCTTGGTAATCTTGTTGTTCATGGCTAGAGCTAGTTTCGGACAGTTCGTCTTGATATGTCCTTTTTCTCCACAGTTGAAGCACACTCCATTACTGGGTTTCTTCCTACAATCTCCCTCCTTGTGTACTGGTATCTTGCATTAGTTGCAGTAGGTGGAGCATCTTCCAGAATGCTTTTTCTTACATGCTTTGCAGTAAGGTGTAGAGGTAGAACCTATATTTTCCCACGGTTAGAATTACCGTAACGAAATTCCTGAGTAAGCCTTTGAGCTAGGTTCCTCCGCTGGTTTTCTTCTTGTGTACTTACCAGTTCATCAGTCAAGGTGTTTGCTAGTTCTACAGCTTCTTCTATAGTTGGTGGTCTAGCTGTCTTGACTACATGCCTAATCTCGCTGATTAATCCCCAGATGTAATGAGAGATTAATACTGGTTCTGGTGATGCTAGGGTTGGCACTATTCTAGCATATTCAAAGAATGTAGTAGTGTAACCCTTGCTGTGTACTCCAGTCATTCTAAGGTTTAAGAATTTATTAGCAATCTGCTCCTTTTCATTAGGATGACAAAATTTCCTTTCCACCATATTTTTAAACACAATCCATTCCATACTATAAATTCTATCACTTCCCCTAGACCGGAGGATAGTGTTCCATCATTCTAGAGCTACATTCTTAAACAGATTGGAAGCAAACATTATCTTATCTTCTTCTGCGCACTTGCTTATTTTTAAGACTGCTTCAGTCTTTTCTAACCAATGTAGAGCTGCAATGGCTTCTTCATTGCCAGAGAATTTTATTGGTTTACAAAACTAGAATTCTTTATAAGAACAACCATAAGACATGGTTCTTCTTCTTTTTGGAATTGGCAATCGAATTAACGATCCATTGTTTACACTATGACTAGGGTCAGTATGTGTTCGCTTACTCCCACTGTTACTGTTATTATTTTCTGCTTCCCTAACATTTTGAATTATAGCTGGCATAACATCTCTAATTCCTTGGGATACTATATGTCGAATAGCACTATTATTTATCTGGTTTTCATTATTCTGGTTTTCCCGATTTGCGTTGTCGGCCATCTGGATTTTAAACATTTACCAAGTATTAATATCACGAAATAATATTGAATACGAATAATCACACAATAACACATTAATCCAAAATCGTCGTCATTGCGACCTTTACTCTATTTTATATTATGCATCTATATCTATTACAAACCATAACTGGAAATGAAACTACAATACTAGTATGCATCAGTAATTATAAGATTATCTATCCTAGTTTGGAAAAACGTTTTTTTTCAAACATACACACATATATATTTATATATTATTATTACTACTACCACTACTGATAGGGGTTCATCCAGTATTGCATATTGCGCTCGTCATATTTGCAAAATGAAGTATTAATAAAACTTTGGTTCGCACCAGAGTCAAATAATACTTTACCAAAAACATCATTAAGTAAAAACGTACCGGCGATCACGTCCGGAATCATCTTTGCTTCTTCTGCAGTAAAAACAAATGCTCTAGCATTCTTGGTAGTCTTGTTGTTCTTGGCTAGAGCTATTTTCGGACAATTCGTCCTAATATGTCCTTTTTCTCCACAGTTGAAGCACACTCCATTACTAGGTTTCTTCCTACAATCTTCCTCCTTGTGTCCTGGTATCTAGCAGTAGTTGCAGTAGGTGGAGCATCTTCCAGAATGCTTTTTCTTGAAGGCTTTGAAGTAAGGTGTAGAGGTAGAACCTATATTTTCCCACGGTTGGAATTACCATAATGAAATTCATGGGTAAGCCTTTGAGCTAGGTTCCTCCTCTGGTTTTCTTCTCGTATACGTACCAGTTCATCAGTCAAGGTGTTTGCTAGTTCTACAGCTTCTTCTATAGTTGGTGGTCTAGCTGCCTTGACTACACGCCTAATCTCGCTGATTAATCCCCAGATGTAACAAGAGATTAATACTGGTTCTGGTGATGCTAGGGTTGGCACTATTCTAGCATATTCAAAGAATGTAGTTGTGTAACCCTTGCTGTCTACTCCAGTCATTCTAAGGTTTAAGAATTTATTAGCAATCTGCTCCTTTTCATTAGGATGACAGAATTTCCTTTCCACCATATTTTTAAACTCAATCCATTTCATACTATAAATTCTATCACTTCCCCTAGACCGGAGGATAGTGTTCCACCATTCTAGAGCTGCATTCTTTAACAGATTGGAAGCAAACATTATCTTATCTTGTTTTGCGCACTTGCTTATTTTTAAGACTGCTTCAGTCTTTACTAACCAACGTAGAGCTGCAATGGCTCCTTCATTGCTAGAGAATTCTATTGGTTTACAAAACAAGAATTCTTTATAAGAACAACCATAAGACATGGTTCTTTTTTTTTTGGAATTGGCAATCGAATTAACGCTCCATTGTTTACACTATGACTGGGGTCAGTATGTGTTCGCTTACTCCCACTATTACTGTTATTATTTTCTGCTTCCCTAACATTTTGAATGATAGCTAGCATAGCGTCTCTAATTCCTTGGGATACTATATGTCGAATAACACTATTATTTATCTGGTTTTCATTATTCTGGTTTTCCCGATTTGCGTTGTCGGCCATCTGGATTTTAAACATTTACCAAGTATTAATATCACGAAATAATATTGAATACGAATAATCACACAATAACACATTGATCCAAAATCGTCGTCATTGCGACCTTTACTCTATTTTATATTATGCATCTATATCTATTACAAACCATAACTGGAAATGAAAATACAATACTAGTATGCATCAGTAATTATAAGATTATCTATCCTAGTTTGGAAAAAACGTTTTTTTTTTCAAACATACACACATATATATTTATATATTATTATTATTACTACTACCACTAGTGATAGGGGTTCATCCAGTATTGCATATTGCGCTTGTCATATTTCCAGACGAGTCGTTCCCCTATCTGCCTCATCCTCTCACTTCCTTCTTGGATCTTCTCACCAAAGGTGCGGAGTTCCTGTATGTTCTTAGTACTCATGGGTGGGGCTGGGGCTAGCATCGGGTCAGGAAACTGGGGCATCAGTTCTTCCTGAGGGTACAGGTTCTCTAGAATTTCCCTGATATATTGATCATTATGATAATAGGGGTCTAGAAGGTCAAGGTCTGGGTAGGGTCCTACTAGATCTTGCATAGGCTCCTCTATTGGGATTGGGTAACGTTGCTGGTAATCCATGTGGTCATCAAACCACGGGTCATAGTCTGGGGGACGGGGTGCTGGTATTCTAGGGATTTCAGCTGGGTCTAGGTCAGGTAGTGGGTTTTGGTCAGCTGGGTCAATCTCTACTTCCATGGATTGTGTTGGGAACAACTGCAGTGGTTGTGGTGCTATGAGTTATTCTAGGTTAGGGTCGGCGGCTGTGGTTGCTAGTATGTGGAAGTTTGCCAGTCTCCTATTGAGTATGTTATGTGTTAGCACATTCATTTCCCTATTCGTGGCTGCTGAAGTTTTCTCATCCTCCTTCTACGCTCATGAGCTCCTCTGCTAAACCATCCTCTCTTTTTGGGAGGGAATGGCTCTTCAGATTGTGCTTTAAACACGAGAATCCCTTCTTCAGTATCAGCCGAATACCCCGAGGGGGTAGACTGCGAAGAGGTTCCTTCGTCCCTAGGAGAGTTGGACAGTTGATGGTAAGTGTTCGAAGGTCCTTGATCACGCAACCCCCGACCCCTGCCTCGGGAGGCGGGCGGTCGCGGCCTACTCAGAGATGGTGGTATCGGTGTTTATCATTATTTGGCAGCGGAAATTTTCATCAGGACCGTAGTTAGAAGGTATTTTATCAGAGTAAAACACCACATTTTATATTAATAATCATAATGGGATAAAACCCATGTTTTCATTACAAACATGTTTATAGGGATAAACCCTATTTTATTGAATAAAACATCTTTCTTTATTAGGTAACTTTTATAGCCACATTTTTCCAAGCCTTCAGTGCTCCCCAGCTGGCTTCTATTTTGGCTTTCACATTTTGTTACTTAAAACGCGTTTAAAAACATTTTGTCAGTGGGAAATACTGGTGAGTGAATCCCAATTTAATGAAGACAAATTTTATCCTTGTACAGTATTGAGGGCAATCAGCAATTACATTTGTTTATTTATTCTACCTTAATTACCACCCACGGTACTGTCGACCCGACTTGTGGTCATGTTACTACTCACAGTGTAGTAACATATTTTGTATACAAAATCCCAACATACCGACAATAATTGTAGAACTACAAATACTCAATCACTGTTCAATTATAATGTAAAGCATTGAGGTTTTGTAAAACAGTTGCGAAAAGGTTTACAAAAAGGAGATTACTCACATTGCTAGTTTAGACTTTTCCTGATGGTTTCCTGGTTATAATCTAATAATTTTAACAACGCACACGCGTTAGTATAATAACCCAATATTTGCATTAGTAAGACCCTCCCCGAGACAGAACTCCAACGACTACGTCGGGCCGAACCTCGACAGCCGTTACGGAGCACTAGATCAATCAGGCAGCGTATCTAATACGTAACCGGGGTTATAATACTTACAACGGGGTAGAACTTCGTTAATTAGGGGGTATAATACCCTATTATAGCTTCTATACTACAGAAAATTGAGAGAGAATTCGAGGGAATGAGCGACGGAAATGAACAGCCGATGCTCCCAATTTATAGGAGCTGATATTGGGTTTGTCGCGGCCCGCGTAAGGAGTAACCAAGGGCTTCGCGGCCCGCGAGGCCAGCTAGGGTAGGCCCTAGCTTGGCTGATTCGGCCACTAGGCATGACATGAGGCTGCCACATGGCAACTCAGGGGTGCGCCCTGATCTTGACCTGTCGCGGCCCGCGTAAGACGAAGAGGATGTCTTCGCGGCACGCCAGAAACCTTTGAAAAATGTTTTTATTTTATTTTTATAAAATTAAAGGTATTAAGGGCTATTTATCGTATACGGGGTGTATTTTAAGGAGTATAGGGATATTATAAATATATTAAGGGCGTCGGAAAATAATTTAGGAGGTTTGTTATACGCAAATTACTGGCCCTAAGCTGTTGCAAGAAACGAATGACAAAATCCTCCAAATTTGAGACAATCTCCTGAAAGCTCAGAGTCGTCAGAAAAGTTACGCCGATAGATGCCGCAAGCCCCTTGAATTTGAAGTTGGCGATCACGTACTCCTAAAGGTTGCACCTTGTAAGGGGGTGATCATATTCGGTAAGAAAGGAAAGCTCGCGCCTTGATACGTTGGACCCTTTAAAATTCTGGAAAGAATTGGCAAAGTGGCCTACATGCTCGAACTACCGGAGGAACTTAGTAACATCCACCCGAATTTCCACGTTTCGAACCTCAAAAAGTGTTTAGCCGACCAGGATCCACAAGTGGACGAGACATTACACTTCGTGGAAAAGCCTGTCGAGATCATGGGCCGAGAAACCAAGGTACTCCGACGCTCACGCATTCCTATTGTGAAGGTTCACTGGGAAGGCAAACGCGGCACCGAGTTCACCTGGGAACTCGAAAGTGACATGAAGGCAAAGTACCCACAACTGTTTTTTACGCCCGTGCCTTAAATAGGGGAGGCTGTAACAACACGCGTTTTGAAGTCAATGTACAAGTTGAAGTCAAAGTAAAAGGAAGAAAAGATTGCTAATTGCGATCTGTCACTCCTTGCTTAATCATTGATTGTACCATTTGACTTGTAATCGATGCTTTAATTTAAGTTACTTTAGTTGTATTATGTGGAGTACATGTTAATAAATCGCAGTTTAATTGCTAATCGACTTAACGCTAATCGCATCGCTATCGAGTCGCAATTCGAATTATGAGTTCGGGATATTGTTTTACGTGTGTGTGGTATTATGTGTTACTTGTGCATGTTTACATTTGTCTGAGGTGATTAATCGAATACGCAATCGCAACTCTATCGCAATGCAATCTCATCGCAAACTCGAGACTTGGGGATCACTTTTGTGTTATTTAGTGGTTAGGTTATTTGTGTAACTAATGGGTAATACTATCACATCGCTTACTCGCAACGCTCAACGCACGAAACAAAACATCAAAAACCAACGCACACCGCCCATCCGATCGAATGACCATTCGATCGAATGGTCATCCGTCCGGATGACCATCTGATCGGATGGTAATCCGATCGAACCACCCTTCGATCCATCGCTTGACACCACCTCATCTCCTCTCTTGCCTATAAATAGCACCTGTCACACCACTGTTCATGTGATGTGACAGGTCCTTCTCCGACCAGCACATTCTTGCCCTCTTTTCTCTTGATTTCTCGAGATTGTTGTAAGTAATCAACTCAAATCTTGTACTTCTATCATCTACACGCACTTCTTCGTCATTTTCACCATCAAATCTTAACTTTTCACCATGAAATCGGTGGATTTGGGGTGTTCTAGGATGAGGTCATCATGAGTTCTTATGAACTTCAAAGTGTGACCTCATTCCACCAAGAACAACTCAGATCTAAGAGATTTCAACATGTTTAAACACTGATTTCACCTAAAACTAGACATTTTCCAATGCAAAAGAGTTGAAAGATGTTTCTTAACTTTTCTCCACATTATTTTACACTCTTTAGCTCAAAACCGATAGAATCAGAGCTCTTTCAGGCCTTCTACTTGTTCTATAGTGAAGTGTTGGACTGAGAATGGATTTCTATCGGAGAAGACGACCGATTCACAGGTTGAACATGAATGACCGTCAAGAACAGTTAGCTGATCGGACGAGGTGATTCCCATCTGATCGGGTGACTTGGACTCGATAGGGTTCCGTTGTTTGACATGTTGTCATACCGTCTCGGTGCAATCACAAAACTTTATAGACTTAGCAAATTTTACAAGTTTTCAAACGTACAAGCTTACTAAACGGATCACCGTCCGATTGGATAGCCATCCGATCGAACGGCAATCCGATCGGATGACCTATTGTGTTCAACGCTTGACAATTTCAAAACCAAACTCAAACATAACCCTCCACTCGGATCACCATCCGAGCGGACGGCCATCCGTCCGGATGACCGTCCGACCAGATGACCTGAATGGTAGGATTACTTCTCGTTTTATAAAATGCTACAATGAAAACTTCAAAGTCACATCATACACAAACACATCCATCCCAAACGAATGATAATCCGACGGAATGGCCATCCGACCGGATGACCATCCGTCCGGATTGTCATCCGATCGGATGACCCTCCGTCCCTCTAGTCACTTGCACCGTTTAACGCACCGTTCATCGCTTATGATATCGTTCTGTAATCAGGCTAACTCTCCAACGCCCCCTTTAATCCAAGACGGTGTTTATTTATTAAACACTTTCTGTGAGTATACTCGATCCTTTTCTGCTTTAAGCACTTTTGGGTGTTACATACGTTACTTATATCAAATCACATCGACACACAACGTAACTACTTTTTATACGCTAACTGTTCTGCATGTTATACGTGTTATTCGATGAATGCTTGTATGTTATGTTTACACAGTGATTGTTGCCTGACACCTTAGCAACGGTAGTACTATAGTTTGGACTCAGCACCTGTCGTGGACAGGGGTTGTTAAGGGATTTTCTTCACGTGTTACGGTGTTGATATGTGTTGCGCATTCTACAACTCGCAGTCACGTCTGTGCATATTTCATTGTCGATAACCTACTTGCTTCACTTTATACATGTTACATACTGGTTATGCGTAAACCGCTTTCGGTATGTATATTACTATTAAACTTGTATGCTCACCTTTACACCTTGTGTATTGACCTCTATTTTAACGTATGTGACAGGTGTTTGAGATGCTAGGATGCTTGCTATGTGGAACCAGGATAGGAAAAGTCTAGAAACAAACAATTTAATAATTTGAGTTGTCGAAACTATGAATTGTCTTTGGGATATCTATGTCTGTAATAACTGCTTTATTTGATAAGTTATGGTATGGGACATAATGTTAATTATCCGGTAATTTAGTTGTGATGGTTTTCTCTTGAACAATATGTTTCGCTCAGTGCCGCGCCCCGATGTTTCCGCCATTGGTTGGGGTGTGACATTTTTAAACTCAGTCCATTCCATATTATAGACTCTGTCACTTCCCCTAGACTGGAGAATAGTGTTCCACCATTCTAGAACGGCGTTCTTAAAAATATTGGAAGCAAACATGATTTTGTCTTCCTCTGCACACTTGCTTATTTTTAAGACTACCTCAGTCTTTTCTATCCAGCGTAGAGCTGCAATGGTTCCTTCATTGCCTGAGAATTCTAGTGGTTTACAAGACCATAATTCTTTGTAAGAACAACCATAAGACATGGTTCTCCTTCTTTTTGGAATAGGTAATTGAAGTAACGGTCCATTGTTTACGCTGTGACTGGGTTCAGTAGGTGGTCGTGTACCTCCATTATTACTTTTATTGTTTTCCGCTTCCTTAACCGTTTTGATAATATATGGCATAGCGTCTATAATCCCTTGTGCCACTATATGTTGGATGGCACTGTTATCTAATTGGTTGCCGTTATTATCGTTATTCGGGTTTTCTTGATTCACTTCGTTGTCCATCTGGATTATAAACATTCACCAAGTATTAGTATCGCAAAACAATATTTAATACGAACCATAACACAAACAAACACATTGAACAAAATCGTCGTGCATTGCGGCATTTACTCTATTTTATAGATATCTATATCTATTACAAACCGCAACTGGAATTTAAAATACAATACTAGTATGCACCAGTAGCTATTGGATTATCTATTTTAGTGGATTATTATTATTATTATTAAAAACAAATTTCAACTTACAAACATATATATATTTATATTATTACTATTATTACTACTTAATGGGGGGTTCATCCAATACTGCATATTATGCTCATCGTACTTCCAAAGGAGCCTCTCCCCTATTTTCCTTATTCTTTCACTTTCATCTAATAATTCCTCACCAAAAATACGGAGTTCCTACACGTTTTCGGTACTCATGGGTGGTGCGGGTGCTGGTATCGGGCCAGGGTACTGGGGCATCGGTTCCTCATATGGGTATGGGTTTTCTAGGATTTCTCGAATATACTGGTCATTATCCCAATATGGATCTAGAGGGTCAAGGTTTGGGTATGGTACTACAGGGTTCGATATGAGCTCCTCCTGTGAGTGGATTTATGGGTAATCTCTATGATCATCCTCCCATGGGTCATAATTTGGGGGAAGGGGTGCTGGGACACTAGGGATTTCGTTTGGCTCGAAGGCAGATACGAGAATCTGGTCTCCTGGGTTCGGTTCTATTTCCATGGGTTGAGTTGGGAACAAGGGTAGTGGCTGTGGTGCAATGATTTGTTCTAAGTTTGGGTCTGTGGCAGTGGTAGCTAGTATGTGGAAATTGGCCAATCGTCAATTGATTATATCCTGAGTCCAAGCATTCATCTCCCTATTTGCAGCTGCTAAAGCCTTCTACTGCTGTAACTTCCTCATTCTTTTCCTACGCTCGTGTGCTCCCCGACAGAACCATCCTCTCTTTTTGGTAGGGAATGGCTCTTCGGATTGCGCTTTGAGTATGAAAATCCCCTCTTCTGTGTCAGCTGAATACCCCGAGGGGGTAGGCTGGGAAGAAGTTCCTTCATCTCTACGGGAACTAGACAGTTGACGATAAGCGTCTAACGGACCTTGATCACTCATACTGTAAACTAACAAATTGTCAAATAACACAAAACAATAATATACAGATATGCACGTAGATTATTTCCTAACAAAATGGATAAAATTTTGGTGTCAGCAGAACACTTCTGTGGCTGAAATCAGTGGCTGTAGCTCTGATACCACTCTCTGTCGCAACCCCCGGCCCCTATCCCTAGGAACGGGCGGCCACGGACTAGTATCAGTGGTATCGGTGTTAATCAATTTTCCAGCGGAATTTACATCAGGACCATAGTTAGGAAATATTTTATCAGAGTAAAATACCACATTTTTACAATAATAAACACATGGGAAATTCCCATGTTTCTATTACAAACATGTTTATAGGGGTAAACCCTAATTTATTAAATTAAAACATTTTCTTTATTTGGGTAACTTTTATAGCCACTTTTCCAAGCCTTCAGTGTTGTCCAGCTGACTTCTAATTGCCTTTCACATTTTGTTACCTGAAACGCGTTTAAAAACATTTTATCAGCAAGAAATACTGGCGAGTGAATCCCAGTTTAATCAAAACAGGTTTCATCAATTTACAGTATTGAGGGCGATCTCGCAATTACATTTGCTTATATTTCTACTTTAATTACCACCCACGGTACTTTCAATCCTGACTGGTGGTAATGTTACTACTCACAGTGTAGTAACAAATTTTGTATACAAAACCCCAACATACCGACGATAATTGTAGAATTACAAATATTCAATCACTGTGAAATATAATTTAAATATTTGAGGTTTTGTAAAAGCAGTTTGCAAAAAGGTTTACAAAAAGGAGATTACTCACTTTGCTAATTTAGGTATTTCCCTTGTGACTTCCTGGTTATAATCTAGTTAAATAAACAATGCACACACGTTAGTATAATAACCCAAATTTACATTAGTTATACCCTCCCCGAGACAGAACTCCAATGACCGAGCCAGGCAGAGCCTCGACATGCGTTACGGAGCAGTAGATCAATCGGGCAACGTATCTAATACGTAACCGGGGGTTATAATACTTACGACGAGGCAGAGCTTCGCTAATTAGGGGGTATAATACCCGAGAATTACTTTTACTACTTTAGAAATTGAGAGAGAGTTGTGAGAATTGAGTGACGAAAACTAAATATCGAATTTGCTATTTATAGGGCCTGATCTGGGGTCCCTCGCACCCCACGACGGAGACAACTTTCGCGGCCCGTGAGCTAGGCTAGGGTAGGCCCTAGCTTGGCTGATTCGACCCTAGCTTCGACAATCGTGACGACACGTGGCAGCACCAGGTTAAGCCTGGTGGCCAGGCTGTCGCGCCCCGCGACGGACCAGGGGTAGTCTTTCGCGCCCCGCGATAGACTTAAAATATTGATCTTATTTGATTTTTTGCTAAAATAAAGGTATTTTGGGCCCACTTCTCGTATACGGGGTGTATTTTAGGACTTATAGGGGTGTTCTAAAAATTCTAGGAGGGTTGTTATAATATTGATGGTTTTCATGTAAACCCATTTATGTATGAAACCCACATGAAATTTATGATGGTTTTGAAGTAATGATAGATGTAGTATGATATATGAACTTGAATTATGCTTATTGATGGTAAAGAAATCTGAATATTCGAAGAATTTAGGTGATTATGATGTCTTGCCATGATTTTAGAAAGACTTGGTAGGAATGTGCTTAATATGCTTATACATTGTGCTAGTTAATTAGTACGCACATAAAGTGTTCGATGAAATGCTTGAGTTGAAATGGCTATGTATGAACATGAGAAATTGAAATATGGATGATCTAATGATGGTATGAAAAATAAATGTGAGTAATGAACGTTATGGTAAATGATGTAAATGTGCGCAAGTGATGTATAACGTGAAAGCTAAACGCGTTTGTGATGCACCTTATAGGGTCGAAGAAAGGAGGGGAATCAAACCAAGCAAAGGCAATAGGAGCGCACGACTCCGGTAAGTTCATATGAACTTCGCTTAAGTAGAATGTAGATTTTGTGTTAGTTCTCATGTAAATAATTGTTCGATTTTTCATGCGGAAATTTATAGTAAAATGTCTTGATGCTAATTGTTAGTAGAAAAAGGGAAAAGTCTATTGACGACCCGTACAAATGGGTCTATAGTATGAGAATGAGGTGTTCTTGATGATGTATTGACCCGTCGTTAAATGGGTCAAGTAAGATGAAATTGTCATGAAGTTAACATAGCTAGCGATGACTTTCATAAGTCAAACTAGTGAAGTATGAAAAATTGATAAGTAAGAATAAGTATGATCCTTGAGAACGGGTCGGATAAAATAGGATGATTGATGATGATGGAAACTAAGATGGTGCTATATCCGTTAAACGGAATTGTCATATGAGAAGTTCGAATGAAAAGATGTAAAGATATCATGACCCGGTAACGGGTCAAATAATGATGAAAGTGAGTTAAGAATGTATGATATGAAGCGACTCATTAAGGTTGGGTCGAAAGGTCTATGCTTGAATGTTTTCAATATGTAAGGATGAATGAACATAAGTAAAATTTATGATTTGCGAGGAAAGAACAATAACATCAAGTATGTTGACAAAGTGATGAATTGTTAACGGGTCGAATAATAATCTTGTTAGTAAATCAAGCTAACGAATGTTTTGGTCTTATGTATGTTAGGTAAATCCCACTTATGATGACGGCGAGCTCGGATCGAACACACTATATCGCCCTTCATGCGCTTCCGGTTCAAGTTGTGTTTTTGTAAAGGGTCTAAATAATTTTTGTGATGTAAATGTTAATCTTATGTCTAGGATGTTCATGAGTAGTTTGGATTTATAAATCTTATTTTGGGTAGTTCAGACAAAACACTTGTGATGAATCTTGTATGGTCACAACTTTTGTATCTTTTGAAAAGTGTCATAAAATTTATTTTGAATGATGTTTGTTAAAAGCAGGGAATCGCTTATAGTACGAACGGTTCATGCCCAATTTTTGTTAAAAACTAGTATGTCATTATTTTTAATTTCGAATGTGAAAAAGTCGGCGCTACACTATTGGTTAATATCATGAAAGATGGTGGTAGCTGGCCAGATTCCTTTTTCCGACCATAATCGTTTTTTCGACGGTTTTGTGTGGTGGTGTTGTGTGTGGTGTTGGCGGTGGAGGTTGGGGTGGTATTGTGGTTGAGGTGCCGGTGGTGGGTTGAAGGTGGCGGTGGTGGTGGTCGGTTAAAGGTGACAGTGGAGGTAGGTGGTGGGTTGACGGTGATGGGTTGAAGGTGGCGCTGGAGGTGGTGGTGATGGGTTGATGGTGGAGGTGGTGGTGATTTTTATAGAGAGATAGAGAGGGGAGAGGTGGAAGAAGATGAGGGGTATGCCTATTTTTTTGTTTTATTTTTTATTTGTTCAGGGGCAATCTAATAATTTCACACATATTTAACTCAGAAACTTAATGTAGATTAGTGATAAGAACCACTCGAGTGCAATAATTACAACAATTGAGACCAACTCTGTAATTATTGAAGCACTGGGATCAACTTTGCAATTTTTATAAACTACATAAATCAACCAGACATTTAACTTAAAGTAAAAAGTAAATGAAACTTCAAATGATTTTTTTTTTCATAAAGTAAGAAAACATATTAGTTTCTATTCAAATTTCCCATACTATAACCAATATCATAATAACAAGATAGTAAATAAGGTTTTAAAGCCAATGATCCTTTGGTTCAGTGGTGGAAAGGCTGGTTGTTCTCGCAAGAGGAGCCGGTTCGATCCCCACTAACTGCAAGAGGTGAGACCTGGGGGTTTTACATAGCCATGTAAGGTACTTCATGCGTGGTTTCCTCCTGAAACGGGCTGAGCGAGACTAAATGCCAATGATATTCACCCTCGGGGTGGGTTGAGGGCTCGAGGTTGCCTAGCCCTTCAAGGAAGGTTACGGGTTCGAACTCGGGTCTACCGTGACCATCCGTCTTGGGTGCGAAATCCCAAACCGGTTGGACTACTAGCCCGTTCAAAAAAATAAAGAAGAAAAATTTGGTTTTTGTTGTGAAACTAGCCTACTAGAACAAGATTATAAGAGAACAATAGGGAGAAAGAAATTGATCTTATTGATTGATGTGTGTCTTTACAAAGGAATACAATAAATATATATAGGAGATGAAGTCTTGGAGAACAAGCTAATCTATTTAAGGAGTTGATAACCACATAATATAATATATTTATAACACTCCCCCCTTGGTTATCAACTTTGCATGCTTTGAGATGCTGCTTCGTTAAAAACCTTGCTTTGGAAAACCCAGTGGGACAAAACCTCAGCTAAGGGAAAAAGAGTGCAGCGCGTATTTTCTTCTCCTGATACTTCTGGATCAGATATGTTGCCTCATTAAAAACCTTACTAAGAAAACCCAAATGGGACAAAACTTAGTGAGGGAAAAAGAGTGCAACTTGAATAAATATCCCCCTCATTATAATATGCATCCTTTAAGTGATGTGTGCCCATCTTCCTTGAGAGTTGCTCAAAACTTTTGTAGAATGACTTGTCGCTTGATGCCTTGAAGTGCAATCCTTTATGTTGAATAATGTTGTAAAATCTTCTTGTGAGACTTCTAGTGCTTCCTCTTATGAACAAAAACCATAAGATCCACAACTATGTTGTGTTACATTCTTCACATCTACAAGACTAACAAAACTAGTTTTCATGGGTTAGTAAAATCTAGGAACATATCATTCTTACCTTTAGAGTGTCGACATATCTTCTTTACCATTCGAATATCTCCTCACTGGACATGTGCTATATCATGTTTATAAATTCAAATAAAAGATATATATAATCATGCATAGCTAGGAAGAAATATCAATGCACAATTTCACTTTAGCCATGGTACTTTTGGAATGAGAATCCTTACTTTGGTAGGAGATGATAATAGTCATTTCTTATAAGGAGTGTCTGAAGAACCTTTAGCATACTTGAAGGTTCAGTTTTATCCACACTATAATGTCCCAGCATCTTCTGGATGTAGTTTGATCAATGGATAAAAATATGATCACAAATATACTCGAACTGTAGGTTGAGCAATAATTACAATGTGTCAAGGTCATTCAAAAATTCCCCCTCTAAAAGCTCGACAGTGCTCTTGATGGTGACTAGACATCATCATTGTAAATTGCGATTATAGTGAACTTTTAGGAGAGGACTTTTGATAAAGATGGATGATATTATCAAACTCATATTACTCTTTATAAGAATATCCCATGAGTTGTACAACACTCAATCCAACTATTTTATCCATACTATCTTTTTAAGTTTATAAAGATACATTCATGAGGTTTTTGAAATCAATGTTTCAGGCATTTACAATCATTCACTTACTTCTTTCCACTTTGAAAACAATGTATGTGCATACACTCTTTAGGAGTTCTGTAATATAAACCTCCTCATTGATTTCTATATCATATGCAAGGATGTCTTGAACACTTGCTTCATTTGTATAATACATATTGTACCATGCTTATACACTGTACATTGAGATACCATAATCACCAAGTACAGGTTTTCTATGTATGTTTATTGGTGCACAAGAATTACATCCATAAGATGTTTCCACTTAACCTTATAAGCACTTAAATGCTTTAGGATACTCATCAAGAGTTCCAATTATATTCAACGTATTCAAATATGAATCTGTATACAACGATCATATTGTTCTCAAGAACTTATTTTACATGATTTTAATAAATTAAATCCTTGAGGGACTTTCATGTAAACGTTTAGTATCCATTGATTCATAACTTTCATAAGACACATATCAATTCTCTCCTTATATTACCAGACTAATTAAATATTGGAAAGCCAATACATCCACCACCGGAGAATACGTCTCCTCATAATCAGTCATAGGTCTTTGCGAAAATACTTGTGCCACCAATTTTGCCTTATATCACTTTATTTAATTTTCACATGATTAGCATAAAAGACCCATTTGTATCCAACATATTTTACAACTTCAGTTGTATGGACTGTTGGTCCAGAAACTTTCCATATTATTAGAGAATTCAACTCTGCCTTATTTGTGTCTTTCCATTTTGGCCAATCATTTATATGTTTTCATTCATAGGCATATCTTAAATCTTGATCCTCGTCACTTCATCATTTCAAGCGCTATATTATATACAAAAGTATAACGACGTCGATTTTATTTCGACTCCATGTACTTTTAGACATAACACAATTTAATGAGATCTCTTTACTTTCAGGTACCTGAGGTCCTTCTTGAACCTTCATGTCTAATGTCTCTTCCTGAGACCTTTTTAATATAACCTCGACTTGACCATCTTAATTAGTTGCTCCAACTTTCGAGGAATTTTATTATTGGAATCGACTGGTCTACCACGCTTCAAACGTGCAATAGACTCATTACAAACATGTGGTTGTCCTTCTGGGACACTCATCTTAATTGGAGCATTAGCAGTTGGTATATGTGACATAGTCACCTTTTTAAGGTCAGTGAATGCGTCTGATAATAGATTCGCTAATATTTATAAATGAGTTATTCTTTGAACTTCTGGTTCACACCTTTAGTTTTGAGGATCAATGATAATTCATACCAACTCATTTCTTTTTCCAACTGCTTTTTATCTCCCCCTGATATTGGGAATGTTAATCCATTGAGATGGATATCAATTAATTGAGTCGTAAATAAATATCTCGTGAAAGGCTCTATTCGTTATCATATATTCCCAACCATCTTCTAAGGTCCCATCTTTGTGCGTAGTGGTGGATCATTTTCAACGTATACCGCACAACCAAAATCTTAGAAGGGACATCATTGGTTCCTGACCAAAAACATAATGGGGAGAAACTATTACAACATGTTGGCTTGATGTGAGTTAATGTTATTGCATGTAAAATTACATGTACTAAAATAGAAACATGAACTTTTTCTCTCGTGATCATTGTTTAGTGATCGTCTTAAAAAAAACACTTATTTTAGTGATCTTAATAACTTGAGAATAAATTTCACAGTTATAACCGAAATAAACGTGCCAATCAGGAACAATGTACTTGCTATATCATTAGCCAAGCCACAAATCACACAATCCTTAGTTGTGTATTCGATAACCATTTAGACGATGCATCGATTTTAAACACAAAATGGTATCATGTTAGGATATGCGTATCCTTTAATTGCTTCCAGAATATTTAGGTATACACACCCTCCTTTATATGGCAAAATATACAATTTCCCTTGAGAGCAAACATTACATGCTAATTACCAGCTTGAAGAATCTTTTAGCTCTTCATTATGTTTCACATCATCATTGACTCGGTGTGGTCTAACCGGTCATGCCAACTAAGTAAATAATCATGATACATAAACTTCTAGTTTATGATCGTATGTGTATTAGTTGCATTATGCGAGAGAACAACACATTATTATTGCAAACTATCATGTTATATAACTTTTATCCTTTTCACATTTTGTTCTCATATAATCACTCCTTTAATTTGCTACTTCTAGTGGTCTATCTCATTATGACCATTATTACAATTCTAATAGTCGGTCTCATTATTAACTTGGCTATCATAACATTCTGATGATCGATTTCATTATTAACATGACGATCATTACAAAATTTCTTAACTATGTCCATGATTACGACATTTTAAATGATTGTTATGTAATATCATTCACTTTAGAGAATGGAATAACCAGAACAAGTTTCATAGCTTTTCATTATTTATTTTCTTAGACATACAAATATAAAGTCACTTCAAACCTTTCATATTCTTTTAATAATATTGTTACTTCAAGAGCATATTTGAGGTGTGACAACCGAAAAAATTTATCCGACTTTCTCTTGTAATAATCTTCTCTTTGCAATTTTCATAACACCAATAGAGAAGTAATTAGATGGCCGAGATTTATAAGATTTATGAGTATGACCTTTCGAGTGTAATGCCTAAGCATATCTATACTCTTTCATGAGATTTATACTAAACCACAACTTTGGTTTAGTTATTCTATTCAATGCTATCAATATAATAAACAATAAGATATAGAATACAAGATATACCATAAAAACATGTTATTACATGTAATCGACTGTATTTCTAACAGACTAGCATGCAAAATAATTAATATCATAAAATATTATGAAAAAACACTAACCAAACTCACCAATTTTATATGATATATTACCTCTGCTGTTTTCTTTAATGGACCAATTACCATTAATAATTTATATATAATATTACATCCATAATAAATTGATAATAGCACATAGAAATTAAGGTGTTATCATAATACGTTAGATAAGACTATTTTAACTTTGGTGCATGTAAAATCAACAACAATCATGTGAACACAGACCTTGTTTTTTCTTTATCAATAAGCTAGGTTATAACCCATGTATTACACGGGTTGAATAACAATGTTTAAATAATATCGCAACTAGAATATTCCCGACGGTTTTTGAACTAGAAAAGCATGGATGCGGAGTTTTCGCATTCAAAACACGAATTTGTAACTAAGTTATTGATTGTTACATTTTATTATTTTAATTGTGTATTTAGTTTTGTTGGTTGATGATAAACAAATAGTTCTAGTAGTTTTTTTTAAATACCACGTGTGTTAAAAATAAATTTTACAAATAAAAATGACATTTTAATGTGGAATTGATTGCCTCAGTGATGTAATTATATTTACTTGATAGATTTCATATGGCATTCCATAAAATCGTCACATCCTAATCCATCCTCTAAAATAGACATAAATACTAAAAAAAAAACTTATCGTCTGTTTCTACTCGTTCTAAAAAATAAAATCTTGATTTTTTTTGCTATATAATTATTATATGATACAATAATCAATTCAAAAAACTTTAGCAATCACATCAGCTATATATTTTATTGGAAGGGTCAATTAATTTAACAATCGTATTTATCAAAACTATTCCTGATAAATGATAACATAGCAATTCAATTAAAGGAACTGAACCCTACATGATTTAAAAAATCTACAACCATGTGAAAGTTATGGTAAGTTGAATTCAGTTAGTCTAAAATAATATTTTAAATAAATAATTTAATTAAATGAAAATATTGTTGATTTGTCTTAAGATGGGAATAATCAATAAATTCACGATGTCATCATTACCGAATATTAGGGTTTTAAACCCTGCAGTCACCTCATCCCCCGAATACCCAATATCAAACGTTAAAAATCTAAACATAAATACTCAGACATTTTAAGTAGTCAAATATGATTTACAAAGGTTAATTAGTATCGGTACCTTTGTTGAAGTTTCTGAATTTTGTTTGAATCGAGTACCACGCAATATCAGTCGGCTGCTACGGTCTTGCGATCCAACCCCATAAGCAACTCGTGCTGATAACGTGTTGTGAAACTAGCCTACTAGAACAAGATTATAAGAGAACAATAGGGAGAAATAAATTGATCTCATTGATTGAGGTGTGTCTTTACAAAGAAATACAATAAATATATATAGGAGATGAAGTCTTGGAGAACAAGTTAATCTATTTAAGGAGTTGATAACCACATAATATAATATATTTATAACAGTTTTAAAATAATTAAAACTGGGCTTTCAAAAATCACTAGGCATAAAATATAGTATATTCCAATCACGACCATCATTGTCACATTAATTTACACATTCGTTGGACAAAGAAATCAAACATTTTGACGAAAGTAGTTGTTTTTTTTGAAAGGCCAAAAAAAAAAAAGAAATCAAACATTTGACGAAAGTAGTTGTTGACAATGTCTTTGTAGTCATGCTTATGTAAGTTATGCAGGTCGATAGATACAAGGCCTATCCCATTACTTAGATTTTGCACGGCTCAGCCTTTGTATATACGTATTTTCGATTGAAACAAGGTGACAAGTGTTGCCATTTCATTAGCTGAGTTCAGTCCCCCATCGATTGAAACAAGGTGACAATTGTTGCCATTTCATTGGCTGAGTTCAGTCCCCATATGACTTTATCTTTTTTTTAACGTCAAATTTAAATAACTGACGGACCACTTGAGTATCATTGTGTCACCAGCGTACCACCCGATCATATCCATCTATACTAGGCATAATGCCTATGCACCAATTCACGAGCAAACCCAATAAATATGGGAAAAAACCCCTTGTGGGAATCGAACATGGGACCTATTGGTTCTAAAGCTTTATCACACCCTCAAGATGCCACTATAATATAAAACAATGGGCATATGACTTTATCCTTTAGTTTCGAAAAGTTCGATCATCTTCTTGTTGCTTCAAATTTGGTTTTAGTAATAGTAAAACATTTAATATTCTTGGTTGCGACACGGGTGGGACCGAAAAGATGGATAACCTCCCCTTTTGATACGAAAGAAAAAATCTAAAAAAGATAGATACCTTGTCACACCCTGGCTTTTGTGGAAGCATGATTATGTGTGACTTGCTTAATATCATTGCATTCAACCATAACAAACGACTATATGATAAAACCAAGATGTTCATCCATAGATAGTTTTAAAACATAACAAACAACGTTGTCTTAAAATGCAAACACCGACTTCAGGTTCAAAATACAATACCAACAAGTTTTAAGTTCCATAAGGTCTTCACAAAAGACACTTAACAAACTAGGTTTTGAGCCATGTATCTTATCCAAGATAAAATACATAACCTAAACCCTTCGACTTCGGATGACACCTTTTACTAGAAACATGACTTGTAAACTTCAACGCCCGCCAGATCCATACTTAATTTCCTAAAATACATGTAGTTTGAAAACATCAACAAAAGTTGAGCGAGTTCATGTGTTTAGTATGTGTGCACGAACATCCTTGAAAACATTGTAAGTATGTATGTACTTGTAAACTGGTATGAAGCAACAAGGAACAGATCAATTAATGTGTAGCTAATACATTAATATTTGTGACGTGATGCAGGAAGGCTCAAACCTAGCAGATTTTGTCTTCAGCAATAAGACATAGTCACCACATGGTCCACTCGGCGGACGCATGGGTGGGGCTCGCTACACCCAAATAGATCTATCACTCATGTCCCTCAGTCCTACAATGAGAATTAATGGTCTTAAGCGTTATACCCACCACTCACATGATCTAGCAGTACCCTTCCTTAGCTAACCATACCACATATAAACGTTTGTAAATAGTTTGTAACATGTACTTCACCCCCGAAGTTATAAAACTGAAAACGGTTAAAAGAAAAAGGGGGACATGAACTCACAGTTTTGCGTTCTTCGTATCCAATGTAACTCAAGCTTCCTCTAGATCGCACGACTACCTACATGCGTGCTACGGTTCATTAGACGGGTGGGTCATGCCTTGACCTTGGTTTTATTTAGTATTTTTGAGTTACATTTCTTTGTCTTTTCAATATTATTCCAAGTATATAATTATTTGTTAAAATAATAAATATTTTAACTTAAATTATATTCATGAGATTTTGGAATATTAGTTAAAATAATATATCTTAACTTGTCACCTTTATGTATTTATACATGTATATCCTTCCCAATGATGGGTGTATTTGTACTCGTATTCTTATACTTGTATATATTTTTGCCAAGTATCGATGGCGTATTCCGGTGTGTATTTATACGTGCGAGAATACATATTTTTATTGTGTTTATTAAGTATCTCATACTTAATTTTTGTATTAACTTTTTCGGAATAATATCTTTAATAAAAATATATCAATATATATTTCCAAAATATATATTTTAAGAAATATTACTTAGAAAAATTATTTGTAATTTTTCCTTGGCAAGATATTTATAAATCTCATACAAGTCTCAAAATAATACATTTCCATTTTTCATCCAAAAATAATATATCTCAAGTTTATTTAAGAAAATACATTTTCTCTCAAAAATAATGTATTTCATGTTTATTCAATAAAATATATTTTTCTTCCAAAAGTAATACATCTTCTAATAATTCCAAGAAAATATATATTTTTACTTTGCTAAAAAATAATACATTTCCTTCTTGTCATAAATATGATGTATTTTGTAGTAATTATGAAAATCCCATTTTCATTTCTCTTGTTGTCCAAAATATTATTTACCAAAAAATATAATTGTTGTAACACCTCGAAAATTTACGTCCAATAATGTATTGACACGTGTCATGGGCTTTGAATATGTGAAAACATACTTTAGAGGGACTAAAGTTGACAAACAGTGAAACTATGTGAATATAAGGGTCCAAAGTGTCAACAATTGATAAATAGGCTCTACAATAACCCAACATGATGTTTATAACCTTAAACGGATAAATCATGGATCATACGAAGCGAGAAATGAAAGAAAGTGAGGAATTACAAACTACCGGGGCTAAAAGTGTCAACATGTTGAAAGTATACCTCTGAGTGATCTTTTGGCAAACCCGAAGCTTTGTAATGGTAAAATATACTCACTAGAATATGTGGTAAAAATTTCATCAAGTTTCGTTATCGTATGAGAAAGATATGATCAAAACCGTGCACGAAGGGTTAAATGCGTTAACGTTGAATTTCGAGACTTTTCGGGTAAGCACAAAGTTAACCAAGGACTTTACCATATTTGTAAATGTCCCAAGACCCTTAAAAGTCAGGTTTTAGGGCCTAATGTGCAAGAAAAATAAGTAAAAACACGTTACAAAAGGACAAGGACTGAATTGCAAATTGTATGAAACATGGAGACCAGGTCGCACACTTGTACGCGGCCCGCGATCAAGCGCCCAGCGACAAAACAAGCGCACAGCGCCAGTTATGTCTGTTTGCGAGTTGTTAACAGCTGTTGTCGATTCAAGAAGCTCACCAATCGATTTTCATGCAACTAGGGGCACTTGTCTTCATCCCACAACACTCCTAGACCTCTGTGGCACCCTCTAATCAGATCAAAATCTGCATAAATGGGACTTGAAGCTTGAAACTTTCATTACTTACATTTTCAAAAATTCACAAGAACATTTCTGGAGCTTTCTGGACGACAAGGCAGCTTCCTAGTGATCTCTAAGCTTTGTTAGGACTCTTGTAAGTATTCATAACCTTCTCAAATCCGTTCTAGCTTAGTATATTAACCGAAAGTCAATCCATCGTAATTTAAGTTTGACTTCATGATTAAACGAATTTGGCTCAGTCATTTCTCAAATTGAAAGTACCTACAAGTTGGTATTTATGTGGGTAACAAACCCTCAAAAGGGTATTTTCAGATTCTCACTCTAAGTATGTTAATTGTCGAGTCAAAGCTTGTTTCAAAAAGTCAACAGAATGTGTTTTTGCAAATTTAAGCATGATTAGCAATGTAGGGTACATGCAACCTGTTTGATCATTAAAATAACTTAATAATTAATGTAAGAACATGTCTCAACATGTTCATCTCGACAATTTTCAGTTTAAACCCGAATCGGAACCGAAAGTCGCATAAATTGACTTTTTCTTTGACTTTCAGTTCTGATCCGTTCATGCATGTTTGAGATCTGCCTTCGAGCATATTTTGGACCAATTTTCATATAAGTTTAACTCTCTGAGATTTTACAACTTGGTTCAACACTTATCCGATTCATATGCATGTTTCCGATTTATGCTTAAAATTGACTATTATGCCCTTTTGACTATAAAACGTGATTTTTGAAAAAGTGAAAGAGTAGAAACATTTGTTACTGATTTATAAACTTGCACCAAAAATTTGATATCAGTTTGAAGTCCCGATTAAGAGTTATGCTCAATATCGTAATTTGAAAGCTTTATGTTACTTAAACGGCGTAATTAACGTATAACCCATTTAAACTCACTTTTTGATATCAAACTTTTTACCCACTGTTATAATATATTATTTTGTGATTTTTAAAGATTTTTATTTAATTTTTGGCTGATCATAACATAGGTCTCTAAGTTAAATTCGGTAAATACCGATTTTGCCCTTTTTAGCCATAAAATGAGTTTTATAAATCCTTTTGACCCCAAACCTTTTTCTACTGATTTTATTTGATAAATAAAATATTTTTAGCATTCTGGAAATATAAAAATATCAGCTTTCTTTTAAAAACCCGGAAACGGCTCTAAATCGCCTTTTTAAGCGTTTTTAACGCATAGTATGTACTATAACCATATTAAACATATAAGGTTGATACCTACTGATGTTTTTAGTATACTTTTATAAAATAACAGTAAGTACAAGTTTATAAACTCAGGTTTCCAATTTTGACATTTTTAGCCCTTGTGAAATTACCAAAATACCCCTAAGGTGCATAGTTTGGTTTTAAATGATGATTTTCACTTATGGGTCATACCCTACTGTTATAACATGTTAAATTAAATATATTTACTGTATGAACCAGACCTGTAACTCAGATTTCTAATTTAACTCTTTTATAATATTTTAAATGACCAAAATGCCCTTATGAGGCATAAATTGCGTTTAAATCCGTTTTGGGCATAATAGAAGATATCTTACTGATATTCTAACATATTTAGAGCATATTATCTCATGGAACTTGCATATGACTCTTACGGTTACCCGTAACGCCCTTTTCGCGTTCGGTTCGGTTCGGTTTATGTAACTAGTTTGCATAAATTGACCGAGACGGGTCAAACATTATCATTTTTGTCTCAAAATCCAGAATGTATTTAGTATACCCATATTATACAAGTATTCAAACTTGTCGGGTCTAAATCACATTCTATCCGGTCTTCGCTTAATCGTGCGTTTGAACCGTTTCGTCCTTAAAGCTAACCGGTCTAAGCATAAGCTTAAATAAAGACCCGTTAGAAATCTAATAGGTTATTATAAACCTTCATTCCAGATTAGGAGCACCGGTAAAAGCTACTTTCATTTTGCTTGTTGAGAATTATACTTTACTCGGGTAAATACTTTTAACTTATTTTCCCTATACGGGCTTGGGTTACGGTATATAAAATACCGCTTGATCGAGCATCAAATCTTACATCTTTGGGTGGTTAATTGAATAATTTGATCGGCTCGTTTAAACAGTCTTGTTCACTTAAAGCCTTTGGGGGGTTAATAACCATGTCCCGGATATCCTTGGCAATATCTTACGAGATGGCCACGACCTGAGCACGAGGTGTAGGCGTACACCTGTCAGTGTATAACTCTATAATGTGGTGTGTCTATTGATCTTTAACCCGGACAAGATCCGGGCTACTGAACGCGCAAGTAACATGTAATTCGTTCACATGATTATATTGTATAATTAACCCAAGTTATAAAAAGGTTTTGTGCCACGTGCATTCAAATCAATTTTCAACCATTTTCAAAATGAGTCAGTTAAATTGTATTTACCAGTGTAAACTGACGTATTTTCCCAAAAGGTTAAGTGCAGGTACTACACGTAATAGGCTGGCTGTCTTCTAGAGCGTCCACAATAAGTCTCGCAAGCTTGGACGACACTAAACTGTTGAACAATATCTTATTTTTATTTTGATCCGCCTATGGATCCGTTTCAACTATTCATGATATTTAATATTACACTTTATTAAAGTTGAAATGAATCTATCTTTGCTTCCGCTGTGCATTTATATATTGTGTTGTTTGTCTATGATGATATCAACTACGTCACGATACTCCCCATCGGGCCCACTGGTGACACGTGAAAAATAGGGGTGTGACAGGTTGGTATCAGAGCCAACTCTGAGTGAATTAAACACTAACCTTTTGTGTTTAATCTCAGTTACACAATTGCACAATCCTCGATTCTCGAGTCTAGATAAAGAACTTAGGAATTTTCCAAATTTTTTTTTGGTTTTTAATTCTAACTTTGTCTTACATATATTTTTGTTGTATCACTTGTTGTTTTTGACAGGTTCACAAAAATGCCGCCACGTATGAGAGGAAGGGGACAAGGAGCTCATGTAGCCCCAAATGACCACGAGGCCGGACCATCACACCGGCGAACACCTTCAGACCCTCACAACACAGATGCTCAGGATCTTTGGAGATCCTTTACTGAACCAGCTAGGCGCTCAGTTTCACTGAGTACCTAACCTTCCATTCCACACTCCTTTGGGCCTCATTCTGAGAATGAGCCCCATAACTCTCACCAGTCCTATATTCCTTTAGGACACCAGTCACCTTTTGACCAACCATCACCTGTTTTCCAGGGTTTTTTCAACCCTGCTGACTACCTGGATGTGCCTATGGGTGTTAACCCACTTGGGCCCGAAGACCACTTCTCTGGTGGCAACCCGATGGACATCGATGAGGATTCTGATCCTGCAATGCCGCCATCTGGAACTCCAAACCACCCCATCGAGATTTCTGATGGGTCACCTTTCATGGGATCACCATACAATGGTCCCGATAGTTATGAGGAGATGTTTAAACAGTATGACTGGGCTTTTACTCCCAGTTACCATAACTCTCCCCTGCACCAGCCAAACCACTCTCCCCTGCACCAGCCACATCACTCTCCCTTGCACCAGCTTCAGCCAAACTCTCCCCTACATCAGCAGCAACAGCCACAGCAGCAGCAGAATCCTTCCGAGGATTCCCGACTAGTCACGGTCACTCCACCGGCAGCACCACCTCGACTTCAGCCTCCCTCGCCCCCGAGGCGAAGGAGAACGATCGTGCGAATATCCGCACGAGGGGGAATACGCATCAGCACCCCTCCACATTCGAGTGGCAGCCGGTACTCGCCTGTCCACGAAGAACCGGAGACGGGAGAATCCTCACAACCCGTCTCAGAAGTGAATACTGTGCCAGTCGCGCCACAGCCACCATTGGGTTTTGGAGACCCAATTCCCACTTACACTGGAGCTGCAGCATTCAACCCTTTCGAACAGCAGATCCACACAGGCTACAACTTTACAGAATATCCCTACTGGATAGCAGCAAACTCCAACACTCTCTATCAGGAAGGTCCCTACGGAGGTACCTGGGCTTCGGGACAATCGACCTATGGATACCCACCATATGGGTACCAGCAACCGCAGCCTCCTCAACCTCCACATTATCAACAACAGCCTCCTCAACCGCCGCATTATCAGCAACCACCTCAGGCACCGGCGATGTCACCGCCCCAAATGCAAGAAATCCTTCATGAGATACAAGGGGTGCGTCAAGAGATGCGACATGAGTTGCGGCATGATCGGAGGCATAACCGGGGGATGTTTAAGAAGATGGTGGATTTGACTAAGGGTAAAAGCAAGAAGGGTCACTGAATCCTTTGTTTGTTTATTTATGTTAGTTGTAATCTTGTCCCTGCGTGGACATTTATTTATTTCAGTACTCTACCCCTGCGTGGGTATTTCTTTCTGTTCTGCCCCTGCGTGGGCATATCTTTTTATTTGACCCCTGCGTGGGTTTGTTTGTTTTGTTAGTTGGCCCCTGCGTGGGCATGATTTTTGTAAAAGTCCCGTTTAGGGCAAAACTCGTACTGGTTTAATTTTATTTGGAATGGTTAATTTAAGTTTTTCATTTTTAAATTATGTGCATAAACATAGTGTATAAATAAATGAAAAATAACATTTATTATTTTGATTTACCATTTTAATAAAATAATAAGAATCTTAAAAGGTAAAACCTAGCTGTTATGTTGACATAAATTTAGCCAAAATGGTAGAACCTGTTTAAAAAGATTCAATTCTCTGTTAACATCTGTAAACATGTTAACATTCTTGGCTAGTGTGATCCGTAAAATCACACATGTCACCCTTTTAATAAATTACCCAAATTTATACTTTTATATATAATTGATTGTGACAAAATGCCTACGGGTTATAAATAATGTCATATAAAACAAAAGGCAGCCGTAGTTTATAAACTCCCTGCCAAGAAAAGGATTGATTTGTCTTATTTATTCAAGCTTTAATCCTATAAGATCTAAGTTTGTAATTTAGAAATTTGTCTACGTGACTAGGCTTACTATGCCAATATTATATTTCATTCCAAAAAGATTACTAGTAAAAATCCTGAATGAAATACTTAAGAAATTAACTAATATGGCTTTTATTTACCATGGTTAATAGATCGTCAAGAACGATAATACTGTTTAGGCTTCTAAATAGACCTTGTCCTTATTTTTATGTAGCACTTAAAACTACATGGCTAAGTCTGAAGAACTAAACAGTCGTCTAGCAGAAAACCTTGAAAATGCTAAGATATTAGTAACTGGTGCGGAGTTGAAAGCATTAGTGAACGATGCTGTTGTCGAAGCACTAAATAGACAGTATAGTGAGTCGAGCGGGACTCGAAGTAGGACCCGATCTGCACCACATTCTAAACCAAAAGTCCACTCTGAGGCTCATAGCAAACCGCCCTCTAAGAGAGATGTACCCAAGAAGGATAAGCCAAAGAAGGATGATGATGAACGTCACTCCTCGAACCAAAACAGTGTCCCGTCAAGGAAGGTCGAGCCTAAACAGGAACCGCGTGGTAAGTCCTGTACATACAAATACTTCGTCTCATGTAAACCCCGGGACTTTACTGGGGAAAAGGGAGCGGTAGATTGTATAACTTGGTTGGACGAAATGGAAACAATTGTAGACATCAGCGGGTGTGCTGAAAGGGACGTAGTGAAATATGTATCCCAATCGTTCAAAGGAGATGCACTGGCGTGGTGGAAGTCTCTCATACAGGCTGCTGGAAAGATCCCACTCTACAACTTATCATGGGATCAGTTTGTTGATCTTATTAAGGATAATTACTGCCCGCAGCATGAAGTTGAGAGAATTGAGTCAGACTTCCTATCTTTAGTGATGAAGAATTTAGACTGTCAGGCATACCTCACCACTTTCAATACCCTATCTCGGTTGGCTCCGTACTTAGTAACCCCAGAGCCTAAGAGGATTGCTCGCTTCATTGGGGGTTTGGCCCCAAAGATTAAATCAAGTGTTAAGGCATCAAGGCCAGCAACCTTCAGATCAGCAGCTGATCTCTCTCTCTCTCTCACCTTGGACGTAGTCAGGTTGAGAGCGCACAGGAATTCCGAAGAGGACAAGAGGAAGCGTGAGGACGATACCTCACGAAGATCAGGTAAGAAACACCGAGGAAATGACGACCACAGGAAAGGGTCGGGATCTAAGAGAGATGGGCAACAATCGGGAGATAAGCCCAAATGTAAAACTTGCAAGAAGAACCATTTTGGGAAATGTCGATTTGAGTCGAAATCCCAGTCTCACGTGAGATCCTGTGGGATTTGCAAGTCTACTGATCATAAGACTTTGGAGTGTAAGAAGCTGAAGGATGCAACATGTTACGGTTGCAACGAAAAAGGGCACATTAAGTCTAATTGCCCAAAGTACGCCAAGAAAGCCGAAGATGGGAAGAAGACCAACGCAAGAGTCTTCAAAATGGACGCTAAGGAAGCTGTTCAGGATGACAACGTGATTACAGGTACTTTTCTCGTAAATGATGTTTTTGCTAGAGTATTGTTTGATTCTGGAGCAGATAAGTCCTTTGTAGATAATAAGTTTTGTGAGTTGTTGAAATTACCTGTAAAACCCTTAAGTGTGATATATGAGGTGGAATTAGCTGATGGAACCATAGAAACCGCCTCGACTGTTTTAGATGGATGTGTAATATCCATTAGGAATCACTCTTTTTCTTTATCCTTACTTCCCTTTAAGCTAGCCGGCTTTGACATAGTGTTAGGCATGGATTGGTTATCGCATAACCAAGCCCAGATTGTGTGCAATAGAAAGCAAGTGGTAGTCAAAACTCCGTCTGGTGAGTCACTCACCATCCAAGGAGATACCCAGCATGGATTGCCTGAGCAAGTGTCTATGCTCAAGGCATCCAGATGTCTGCAGAAGGGCTGTGTCATTTATATGGCACAAGTTACTATAGACGAGCCAAAGCCTAAGATTGAAGACATCCCTGTCATTTCAGAATATCCTGAAGTTTTTCCCGAAGAACTACCTGGTTTACCACCAGATAGGCAAGTGGAATTCCGAATTGACATCATCCCTGGTGCTGCACCAGTAGCAAGAGCACCTTATAGGTTAGCACCAACGGAGATGAAGGAGTTAAGGACGCAATTAGATGATCTGCTAGCCAAAGGTTTTATTAGACCTAGTTCGTCTCCTTGGGGAGCGCCGATCTTGTTTGTCAAGAAGAAGGATGGATCGATGCGTCTGTGCATCGATTACCGTGAGCTTAATAAAGTCACTATCAAGAATAGGTATTCTTTGCCCAGGATCGACGATCTGTTCGATCAGTTACAAGGGGCAAGCTACTTCTCTAAGATCGACTTGAGGTCAGGTTATCATCAGTTGAAGGTCAAGGATGAAGATGTGCACAAGACAGCGTTTAAGACTCGTTATGGACATTACGAGTTCCTAGTGATGCCTTTTGGGCTCACTAATGCACCGGCCGCATTCATGGATCTCATGAATCGCGTCTGTAAGCCTTACTTGGACAAATTCATCATCGTCTTTATTGACGACATCCTTATTTACTCGAAGAACCAAGCCGACCACGAGAAACACCTTCGTTGTATTCTCAAACTTCTACATCAGGAGAAACTCTACGCCAAATTTTCGAAGTGCGAATTTTGGCTTCGGGAAGTCCAATTCCTTGGACATGTGGTAAGTGAGCGTGGTATCCAAGTGGATCCCGCTAAGGTAGATGCAGTTATGAATTGGCAAGAACCGAAGACGCCCACTGAGATTCGTAGTTTCCTGGGTTTAGCAGGATATTATAGGCGTTTCATCGAAAACTTTTCAAGGATTGCTGCGCCCCTAACTTCGTTGACACGTAAGAAAGTTAAGTTTGATTGGGGCCCTAAGCAACAGGAATCCTTTGACATTTTGAAGAAAAAGTTGAGCAATGCACCAGTGTTAACATTGCCCGATGGTATAGAAGAATTTGTGGTGTATTGTGATGCATCCCACACTGGTATGGGCTGTGTACTCATGCAAAAAGGCAAGGTCATTGCCTACGCTTCACGACAGTTAAAGGTACATGAGAAGAACTACACCACCCACGACTTGGAGTTGGGTGCCGTTGTATTTGCATTGAAATTATGGAGGCATTACTTAAATGGAACCAAGTGTGTGATCTATTCAGATCACAAGAGCCTTCAACATTTGTTCAATCAGAAGGACTTGAACATGCGACAAAGACGATGGATGGAAACTCTAAACGATTATGATTGTGTGATAAAATACCATCCAGGCAAAGCAAATGTAGTTGCTGACGCCTTGAGCAGAAAAGAAAGAGTAAAGCCGATAAGAATCAATGCTAAGCGCATTGAAATAAGGAATAGTTTAAACGAAAGGGTGCTAGCAGCATAGAAGGAAGCTGTGCTGGAAGCTAACTATCCTGAAGAAAGTGGGAGTAACTGAGGAGCAGTTATCCCATGACAAGGACGGAATGCTAAGATTGAATGGACGAATATGGGTTCCAGTTTTTGGAGGACTTCGAGATGTTATCCTCCAGGAAGCCCACAGTTCCAAATATTCTGTTCATCCTGGAGCTGATAAGATGTACCAGGATCTAAAGGCCAATTATTGGTGGATTGGTTTGAAAAAGTCTGTAGCTGCTTATGTAGCTAAATGTTTGACTTGTGCGCAAGTCAAAGCGGAACAACAAAAGCCGTCAGGTTTATTACAACAACCTGAAATCCCCACATGGAAGTGGGAGATGGTGACGATGGATTTCATCACCAAATTGCCAAAGACGAGAAAGGGAAATGATACTATATGGGTCATAGTGGATAGACTGACGAAGTCAGCATATTTTCTACCCATCAAGGAGACTTATAGCTCCGATATGTTAGCACAGTTATATGTTGATAATATTGTAGCTTTGCATGGTATACCTGTGTCTATTATCTCGGATAGAGATACAAGATACACCTCTCATTTTTGGAAAAGTTTCCAACAATCTTTGGGTACGCGCTTGAATTTTAGTACGGCTTATCATCCTCAGACTGACGGTCAGAGTGAGCGTACTATTCAAACATTGGAAGACATGCTACGTGCATGTGCGATCGACTTGGGTGGAAATTGGGATAAGAACCTACCACTAATTGAGTTCTCCTACAACAATAGCTACCACACCAGCATAAAAGCTGCGCCTTTTGAGGCCTTATACGGTAGAAAGTGTAGATCGCCCATTTGTTGGGCAGAAGTTGGAGATGTCCAACTATCAGGACCAGAGATAGTTTTTGAAACAACGGACAAGATTGTCCAGATTCGCGATCGTTTGAAAGCTGCCAGGGATAGGCATAAAAGTTATGCGGATCCAAAGCGTAAGGCTTTTCACTTCGAAGTAGGTGACAAAGTATTGCTTAAAGTATCACCCTGGAAGGGAGTGATGCGATTTGGTAAGAAAGGCAAGCTAAGCCTGAGATACATAGGACCTTTCGAGGTTATCGAACGTGTCGGGTCAGTCGCTTATAAGTTAAACTTGCCAGAAGAGCTTAGTGCTATACATAATGTTTTTCACATCTGTAATCTGAAGAAGTGTATCGCTGATGAATCACTGGTAATACCGCATACGGATGTACATATAGATGAGAGCTTGAAATTCGTGGAGAAAACATTGTTGATTGAGGATCGACAGGTAAAGAAGCTTCGAAGGAAGCATGTACCTATTGTAAAGGTCAAATGGGATGCCCGTAGAGGTCCCGAATACACATGGGAGGTAGAATCCACGATGAAAGAAAAATACCCTCATTTGTTTCAGTAAATCTCGAGGTCGAGATTTCTTTTAAGGGGGTGAGGATGTAACACCTCAAAAATTTACGTCCAATAATGTATTGACACGTGTCATGGGCTTTGAATATGTGAAAACATACTTTAGAGGGACTAAAGTTGACAAACAGTGAAACTATGTGAATATAAGGGTCCAAAGTGTCAACAATTGATAAATAGGCTCTACAATAACCCTACATGATGTTTATAACCTTAAACGGATAAATCATGGATCATACGAAGCGAGAAATGAAAGAAAGTGAGGAATTACAAACTACAGGGGCTAAAAGTGTCAACATGTTGAAAGTATACCTCTGAGTGATCTTTTGGCAAACCCGAAGCTTTGTAATGGTAAAATATACTCACTAGAATATGTGGTAAAAATTTCATCAAGTTTCGTTATCGTATGAGAAAGATATGATCAAAACCGTGCACGAAGGGTTAAATGCGTTAACGTTGAATTTCGAGACATTTCGGGTAAGCACAAAGTTAACCAAGGACTTTACCATATTTGTAAATGTCCCAAGACCCTTAAAAGTCAGGTTTTAGGGCCTAATGTGCAAGAAAAATAAGTAAAAACACGTTACAAAAGGACAAGGACTGAATTGCAAATTGTATGAAACTTGGAGACCAGGTCGCACACTTGTACGCGGCCCGCGAGGGGCCTGTCGCGGCCCGCGATCAAGCGCCCAGCGACAAAACAAGCGCACAGCTGCCAGTTATGTCTGTTTGCGAGTTGTTAACAGCTGTTGTCGATTCAAGGAGCTCACCAATCGATTTTCATGCAACTAGGGGCACTTGTCTTCATCCCACAACACTCCTAGACCTCTGTGGCACCCTCTAATCAGATCAAAATCTGCATTAATGGGACTTGAAGCTTGAAACTTTCATTACTTACATTTTCAAAAATTCACAAGAACATTTCTGGAGCTTTCTGGACGACAAGGCAGCTTCCTAGTGATCTCTAAGCTTTGTTAGGACTCTTGTAAGTATTCATAACCTTCTCAAATCCGTTCTAGCTTAGTATATTAACCGAAAGTCAATCCATCGTAATTTAAGTTTGACTTCGTGATTAAACGAATTTGGCTCAGTCATTTCTCAAATTGAAAGTACCTACAAGTTGGTATTTATGTGGGTAACAAACCCTCAAAAGGGTATTTTCAGATTCTCACTCTAAGTATGTTAATTGTCGAGTCAAAGCTTGTTTCAAAAAGTCAACAGAATGTGTTTTTGCAAATTTAAGCATGATTAGCAATGTAGGGTACATGCAACCTGTTTGATCATTAAAATAACTTAATAATTAATGTAAGAACATGTCTCAACATGTTCATCTCGACAATTTTCAGTTTAAACCCGAATCGGAACCGAAAGTCGCATAAATTGACTTTTTCTTTGACTTTCAGTTCTGATCCGTTCATGCATGTTTGAGATCTGCCTTCAAGCATATTTTGGACCAATTTTCATATAAGTTTAACTCTCTGAGATTTTACAACTTGGTTCAACACTTATCCGATTGCATGTTTCCGATTTATGCTTAAAATTGACTATTATGCCCTTTTGACTATAAAACATGATTTTTGAAAAAGTGAAAGAGTAGAAACATTTTTTACTGATTTATAAACATGCACCAAAAATTTGATATCAGTTTGAAGTCCAGATTAAGAGTTATGCTCAATATCGTAATTTGAAAGCTTTGTGTTACTTAAACGGCGTAATTAAAGTATAACCCATTTAAACTCACTTTTTGATATCAAACTTTTTACCCACTGTTATAATATAATATTTTGAGATTTTTAAATATTTTTATTTAATTTTTGGCTGATCATAACATAGGTCTCTAAGTTAAATTCGGTAAATACCGATTTTGCCCTTTTTAGCCATAAAATGAGTTTTATAAATCCTTTTGACCCCAAACCTTTTTCTACTGATTTTATTTGATAAATAAAATATTTTTAGCATTCTGGAAATATAAAAATATCAGCTTTCTTTTAAAAACCCGGAAACGGCTCTAAATCGCCTTTTTAAGCGTTTTTTAACGCATAGTATGTACTATAACCATATTAAACATATAAGGTTGATACCTACTGATGTTTTTAGTATACTTTTATAAAATAATAGTAAGTACAAGTTTATAAACTCAGGTTTCCAATTTTGACATTTTTAGCCCTTGTGAAATTACCAAAATACCCCTAAGGTGCATAGTTTGGTTTTAAATGATGATTTTCACTTATGGGTCATACCCTACTGTTATAACATGTTAAATTAAATATATTTACTGTATGAACCAGACCTGTAACTCAGATTTCTAATTTAACTCTTTTATAATCTTTTAAATGACCAAAATGCCCTTATGAGGCATAAATTGTGTTTAAATCCGTTTTGGGCATAATAAAAGATATCTTACTGATATTCTAACATATTTAGAGCATATTATCTCAGGGAACTTGCATATGACTCTTACGGTTACCCGTAACGCCCTTTTCGCGTTCGGTTCGGTTTATGTAACTAGTTTGCATAAATTGATCGAGACGGGTCAAACATTATCATTTTTGTCTCAAAATCCAGAATGTATTTAGTATACCCATATTATACAAGTATTCAAACTTGTCGGGTCTAAATCACATTCTATCCGGTCTTCGCTTAATCGTGCGTTTGAACCGTTTCGTCCTTAAAGCTAAGCGGTCTAAGCATAAGCTTAAATAAAGACCCGTTAGAAATCTAGTAGGTTATTATAAACCTTCATTCCAGATTAGGAGCACCAGTAAAAGCTACTTGCATTTTGCTTGTTGAGAATTATACTTTACTCAGGTAAATACTTTTAACTTATTTTCCCTATACGGGCTTGGGTTACGGTATATAAAATACCGCTTGATCGAGCATCAAATCTTACATCTTTGGGTGGTTAATTGAATAATTTGATCGGCTCATTTAAACAGTCTTGTTCACTTAAAGCCTTTGGGGGGTTAATGACCATGTCTCGGATATCCTTGGCATCATCTTACGAGATGGCCACGACCTGGGCACGAGGTGTAGGCGTACACCTGTCAGTGTATAACTCTATAATGTGGTGTGTCTATTGATCTTTAACCCGGACAAGATCCGGGCTACTGAATGCGCAAGTAACATGTAATTCGTTCACATGATTATATTGTATAATTAACCCAAGTTATAAAAAGGTTTTGTGCCACGTGCATTCAAATCAATTTTCAACCATTTTCAAAATGAGTCAGTTAAATTGTATTTACCAGTGTAAACTGACGTATTTTCCCAAAAGGTTAAGTGCAGGTACTACACATAATAGGCTGGCTGTCTTCTAGAGCGTCCACAATAAGCAAGCTTGGACGACAATAAACTGTTGAACAATATCTTATTTTTATTTTGATCCGCCTGTGGATCCGTTTCAACTATTCATGATATTTAATATTACACTTTATTAAAGTTGAAATGAATCTATCTTTGCTTCCGCTGTGCATTCATATATTGTGTTGTTTGTCTATGATGATATCAACTACGTCACGATACTCCCCACCGGGCCCACCGGTGACACGTGGAAAATAGGGGTGTGACACTTGTGAATAATATTTCCGGAATATTTTTGTGAGTTATATTCCTTTGTTCGGTTTGTCCAATATTTTGGGTATAATTTATATGTTCATTCCCTTGGAATTTTGGTAATATTTTGGATTGTAATTTCTTGGTATTTTGGTGAGTTATATTATTTCAAGTCCTAAAATAATATAACTAATACACATAATATACAAATAATCATACACATGGTGACTTCTAAATATATATTTCCCAAATACATATTTAGTCACTTTTATTTATAAAAACCAACCTCCAATATTTATAACTAAAATTATTGCAAACTTTATATAAAATTCATGGTTTAAAATATACTTGAAAATATTTGTTTAGAAATATTTTTTTCTAAGTGTTTAATTTTTAGAAAATTTTTGCCATAGTTTTCCTTAAAAATGGAGGTTTCCATGCCTTCAATGCATATCATTTTCTTTTGTAAATCAACACAATCAACCAATAATCAACAATATACAATCTACACTTACCAATTTTGCCAAAAACAAGCATAAACTACCACTTCATTTACATAAGTAAACAACAATCAACAAGTATTTAATCATGATCTAGCAAGATCATGTGATGATCTACATCATTTACATAAGTAAACAACAATCAACAAGTATAACAACACATAAACAACATTATTTCTTCATGATTTAAGCTTATGTTCATGCTTCATTCTCTTGATTCTTAGTGTTATTCAAGATTAACATCATGTATCATTCTTCAACCACTTAAACAAGATGTAAAATGAAGATTAGTGTTCTTACTACTAGCTCAAGGCTAGGGATAATCAAGAGAAGAAATGGAGTGGATAAAAGCAATTGGTGAAGGTTATTCAACTTTCGAAAGCTCCAAGCTTCTTCGTGCACCTTCTAACACCTTTGTGTATATGTAGATTGAATGAGACTTGATAGTTGAATGTGAGTGTGTGTGGAGTGTGTTTGGCCGAGAGGTGAGGGAAGGAGGAAGAATAAGTGGTGTGTGATGTTGTGGTGTGAGAATGGAATGGTATAATCTTGAGGTTATCTATAAAGTCCCACAACTTCTTATTCCCTAATGGTTTTTATGTCTTAAAAAGGAGAAACATGATCAAATTTTATAACAAATAAAATCAATAGTGGGACCCACATCATGGGCCGTGAACTAGGTGGGGGGGGGGGGATAGGTGTAGGTTGTAACTAGTAAGTTAGATTATGATTAGAAATCAAGTGTTTAGTTACTAGATATTTATATAGTGTGTTATGATGTTCGGGGATCATAACTAGCTTGGTAATATTAAAACAGTGCTTCTAGTGAAAATTTGGTGTTTCGGGTAGTGTCCGGTTGGTTACCGGTTCGTTAAGGTGCTAAACTACGCAGTTTAGGGTGCTTTATGTTACCTTTTGTGACAGTTTTGATTCCCAACACTTAGGAAAGCATTCAGGGCCATTTAACCATATTTCTGCATGATATTAGTTTGTTTAAATGCTGAATTTGCTGAATTTCTGCAGAATTCTGCAGTTTGTGTGAGTTTTAGGCACTTTCTGGAACTTAAACTATTACTAGGAAGGCAGTTTTGTGATCCTTACTTTCCTACACACTTTACTAATGTAACTCTTGGTTTCTGGCCCATTCTGTACCTCAATACCATATCTGTCTATGTACTGAACTTCGTCAGCATTTTTCTGATTTGTCTGATAACTGTGCTGTCGGTGTTTCTTGCATCATTCGAATCAACAAAGTTTGTATGTAGTAATGATATGTTATTTGCAATATATGATGCACATGTATGTATATGGCAAATGTCAGAAAGCAATTTAAGTAAATAAATTATAATTCAGCACAGTCATTAAGCACTGATCATGGTTTAATAATTGTACGGATACCTGGAATTTTGACGGTTGTCACATTCTCCCCCTATTAAGAAAAATTCGTCCTCGAAATTTAAACTACGTCAAATCCTTGGGGTTACGTTATGCGTAGAGGGATATGACTAATACCAAAGTGATTAACCACGAAACTGAATCAAGACTTATTCGAATCAAGTGAATCCAGGAACGTATTACAACCATAAGAACTCAGCAGTTAAAAGGTATGTGTTCCAGAATTTATTGTCAAAGGATACGAGACGTATAGATGTATAATCTAGTGTAACTTAGTTAACAGGGGTTCAATAAAAGAGGAGTTTCGACCGATAGAATTCCAAACGATCGTTTACAATGTGCAAATGAGTTCTAGAAACAGTAACATCCGCTAGATGAACTCAGAACCCGTAAGCTCATAGGTAATGGTAACATGAAAATGATCCATCAACTTTTGAACAAATAAATGGTTAAGATTAGTGTGTTGACATTCTTAAATTGCGAGAATACACCAAAAGGAAATACAATCGAATCTGGTGTATCCTTGTCTTAATTCGTAGTTGCATAAGGAATGTTTAAATGATAAATCAAACAAAAGTATGTGTAGTTTCGTGTGAAACGGTTGACCGTGATTAGCACAAGCTACAAGTTTGTATCGACACCACGAGGTGTCGTAATGACATAATCCAATAATAGTGGTGACCGAACAAGTTCACCGTGTTTGAAATCAAATGAAAGTGTAATGAAGCAAACCTGAAAATTTGATTTAAACGGCATCGTAGGACTTTTCAATTGAATATAGAACACCAAAGAACTACTGTTTCCGATCGAAGATGATAAAGCAATAAATACCGCAAGGCATTCGATCGTGTAACACTCATCTAGTAATTCCAATATTTTAAAGGTTTTCGTATATATATAACGAAAATAAACATGTAATTACGATTAAGAATCCTTAGAAAATACGAGTAATTTATAACTTTTACAACTTAAAAGTTTACAACATAAAATATATAAGCTCGTCGTTTAAAAATGATGACGAAACGCCATGCGGAAGCTTCATTCTAATGTGTTCGGTTCTTGTAAATCGCTTGATCTTCATCCGGACATTTTGGGAGCATTCACCTATTGCCAAAACCACACAAACTGTTAGTTTTGACATGTATAATCACGTATAATCAAGTTATAAGGGCCAACAATGAAAAGAAACAAAATTTCTAAAATAATAGGCGGTCGCGCCCCGCGACCGTTCTCTAGTCATCCTTCGCGGCCCGCGACAATGGTCGCGTCGCGCGACCGTAATGTTGGTATGCCGTCGCGTAGCGTGACGACCTGTTTTTCACAGCAGGTTTGTTTCATTGTTGCTGCACTTGCCCAGCTACGAAAATTAACATTTAACAACTTAAAACCTGCATAACTTTTTCTATACAAGTCCGTTTTGCACGATTCTTTTTCTTACGCGTTCGTAATTTAATTCTCCATCTCATGGAGTCAATACCTGATATTAAACTACTTCAAAAATTCAGATTTCAAGCTCTCGGCTTGAAATCCCTTTTCAACACTTTTGACCCGTTTACGATTTAATCAAACAAACTTGTTAATTACCTTCAAAATGTCATGCAAATCACATTATATCAGTTTACTAATATTCAAGGTTCAAATGACGGGTTCTTATGTAAATCTTAACCCGTTTTGCATATCTACTCATTTTGACCCATTACGGGGTATTTAACACTTTTAAGCTTAAATCACGCTTCTTTTAGCTTACACCCTATCTCCATTTTAAACATATCCCAAGGACTCAATTAAACAAAACGCTTATTTCTAAACAACTCTTAAAGGTTGTTTTTCCCTATTTACCCCTCAATGACTTTTTGATCAATTTTAATCCTTCATTTTGTGACGAAAGGCTTTCGCCAATAATTGACCGCGATATCGCTTCTATCTATAATACAAAATATGCGTACCTGGCTCGGATCGACATATTGACCCGTTTAATACCTTGCTTCCATAATGTGCTAATTCATAGCACCGCTAAATCATAACCATTTTATCCTGTGCGCATAAGAATCGCAAGCATTTATTAGTCATTATTTGTCAAATGGTATCTACATTACCATTTGACCCGTTTGGTCTAAACGATTTAAACACTTTGTGCTTATATTGAAATGGTATCTATTTACCATTTCATTAAATAACTAAATTCAGATTTCTCAACTCTTTAGCTATGTCTCTTAAACCCTTTTTCCTTACGCATTTAGCCCGACATGACTTTTGTCGCTTAGTGTTGTTCTATATTTCAACTTTTACCTATTTGTTCGTGACTAACTCACCGTTTCCCCTTTTACTCGTTTAGGCTTACTTATAAAGTAGCCGTTCGAAAACCCATTTTTATTCATGTCAATTCATGACCATTTTGCCTTTTTATCATAAAACATAGTTTTTCATCATTAGATATGCTCCGACCCGTATCATTTCGTGTCGGAGCCATATCTTGAATATCATCTTAATCATATAAGAAACTTTTAAAACAAACACATATTCTACAAAAAGTGTAAGTTTTACTTACCTTGCATCCGGTTATGCTCTTCTTCCGCGTACTCGATCCGTTTGACCCGCTTCTTTCCCAAGTTTTCATGTAGCTTGTCTAGAGTCAAACTTACGATCCTCACGACTAGGTGATCGTTTCTATGTATTCATGCATCGATTTGGGGCTTGAATCAAGCTTCAATTTGTTGATTTTGCTGAAGTTAGGGTTTGAGCCCCTTTTTGTTCTCCTGGTCGATCTCCATCACGCACACAGACTGTGTGTTGTGTTTTTATTTTTGATTTTTAATAACCCAAGTTTCTCACTTAACATTATTAGCCCCTCATGTTTCGTTAATTAGTAAGTAGGCTACAACCTACTTGTCTTCAACAATATTTTGTTTTATTAACTAGGTTAAACTTTCCAAGTTAGCTTAGTGAGTTCGAGATAGTCATAACCCGTTTTATTTTAAGTCCCGTTAACTCGGGCCTCTTCACATACTTTGTTTTCTCAAAAGCTTTCGTTCAGCTTTTATTTAATATTAGGCTTATTTATTTAAAAATCCTAATATTCACCGGGTTACTTTTACCCCTAACGATAATTTACCCGTCTTTTAGTACTAACGTATTTTAATTACCAAATCTGTTTTCGAGGTGTTACAAGTCTACCCCCCTTAAAGAGGTTTCGTCTTTGAAACCTTTTCTTACATAATTTATCGAGTTTAACTTATGCATTTGCTCTCGATAATCAATTGAGAAATGCTCATATTTTAACCAATTGTTAGTGTTACCAGAAAAGTGTGGTAATATCTTTTTGGTTATTAATCATCTACGTATCTCATACGACATAATACAACTTGAAATAACGTAATCTCGTTATTTCCACTAGTTTAATTAACTTAGCAATATTTATCGCTCGACTCTAATGTGATTATACTTCACATTACACTTCTTGACCGTGATCACGCCACGCCATGCCAAATTTTATATCAACTTTTATTTTCAAAAATATCACTTTTTGAATATATCGTCTTGCACCTGTCAGTGTCAAGACTTATATCTTTCATGTTAATCATTTTCCGAATTCGTTTCATAATATTCGTGTTTGTTAAAGCGTTGTTTCTTACTAATACTGAATTTTAGTTTAACGCTTTTCTCTTGAGCTCATGTCAATTCCAAGGAATTTATGTCCAAGGATTTATTCCCTTCCGTTGTCAATTCGGTAATGACTTCATCCACTTTGGTGACGTAACACAATTTAAATAATTGTGAATTCTTGTCATTTTTGCCCGTTTAAATGTTTAGTGAAGATTCTTCACTTTTGTCAACTAGACCTTTCACAATCTCTTTGCTTTTAACCCATTTAATTAACTTAGCGAAACCCATTGCTTTTATACGAACTTTATCTCCCGTTATTATTTTACGCGGAAAGTTACAACCAGTTTCCTTGTTTTATACTATTGACCCGTAGGTTCTTTCGCTTAGCCTCGTAAGCTATTTCTTTCTATTTTCATATTTTTACCTTATTAAGGTGAGACCCCAACAATTCGTTTCTTTCCATTTGCAACCCGAAGGTCTTCTTGGTCCCGTAGACCTTAGCCTCATTTATAATCTCGTAAGTTATGATAATCTCGTAGATCATCTTTTATTCAAGTCTTTATTAAAAGGTATATACATTTATATATGTATATGGCGTTAAGGCACCCCTTTTTTTTGTTCAAAATCATTTATTTTCGCCTTGGTATTTCCTTTGACCTTGACCGTAGTCTAAGGCTACATTTGTTTTCTTTCGGACAAATTTTCCGACTTTATGACTTCTCACGTCATTTATGCGTCGGTTCATCTTATGCTCACCATCATCCAGTTTACATATATCCGCATTTGATTATGTCCCATTACCGGGCTCGTTATTCTTTTGCTTTTAACGCTACCGTTATCCCGCTTGCGCTTACTCATGCCATCCGGCATTATATTATATTCGACCTGTTTGACTCATTCATGTGAAATTTTATCATTTACGGATGTCAACTTCTTTCTTTGTTCGACCCGTTCAACTTTAAAATAGTTGAACATAATTCATCAAAATTTCTATTTACACTATCTTGTCGTCTTATAGTCATGACTCAAAATCCGAGTCTTTTAACTTTCCATCCGAGTTCCCGTTTCTCGGTCTATGCATGTGTTTAATCATTACCCATCAACCGGGTATTTTACCGAAGTCGTTATTATTATTGCAACCCTCCCGGTATGCATTAAGACTATTCCGACTTTGTCCTCAAGTTTGACGTTTTACAAAAACGGCCCGTTAAGAGACAAATTTGCATTCTCCGGGTTCGAGTGTAAGTACACCCCCTCCCAATGCATATCTTAATCATTTTACATGTTTGCATTCTCCGGGTTCGAGTGTAAGTACACCCCCTCCCAATGCATATCTTAATCATTTTACATGTTTGCATTCTCCGGGTTTTACATGTTTGCATTCTCCGGGTTCGAGTGTAAGTACACCCCCTCCCAATTCATATCTTAATCATTTTACATTAATCTTTGTCACTTCACTCGGGCTCATTATCCTAATGTAATACGCTTCCGTCACCCGGCTGTGCGTTTACGTTATTATCTAATATTTTTCTCATTTGATTCATTTGGGTACTTTTTAATTTGTCCCACTCACCCCGTCCTTACTACATCGGATGTAAGCATGTCCATCATAAAAAGTTCATGGTACCACGTGCTCACCACTTACTTGGCCAGAGTAAGCGATCAGTACCTGGTATACATGACCTTTTTATAATTTTCACATTACACCCCATGTAAGTAATGCCTCTATATGTTTCTCTTGGAAACAATATCCCGAATAGATTTTCTATTCGGGGTTTTCCAAGTTTTTAATCTACATATGCAACTTTCAATTTCTACATATTTGTTGCATATTACTATTTGTGCAATTAAATTTAAAATGTGCACCTGGTAATGCTTGCCCTAACGGGCTTCTCTTGCCATTAGCCTTGTTCGCGACCGCCACGCGATTTAGGTCCTTGATGAGCATACTCTTTGGACCGTTCCTCTATCAAATCCGCGATTTGTTAAACTCTCGTTATCTTCGTATGCGAGTGTCCTTCAACTAAAACATTTACAACAGTTAGTAATTTCGACATTAATGGATGCCCGTATTATAATACAAGGCTTTTCTACTATGCGCATCAACGCGTGTAATTTTGTTGACTATATCTACTCCATATCATTTTTATTGGTATAACGTGTATTACATGATAACCATATGTGTTGTTCTCAACACTTTAATCATACTAAACCATTGATATACATGTACTTACCCGATTTGCGATCAAGCCTCGAACCGAACACACTTTATTCTTTAACCATGAGCTCTGATTACCAACTTGTAACACTCATCTAGTAATTCCAATATTTTAAAGGTTTTAGTATATATATAACGAAAATAAACATGTAATTACGATTAAGAATCCTTAGAAAATACGAGTAATTTAAAACTTAAAAGTTTACAACATAAAATATATAAGCTCGTCGTTTAAAAATGACGACAAAACGCCATGCGGAAGCTTCATTCTGAAGTGTTCGGTTCTTGTAAATCGCTTGATCTTCATCCGGGCATTTTGGGAGTATTCACCTATTGCCAAAACCACACAAACTGTTAGTTTTGACATGTATAATCACGTATAATCAAGTTCTAAGGGCCAACAATAGAAAAGAAACAAAATTTCTGAAATAATAGGCGGTCGCGCCTCGCGACCGTTCTCTAGTCATCCTTCGCGGCCCGCGACAATGGTCGCGTCGCGCGACCGTAATGTTCATATGCCGTCGCGTAGCGTGATGGCCTGTTTTTCACAGCAGGTTTGTTTCATTGTTGCTGCACTTGCCCAGCTACGAAAATTAACATTTAACAACTTAAAACCGGCATAAGTTTTTCTATACAAGTCCGGTTTGCACGATTCTTTTTTTTTCGCGTTCATAATTTAATTCTCCATCTCATGGAGTCAATACCTGATATTAAACTACTTCAAAAATTCAGATTTCAAGCACTCGGCTTGATATCCCTTTTCAACACTTTTGACCCGTTTACGATTTAATCAAACAAACTTGTTAATTACCTTCAAAATGTCATGCAAATCACGTTATATCAGTTTACTAATATTCAAGGTTCAAATGACGGGTTCTTATGTAAATCTTAACCCGTTTTGCATATCTACTCATTTTGACCCGTTACGGGGTATTTAACACTTTTAAGCTTAAATCACGCTTCTTTTAGCTTACACCCTATCTCCATTTTAGACATATCCCAAGGACTCAATTAAACAAAACGCTTATTTCTAAACAACTCTTAAAGATTGTTTTTCCCTATTTACCCCTCAATGACTTTTTGGTCAATTTTAATCCTTCATTTTGTGACAAAGGGCTTTCGCCAATAATTGACCGCGATATCGCTTCTAACTACAATACAAATTATGCGTACCTGGCTCGGATCAACATATTGACCCGTTTAATACCTTGCGTCCATAATGTGCTAATTCATAGCACCGCTAAATCATAACCATTTTATCCTGTGCGCATAAGACTCAACAAACACTTATTAGTCATTATTTGTCAAATGGCATCTACATTACCATTTGACCCGTTTGGTCTAAACGATTTAAACACTTTGCGCTTATATTGAAATGGTATCTATTTACCATTTCATTAAATAACTAAATTCAGATTTCTCACCTCTTTAGCTATGTCTCTTAAAGCCTTTTTCCTTACGCATTTAGCCCGACATGACTTATGTCGCTTAGTGTTGTTCTATATTTCAACTTTTACCTATTTGTTCGTGACTAAATCACCGTTTCCCCTTTTTACTCGTTTAGGCTTACTTATAAATTAGTCGTTCGAAAACCCATTTTTATTCATGTCACTTCATGACCATTTTGCCTCTTTATCATAAAACATAGTTTTTCATCATTAGATATGCTTCGACCCGTATCGTTTCGTGTCGTGTCGTGTCGGAGCCATATATTGAATATCATCTTAATCGTATAAGAAACTTTTAGAACAAACACATATTCTACAAAAAGTGTAAGTTTCACTTACCTTGCATCCGGTTATGCTCTTCTTCCGCGTACTCGGTCCGTTTGACCCGCTTCTTTCCTAAGTCTTCATCTACCTTTTCTAGAGTCAAACTTACGATCCTCACAACTAGGTGATCGTTTCTATGTATTCATGCATCGATTTGGGGCTTGAATCAAGCTTCAATTTGTTGATTTTGCTGAAGTTAGGGTTTGAGCCCTGTTTTTGTTCTCCTGGTCGATCTCCATCACGCACACAGACTGTGTGTTGTGTTTTTATTTTTGATTTTTAATAACCCAAGTTTCTCACTTAACATTATTAGCCCCTCATGTTTCGTTAATTAGTAAGCAGCCTGCAACCTACTTGTCTTCAACAATATTTTGTTTTATTAACTAGGTTAAACTTTCCTAGTTAGCTTAGTGAGTTCGAGATAGTCATAACCCCTTTCATTTTAAGTCCCGTTAACTCGGGCCTCTTCACATACTTTGTTTTCTCAAAAGCTTTCGTTCAGCTTTTATTTAATATTAGGCTTATTTATTTAAAAATCCTAATATTCACCGGGTTACTTTTACCCCTAACGGTAATTTACCCGTCTTTTAGTACTAACGTATTTTAATTACCAAATCTGTTTTTGGGGTGTTACAGATCGATAGTGAAAGAACCGTTAGGAGGTACACTAGAATATAAGATGAATTTATGTACCATTGTCTTAAGTCTTAACACACGAATGTGTTAAGACTGCTTTGATCATGATAAATCAGAGCGGATTTAGAGCAAGTCAATAAATAAACAACTAAATCCGTGTGTGTGATGTGTAAACGAGATTAGCGCAAGCTTCAATTTTGTGAAAGCATCACCACAAGGTGTCGAAATCAATAAACGATTTAATGGAGTCGTAGGCCGAACAAATCAACTACGAATCGAAGCAAATGAAATGCTTGTTGAACGAATTTGAATACGATGTTTTCAATACATCATATGGTGTCTTGAGTTGAGTTTGCGAAATGGACAAGTTCAAGCAATTGAACTTGGTTTTAGCACAATTTGACTATAAACGTATGCATCGACAAGGGAATTTTGGCATGGTTACAAGGGTAAACCATGTATGTAACTGAAAAGAAAAGAAATTTCAAGGACGTTTTGTTGACTCAATATCAAGGAGTTGATACTTACAATAATGCAGAATATCCGAGTCACAAGGCAATAATCGGATATAGCGAAATAATATTTGTAACTTTGATGAAAACGATCATTAGAAGGCAAGCCACATGCGTAACAAACGATTGTATGTGTTTCATATGAAATGGTCAAGTAATGAAACAAATGAGTGTTTGCTCTAATGAAGAAAATTGTCGTGATGCAACTACCATTAAGAGGAGTAGAGATGCAAAAATCTACTCGTTAGAAGCAAAAGTGGAAATTTCAATATAAGAATTTCGAGTACTTTGCCTGTTCGGTTAACTAAAGTAGCATATATGACAAAATACTTGTGTTTGCCCGAGTTAATGGACGTGGTTCCTAAGTGATAACCTTTAATGAGTTTCGACATAATTTCCCAAAGGTCCTAAGTACATGTCTCCTGGATTTCTCAAAGTTTCATATTCTGTGTATAACTGTTTTGTGTGCCGTGTATAAAACACAATATTAGCGTATGTTTTAAAACAAATTGTTGACTCACTATTCTTCGGTATACTCTCTTCATGAATTTGCAGTTGATGATAAACCGGTCAATGATCAATCTTAGAGTAGTAGTTGGATCCTTGCAGTTGGTCGAGTAAATCGTTAATCCTCAGCAAGGGATACCGGTTCTTGATGGTTAGCTTGTCCAGCTCCCGGTAGTCGCTACACATGCGGAAACTACCGCCCTTCTTCTAGATGAATAGTGCTGGAGCTCCCCAAGGGGAGAAGCTTGGCCTAATGAATCCCTTGTCCAGAAGCTCCTCGAGCTGCGTCGATAACTCTTGCATCTCTGAAGGTGCAAGTCAATAAGGTGCCTTGGCTACAGGCGCGGCGCTTGGAACCAAGTCAATATGGAATTCGAGTTGTCGTTGGGGCGATAATCCTGGCAAGTCTTCGGGGAAGACTTCAGGATATTCCGTTACCACAGGGATATCTTCAATCTTCGGTTCTTCGGCTTCCTTATCAACAACGTGAGCCAAGAAGGCAACACATCCTTTACGCATAAACTTCCGTGCCTTCAAACAACTGATAATCCGTAGAGGCGTATCATGCTTTTCTCCGTGTACCACAATCGTCTCTTCATTCGCCATCAGGATGCGGATAATCTTCTCATGGCATACGATCTCAGCTCGATTACTTGACAACCAATCCATTCCAACTACCACGTCAAAACTTCCCAATTCTACTGGCAACAAATCAAGCGTAAACTCACGCTCTCCAAGCTCTATCACACAGCCTCTAATCACTTCACTAGCTTCCACTAGCTTCCCATTAGCTAGTTCTATCGAATACGGGATATCTAACTTACTTACTACTAAACCAAGTATATTCTTAAACTCTAGAAATACGAAGCTAAAATCGGCAACAGTATCAAACAGAATAGATGCGTAACGTTGACTAATATGGGACGTACCGATAACCACGTTTGGATCATGGCGTGCTTCCCTAGCTCCGTTGTTGAGCTTTCATCCACGTGCCTGATTGTTTTTAGGGCAATACTTTCTTAAATGCCTTTTGTCTCCACAGTTAAAACAACCTTGACCTCGTCCTTGATCAACACCATTTCTTCCTTGATAGTCGTTGTTGTCGTTGTTTCCTCCGCCATTTTCGCTACCATCTTGACCTCCATTTCCACGTTCAGTACCTTGCCTACACGTCTCCTTGACATGCCCCACTTTGCCACAACTTTCACATATTCCATATTTACATCCCCTGATATGATAACGTCGACAATTGTCGCACTTAGGTAGGATACCCATGTACTATTTTCCCTTTTTGGCCTTGTTCTTGTTATTCGCCCGAGTACCCTTCTTGAAATTTGCGAACTTCCTCTTGTTATCTCCAGATGGCTCCACATGAGTCTCCTTTTTCTCCTTCGAGGTGGAAAATTTTCCCAGTCTAACCGCTTCTTCAGTGAGCGCCGCACTTATGTCGATAGCGTCGGTAATTGTTGGAGGTTTAGATGTTGTTACCATGCTTAGAATCTGAGGTGCCAATCCCCAGATGAAGCGTTCGATCTGCGTAAGATCTGGCTCCACCGAATAAGGAACCACCATAGACAAATCATGAAACCTTTGCACATACTCAGCTAGCTTTGAACCTTCCATTTTCATGTTCCAAAATTCAGCTTCCAACTTCTGGATTTCCGCCCGAGAGCAATACTTCTTACGCATCAGCTCTTTCAGTTCATCCCACGTCAAAGCATACGCAGCAGCCTCGCCCAACGTCTGGACCTGAAGGTTCCACCATGACAGAGCCCCATATAGAAACAGTCCAGATATGTACGTGAGTTGTTGCCTTGGAGTACAATTACTCAAACGCAAGATAGAATTCGTCTTCTCAACCCAACGTACAAAAGCTACGGCACACCCAGTGCCATCGAAATCCAGGGGCTTGCAACCCAAGAACTGCTTGTAGGTGCAACCTGCTACATATGCAACATCATTCACATAAGGCATTAGCAAAGCACACTTGGAAATGTCCAAAAGTTTTGTAATGTGTCTTAGGTAACGAGACATTACCGTTGGGTGGGTTATTTCCTGAGGTACCTCCGCTGTGTTTGGAGCGAAGGGCCTCGTGCTGTGCGATGGCCTGTAAGATGCGCTCTTGTAATTCCGCCTCTGTCGTCTGCAGAGGGTTATTGGTATCGATGTTCCTTCGAGGCGACATCTTCTAAGAAGAATATCGGATAGGTCAGGTCTTATTAAGGGCACAAGCACATAAGTATCTACTTAACGAATAAGACCTAGGAGGAGCGTATACGTATGTATATAAGCATTCGTCATAGCAAGAAATCATATAACATCACAATTATAGCACAAACTTGTAAATCAACAACGTGTTTAGTGAGAACATGACGTCTGGACTTTCATTATTTACCGACCACAATCCCATTGTTTACAAAGTGTATCACATAAAAAGGGACACAGGGTCACACTACCCTTGTCCAATAACTCTGCTGATATACCAAAAATCACGTGGTCATAAGTGGTCTTCAAAAGTTTTCTCAATCACGGCTCGATAGTGGTGCTCTCACCAAAAGTAATGCAATCTGCATAAAACCAAAAACCAACAATGCTGATGGTGGAGGAGGAGGTGGAGGTGGAAGGAAGGAAAACAAGTTGCGCACATGAGCAAGCTCCTCCTCAAGCTCATAGACACGTTGAAGCAAGTAACTGATCTGCTGCTCGATGGTGAGGAATCGAGCATCAAACTCTGGAAAAGGTGTAAGAGCAGCAGGTGAGAGTGCAAAAGGAGACAGTGATGAATGTGGAGGATCAAAAATATACTGGCGTAGACAGGGTGGAGGACGTGGTGTCAGCTCAAGCTCCAAAATTCTACGACTCAAAACCTCAAACTGTAGTTGAAGTGATAGGAGCAACTCATCCCATGTGCAGCCTCCATGATGTGAAGAATGATAGGGGTCTGAAATCGGCATAGTGTATGGTAGGGACCATCGGAATGGCTTGTCCAGCGGTGAAGAAGTGAAAGGAGGAAACGGTGTAGCATATGAGGTCGGAGGAAATGCTGCTGTAGCAAAAGGATCATCACGCGGGTGCTGGCCTGGAGTACCTTCCCCTGGACGGGGTGCAGGGATGTCCTGAAGGAAAACAATCGGCAAATCAGTGTGATGGACATCGGGTTCTATAGGAGGGAGAGGAGCAACATCAGCGGGTGCAGGTGGGGGAATAAATGGCTCTGCAAAAGGAAAATCAACAGGTGCAGGTACTGGGTCGGGAATAGGGAGTGCAATATTCGGTAATTCAAACGGAACATGGTCAGGATCAGAAATCAGCTCAAGATCAATAGGTGCAACAATCAGGCTGACCCAAAAGGAACAGGAGCGAGCTCAAGAGCAGGCTCTAGGTCGTGTGGATGAGATGGTGCAGCTGACATCGCAATATCATCATCAAAATCAGTGGCATAGCGCTGTAATCCAACTGCCTGCAAGGCTTAAGACGTCACAGACTCAAAGGAATCTGAGACTGAGTGTAAACTAGTGTCAGAGGAAATCCCAATAACGGGAATCTCAGGAAGCGGAATAGCAACAACGTCCTTATCTAGCTCTCCATCACCATGGGCGTCATCAGGAGGACTATCAACAAACAGATCAAATTCATCATCAAACAGATCATCAAATGGCCAATCCTCAGGAGGGATGTCCACTAAGGGAACAGGAGCGAGGATCGGAGCCATGATGTGTTCATCATCAGGATGTCCTATAATGGGATGATCATGGACTGGAATGGGAATAACAAAAGGATCCTTGTCGAGGGAGCCATCAACAAAGGTAAATCATCACCAAAGTCTGGTAGCGCGAACGGTTGGAAGTCGTCCTCATCCTCAGACAGCATGTCAGGATCACTCTCTGTGTCTGACCTATATATCTCTGGCGCGGGCATGACCTCGTCGTCTGATGCGACTGACTTTGGGTTGTGGGCATCCGACAACCCACTCTCTGAGGATAACATGTGTGCCTGCAACATTGTAATCCTAACATATGTACGTATAGTTTCAAAACATTACAAACAATGTTGTCTTAAAATCCAAACACCGACTTCAGGTTCAAAATACAATACCAACAAGTTTTAAGTTCCATAAAGTCTTCACAAAAGACACTTAACAAACTAGGTTTTGAGCCATGTATCTTATCCAAGATAAAATACATAACCTAAACCCTTCGACTTTGGATGACACCTTTTACTAGAAACATGATTTGTAAACTTCAACGCCCGCCAGACCCATACTTAATTTCCTGAAATACATGTAGTTTGAAAACATCAACAAAAGTTGAACGAGTTCATGTGTTTAGTATGTGTGCACGAACATCCGTGAAAACATTGTAAGTATGTATGTATGTACTTGTAAACTGGTATGAAGCAACAAGGAACAAATCAATTAATGTGTAGCTAATACATTAATATTTATGACGTGATGCAGGAAGGCTCAAACCTAGCAGATTTTGTCTCCGGCAATAAGACATAGTCACCACATGGTCCACTCGGTGGGCGCATGGATGGGGCTCGCTACACCCAAATAGATCTATCACTCATGTCCCTCGGTCCTACAACGAGGATTAATGGTCTTAAGCGTTGTACCCACCACTCACATGATCTAGAAGTACCCTTCCTTAGCTAACCATACCACATATAAACATTTGTAAACAATTTGTAACTTGTACTTCACCCCCGAAGTTATAAAACTGAAAACAGTTAAAAGAAAAATGGGGACATGAACTCACAGTTTTGCGTTCTTCGTATCCAATGTAACTCAAGCTTACTCTAGATCGCACGACTACCTACATGCGTGCTATGGTTCATTAGACGGGTGGGTCGTGCCTTGACCTTGGTCTTATTTAGTATTTTTGACTTACGTTTCTTTGTCTCTTCAATATTATTCTAAGTATATAATTATTTGTTAAAATAATAAATATTTTAACTTAAATTATATTCATGAGATTTTGGAATATTAGTTAAAATAATATATCTTAACTTGTCACCTTTATGTATTTATACATGTATATCCTTCCCAAGGATGGGTGTATTTGTACTCGTATTCTTATACTTGTATATTTTTGCCAAGTATCGATGGCGTATTCCGGTGTGTATTTATACGTGTGAGAATACATATTTTTATTGTGTTTATTAAGTATCTCATACTTAATTTTTGTATTAACTTTTTCGGAATAATATCTTTAATAAAAAATATCAATATATATTTCCAAAATATATATTTTAAGAAATATTACTTAGAAAAATTATTTGTAATTTTTCCTTGGCAAGATATTTATAAATCTCATACAAGTCTCAAAATAATATATTTCCAAGTCTAATTTAGGAAATATGTATAAATCCATTTTTCATCCAAAAATAATATATCTCAAGTTTATTTAAGAAAATACATTTTCTCTCAAAAATAATGTATTTCATGTTTATTCAAGAAAATATATTTTTCTTCCAAAAGTAATACATCTTCTAATAATTCCAAGAAAATATATATTTTTACTTTGCTAAAAAATAATACATTTCCTTCTTGTCATAAATATGATGTATTTTGTAGTAATTATGAAATTCTCATTTTCATTCTCTTGGTGTCCAAAATATTATTTACCAAAAAATATACTTATGAATAATACTTCCGGAATATTTTTGTGAGTTATATTCCTTTGTTTGGTTTGTCCAATATTTTGTGTATAATTTATATGTTCATTCCCTTGGAATTTTGGTAATATTTTGGATTGTAATTTCTTGGTATTTTGGTGAGTTATATTATTTCAAGTCCTAAAATAATATAACTAATACACATAATATACAAATAATCACACACATGGTGACTTCTAAATATATATATTTCCCAAATACATATTTAGTCACTTTTATTTATAAAAAACCAACCTCCAATATTTATAATTTTTGTAACAAAAATTTTGGCAAACTTTATATAAAATTCATGGTTTAAAATATACTTGTAATAATTTGTTTAGAAATATTTTTTTCTAAGTGTTTAATTTTTAGAAAATTTTTGCCATAGTTTCCCCTAAAAATGGAGGTTTCCATGCCTTCAAGGCATATTATTTTCTTTTGTAAATCAACACAATCAACCAATAATCAACAATATACAATCTACACTTACCAATTTTGCCAAAAACAAGCATAAACTACCACTTCATGAACTTGAAAATTTATAAAAATGTGTAGTAACTTACTAGTGTATTTAGTGGGTCTAGTTACCCTCTAAAGTGTGGTTGGTTCTTTAAAAACATCATTTTTCAAGAATCTAGATCTTTACAACTTATAATCACATTTTCTAAAAATGCTTCTTCTTGAATTTTTTCTTGTTACACATGTGTTTCTACACTTGTTTAACCTCTAAAAACATGGTTGGTTTTTTTAAGAACCAAGATTTAGTAAACTTTGTATTTTTAACTTGGTTTCTTGGAAAATCATTCTTGAAATCTTAGATTTACAAGACTTACATCTCATTTTAATCATCATTTTACAAGAAAACAATATATTCTTTCAAGTTCATGTCTTTCATGAGGATGATCTATTAATCTCTAACATTTTCATCCTCTCATCTTGCTAGATTATGTTTTTAATCATGATCTAGCAAGATCATATGATGATCTACATCATTTACATAAGTAAACAACAATCAACAAGTATAACAACACATAAACAACATTATTTCATCATGATTTAAGCTTATGTTCATGCTTCATTCTCTTGATTCTTAGTGTTCTTCAAGATTAACATCATGTATCATTCTTTAACCATTAAACAAGTTGTAAAATGAATAGATTAGTGTTCTTACTACTAGCTCAAGGCTAGGGATGATCGAGAGAAGAAATGGAGTGGATAAAAGCAATTGGTGAAGGTTCTTCAACTTCCGAAAGCTCCAAGCTTCTTCGTGCACCTTCTAACACCTTTGTGTGTATGTAGATTGAATGAGACTTGAAAGTTGAAGGTGAGTGTGTGTGGAGTGTGTTCGGCCGAGATGTGAGGGAAGGAGGAAGAAGAAGTGGTGTGTGATGTTGTGGTGTGAGAATGGAATGGTATAATCTTGAGGTTACTTATAAAGTCCCACAACTTCTTATTCCCTAATGGTTTTTATGTCTTAAAAATGAGAAACATGATCCAATTTTAAAACAAATAAAATCAATAGTGGGACCCACATCATGGGCCGTGAACTAGGTGGGGGGGGGGGGGGTATAGGTGTAGGTTGTAACTAGTAAGTTAGATTATGATTAGAAATCAAGTGTTTAGTTAGGTGTTTAGTTACTAGATATTTATTTAGTGTGTTATGATGTTCGGGGAACATAACTAGCTTGGTAATGTTAAAACAATGCTTCTAGTGAAAATTTGATGTTTCGGGTAGTGTCCGGTTGGTTACCGGTTCGTTAAGGTGCTAAACTACGCAGTTTAGTGTGCCTTATGTTACCTTTTGTGACAGTTTTGATTCCCGACACTTAGGAAAGCATTCAGGGCCATTTAACCATATTTCTGCAAGATATTAGTTTGTTTAAATGTTGAATTTGCTGATTTTCTGCAGAATTCTGCAGTTTGTGTGAGTTTTAGGCACTTTCCGGCACTTAAACTATCACTAGGAAGGCAGTTTTGTGATCCTTACTTTCCTACACACTTTACTAGTGTAACTCTTGGTTTCTGGCCCATTCTGTACCTCAATACCATATCTGTCTACGTACTGAACTCTGTCAGCATTTTTCTGATTTGTCTGATAACTGTGCTGTCGGTGTTTCGTGCATCATTCGAATCAACAAAGTTTGTATGTAGTAATGATATGTTATTTGCAATATATGATGCACATGTATGTATATGGCAAATATCAGAAAGCAATTCAAGTAAATAAATTGTAATTCAGCACAGTCATTAAGCACTGATCATGGTTTAATAATTGTACGGATACCTGAAATTTTGACGGTTGTCACAGTAGTGTGGTATAATTGTTTTTTAAAAAAAAAAAAAGAAATGCCAGGTTAGTCTTTGTGGTTTACAAGACTAAGACTTGATCTCAAGCCTTTACTAATTACAGAGTTGGTCCCAATAGTTGCAATTTTTAAACTCGGATGGTACTTATCACCAACTTCTATTAAATTTTCCAGTTAAATGTGTGTGAAATGTCTGATTTACCTCTAAGAATAAAAAAACAAGTAAAAAAATAAAACATGAAAGATGGGCCTACTATAGGGGTGCAAACGAGCCGAGCCCGAGCTCGACCAGACTTAAGCTCGAGCTCGATTAATTTATGAAAGCTCGGGCTCGAGCTCGACTCTATTCAAGTGTTGTTTTCAAAGCTCGAGCTCAGCTCGTTGATATTTTCTGAAGCTCGAGCTCAGCTTGGGCACAGCTCGTTTATTATCTATTAATTGATATATTAAGACATTTTATACATACTTAATTGAAATATTTAACAGAGGTTAGTGATAAGGACCATCTGAGTTTAAAAATTGCAACCACTAGGATCAACTCTGTAATTAGTGAAGCCTTCTGACTAAGTCTGTAATTTTTACAAACCACATGGACCAACCATGCATTTAACTCTAAAAAAATCTAGATGATACAATTGTAAAATGTTAGATAGTTTTCACTCGTCTCATTTATTATTATTTTTAACTAACTAATTAGTCACAAATACTTTCATCCACCACATTAATTTTTTTTTGTCTACATGCATTAAAATTTATCCTACACATTTCGAAATTTATCATACACACATTGAAATTTATCCCACACATATCAAAAAATATCCTACACACATAGGAATTTATCATACACTCTAAATTATTTTATTTTTTTTGAAAAAAAATATATGTTTTGAAAATAAGTTACGAATTTAATGTAGTTATTAAATAGAAACACTAAAAATTAATGATATATGTAATTTTACAAATATACCCTTACAATAACATTAAATACAAATATTAAATTAAAAAAAGAATCATTCTTATTGTTTATTGAAGAAACAGTGGTTCGAATGACCAGAATCAATCGGACAAGGGGTTTAGTTCTCTAAAAGGGTGAGTCCTCTCGTTCGATTCGGGGTTTAACTGAGTTTCTTCTCCGGCGATATCTGCAAAACAGACCGCCGTTAGACTCACCACGGGGAGAATGGGAGTTCTATCCATGACCATCCTCCGACGTGAGAATAAGTACAAATCTCAATGAAGAAGAAGTAGTGAAAGTGAAGTGAATGTAACTTTTTAAATCATACCTGACATGTCTTATTTACAACTGGATTTGGGCGGGAAAATTTGTTGACGGAGATATTAACGGAAAGCACTTTCCGTAAGCAATTATGCCCCTTTCCGTTGATCGTTCACATCCGTTCAAGCACACGGATCATGTATGTGATCAATGGCTGGGGAGACGCCACGTGGAAAGTGGTTTTGTATGAATCCTTCTCGCGGAGATGCTTAGGTTTTTAACTTCAAGTCTAACTTTACCCTTGCGCGAGCCCGCGCAGGGATGCTAGTTGAACGCTGGCTTTGACCTTTCTCTGACGCACAGTTATCGAAGATTGTTTTCTTCTATGTTTTTTGTCTAGAAGCGGTGCGCAGCCGCGCAGGGTTCCTTTTAAAGATGTTTCATGTGGTGGGGTCATGGTATGGTCCCATGTGCATGCGCAAGGTTTTTGGGACCATACCCCTTCAAGTCACCCAAGTCTAGTGTTGCTCTTATGGGAGTAAGTGGAGCAATGGACTATATAAAATGAAGTATACGCTTTTTGCTTTGAGAAGTTTTGGCGGGAAATATGAAGAATCTTCTTGCAGAAGATATTTCATCTTTGAGTTGAAATGTTCAATATGTTACAGTGGACGTCTGTTAGCGTGTGTTGATTTGGTCGTTGACGTGACGTGGGCCTTGTGGGTCATATGCTAGAAGACGAATAGGTGTTTGACTAATCGCCTTCTTAATGAAACTGTAGCTTTGTGGTAATGTGTGCAGGCGTTGGGTACTGTCAAAAGTCATTAATGAAATCGATGATTACTATAGCACCGCCGATCAGAAAGTGGCGATTTGACACTAATCGTTATGATTTCTTACACCTCCCTTAATTATGCTTACGTCAACTCGTTTCAGCCTTTATTTATCATTTCTTTTTACCATATTTGGTAAGAAAGAACATGAGTCGTAAATACCGTCTTCGAAGGGTTTCCAAAATCTTGAAGACCCTTGACACTGCTGATGCTATGGTCCATCTTAAAGATCAAATACCGGGCAAAGTTGCCGGAAGTGAAGGGTCTCCTTATACTGTACCTTTCCTAGGTAAAGGTAAAGGCGATGTCCCATTCCTTACTGGGATTGGTGGCGATGCAGGTGTTATGTTATTGTTGGCAGATGCCTTGATGCGGCCAGAGCCCAGATGATGACGTCTGCTGTGGGTGTTGAGGAGAATGATAACGACTGGATCGTTGAGCCTCACCCTCTGGAGTGGTATGGTGAAGCGTTACAAACTCCTGCAGAGGTGTTAGCCATGTTCCCAGATGTGTAACTTTTTATGGGATGTATGTCCCGTTTTGTAAATATTGTTTACACTGCTGTGCTTGTATGTTTTGTTAATGTGCTTACTGCATAAGTAACTTGTTGATGCACTGTTTGTGCATGTAAACTTTTTTTTAATGCGTGTGGTGCGGAAGTAACTATTTCGAATATAAGATATGTTTGAATTACAATGTCTTGCATGTGTATAATTACTTTGTCAAGGTAAGGCGAAGAAAGATGGTATAAAGCTCATGTGTGAACGTAGGTCTGGATCATGCGCGGGACTTGTATCTGCGGACCGTTCATGAGACTTGTAATGCGTTACGATAGTGTTTTCGCGCTTACTAAAAGAAATTACATGCATTTTGTAATAAACAGTAGAACATAACAGAAGTGAACTTTGTATTGATTGGATAAGACGCGCGGACCAGTAGATACAAAGTAAATAAATATGATAATTATGGTGTATACGCAAGCGCTGACTGTTGTACTGCGTTAGTGTTCTATGTTGTGTGAGTATGGATGGGCTAGCTACATATAGCATCTGCGTAACTGTTGCGAGTTCCAAGTGCATAGAACGTCTGTTCCATCAAGTCGTTTTAGTGTATACGCACCTTTTCCTAGGACTTCGTGAATGACGTATGGTCCTTCCCATTTGGGCGCGAGTTTCCCTGGCTTCTCAGCGTTGGAGGCCTCATTGTCTCGTACAATGAAATCTCCTGGTACAAAAATGCATATGCGCACTCGAGCATTATACTATTTCTCTAGCTTTGATTTGTACCTGGCTTCGTTGATGGCTGCGTTTTCGCGCCTCACTTCAAGGAGATCCAGATCAATTCTGCGCTCCAACTCATTGTTTCGCGTTTCCATGGCTAGCATTCGTGGTAATGGGAGGCCGATCTCCACTGGAATTACTGCTTCTGAACCGTAAACGAGGCTGAAAGGCGTTTCCCCTGTGCTGATTTTCGGCATAGTGCGGTGAGCCCATAAGATGCTTGGGAGTTCGTCTACCCACCCCCTTCTTGCGGTTCCCAGTCTTGGTTTTATGCCATCCACGATCTACTTGTTGACATTTTCGACTTGCCCGTTCGCCTGTGGGTGCACCAAGGAGGCGAAACTATATTCGATGTTCATCTCCTTCAACCATTTTGTAGATCTTCTGATGCGAAGTTGGTGCCATTGTCTATAACGATGCGCAATGGTAATCCGAACGACATATGATGTGTTCCCAGATGAATTTCCGGAATTCCATTGCAGTAGTTCAAGCGAGGGCCTTGGCTTCTACCCATTTAGTAAAGTAGTCCACTGCTACTACTATAAATTTTAGTACGCCGAGCGCATCGGGGAAAGGATATACTAGGTCGATACCCCATTGCTGAAAAGGCCATGCTGGAGTTACTAGGACCAGAGGGTTCTTTGGGTGGAGTGTTTTTGGAGCATGGCGTTGACATGACGTGCACTTTCGTAAGAGTTCTATAGCATCTACATGCATGCCTGGCCAGTAATAGTCCGCACTCATGATTTTTGTGACCACCATTCGTGGGCCCGTGTGTATTCCACGTAGCCCTTCATGAATTTCTCGGACCAGATACTGCGCGTCATGCTTGTCTACGCATCTTAAGAGAGGACCCATATATGATTTGCGATACAAAATACCATCGGCCATCTCGTAATTTAACGCCTTGTGTTGAATTTTCCGGCTTTCGCTTTTCCCTCTGGGAGGGTTCCATGTTGCAAATGCATAATGATTGGGGACATCCACGAAGGGTTCTCGACTTCTATTATGCTTACTTTTCTTAGAGGAACAGAAGGATTTGAGAGAACCTTGATGCGGACTTCCTTTGCGAGGTGCTTGAAGCTTGTCGCAGCTAACTTGCTTAGCGTATCCGCATGCTTGTTTTCGCTTCTGTTGATGTGGATTATCTTGAAAGTCTGGAACTGGTTGATCAGAATTCTTGCCTGTTCGAGATATAAGGCCAATGTTTCGCCTTTTGCGTCATAATGACCGTTGACCTGCTCCGCGACTAACATGGAATCGACATGTGCTTCAAGATTTTTTGCTCCCAGTTTGAGTGCCAGGCGGAGACCTGCGAGGAACGCTTCGTACTCCGCCTCGTTGTTAGTACTCTTAAAATCTAGGCGAATGGCGTATGTAAGTTCTTGGTTATCGGGGCTAACCAGGCGAAGGCCTGCTCCCGCGCCGTCATCATTTGAAGCGCCGTCTGTGTGTAAGGTCCAAACCCTGTCGTCGAAGACGGGGGTAGGATTTTGTATGGTTTCACATTCCTGGATTTTGTCGACGGGAACTTCGGTAACAAAGTCTGCCAGGACTTGTCCCTTGATAGCTGGGTGTAGTTTGTACAAGATGTTGTATCCACCTAGCTCGATAGCCCATTTGGGTAACCTTCCCGCGACATTTGATTTGGATAAGACTTATCCTAAATGATAGTTAGTAAGGACGGTGATAACGTGGCCAGCGAAGTATCGTCACAGCCTGCGTGATGCGTGAACTAGTGCTAGGACAAGTGTCTCCATGATGGAATAACGCGTTTCTGAACCAGTTAGCATTTTGATGATGTAGTATATCGGAGTTTGAACCCCGTCCCTTTCGACCATTAGTACTGCGCCGACTGCTACCTCTTCTGCGGAGAGGTATAGGATTAAAGGTTCACCCTTACGCGGGGCTGTTAAGGCTGGCAGCTGAATCAAACACTCTTTCATTTGCTGGAAAGCTTTTTCCGCTTCTGGGGTCCATTGAACTGGCTCTTTTTGACACAGTTGCGTAACGTGCTGATGAATGGATATGACTTGGCAGCATGATTTGCCAGGAACCTGTTGAGTGCCGCTAACCAGTCAGGCGTTGCATCTCTTTGATGGATATTGGTGATGGCATAAGTTGGATGGCTTCTACTTTCTCTGGGTTAACCTTGAAACCATCTTTGGTAACAATAAACCCAAGTAATTTGCCTTCTTCCATTCCGAATGAACATTTTACTGGATTCAGCTTTAAGTTAACTCTGCGCTAGGAGTCGAAAGTGCGCTGAATGTTTGCAAGCATAGATTCTTCCTCCCGACTCATGATAACGTGGTCGTCCATGTAAACTTCTACGGTTACGCCAATATCATCTCTGAAGAATCTATCCATCAGACGTTGATAAGTGGCTCCCGCGTTGCGGAGGTCGAAAGGCATTTTTGTGTAACAAAAAATATCTTTGTCTGTGCGGATGGCCGTTTTGTCTTCGTCTTCCTCCTTCATTTGCACTTGATGATATCCTTTATAGAAATCTAAGAAACATTTCCAGCGGTAGGATGCTAAGGAATCTACCTTCTTGTCTATCTCTAGAAGGGCGTAACAGTCTTTTGGGCAGGCTTTGTTAAGATCTTTGAAATCGACACACATGCGCCACCCGCCGTTGTGCTTCTACACCATTACTGGGTTAGCTACCCAGGTTTGATATTGTACTTCGCGCAGAATCCCAACTTGAAGTAATTCGGCTACTTGTTCGTTCATTGCGCGAGCCTTTTCTGTACTAAGACTGCGCTTCCCTTGCGCGACTAGTTCTGCGGAAGGTCGGATGTTTAAGCAGTGCTCTGTTATCTTTCTTGGTACTCCGTTCATGTCCGCTGGGGACCATGCAAAGATGTCCATATTCTCAGATAGGATTTCTTTCAATTTTGCGCGGATTGCTGGTGAGATGGCGTGCGCTAAGAGAATGGTTTGCTCCGGGAATTCTTTGTTGAGGACCCACTTTTCTGGTTCATTTGATGGTGATGGCTTGGCAACTTTTACTGGGGGTTCGTCGTCTACATACATCACCTCTTTGCTGGAATATAGAATTGCTACTCTGGTTTCCATCGGAAAACCACAAGCGGCATGTGGTATGGAGGTAATCATGCTGAACTCCCTCTGTGATCGTCTTCCCAGCAGTACATCATGGCGTGATGTAGCTGGCATAACCATAAAATTGACTGTGGCAGTGCGCGAGTGTTCGCCGTCTGAGAGTGTCACAGGAAAGGCGATTTGACCCAACAGGAAGACGGCTTCATTGCAGAAACCAGTTAAAGGAAAATCGAATGGTTTCAAGCGCGCCTTGTCCTCTGGGTCTAATTATTTCAAGCATTGCTTGTAAGTTATATCCATGGAACTACCCGGATCAATGAACATGTAATCAGTACGATAATGACCGAAAATACCAATTATGATTACCGGTCGTTCTTCTATTGGACCTCCTGGGACGACGGGGAAGACCACTTGTTGTACTAGCCAATGCTGACTGTGGCTCCGTTTGTGTGATTTACGTGAGGGTCCTCCTTGCACCATGTATGTTTGTTCCGTACTGATCTTTTGATGGTTGTTATCTTCCATATTTTGTTTCATATATCTTATTGTTTCCAGATATTCTTTGTTACTAAGTTGGATGTCCCACTGATGTGATGACCGTGGGTCCAACATTGTATTATCAAATTCCTTTTGAAGCATGTATTCTGCATGGGACTCCTGGTAACCAGATCTGACATGGGGGAGTCGGATCTGGTATTTGCTTGAGGGTATACCTCTGTTATTTTAGTTGGCGGGATTGAGGAGTCATCGTGAGATCCTCTGGATATATTCATCATTTGAATCGAAGTGACAGATTCTGGTGTGAAAATTTCGTTAATGGTATTTTGGAATTTGGTGAACCAATAAACTGGAGTTTCTTCCGAAAGTAGATCTGGGTTAATCTGAGCTTCAGATTGCATTTCTGAGGCAACAGGGCTATGTAGTCCATGATGAATTTTGCTCTTAATAACTGTTTTTCCCATGATTCCATCGATCTGGGTAACATGGGTTGAATTACCCCTGTTTTCAGATCGAGGACCTGATGGGTGATTTGGCGGAGTCTCTGCCATGGAAAACAGAGATTGGAAAGGAATGAATCAAAACGATGGGCGCCAATGAAGAAACAGTGGTTCGAATGACCAGAATCAATCGGACCAGAGGTTTAGTTCTGCATAAAAGGGTGAGTCCTCTCGTTCGATTCGGGGTTTAACTGAGTTTATTCACCAACGATATCTGCAAAACAGACAGCCATTAGACTCACCACGGGGAGAATGAGGGTTCTCTCCGTGACCACCCTCCGGCGTGAGAATAAGTACAGATCTCAATGAAGAAGAAGAAGTAGTGAAAGTGAAGTGAATGTAACTTTTTAAATCATACCTGGCCTATCTTATTTATAACTGGATTTGGGCGGGAAAATTTGTTGACGGAGATATTAACAGAAAGCACTTTCCGTAAGCAGTTATGCCCCTTTCCGTTGATCGTTCACATCCGTTCAAGCACACGGATCATGTATGTGATCAATGGATGGGGGAGACGCCACGTGGAAAGTGGTTTTGTATGGATCCTTCTCCAAATTAGTGCCATCATCGTGTAACACCTCGAAAACGGGTTTGGTAATCGAACCCCGTTAATACTAAAAGACGGGTAAAGTACCGTTAGTAGTAAAAATAACCCGGTAAATATTTGGATTTAAATAAGAAATCCTAATAATAAATACAAGCGAATCAAATTTTTAAGGAATTGAGTTTATAAGAGCCCGAGTTAACGGGACTTAAAATAAAACGGGCTATAACTCCCGGGACCCACCAAGTAACTAGGAATAATAACCTATTTAGTTAGTATCTTGACATAATAGAACAAATATGGTTAAAATACCCTGTAAATAACTTGTGTGAAGTAGAGGGACTAAAGTTGATAAACTAGGAACTAGTTTTAATTTAATAAAATGCCAACACCAAAACACACACTCTAAGTATGTGTTCTGGTCGATACAATCACAGGAGCCAAGGGCTCTCCTACTCAACCCTAAACTTCAAGAGATTCATCAAATTGAAGGGGCAAATCAAGCCCGAATCGAAATCCAAGCATGGATTAGTGATCACCTCAGTAAATGGATCATGAGGTATGCGAAATTTTACTATGTGGTTCCATCTTAAATTTTAGATGAACTTGTGAAATTCGAATATGAGCTTGCATGTTCGTTGTTTGGATGAAATTAGGGATGAAACTATGTCTAGGAGTAAACCCTGGTCATTTTTTTTGAATTGATGTTCATGGTTATGAATTCATGATCATACACTCATGTGTCAAGTGGGTTTTGTAGAATTATGCTGAACACTAGGATTATCTTTGTTAACCTAGTGTATTTGAGCTCCATGAAGAAAATCCAGAACTTTTGATATAAAAATTTGACATGAACATGTGACACGATGCTTAAATCTTGGCTAAATAGTTAGTCAATAACTTGATTTTGAATTATATGAAATCATGCACATTAGGTGTTTGTGTATTTGAATAATATGGCGATTTCGCGTAATATGGAGTGATAAAGGTTCTAAATACTATGTTGATCTAGGCTTAATGTTGTAACCCATGTGATCAAGAAGTAGTTAACTTTAGATAAGCTAAGTTAACTAATCATGAAGTCGAATAGTAGCTTCGGCATAGAAAATAAGTGAGGTGGAATCGTCGTGATTTTTATGACTAATTTAACCGCCTTGTAAATGATTGAAAATAGTTTGACGCCTAACGAGCTAGGTGGAGGCTTGGGAAAGGAAGCGGGTCAAACAAATCAAGGATAGAGGAAAAGCGTAATTCGGATGCAAGGTAAGTATATCTTACACTAGTCATATATTTAAGAATATTCTTTCGTCGTATTAGTTACGAAAAAGACAAATACCTAATTGAGATATGTTGTTCCGGCGTGTAGTCGTACGGAACAAGACAATCAAATTTGATAAGAAAACATAATGATGGCTAAAAATGAGTTAAATCGGTAATTCGATCATGTTATGACGAATGAAACATGTGCTTTTAATGGTTATCATATAAGTTAAATCATAATAACCATTAAGGGCAAAATGGTAATTTGACAATATTTGACAATTTGACAATGGTAATTGGTCATTTAGACCAAACAGGTCAAAAGGTGAAATTATCACCCTTTGACAATATCGACTAATGGATGTCAAGTCGTATGATTTTAGGAAATAAATAGCACATGGGTGCTTACATCGCTATCACGTAGCAGCCACTAAGGAAAGGTATTGAAACGGGTCAATATATTGATTCGAGCCAGGTATGTATAATGATACAACTCATCATGTAGAATTTGGAGTTCTATAAGAAATAGATAAGGTTAAAATGTAGATATTTGGTTATCTTTTAGGTAAACCGAATAAATTTAGTCATGATTATGACATTTTAGAAACATAATGGTTTCTAAACAAGACTATAGTTAAAAGTCGGATTTTTGGGTCAACAAGTACTAAAAGTCCTTCGTCGTAAAAGAAGGACTAAAATTGACTAAAACGCCCTTGTAAGCGAAATTGAGCAAACGAACCATAAAGGTTGTTTGGAAATAAGTGATAGGATGAAATAAATACTTTGAATAAGTATGAAAAGCAAAAGATGTAAATTATTGGTCAAATGACTCTATAAAGAGTCTTTGCCGTAAAATAATGATTTGAAGGGTAAAATTTGGAATATATAAATCACCACATTGAATCCACCACAAATTTAGTTGTGGTGGGAGATCACTTGATAAGAAATGTGGACATATGTATTTAGAAACGAATGAAAGCGACTTGTGCTTGAAATATGCTTAAATGCCCTTAACAGGTCAAAATAAACATATGAGTGAAAATGGGTTTCACTCCATAAGGTGGAGAATCAAATTACAATCACGTAGGAAGAAACGGTAGGCCAAACGGACAAGCGGATCGAAAGATACGAAAGTTTCAAAAATGGAAAAAGGCTGATACAAGGACCACCGTAACTTACGGTGCCCACCGTAAGTTACGGTGGGGCTGATATAGTTACGGTGGTTGCCTACTGAGTTACGGTGGAAGATTTAACTTTCAGGGGCTACCGTAAATTACGGTACCCACCGTAATTTACGGTGGACCCTGTAATAAAATATATTTTAATTAGTTTCGCTTCCCGGATTCGTTTAGACACGTTTTAAACCCCGTATAACTAAAGCATTTCATGTTTATGAAATGTAGGTACTTTTGGATGCCGGAAGACGATCAAGCTCAACGAAGAACCGAACACGATAAAGATACATGCTTCCGCACATTGCCTCGTCGTAGATTTTAAAACGAAGAATTCGATTATGTTATGTTGAATAACTTATAATTTGTCAAAGTTTTTAATAAACCCGTATTTTTATAGTATGTGTAGTCTTAACTACACAACTAATAGTGGTATTTACATGTAAAACTGTTAATTAGCAACTAGGGTGTTAGAAGTTGGTATCAGAGCCTTGGTTTAAGAGATTCAAGTATGGTGGGAAAACTATGCTTGGACTTAAACCTTATGCTCTTGATAAAGATTGGTGTTCGGTTCGAGGCTTGATCGCAAATCCGGTAAGTACATGTATGTTAATAGTTTAGCATGCTAAAGTGTTGTAAACAACACATAGGGCTATCGTGTGATACACGTTACCCCAATTAAAAAGGATTGATATGGTTAATGAAAATACGTGCGTTGACGCGTATGGTAGAAAAAGCCTTGTGTTATAATACGGGCGATTATTGAAGTTGACATTACTAACTCTTGTGAATATTTTAATTGAAGGACACTTGCATTTAAAGATGACAAGGGTTAAACAAATTAAGGATATGATAGAGGAATGGTCCGAAGTATGACAAGAGGAGCATGCTCATCAAGGGCTAAATCGCGTAACGACCGCGAACAAGGTTAATGGCAGGGAACGCCCGACGGGGCAAGCATTACCAGGTGCACGCTTTTAAATATAATCGCAAAAATAACAATATGCAATAAACAAGTAGAGAATGACTGTTGCATAGGTAAATTAGAAACTTGGAAAACCTGAATAGAAATACATATCCAGGATATTATTTCTAAGAAAACTAAATAGAGGCGTTACTTACATAGGGCGTGATGTGAAAACTATAAAAAGGTCGTGTATGTCATGTGTTAATCACTTACTCTGGCCAAGTAAGTAGTGGCATATGATACCATGAGTTTCTTATAGCGGACACATTTACATCCGATGTAGTAAGGGCGGGGTGAATGGGACTAACTTAAAAAGTACCCAAATGAATCAAATGAGCAAAATATTGAAGAATAATGTAAACGCACAGCCGGGTGATGGAAGCGTATTACATTAGGATAATGAGCCCGAGAGAAGGGACAAAGAAACATGTAAAATGATTAAGGTACGCATTGGGAGGGGGTGTACTTACACTCGAACCCGGAGAATGCAAACTTGTAAAACGATTAAGATATGCACTGGGAGGGGGTGTACTTACACTCGAACCCGGAAAATGCGAATATGTCTCTAAACGGGTCGTTTTTGTAAACCGTCAAACTCGAGGACAAAGTCGGAATATAAAAATGAAGCGAGGTCTTAATGCATACCGGGAGGGTTGCAATAATAACGACTTCGGTAAAACACCCGGTTGATGGGTAAGAATTAAACACATGCGTAGACCGAGAAACGTGAACTCGGATGGAAAGTTAAAAGACTCGGGTTTTGGGTCATAACTAAAACATGACAAAATAATGTAAATAGAAATAGTGAATAAATTATGTTCAACTATTTTAAAGTTGAGCGGGTCGAATATAATATCATGCCCGACGGCATGAGTAAACACATGCAGGATAATAGTAGCGTTAAAAGCTAAAGAATAATGAGCCCGGTAATGGGACATAATCAAATACGAATGTATGTAAACTGGATAATGGTGAGCATAAGATAAACCGACGCATAAATGACGTGAGAAGTCATAAAGTCGGAAAATTTGTCCGAAAGGAAACGAATGTAGCCTTAGACTATGGTCAAGGTCAAGGAAAATACCAAGGCGAAAATAAATGATTTTAAACAAAAACAGGATGCCTTGACACCAAACATGTATTTTAATAATGACATGAGTAAGGAATGATCTACATGATCAACCTAACCTTTGGGGTTATAAACAATGGAAAGGTCTACGAGACTAAAACGACCCACGAGTCATGACTAGAAAGAAATAGATTATAAGGACCTCGCCTTAAAGAGGTGAAGGTCTAATAAAATAGCCCATAGACTAAGTGATAAAACCAATGGGTTAATAAGACAAAGCGAGGGAATAAATGGAGAATCCTCGCATAAGACAAAGACTGAAAAAGAATAAACTTTGGACTGTCAATATCCCGGTGTGGATAATTGACAAATGCTAAAGAGAAGATGCTAAACTAAAACTTCGGTTTTGGTAAGAAATAACGTTTATAAAAAAATGATGAATTATGATAGACGTATAAACAGTAAACATAAAAGATATAAGTCTTGACACTGATAGGTGCAAGACGATATATTCGAAAAGTGATAATTTTGAAAATAGAAAGTTGATGTAAAATTTGGCATGACGTGACATGATCACGGTCAAGAAATGCAGTGTGAAGTAGAATCACATTATAACCAAGTGAACGGTAAAAAGTAACTGGACTAATAAGTCTAGTTAGTGAGACCGGTTAAGGTCATCAATACAAATCAAGAAAATTTGGCTTGCTTGTAAGTAGTAGATTCGGTATAACTGAACCGAATAAATAAATTTGAAAACAAAAGAATTTGTTGCTAAAAGTGAAAAATTTCACTAAAGACCTTTAAACGGGTCAAAGTAACGGATTCATAAAGAATTCGATAATATATGAAAGCGATGGATATCGCTAAGTTAACTAAACTAGTGGAAATAACGAGATTACGTTATTTCAAGTTGCATTATGTTGTATGAGATACGTAGAAAATTAGTGACCAAAAAGATGTTACCATATTTTTCTGGTAATACTAATAATTGGTTAAAAGTATAAGTAATGTTTAAAAGATTTCCCGGATCAAATACATTGAGTTTAAACTCAAAGAATTATGTAAGAAAAGGTTTCGAGGACGAAACCTCTTTAAGGGGGGTAGACTTGTAACACCCCGAAAACAGGTTAGGTAATCGAACCCCGTTAATACTAAAAGACGGGTAAAGTACCGTTAGTAGTAAAAATAACCCGGTAAATATTTGGATTTAAATAAGAAATCCTAATAATAAATACAAGCGAATCAAAGTTTTAAGGAATTGAGTTTATAAGAGCCCGAGTTAACGGGACTTAAAATAAAACGGGTTATAACTCCCGGGACCCACCAAGTAACTAGGAAAACTAACCTATTTAGTTAGTATCTTGACATAATAGAACAAATATGGTTAAAATGCCCTTTAAATAACTTGTGTGAAGTAGAGGGACTAAAGTTGATAAACTAGGAACTAGTTTTAATTTAATAAAATGCCAACACCAAAACACACACTCTAAGTGTGTGTTCTGGTCGATACAATCACAGGAGCCAAGGGCTCTCCTACTCAACCCTAAATTTCAAGAAATTCATCAAATTGAAGGGGCAAATCAAGCCCGAATCGAAATCCAAGCATGGATTAGTGATCACCTCAGTAAAGGGATCATGAGGTATGCGAAATTTTACTATGTGGTTCCATCTTAAATTTTAGATGAACTTGTGAAATTCGAATATGAGCTTGCATGTTCGTTGTTTGGATGAAATTAGGGATGAAACTATGTCTAGGAGTAAACCCTAGTCATTTATTTGTTGAATTGATGTTCATGGTTATGAATTCATGATCATACACTCATGTGTCAAGTGGGTTTTGTAGAATTATGCTGAACACTAGGATTATCTTTGTTAACCTAGTGTATTTGAGCTCCATGAAGAAAATCCAGAATTTTTGATATAAAAATTTGACATGAACATGTGACACGATGCTTAAATCTTGGCTAAATAGTTAGTTAATAACTTGATTTTGAATTATATGAAATCATGCACATTAGGTGTTTGTTAAAATGCCTAAATGAAAACTAAAGTGTTGGAATTAGAGTGAAAATGTGTATTTGAATAATACGGCGATTTCGCGTAATATGGAGTGATAAAGGTTCTAAATACTATGTTGATCTAGGCTTAATGTTGTAACCCATGTGATCAAGAAGTAGTTAACTTTAGATAAGCTAAGTTAACTAATCATGAAGTCGAATAGTAGCTTCGGCATAGAAAATAAGTGAGGTGGAATCGTCGTGATTTTTATGACTAATTTAACCGCCTTGTAAATGATTGAAAATAGTTTGACGCCTAACGAGCTAGGTGGAGGCTTGGGAAAGGAAGCGGGTCAAACAAATCAAGGATAGAGGAAAAGCGTAATTCGGATGCAAGGTAAGTATATCTTACACTAGTCATATATTTAAGAATATTCTTTCGTCGTATTAGTTACGAAAAAGACAAATACCTAATTGAGATATGTTGTTCCGGCGTGTAGTCGTACGGAACAAGACAATCAAATTTGATAAGAAAACATAATGATGGCTAAAAATGAGTTAAATCGGTAATTCGATCATGTTATGACGAATGAAACATGTGCTTTTAATGGTTATCATATAAGTTAAATCATAATAACCATTAAGGGCAAAATGGTAATTTGACAATATTTGACAATTTGACAATGGTAATTGGTCATTTAGACCAAACAGGTCAAAAGGTGAAATTATCACCCTTTGACAATATCGACTAATGGATGTCAAGTCGTATGATTTTAGGAAATAAATAGCACATGGGTGCTTACATCGCTATCACGTAGCAGCCACTAAGGAAAGGTATTGAAACGGGTCAATATATTGATTCGAGCCAGGTATGTATAATGATACAACTCATCATGTAGAATTTGGAGTTCTATAAGAAATAGACAAGGTTAAAATGTAGATATTTGGTTATCTTTTAGGTAAACCGAATAAATTTAGTCATGATTATGACATTTTAGAAACATAATGGTTTCTAAACAAGACTATAGTTAAAAGTCGGATTTTTGGGTCAACAAGTACTAAAAGTCCTTCGTCGTAAAAGAAGGACTAAAATTAACTAAAACGCCATTGTAAGAGAAATTGAGCAAACGAACCATAAAGGTTGTTTGGAAATAAGTGATAGGATGAAATAAATATTTTGAATAAGTATGAAAAGCAAAAGATGTAAATTATTGGTCAAATGACTCTATAAAGAGTCTTTGCCGTAAAATAATGATTTGAAGGGTAAAATTTGGAATATATAAATCACCACATTGAATCCACCACAAATTTAGTTGTGGTGGGAGATCACTTGATAAGAAATGTGGACATATGTATTTAGAAACGAATGAAAGCGACTTGTGCTTGAAATATGCTTAAATACCCTTAACGGGTCAAAATAAACATATGAGTGAAAATGGGTTTAAGAATGTATATGAACCTGTAAATGGAACCTAATATGTTAACCATCATTGAATTTAATAGGTTTATGAGAATTAAGGGTCAAACAAACTTGTTTGTTTGATAAAAATCGAACGGGTCAAAATTTGGTAAAAAAGGTAATAAGCCGAAGACTTGAATGTTTGAAATTTTGTTAAACCAAATGTTGGATTTTAACTCCATAAGGTGGAGAATCAAATTACAATCACGTAGGAAGAAACGGTAGGCCAAACGGACAAGCGGATCGAAAGATACGAAAGTTTCGTGTCAAAAATGGCAAAAATGGAAAACAGGCTGATACAAGGACCACCGTAACTTACGGTGCCCACCGTAAGTTACGGTGGGGCTGATATTGTTACGGTGGTTGCCTACTGAGTTACGTTGGAAGATTTAACTTTCAGGGGCTACCGTAAATTACGGTACCCACCGTAATTTACGGTGGACCCTGTAATAAAATATATTTTAATTAGTTTCGCTTCCCGGATTCGTTTAGACACGTTTTAAACCCCGTATGACTAAAGCATTTCATGTTTATGAAATGTAGGTACTTTTGGATGCCGGAAGACGATCAAGCTCAACGAAGAACCGAACACGATAAAGATACATGCTTCCGCACATTGCCTCGTCGTAGATTTTAAAACGACGAATTCGATTATGTTATGTTGAATAACTTATAATTTGTCAAAGTTTTTATAAACCCGTATTTTTATAGTATGTGTAGTCTTAACTACACAACTAATAGTGGTATTTACATGTAAAACCGTTAATTAGCAACTAGGGTGTTACACATCGCGACTGAGATGGGCGTTCAGGATGATGCCACGTCATCATTCGGTTATAACTGAATGGTTGTGCACGATGAAGTCTTCTAGAAGGTTTACAGCTGTAACACTTTATGCCCTTGCCACGTGTTAATTCCGTTATAACAGAATGGAATACTTTTGTTTAAGTCATGATTCCTGGCTCTCGGAGATGCTTAGGTTTTTAACTTCAAGTCTAACTTTACCCTTGCGTGAGCCCGCGCAGGGGTGCTAGTTGAACGTTGGCTTTGACCTTTCTCTAGCGCATAGTTATCGAAAATTGTTTTCTTCTATGTTTTTTGTCTAGAACCGGTGCGCAGCCGCGCATGGTTCCTTTTAAAGATGTTTCATGAGGTGGGGTCATGGTATGGTCTCATGTGCCTGCGCAAGGTTTTTGGGACCATACCCCTTCATTTATAATTACATCTTTTTTCAACCCGTGTAATATACGGGGTTTTTTAAGTTGTAACTTTTTTTGTATATAAAATTAGATTTATTTAATCCGTACAATACACGGGTTTTTTAAAGATATATCTTTTTTATTATTTAGTATACAAAATTACATTATTCAACCCGTATAATACAAAAGGTTTAAAGATATAAGTTTTTTTTTATTATTTTGTATATAAAATTGCATTTAATCAACCCGTACAATAAATTAGATTCTTAAAGATATAATATTTTTATTATTTAATATACAAAATTACATTTATTCAATAAATGAGGTTTTAAAGATATCCTTGTGTATATATATGAAAAATTCAATTCTTGTTTACTTTTTTTTTTTCGACAAATACTATATACACTATTTTAAATTTGTTTTTTTTACCAACTAAAATATGCACGGCTTGGCTATTTTGAGAAACTTTATAATCATTTCAAAAATTTTAAGAATGCCTATTCCAATTTTCAGCTTTTTTTTTATATTTATGAAATGATTTAATGATATAATAATAAAATAAAAATAACCCCAAAAGAACACGTAATATGTTTGTTGTATCCAAATATTCCACATCAATCCAAGTGGACATGAATATCTTAATCCAGCTCATTGGTGTTATCCATTGGAATAGTGGGGAATCTCTGGTTTGGTCTTTGTCGCAAGATATTCCGACAAAATCATGCATCTTTCGGCACCATATTATTGTCATGTTTAAATTTAAATATATGATCCAACAATGTCATTGACGTATAATCCATGTAGATAGCAATTCTCATCCAGGAAGTCAACATTAGAGAAGGCCTAGGAACCCTGCTTGCTAGAGAACATCATTAAAGGTTTGAAGTTGGTAATTGGAATTGTGTAGAATAAGACTAAAGGGTATGGTTTGGCTCATCCCAAATGGGATGAGCCTCCACGTAGGCGCCACGTAGGCGGCTCGTGGGGGATGGGCCTCCATGAGTTTTGAGGGGGATTGAGGCTCGTGGGGGATGGGGCCCCACCTCATTATTTTATAATTTTCTAAGTTTTAATTTATTAACTTAATAAAAACTTTATAAAAATTAAAAAATAGAACATAAAACAACATAAATAATTTCATTTCATAACATAAAAAAAATTACATTTTCTAAAAAAAAAATTACCGAAAAAATAAAATAAAAAATTACATAACCTAAAAATAACTACTCGTCTTCGTCTTCGTCCTCGACACCGTCCGCTACGTTAAAGTTGTTCCAAATATGAAGAAATAAGGATAATAAAATTTATTAATGATAAACCTTGGCGGTCTCTGTTAACCCGTATTCGTGTGGTAATAACGCTTTCAGACGAGACGTCTTCCTCTTCGTCTTCCTCCTCGATAAGAATCTCCGCCGCCCGTAGCACAACGTTCGCGATAAACATCTCCTCTTCCTCATCCGAAGACGAGGACCACCAAGAATTAGATGGCATTGTGGATGAAAACGTAAATTTTTTTTATAAAAGTGGAGAGAAAATGGTATAAAAATGAGAGGGTTGTGGGTTGAAAGTGGGGAAAAATGGTGAAAATGGGAGAGTTTTTATAAAAAAATGGATGAGATAGAGGGTTATTTAAATTGAAAAATGTTTTTTTTTTTTTAAGAAAATAGCCGTTCAAACGGCTAGTTTTTGAATGTGGGGCCACGTCCAAGTCGGCTGAGGGGAGACGATTGAGCCGGGCCGGGGCTAAGGGGGGCGGTGTGGGGGCTCGGCGCCGGACCTAGCCGGGGCTAGCCGACCCCATACCCATTAGTCTAAGAAGCCCATGTCCCTTTAAGTACCGAAGAAGGGTAGAAAGAATACCAGTGGTTTTTAAAATGAGCATCATGTTTTGGCATACTATGTTAACCGTAAACGTGACATGCTGAAGAGCACAAATGAGTTGATGAAATTTGACCAAATCATAGATAACAGGACTGTCCCCAAGATATATATATATATATTAGCTTAGTGGTTGTGTCTATTCATATCACACCTTTTAAATAATACCTTTGAATTAATAAATACATCTAATACAACCGACACCTTTGACACCATTTAGAAAAACATCAACTGCCTTTTACTTTGGCGCCTTTTTTGACACCATTTAGAAAAACATCAACTGCCTTTTTTGACACCTTTTAGATGTCGTTTCTTAAATAATCACCGTGTCCGTTCAAAAAAAAAAAATAATAACCACCGTGTAAGTAAAATAACCGGCACAACTACCAAACCTAGAAAGACATCTTCAAATCCACCGATACTTCTTACCCCCAACTTTACACTTATATTGCCTTGCACACTCCCGCCATGCTTAACTGAAGCGATGTTGCCAGCGGAACCAACCCGATCCCCTCCACTGTCATCCTCCATGCTACCACCGCCCCCACCACCGCCTTCCGGAAGAAAACCGTCCACTAACGTCGAAGTCAAAAGAGAGGGAATATGCCCAACGAATAACCATGTGAGTAAAAATTATTAGTAGTGTTAGAATTTGAATTAATCAATAAATTCTTATTTATTTGGAGTCATTGAGATGAGAACGTTAAATTGTCCAGATTTAGAACGTAATGTTAGCAACGGTTTTGACCGCTAGTTAGTAATATAAAAAAAACAGTTAAATAACCGTCAATTGTAAGGGTATAAATACCACATATTACCCACTTTTGGTGTGTGAAATATATAATAAAGTGTGTTTTTTGTGTGTCTGTGTTTTACTATAAACATTTAATATGTTATAATTAGAATTACAACATTTCTTACAAATATTTCTTACCGTTTATTTTTAATCGCATGCTTCTAACCAACACTTCTTACAAATATGTCTTATCGTTTATTTTTAATAGCATGCTACTAAGTTTTCTCTTTACCACATTTAAAGCACACCTATTAGACTAATGGGTATGGGGGCCGGCTGAGGCCCGGCTAGGACCGGCGCCGGTCCCCCACACCACCCCCCTCATGTCCGGCCCGGCTCAAACGGCTCCCCACAGCCGGCGGCGCCGTGCCTCTCCTCTCCCCTTTCTCTCACAATAACCTATACATACATATATATATATATATATATATACATAAAGGGGCTCATCCCCCACCCCTAGGTCCATCCCCTCCAAGCCGAGCCTACGTGGCGCCTACGTGGCGGCTCATCCCCTCCAAGCCCATCCTCTCCATACCCATGAGTCTTTAATAACCGAATGTACATAGCACAATGCCCAACAACACCATTTTCACCAACACCAGTTAAGCGGTAACTATCGTCAAAAAATATGCTTACAAAATATATCATCATGCTCATTTCGCACTTTTGAAGTAAAATGCTTTAGGAAGATGTTATAGGCTAGGGATAAGCAAAAGGTTTGCATAAATTTAAGAATTTTCGCAATTCATGTACCGATACTAAAAAATTCATAATCAATCACCTGCCGCAACACGCAGGCTGGCTTCAACTCATTTAATACAAATATAATCTTACAATTTTTTCCTTCTGTTTCTTTTGTGTGCCGTTTTGGCTGCTTGCTAATGTTCTTTTAATAAAATTAAAGTCACCGTTGGAAGAAAAAAAAATGCGCGCACGCGCGCGCACACGCGCGCGCACACATATATATATATTGAATACTATCTTTGTTATTGACGTGTTATGGATTAAATGAGAATATGATAGTTGAAAAACTATAAAAAAGATCAAATAATATTTGATTAGTTCAGAATTTCATGTTTACTTCCCTATAAAAGTATTGATAATTAAGGCTAGGTAGTTTGTCTAAAAAATAGAGAAACGTGAATTGTGAGATAACTTTAATAAGAAAATAATTATAATATATTACCTATAAAAGTATTGATAATTAAGGTTAGGTAGTGAAGGGGTATGGTCCCAAAAAGCCGCGCAACTCCCTAATGAGGCCGCGCGGGACCATACTCCTTAATCAGCAATCTTCTTGATCGCCAACCTCGCGCGGGATACAGCACACCTGTGTAGCACGGCGCGAGGTCCACAAAAGAGTAAACTCCAGTTAACGACACTTAGCATTCTAAAAGAGACATCTGAAAGCCCATGCCGCGCGCATGATAATAACATGCTCAACAAGAATCGTGCGTGACTACGGCGCGAGGCCTTACCAGATAGTACACAACGTACAAGTGGCAGAATAAAAGAGCCAATCAGGGTCCTTCTGTTCCTGGGCAATCGTGCTCCACGATCGTCTGACATGCAGGAGACAAAAAGTACTTAAGGACGCCTATGTGGCACCAATCACAGGGCAGAGACAACTGCCCCACGATCTCCACTTACCTGCTGATGGCAGAACGGCGGCCAGGCCGACAACCACGACACGTGGCTCCAATCATTGTGCGCCAGCACCGAAGAACTCCCAGAGGCCGCTAACGGTCGAGACAAGTGAGACAAAGAGCATATCGCCCAAGTTGTCAACATCCGGCCCAAGGCCCATCAGCCCATATCCTCTTACACCTCTCCGGCTATAAATAGAGACCTCACTCCACAGGTTAAACATTTCGTTCCCTCTACTCTCTCACTTAATACTTAATTATCTCCAAAGCACAGTCGCTTATTCTCACGCCGGAGCCCGGTTAAGAGGGAAACCCCCACATTCCCCTCTTAACGAGTAACGGTGTTCTGTTTTGCAGTTAACCACGGTCATTAGGGAGCTCAAGATTTTGTGAGAAGATTAACCACTATGCAAGGAACATAAACCAAACTGATTTATCTCTCAATCAGTTCAGTGTTTCTTCATTGGCGCCCACCGATTTTTTCTACAAACCATTTCCATCTTCTTATTTCCTGAGTTTTCACTACTTTTCTTCCTTCGATCCATGGCTGGTCAAGGAATCGTACCTGAGTTCGTTGGTTTCGGTGAAAACCCAAATGCGGCGTTGGGGGAAGGTAATCAAAATGGCCAACCCCAACACTTTGAAGAAGTTGGTGAAGCCGAAGTAGCCAACACCGGGGGTCCGCGCGGAAGCTTCACCCGCATCACTCAAAACACCCCAGGAAACAACGGTGCTGGACCTTCAAACCCAGCCCCACCTCAGAACATATCGGCGCTATTAGGGCTACCAGAAGGCGAGACCCCAGCCTCATGGTACGCCAAGCAACTGGCCACTATCAACGAAGCGTATCAGTCCTTGAGCGCTTAGCAAGCAGTTTTAACGGCAGAACCGTCCTTGGTCACACCAACCGGCCCCAGCCACGGGCCGCGCCAGATGCCGGTCCCGCAGTACATTCCAAGAAGAATTAACAGACCTCCCCCCACCCGAAGGTTAAGCGTACAGGACACGCGAGATACACGGGGGGAGACAGAAAGCTACTATGACGAACCGTCAAATTCCCGAAGAGGCCCAGTTCATAGCCGGCTCACGCCGCGCAACATGAACGATGAGTGGGAGGAAACTGACCCGAACGATCCAACCTGGGAAAACGATGACGGATCTTCGCTCTTCAGTCGTTTGCAAAGAAATCACGAGTATTACAAGCCAAGGCTACACGTTGGTTATACCGAGGAGGCGGAGCGCGACTTTCGCCTCGCCTATCGACCAGAAGAAGCTATAGAGCACTCGAAGTTCATCCCAAGGATAGCACTAGCGCCGCTCGAGAGAGAAAAGTTGCCTCCGACCGTTGGAAAGTTCAACGGATTGACTGATCCAGATGATCACGTCAGAGTGTTTACTAGCGTGGGCTGCATGGGAGGTTGGAACATGCCCATGTGGTGCCATTTGTTTATCCAAACATTAGCGGGGGCTGCTCGCGCCTGGTTCGACAGCCTTCCTCCGGGTAAGATAAAATCATGGGTAGATTTCAGAACTCAGTTTTTGAGTCACTTCAGCCAACAAAGGCGATACCAGCGTGACACAGCGGAAGTTGAAGATATCTGGCGTAGAGATAATGAGGGTCTGGAAGATTTCATTACGCGCTTTAACAAAGAATGTTTGGAGATAGGGGGCGTGAGTGAGCAACTCATGCGCTGCCATTTCAAAAAAGCCATCCGCTGTGATAGCCTGATCAGAACCATCACTGGGAAAGATGGAATGCCAAAGGAGTGGGATAAACTCATGGAAGCCGCGAAGATAGTCGCGCAGACGGAAGAGTCACTCGCACGAAACAACAACTATCGTTCTGAAGATAGATTTTCCAGAGGGGGTCACCAGCGCGATGACAACAGGCGCAACAAAGGCAAAAACCCTGGGTGGAAGGCCAACCACTCCAGCGGTTATAGCGACAGACCCCGTCACGAAGAACGATCCCGTTATAAAGAAGACGCGCGTGACACCATTGACCGCATCGGTTATAGAAAAGCAGTCCGAGACGATAATCGTGAAAAGCATTGGACTCCGCTCATAAAAACACCAAAAGAGGTGCTAATGACGGAGAACCATGACTTTAAAACTCCCAGGCCTATGACGAACAAAAAGGGACAAGACCCCAATCTGTATTGTGATTTCCACAAGGATACAGGCCACTTAACAGATGATTGCTACAGCTTGCGATAAGAGATAGAGAGAGCACTAAAGAGTGGAAAGCTGAGCCACTTAGTGAAGAATGTGCGCAAAGAGACGCGACAGCTCCATCGCCACGATGAAGGAAATCACAAGAAGGTTCGACGCCTGGAAACACACATGGTCAATGGACCAAGGTATAGCGCAAGAGAAAAAGGCAAGAGACCCTATGAGCCCTCATGGCAAGAACAGCAAGTTATTTTCCCGGTGGTGCGCGGGGGTCCCCGAGCCACACGACCCATCGTCATCACCGGTATCGTCGGCCATTATGAAACTGAATACGTCTTCATCGACCCAGGGAGTACAGCAGACATCATCTATGAACAATGCTTTAATCAGTTTGACGACGAAGACAAAGCGAGACTCGAACCAGTTGACTACCAACTGTCTGGGTTCTGCAATGAAATGGTCTTCCCGTTAGGCCAAATTAGCTTCCCCGTCACACTCTCTGACGGGAAGCATTCGAGGACTACAAACGTCAACTTCATGGTGATGCCCGTTAAGTCAAGACATGATGTACTGATCGGGAGAGAAACGCAGGGTGAGCTGAATATGATAACTTCCACCCCCCACTCAGCAATTGGTTTCCCAACCAAGACGGGGGTGGCAATCGTTTATGCGAAAAAGGAAGTTATGTCAACTGAAGAGATGCGCCCAACAAAAGCGGCGAAGGTTTCAGCAACCAAGCCCGAGAAATGGGTTTTAAATCACAAATATCCGGAGCAAACGGTGACGATAGGTCACGCTATCTCAGCAAATATCAGAACTCGCCTCAAGCAGCTCCTATTCAAGAACATGGATATTTTCGCCTGGACCCCGGCCGACATGACCGGAGTCCCGCGCGACATCACAGAGCACTGTTTAAACACCTACCCCTCGGTTGAACCAAAAGTCCAAAGAAGGCGCAGCCTAGGGGCAGACAAGACGAAAGCAATGAACGAGCAAGTTTGCGAGTTACTCAAAGCCGGCATCCTGCGAGAAGTACGTTATCAGAGTTGGGTTGCGAACCCCGTAATGGTAGAGAAGTCTAGTGGCGGATGGCGAATGTGCGTCGACTATACCGATCTCAACAAGGCATGCCCTAAGGATTGCTATTCCTTGCCTGAGATCGACAAAAAGATAGACTCTCTCGCGCCATACAGATGGAAGTGCTTCTTGGATTGCTACAAGGGGTACCATCAAGTTCAAATGAAGCTCGAGGATGAAGACAAGACAGCTTTTCGCACGGATCTGGGGATTTTTTGCTATACGAAGATGCCTTTCGGCCTGAAAAATGCTGGCGCCACATACCAGCGATTGATGGACAAGATCTTCGCGGACGACATCGGAAAGCATATTGAAGTTTACATCGACGATCTAGTGGTTAAAAGTCCCGAAGAGGACCAAATGTTGAAGGACGTCGAGAAAACGTTCAATTCATTGCGCAGCGTAAACATGAAGTTGAATCCAGCCAAGTGTTCTTTTGGCATGGAAGAAGGGAAGTTTCTAGGCTTCATAGTTACCAACGGCGGCTTTAAAGTAAACCCGGAGAAAGTCCAGGCAATAGAGCAGATGCCATCGCCGCGGACGATCAAAGAAATGCAACGGTTGGCCGGCCGCCTCGCCGCGCTTAATCGCTTTTTGTCAAATCACGCCGCGAAATCGTACCCTTTTATCACCACATTGCGCAACTGTGTTAAGAAGCAAGAGTTCAGGTGGACCCCTGAAGCAGAAAAGGCTTTTCAACAAATGAAAGAGTGTTTGATCGAGCTACCCACACTGACTGCACCATTCGAAAAAGAACCACTCATACTGTACTTATCTTCTTCAGATAAGGCAGTAGGATCGGTATTACTAGTAGAAAGAAATGGAGTCCAAACTCCAATTTATTATGTCAGCAGGGTACTCACTGACCCGGAAACGAGATATTCCACGATGGAAAAACTGGTACTAGCGTTGTTACACGCCTCCAGAAGGCTGCGCAGGTATTTCATAGGACATGTGATCACTGTGCTTACCAACTTCCATATCGGCACAATACTTCAAAAACCAGAAACGTCCGGGCGGTTAGCGAAATGGGCCATTGAGCTGGGGGGCCACAATATTCTGTATCGGCCGCGCCCAGCCATCAAGGGTCAGATTCTTGCGGACTTCATCACAGAAGTCCCAGTTGATAAGATTAAAGATTGTGAGCTGGTGGAAACTCCTGAAAAAGACACGACAAATGAGACTTGGATGCTTTATACTGATGGGGCCTCAAACGCGGATGGCGCGGGAGCTGGATTGCGCCTAGTAAGCCCCGAAAACCACGAATTCACTTACGCCATCAAGTTGGATTTCAAAAACACCAACAACGAGGCGGAATATGAGGCATTTCTGGCAGGCTTGCGCCTCGCCATCAAAATGGGAGCTAAAAATCTACAGGCACATGTCGATTCACTCTTGATAGCCAGCCAAGTCAACGGTATATACGACGCAAAGGGCGAAGTCATGGCCCTATATCTGGAACAAGCAAAAGAGTTGCTTCAACAGTTCAAGTCTCACAAGGTCATCCACATCAACCGCTCTGAAAACAAACCGGCTGACGCCTTGAGCAAGCTCGCTTCAACGTCCTTCCAACATCTTGCCAAAGATGTAAGGATTGAGGTACTCAAGAACCCGTCAGTTTTGTTGCGACAAGTCAACGTGATCGAGATAGGGCAGCCATCCTGGATGACCCCTATCATTCAGTATTTGAAAGAGGGAATACTCCCAGAGAATAAGGCAGAGGCAAGAAAAATTCAGAACAAAGCTCTGCAGTACGAAATGAATGGCGGTATCTTATACCGCAAGTCCTTCTTGGGACCACTCCTGCGCTGTGTGGACCCTCAAGACGCGAACTATCTGATAAGGGAGATCCATGAAGGAATTTGCGGCATCCACGCGGGACCACGCATGGTTGTTGCGAAAATCATGAACGCCGGGTATTACTGGCCAGGGATGCACGTTGATGCCCTGAAGGAGCTGCGCAAGTGCGACTCCTGTCAGCGGCACTCACCCAAAACCCTGCGCCCCAAGAACGATCTAATCCCCGTATCAACTGCTTGGCCTTTTCAGCAGTGGGGAATCGACATGGTAGGACCCTTCCCAGACGCCCCCGGCGCCGTCAAGTTCATAATAGTAGCCGTCGATTACTTCACAAAGTGGGTGGAGGCCAAGGCCCTTGCTTCAACTACAGCCATGATGGTGCGCAAGTTCATTTGGGAACACATCATCCGCAGGTTTGGCCTCCCACTCAAGATTGTAACAGACAACGGCACCAACTTTGCGGCCGAGGACCTCCAGAAGTGGTTGAAAGAGATGAAGATAGAACACACTTTCTCCTCCGTGGCGCATCCTCAGGCCAACGGACAGGTCGAAAGTGTAAACAAATGCATCGTTGATGGGATTAAGGCCCGACTGGGTACTAAACGAAGAGGCTGGGTGGATGAGCTCCCAAGTATTTTGTGGGCTCACCGAACCATGCCAAAAACAAGCACCGGCGAGACCCCTTTTAGCCTAGTCTATGGCTCAGAAGCGGTTATCCCGGCGGAAGTTGGCCTGCCCTCTCCGCGTTTGACAGCAGTCAACGCAATCGACAACGAGGCAGAACGTCGTCTTGACTTGGATTTGCTAGAAGAAAGGCGCGAAATTGCGCGAATCAAAGAAGCCAAGTACAAAACGCAACTAGAAAGGTACTACAATGCGCGAGTCCGCATATGTACCTTCACTCCTGGGGAATATGTTTTTCGAGACAACGAAGCCTCAAATGCGGAACGCCCAGGAAAACTAGCACCCAAATGGGAAGGCCCATACTTGGTCCATGAAGTGCTAGGAAAAGGGGCTTACAAGTTACGCACCCTGGATGGACACATCATTCCGCGCACGTGGAATGCGCAACAACTGCGCAAGTGCTATATATAACTGCTATCGGCCTTGCGCCATTACCCACCCATGTTGGCCACACGCCTTTGCAATTACTCATGTTGGCATTAACGCCTATTTTGCTACTTACGTAATGTATCTTGGCCTAAGCGCCTACTTAATCAAAGAAAGCATACGACATGCTCTTTTATCACGACTGACTTCTTTCGTTACAAATGCATGTTAAACTTCTGATTAGCAAGAAAACACTCCAGCCATGCCTCCAAGGTCCTCCGCGAACATAGCGCGAGACCGGGCAGTTACTCACACAAGAGCCATGCTTACATTTATTCTCGCTAATTTAACCAAAGTTTCTAACAACAGTGCAATAATTGTAACGGGAAAGTAAACAAACACACTATTTAAAAGGCGCAACCGCGCAACAGTCATAAAAAGCAAACGTCATCCATTAAAAGGCGCGACCGCGCAAGAAGTTACACAAGAAACCTACAGAAATTCACAAGGCACAAAGCCATACAAAACCTATCTACTCGAAACAATCTCAAACATCATCATCATCACGCTTGTCGCCACCATCGCCTTCATCATCGCCATCATTCCCAGCTGCCTCCTCATCTGATAACTCAACCGTTATATGTGGATCAAGAATGCCCTTAAGGCGCTGGCACCAGTCATCATGTTCCAAAGCCTTGGCAACTAAATCCATCACAGGCAGTGATAAGTGGTCATAAGCATGTTCAGCGCCTGTCAGCTCGACACTAGCCTGGTCAGTAACCGAACAATGACTGACGTCAAACTCCTGTCCAAGCGCTTCTTCAACGTGTTGTGCGCACTCTAGGTACCCCCCTCGGTGACCGACAGCGCGCGCAGCATCGGTCAAAGCAGCAACAGCACGATCCAGCTCTCCAGCATTGAGAATAGAGTTGGCAATCTACAGCAGAGTTTGCGCATCAAAAACAACTTCTAACGATATACTTTGGAAGGAAAAAAGGATAAGCATACCAGCACTACTCCACGGCCGCGCATCCACTCGGCCTCAGAGACGAGAGTGTCAACAATGCCTTGAGCCTCAGCATAATTCGTTTGTGCTACATTAAGGGCAGAAGTGCTAACATTACGCGCTTCCTCAGCACGCTGCTTGGCCTCCTCAGCAGTCGCAGCCTTCACCTTCTCAGCTTCGAGGTCGATCTCCAAGGATTCGCATTTATCAACCTGCCCCTCCAGACGACGTTTGAGCTCAGCGATCTCGACATACTTGGCTTGCAAGTCCTTGTCCTTAACAGACAGCTGACCCTTCACCTCAGCCAACTCAACCTAAAAGGAACAAAGTGACTTAGGCTATTTTATAAAATGAAGTACAGAGAAGGTATAAGTTGCACAAACCTCAACCTGCTCCCTAGCAACCTGTGCAGCTTGCGCATCCTCGACCTTGCCGGTCAACTCAACCACCTTGGCTTCAAGGTTGACAATCTTGTTACGATCCGCAGCCGCGCGCTCGTTATCCTTCGCGCAAATGCGCTTGAACTCGGCTTTCTCCTTAGCCAGTTGCTCTTCAGCAGTACGAAGCTTATTTTTCAGGGCCTCGCGCCCCCACTCTTCAGACTTTCGGTCAGCCTCGAACTTCGCCTTCTGCTCATCAAACGCAGCTCTAGACTTCTCCAAGTCAGTAGCACGCCTCGTAATACGATCGCGATACTTCTCCCAATCATCCCTCTCCCTAACCATGGTTCGCCACTCCCGGACAATTTCTTGGTTAGCAGCGCGGGTATTGGCTTCACCAACAACGTAGGCATGATAGAGCCCGCTGTGAGTCCGCGCCCGTTGACGATCCATCTCCCCAGGAGGAATCGAATTCACCAGCCAGTCATGGCAAGGCGCGAACTCGAGAAAAGTGTCCTTCTGCTTCAAACCCCAAGGCGGATTGTGCGGAGCGTCACCGCGACTCTCTTCAGTATAAGACTTGTAATAGATATCCCCCACTGTATCCCGGGGACCTATTGGAGAGCGCGGCGGCGCGACAGCTTTCGCACCACCTCGACCAGCAGATGAACCCGAGCCCGCGCCTTTGGTAATAGAAATACCAACAGGCCTTTCAGCAGCAGATTTCTCCTTCTCCTGCTCCAGGGTTCTCTCTTTCCCCTTCTCCTTCTCAGCATCAGCAAGAGCCTTGTCAGCAGCTCTTCTCTCCTGCTCAGCCTTTTTCTTCTCTTCATCGGCTTTCTTCTTTTCCCGCTCTGCCTTCTTCCTTTTTTCTTCAGCAGCCTTGTTCTTGCGCGCCTCTTCAGCCTGGCGCTGGTCTTCCTCAGCCTTCTTCTTCGCCTCAGCTTCTTTCCTCCTGTCTTCATCAACTCTCTTCCTACGCTCCTCATCAGCCCTCTTCTTCTCTTCGGCAGCCCTTGCCTTATCGACCTCAGCAACATGTTTGCCCTTGTCATGTTCAGCGCCAGCAGTCTCGGAAGATTTGATGATAATCTTAGGCCTTTTTGCCTCTGGCTCCGTAAAAACAACACCCTTCTCAGGGGTCTTCTTCTTACCCTCTGCATAAATCAAAGGGTCAAGACAAGGGAAGCCACACAAAAAAAAAAGAAAAAAGGAGCTAAAAAACGTTACCAGGAGAGAACTGATAGAGTGAGCGTAAATTGCTCTGTTTACCAAGCACCAGAGCTCCTCCAGCCTTCGGCGCCACAGTCACTCCAGCAGTCGCCCCACTCCTGGTCCTTTTTCTGCTGATCAACTTTCCAGCAGCTTCTTCTTCTTCCTCCTCTTCTTCCTCTTCAGCACGCTCAACAGAAGAAGGAGTAGCGCCAGCATCCGGGTTGAGAGAACCCGCGCCACCTTCATCTTTTGAGCGACCTGCTCCGCCTTTACCTTCGCCTACGCGCGACAAACCCTCTAATGAGTCACTAATTATCACATAATCTTTTAAGTCACTTTGACGAAGACGAAGACTACCTTTACCAGCAGCTGCGCGGCTACTCCCGCCTTTCTTGCTCGTCACTTCGGGCTCACCCGTCTTCTTCTTCTTTGGGGGTTTCTTCTTCTTCTCTTCAGGGTCGATACCCAGGTCGCGCAACACACCTGCAAAGATGTTAGACCACGAACTTAACTCCCCGTTCGAAGATCCTACAGACTCCCCGCTGGAAAGATAGACAACCTCTTTCCCAGCAGAAGTCACAGAGCGCAGAGGACGAGGTTTAGGTATATGCGCACCTTCGGTTGCAGTAGGCGGCAAGGCAAATGCGTCAGCAACAGGATACATAAAATTATCCCTTATTTGGTCATACCAATATTGCTCCCCGTCTCGAAGCGGGCGTACACCCATCCTACCACCGAAAGTGGCGAAGGCAGCTTGATACAAACGCACCTCTACAAGACAAATCGTAAAATAAGGAAAAGCGCAAGCCACGAAAAGTAAGTAAAAACAAGAATCCCTAACCTTGGTCACCAAGCATCAAGACAGGAACCTCCTTGCTCTCAGGCTGCCACTGATCGCTCATCCTTGCCGCGACCAAGACATTTTCCCCAAACACTCGGTTTGGGGTGGCGGTAAGTTCCCGGTACCAACCCTCAGTCTTGGGGATCGCCAAGTCTTCCTTCTCGATTGGTTCAGTCCAGGCGCGAAACGTCATGGGTACTGGAACCACCTCTTCCCGGATATAGAAGAACTTTGGTTTCCAGTCATGGAAACTCTTGGGTGGATTTAGCAATATCTTCTTCGCCGCGCCTCGACTAGCGAAGGAATAGAAACCCATGTTTCTCTGAAGTGTGTAGAAAACCCGGAATTTATCAACCGTCGGTTCAATGCCATGAGCCCAACACAAGAACTCGAAGTGTCTGACACGGACCATCCCGGGTGGGCTCATCTGAGAGAGATGAAACCCATAATATTGCAAAATGTGCGCCATAAAGTTTGTCGCCGGCAACCGGAAATTACCCTGATGAAAGAAGTCTTCAAACAGAGTGATATACCCTGGTGGTGCATCAGCGGCCGTCTGGTTCTGGCCGGGATACCGGGCATCCCACTCCGGTGGGAACCGGAAACTTCGTGATAATTGTTCAAAGAGACCTAGATCCCACCGGAGAACAGGTACAGGACCTTCCTCCCCGGGATTGTCTTCATAATGTTCTTCAGCCATCGATAATCAGCAAAGGGATCTCGAAAATACTGAAAACACTCTCGATAATCTGCTACAATATTCTTCAAAAACTTGAAGATTTGCTAGGATTCCTTCAACAAACTTGCAGATCTGTATGATAATCCTCCAAGTTTGAAGATTCGAAAAGAGATTTGAGAAGAAATAAGTGTAACAGAAGAAAAGTGATGGATCTTCCACATCTCTTCACGTATATATACCCATCGCATTTAATGCGATGGGTAAACGTGCCGAAAACGCCGCGCACGTGACCAATCAGAGCATGACACGTAAGGCGTACTTCCCGGAGTGACGGTTACCACACGCGCTTGAACCTCACTCTCCTGACGAAAATCTGAACCGTCAGCGACAAGTTGATGACAACCGTCAGAGGTCAACTCAAACGTCACCAACCGCGACTTTTTCACCAACCTGTCAGAAAATTCAAACTTCGAGGTTTCTCCCGCCCAAAGTCATGAGAAACTTCATGGAAAAGCCATCAACAAGCCTGGTAGCCGCGCCGTAGTAACTAACAACTTACACGCGCGCCGTCTACCAAAGCCAAAATCATCACTCTACTTTATTTTCTTAAGTCCAGAGCTCCAACCACTTGCCTTGCGCATGGTGCAGCACTGGACTGGGGGGACTTGAAGGGGTATGGTCCCAAAAAGCCGCGTAACTCCCTAATGAGGCCGCGCGGGACCATACTCCTTAATCAGCAATCTTCTTGATCGCCAACCTCGCGCGGGATACAGCACACCTGTGTAGCACGGCGCGAGGTCCACAAAAGAGTAAACTCCAGTTAACGACACTTAGCATTCTAAAAGAGACATCTGAAAGCCCATGCCGCGCGCATGATAATAACATGCTCAACAAGAATCGTGCGTGACTACGGCGTGAGGCCTTACCAGATAGTACACAACGTACAAGTGGCAGAATAAAAGAGCCAATCAGGGTCCTTCTGTTCCTGGGCAATCGTGCTCCACGATCGTCTGACATGCAGGAGACAAAAAGTACTTAAGGACGCCTATGTGGCACCAATCATAGGGCAGAGACAACTGCCCCACGATCTCCACTTACCTGCTGATGGCAGAACGGCGGCCAGGCCGACAACCACGACACGTGGCTCCAATCATTGTGCGCCAGCACCGAAGAACTCCCAGAGGCCGCTAACGGTCGAGACAAGTGAGACAAAGAGCATATCGCCCAAGTTGTCGACATCCGGCCCAAGGCCCATCAGCCCATATCCTCTTACACCTCTCCGGCTATAAATAGAGACCTCACTCCACAGGTTAAACATTCCGTTCCCTCTACTCTCTCACTTAATACTTAATTATCTCCAAAGCACAGTCGCTTATTCTCACGCCGGAGCCCGGTTAAGAGGGAAACCCCCACATTCCCCTCTTAACGAGTAACGGTGTTCTGTTTTGCAGTTAACCACGGTCATTAGGGAGCTCAAGATTTTGTGAGAAGATTAACCACTATGCAAGGAACATAAACCAAACTGATTTATCTCTCAATCAGTTCAGTGTTTCTTCAGGTAGTTTGTCCAAAAAATGGAAAAACGTGAAATGTGTGATAACTTTAATAATGTATGAATATGTTTATTATTAATTTGTTTATCAACAACTAAAATAGATTAGGCTTGTTCCACAAGTTTTTCTCAATTATATAGTGTTTTGTATCTCTTGTAATATACATCTCAATCAATGAAATATTAGATCTCTTCTCCCTATTTTTTCTTCTTCTTTCTTTGCTATTAGGCTAGTTTCACAACACGTTATCAGCACGAAAGTACTCTCTCCAAAAACCCTTGTTACCGAAACCGCACACAACCTCCACGCGCACAACCTCCACCACTGTCCATCTTGGAAAGCGTTAGAGATGACACGGTATCAATGTTGACAAAAGAGGTTAAAAGCAAAATTGCAACTGGTATGAAATTCAATCTTTCTTAATTTTATTTTATCTATTCTCATATGTTGTTGGTATAGTAAAACTTGAAATTTAACTTTGGGCTCTCTTGATATTTTTTGGGTTTAATTCAAGAATAAAATCGATGAAAACTGTTGACATCATCGTTTTAGTTAACCAGCATCATAATATTTTTAATTCTTTAATTACTTTCCTGTGCGTTCGCGTATGTTAATTGTTTCATTCACAAACAAAACACAAACAAAAAGAAAGCTTAAAAATACTGAGATAACTAAACTAATATCTATTTTATTCATGTGTTGTTTTCCTTGTAAACATTTTGTTGGATAAGGATTTACGTAACTATTTTATTATACTTCAACTTCATGAATGGTATTCATTGTCCTCTGTCAATTACCAACAATATCGACGGATCACAAAAGGTACGTAGTTCATGTTATTTTGAAATTTGTAGTTCTACAAGGTACTTTTTATTTAGTTTTTCATAATAAACTCACATACAAAACTATATTAGGATTCTATCCTTGTTTATGAATTGTTAAATGTGTAATTGGCAAAGCTTAAATATTGATAAAATTTAATACGACCTAATTATGTTATGCCACTATTTGAATCTTATTTTATAAGACAGATATACATACTTTGGTATCTAAAACGAAGGATTGTAGTTACGGAGATAACATATGATTTATTGGATAAATATATTTATAAAATATTATACATATTTTAAGGTCAATAGCTATAGTATAAGGATTGTTAAAAACTGTGTATTATGATCTAAATATTTATTGCCTTTTCATGATATGAAAATTGAATGGAGCCATTATTTTGGTGTTATTTATAAATACTTTCGTTAAAAGCTCGTAATTTGTCTAAATTATATTTAGTATGACTCATAGGAATCATGAAAAAAGATTTTACATATATTTTAATTATCTTAGTAATTTTTTTATTTGATCTTTGCCGTAACCATTGTTTTATATTGAGAAAATTGAGAATTCTCAATGTTGATTATCACATGGAGATGACACAGCTAAAGCATCTTTGATTAAGCTTAGAGCTCTAAATCTTCCATCAATTTACTATCAAGATCTCAAGGTATATATCATCTTTAATTTAAATTGATTTTGTTATCGTTATTTTATTTTGCTGTGATTTTGGTAGATATGGATTATATAAAATATGAACATAACATTGAGACCCTCATGATATATTTTATGATATCTATAATGAAAACAAATATTCTTTTGAAAAATACGTGTTAGTAATAAAGGATTATATCTTTTTCTTAAAAAATCATGGAAAAACTGATACTAATATTTGTAAATATTTCAAACTAGAGTGTCAAATATTTGTATATAAGATATATTGTGATTGGTTATACTTTGACATGATAAGCACAAGTTTTGTATGTTTGGTTGTAAGTGATGTTAAAAAATATTATTTCATAAAGTATTATTACAATTACAACTCGTTCTATATAGTGACATGCTATAACATCAAGTATTGTATAATTTAACTTGATGTATATTTTGTATTTGTATTCTATATGTTATTATTTATTACATAGATAGTATTTAATAGAACAAGTTAATCGAAACTGTGGTTTCTTATCATTATCATGAAAGAATATAAATATGCTTAGATATGGTATCTGAATTGTCATACTCCCTGAATCTCATTATTAACTATCAACATATAAAAGGTCATAAGATATTAGACCAATAAATCTTATATGACTCAGACTTTAATTACTTCCCAGTTGGTGTTATGAAAATAGAAGATTATTTGCAAGGAAATATCGGATAAATGATTTTGTTTGTCCTCCTTCAAATATGCTCTCGAAATAGCAATATCGTTAAAAAGGGCATAATGTAACAACCCTCGGTAAAACCAACACCCTCATAATATTTCCGACACCCCAGTATATCTTAAAATAGTCCCTTATGTCTTATATTACACCCCATATGTGAAAACCGAGCCCGAATTATGTTGTAACATTTAAAATAAATGAAAAACATGAATTATTAAGTTGAGGCGGGCCGCGTAGACCCACCCCAACCATTCACGCTGGCGGTATAAGGGCTGAGATCTGACTTCGTTGATTTCTTAAGTTGATACGGGCCGCGTAAGCTTAAGCTTACACTTACGCGGGCCGCTAGAGATCATCAAACGCGGATACATCCTGAGCTAACACGTGTCGACATCGTGTCAAGCCTAGTGGTGATCCGGACGAGCTATTATGTTGACCGAGTGTTGAAGCGGGCCGCGTAAGGCTTAGCCTTACCTTACGCGGGCCGCCTGAAAGTCTAAGTTTAGCACTATAAATAGAACGCATCAGTTTCGTTTTCCGTCGCTCACAATTCATTCTCAATCTCGAATTCTCTGATATTAGGCATAATTTTCAAGTATTATACCCCCTAATTAGCGAGCTTCTGCTCCGTTGTAAGTATTATAACCCCAGTTTCGTAATAGTTACGCTGCCCGATTGATTTAGGGTTCCGTAACAACTGTCGTGGTTCTGCCCGACGTAGTTGTTGGAATACCGTCTCGGGGAGGGTATCATTAATATTTTCAAAGGGTTATGATACTAACCAATGTACATTTGTATAAATTATAGATTATATCCAGGAAACCCTTACGAGAAGATTAAGATAGCAACATGAGTTTATCCTCTTTTTGTTAATATTTTTGGAATGTTTTACAAAACCTTAATTGTTTTACAATGTGATTAAGCGGTGATTGAGTTTTTGTAGTTCTTCAATTACTGCCGGTATTATGGGGTTTTGTATACAAAATTTATTACTTGCGAGTAGTAAGTCGGGATGACAGTACGTTACCATTGGACAACGAGTTAGCCAATGTGTAATATGACCCACAAGTCAAGGATTGACAGTACTGAATGAGTAATTGTGTAGAAATAAACAATGTGATCGCTCTCTATACTGTCTTAATTAATAAAATGTTTCTTGATTAAAATGGGATTCACTCACCAGTATTTCAGGCTGATAAAATATTTTTTAAAACATGTTTCAGGTAACACAATGTGAAAGCCAACTGGGAAAAAGCCAGCTCGAGAGCACTGACGGCTTGGAAAATAAGTGGCTATAAAAGTTATCTAATAAACGATGTTTTAAATTTAATACAATAGGGTTTGTCCCTATAAATGTACTGTAATAAGAAACTTGGGTTTTGCCCATGTGTTTATTAATATCAATTATGGTGGTTTTACTCTGATAAACATTTCCTAACTACGGTCCTGATGTAAATTACGCTGCGAGATTTAAATAAGCTGATACCACCACCACTGAGTTCGCGTCCGCCCGTTCCCGGGACAGATAAGGGATCGGGGGTTGCGACACATAAGAGGTTTAGAGTGATTTAATATCCGTATATCCGAGGAAGTAACGAAATACCGTGAAACTTGGTTGTTTTTACTAAGCGAATGTGATTATATAGTGATCATTGAATTTGTCATGATCATAAACATAATTGAGAAATTTGTAATGATGGTCATGTTGACATCGATCATTAGAGGTGCTATGATAGCCAAGTTGATAATGAGATTGACTATCGGATTATAATAGCCAAGTTCATAGTTATAATAATGGCCATGATGAGATTGACCACTAGATTTGGTAAATTATGGGAGTGATTATATGAGAATAAAATGTGAAAAAAAAAAGATACAAAGCCATACAACATGAATGTTTAAAATGGTAATATATTGTTCTCTCACATCTTATGTCTTGAGTTACCATAAGTAATAATAGATATTGATCATAAACCTGAAGTTTATGGATCATGATTATTTGATTAATTGGCATGACCGGTTAGACCACACCGAGTCAATAATGATGTGAAATTTATAGAAGAACCAGAATACTATTCCTGATAAGTGCATGTAATGTTTACTCTCAAATGAAGTGGATTACCAACTAATTTAGGGTGTGAATCCCTAACATTCCGAAAACGATTACATGATATTAATATGCCAAAATGATACCATTTAGTGTTTTAAATCGATGCATCGTCTAAATGGTTATCATATTCACAACCTGAAGTTTGTGCGATTGTGGCTTATCTAATGTGATAGCAAGCATATTAATCTAGATTAGTATATCTATTTGGTAATAATGAATTTGATCCCAAGTTATTAACGATCATTGGAATAAGTGTTACTGTTGAGATGATCACTAAACGACTACTATTGATTACAAAGTCAATGATCATGAGAGGATCAAAAGGTCATTTAGGTACATGTAATTTTACATATAGTACCATAATTCACATTAAGCCAATAAGTTATAGTTCTCCCCATACAGTTGGTTTTGGTCAGGAACCAAAGATGTCTCATCAAAGATTTTTGTTGTGCGACATATATTGAAACTCATCCACCACACCGCACAAATATGGGACTTCTAAAAGGGTTGAGAATATATGTTGGGTAAAAAATATTTGTCTATGATTAAATAGTTAAAGCCATTGGTGAAAGATTTGCTTACGGCTCATTGGTTTTCACTTTAGTGAATGAATGTTCCCAACATTAGGGGGAGATAACACGCAGTTGGAAAGTGAAAAGTGGAATGAATTATCATGTCAACTTGATCCTCAGACTATAAACGGTGAACCAAAAGTTCACAGGATAATTCATTTACCAATATTAAAGAACAAATTACCAGACAAATTCATTGACCTAAATAGAGTGACTAAGTTAGTCACATAATCAACTGCTTATGCTCTAGTCATATTTGTGTCCCAAGAGGACAACCACATATTTTCAAATGAGTCTATTGCACGCCTGAAGCGTGGTAGACTAGTTGATTCCAGTAATACAATTCCTCGAAAATTGGAGCAAGTAATTAAGATGGTCAAGTCGAGGTTATAGTAATAAAATCTTCTGGAAAGATAGTGGACATGATGGTTCAAGAAGAACCACAGGTACCTGAAAATAAAGAGATCTCGATAAGCTGTATCATGTCTAAGATATGTATGGAATCGAAACAAAATCGACGTCGTTATACTTTTGTATATAATATAACGCTTGAAATGATGAAATGACGAGGATCAAGATTTAAGATCTGCCTATGAATGAAAATACATAATCGATTGGCCAAAATGGAAAGACGCAAAGTATGGCAGATTTAAATTCTCTAATGAAATGGAAAGTTTTCGGACCAACAGTCTATACAACTGAATTTATAAAGTATGTTGGATATTAATGGGGCTTTTATGCGAATCATGTGAAAATCAAATTAAATGAGATAAGGCAAATATGGTGCACAAGGATTTTTTGCAAAAACCCATGATTAGTTATAATGAGACACATTCTCTAGTGGTGGATGTAATGACTTTCCAATATTTTATTAGTCTGGTAATATAAAGAGAGAATTAATATGCGTCTTATGAATGTTATGTATCACTTGATACTAAAAGTTTACATGAAAGTCCCTCAAGGATTTGAATTATCAAAAATCATGTAAAATGAGTTCTCGAGAACGATATGATCGTTGTATACAAATTCATATTTTTGAATACGTTGAACATAATTGGAACTCCTGATGAGTATCGTAAAGCATTTAAGTGCTTATAAGGTTAGTTGAAACATCTTAAGGATGTAATTCTTGTGCACCAATAACTATATATAGAAAACTTGTGCCTAGTTATTATGGCATCTTAATGTACAATGTATAAGCATGGTACGATATGGATTAAATATTCAAGACATCCTTGCATATGATATAGAAATCAATGAGGAGGTATATGTAATAGAACTCCTAAAGAGTGAATGCACATACATTGTTTTTCAAAGTTGAAAGAAGTATGTATATGATTGCAAATGCCTGAAGCATTGATTTCAAGTCCTTAAGAATGTATATTTATAAAGATAAAGATAGTTTGAACTAAAACAGTCAAGTTAAGTGTTGTACAACTCATTATATATTCTGATAAAGAGCAATATAAGTTTGATAATATTATCCATCTTTATCAAATGTTCTTTCTTAAAAGTTCACTATAATCGCAATTTACAGTGATGAAGTCTGAGCATCATCAAGAGAAACTGGCGAGCTTTTAGAAGGGGATTTTTTTGACCCTAGCACAGTCTAATTATTACTCGACTTGCAGTTCGAGTATATTTGTAATCATACTTTTATTCATCTATCAAACTACATCTAGAAGATGTTGGTGGGACATTTTAGTATGTAGAGAGCTCAACCTTATAGTATGTTAAAGGTTGTTCAGACACTTTTTATAAGAAATATTATCATCTCCTACCAAAGTAGAGATTCCCATTTCAAAAGTATCATGGCTAAAGTGCAATTGTGCATTAACTTAACTTTCTAGCTATGCATAATAATATATATTTTTTTATTTGAATTTATCAACATGATATAGAACATGTCTAAATGAGGAGACATTTGAATGGTAAAGCAGATATGTCGATACCCTAAATGTAAAAATGATATGTGTCTATATTTTACTAACCCATGAAAGCTAGTTCTCTTAGTCTTGTAGATATAAAGAATGTAACATAAATAGTCTTGGATCTTATGGTATTTGTTCGCAAGAGGAAGCACTAGAAGTCTCATAAGAAGATTTTACAACATTACTCAATATAAAGGATTGCACTTCAAGGCATCAGACGAAAAATCATTCTACAAAAGTTTTGAGCAACTTTCGAGGTTGATGAACACACTTTACTTAAAGGATACATATTATAATGAGGGGGAGATTTATTCAAGTTGCACTCTTTTTCCCTTAACTAAGTTTTATCCCAATGGGTTTTCTTAGTAAGGTTTTTAATGAGGCAACATGCCTGATCCAGAAGTATCAGGGGGAGATAATGCGTATTACACGCTGCACTCTTTTTCCCTTAGCTATGGTTTTATCCCACCGGGTTTTCCTAGCAAGGTTTTTAACGAGGCAGCATCAAGCGTATTATGTTGACAACCAAGGGGGAGTGTTATGAATATATTTATTATTAATGTGGTTTTCAACACCTAAAATAGATTAGGCTTGTTCCACAAGTTTTTCTCAATTATATATAGTGTTTTGTATCTCTTGTAATATACATCTCAATCAATGAAATATTAGATCTCTTTTCCCTATTTTTTCTTCTTCTTTCTTTGCTATTAGGCTAGTTTCACAACAAATAAGAAAAAAATTATAATATATTTTTATATGTTTTTAAAAAGTTAAGCAAATTGACCTCTAAATAAATTAAACTAAATAATCTATAATAAGGCAGGCCTTAAATTGTGTTTAGTCATGGAGTAAGATAGGCTTTGAATTGTATTTTAGTGATGGAGCTGCATATTTATATAATCTTAAAGAGAAAGGTCGGTGCAACAGTGCACCGACATATTTACAAAAATACCCTGCTACTGACCAAAGCTCTTTTCACCTTGACTTTTTGGTTAGTCGCTACTTTCGTTTTTTTCTCTGCCATGAATGCAACCACTATCATCTTCGCAGAGCTTCTTCTTCCCAGATCAGGCTACATCGGATCTCCGACGTCTTCCGAACACGCACACTTTTTTATGTGGTTGGATTGGTCACCACTCTTCTCTCTTGCTGCTTTTACCGCTAGACAGCCCCCCACCCCAAACACACACAGTGCTGGTCTTTAAAACCATAGTCGGGTACTATCGCCTCAGCCGTATTGCGTCACTGTCACCTTCACCGTCAACGATCACATCTGGACCTCTTTCCGGCGGTAGTGGTGTTTATGGGGTGGTAGACAAGTTTTGTAGAGAGAATGTATAGAGAGAAACGAGGCGGTGGCGTTTATGTGGTGGTGCTGTAATATGAGATTGGGGTCTACTAAACACCTTGATTTCAACTAAATTGGTGGTTTCGCCGGCTAAGAAGAAGCAGCAAACACCATATGTTGTCAGAGTAGTACAGTGGCTAGCGATGGTGGTGTCGGTGAGGTGAGGTGGTTACAATGGTCTATTCCGAAATAGAGAGTGAGTTTTGATAAAGAGTCAGTGAGAGATGCAGATGAGATTTTGAAAGTCAGATTTAGAAGCGGATGTGAAAAGTTCTATAAATTGGATTGAAACCATCCATCCATGTTGTGATACCATGACAATATGAGTAGTGACAACTCATCATATATTATTAATATTAATTAAATATAAACATCACAATAGAAGTGTAGAACTAATTTCATATGCATTAACCTTTTTTTTAACCGAACAGAAATGTGTACAGACAAATATGTTTTGAGGCCAAAATACATGCATGACTATATTTTTTGTGTGTTTATTTTAAGTAAGTTATAAATTCATTTCTAACTTTTGGTAATTAACAACTTTAACCCGTCAACATTTTCTACAAATAACTTGACACCTCATTTTATTTAAATTACTTTTGTGACTTTACAACAACATTCGACACATTATTATACTTTATTTTATCTATGCATAACCATGTTAATGTCTAAATTACTTTTACGACTTTACACCGTTTTCTAAATTATTTTTCCAATTTTACATCATTGTCTAAATTACTTTTACAACTTTATATCGCAACGTCCGAGACATTATACTTTTTTTTATCTATGTTTAATGACAATATCATGAACATAACGTGCGTAACAAAGTCCAAAATGCATAACTTCACATGCGGATACCACACGTTAATGCCATCATCATTATGCGTGTAACGAAGTCACAAACGCGATGTCGTCGCCGCAACGCGCGACACTGGTCAAAATCCTAGTATATATATATATACTAGTAGGAAACCTGCGCGTTGCGGCGGAGTCAATAACACGAGACATGAACAAATCACCAACTTGCCACCAGCACTTACCATCTACAATACCCTATTTTAAGAAAATAAAAGTTACAAAAAACAATAGATTTGTCAATTAAACAAATGCACCACCAGTTAAAACAAGATGTACAAGTTAATATGGAGCAAAGTTTGAAAAATATATGTTGAATGGACCCCTTTTTGGTAAATAGGTTGAAATTTCCACCTCAACTTGTTATTCGTAGTAATGAAAGTTCACCTGTTCATTAGCAGTTGGTGAAAGTCCGCCAACATATATAAACCCGCCTTGCATATCTAGTGGCCTGAATTGCAACGTTCATAAGTATTTTACTCAAAAAAAGTAAAAAAGATATAAAGTGCGAAAAATAATTGTCACACAACCTGCTGAGTCGTTGCTTGAACTGGCATAACAGGAAGTCCTCCAAACTGCAAACAGCCATGAAGATAAAAATGTAATACAACAGAAAAACAAGTTACATGTGTGAATAATTTTGTATAGATAATCAATTAATATATTATCTGGCAAGTTAACGATCGGAACATGTTCTGAAACATTGCAGAACGACTGGCGAGGGCACAGGGACTTGACCTGTAACTGAAAATCGGGCGTACTCGAGGATGAATTCGAGATCAATGCCAGAGGGGTAAAACTTTTTCAATTCATGCTAAACAAATGGACCAAAGAAGAGAAGGTGAACGATGAAAATTGATTTAGGCGCACAAGGCACAAAACCATTTATAACTTGGGATAATCTTTAATAAAATCTTGTATACAGATTTACATGTTTGTCATACAATTGGGGCCGGTTTGGAAGCCGGTCATGATTAACCGACTCACCACTTATAAAACCCACAAAGGAGTTATCCCCAACTTGTGGGTAATTTAATATTTAGCATTTGTATCTCTCAGGTGTATGCCTACACCCCGTGCATAGGTCGTGGCCATTAATAACTTAAATGAGCCGAGGATATCCAAGACACGGTCGTTAACCCCCAATGTTTATGTTATCAAACAATACAGATTAAAACGGGTTATGTGGATTTATTAAATCACAATCCGACTAAATAATCCCATACCAGACCAAGCGGTAATAATTTACCGTATCCCAAGCCCGTATAAGGAAAATAAGTTAAAAGTATTTACCTGAGCTAGACGTGCAAAGATGTTACTCAGCCGTATAATTCCTAAGACCTTAGGCAAATATCTTCTACCGAAGCTACTTAATCTGTATAGAATGTTTATTAACCTATTAGGATACTAACGGGTCTTTATTTAAGTCAAAGACTTAGACCGGTTAGTTTGAAAGATACTTTACGGTACGAAATGCTAGATTAAGCGGAGACCAGAATAGAATGTGATTCAGACCCGACAAGCTTGAATACTTGTATGATATGGGTAAACTAAACACATTCTGGATTTTGAAGTTAAAATGATAAGGTTATACCCATTTCGGCTAATTTATGTAAACTAGTTACATAAACCGAACCGAACGCATAAATGCATAACGGGTAACCGAATGAATCATATACAAGTCCCATATGTTATTATACTTAAAATATGTTAAGACATCAATAGGATGTTAACATATATGCCCAAAAAGTATTTAAAACCAAACGAAGTCCCGTAAGGGCATTTTTGGTCATTTTGAGGTTTATAAAAGAGGTTTTAAAATAAACCGATGTTCTGGTCTAAAACATTCTATAAAAATTATTTATTTTACGATGTTAAAACAGTAGGATATCATACATATGTGTGGTTTACCATTTATGGCCAAACTATGCCCCGAAAGGGTATTTTGGTCATTTCACATATGTTTTTAAGGACATAATTGGAAGTCAGAGTTCATGAATTATACCTACAGTAAAAATATTAAAATTTATTTATAAATTCAGTAGGTAACAAGTCTTGGGTGCTAAATATGGTTTTAAACCATACTATGCACCTAATTAGCGTAAAAGTCGATAATTGACGATATTTGCAATGTTTATGTGATTCTGAGATTTTGACCAGCCTTGAATATTTAAAACATTTTATTTTTCATATCAAATTAGTAGAAAAAGGTTTGGCATGTTAATCATATGTTAATCACATTTTATTAGCAAAAAGGGCATTATCGTCAATTATGGAATTTATACAAGAACTCTAAGTTATGGTCAGTATATAATCTGACCCAACATTTCAAAAATCCCTAAAAATGATATCATAATAGTAGGTAATGAGTTTTGGGTCAAAATCTATGTTTAAACATGAATTATGCATAAAAGCGTAATTTAGTCTTTATAAAAGCTAAATTTACGATAATTAGCATTACATCAGTTTGAGACCAGAAAACAATGTCAAATTAATTTAGACATGTTTATATATCTGTACTTAACCTATTTGTTTGCTCACATATTTCAAAAATCTCATTTTAGACAATAAGGGCAATATGGTCAAAATTAAGCATAATAACAAGAACATGCATATAATTCAGAATATTAGTGACCAGGTAATATAACCTTAGAGGGTTATACTACAACATAATATGGTCCTAAAGGAAGCTTAAAACATAAAGGATTTAAGCTTAATCGGGTCAAAACTGAAAGTCAAAGCAAAAGTCGAGTTTTTGCGACTTTCGGTTGCGAACCGACCCTAAACTCAGAATTGTCGGGTTGAACATGCTTAGACATGTTCTAATAATATTTACCAATTTATTTAAGTGACAAAACATGATTCATAACTTCTACATTATCAGTTTTAATTATTTTATGAAAATCTGACTAGTTTGACTTTTTAACTAGTTACTTTGATCCGACAATTAACTAAGTAAACGTGATAATTAGGAGGTGCCCTTTTGAGGGATTAACACCTACCTAATTACGATCACGTAGCCATATTCGCCTCAAACAATGGCTGGACCGTTTAGGTCTAAACCGAAAGTCAAAGCGTTATTACGAGAACTTTGACTTTTGGTCTTTAAACATATAAAAACCAAACTAGAGTGGCTAAGGACACTTACAACAGGTCCTTGCACGAAGATTGAATGGTGGGCTCCCTCTTGATCAGGAATCCCAAAGAAAGCTCAAGAACGCTCAAGCTAGTGAGTTAGAGTGAGAATTTTGAAAGTGCAAGGAAAATGGTTGAGCAGCTTGCTGAGCGGGGTTCTGCGCAGCTTGGTTATGATTAGCAGGAAGACGGCATGTGGTGACAAGATGACCAGATCTTCCACAATTGGTACAATATCGACACTGAATGTGCGGCTGATGATGACCATTACACCTGTTGCACAGAGGTGCATTGCCAAGGTATGGTTTCTTGGAAGGTGTTTGTGCGGCCTGGTTTGGAGCAGCTTGGTTGGCCTGTGCTGTAACCGCGAAGTTTTGGGAAGCCTTGCGCTTCCTAGACCTCTTCGATGGCCCAACTTTCTTGCCCTTCTTACTCTCACCCTTATCAGATGACTGTTTCTTATCCTTGTCACCTTTCCTGTGTAGCTTACCCTTTCTGATCTGCGACTCAGTCAAAGTCGCAGCTAACTCGATTGCCTGACGAACTGTTGTTGGTGCATATGTCTGTCAACTTCATCTTGTATCAAGTTTTGTAATAGGTTTGATAGATCAGGACACGTAGAACAAGAAAAACGGGAAACAGAGCTGAACAAGCCACTTCGCACGAAGTGACAAGTCCAGTTCGTGCGAACTGGCAGTTCGTGCGAAGTGGATGTGTTGTTTCATGTGAACTGGAGTTCCTATAAATAGGTGTCTTGTGTCTCTCATTTTTAACTTCTGATTCCGGTAGCGAAGCTCTGCCGAAGTGTCGCCAAGCTTGTAAAACGTTCTGAAATCAATACAAACGATAGTTAAACTACTTCTAAGTGTGAATCAAGCTGAAAGGAAGATCTAATCACTGAATTCCGCCTCTGATCTGATCTAGAACTCTTCTGATTAGAGCTGAACAAGCCACTTCGCACAAAGTGACAAGTCCAGTTCGTGCGAACTGGCAGTTCGTGCGAAGTGGATGTGTTGTTTCATGCGAACTGGAGTTCCTATAAATAGGTGTCTTGTGTCTCTCATTTGTAACTTCTGATTCCGGTAGCGAAGCTCTGCCGAAGTGTCGCCAAGCTTGTAAAACGTTTTGAAATCAATACAAACGACAGTTAAACTACTTCTAAGTGTGAATCAAGCTGAAAGGAAGATCTAATCACTGAATTCCGCCTCTGATCTGATCTAGAACTCTTCTGATTGTCTCGTTTGATCGATTCAACGATCCTACAAGTGGTATCAGAGCTCAGGAGGAAGAGTTCTTACCATTTCAGCTTGTTTTCATCCGAAAATCTCACTTCTACTCACTTTCTTCACATTTTTTTCAAAATTAATCAAGATTTTACGGTTAAAATGGACTGATTTTGTGTTATAACACGCGAAACACTTTTTTAATCAATCCTTGAAAAAATCAGACCTAAAATCGACCTAAAACCTGATAAAATTTGACAAAAACACATAAGTTCTTTCGAACATGGCTCAGATCGTGTGAAATTAGGGATCCAGTTCGCACAAGATTGACCTCAGTTCACACGAATTGAACTCAGGTCGTACGAAGATAGGTCAGATCGTTTGAAAGGTTACCAGGACGCGTGAAAGTAGGTTCAGTTCGCACAAAGTCTGATCCAGCTCATTTTAGACTGACCAGGTTGCATGGATTGAAGGTATTCAGTTCGTACGGATTGGACGTAGTTGAGTCAGTTTGCACCAGATCAGTTCATACGAACTGGTCCAAATTGTTTAAAAGTCTGAACCAGGTCGTACGAGGTTCAGGTCGTGTGAATAGTTCAGTTCGTTTGAAAGCTTATCAGTCCGCACGAGGTGACTCAGGTCATTTGGAAGGTTAACCAGTTCGCACGGGGTGGGTGAATAGGTCCAGATCGTTTGAATTGATCCAGGTGAACCAGGTCGTGTGGAGTGAGTTATAAACTTCTTCAGGTCGTGTGAAATTTCCTCAGTTCATGTGAAACATCACAAGCTCGGTTGAACAATCAGTCTTAGTGGATTTTTTAAAACCGAATCATGGAAAACGAATTCTACAACGCATTTGCTACCCCGATCACTATGGCTCAGAACGTGAACTTGGAGAATGAAATGGGAACCATGCAAAAACTGCCTAAGCTCATGAATATCGAGGAGTATAACGGATGGGAGGAACGTTTTGAAAATTGGGTTCAAGCAAATCACTTAGATGCATGAGAATGTGTTGAACAACGATATGTTAGACCGATTGATGATGACAGAGAGATTGTTGCTATTAAAGATCTAACTGATGATGAGAAAAAGAAATACAAAAGTGAAAAATTGATGATCAGCATATTGCAACAAGCCATTAAAGAAGACATCTTGATCTTATTGCAACACAACGGAACTGCACACTCAATGTGGAAAGCACTAAAAACAAAGTTTGTTGGAAGTCAAGATATGATCAAGAACAAAAAATCGCTTTTGAAGAAAGAGTTTGATCTATTTCGTGGATTGAAAACTGAAAACACTAAACATATTATAGAAAGATATTGCAATTTGGTTGTTAACATGAAGCGTTTGGATATCAAGAAAGATAGAGAAGAATGGGTTGAAAAGTTGGCCGATGCGTTACCACAAGATGTTTGGGGCACATATCTTATGATGTTAAAGAATAATGATGATTTTGCAGATCTAACATTGAGCAAGTTTATTGAAAAACTCGAAGTTCAAGAGATGGAACAACGGAAGATAGCAAAAATGAAGGACTTTAATGGTGAACAAGACATTGGTCTGTATTACAAAGGAGGTATGAGTGATAAGACCAACATTGCACCAAAGATTGAAACTGCATTCAACGCAAACAATTCTTCTGGAGGGTCATCTCAAGGATTAAACAACAAAACTGGATTCTCTTCAAATCCGTCATTTGATCCAAATTTTTCAGCAACCAAGAATGGCAAAGTACTACAATGCAACATTGCATTAAATCTTGAAAATGGTCAGAATTTCTCAGAAGAGGTTGCCAAAGGTCATATATCTTTGTTGGTGACCGTATTAGAGTCTTATGAAAGTTTAGTTGCGGGAAGGATCGGAAATCCTATGTTGACCAAAGAGGATTACGATCAGATTGATGCTGAGGAGATGGAACTTATGGATATAAAGTGGTGTATGGCTAGTGTGTTAAGAAGAGCTGAGAAGTTTAAACAGATTACTGGAAGAGATGATTTCCGTGATGCTGGAACTTCACCTTTAGGTTTTGATAAATCTAAAGTCACATGTTTTCGTTGCAGGGAAAAGGGGCATTTCAAGCGAGAGTGCACAAACCGCGAAGCAAGTGGAGCTCAAAATCCATTCGGCAACAATGATTATCATCGAAAGGCGATTTATCATCAAGTTGCTCCGCATCAACAACAATCGCCACAAACTTCACATGCTAAGAAGGTGATTGAGGAGCCATCAAAGAGAGCTTGTTATGGCTTGATAGATCAAGATGACGAAAGGCTTCCAGAAGGCTTCACTTGGGAGAAGTTTAATTGGGATAATTATGATCCTAACAGAACTTCAGAAAAAGTAGCATTTGTTGCTCAAATATTTGAAGATTCAACTGCTGAAGAGGAAATGGCGTATGTTTATTACGAATCTCAGCAATACAGTCTGAAAAAGAAAGAAGAAGAATCAATTTCAACAAGAAAGGCTTCAGAAAAAGCTCCAATTTTTGATCACTCATCAGATGAAGAGAGTGATGATAGTGAAGAAATTCGAAAGCTTGAATATTACAAAAGAAAATTTTCATCTGATAGTGATGATGATGATTTGTATTTTGCAGGTAAAATGAAAAAGATCAAAGAAAGACAAGCTGCGAAAAAGAAGAACCATAATGCAGCAACTGATGACAGTGATGATGAAAATGTTCGGGCGATAAAGAAGCAGGTTAAAGAAATTCCAGCTATCAAGGTTGAGAAGGAAGCTAATGCAGAAAAGATGCCTGAAAAATGTGAAAATTGTGATACGGTGAAAAGGCACAACAACAAATTGATTCATAACATGAACAGATTGAAAGAATCTTATGATGTTTTAAACAAAGCTATGAATCAATACAACAAGTCAAGCAGTGAACAAGCGTTAGCTATGAAGACACTCAATGGAGCGTTCATGACAAAGCAGAAAATCATCAATAATTACATTGAGAAATGTGCTGAACTTGAACAAAAATTGGAAACTCAGAGGATAGAAACTGAGAGGGTAAACATGTTCTTGAGAAGTTACCCATGTGCTTCTTATGTGATTGACAGGATTTATCCTACAGTAGAAGGGATGAAAGCATTTGAAGAGGAGAAACCTGAAGTAAAGAATACTGGTAAGAAACATAGTACTGATTATACCAAGTGTCCACCTCCGCTTGAGGAAGGATATTCTCCACGAAATCCTAATTCAGAAAGAGTAAAAAAGGAAACAAATTTAAAGTGGGAATCTGAACCTTCAGATGGATTGCCAGACAACATTGATGTCACTTTCACATCGTCTGACACTGATCATGAGTCTGAGTTAATAAAGAAAGTGGTCGATCAGGTGTTGGATAAGGATAAGGAGTCAGAGTCAAAGTCTGAATCTAAGAGTTAAAGTTCATCAGTTGACAGTCTGAAATCACCGGTCAAAAGGGTTTACAATAAATATTTTCTGATGTCACAAAATAATTTGAATGACGAAACATTTAAAGTAGCATATACTTTGAATGATTCCGACAAATTATATTCTGATGAAGAATTTCCAATAAGAGGTGTTAAAACTGAAATGATTAATAAGGTTTTCAAACTAAAAGAAATTAATATTTCTGAAATAAAAGATTTAAATCTTACTGAAAAACCTAAAAAGTACACCTCAAGAGTTCAACAAAGGTTAAACAAGAAAAAAGGTTATAGTTCACGTTCTGGTTTTCAAAAGAAACCAAACCATAACGGTAATTTCAAAAAGAAAGGATTAGGTTTTATTCCACCTGAAAATCCTAAAAATGAAAAATATGTTAAAGATTTTAAATCAAAAGTTGTTTTTGTTTCAGGGGCAAGTTCTAAAGAAGATGAAAAGAGCTCATTTTGGAAGCAATCGAACAAAGAATTCCTTGCTAAGAAGCAAGAAGGTGTTAGGGGAGGATTTTCCAATCCTAAGGATCACGGATCCTCAAGTACTGCCAGGATCACGGATCCTCAATTCTGTTTAAATTAGGGATCCTCAGAAGGTGTTGCAGGATCAGGATCCAGGATCCTTATTGTTATCCTTACACTAACGATTGTCTACATTGTATGTGAGCTCGTTTTGCAGGAGTATACGCATGGACCAAGTCATACCGATATTCTTGGAGAATATGCCCTCAATATTCCGCACGTGCTTGGCTTTTGTGAACGTTATGGAGATCGTGGGAAGCTTGCACATTTAGCGGATAGTTAGTTGTTTTAGTTATTTCTAATTTTAAAAGGGGATAACAAGCTTGAATTAGAACACCTGGCCAATTTAGCAAACACACACACTCGAAACAGCTCTCAATAGCTCTCAACAGTTTATTTGGCGATTTTATACACATTACACTATAGTGATCCTTGTAACAAGCTTGTTATCATCCCGAGTTGTAACAATCATTTGTTTAATAGTAGTTGGTGATCGGTAGTTTCCATCACCCGAGGTTTTTTGTGCCGGAGATCAACTCTTGATCAAGGGCTTTTCCTCGTATAAATCCTTGTGTCACTTGTTCATAACATTTGCAAGTTATTCATACATTTGTTCATTGTTTCAAGCATCATTCCTCACAACAAAGATTTGGTTGTATTATCCTAGCCTGATTTTTGACCAAAACAGTTTGGCGCCCACCGTGGGGCAATTGGAGCTTCATCTTTGAAATTTTTTGCTCATTGTGTTCATTTCGGTTCATCATCTTCAACTACATGGCTTCCTCAGCAAAGAACACTTCAAGCTCTATGCCAGCAGTCACTTCTTCACAGGGCGTTCCACGTTTGCCTCCACCACCTATTGGATCCCAGATGAATGCTGAAAATGCTGCAAAGAGACAAAGCCCCATTTTTCCAAAACCACCAACTTCTGCTGTTTCTTCTAACCCTACTACTAGTGATCTTTTTTCTTTGATTTTGCAGATGAGGGATCACATACAAGAGCAGGACAAAACCAACGAAAGGATCCTCCGGGAGATTGGTGACATCAAGAAACAGAAGAAATCAGGGGAGGAGCACTCCCCTCTGATACCAAGGTCACTGGATTTCGACACTCCAACTATGACTGCCCAGCAATCTGCAGCTCCGGATATCCAGTATCAGAGTGGACCAGTATCAGAGTCAGACTTTTGGGTCTCACTTCCAGCCTTCAGGATCCGGTTTTCAGCCTTCGGGATCCTCTTTCCAGCATCAGGGACCCTTCGTCAGCTCAGGAGGATATATGGGGATGCACACAGTTCAAGGATCCTCTCAGGTCCAAGGATCCTCTCAGGTTCAAGGATCCTCTCAGGTTCAAGGATTATCCTTTCAGGTTCAAGGATCCTCATCTCAGGTTTATGGATCCATGGATTATCCTCCAATACCCCTAGTCACAGCACACCAAGGATCCAACATCTTTCCAGATCACGGATTCTTAAGAAGTGTACACCCCTCAAGTTCAGATGTTCATCAGGGAGACTTCATTCCAATGCAGACTATTGCTACTTATGGTCCTTCAATCATACCAGAATCTCGTCAATATGGATTCACATCTGGGATTCCAAACCTGAATCCTCCGGGAGGTAACACTTTGAATAATTCTTACAACACTAACCATGGCTTTATGCAGGATACAGGTATCAATCAAGCTATGGCTAGGGAATTACAGAAACTAAAGGATATGATATCCAGCGTTCCAGGAGTGGTTAAGCCCATTCCTGAAATTGCAGATGGTAGCCATAGGATATCTCGTTTTGCACCACCTATTTGTGATGCTGAGATACCCAAAAGGTTCCAGATACCAACTATGAAGCTGTATGATGGTTCAACGGATCCAGAGGAACATGTAGCTCAATACAGAGAAAGGACGGAGATCAATCTAATCACTGAGAGGTTAAAAGAAGCATGTCTATGCAAGGGTTTTGGATCCACACTCACAGGATCAGCTCTTAAATGGATGCTAAGTCTTCCCCCTTACTCTATTACTTCATTTGCTAATCTAGTTAATCTGTTTAATAGTCAATTCTCGTGTAGTAGAAAATTTGAATGTTTAACTAGTGATCTATATAGGGTAACACAAGGTCAAAATGAATCACTTAGAGATTACATCACTAAGTTTAGTAAAGACTCCTTAGACATTCCTAATCTGGATATAGCTACGGCTGTGGAAGCCTTTAAAATGGGTTTGCTTAGGGATTCATTATTCTATGATGATCTTGTTATGACCCCATGCAGGAATCTTGATGAAGTGAGAACCAGGGCCCTTAGATTCATCTGATTAGAGGATGAAAAAAGGATCCAGGAAAGACTGGCAGGATCCTCGAAACAGGAAAAGCAAGGATCCTACTTCAAGAACAACAAGTTCAAGTCATACAACAAGTCTGATAACCAGAACGTGCATGCAGTAGAACAGGAAGAGGATGATGAGGATTATCCTCCCATTTCTGAATACTGTTTTTCTGTTGATAATAATGAATTGATCCTTGCAATGCAGAATTTAGGTGAAAAAGCTAGGTGGCCAAGGAAAAGTGATAAACCGGCTGCAACAAAAGACAAATCCAAATGGTGTGCATATCACGAGGATTTCGGGCATCTCACTGAAGAATGTATTGCACTTAGAAAAGAAATTGGTTACTTGTTAAGCAAGGGGCACTTAAAGGAACTTTTGGGAAGGAAGAAGTCAAGGATCCAGGATCCTGAGAAGATCTCAGAAAGAGCTCCTGCTCCTCCAGCAAATGCACAAGTTATAAACTTCATATCCGGTGGATCAGACATTTGTGGTACTTCCTTTTCAGCAGCCAAAAGACATGCCAAGGAGACCAAGATGGATAATGGAGATAGACCCATCCGGACCTCTACTGTTACACAGGAGGAAGTTATAACTTTTGATGAGGATGATCGTGTTGATGTCCAGGATCCTCATCATGATGGTCTTGTCATCACTTTGTTTATTTCTAACCATTTTGTTTGCAGGATCCTAATCGATGGAGGACGCTCGGTGAACATCATTTAACTTGATGTCCTCAAGAAGATGAATATCCCTGAATCAGATATTATCCCAAGATCCTCAGTTCTTGTGGGATTCAGCGAAGAAACCAAGAATACATTGGGGGACATTAAACTTCCCATCTACATTGAAGGACGTCATTCTTATAAAAAATTTTGTGTTATAGATTGCTTATCCTATTGCAATGTTATCCTTGACAGGCCATGGATACATGACATGAAGGCAGTTGCATCTACATATCATCAATGTGTGAAGCTTCCTAGTCCATGGGGGTGATAAAGATTGAGAGTGACCAATAAGAAGCAAAAAATTTCTATACCTCATCAATGAAGCCAGCCTCAAGACCAAGGGAGCAATAGCAACTAAAGTATCCTCCAAGAGACGTCTTGGAGGCAAGAGAACAGGATGTGAAAGAAATCCTTATGGATCCTCATGATCCTGAATCCAAAGTCTTCATAGGATCAGGGATCCTCAGCAATATTGAACAGGATCTAGTATCCTTCCTTAAAAGGAGAAAAACTACCTTCGCCTGGAAACATGAAGACATGACATGTATCTCTAAAGATATAATTACTCATAAACTTGGTATTGACAGGTCATTCAAGCCCATACATCAAAAGAGAAGGAGGTTTGCACCTTAGAGGAATGCCATTATCCAGGAGGAGGTAGACAAATTACTTCGAGCAGGTATGATTAGAGAGGTTAAGTATCCAAGATGGTTAGCCAATGTGGTTGTTGTTGAAAAGAAAAACGGAAAGTGGAGGGTATGTGTCGATTTCACTGATTTAAACAAGGCATGTCCCAAGGATCCTTTCCCATTACCCCACATTGACTCCATGGTGGATGCTACCGCAGGTCATGAGTTGTTGACTTTTATGGATGCTTCATCTGGATTTCAACAAATTCAGATGGAACCATCTGATCAAGAGGATATAGCCTTTATGACCCCAACTGGTATCTATTGTTATATTGCTATGCCATTTGGACTAAGGAATGCAGGTGCTACCTATCAAACGCTAGTCAATATGATGTTTAAGGAATAAATAGGACACACTATGGAAGTCTATATAGATGACATGGTGGTTAAGTCCAAGAGAGCTGAGGATCACCTTAGAGACCTGGAGGAAGCATTCAATATCCTTAACAAATTCAATATGAAGTTGAATCCTTCAAAGTGTCACTTTGGTGTTAAAGCAGGCAAGTTCCTGGGATACATGGCAACAAAAAGAGGCATTGAAGCAAGTCCAGAGCAAATTAAGGCTATTGTGAATTTCAAATCTCCTGCCAATGCCAAGGATGTGCAAAGGTTGATAGGGAGGATCGCAGCCTTGAATAGGTTCATATCCAAGTCATCAGAAAGTGCAAGGAATTCTATGACATTTTGAGAAAGAACAAGAAATTTGAGTGGACTGAAAAGCATGAAAATGCTCTCAAAGCCCTTAAGGATTACCTATCCTCAGCTCCTGCCTTGATGAAACCAGAAAAAGGGGATATATTATCCTTATATCTAGTGGTATCCTCTAAAGCAGTAAGTGTGGTCCTTGTTAAGGATCACGAAGGTACACAACATCCTGTCTATTATGTAAGTAAGAGTTTGCTTGATGTTGAATCCAGGTATTCACATTTAGAAAAACTTATCCTTGCTTTGATTATGGCATCTACTAAATTAAGACATTATTTTGAAACCCATTCCATTTTTGTTAAGACTAATTTTCCAATTAAGAATGTTCTCAGGGAACCTGAAATGTCAGGAAGGATGGCTAAATGGGCAGTGAAGCTTAGCGCTTATGATATAAGATATGAACCAAGGACTGCCATCAAATCCCAAGCCTTAGCTGACTTTGTGGCAGATTTCAGTAGTGATCTACAAAGAGAAGCTGAGTTAGAAGTTCAGCAGCTCGAAGAAACTAAGGATCCTTGGATACTCTACACTGATGGAGCATCTAATGTCAAAGGAACAGGACTTGGAATACTACTAAAATCGCCACAGGGGGACATAATACCCTACTCCATAGCTTGTGAGTTTCAAACTACTAATAATGAGGCTGAATATGAGGCCTTGATAGCTGGTTTGCAAATTGCCAAGCATATGAGGATCGGGTATCTTGAGGTACATGTAGATTCATTGTTAATCACTAATCGCTTTAATGGATCCTATGCTGTTAAAGGTGAAAAGCTAATCAAATACTTAGAGATAGTCAAGGAATTGGCACTCTCTTTTGTTTCTTTTAGTTTGACACAGGTACCTAGGGAAGAAAATGCAGAAGCTGATGCATTGGCCAACCTAGGATCATCCTTAAAGATTCCAGAGGATATCAAGATCCCTATCATCCATATTTTGGCTCCTGCTATTGAGGATCACATAACTATGGAGATAGAAGATGATTCTGCAATGGTTCCTAGTGATGGTGCACAGTCTCGTTCAGGATCATGGATCCTTCCAATCTTGAGATATATACAACATGGAGAGATTCCTACAGGAGAAAACCCCAGGGCTTTCAAAATCAAGGTATCTCAATTTACAATATTGAACAACATCTTATATAAACGATCTCTCGCAGGTCCATATCTAAGGTGCATAGAGGATCCTGAAATTCAAGAAGTCCTAAAGGATTTTCATGAAGGAGATTGTGGAAACCACACTGGGGGCAGGGCATTATTCTCAAGGATCCTTAGGACAGGATACTATTGGCCAACAATGAAGAAAGATGCTGTGGATTATGCCAAGAAGTGTGATCCTTGTCAGAGACATAGTAATATCCTTCATCAACCGGTAGAGCTCTTGCATCCTATATCCTCTTCTTGGCCATTCATGAGATGGGGAATGGATATAGTTGGTAAACTTCCCAAAGCACCAGGAGGAAAGGTGTTTATGCTTGCCATGACTGATTACTTCTCTAAGTGAATAGAGGCTGAAGCCTTTGCTCAAGTCAGATATCCTTTATTAAAAGAAACATTATTACTAGATTTGGTATCCCTTCTGAAATTGTTTGTGATAATGGATCCCAATTTATTGGGAGTAGAACTACTAACTTTTGTGACAGCTGGGGGATTAAGATGATAACATCAACACCAGTCCACCCACAAGCTAATGGTCAAGCAGAATCATCCAACAAGATCATCATCAACAACTTAAAGAAGAAGCTTGGATCCAAGAAAGGAAAGTGGGCAGAAGAACTACCTTATGTACTATGGGCTGATAGGACAACCCCCAAGAATGTTACTGGCCAGACTCCATTTTCTTTGGTATTTGGAGTAGAATCAATGATCCCTACAGAGATGGTGGTTCCTACTGCAAGAACAAGCATTCGTGATCCTGAAGGAAATGCTGAAAACTTGGTTCAAGACTTGGATACTATAGAAGAACTCATGGATTTGGCAAGGATAAGGATAGCTAGTTATCAACAAAGGATGGCTGGAGTCTACAATAAGAATGTCAGGATCAGGAAATTCCAAGTTGGCGATATGGTATTGAGGAAAGCATTTCAAAATACCACAAATCCTGCTGATGGAAAATTGGCACCAAAGTGGAAAGGCCCCTACCTGATTGAAGCTGAGGCTGGAAAGGGGGCATATCGATTGCTAACAATGGAAGGTGATTTACTACCAAGAGCTTGGAATGCTGTCCACTTGAAGAAATACTTCATGTGATGAGGATTCATGATCCTTAGCAATATTCATGATCCACATTCTCGAAGGATCCCTAGAGGATAGATGATCCTCATTATGGTAATGATCTAATCTCAAACTATTTAATTCTTTAATTATCCTATATACAAGGAAAAGGATCCTGGATCCTTAATCCCCCTTTTACTTGATTCTGATTTTTGCAGAAAGTTCATATATCCTTAACGAAGGATTGAGTATCCACAGAAGTCTCCAGTTATTTTGGCTTGACCCCAGTTATTTGGGCTTGACGCCAGTTATTTGGGTCTGTCCCCAGTATCGCCAGCAGCGTACGATGATCCTGGTACAGTTCATGGCAATGGGACCTGTACTCGCTTTAGGGGCTGACAATTTCATTGTACTAGCTGTATCCGGGATCCTACGTATAATGGTAGATGTACCATACATCCGTTCCTAAGGTTTCTAACATTTTCACGTTAGCTAAGGTTTTGGCATTTTCATGTCACTAAGTTTGGATAGTCGCCAGTGAGGGCCATACTCCAGTTTACACAAGATCCTTTGGGCTTGTCCCCAGTTTTTTTGGGCTTGTCCCCCGTTTTTTGGGCTTGTCCCTAGTTTTTTGGGCTTGTCCCCAGTATATTGGGCTTATCCCCAGAATTGTTGGGCTTGTCCCCAGTTGCTAACTCTTTTCTTATATTGGCTTAGTCCCAAGTTATGTTCTATTTCAGGTTTTTGAAGCTAAACAGCTAAGGATCCTTGATCCTTACCTTTTACTAAGGTTTGTCTTTTGATTATCCTGATTGTAAATGTTAAAGGTTTAGGATCCTAACTTGGATTCTCAGGTATGATCCTTGATCATTTTGATTTTATCCTTTATTTATCTAAGTGACCCTTACTATTTGACAACAGGATTCATGATCCTTAAGTTACATTACTTTTTTGAATTTATCGATTATAGGATATTTGATCCTTGATCATATCCTAAACTTTTTGACATGATCTATTAAACTTTTATTCTCAACTTATGAATTCTAACAAAGTGTAGAATAGCAACTGAAAAGTAAGGTATTCACAAACGAAACAACACATAAGATACTCAAAAGATTAAAATTTTATTTACCAAAAGTTAAACCCTTTCAAAGGTTGTCAAAATTGCCAACCCAAGCTTCTACCAGCAAAACGTGGCCCGTCCACTTGGGTTGGCAAAGGGTGTCCATATTTAACAAGGTCTAAGTGCAGGAATATAAAGGACGGCAGGATCACAATGGCTTCATCCCCCAAACAGAGGATCCCTCCACCATTTGTAATCCTACCTATTGTCTGAAGGATCTGTGATCCTTAAACCTAATTACTATTGTTTAAGTACAGACCAACAATTATTCGAGAAAACACCATCAAAACAAAAACCACTACCAAATCATAAAAAATGGGCTCCGGCCGCGTCTAGATAAATCCATCATCGCCCATTTCTGCAGCTCAAACCTTCGCTGCATCACCATCACCTCCTGCTCCAGCATCACCCGCCTGATCCTTAGCTCCGCTGCCACCTGCGTCAATTGCCAAGACCTCTGTAGCCTCTTCTTCGTCATCCAGCTCAGCCAGCTTAGCCTTCCAGCCCTCATGGTCCCAATTGGTCCTGTCAAAGTAAGGATCCTCAGCCTCCCGGGCCATCTGGAGTTTGATCTTGTACATAGTGATGGCAGCAGAGACTTAAGCATCCTCCATCACCTCAGCCTTCTCATGGTCAACATTAATTTGGGCTATGACCACCTGATTTTTAGCCACATTAAGATCTTTTTCAAGGGAGGAGATGGTTTGATCCTTGGCCAGGAAGATCTTCTGAAACTCCAAATGCTTCTGCTCAGCCTCTTCAACGTATGCATCAAAGAGCATCTGGATCTCGGCAAATTTCTGTAAAAAGAAAAGGTAGGGTTCAGGATCCGCTATCCTCAAATGGGCAGGATAATCAATCAGGATCAGTGATCATCAAAGTATTCCTCAAACTGGTGACGGATGAGGGGCAGGCCTTCAAGATTGTCAACTTCAGTGGCCTTTCTCTTCTCCCCCCTTGGAGGTGACAGGCTTGGGGACTAGAGCACTTGGGCTAGCGGCAGTTTTCTTCTTTCCAGACCGGGGAGCCACAGTCTAAGATCACTAACACGAAAGCGGGAGGCTGACTTCGAAGATTTTCCAGCGCCTACCAATACAAAACAACAGATAAGTATTCTTGTTTTATTTACATTTAAACATTTAATTATATACAGACTTGGATACTTACTTGACATTGTGACTGATCCAGAGGATACTTATTGAGAATCCTTAGTGTTTGCTTGGAATTATCTTACTGCAGGATCAAGGCTCCAAAAAGCGGCGATCCTCTCTTTTCTTGCAGGTGAGGGAATAATATGAGAGACAGAGATAGCTGCAAAACAGAAAAGGGGTCAGTTATCCTCAACAGAAACAGGGTTATCCTATGATCCTTCTATAAGGATCCTCTATCCTACCATGGGTGGCCCATTTTCTTGGGAGATCCTTCCCATCTGGGATAGAATCCCTCTTAACGAAGAAAAAACGCTTCTTCCAGTTGGTGTCATTCTTTGTGAATCATCGGGTTTATGTTTGAATAAGAAACGGTGTGAACCATGGCTCACAAGGTTGTACAGTTCAGCAAGTTCCGACATTCCCAACTCTATGCCTTCTTGCTCAATGATTCTCTATAGGGTATATAAAACCCTCCACATCATTGGCATGGCCTGAATGTAGCACATGCCGGTGAGAGAGAAGAAGGATTCAATGAAGGCAGGGAAAGGATAGGAGTATCCTGTCAGGAATGGAGTGGCCGGAAAAGCAACCCAGGTTTGAGAAACAAAATCACTTTTGGTGGTAGGGTCAAAAGGCTTGAAGACGGCGTTCGCCGGAAAACAATGGCGAATCCTGTCGATATCTGGATCAGTAAAGCAGCAGAGTTCCTTCGGTGAATTTTAGATAATCCCCTGGCTTTTCAAAGGACTATCTTTCTGGTGATCCTTTGCGGGGGAGGATCGTAGCTTCATTGTGATCTAAAGATTTCTATGAAGATCATAATAAGAAGATGAAGAGAGAAAGAGAAAAGAAATACCTGATCGGTCTTGGAATGAGGATTTAAAGGGTGTAATGCACGAATTTAAATGTCTCTAGATCCTTATCTCTAACTTGAATTTATAATGATGATTTTGCAGGCAAGTCATGTCGCTGACGTAAACGGCTAGTTCGATCCAAACGGCTATATATCCGTTAGTCAGTTGGAGATAAGATCAAAAATATAACTCTTTAATTTACGATTTACTCCTTATATTTTGGGGGCAATTGTTAGGGGAGGATTTTCCAATCCTAAGGATCACGGATCCTCAAGTACTGCCAGGATCACGGATCCTCAATTCTGTTTGAATTAGGGATCCTCAGAAGGTGTTGCAGGATCAGGATCCAGGATCCTTATTGTTATCCTTACACTAACGATTGTCTACATTGTATGTGAGCTCGTTTTGCAGGAGTATACGCATGGACCAAGTCATACCGATATTCTTGGAGAATATGCCCTCAATATTCCGCACGTGCTTGGCTTTTGTGAACGTTATGGAGATCGTGGGAAGCTTGCACATTTAGCGGATAGTTAGTTATTTTAGTTATTTCTAATTTTAAAAGGGGATAACAAGCGTGAATTAGAACACTTGGCCAATTTAGCAAACACACACACTCGAAACAGCTCTCAATAGCTCTCAACAGTTTATTTGGTGATTTCATACACATTACACTATAGTGATCCTTGTAACAAGCTTGTTATCATCCCGAGTTGTAACAATCATTTGTTTAATAGTAGTTGGTGATCAGTAGTTTCCATCACCCGAGGTTTTTTATGCCGGAGATCAACTATTGATCAAGGGCTTTTTCCTCGTATAAATCCTTGTGTCACTTGTTCATAACATTTGCAAGTTATTCATACATTTGTTCATTGTTTCAAGCATCATTCCTCACAACAAAGATTTGGTTGTATTATCCTAGCCTGATTTTTGACCAAAACAGAAGGAATGAAGAATGATGTTGCTCAGAAGAAGGAGACGAGAACCTGTTATCAATGCAATGTAGTTGGTCACATTGCCTTGAACTGTCCAAAGGCAACCAACACAAAACAAGGAGTCTCTGAAAAATTGAAAGAAAAGATGGTTGATAATGAACCACCAACCAAACTATTTAAAATGTTCAAAAATTCAAAATTTGAGGTTGGTGAGAGTTCAAAAAGTTTTTACAAAAGAAGAGCGAATCTGAACAACCACAAGTGGGTTGTTAAGAAATCAGAAAACAGTTCTGCCAATGATTCTGATTCGACAAAATCAGAGGAGCTACTGTCTGGTGATGAATCTGACTCGTCAAAGTCAGAAGAGCCACAAGTTGAGCTAAAAGAAGAAAATTCAGTTCTGCCAATGGATGACGCAAACTTTCCACCATTGCGGACTGAAAATTTTAAACAAAAAGTTGGCAAAGTTGAAATTTCGAATCAATTCTATTCTGAAATTTCGAATCAGTTCTAAATATTTTTGGAAAAATGGTTGACGGGAAGGTTAAAGGGGTAAAGGAATTTTATGAAAAGAAAAAGAAAGGAAAGAAACCGAGTGATGATGACTCGGAAACTCCCAAGGACCGTCAGGCTTGGGAGAACCTCTTTAACTAAAAAAACCTGACTTGCCGGAGCTCCCAAGTTGGTAATCATGGAGCATGAATCGGCATCATTCTTGAAAAATGTTTCTGTGAAAAATTGTTATATTTCGTCTTACAAGTGGTATTGGTTGATAAGAACCTGCAAGAGGTTAATCAAGTTCATGAAGTTGAACTTGAGTTAACTTTCATTCAAGTGGTTAAAGAAAAGGAAAAGTATTCTTATAAGTTGTAATTTGAAAACAAAATGATGAATTAATCCCCGATTTTACAAGTGATATCAACAAAACTAATTTTCCGAAAAAACCATTTGATTGATACAAACTTAAGTGTTTTGAAATCATAATGGGAAAATAGTTTGTTGTCAGGGGGAGTTCTGATTGTTTGAGCCAAGTGGATGGCGAATTGAAGCAATTCACATCAGTTTGTCAGTTTATTTGTAGAGTTTATTTCGTTCATTTTCAATTTTTCCCAGAAAATAAAAAATTGGAACATATTTTTGATTTTAGGGGGAGTAAAAATTTAGAAATTTTGAAAATTTGAAAAATCCAAAAACATTGAAAAATAAAAATGAGTTTTGTTGTGAAAAAGAGGAAATGATAGTACATCAGTAGACAATCACAGTACGCTAAAGAATTGGAAAGTTAAAATGTGATAAACGGTCTCACTGATGATATGCCAGTAGGTTATTACACGCTCAGTAGATTGTGTTCGAGATATAAATCTAAATCAAACATTTACTTATTTCGTGGGGAACATCTCTTGGATATATAGGTAACCCCTGAAATCTTGTTTGAAGGGCTTTCTATTTCTGACATACTAGGTCTTTGTGCGTGATGATATCTGGGGTATTATACCTGGACTTTTGATATTGCGGGAGCAATAGCCTAGTCCTCGTATAATACTCTGCACTGCTTTACTCATAAAGCCCACCCTCAGCATAAAAAATGATGAAACATTGAAAAATGCTAATCATCTGCTGTTGAAAAGAAGATCCCCAAGGGGGACCCACCTAAAGTCGAGCCATCATCTCTCTGATTTTGCGGAAGCAATAGCCTGAGCTCTCATGGCCTCGCATTCACCCTTTACAGATATCATTAGTGTACATTCACCTGTAAGACTGAATATAGGAGTCTGGATACGGGAGTATATTCTGAGGTGGGACACGCGAATAAGTTTAAGTTCTTAAAATACTAATCTCGTATATCGAAACTGTTGAACTTTGTGTGAAAATTTAAGTGGATTAGTATACTGACAATCTAAGTGAATCGTTTAGAACTTAAAGTGTTTAAAGCTCAACGGTGCTTGTGTTTTGTCATAAACTGATATGATACTCTTACACAAACTCACAAAAATATTGTCTGTAAATATTTCTTTTCTGCTTTTCTTTAATGTGTTTTATCATAAAATTTTGAAAATTCAAAAAGATTTTATTTCATATTATTTTCAACAACTGAGGTTGGAAAGCTGATTTTCAAAATTCCAAGTGCTGAACATGATGAACAAAAGGGTTGGGACAATTTTGTTTAAAATGAGAAATGTTTTTGAAATGATTAAATGGTTAATTTATTTGATACCAAATTTGAATGTTTCGATACACTTGGTAAGCAGAGATTAACATTGTTATAAAATAAAAAACTTACTTTTGGGTAGAGTTTGTGCAGATAGAGAATTCCAGACTGCGATCCCAGCTTCTCGAAAGGGGAAGTCTGAAGATGATAAGAGCGAGTTTATGATTCTGGAACAGCGCTCGAGACAGAAGCTGCTGATGCTGCTGAGCTTAAAGAATCTAAAGACCTGATCAAGAGCGTGAAGACTGATCAAGACTGAAGACTCGACGTACTGAAGACTCGTCAACATCCAAGGGGGAGTTTGTTGGTGCATATGTCTGTCGACTTCGTCTTGTATCGAGTCTTGTAATAGGTTTGATAGATCAGGACACGTTGAACGAGAAAAACGGGAAACAGAGCTGAACAAGCCACTTCGCACGAAGTGACAAGTCCAGTTCGTGCGAACTGGCAGTTCGTGCGAAGTGGATGTGTTGTTTCATGCGAACTAGAGTTCCTATAAATAGGTGTCTTGTGTCTCTTATTTGTAACTTCTGATTCCGGTAGCGAAGCTCTGCCGAAGTGTCGCCAAGCTTGTAAAACGTTCTGAAATCAATACAAACGACAGTTAAACTACTTCTAAGTGTGAATCAAGCTGAAAGGAAGATCTAATCACTGAATTCCGCCTCTGATCTGATCTAGAACTCTTCTGATTGTCTCGTTTGATCGATTCAACGATCCTACAACTGTGGTAGGGTTGCTACCAGTGATGATATCTTGCACTGGGTCAGGCAGACCATCGACATATCTTTCAATGGCTTTCTCAAGTGGGGTAACCATTGTAGGGCATAACAAACTCAGCTCCTCTTATCTGTCGGTATAAGCCCGGTGTTCACCACTATCCTGCTTCAGGTCATCAAACTCTCTTTCTAACGCCCTCTGTTCATGACGGGGACAGAATTCCCTCATCATAAGAGCCCTAACTTCTTCCCAAGTTTGACCCAGAACGACATTAGTACCACGATCTCTCATTAACCCATTCCACCAGGTAAGAGCCCTCTTTTGGAACACACTAGAAGCGAACTCGACCATGTGATTATCAGGACACTGAACGTGACGAAAGGTACTCTCAATGCTTTCAAACCACTGTAGGAGCCCAGGTGCTCCCTCATATCCACTGAACTTGAGTGGTTAGCCGAATTGAAACTTTTGAAGTTGCATGGAGCATTATTGTTATTGTTGGCTTGGTTAACTTGAGCAATAATGTTTGGGAGTACAACAGCCATTTGCTGCGCAATGATTTCTGCCATTTTGGCATTAGGTATCTGATTGTCGCGTCGAGGAGACATTCTAAAAGAGGAAACATGAGAGAAAACGAGTGAGATGATTAGATGGAAAAAATGAAATGATACAAAAATCGACAAAAAGCAAAGATGGTGGTCATTTGTCAGTACCACAAAGCAAACAAACGACACACAATGACTAATTAAAGTAAATGGGTCAAAAATAATGTATCGCGAAGACATGCTTTAGCCTATAAGTGGACACTCACCCCAAGAGTTCCCAGGTAAGAGTGACTAGTCCGATTATGTGGATTTGTACGAACACTTTAGCCTAGACAGAAAACCCGAGATACATGCATCCACCCTTCCAGATTGCACATGTTCACATTATTTAGACCCAAAACTTTGACGAGATTTTGAAAACTTAGAAGGCATTATGCCAAAAGAATCATTCAAGAATGGATGATTAAATTTTCAAAATTGATTTTAGAAATTTGAAGGGTTCAAAACCTTATAACAAATCACCTAAGAATAGATGATTGATTTTCAAAAATCATTTTGGAAAATTGTGTTCTTGTTTTGGTAATCACCTAAGGATAGGTGAAGTGTATGTTTTAAGATCTAGACACAAGATAGCTTGTGTTAGGGTCCTAGAAAAGTTATAGTCTAGGTCAAAGCATTACTAATAACCTAATTCCATATAACCATTGGCACTGATACCAACTCTTCTGTCACACCCCGACCGCGTAAAACAACAAACCGCGGCGGAAATGTCGGGGAGTGTAACAACAGAATTATTGTTTCACAACCATGGTAATTTAAGTTTTGTTTTATTTATTAACAAAGTGGATTAATTGTCTTAAATCAAAGAAACAAAGAGTACATAACGAAATTTAAACTAGTCTAGCTTCATTTTATGTCACTAAGGCACAGGTCCGCCTAAGTGTATCTTGATCATCCTATCATCAGCTCCTGAAAACACATGTGAAAATAGGTACGTCAGCATAAAAATGTCTGTGAGATACATAGGTTTATTGATTTAGGATTCATGACTTGTAAGTTTTAAAGAAATGTTTAACAAAAGTTAGTCATGAATCTTATTAAAAGGTTTTCTTTTACAAATCTTATGAAAATCGATAACTAATTAGATGATATATAAAAGAAAGATGTGTGGTTAAATAAATAACCAAGTAAAATGAATTTGTACAAAATAAGTTGTTTGTAAAACAATGTTTTTGAGAAGATATGTTATTTGTGTAAAATGTAATGTGTCTAAATTGAAATGGTTTAAATAACGCTACGATATGTAATATCATAAAAGCACTTATATATAGGAAGTATCAGCGGCGTATCCACCATGCTTTTATCGTATTACACACGCCTCGTTATTTAAATCACTTACACAAACAAACCACCAAAATGTAATGTTTAAACTAATGTTCATATATAATCAAATGTTATGTATGACAAGTGAAAATATCAACTTAAATCATAAGTAAAATGTACAAAACAATGTATTTGATATAAATCATAGTTTAAGTCAAAGATATGTTTTGCAAAAATCCATGCTTTATTGATACAAACACTTATGCGGTAATGTTAAACGTATACATTCAAGCCTTGAGACTGTAGGATAAACCATAGAACAAATCAAAGGTTATCAAAAAATGTTTTCGGATTCAGTCATTCCTTACATCCAAACAAACCTAGGATTTCAGGAATGGGAGTTGTCAAGTCCTATGGTACCACTACTTACTACCGAGCGGCGTAGCTAATGTTAATGAATGTACTTCAGTTTCGTTAAACAAACCAAATGTCATACCAAAATGTAAGCATGTTATGAAAATAATGTACCTAATATGCTAAGTGAACATACAAAGTAGAAATGTAATTCAGTGTGTCCATATGCTGAGTGAACATATGCAACAGAAATGCAAATGTAAATCAATGTCTCCATATGCTGAGTGAACATATGCAACAAATGTATTTATGAAAATCAATGTGCTAGCATGCTAAGTGAACATACATAGCAAAACAATATGAAATCATGTACTATGCGTACTAATGGACATAGCAAGTATATGTTATGAAAGCACGAAAAGCACGAAAGTAACAAGGAGGCACATGTGTTTCACCGCAAAATATTTGAAAACAGTAAAAGAGGGGACTATGTACTCACTTGAGAATGCTTAGAAGTCCTTGAATAACAACCAAGCAAAGCTAGAGGAAACACGGAATCAATCGGCACCTAATATAGGTAACTACGTTAATAAACCAGACCTAAATCGGAAGATCGGATAGAACGAGGTTTCGTAAACCAAATAAGTATTGGAACTCATGTGATATTGTTTAACAAAGCCTACATTCTAAATCGAAACCTATTCTAAGTGCTTACGACCCATTACGACCTGTTTAGGTAGCTCATGCTACTTTAACGCGTCGTTCGCGTAAAATGTATTCGGAACGCCTAACTAGTCCTATGAAAAGTATTACATGCCTTAACAAGTCTAATAATGTTGCCTAATCATTTTAGATGTTAAAATTTAAGTTACATATGCTTAAAATGAAATTATGCGTAAAAAGGGTATTTTGGTCATTTTCCTAAGGCATATAAACTACCTATCATACAACTAACTAAACGTAGTGACCATAAGGTATAACCTCGGAAGGTTATTCCCTATACAACTATGGTTACAAAATGTGTTTGGTCGGATCCTAATGATCGACCAAATGGTTCGGGTTCGAAAGTCTAAGCGGTTGTTTAGACCTGCTTATCTTTACGACCCTATATAAGCACTAAACTAAAAGCGACGAGTTAAACATGTTAAAACATGTTTAACGAAGTTTGAAAACAAGTTTGATATCAAAACAAACCCAAGAATAGTTTGGTTTCAAAATACGCATAAACGCGTATTTTGACCGAAACTATGACTCGTCACTATGCCTAAATAACGTGGTAATCAGTAGGTATAGTCACAAAGGACTATAACCATCGTGATTATGCTCACGTTGTGAAGTTCAAACGAACTTCGTGTTTACCATTGACCGGTCAAAGCAGAAAGTCAAACACTGCTTGACTTTCGTGCTTAAAAACGCATAAAAGAACGAAAGAAGCTTACAAGAGGTCCAAGCAATGGAGTTTTGATTCAAATAACTCAGGTATAGAGTATAAACCCCAACTTAGAATAGATTGAATCAAAAGGTGTGAGTTTGGAATGAAATTGGGTTGGGTATTTATAGATTTTGGACCACCGTTAGGATCGTTCCTCGATAAACGAGCTTCAATCTGAGCCTTACATGTGCACCCACTGTTTTATAATACCATGGGTGCCCAAAACAAGCCCATAGATTCAAAGAAACCATGTGCAAAACCAGGGAACAGCTGGATATTGCTGGAAACATGATTTTGCTGATCTGATGGGCTCTCGCGCCCTGCGTAGGCTGAGCCTACATCTTACGCGGCCCGCGACCGCAGGGTAACTCAGCAACAGTTTGAACATTTGCAGTTTCAGTCCCTGCAGGTTATTTAGGCTCATTTTGACACGTTTAAGGCCCGTTAAGCCATTTTCAAGGCTCTACAATGATGCCAAAGCATAAGGGACATGAAACATGCTTGAAAATGTGTCAGACGTCGGTTCGTTTGGTCGTACTGTCAAGTTATTCGGTTAATTACGACGAAACACGAACAGACGCGAAAAACGATCCAAATTACACGACGAATGGAATTTTATCATGCCAATTACTAAAATAAATATTTTAATGATTACATAAATTTTTGGATGTCCGAATATATTCAGAACGTAAGATATGCGCAAAATGCAAACTTATGCCCTTTTTGACGCTTTTAGTCCCTGATTGACCAAAAAGTTTATTTTTACACACCGAACCCCTCAAATCCTATTTCTAAGCTATGAAAAGGATATTTATGGTATGTTTAACTTATGGTCATGTTCCGGAATGTTCGTTACGGTACGAATCGGCATACTTTCGCAGTTCATCGAAAATAGTCACTGTAAGCGAATAAACTTGATTTTGCCATACCAAAGCCTTCAAAACTTATTTCTAAGTTATGTAAAGGTTATTTAAGGTATGTTAAGCATATATTGATGTTCCAGGGTGTTTGTCGCGTTAAACTGATTACGTTTACGCATCGGTTTGCGTATAACTCTCCAGAAAGCTATAGAGTTTGAAATTGAACAAAAAATCAAAACATGTAAAATGTCAAACATAAATAAACAAACATTGGGATTAAATAACATTTTTTTATTGATAAATGAACTGATTAGAGTGTATACAATGATTACAAGCACAGATGTCACAAAAAACCATCAACAAGCCATGGAATTCGATTGAAACTTGTTTGGAGCTCAAGAAAGAAGACAAACCTGCAGATGACATGCACAATGTGTCGAAACAGAGCCTTCGCGTCGTGCGACGACATATGTAGGTCATGTCGCGCAGCGCGACCTTATAGGGGATCAGCCAAAAAGTTTTAAACTTGGCAACTTTGGTCCCTGCACCTTTATAAGATTAATAACTTTCGTTTTTGGCACATTTAACCCTTGTAGTTAGTTTGTAGATGATCTAGGGAGTATAACCAAACATCGTTAGGTCCGGTTCCGTTAAATGATCACCAAAAAATATAGTTTCATCTCGTTGACGCTTTTAACCCTTATACTTGGGAATTTGCGTAAATAACACATAACGGTATCGAAACCTCATGAATTTTTTATCACTTAGTCTTGAGAGTATAATAGAACATTAAAAAGCCCTGGGTTCATTAAAAGGTCACTCAGAGTTAAGAATTAACATGTTGACACGTTTAACCCCTGCATCTTGTAAACTTTTGTTTATTCCGTAAATGGCTTCATACATCCAACAATTTACTCGTTTAAGAATATATTCGTCATGAGTGGTCAATTAGAGGTACAAGTTTGGCATGTTGACACTTTTAGTCCCTTCGAAAACGTATGTTCATCGATTGACAACTTCAGTCCTTGTAATTCAATCTTTCACATGATTAGGGTTTAGGGCACGTGTCTTCACATAATTGGACATGTTTTTGCGAGGTGTTACATCCTCACCCCCTTAAAAGAAATCTCGACCCCGATATTTACCGAAACAAGTGAGGGTACTTTTGACGCATAGTGGACTCAACCTCCCATGTATATTCAGGGCCTCTACGGGCATCCCATTTAACTTTCACAACAGGTACATGCTTCCTTTGTAGCTTTTTAACCTGTCGATCCTCGACCGATATAGGTCTTTCAACAAACCTCAGGCTTTCATCAATCTGTATGTCTTTATGAGACATTGCTAGCGATTCATCAGCTAGACATTTCTTTAAGTTACAGATACACATTGTGAATTCCACTAAGCTCCTCAAGCAAGTTTAACTTATAAGCTACACTGCCGACACATTCGATGATCTCGAATGGTCCGATATACCTCAGGCTTAGCTTGCCCTTCTTACCAAAGCGTATTACACCTTTCCAGGGTGATACCTTTAGTAAGACCTTGTCACCTACCTCAAACTTTAGAGGTTTTCGCCTTTTATCTGCATAGCTTTTCTGTCTATCTCGAGCAGATTTTAGGCATTCATGAATTTGGACAATCTTGTCCGTTGTTTCAAGGACTATTTCAGGTCCTGATAACTGATTCTCTCTAACTTCCGCCCAACAAACAGGCGTTGTGCATTTCCTCCCATATAATGCCTCAAAAGGCGCGGCCTGTATGCTAGTATGGTAACTATTATTATAGGAGAACTCAATCAAGGGTAGGTGGTCATCCCAACTACCACCTAAATCAATAACACATGCACGAAGCATGTCTTCCAAAGTTTGAATTGTACGCTCACTTTGGCCATTCGTTTGAGGATGGTTAACAGTACTGAAGTTCAAATGAGTGTCTAAGGATTGTTGAAACTTTTCCAAAAATGAGAGGTGTATCTAATATCTCTATCGGATATAATGGATACTGGCACTCCATGGAGAGATACAATCTCATCCACATATAATTGAGCTTGCTTGTCAGAGCTATGAGTCTCCTTGATGGGTAAGAAATGTTCTGACTTAGTCAACCTGTCAACTATGACCCATATAGTATCGCTTCCATGCCTTGTTTTAGGTAACTTGGTTATGAAATCCATGGTTACCATCTCCCACTTCCAGGTGGGAAGTTCTGGCTGTTGTAGCAAACCTGACGGCTTTTGATGTTCAGCTTTAATCTGAGCGCACATCAGAAATTTGGCTACATGTGTGGCTATAGATTTCTTCAAACCTATCCACCAATAATTGGCCTTTAAATCTTGATACATTTTGTCACCTCTAGGGTGAACTGAGTATCTGGAATTATGAGCTTCCTGGAGGATTACATCTTTAAGTCCACCATGAATAGGAACCCAGATCCTACCATTTAATCTAAGGATTCCATCCTTGCCAGGTGACAACTGATCAGTAGTTACACCTAACTCCTCATTTGGAAAGTTAGCTTCCAATATAGCTTCTTTCTGAGCCGCTAACAGTCGTTCATTCAAGTTGTTCTTAAGTTCAATACTCTTGGCATTAATCCGTATAGGTTTAGTCCTTTCTTTTCTGCTCAATGCATTAGCGACTACATTCGCTTTACCAGGATGGTAGCGAATTTCACAATCGTAGTCATTCAAGGTTTCCATCCAACGGCGTTGCCTCATATTGAGATCCTTTTGATTGAACAAGTGTTGGAGACTTTTGTGATCTGAATATATCACACATTTGGTACCATATAAGTAATGTCTCCATAACTTAAGTGCAAATACAATGACACCCAATTCTAGATCATGGGTGGTGTAATTCTTTTCGTACACCTTCAACTATCGTGATGCATAGGCAATCACCTTGCCTCTCTGCATAAGCACACAGCCCATGCCAGTGCGCGAAGCATCAAAATAAACTACAAACTCTTCTATTCCCTCAGGCAATGTCAAGACTGGAGCATTGCTTAACTTGTGCTTAAGGATTTCAAAAGATTCTGGTTGTTTAGGACCCCAATCAAACTTCACATTCTTGCGAGTCAGAGTAGTTAACGGTGCAACTATCCTTGAGAAGTTCTCTATGAATCTTCTATAATAACCTGCTAATCCTAGAAAGCTGCGAATCTCAGTTGGCGTTTTAGGTGCTTCCCAATTCATGATCGCTTCTACCTTAGCGGGATCCACTTGGATACCACGCTCGCTTACAACATGTCCAAGAAACTGGACTTCGCGAAGCCAGAATTTGCACTTGGAGAATTTAGCGTAAAGTTTCTCCCGTTGAAGTTGTCCTAGAATGCACCAAAGGTGTTTCTCGTGATCAGCTTGATTACGAGAATATATAAGTATGTCATCTATAAAGACGATGATAAACTTATCTAGATATGGCTTGCAGACTCGATTCATGAGATCCATGAATGCTGCAGGTGCGTTAGTGAGTCCGAAAGGCATCACTAAGAACTCATAGTGATCATATCTTGTTCTAAATGCGGTTTTAGGTACATCTTCAGTTCTAACCTTGAGTTGATGATACCCTGATCTTAAATCGATCTTCGAGAAGAAACTTGCCCCTTGGAGTTGGTCGAATAAATCAACGATCCTGGGCAATGGATAACGGACTGACCCTTCTTAAACCCAGAACTACCCTTCTTCTTCTTATTTGACTGATGGGACTGATCATCTTCTCGCTTTCTCTTCTCGTCCTCTGTGATCCTCCTAGACTTACTTCTTACTGCATCAAGGGTTAAAGCTAGTGAAAGATCTACAACTGATCTATAAGAAGTAGGCTTAGAAGCCTTAACATTCCCCTTGATTTCAGGGGCTAAACCACCAATGAAACGCACAATGCGTTTTGGCTCTGGACTGACCAAATATGGGACGAGTCGAGACATCGAGTTAAAACTAGTAACATAAGATCTACAATCCAGATCTTTCATGACCAATGTGAGGAAATCAGTCTCCACCTTCTCCACTTCATGCTGTGGGCAGTAAGTGTCTTTTATAAGCTCAACAAATTCAGCCGAAGAAATGTTATATAGGGGAATCTTCCCTGTGGATTGCACTAAAGCTTTCCACCATGCCAGGGCATCGCCTTTGAAGGATTGTGATACAAACTTTACAATGTCCTCCTTTGCACACCCACTGATATCAACAACTGTCTCCATCTCATCCAACCACTTCATGCAATCGATAGCCCCCTTTTCCCCAGTGAAATCTCTTGGTTTACAAGAGACAAAGTATTTGTAAGTACAACCCTTGTTGTACCTGGGAGTCTAATCAAGTACGATCTTGTGAGGTTCAGTTCTTTGATTGGATGAATGTTGTGAATCATCCTTTCTTGACATATGCTGTTTTGAAAGGGTCCTCGAATGAGTTTTAGATCGAACATTACTCGGTTCTTTAAACATCTCGTTCACAGCTTGAGCAACTGCTGTGTTTATCATGGCTTGAAGTTCGGCGCCAGTAACATTTATTCTCGTATTATTATTGTCTCCCTCCACTGGGTGACTGTTAGCTTCATCGGAGCCAGCCATGATTTGAATACTAAAATCAAACAACAATGATTTGTTTAGGTTATTTAATGAATCATCGTATTTGATGTTTGGATGATCATGGTATTAATAAACCATATAGACCATTTTAGATAATAAATCAAAATTTATTTGATTATGATTTTCCTAGGTTGCAAATGAACCATTATTGGCAATCATGCAGGATATAATCCTTTATATTTATTAGACAGGGACATAGTCACAACTCTAACTGTCGTATAGACATTTTATATAGCACAAAGGCTCGTCTCGAAGGACGTTTAGATGGCTCAAAAGGCCTCATCACTAGGCAATTTAAAATATGATTATGATCTTTTAGATCAGAATGTAAGGGTCGAACATAGTTCATCGCCTTTTTGACAAGAAGTTTATAAAATAAAACTATCTTTGTCATGAATACATATTGGCCCATAGGCAGAACACCTCAAATGGATGTTTTGGTGAATACATCATATTTGATGTTAATAGCCATGATTCATATTGATTATTCAGACCATGAAGATGGCTTGGAAAAATCCAAGCACTTTGAAAGCTTGTGTGGTTTCTCAAATCACACTGCCAGGAGTGTTAACATGTTCTTTAGATGTTAACAAGGAATTATTGTCTTAAGTGGGTTATACCATCATAGCTATTAGTAATTTGGCTAGGTTATACCTTTAAGAACATCTTTTGAAATTTCTTTGGCAGATTAATAAAAATTGAAACGATATTTGCATGAATATGTAGTTAAATACACATATATAAATTTCAAAAGAAATTCCATTAAAATACTAAACGATTACAAAAAGTGCCCTAAACGGGTCTTTGAAATAAACAAATTGTCCACGCAGGGACTAAAGAAAAGAAACAAGTCCTCGTAGGGACTTAATTGAAATAACAAAGTAAATAAAACAAAGGTCCTCAATGATCCTTCTTCTTCTTTCCCTTTATGAGGTTTGCAAGACCCTTGAGGAACTTATTATGCGTCCTACCATGTTCCTCCACCCTTTACTCGACTTCTTCCAACCGTTGCAAGATTTCTTGTGGTTGCGGTTGTTGAAGTGGAGGTCGAGGTTGCTGCTGATAAGGAGGGTATTGATACCCTTGCACGGGATACCCAGTTGGGTATGCTGGTGGAAACGGTGAGGGATAAAGAGCATTAAAGATAGCTGCCTCGATATAAGGATCGTGAGCAGGAGCTTGATACTCAAACGGGTTAGACCCAGATGGACCTGGGTAAGTAGGTATTGGGTTTTCATAACCCGTTGGCAGTGGCGGTGGTGCGAAGGTAGCCGGTGTGGTATCAATTTTCGACACCACGTGAGAAGGTCCACCCATTTGTGGATCCTCGGGGATTGGAGGGTAAGTGCTTGAAGCTTGTGGGGAACTAAATCTCGGTCCCCCTCGCACGAACATCCGTGCGTTCCCCTTCCGCTTTGGCGGCTCAGGAGGTGGTTGAGGTGGTTCCTCAACTGGCAATGGCGGTGGAGTTACCACCTCGAAGTGCGACTCCTCTTCTGGCTACTGTGGTGGGGTGTTGTGAAAAGAAGGAGTGTAGTAAAAATACTACTGCCCAAACCATTCTTTAAAAGTATCGGGACCTCGATAGGGAGATCCCACAAAATATGAACCGCTCGAAATATCAATGGGATGCGTAGGCATCCCAGATGGTGGCATTTGTGGATCTGGATCACTATCTACATCCATGTCCTGCGAGAAGTGGTCCTCGGGGCCCAACGGATTATAATCCGGTGGTGCGTTGATGTAATCATTTGGGTTGAATTGACCCGGTGAGTAAGATTGGTGAAAAAGAGAATGATGGGATGAATGGTGAGAATGAAATGAATGTAAATGCAGCGAATGCTGCGAGTGGTGTGAGTGTTCGGGTTTGTCTGGTTGTAATGGCCCAAACGAATGAGGGTACGAGGGTGAAGTGCTAAGCGAAACGGAGCATCTCGCTGGTTCTAACGAATGTCTCCAATCATCATTTGAGTTGGAGCTGCTAAACGACGTCGAAGGTGTGCGTCGGTGTGAGGGTTCGGCGTGTCCAGATGGTCCCCCCCTCATGGGACCTTTCCCTTTTCCTCTAACTCGTGGCGGCATTATATAAAACCTGTCAAAATAAGAAAACAACATATAAACAAAAAAGGAAGGTTAAGAATAAAAGTTAAGAACAACCCTAGGTCATTGCCTAGACTCAGAAGTCTAAGAAATGTGCTATTGTGTCATTGAGATTAAACACAAAAGGCTAGTGTTTAATTCACTCAATGTTGGCTCTGATACCAACCTGTCACACCTCGATATTTCCACATATTACCGGTGGGCCCGGTGGAGAGTATCGTAACGTAGTTGATATCATCATAGACAATTATCACAATATTATAGCACAACAGAAGGCTTGGTAGATTATTTACTATTACAAACCATAGTGTCCGAGAGTTCGAAATAAAAGAATATACGGACTGGTTATAATAGAGATCCACAGGCGGATCATAAAAACAAATACAAGAAACTAAAATAACAGACTTCAGGCATCTAAGGATTTGCAAGATCCTCTTATTTGACACCAAGTAGCTCCAGCCTAATTTAGAGAGGTACCTGTCACTTAGTCTTTGGAAAATACGTCATTTTTCACTGGTAAATACAATTAACCGACTCATTTCAAAAGAGTTTATGAAAATTGATTTTGGCGCAAAAGGCACAAAATCATTTATAACTTGGGACAATCTTTAATAAAATCTTGTATACAGATTTACATGTTTGTCATACAATTGGGGCCGGTTTGGAAGCCGGTCATGATTAACCGACTCACCACTTATAAAACCCACAAAGGAGTATGCCTACACCCCGTGCATAGTTCGTGGCCATTAATAACTTAAATGAGCCGAGGATATCCAAGACACAGTCGTTAACCCCCAACGTTTATGTTATCAAACAATACAGATTAAAACGGGTTATGCGGATTTATTAAATCACAATCCGACTAAATAATCCCATACCCGACCAAATGGTAATAATTTACCATATCCCAAGCTCGTATAAGGAAAATAAGTTAAAAGTATTTACCTGAGCTAGATGTGCAAAGATGCTACTCAGCCGTATAATTCCTAAGACCTTAGGCAAATATCTTCTACCGAAGCTACTTAATCTGTATAGAAGGTTTATTAACCTATTAGGATACTAACGGGTCTTTATTTAAGTCAAAGACTTAGACTGATTAGTTTGAAAGATACTTTACGGTACAAAACGCTAGATTAAGCGAATACCAGAATAGAATGTGATTCAGACCCGACAAGCTTGAATACTTGTATGATATGGGTAAGCTAAACACATTCTGGATTTTGAAGTTAAAATGATAAGGTTAAACCCATTTCGGCTAATTTATGTAAACTAGTTACATAAACCGAACCGAACGCATAAATGCATAACGGGTAACCGAATGAATCATATACAAGTCCCATATGTTATTATGCTTAAAATATGTTAAGACATCAGTAGGATGTTAACATATATGCCCAAAAAGTATTTAAAACCAAATTAAGTCCCGTAAGGGCATTTTTGGTCATTTTGAAGTTTATAAAAGAGGTTTTAAAGTAAACTGACGTTCTGGTCTAAATCATTTTGTAAAAATTATTTATTTTACAATGTTAAAACAGTAGGATATCATACATATGTGTGGTTTACCATTTATGGCCAAACTATGCCCCGAAAGGGTATTTTGGTCATTTCACACATACTTTTAAGGGCATAATTGGAAGTCTAAGTTCATGAATTATACCTACTATAAAAATATTAAAATTTATTTATAAATTAAGTAGGTAACAAGTCTTGGGGTGCTAAATATGGTTTTAAACCATACTATGCACCTAATTAGCTTAAAAGTCGATAATTGACGATATTTGCAATGTTTATGTGATTCTGAGATTTTAACCAGCCTTGAATATTTAAAACATTTTATTTTTCATATCAAATCAGTAGAAAAAGGTTTGGCCTGTTAATCATATGTAAATCACATTTTATTAGCAAAAAGGGCATTATCGTCAATTATGGAATTTATACAAGAACTCTAAGTTATGGTCAGTATATAATCAGACTCAACATTCCAAAAATCCCTAAAAATGATATCATAACAGTAGCTAATGAGTTTTGGGTCAAAATATATGATTAAACATGAATTATGCATAAAAGCGTAATTTAGTCCTTATAAAAGCTAAATTTACGATAATTAGCATTACATCAGTTTGAGACCAGAAAACAATGTCAAATTAATTAAGACATGTTTATATATCAGTACTTAACCTATTTGTATGCTCACATATTTCAAAAATCTCATTTTAGACTATAAGGGCAATATGGTCAAAATTAAGCATAATAACAAGAACATGCATATAATTCAGAATATTAGTGACCAGGTAATATAACCTCAGAGGGTTATACTACAACATAATATGGTCCTAAAGGAAGCTTAAAACATAAAGGATTTAAGCTTAATCGGGTCAGAACTGAAAGTCAAAGCAAAAGTCAAGCTTTTGCGACTTTCGGTTGCGAACCGACCCTAAACTCAGAATTATCAGGTTGAACATGCTTAGACATGTTCTACTAATATTTACCAATTTATTTAAGTGACAAAACATGATTAATAACTTCTACATTATCAGTTTTAATTATTTTATGAAAATATGACTAGTTTGACTTATTAACTAGCTACTTTGACCCGACAATTAACTAAGTAAACGTGATAATTAGGAGGTGCCCTTTTGAGGGATACACACCTACCTAATTACGATCATGTAGCCATATTCTCCCCGAACAATGGCTGGACCGTTTAGGTCAAAACCGAAAGTCAAAGCGTTATTACGAGAACTTTGACTTTTGGTCTTTAAACATATAAAAACCAAACTAGAGTGGCTAAGGACACTTACAACAGGTCCTTGCACGAAGATTGAACTATGGTGGGCTCCCTCTTGATCAGGAATCCTAAAGAAAGCTCAAGAATGCTCAAGCTAGTGAGTTAGAGTGAGAATTTTGAATGTACAAGGAAAATGGCTGTCCAAAGGAGCCTATTTATAGTGCATGGAGGTTCCTCTAGATCATTACAGGTGTTTATGGAGGTTGTAGGATGGCTGCAGGTGTCCAAGTGGTATTAAAAACCATCAACAAGCCATGGAATTCGATTGAAACTTGTTTGGAGCTCAAGAAAGAAGACAAACCTGCAGATGCCATGCACAATCTGTCGAAACAGAGCCGTCGTGTCGCGCGACGGCATATGTAGGTCATGGTCGCGCAGCCCGACCCTATAAGGGATCAGCCAAAAAGTTTTAAACTTGGCAATTTTGGTCTCTACACCTTTATAAGCTTAATAACTTTCATTTTAGGCACATTTAACCCTTGTAGTTAGTTTTTAGATGATCTAGGGAGTATAACCAAACACCGTTAGGTCCGGTTTCATTAAACAATCACCGAAAACTCTAGTTTCATCTCGTTGACGCTTTTAACCCTTATTCTTGGGAATTTACGTAAATAACACATAACGGTATCGAAACCTCGTGAATTTGTTATCACTTATTCATGAGAGTATAATCGAACATTACGAAGCCCCAGGTTCTTTAAAAGGTCACTCAGAGGTAAGAATTAACACGTTGACATGTTTAACCCCTGCATCTTGTAAACTTTTGTTTACTTCCGTAAATGGCTTCATACGTCCGATAATTTACTCGTTTAAGAATATGTTCACCGTGAGTGGTCAATCAGAGGTACAAGTTTGGCATGTTGACACTTTTAGTCCCTTCGCATACGTATTTTCATCGATTGACAACTTCAGTCCTTGTAATTCAATCTTTCACATGATTAGGGTTTAGGACACGTGTCTTCACATAATTGGACATGTTTTTGCGAGGTGTTACATACGGTGAATGCAGATTATTAAAGCTAACTATTAAATAGATTATGAAATTGAAAAATTTATTTCAGTTTATACATTTCAGCACCAAACGCAGGAAGGAGATTCATCATTGAGCACATCAACATTTTGATTTTGAGATGCAAAGTGCGGAAATGAAAATGAAAACAAAGTACATTAACTTTAGCCTGCACAAAAAGGGTTTTCATATGTAGGATACCAAAAGCAAAATTTTACCAAATAAAAATAAAGTCATTTTAGTTGTTGTATAACCCGGTTAACCGCCATGGAGTTGTTTTCTGGGATTTATAAGTAAACAAGGATCAATTTTAGACCCATGAAATCCCATTGTGTGAAGAGTTTAGGATTGTTCGTGAAACCATGTGCGTGACACGTGTTGGCCGTATAATGACTTGTGTATTAAACAAATGTGATTCAAATGTTTAGGATCAACAAATGGGTGTGGTTGCTTTAGGTTGTCTGCTTGGGAAGATCACCATGAAAAAAAAAACATTTTGTACGTCTAGTTAACAAAGCGGTCATTGTTGGGTAATAACAAGCGAGAGTAACACACTCATAGTGGTAGATTTAACCACTAGGATAAATGTCTCGTTGTAGTCAACACCGGGTTGTTAGCAAAAGCCTTTTGCCACAAGTCGAACCTTGTAATGTGTGACAACCCCTTTTTATCTTTCTTTATCTTGTAAACCCGCTTACAATCAATAACATTAGTGTGAGAAACATGAGGATCTAGGGACCAAGTGCCATTTTTTGCAAGTGCAGGAAGTCTTCAATCATGACTTGATGCAACTCTGGATGTTTGTTTGCAATAATAAAGGATGTAGGTTCGATAGGGATTTATGAAGACATGAAAGCTTGATTAGCGGATGGGCTATATGGGACATGAGGTTTAGCATTTTAGAAGGTTGGAAGGGCATTGACGAGGAGGAGGATTTGGAGGAGAAGATTATGAGTTGTTGAAGAATTGTAAGGAGTAGGAATTATAGGAGATTGAGGAGTGTTTGGTATAGAAGGAACGGTTGGTTATATAGAAGGATTGCTTGCAAAAGATGTTGTAAAAGAGGTCTAGTTAGAGATGTCATCAGATGGAATTGTGAAATCGAAAAATGATGTGTAAATGTTTGAAGAAGGTCTTAGAAGAGGAACATACTGAGTAGGAGTTTAAAAGGGGAAGTTATTTTTAAGAAATCAAACAAATGGGGTCTAATCGCCTATCATGCACCACACGAAAATAGAAAACTGTATCTTGATCATCCACAAAGTCAGAATACAAAGCCCTATCTGACACAATTGCTGAATTGACCTAGTTACAAGCTCTTCTACAAGAACTTGGAGTAATACCAAGTTCGCAGCTACTCTTTGTTGTGACAACCTTGGTGTAACCTATCTTGCGTATCAAGTGTTTTATGCTCGAACAAAACATGTTGAAGTCAACTTACATTAAGTTAGGAAAAATCTTGCTCAAGGAAGACTGCATGTACAATTTATATCCACAGCAGATCTTATGTCACACCCCCACCTAGGCGGAAACGTAGGGATGTAATGAGCCAAAAGTTACCATGCAACTCCTCAAGCAAACAAGTTGTTCATGCAGTCACAACGTCAAATGCTAAGAGAGTCAACTAAATAGTTGGCGCGTTGTAGGTTTATAGTTTCAGGCGTTAAAACGATTAGATAATGTTAAAAGATAAAGCTTGCTTATGCTTGCATGTGTAATGTAAAAATGCAAATAAACAGTTATGTTCACAAAAGTTACAACCACTCCTACTGACGTTTTTGTTTTCTTCCAAGTTACTGTAACACACGATAAAAGAAAATGGCACGTTGATTCCGTTTTCCGTTATCAAGTTTCCAAGTTCTCACATTTTCAAATGGAGGAAGTTCACTCAATTGGCGTTTTAAATGGTGATTAGTTTACTTTAGCTAAAAGATACACAATCAATGAGTGGGGTGTCAATCCGGATAACGCTACCCAACCCTGCCTAACGGCTCTATCCTAGAGTTAAAAGTAATCGTATCAATTTGTTCACATATTTTACTAGCTAAACAACTCATATTGTGTCGACGATCCTTTTAGATAACCAATGTTGCAAGAAATATATATTCCTTCCAAGGTACACTAGATATCTAGGGCAATATATTTATCTATAATAACATATGATAGTAGCATCTTATGAAGAGTATATTAAATGGACATATTTAGAATGCGATTTACGATACTTCCACATACCTTTATAATATAACAAAATATATCTCCATTGTATTATTTTGTTGCCATCCGACGTACTGATCTGATTGGTGAAGGTGGTTAAATGGGACGTGGTTGCTTTGGTTTCTTACACGTGTCCTCAGCTCTTCATTCGATATTTTTTTTTTATTTTTCTTAGCAAATTGGCCCATGACGTATTGCTGAACAAGTATTTGTTATTGTAATTAATTTATGTATAAAAATATGAACTCTTTCGTTATAAATTACATTTTGTGGATAGTCAGAAAGGTAGAGGATCCTGTACATTAATCTAAAATTGTGAGAAGGGTGAGAAATATTGTGGTATTGACATGTGTCCTCAATCTAAATTAATTCAAAAGGGTAAACAAGTATTTTTTATTGATTTAATTAATTGATAACCTTCCATAACCGTCACCCTTAATTATTGGAATACGAATTAAGAATTAATCTACGAATTTGTGTCATCTCGTTCAGAACTGTATAGTGTTATATAATGTTACATAGTGTTATATAGTGTTTTTTGGTGTTATATAGTTTTATATGATGGATGTATAGTGTTATATGGTGTTATATGGTATTATATGGTGTTATATAGTGTTATTTAGAGTTATATAGTGTTATATAGTGTTATATTTGTCTAATAGCATGTCTATGATAGATGTATAGTGTTATATATTGTTATATAGTGTTATATAGAGTTACATAGTGTTATATGGTGTTACATAGTGCTATACGGTGTTATTTGGTGTTATATAGTGTTACATGATGGATGTATAATGTTATATATTTCTTGTAGCAGTTACATATTTCTGGATTTTTTAGAATGTTCGAATTTTAAAATAAGTTTAAAATTGAATCGCTAGAATTTTGGAGTGAATCACTAGAATTTAGGAGATGTTACCTAATTTGAAACATATACAAAGACACCATTACCCCTACAATTTTCAAATCAGTCCAAATAATTAAAACACAATTTATAATTTGGTCCCTATTGATCTCAACCATTATATCAAAGATCTAATGGTTTAAAACACTTCTCACACTTTTGAATTAATGTACACTATGTAAGACCTTTCACGCTTATTTTGTTATTTATTAAACGTTTTTATAATAAACGTCAAGTTAACAATATTTAGATAAGTTTCAAGACCTTACAAAACATTTATAAACGTTACAAAACATGTTTTTAAATCCAACAACCATAGCCTTTTTTAAACAAACAACCTTAAGTACTAAACTATGGAAACACAACACTTAAAACGGTTTGTGACAAAAGATCTAGTTTAATTTGCGGAAGCTTCTTTATGCGCGCGTTCAGTTTCATAATCATAACTTGATCTTCATCCGCAAGTTCCTATATGTACCTATGACCAAAACCATTAAAAACATCAATTAGTTAAGTTATAAGATGGTTTATACAAGTACCAATGGCTGAAACCAACAAAACAATTTTTTTTTTGCATCTGGGCGCGACAGAGCTCCCCCGAGCTTACGCGGGCCGCGAAGGCCATCGCGCTGCGTGACGGTGTTCAGCATGTGGCGTCACGTGACGCGACTGTCCTTTTTCGGCAGAAAGTTTGGTTTCAGCTCTGCATTTTTCCCAGCTAGTACCTTCTTTACGAAAATGGACATAACTTGTCCGTTATTGATCCGAATTAGGTCCCGTTTCTTCCTATGTGACCGTAATTTGATACTCTATAATATAGAATCAAAATCCTACCTTTGCCTGAACAAATTTCTTTCATTTAGACCTTCGGATTATAAAAATCTTACAAAATTAGTTGACCAGTTTGCACTAATGATGCATAACATGAAATTTCAAGCTCCAAACTTCTATCAAAGCTATATTTTGACATACTTCCATGTTACGACCTGTTTTACTATAACTCCAGTATTGGTAGTAGTGCATATACATCTTAATTGCCTAATTTAAAGTGTTTAACAATATTTATCACTTTAACTCATCAAAGTCTCAATACTTTGGTGATTTGGATTCGTTTGATTTCATTGGCGAAATCCATTGCCATTATTAAATCAAACATGTAGTATTTGAGTCCATTTAACCCGTTTAAACTTTCAAGTGGAATCCACCACTTGCATTATTTCTACAGTTTCGAATTTTCTACTTATTCGTGTTGAATACTACAAACGAAATCCATCGTTTTAGTATTATCCAGCATTACGACAAATTGATTATCATTCAAATATTCAACATAAAATACTATGCAAGATAATACGAAGCGAATAGCCACGTACCTTTAGAGCTTTCCTTTTAAGCGGTTATCCGTTCCGCCTTGCCCACTTGATGATCCACCCAAATCACCTACATGATTTGATTTGAATATATTGTTTAGAATTCATGGTTCAATATTCGATATCTCGTACACTTGTTTAGTCGAATAAACGATTATTTCACATTGTTTAAATAATTCGATTCATTCAAGCATTTTATCAAGCATCTAGTGTGCATAATTTGTATTCTTACACTATCATGTTCATGGCTAATAATTTTGACCATGTTTAGCATAGTAATTTGTTACTTACAACAAGAACACTATAATCACACTAGAATTTACATCATAAGAAATCAACTAACATCCAATATCACAAGACTACATGAATTATTCACAAAACCCATATACCCTTATATGATGATTAATGAAACTCATGAATTTTGACATGAATGCATCAATTCATAGTCTAATACTCATTCCTAGACTTGTATTCATCTTCAATTAATCATAACATCCATCAATTCATTACTAATTTCTGTTATGAGAATTTAAGATCATCACAACATCATCATATTTAAAGATTAAGCATACCTTTTGTTATATTAAGTATGAAGATCACTTATTTGGCCTTGAATCACCTTCAATTTGGTTTTGATTCCTTGATTTTGAATGAAATTGCAGAATTTAGGGTTTGGAAAAAAAGGAGTTCGTCCCTGGGGTTTCTAATCGATCAGGACACAATTCTGATGTTTATCCAACATTATAACAAAAAACTCTCATCTTTTGCATCTTTGGCCCCTCTTGTTTCCAAGTTTTATAGAAAAGGTTGAAACACTTTGATTTCCCATCTTTTCTATTTGGATTTTACTAGGTTAGTTATTCCTAATTTCTATTCACTATTATCTTATAATTATTATAACTTATACATGTGTAATGACATATATATATATATATATATATATATATATATATATATATATATATATATATATAGTTTAATAAATTTAGGGGTGTTACAAGTCTATCCCCCTTAAAGAGGATTTTGTTCTCGAAATCATAATACATACCAAATAAGGAAGGGTATAAGCGTCTCATTTATTCTTCGGACTCCCAAGTGGTATCCGATCCCTTCCGGTGTTCCCATTTGACTTTAACTTGATTTATCTCCTTATGTCTTAAGCTTTTAACCTTTCGATCAAGAATTTCGATAGGCTTTACGACATAATTAAGTTTATCATCAACTTCAATGCCGTCATAGCTTATATAAGTCGTTTCATCAGCTAAACACTTTCGTAGATGTGAAACATGGAAAGTGCTGTGAATACCGCTCGACTCTTCGGGCAGTTCCAGTCGGTATGCTACCTTACCCACACGCTCTATGATTTTGAGTGGCCCAATAAATCTTGGACTCAATTTTCCTCGTTTTCGGAATCGAATCACCCCTTTCCATGGGGATACTTTAAGCATAACCATATCACCCACCCGAAATTCAATCGGTCTTCATCTTTTATCCGCGTAGGACTTTTGCCGATTTTAAGCCGCTTTTAAATGAGCCCGGATCATTTCAATCTTTTCATTAGTAATACTAACTATATCTTTGTGAGCTAATTCTTGTGGACGCACATCATCCCAACATACAGGGGTTCGACACTTTCTACCATAAAGCATTTCATAGGGTGCCATTCAGATACTGGAGTGGTAGCTATTGTTGTATGAAAATTCAGCTAATGGTAGATAAATATCCCAGCTACCGCCAAAATCAATAATGCATGCTCGTAGCATATCTTCGAGTGTCTGAATAGTTCTTTCACTCTGCCCATCGGTTTGCGGATGGTATGCGGTACTAATGAATAATTTAGTACCCATCTCTTCTTGAAAATCACGCCACAAGCTTGAAGTAAAGCGTGTATCTCTATCCGATACAATTGACACTAGTACTCCATGACGAGATATAATTTCATTTGTGTATACTTCTGATATCTTCTCAGAAGTGTATGTTCCCCGAATTGGAATAAAATGAGCACTCTTGGTTAATCTGTCAACTACTACCCATATTGCATCAAATCCACGTGATGTTTTTGGTAGTTTAGTTAACAGATCCATAGTAATGTGTTCCCATTTCCACACCGGAATGTCTACCGGCTGAAGTTTACCGTAAGGCTTCTGATGTTCTTCTTTTACTTGTAAGCAAGTTAAGAATTTTTCCACATACCTCGTGATGTCTCGCTTCATTCCAGGCCACCAATAATTTTGTTTCAAATCTTTGTACATCTTGGTAGCTCCCGGATGAATAGAATAGCGGGACTTATGAGCTTCATCAAGAAGAAGAGTTTTACCATTGCAAGTATTTGGAACCCAGATTCGATCGAAACGGGTTTTCAATCCATTACTATTATCTTGCAAGTCTTTGAGTTGACCCACTATTCTTTCTTTCTTCACATTTTCTTCTTTTATGGCTTCAGTTTGCGCCTCCTTGATTCGTTCAAGTAACCCTGAGGTTATTACTAACTACATCGACTGCACCCGAATAGGTGAATATTCTCCTTTCCTACTCAGTGCATCTGCAACTATGTTGGCTTTTCCGGGATGATAATGAATTTCACAGTCATAATCCTTCACCGTCTCTAACCAACGTCGTTGTCTCATATTTAATTCCTTTTGATCAAAGAAGTACTTGAGACTTTTATGGTCAGTAAAAATGGTGCATTTCACACCATATAAATAATGCCTCCGTATTTTTAAGGCAAAGACAACTGCTGCCAATTCTAGATCATGTGTCGGATATTTCTTTTTATGAATCTTTAATTGTCTGGAAGCATACGCGATCACCTTTCCTCGCTGCATAAATACACACCCAAGACCAAGCTGGGACGCGTCTGAATAAATAACCATGTATTCTGTCCCATCCGGTAACGTTAGTACCGGGGCACTGGTCAATCTTTCTTTAAGGATACGGAAGGCATCTTCTTGTGCACTACCCCAATCAAACTTATCCTCTTTACGGGTCAATTTAGTTAATGGAGTTGCGATCTTGGAGAAATCTTGTATAAATCTCCGGTAATAACCTGCAAGACCGAGAAAACTCCTAATCTCTGATGGATTCTTTGGAGGTTTCCATTTCGACACAGCTTCTATTTTGGACGGATCTACCGAAACTCCCTCGGCACTAATAACATGCCCTAGAAATTGTACCTCACGTAGCCAAAAAGCACATTTTGAAAATTTTGCATAAAGTCTTTCACGCCTAAGCGTTTCAAGTACTTCACGCAAATGACATTCATGATCCGATTCGCTTTTTGAATACACCAGAATGTCATCAATGAAAACAATTACCGACTTATCCAGCATTGGCTTGGAGACTCGGTTCATAAGATCCATGAAAGCCGCATGTGAATTAGTTAAACCGAAAGACATTACCAAAAATTCATAATGTCCATAACGCGTTCGGAATGCTGTTTTGGGTATATCTTCTTCTTTGACTTTCAACTGATGATAACCCGATCTTAAGTCGATCTTCGAAAACCAACCCGCGCCTTGTAACTGATCGAACAAGTCATCGATCCTAGGAAGCGGATATCGATTCTTTACTATGAGTTTATTCAACTCCCGGTAATCAATGCACATACTCATACTTCCGTATTTCTTCTTTACAAATAATACCGGCGCTCCCCACAGAGAAACACTCGGTCGAATAAATCCTTTATCTAAAAGGTCTTGTAATTGCGACAGTAATTCTTGTAGTTCCGACGGCGCTAATCTATATGCAGTCTTGGCTACCGGTTTCACGCCCGAGATTAATTCAATACCAAACTCCACCTCACGCTCTGGTGGTAAGCCCGGTAGATCTTCCGGAAAAACATCTTCGAATTCTCGTACTACTGGTACATCTTTGATTTCTGGAGCCTCTTTATTCGAATCATGTATGTAGGCCATATACGCTTTACATCCATGTCGAACCAGCTTACAAGCTTTGATGAAAGAACAGATTATGGGGCTACAAATTTTCTCCCCATAAATAATAACATGTTTTCTGCTTGGAGACATTAATTGTATCACTTTACGGTTGCATATTACTTTCGCGTGATATCGAGCTAGCCAATCCATCCCGATTACCACCTGAAATTCTCCCATTGACATGGGAATTAAGTCAACAAAATATTCTTCATCATCGATGCTCAGTTTGCAAATCCAACATATATCACAAACAATAAAACTTTTATTATCACCTATTTCTACTTCTAGTGGTATATGTAATTTTGTTAACGTGAATGTAGGGTGTTGAATAAATCGATGTGATATAAAAGATCTATTTGCACCCGTATCAAATAAAATTCGTGCTGGAATTGAATTTACAAGGAATATACCTGAAACAACATCAGGTTCGGTTTTAGCCTCAGCGGCTGCCATGTGGAAAGATCTAGCCTTTGCTTTCTGGGCATCAGGCTTTACATCAGTGGTGTCTTTGGTTCCAGGTAACTCCGGGCACTCAGACTTTTTATGTCCCGGTTTATAACATTTATAGCATACTGACACCTTTCCTGGGCAATTCGCAACCACATGTCCCATTTTACGGAGTAGGAAATGGTTTGTTTTTAAAATAACATTCGCCCTTGTGATTCTTTCCACAAATTTTGCATGGAGGTATTCCCCCTTTTTCAACTCCTTTCTTCGGAGCTTCATTCAGCTTTTGTTTCTTTGCGGGGATTGGGTTTTTATCAAACACCCTTCGCTCACCCCTTTCGATCTGCTTTTTCAGCTCAATTTCCCTTTCACGTGCGGCATTCACTATCTCTTTAAGATGCCCGTAGTTTGAAGGAGTCATAAACTCCCGATATTCCATGCTCAGCATGTTATAATAATAATATATTTTCTGTTCTTCAGTCTGAACCAGCTCATCACAAAACCTGAGCCTATCAAGGAAGATTCCCGTAATCTTCTCTATCGACTCACCACTATGCCTTAGCTGAATAAATTCTTCTTTAATCCTATTGATTACAACTTTCGGACTATGGTGTCTAAGGAACGAAGTTTTGAATTCTTCCCAAGTCATAGTTCTTGTGGCCTCAATTCCCTGTTCCTTCTTCAGATTATCCCACCAATCCTTAGCTTGGCCCCTCAACCGACCGGTTCCGTATGCCACGAAATCAGTCTCATCACAATGGGTCCTTTCGAATACCCCTTCGATATCGCTAATCCATCTTTGACAAACGATCGGATCAACTTCACCATGATAGAACGGGGGTTTACATGCCATAAATTTATTATATGGACACGCTTTCATTACCCGCATGATAAACGTTAAATTATACATGTTTTTATACCCCAAAACACTTCCATTTTAAGCGTTTTTTACGAAAACACGATGTTTAGGTACCAAATTCGGTACTTCTATATTTTCAGGTCTTAAACAGAGCATAAAGGAAAATTCTGATGAAAACGGACAAAATCTGATTGCATTTCTGATTAAAATGGCAAAAATCTGATGACTGCCAGGTATGACACTGCCATCCATCGGCACTACCGTGCCAATCGAGCGATCTCGGAAGCACTACCAGTGCGACCAGGAGTGCCAACCTTTTCTCGGGCCGCACTACGGTGCGATCCGAAGCATGACCGTGCCAAGGCTTGACCAAGGTTTCTGATCAACTATCTGATGACGCCGCACTACCGTGCGACCAACGGCACTACCGTGCCAATCTGCTGACCCAAGCAACTTGTCCACTAGTCCACTTGGCTGACTTGGGATCGGAGAAATTGACGTCACCCGACAACACCTGTCGCACGACCGTGCGACCCGTGGCACGACCGTGCCGATGGGAAAATCTCCTATAAATAGCAGCATTCGTTACTGGTTCAAATTTTCTGGGCGATTTCTGGGTTCCGAAGCAGTCCTGATCAGACCCATTTGAAGCTTAAAAATCGAATGGAAGCATAACCGATCCAACCCATCAATTCCTTGCTTGATTATGGTTCGATTCCTTGTTCTTGAACATGTATTCTGATCATTTTGCAAGTTATGAGCTGATGCTAGTTTATGTTTAATGTAGTATTATGTAATAGTAGTAATGAACTTGTTTCTTGAATAATCTTTATGTTGTAATCTTGTTTGTATGAAACTTTAGTACTTTTTCATGTTTGAATCTTCATGATTATATAATGAATGTTTCATTGATGTTGAGTTCTTGATTATGTTTGGTTATCTTGGATAATGAATCTGTGGTTAGTGGGATTGTAACTATTTCTTGATTAATCACTTCTTTGTAAACTTGTTTACACCATGAGACTCGAGAGTGGGTATTGGTTTTATTGAAGATATATCTTATTTTGATTAGGAATGCTTTCTTACACGTAAGGGTTCTAACGAATTATATGGTGTTGATTACATGTTCTTGCATACGGTTTATGATCCTTGTTTAGTAGTTTTGGTCTGAAATTGCTGACATGGTAGATTTGTGTTCAAGACTTGTAAAGGTGAAATATGTTGTTATATGATCTACTTAAATGCTTATCCTCGTGGCTGTATTGTGACCATCGGTGTTGCTTTCTTTGATAAGTGAGGTTAGAAAACTCCTAGCGGATGACTAATCTATCTTTAAAGGTTCACATGAATGAATATCAATAGCTCGCTAAAGAATGAGTTTAGGTGGTTAACGTGTGTTTATCGCGTTAACTTTCCGAAGAATCATCATGTTAGAAAACTCCTAGCGGATGACTAACTGTCTTGAAATTGGAAAATTGATCAAGTGTTTTTGTGACATATCTGATAGATAACATGTTTGGGTTGTTTGTGAAACAAGATAGTAGTATATTTATGTTTTAGATGTAATTTAGATAACTTAGTTAAACAACCATTCACTTATCTTTTTATCTGGTAAAATAATGACAAAGATTTAGTACCTAATAACGCCCGTGTTCCATGGATCGATATCTGGCTCTTACCAATACTTTGCTACATATATGACGGAATACACTTGTCCTTTGTTGTGTGTGTTTTAATGTTACGGTATAAACCATTTTTATAAATATAAAACACATTTCGCTGGGTGCGTGAAGATACTGTAAATAAATGTATATAACCGCCCACACCAAGTTTTTGGAGGCGTTGCCGGGGACCACGGCAAAATCAATGGAACAATCTGAGTCAATATCTTACCGTTGTACAAACTGTTAGTAACTGTTAATACTTGTACATTTTTGTATTTATTTATTTTCTTTTATTTACTAACTTGTTAATACCAAGTCTAGCACGCCCAGTATGACTAACTGTTTTACTAACTTTTCTTTTTCTGTTTTACTAACCAACTAACTTTACTAACTTACTAACACACTAACCTTTTTATTATTCGACTAACATGTATTTAATTTTATTTAATTCAGTATTGCGTTCGGAATCGAACCATTCTCTTTCATTTATTTATTTCAATTCAGACATTTCATTTACATTTATTTATTTATTTCATTCCAGTACAGTTAATTCAGTATTTCATTTATTTCAATTCAGTTATTTACTTACGTTTATTCATTTACGTTCAAGTTTTAACTTATTTCATTTCTGTCCATTTAATTATTGAAATTAACCGCTTATTCATTTTATTATTGTACTCATTTGTTTATTTATTTACTCCACAAAAATAAAATGTAACTTTATGATAAAATCATCAGATTTTCTGATGAATTCCAATGAATTTATCATATTTTCTGATGGATTCTGATAAACCCATTAGACATTCAAAAATATAACAGCTTTCATTTCTGATGAATTTACCAGGTTTTCTGGTAATTCTGATGGATTTATCAGAAATTCTAATGGAACGAAAATTTTCATCAGATCTTATCAGAATTTTATTAGATATATCAGATTTTCTGACAAAAAAAAAAGAATTAAAAAGTTTCATCAGATTTCTTATGATTGTCATCAGAAATTCTGGTAAACAAACGAAAATAGCTTTCGGATGTAAATAAGTAAATAATCCAGTAAATATTTAATTAGATTTGTTTCGGTACTTATAATGTTTGTATATTATGTATTATCATTATTATTACTTCTTTCTTATATTATTATTATTATTTTCTTTTTTCTGTATAATGCCTTCCTTTTTACGTGCAGGCTAATGTCCACGCCCCCTGCACCCGCTAACGCTGAGCTAACCAATGAACCAGAAAATAACCTTAGAAGAAGTAGGCGGCTTCGTGAAAGATCACTTGTCTTTGCACAAGGGATTGCGGCCGCAATCGACGAACCAGTGATACTTTCTGACAGCGAGAGTTCAGAAGACGACCATCCTTTGAATGAGACCGGCCGTCCAGGAGGAGAGGGCTTGCTATCGAGCATCGCCCGACCTATGATAGCAGCACCGAGTTTTGAAATTAAATCTAGTATAATTAATATGTTGCAAAATTCTGTGCAGTTTCATGGGAAGGATCACGAAGATTCGGGTCGGCACATCGCTTCATTTCTCGAGGTGTGCTCGACTTTCAAAATTAAAGACGTTTCTAAAGACGCAATCCGTTTGCGGCTCTTTCCATTTTCTTTGCGAGACAAATCCCTATCTTGGCTCTTGTCACTTCCAGCAGGGTCCATCACAACTTGGAACGAGATGGCAAATCTTTTTATGTAACAATATTTTCTGCCAAAAAAGACAGCTAAGCTTAAGAATCATATTATGACATTCAAACAGGACGAAGGAGAATCTCTACACGCAGCTTGGGAGAGGTTCAAAGATCTTCTGATCGATGTTCCACATCATGGGTTGTCCAAAAGGCAACTTGTGTTGAAATTTTACCAAGGACTCAGCTACAACTCACAAGAACGTTTAGATGTATATGCAGGAGGTGATCTTGGAACAAAAACACCCAATGAAGCCTATGCAATTATAGAGAAAGCTACCTTGAAGTCGAGTTCGCGTCACAGTGGAGTACGAAGTAAAGCTTTATCTATTCCTGGAGTTCATCAAGTAGATACATATACGGCTCTTGCAGCACAGATTGGAGCTTTGGCAGCAAGGTTTGATCAAGCTCAGAACGTTTCAAAAGTACAATCATCATGTGAGCTGTGTGGAGTGTCACACGAGCCAGATACATGTGTGCAGGGTGTTATGTTTACAGGCCACGAAGAGGTGGACTATTTGGGCAATCAAATTAGGCCCCAAAATAACCCCTACAGTAACACGTACAATCCAGGTTGGAGAAATCACCCAAACTTTGGGTGGAAATCTAATTCCAATAATCAAAACCCACTCGGATATGCTCAACGCGCTCCCGCACCACAACAGCCCCAGGGACAATCTTTTCAGCCATCAGAGCAAACCTTTCAGCCACGTTATAATAATTTAGATTCAGGAAGCACTTCCTAGTCTCAAGCCTCTCAAACCAACTCAAAACTAGAGGAGATGATGGCGCAGCTGTTAAACAACTCCAACAATGCCAATCAAATATTTGAAAAGCGATACCAGCAGCATGAGGAGCGTTTCATGGCACAAGAAGGGGAAATGCGGAGCCAGAAGGCTTCAATTCAAACCATTGAGAATCAATTCGGCCAATTGGCCAAGATGTTGTCTGAAAGACCACAAGGTAGTCTACCAGGTAACACGGAACCAAACCCGAGAGGGCACGTTAATGCAGTAATGACAAGGAGTGGTAGAGCCACGGGACCTGACAAATCAGACTCACCACTGATCACTGATACGGTCCAAACTAATGCTTCAGACGAGGTGCACGCTAGGCGAGACCCAGCAAGTACAGCACGGTTCCAGGAGCCAGTTAAAGAATTTATTCCTCCTATTCCATATCCGAGCAGACTGAAGAAATAATAGAATGATGAACAGCATGGTAAGTTTTTAGAAATGTTTAAACAATTACACATAAACATACCATTTGTTGAGGCGTAGGCTCAAATGCCTAAATACGCATGGTTCTTAAAAGACATCCTCACAAACAAGCAGAAATTCGAAAGCTTGTCTTGTGTGTTGATGAATGAAAACTGTTCAGCCCTTCTCCAAAACCGTCTACCTGAAAAGATGGGAGATCCGGGCCGTTTCACTCTTCCCTGTCTCATTGGCAGCATGACTGTCGGTCACGCATTAGCCGATTTAGGAGCTAGCATAAACCTTATGCCATATAAAGTTTTTGCTAAATTAGATCTGGGTGAACCTTCACCCACTAGAATGAGCATTCGACTTATAGATCATTCAATCAAGTATCCGCATGGATTCGTAGAAAACATGCTTGTTAAAATCGATAAATTTGTTTTCCCCGTGGATTTTGTTATCTTAGACATGGACGAAGATTCAAAAGTGCCATTAATACTCAGACGCCCGTTCCTCAATATTGCGAGGACGATTGTTGATATGGCAGCAGGCCAAATCACGCTCCGAGTAAATGACGAGCACGTGACTTTTGATATTAAAAGATCGATGCAGCATCCGCAAAGTCACGATGACATGCTTTACTATGTCGACATTGTCGATACTTGTGCAAGCTCTCATTTCCAAGGCACTATTGAAGAAATTGATACGGACACACATCTGTTGTGTGAGAATCAACATGGCATTTCGCAAAATAACCACGAAAATGAGCAGCCGGTTTTCCAAATCGGTGCTGATGGTTTTCAAAGTCCAGATCAATTTGTGGAGATTAACCTTGAAGCTGAAGAAAAGTCAAAACCATCGGTTGAAGATCCACCGTCGTTGGAGTTAAAAGAACTCTCACCGCATCTCGAGTATGCATTTCTAGACAAGGAGTGTCACTTGCCAGTCATTATTTCAGCATCCTTAGAAAAAGAGGAAAAGAGACAGCTTCTCGAAGTTCTAACGCTCCATAAGAAAGCAATGGCGTGGAAGATTGTGGATATCAAAGGCATTAATCCCTCTTTTTGTACTCATAAGATTCTAATGGAAGACGATTACAAGTCTAGTGCACAGCACCAAAGGCATTTGAATCCAAATATGCAAGACGTGGTGAAGAAAGAAGTAATCAAGTTGTTAGATGCAGGGCTGATTTATCCTATATCTGATTCTGTTTGGGTAAGTCCAGTGCAAGTAGTACCCAAGAAAGGTGGTATTACTGTAGTTCCAAATGATAGGAATGAACTTATTCTGACCCGTACCATCACCGGATGGCGAGTCTGCATCGATTACCGCAAACTCAATGATGCCACCCGTAAGGACCACTTCCCGCTTCCATTCATTGACCAGATGTTGGAACGTCTATCGGGGAAGTCATTTTTCTGTTTTCTGGATGGGTTCTCTGGATATTTTCAAATTCCTATCGCTCCTGAGGACCAGGAAAAGACTACTTTCACATGTCCTTTCGGCACATTCGCCTACCGGTGTATGCCTTTTGGGTTGTGTAATGCACCAGCCACATTTCAGCGTTGCATGGTAGCTATTTTCCATGACATGATTGAAGCCTCCATGGAAGTATTCATGGATGATTTCTCTATTTTTGGGAGTTCTTTCAATCAATGTCTTGGAAATCTGAAAAGAATGTTAGTGAGATGTGAGGAAACTAATCTTGTGCTTAATTTGGAGAAATGTCACTTCATGGTAAAAGAAGGGATAGTTCTTGGGCATAAAATCTCTGAAGCCGGGTTGGAAGTTGATCCAGCAAAAGTGGATATCATTTCTAAACTTCCTCCCCCAACTTCGGCTAGAGCAATTAGAAGTTTCCTAGGTCATGCAGGGTTCTATAGGAGATTCATAAAAGACTTTTCAAAAATCGCAAGACCTATGACCCGTTTATTAGAAAAAGGTGCTCCATTTATATTTTCAGAAGAATGCATGAAAGCTTTCAAGCAGCTGAAACAAAGGCTTATCGAAGCCCCTATTTTAGTTGCACCAGATTGGGCATTGCCATTTGAGATAATGTGCGACGCCAGTGATTACGCAATAGGAGCAGTCTTAGGACAACGAAGGGAAAAGCATTTTTATCCTATTTACTATGCCAGCAAAACTCTACATGATGCTCAATAAAATTATACGACTAAAGAGAAAGAGCTTTTGGCAGTAGTATATGCTTTCTACAAATTCAGGTCAAACCTTGTGTTGTCCAAAACAATTGTGTATACGGATCATGCAGCAATCAAATACCTTTTTAATAAACAGGACGCATAACCGCGTCTTATCAGATGGATCTTGTTACTACAAGAGTTTGACATAGAAATCCAAGACAAAAAGGGAGCTTTAAATGTTGCAGCCGACCATCTCTCAAGACTTGAGCATTGAAGTTCTAAAAATTCAGCGGAGGAACCAATAAACGACAATTTCCCCCACGGATTCCTTTTAAGTATCGAGATGAATGACGAGTCACCATGGTTCGTCGACTTTGCAAACTACCTCGCATGTGGGATCCTTATCAAGGGATTATCATATCAGCAAAAGAGGAAGTTCTTTGCAGATCTGAAATACTACATTTGGGACGAACCATACTTGTTTAGAATCGGAGCCGATCAGGTGATCCGAAGATGTGTATTTGGAGAAGAGGCAGCTAGCATTCTGCGCAACTGTCACGAAGGGCCAACCGGAAGTCATCATGGAGCAAACTACACTACAAAGAAAGTGTTAGACTCTGGGTTTTACTGGCCCACAATCTTTCACGACGCACATGAATGGGTTAAAGCGTGTGATGCTTGCCAAAGGGCAACAAATATCTCCGCACGCAATGAAATGCCTCAGCGTCCAATGCAAGTCTGTGAAGTCTTTGATATATGGGGTATCGACTTCTTGGGTCCATTTCCAGCCTCACGAGGTAACAAGTATATCCTAGTTGTTGTAGACTACGTCTCAAAATGGGCCGAAGCTCAAGCTTTGCCCACGAACGATGCTAGGGTAGTCGTGAGGTTCTTAAAAGTTTATTTGCCTGATTTGGTGCTCCAAAAGCACTAATCAGTGACCGAGGAACGCATTTCTGCAATGCGCAGTTAGAACGAGCCTTGTCTCGTTATGGAGTTCATCATAGATTGGCTACGCCATATCATCCTCAAACGAGCGGGCAAGTGGAGGTTACGAATTGGGGTTTGAAAATAATCCTTGAGCGGTCCATTAATAATAACCGCAAGGATTGGTCAGATAAGTTAGATGACGCTCTATGGGCTTTTAGAACAGCATTCAAGACGCCTATCGGAACCACGCCCTTTAGGTTAGTTTACGGAAAAGCTTGTCATCTACCTGTCGAGCTAGAACATAGGGCATTCTGGGCCTTGAAGACGACGAATATGGATTTAAAAAGCGGAGGTGAAGCCCATTTTATGCAAATTCACGAGCTCGAGGAGCTAAGAAACCATGCCTATGAAAGTTCTAGCAGATACAAGGAACGAGTCAAGAGGTTTCATGACAAAAGATAGAAAGAACATAAAGATTTCCGCGTTGGAGATCTTGTTTCGTTATACTCCTCGCGATTGCGTTTATTCCCTGGGAAGTTAAGATCTCGTTGGACAGGTCCTTATACGATCAAAGAAGTATTTCCATACGGAGCCGTCACCATCGAAAATTTAAACGGGGAAACATTCAAGGTCAACGGTCATAGACTCAAGAGTTACATCAACGGACCAATTGACCCGGTGGAGGAAATTCTCGAACTCCACTTCCCGCACACCTAACGCAAGTGTGGGGAGAATGAGTCTAGCTATCGACTCGCTGACAAATTTAGCGAGCGTGTTTTCACACGCTAAGGGTAATTTTGTAAATATTAGTTTTTAATTTTCATTTCGTAATTCGTTAATTTTTCGGTTTTAAACGTAGGTACATACAAGTTTGAACCATGACTTTTGAAAATTTGAAGTTGATTAGTTGTTAAAATATATGAAATAGTGCAAAAATGGAAAATTTGGGTAAAAATTCGGAGTTAAAAGCTTACTGTGAAAAATAACACAAAAAAGGCCCAGATGTTGCACGGTCGTGCCAAATCGGCACGGTAGTGCACTCCATAGTCAAAACAGGCCAAGATCTCGTGCATCAGACGGTCATCGGATCGCACTACCGTGCGACCACTGAACTATCGTGCAACCCGATAACACAGGGCGAACCAGGAAAGCGACCCGTGGTGGCACGACCGTGCCACCTGTCGCACGACCATGCGACTCAAAATCCGAACAGTAAAAAGTAGGGTATTTAAGCGATTATGCAGTAAAAACATGTCATTTTTACGAAACCCTAAGGGCCGCACGGGAGTTCCATGTCGCCTCCACCCAAAAATCATCTAATTTTTGCCTAGATTTCGCTTCAATCATCTTCCAAGGTATGTTTCCTACTTATTTTGCAGATTAAACTTAGTTTCTGATGTAGATCTGATGTTTGAATCAAGAAATTTTGGGGTTTTCTTCATAAAAGCCAAATAAACCCTTGTTCTTGAGTGATTAGCGATAAATCGGTAGTTCTGGTACTTGATTCGAAGTCTATTCACTGATTACAAGTTAAATTTTGAAAGATACAAGTTAAAATCAGTAAAATAGACTGATTTTTGATGAAATTGGCTATTGCACGGTCACGCCCTTTAAACGGCATGACAGTGCCAGTCGGAAATCAAGTACAGATCATCGATTTAAATCTGCGACGCCGAGTCGCACGGCAGTGCAGATTTGGCACGGCAGTGCGACACGATATTCCGGAAACAAGCTGGTGACCGACTACGAATAGCACGACAGTGCCACCAGACGCACGACCGTGTGATTACTGAAACGACATCAGAATGTTGTAAACAGCCTGTTCCGGAGCCGGCGATGAAATTTTTATATTTTGCTCTTATTTTGTTGTATTCCTGTATGCAGATGAATCACAGATTCCTTCAGTTCAGCGAAAACAAACCGAAAGAACAGTCCTGTGTTGCAAGATTACAAGCCTTATGGAATAGACGGGGACAAATCGGTGAACCGAGAAGAATCAACTGGGACACTTTAACAACCCTAAACCAAGAAGAAAGGCTATCGGACATGATGTCACATCCCATGTCAAGATTTTTCAAGATTGCACGACCCGTTTATCTTGAGCTAACATTGGAATTCTTCGCTTCATACACTTATGAAAAACCAAGAAGCGAAAATCTAGACTTTAGAAACAGGGAGACAATACAGTTCAGGTTGGGAAGAAAGTGGCATAAGTGGTCAGTTACTAAACTTGGAAGAAGATTGGGCATATACTCAACAGAAGACATCAATTCATAAATTTTCACCAATATCTACAAGTTTGATAATGATCAGCAACGGGCTAACTTTTGGGCACAAGTGGCAGTTGGACCACCCTATGAAGCTAGGAAAGCTAAAGCTTCACGACTACGAGACCCGCTTCTGAGGGTCATTCATCAGGTCATGAGTCACACCATCTGTGGGCGAATCGACAGTGCAGGAAATTGTCCCACTCTGAATCTTCTTTTTCTTATATTCCTTAGTGACTGGAGTGCACATCAACCTCACAGCTAGAATGGCAGAATTTTTTGTAAACAGTGCGGGGAGAACTACAAGCAGTGAAATCCATGGTGATGAATATGTGACTCAGTTGGCATACAACTTGGGTATTATGACATATGATGTAGTCAGTGGTCTTACGATGGTTCACGGATGAGGAGATGTGGATATGAGGTCTTTGAGAGCAATGGGTCTGGTAGTGGATACAGACAATGGACCGCGACTGAGGGGTCTAAATGGGGAAATATGGGATCCGCTACCACTACCACCACAGGACGAAGACGTCCACATGGAGGAGCATCAGGTGCTCGAGCCACCACCTTACGATCAGCCACATCATGAAGAGCACCAGCATCATTATCAACACCAGCAAAACCGGCCTCCATGTATACCTTCCTACCCTGAGTTGTACCAGCAGTTCCAGCATATGCAGGTTACTCAAGACGCTATTAGGGCCGACCAGTTAGCTATGCGGGCATCTCAACACACCATGAGGGAAGAAATGTATGCAGGATTTTCCTACATCTTCGGAGGGCTACAAAGCGTATATCCTAGCCACTTCGGCAACCCTCCACAGTTTCCGTTTGGAGACACAGGTACGTATTGGGCGGGTTCATCTAGAACACGCCACCATGAGGGTGATGATGATGAGGAGTAGGAGGAGGTAGGGCATAACGGTTCAGAAACTAATGTTTATGTTATTTCTATTCAGTACTTTATTTGGGACATTGCTAAAACTTTATGTTTGTTTTTAAATGATTTAAGTAGTGTGTTTGCTTTGTTTGAATAACGGATTTGGTTGAATTATCTAACATTTTGATCAAGGGTAATGTTGACTGCTTTAGCAAGTAACATACATGGCAGATTTGTAAAGAAATGCACACAGAGTTGAGACGACTTCAATCAAAGTCTACTCAAAACAAGTCAAATCCAACTCTGAGGGAGTACCTCTTTCCCTTTTCACATTATTAGTTTAGCTCTTCATAATTGCTTAACTAATATGTTTTTCACATTGGGGACAATGTGAAGTTCAAGTGTGGGGAGGGGAATTAAAAAGGTTTTAAACTTTGTTTGTCCTTAATTGTTCTCATTTTTTTGTATATATTTTTGAAAAATAAAACAAAAATGGTCAATTTGTGTTCTTTAGAAAGCATCAAATTTGATAAAAATCGACAAGCCAAATTAATTTTTGAAAAAAGATAACTAAAAAGTGATAAAACAAAAAGAAAGACTTGCGTGTTTATCTTTATATTTATACCCATTCCTTCCGTTTACATGAGCATATTTTTGAGCCTTTACAGCTTTCTTGTCAAATGTCTTTGTTTTTTTGGAAAAATGAGTGAGCCGGATGTTTTATGTAATTTAGAACTTGTCATTTGTATACTTTTCAAAACCATGAATTTGTGATATTACATAGAAATGATAGAGGCATTTAGGATAACCCTTTGTCAGCCTTTTTCTTTGTTTATATCCTGCAACCAACACAATCTATTAGTTCGCCATGTTGAGCCTATTTTCTGTTTTTCTTAAACTTTACCCAAATATTAAACCTACTTACCCAAATAAAACACCAAGTTTTTGGCCAAGTTTTAACCTTTCTTGCCACTTTCAAATATCCATTCCATACCCTAAACCTTAGCATGTCATTACAAACCATCAAAGACCACTTGATTTATACTTTTCACATATTAATTGGTGGAGATTAGATCTTTTGATAAGCATATGATATTGCATGATTCATTGACTAGGCATCGAGTGTTTTGCATACACATTATATGTATGATTCAGAAATTTAACCGAGTGTGTGTGAACATTGTGAGAAATATAAGGATTTGTATGCTAAGTCAATCAAGAGTCGAATCATTGCTTTATGGTTACCCTTTCATACATCTAACAAAGCTTGTTTGTTTTAAATCTTTGATGATGACTTTTTGAAAACCAATTTGACCACCAAACAAATTAGTAAACCTTGTAAATATTCAGATTTGATTCCGTATTTTATTTTAAGTTTGCTTGAGGACAAGCAAAGTTCAAGTGTGGGGATGTTTGATATACGTTAAATTATACATGTTTTTATACCCCGAAACACTTCCGTTTTAAGCGTTTTTTACCGAAAACACGATGTTTAGGTACCAAATTCGGTACTTTTATATTTTCAGGTCTTAAACAGAGCATAAAGGAAAATTCTAATGAAAACGGACAAAATCTGATGCATTTCTGATTAAAATGGCAAAAATCTGATGACTGCCACGTATGGCACTGCCATCCATCGGCAATACCGTGCCAATCGAGCGATCTCGGAAGCACTACCAGTGCGACCAGGAGTGCCAACCTTTTCTCTGGCCGCACTACGGTGCGATCCGAAGCATGACCGTGCCAAGGCTTGACCAAGGTTTCTGTTCAACTATCTGATGACGCCGCACTACCGTGCGACCAACGGCACTACCGTGCCAACCTTCTGACCCAAGCAACTTGTCCACTAGTCCACTTGGCTGACTTGGGATCGGAGAAACTGACGTCACCCGACAACACCTGTCGCACGACCGTGCGACCCGTGGCACGACCGTGCCGATGGGAAAATCTCCTATAAATAGCAGCATTCGCTACTGGTTCAAATGTTGGGTTTTTCTCCATGTTTCTGGGTGATTTCTAAGTTCCGAAGCAGTCCTGATCAGACCCATTTGAAGCTTAAAGATGGAATGGAAGCATAACCGATCCAACCCATCAATTCCTTGCTTGTTTATGGTTCGATTCCTTGTTCTTGAACATGTATTCTGATCATTTTTCAAGTTATGAGCTGATGTTAGTTTATGTTTAATGTAGTATTATGTAATAGTAGTAATGAACTTGTTTCTTGGATAATCTTTATGTTGTAATCTTGTTTGTATGAAACTTTAGTACTTTTTCATGTTTGAATCTTCATGATTATATAATGAACGTTTCATTGATGTTGAGTTCTTGATTATGTTTGGTTATCTTGGATAATGAATCTGTGGTTAGTGGGATTGTAACTATTTCTTGATTAATCACTTGTTTGTAAACTTGTTTACACCATGAGACTCGAGAGGGGTATTGGTTTTATTGAAGATATATCTTATTTTGATTAGGAATGCTTTCTTACACGTAAGGGTTCTAACGAATTATATGGTGTTGATTACATGTTCTTGCATACGGTTTATGATCGTTGTTTAGTAGTTTTGGTCTGAAATTGCTGACATGGTAGATTTGTGTTCAAGACTTGTAAAGGTGAAATATGTTGTTATATGATCTACTTAAATGCTTATCCTCGTGGTTGTATTGTGACCATCGGTGTTGCTTTCTTTGATAAGTGAGGTTAGAAAACTCCTAGCGGATGACTAATCTATCTTTAAAGGTTCACATGAATGAATATCAATAGCTCACTAAAGAATGAGTTTAGGTGGTTAACGTGTGTTTATCGCGTTAACTTTCCGAAGAATCATCATGTTAGAAAACTCCTAGCGGATTACTAACTGTTTTGAAATTGGAAAATTGATTAAGTGCTTTTGTGACATATCTGATAGATAACATGTTTAGGTTGTTTGTGAAACAAGATAGTAGTATATTTATGTTTTAGATGTAATTTAGATAACTTAGTTAAACAACCATTCACTTATCTTTTTATATGGTAAAATAATGACAAAGATTTAGTACCTAATAACGCCTGTGTTCCATGGATCGATATCTGGCTCTTACCAATACTTTGCTACATATATGACGGGATACACTTGTCCTTTGTTGTGTGTGTTTTAATGTTACGGTATAAACCATTTTTATAAATATAAAACACATTTCGCTGGGTGCGTGAAGATACTGTAAATAAACGTATATAACCGCCCACACCACCGCATCTCGCTTTTCATTCATCTTATCGTCTATCACCGCTAAAAGCGTTGTTTGTAGTCTATCGATGAACTGTGGTAGACTAGCTTCTAAAGCTTTTCCGACTTCCTCGGAAATAGTAGCTTTCATCTCTTCAGTTACACGAGATGTTGATTCATTTCCGGTTTCATCGACCATTTCTTTGACTGAAATATTCACAATAGTTAATCAATAACTATTTAATTTATTTCCACCTTGTTACATGGAAATTTATATTACACATACTTAATCACAAGTAATGTGTATTTCTTTTTAGGTTTGGTCAAGTACATATCTTGCCTTACCTTTCTTACTTAGTGTATTTCCCGGGTTCGAGTATAATAATACACTCCTCCCATACACTTTTGTATAACTACATCATCTAGATCTCTACATTTGAACCTATTTATAAATAACTCTTACCGGATATCTTGATCAAGCTTTGAACCGAACACGCTTTATCTTAACGAGGCTCTGATTACCAACTTGTAAGACCTTTCACGCTTATTTTGTTATTTATTAAACGCTTTTATAATAAACGTCAAGTTAACAATATTTAGATAAGTTTCAAGACCTTACAAAACGTTTATAAACGTTACCAAAACATGTTTTTAAATCCAACAATCATACCCTTTTTTAAACACACAACCTTAAGTACTAAAGTATGGAAACACAACACTTAAAACGGTTTGTGACAAAAGATCTAGTTTAATTTGCGGAAGCTTCTTTATGCGCGCGTTCGGTTTCATAATCATAACTTGATCTTCATCCGCAAGTTCCTATATGTACCTATGACAAAAACCATTAAAAACATCAATTAGTTGAGTTATAAGATGGTTTATACAAGTACCAATGGCCGAAACCAGCAAAATAATTTTTTTTGCATCTGGGGAGCTGTCGCGGGGCGCGACAGAGCTCCCCCGAGCTTACGCGGGCCGCGAAGGCCGTCGCGCTAAGCGACGGTGTTCGGCATGTGGCGTCGCGTGACACGACTGTCCTTTTCGGCAGAAAGTTTGGTTTCAGCTCTGCATTTTTCCCAGCTAGTACCTTCTTTACGAAAATGGACATAACTTGTCCGTTATTGATCCGAATTAGGTCTCGTTTCTTCCTATGTGACCGTAATTTGATACTCTACAATATAGAACCAAAATCCTACCTTTTTCCTGAACAAATTTCTTTCATTTAGACATTCGGATTATAAAAATCTTACAAAATTAGTTGACCAGTTTGCACTAATGATGCATAACATGAAATTTCAAGCTCCAAACTTCTATCAAAGCTATATTTTGACATACTTCCATGTTACCACCTGTTTTACTATAACTCCAGTATTGGTAGTAGTGCATATACATCTTAATTGCCTAATTTAAAGTGTTTAACAATATTTATCACTTTAACTCACCAAAGTCTCAATACTTTGGTGATTTGGATTCGTTTGATTTCATTGGCGAATTCCATTGCCATTATTAAATCAAACATGTAGTATTTGAGTCCATTTGACCAGTTTAAACTTTCTAGTGGAATCCACCACTTGCATTATTTCTATAGTTTCGAATTTTCTACTTATTCGTGTTAAATACTACAAAAGAAATCCATCGTTTTAGTATTATCCAACATTACGACAAATTGATTATCATTCAAATATTCAACAAAAAATACTATGCAAGATAATACGAAGCGAATAGGCACGTACCTTTAGAGCTTTCCTTTTAAGCGGTTATCCATTCTGCCTTGCCCACTTGATGATCCACCCAAATCACCTACATGATTTGATTTGAATATATTGTTTAGAACTCATGGTTCAATATTCGATATCTCATACACTTGTTTAGTCGAATGAACGATTATTTCATATTGTTTAAATAATTCGATTCATTCAAGCATTTTATCAAGCATCTAGTGTGCATAATTTGTATTCTTACACTATCATGTTCATGGCTAATAATTTCGACCATGTTTAGCATAGTAATTTGATACTTACAACAAGAACACTATAATCACACTAGAATTTACATCATAAGAAATCAACTAACATCCAATATCACAAGACTACATGAATTATTCACAAAACCTATATACCCTTATATGATGATTAATGAAACTCATGAATTTTGACATGAATGCATCAATTCATAGTCTAATACTCATTCCTAGACTTGTATTCATCTTAAATTAATCATAACATCCATCAATTCATCACTAATTTCTGTTATGAGAATTTAAGATCATCACAACATCATCATATTTAAAGATTAAGCATACCTTTTGTTATATTAAGTATGAAGATCACTTATTTGGCCTTGAATCACCTTCAATTTGGTTTTGATTCCTTGATTTTGAATGAAATTGCAGAATTTAGGGTTTGGAAAAGAGGGAGTTCGTCCCTGGGGTTTCTAATAGAACGGGACACATGAAAATATGTGTTCTGATGCTTATCCAACATTATAACAAAACAACTCTCATCTTTTGCATTTTTGGCCCCTCTTGTTTCCAAGTTTTATAGAAAAGGTTGAAACACTTTGATTTCCCATCTTTTCTATTTAGATTTTACTTGGTTAGTTATTCCTAGTTTCTATTCACTATTATCTTATAATTATTATAAGTTATACATGTGTAACGATATATATATATATATATATATATATATATATAGTTTAATAAATTTAGGGGTGTTACAACTATCCCTACCCTAGTCAGAAATATTAAGGAAATTAGATTCTAATAATCCCAAGTAGACGTCATTGGCCATTACCGATCCCACATTTGAATATTCTCACTAACAGTCCGACATTTTAACTATTTTACCTTCAATAGTCCTCAGTTGATATTCCCATTACCATTACCGAATTACAAACTGATGTTTTAGGGCTTTTGAGATACAAGTTGATTGATGTAATACTTACCACGAAACGGTGCTCCAAACAACTTGATTTTTGTTAATTGGAAGTTTAAACACCCGAATCGAAGCACCGTTTTCGTCATTTGGAGAATCGTTTCGAGGTAAGTTTTACATCAATCGACTCATATCCTTGTTCTGATCAAAATCTGTAAAACATCAGTTTTTTTTTAATTCGAAAAAAAATAACTCCTTTAGGGTATTTTTAACTAAGGGCTGTTGAAGGCAAAATAGTTAAAATGTGGGACTGCCAGTGGAAATATTCAAAGGTGAGATTGCTAGTGGCCAACCACCTCTAGGTGGGATTATTAAAATCCAAGTTCCCAAAATGTTACTTTATCCCATTGTATTATATAACAACATGAATTAACACTAACAATAATTTGCAGTTCAATTTGAAAAGTCTTTAGAAAAACAGCCTAAACGAAGTATAATTTATTTTTGAAAACAACATTATATTCAAAACAAAGTGTTATTTAGGTATCGAAAACTATATTGAGTACCAGTATGTGAACACATATCGATATTTCATTAGTGCATATCCTGTTAGGACCGGTTTTGACTCCGAAACGATTGCGAACCAAACGTGTGACATGCGGAATCCGTACACGAACATGACCGAACACACGAGACGTAATATAACTGTGATTTTATTAGAAATCTGAAATCGTACAGCACCTTGAATCACGTACAATGAGCTTTCTCTCTCTAGACTCTCTCTCTAGATCTCAAGCTCTCCAACTCTTCAAATGCAAAAAGTCTTAAATCTAACACATAAACCTCCTATTTATAGGCCAAGGCTTTAATGAGATTTCTCATTAATTACAATATTGCCACCTTGCCTTTTTCTCTCTAATATTACAATATAAAGCAAGTTTTCTTCAGTTTCTGCTACGGTCTCATATTGACGGAGGCGATAGACATTACTGCACCAACAGACTCCCCCTTGGATATTGCCGCAGTCAATCCGTAGCATCTTGTCTTACTCTCTCTCTCTCTCTCTCTCTTTGAGTCTTCTTGAAGCTTTAACACGTTTTCATCAACGTAGACTCCCTCTTGCTTGAACAGAATCCCCATGGATCTGTCTTCAGCTTCAGCTCCCCATTTTTGTAGACTCTTTTCTTCATCAGGCTCCCCCTTTCGTCAAGCTTCTGTGCTTTTGGGATCGACACCTTGCTTTCCGTGTACAAGCTCTTTCAGAATAGTTACATGGCTCCTTGAATCCACGCTTCCTCTTGTGTTGAGCTCGTCTTCAGACTCCTCCTTAGACTCGGCTATCGGGATCGTAGTCTGGAATAACATCTGCAAAGACTCAAACATTTATCAGTAAAAATGTTTTGAACATTCAGGATTGAAAATCCTGGCTCTCTCAACATAAGCTAAAACATTTCAACAATGAAAGCAATTTCGATTTTCCAGGAATCGTAACCTGGCTCTATTAAACTTTCTAAATCAAGATCCTGGCTTTAAGATATAATAATATGAATATATCCAGAAATACTTGATACTCTCCCTCTATCAACAATCTTTATTGATTTGGCAGTTTTAGCAAACAAGATTGGAAACTGGCTCTTTACAATCAGATTTTAACAATTTGAGCATCCAAATCCCTCACAGTTAATCATCCAAGTCCAACTTAATGACCTTGGAGATATCACAAACTGTTTTTGATTTTTGATTTTAAAACTACAAGTTTCAAGTTAAGGAACTTGTTTTATTTTCAGAAACACGATCAGCATACTTAGGTTTTGAAACTCAGCTCTCTAACATCGGTTGTCGAAACTAAAGTGAAATCAAAATATTTTTGTATATTTATGAAATAAAAAGCAGTAAAGAAATATTTACAAACAATATTTTTGTTTGAGTTCGCGTCAGAGGATCATATCATTTTTTGACAAATCACTAGCACCGTTGAGTTTTAAACACATTAAGTTCTAAATGATTCACTTAGATTGTCAGTATACTGATCCACTTAAATTTTCACACAAACTTCAATTGATTTGAGATACGAGATTAGTGTTTTAAGAACTTAAACTTATTCGCGTGTCCCACCTCAGAATATACTCCCGTATCCAGACTCCTATATTCAGTCTTACAAGTGAATGTACACTAATGATATCTGTAAGGGGTGAATGCGAGGCCATGAGAGCTCAGGCTATTGCTTCCGCAAAATCAGAGAGATGATGACTCGACTTTAGGTGGGTCCCCCTTGGGGATCTTCTTTTCAACAGCACATGATTAGCATTTTTCAATGTTTCGTCATTTTTTATGCTGAGGGTGGGCTTTTAAGATAAAAGCAATGCAAAGTATTATACGAGGACTAGGCTATTGCTCCCGCAAAATCAGAAGTCCCGGTATACCCCAGATATCATCACGTACAAAGACCTAGTATGTCAGAAATAGAAAGCCCTTCAAACAAGATTTCGGGGGTTACCCATATATCTGAGAGATGTTCCCCACGAGATAAGTAAGTATATGATATTTAGGTTTATATCTCGAAAACAATCTACTAAGCGTGTAAAAACCAACTGGCATATCATCAGTGAGACCGTTTATCACATTTTAACTTTCCAATTCCTTAGCGTACTGTGATTGTCTACTGATGTACTATCATTTCCTATTTTTACACAAAAACTCATTTTTGAATTTTATCATGTTTTTGACTTTTTCAAATTTTCTAATGTTTTTGTATTTTCAAAATTTTTCTCCCCCTAAAATCCAAAACCATGTAAAGAAAATTTGACAAACCGATGTAGATAGCATTGTTTCGCCATCAATTTTCTGCATCTGATTTGCATAAAATATAATGTACCCCCATGATTTACAACACATTGATATTTTACAGTTTGAAAACCGTTTTTCAATCTTGTGAAATTAATCATGTTTGTTCCGCCGTGAGGGTTTCGGCATATTCAAGTAACATATTTTTGAAATTTTTGAATTTTTGACAAAATTTAAAAACAAACATATTTTTGGTTTTTCAAATTTTTGACAAAATAAAAACATATTTTTGTATTTTTTAAAATTTTTCAATTTTTTGGGTTTTATGAAATATTGTTTATTTATTTACAGAAAACAAACTCCCTGTTTCAACCAATACAGGGTTCAGCAACCTCCTCCTCTTCTTGTGCCAGGCTGCTCCGACACTCTTCTTGATGCCATTCAATTTTCTTCAGAAGCACCTGCACAATCAACTTAATTCAATCATTTGAACAATTTAGCCCAGGTTTGTTTGACCTTAGGCATTTCAACACAATATGCTTCATTCAACTTCTTAAAATCTTTGTCATTTTGTACAAAGACTTTGTCAATTTTGATTTCAACTTTTTCATCATTTAGCGAAATCACTTGTTTCTTAACACTCCATGTTTGACCTTTCGGAGTACCTCGTTTGTAAAAATGTGACTCTTTTTGAACATTTTGATTTTGAACAACAGTTGGTTTCCAAAACTCGTTTGGTTTTGTTGCATCGACCGTTGTGTTTCCAACTTTGTGTTGTTCTAAATCTGGGTGTGTGAGAATTCCAGGTTTGTCTTGAATCGAACGTATTCGGGTTTGATTTCCAAGTTTGATTTGAAGCAAACTTGTTTGTGTTGTACCTCCAAGTTTGTTTTGGATCAAATCTGGTTGACCTTTGTTTCACATCCTCAGATTTATGTATCTCAACATCATCAGATTTCTTTTTCTCAACATCAACAGGTTTCAGATTTGGACACTTGCGTGCAAGATGTCCTGTTTGATCACATTTGAAACATGCTCTCTTGGACACATCCTTGACTTGTTGTTGTTTTTTCTGAGCATGGAACTCTTCATTAGACTGTCGTCTAAATTTGAGTTCTTTTTCTTCTTCGGAACTTGTTCCGTGAACAAAATTCATCTTTGCCTGATAATTTGGCTTTTCAGTTTTATTCCAATTTTGTTTCTTCTTATAACCCAACCCAGCCTTCATGTTTTTCTTTTTGTAACCAGGTTTGTTATAAAAAGTTTTGTGACCTTTTCCAACAAACTTTGGAATTTCAGACTTTTCAATCTCAACCATTTTAAAAACTTTGTCACTCTTTTCTGAAATCACATTCTGAATCGGGAATATAATATCTAAGAATAATTTGTCCGATCCAATCATGGTATAAACCAAACCTTTTGAATCATCATTCAAATTTTTCTCAGATTTTGAGTTTTTCAGATATTCTTCATGAAAACTACCTTCATTTTCATCCTGTGATTCAGATTTACCTTTTTCAATCGACTCTTCTTTCAACACACTTTCAACGACCTTACCTACCACCTCTGAATTACTAGAATCATCAGATTTGGAATAGGTTACGTCAATGTTATCTGGCAATTGATCTACCATGTTGAAAGCTTTTTCGACCTTTTCATCAACATAAAATGCAAACTTTTCCGGTGGAGGAACTTGATGAAACTCTGAGCCAATGCCCTTTTTGTTTTTCTCAGAATCATCATCACCCGGTTTATGTTGAAAATTCTTTCAAGCACATATGATGACGCATGATAACTTTTTAACTTGTTGTTATCCTGTTCTAAATCAGCAATCTGACGCTTTAGCTTAGCAACATCCTCAATGTAAGAGTTTACAACTTGTTGCTTTATTTCATACTGTCGCTTAAGCGTATCAGTTGTTTCAGAACAGTATCTTAGTCTGGATTGAACAAGTTTCATTTGACCTTTCACATCTTCATATGACTTTTTAGTAATGTGATAAGCCAATTTTATTGAATCATATTCCTTTTTCATTTCCTGACATGCATTTTCTTTTTTAACACATTCTTCTGTCATTTTTGAAACCTTTTCTTTCAAAATCTCATTTTCTTTTTCTAAGTTCTTGCATTTTTATGTGAGCTTTTCGTCATTATCTTTCAAAAACTTTTCATTTTCTAACATTTCTTTGCATTTATTTTTGAAAACTTCTTCGATTTTATTGAATTCAAGATCTCTTGTTCTGAATTTTTCATCTTTTTCAGTACAAGCACTGCATGGTTCCATGCATTTCTTGCACTTTTCAACATTTTTGTTTAAGATTTCAGAATCAGAATTTACCTCAGTGATTGGCACCTCGGTGTTTGCTGCAACTTCTGTCTGATCAGCAACTTTCTTTTTCTCATCATCAGCACCAGCATCACTATTCACTTCAACCGAACTTTCCATCTTCACTTTTTCTTCTTCTTTCTTCTTGTCTTGCTGTTTTTCAATAACAACTTTTTCTTCAACAACTTCTTTTATCACCTTCTCTACCTCTTCTATCTTCACATCTTCCTCTTTAGCAGCTTCAACTTTGACTTCCTCAGCGACCTTCTTCAAATTATCAACCAAATTCTCAACATTATTCTTCATTCTTTCTTCATCCCTCTTCCTCAAACTTGATGTCATGACATCTCTTATGATTTTATCCAGCCTTTTCACATATGTTTTATCTTTTTCAACATTTGAATAGTATTCGCCGGATCGAGGAATTACTAAAAGAACATCATCATGAACTATGTCCCTCCTGTGGACAACAGGTTCACCATCTCTGTTGACATAACACTCTCGCTTCTTGTCCCATCTTTTACTGCTGACAGCATCTTCATACTCTTCTTGCATTTTATCCATTCTGTATCCAACTATACTTCTTTCTCTGGGAGTTTTCTCATTCAGAATCTCTTCTCTGGTTTTCTCCTTTATTTCAGCAACAAAGACATAATGTTTGCTTTTTGATATCGTTCTGCCATGAGCTGTGAATCGATCATCAACACGATCTTCTTCTGGAAGAATCTCACTCCAATCATACCCTTCATCGTCATAGATTACTGCACATGCTCTTGACTTCTCTTTGGGATTATTTTCGATCATTTTCGGCTCTTCTTTACTACGGTGGTAAATCGCCTTTCGGTAATAATCATCATTGAAAGGATGTTCATTTCCATCAACTGTAGAATTATTGCATTCTCTCTTGAAATGACCTTTTTGCTTGCATTTGAAACAGGTCACTTTGGATTTATCAAATCCCAGCTTTGTTGACGGACCACCAATTGACTGTTTCCCAGTAATCTCCATATACCTCTGAGCTCTTCGGATGCAACTGGCTAGACACCAACGAATGTCAATGAGTTCCATTTCTGCTGGATCTATCTGGTCGTAGTCTTCTTTGGTCAATTCAGAGTTTCCATTTTTGCCAGCTACTAGACCTTCATACGATTCCAGGACAGATGCAAGGAAGCTCATTTGCTGCTTAGCAGAGTTGATGCTCATAGCTGGAGAATTCTTTAGCTTAAGAGCAATGTTGCACAGTATTTCCTCTGATTCTTCAGGATTAGCTTTTGAAGAAGATGAATGATATCCCGGATTGTAGCTTGATGAGCTTTTCTATGGTTCCTTTGTCTTCTCACCACTAAATGTTGTCTTTGGTGAATCACCAGCTTTCACCGAGGGTATGTTACCTTTATAATAAAGACCAACATTCTGATGATGTGAAGAACTGCTCATCTTGCTTTGTTTTTGAAGCTCCAGTTCATGACTTTCAATTTTTCTGTCAAGACATCAAGAGAAATTGTATCATATAACACATCATTTTTCAATATGAACACAAACGTTTGCCACTGATCAGCTCGTGGTAATGCTTCTATGATTTTATCGATTATTTCTTCTCGAGTGTTAACAATTCCAAAACAATCAAGTTCAATTTTTAAATGACCAAATCTTTCTATCATTTGTCGAACTGATTCACCTTTCAAGCTATCAAACAAATCAAATTCTTTCTTTAATAACGCAATTTTATTTTTCTTGATTTGTTTACCCCCCTCAGCTTTAACCCGTAAAGCTTCCCAAACAGATTTTGATGACCCATCATGGTTAAGCAATGCAAAAATGTCATCTCTAATTGATGACTGGATCAAAGCAATCATTCTCTGTTCATATGAGAAATTTTTCTTGTCTTCTATGGATAAGCTTTTGAGTGGGATTTCTTCGCCTTTATCATTGACAGGTCTATCATATCCAAATTCCAAACAAAACCAACTTTCATGCGCGTAAGCTTTTGCCCAGTTGATGAAACGTTCTTTCCACCAAGTGTAGTCCTCAATACTATCAAGCTTGGGCGGTTTTGAATGAGTTCCATAAAAATTGTCATGATTAATGTTTTCATTGATCGCTTTTGTAATGGATTTCGGTGTGACAGTTGAGGTTTCAGAAGACTCGGACGTAAACGCCTTGTAGAACGTATTGTAAAATTCTTCAGCCATGATGCTAACTCCTCGAATCACCTCGAATCACCTTGAATACAAACAAACAAAATCAGTTTATACACTTATCAATTAACTGAATCAGACTAGTACTCGAACTGGTGAATATTCTGTGCAAACCGAGGTTCAAGTTGTCAAACGAAATAACAGCCTGATGCGAACTGGATGATCAATTCGTGTGAACTGAGGTAATTTCCAAACAACCTGGAGCAAATACAAGCGAACTGACAACCTGTGAACCAATTCGTACGACCTGGTACTCTAAATAACCATTTCGTGCGAAATGATGTGAACTTGGTGCGAATTGGACCTCCAAATGACCAACTCGTGCGAATTGGACCTTAATTCAAGCGAACTAATCAAGATTTCATGCGAACTGGGTCATTTGTTTCATACGAAATGATGCAGTTTTGATACGACCTAGGTGCAATTCACGCGAAGTGGCAATTCTTCAAACGAATTGGACCCTTTTCAAACGAATTGGAGTCAATTCGTGCGAAATGGAACACTTTCAAGCGAATTGAACTTATTTGATGCGAAATGGAGTTCTTTGGTGCGACCTGGGTTCAATCCGTGTCAATCCGTGCGAATTGGAGGTTCAAATCCAAACGAAATGATGAACTTTCAAGCGAAATGGGCCATTACGTGCGAAGTGGAGTCCATTTCATACGAATTGATATTATTTGGTGCGAAATGAAGCTGATGTCACGCGATTTCAGACCAAAAAACTTAGATTTCTCCCAAACGACTTTGAATTAAGATTTGAAACTTTGTAGGGTTATAGATCAAGTGTTTTCGCACATCATATCCAAAAATCAGCTAATTTGGACCGTAAAAACCCGTTCAATTTTGCAAAATTCAGTGTAAAACGTGAAGAACAAGAAAAAGATGAAGAAATATATCAAATCTGATGCAATTTGGATCTGAAATTGATGAAATCCTGTACGAATCTGTGTGAATGATCTGTGCAATCGAGCTCCTGCTCTGATACCACTTGTTAGGACCGGTTTTGACTCCGAAACGATTGCGAACCGAACGTGTGACGTGCGGAATCCGTACACGAACGTGACCGAACACACGAGACGTAATATAACTGTGATTCTATTAGAAATCCGAAATCGTACAGCACCTTGAATCACGTACAACGAGCTTTCTCTCTCTAGACTCTCTCTCTAGATCTCAAGCTCTCCAACTCTTCAAATGCAAAAAGTCTTAAATCTAACACATAAACCTTCTATTTATAGGCCAAGGCTTTAATGAGATTTCTCATTAATTACAATATTGTCACCTTGCCTTTTTCTTTCTAATATTACAATATAAAGCAAATTTTCTTCAGTTTCTGCTACGGTCTCATATTGACGGAGGCGATAGACATTACTGCACCAACAGAGATTTTGATTTTCTGGGTTTTCTATTTCAGTTGCTATAGCAAGGGCCGATATACCGTAATGAACATGAACTAATACTAACCGTGTTCCCGCGGGAGAATTCCACTAGTTGAGATTATTTCATGCATGGTAAGTTACATGTAAGTCTTTGTCGAAGTTGGTGTTAATGTCGTTTGAAGTCATAAACTCCTTCCGCTTTCACGAGTTTTCTTTATAAAAGATCTTGCAAGTGTATGTATCATCTTATGGTACTCACCTACGAGTTGGAGGTTCATCATATATGTGACATGGGCTGCATTGGACCTTCTTTCTTGACTCGGTGGTTTTAGACAAGAGGCTTTAGGCTCATTATCATAGTGATCATCAAGTGAAATATTATTTGCATTGCACTAAACTTTGATTATGTGTACATTATTCGCTTGTTGTTGTCTCATTTCGAATCGCAATTAATTTTTTCTAACATAAATGTGAAACAATCACAATAGATGTTTTAAATTTAACAAAGTTTACTCATTACCAATGATTTTTTTTTGAACGGCTAATTTCTTTAATCCACTGTCGTCTGTGAGACTTGAACCCAAGTACTCGTTACCAATGATGATATAAAATACTTTTTTTTGAACGGTAGATTAAGTAGACAAAATACTCTATTTCCATTCTAAAACATTGCAACTTTATGTACGATTTTTTACTTAAGGAAATTTATAACCATTTAAGAATGTACATTCCAAATTTGCATTAATATAAACTATATGAATAGATTAAAATAAAATAATCACAAAGGAACAAGTGGCAATGGATACTTGTTGCATCCTAAAGGAACGATTATGAACAAAGTTTCGTTCTGTTCGATTCGGTTTAGTTACAACCCTATGTGAGGTGACCTCATCAAACACTTCCAGATATTTAGTTTAACACATGTATATGGTTTCTTACTAGTTATACCTATGTGTTTTTAATAGTTTAATTTATGTCATGTTTTGTTATGTCTCTTTATAATGTCTAATTTTTGAATTATGAAACTTTAGTATTTAGTGCTAAATTTTTTGTAACTTTAAATTTATAATATACAAAAACTTTTAGACTTTAAAGTATACTTTGTTATTTTAAATAATACGAAATTAAATAATTAAATGTAAAGACAGTGACAATATGAGCAAGGAAGAATGTGTAAGGCTATATGTTGTAGTTATTACCTAAATGATCATTATCACCCTCTATATCAGCGTATGTCATCTCACCCTCATCTATCAATCTAATCCACCACTCTATATGGTGTATACCATGACCCCTATTACCATCTACTATCCTCCCCCATCAATCAAAAAATCTCATAAGTATTTGAAAGAGGGTTGTGGTTGCGATGAATTAAACCATGCAAACTACCATGGTTTAGGAATGGAACGGTGTACAAAGAGAACCATGTCTCGCGTAGCAACCCATCATCTAGTCCACCACCCCATACCCATAGCCTAAGAGTAACAATTTGTATCACAATAGAAGACATGACATGGGCGTATGTTTGTTGTATCCAAATATTCGACGTCATGCCAAGGGGATATGAATAGCTTAATCCAGCTAATCGGTATTATCCAATGGAAGAGTGGGGTGGGGTCTTAAAAATGCTCAATCACGAGTTTGGTCTTTGATTCTTTGTCGCAAAATCATAGATCTTATTATAGGTACTTTTTAATTTCATATTATTTAGATTTGAAATTTGATTCAACGACATTGACGGATAATTAACTGCTTAATTATATGTTTTTAAGATAACACAAGAAATCCTTATAATCTGTGTGGTATCATGCGATGCTAATATTGTACCTAGTAGTTATATAATACTTTTCTGGTGTATAAAACTATAAATAATATCTCTATCAAGCAAATGATGATTGAGTAGTTGAAAAAGATTTTTTTTTTGGACGGTAAAGAATAGTAATATAGTATTATTAAGAAATACATGTACAAAAACTTGTAACAGTTCACAATTATAAATTTCTGAATTCAAAAGAAAAGTACCTCACAAAAATGACCGTTGTGTAACGGTTTGAATTTCAAAATCTTTACTAGGTATACCAAAATTTTTGTAATCGGACAACTCATTCATGCGCGGCTAGTGAAATCGTTAAAAAAAGTGGTGACACCATTTTTGTGTGTTTCCGTGTTGGGATTCTACGGTTGCTCATCTGATTGAGGTTGCAGCAAAATTTTAGCTTGCACCTCCGTTACTTTGCTCATTGTTCGGAAATGAATTTCGGATTTGGCTAGGCGTGCAAGGCTCAAGTTAGGGCATAAAGGAGTGGATAATTATAAACAATTATGTGTTTGGGCTTCAATGTTAGTGATAATTATCATTCCAATAGTAATATTTAATTAGCAATCCTATCCTAGTTGTAGTCTAACGTGATATGTTAGATAATAAATACTATGCTTTGGGTATTAGAGATTGTAATTCAAGTTTTCAAGTCGGTTTTCTTGAATAATAAACGCTTAGGTGCTTAGCCAAATTTGTGTGATTTCTAATTTCAATTGTTTACTCGATACCAATTCAGCATGACTCATAGTACATTACTAAATCCGAACTGCATCAACTTGAATCTGATTTTCAAATGCGAATAGACTTTTGAATTGTATGTGTTCGAGTTTCAAACTAGAATGGAGTTCTGATTTGGATTAGATTCCAACTTCAAAATTTTGAAGTTAGAATATGTTACGTGCCCGGGTCCGAGTAAGTGCCAAGTTGAGATCGTGCAACCATGGGAAGAGTTCATGCAATGCAAAGTTATTTTAATTGTTTTCTTATTTTAGTTTAAATGTCTAATTTAACATGTGGTCAAATAATGGGAAATAGTGGGGATGCCCATGATCTCAAGTTAGCCATAGTTTTAGGAGTTTGTTAGTTGAGTGGTTACGTATTCTTGTGCTCCTTAAAAGGAGGTTTTTGTTTATTGGAGGGATATCAATGAAAAATATGAATTAATCTGATCATCTTTCTAATGTTCTTCTGGATTCTCTCTCTTTTCTAAGGAAATCCCAATTGATACATAACAGAATAACTCAATTTGATTAAGTCGAGGAACTCGAAACTCGATTCGCTGAAGATTCCTACTTTGGATTCGCAACTACTGCTTAGGTCACCCAATAATTGCCAACCATTTTAACCACCATCTTACATGCTCTTTCACAAAGGCTTACATCATTTCAACTAAACATTGTGTTGGTTCCCCAACTATGAAATAGTCTTCGGGTCGTTTTAACCACATATTTTTTGATAACATAATATCTCAGACTCGTTCTTGTTTCTCTTTGAATTATTTGATTGAGAGTTTATAAGTACCACCAAAATACTTAAACGAGTGATACGTTTTCTCTTTGAATTATTTGATTGAGAGTTCATAAGTACCACAACAGCTATATATCCTTTCACTTTTAAATCTGTAGTTTTTACATGCCCAAAATTACCACGATTAATCCTCTTACTTACACATAGTATTTTTTTTTTTTAAAGAGTTACCCCGGTAATTTTATAAATTCAACCAAAACAGCACATGTAGTGCATGAGAGTCATACACTAGAACATAGAAGGGACAAACCCCCAAGTATGGAAACCAAAAATAAACCAAACAAAACACCCAACAAAACCAAGACAAACAACTAGTCTAAACAAACTATATTTTGTCTATGTAGCCAAAATAAAACAAAACCCTGCTATCATTATATTTTGTCTCATAATTAACCATTAAAAATTAAGTATGTCCCATATATATACTTCTATAAATCCTTTTTTAACGGTAAATTTGAATCACTGGCGGACCACTAGAGTATCAGTTACATAAAAGACCTTTTAAACATTTATCAGTTACATAACTATTAATCAAACTATACCATCAATTGCCTAGACAGGGATCCTTATCCGACCAAACTGGTCTTTACGTTGATGGTGTTTGAAGCACTACTACAAAACAGAGCTTTAGACGGGGTGATATGTTTTAAGACGGTGTTTTCAACACCGTCTTAAACTACACTGGTTTAAAATCAAGTTTTATTAGACGGTGTTCAATTTGAACAACGTCTTAAACTTGATGAACACCGTCTTTTAATATAAAAACATTTTTCAAATATTTATTAAAACAAATATTTTGAACACCGTCTTAAACTTGGTGAACACCTTCTTTTAATATAAAACATTTTCAAATATTTATTAAAACAAATATTTTTTAACACTGTCTTATAAACATTTGCTGGAAAAAAAACATTTACAGTAAAAAAGAAAATCATTTCCAGAAATACACATCAAGCACCAATGGACATTTCCAAATCAAATCAAATCAAACCAAACCAATACACATTCAATTCGGAAATAAACCCGTCAAATTACAATTATTTGTTGAATAATAACAAACGACGTTAAATTGTATAAATAAACTACATATAAAGCTAAACTAACGAAATACCTAACTCGCTAAAAAACTTCGGCATCAACTTAATCAACAAAACATCTATATCATTATGCGTAGCCTCTCTCGTGCCGTGCCAAATCTAAAATAAAAGTAAATAGAAAGAGTTATTACAAATATTATAGACTAAAACTAAATGCAAAGAGAAAAGAATCCGTAACAACATCGTCAATAAAGTTATATATACATGTTATATACATCTAAAAACAAGTATTAATCAACTAAACCTTATAAGTTTTAAAAAACTAAATTCGAATGTGAGTAAGCAACATTTGAAGAAGAATGTTATGTACCTGCCTATCAATAACATTTATCTCAGTGGGATTGGCTGCATCACCGGGCTGAATAACAACAATATTTTTATTAGGTGAGCAAATCATGCAGCAACAAAATAAACAAAAATAAATTTGTTAGATTAATGATAAGTAACCTATTTGTTATACAACATTTCCCACACCAGGTACTTGAAAAATCATTTTCAATGATGTGAATAAACCCCGCGATGTCAATCAGTACAACCCCTAGTGCCAACCCCACTTTTTACTGTTTTAATACTTGTTTTGGGGGAGAACATGCTGAAAATGATTAACGTGTTTTAAATCGTTACTTGTACAAGTCTTCATGATATTTTGTCATGTTTTAAATCGTTACTTACACATAGTCTATGTAGCCAAAATAAAACAAAACCCTGTTATCATTATATTTTGTCTCATAATTAACCATTAAAAATTAAGTATGTCCCATATATATACTTCTATAAATCCTTTTTTTTTTAAATTTGAATCACTGGCGGACCACTAGAGTATCAATTACATAAAAGACCTTTTAAACATTTATCAGTTACATAACTATTAATCAAACTATACCATCAATTGCCTAGACAGGGATCCTTATCCGACCAACCTGGTCTTTACGTCGACGGTGTTTTCACTACCCCACTTTTTACTGTTTTAATACTTGTTTTGGGGGGAGAACATGTTGAAAATGATTTAACGTGTTTTAAATCGTTACTTGTACAAGTCTTCATGATCCCACGGAAATGAAGTTTTTAAATAATCTTTTTGTGGTCATATAACAATTACGGTGTATAAATAATGTCTGATCCAGCAAATAACAATTGAGACCTAGGAACTAGGAGATATGTAAAATTGGTTTACGACATGACTCTATAATAAAGGATAACTAGTTGAAATGCATCATTGAGAGGATGACCTTATTCTTGATGATTAAAACAAATACATGTACGAAAAACTTGTAACGGTTTAAAATTTAAAAAAGAAAAAAAGCACCTCAAAAATGACTGTTGTGTAATGATTTGAATTTCAAAATCTTTACCAGGTATACGCGAATCAAATATAATCAACAAAAATGACCGTTACACAACGGTCATAAAACCAAAACTCATCTATATAAGTGATTTTCCTCGCTCATTCATATATCTCTTCCTATCTTGATTTCATAACTATGTTGTTTATCATCGTCTATCTTTATCTTGTGCTTGAGTCGATTATTCAAGTCATGAAAGCTGGTTATCTCTATTTTGAGTTCTACCATTTTGCTCCGAAGAAAACCAAGAAGCATAAATCTTGTAATCGGACTGTCACACCCCAACCGATGGCGGAATCATCGGGGCGTGGCACTGAGCGAAACAGATTGTCCAGAAGTTTCCATAACAACTATCATTACCATTCAATTTAAATTAACATGTCCTATACCATGTCTCAAACAGTAAACAAATTATTACAGACATAAATCCAGGAAAATATTATGTTCTGACAACTCAGATTTAAATAAACAGCAATTGTTTATCTGCTTCTAGCTAGAGACCCTTGATTTGTTATCTACAGACAACTATTTGTTGGGCTCTAAAGCTTTATTCTAGCTTCAAATTCCTACCACATATGCATCCTAAGCACCTGTCACATACGTTAAAATAAAGTCAATACATAAAATGTAAAGGTGAGCATACAAGTTTGATAATAGCATATAGAGTTCGAATTCGTTTACGCATAACATGCACGCACACATAGTGAAATGAAGCACGTTAGTTATCGACATAGATCCATCGATACCAATGACTGCGGGTTGACTGCCCGAGGCAGTTCGCAATACATGATTACCACCGTAATCCATGCAAGTAAAAGATCCTTAACAACCCCCGTGTGAACGGGTGCTGAGTCCAAACTATAGTACTATCGTTGCTAAGGCAGGTAGACAGCATTCCATGTGTAATCATAACAAACAAGCATTCATAAGCCACGTATAACATGCATTAACGGTTAGCGTTCAAATAGTTTGAGTAGTGTGATAGTTGTAGTTTGAATATTCATAACGTATGTAACACCCAAAAGTGCTTAAAGCAAAAAGGGATCGAGTATACTCACAGCGATTAATGGATTGAAGGGAGCGCTTAGCGAGTACGGTTAGCATCCTGACCTGATCAGCCCTTTCGTCTAACACTTTGTTGTTCTGTTTGTTTGTCGTTTTATCAAGGTATTTCGACAACGAGTAAAACCATAGATGCCTCGTCCTTACTTGGTTTCCCGGGTGGGACAGGAATCACCCAAACCCGGTCGATGGTCTGTTCAGAACGAAGTTTAACATTTAACCCGAAGTCGGTTAACCTTGTGGATTGGATCCGGATCTTGAGCCATACAACCACCGAAGTGATTTGTAAACCGACTCAGGCTCCGTTTCTACCGGTTTGAAGTTATTGAATGACAAAGAGTTGAAGGAAAGTTGGAAAATCCGTCTTCCAATCCTTGTCACCGTATATATGTTCAGATCTATGATAGATCTTTGTTTGTTTATGTGGAAATCGGCTAGATCCAAGTCATTCTTGGTGGATTGAGGCCAAAACATGAAGTTCTTTAAGAACCCATGATGACATCATCCTAGAACACTTGAATCTTGATGATTTCACGGTTAAAAGTTAAGATTTGAAAGATAGAAAGGTGTAGGAGTGTGTATAGATCAAGAAAGTGCAAGATTTAGGACGAAAACTTACCGGAATCGAGAGAAATCTGCAAAAAGGTGCGTTGAGCGTGCTGGTCGAACAGGGGTTTTGATGTGTGTAAAATGCAACATATAAATTACATCAAATGAGGCATAAAACTAACCCTTTTTTAGTACTAATATTGGAAAAAGAGTGTTTTTGTCTTCCTTTTGTATTTTCAGGATTAAATGAGCTCAAAAACGCAAAAGAAGCAAAAAGACAGCAAAATCCAACATAAATACAAGAAAAGGAACATTAGTGGATTGCCCGAACCCTCAACGGCACCTTCCAAAGCAAAATAGAGAAAACAGAAGGCTGAACACGCCCCGTGCTCAGCCAGCACGGGGTCGTGCCCAAGAAGCAGCAGAAAAGACAAACCTATAGAAGCTTCTATTTCCCACCACGGGCCGTGCTCAGCGGACACGGGGGCGTGCCGAAAGTACTGCAGGCGCATTAATTGTAATTGCGAATTACAATTAATGAAGAGAGAGAGTGTCAGACGGGCACGGGGCCGTGCCCAGCGAACACGGGGCCGTGCCCAGGCCTCTGTTCAGCCTATAAATAGGAGTGCTTGGTTTCATTGCAACTCATCCCTTGGCACACCACCTCTCTCACACTTCATCCACCACCCACCACCATCACAACACCATCATCCACCACCATCATCCATTGTCCATCATAGAGTGTGTGAGTCGTCTCGGGATCCAAGATTGATCGTAAGAGTTCTTGACAATCAAGGCCATGTTTGCCTAAGTCTCTTACATCACTTGGTGAAGACAAAGTGTCTAGTATAATACTTTTTATTTCTAATCTTTTGCACTTTTTATTTGGTTTTGTATTAATGACTTTAATAACTAGTTACTTATGTTGAAGGTGATCTTTCCTTATCGTTTGTCCGTGGTGTCTTGGCATTATTTTACTGTCTATATAAAATAAAGGATTTTCACCATTCATATCTCCACGGTCTATATGGAGGTATGTTGGCTACCTGGTAGGGGGTTAAGGGAACGGTTTGGTAAAGGTCTTGCCATTGTTCAGCGTTTAGAGGTCCTGCAATGGACCTGGGTCAAATTTAGTAGGACCTCCTTCAATACTTCACGGTATTGGATGGCGGGGGTCCAAACTCTTTGATCCCCTCATAAGTTAACTACTATTAATACTATAACCCGGCTATTTAGGACTGTATCCCTGCTGACTCAGACTACTTAGTCGAGGGTAACGTCACCGCCAAAAGCGGGGCCTACCACAATACTGCATTAATAACTTAATTCATTATCTTCCAATAATCCACCCCTTTAGGATTGTATCCCTGCTGACTCAAACTACTGGGGTGAGGGTAACGTCACCTTCAAAAGAGGGGCCTACTACAATAACTAAGATAATCTCTTAATTATGTGCAAAAGTGCGGAAATAATCAAAGGTTATACTAGATACGAGTCGGAACCAAGTGATTCATCTTGTCTATCTGTTTTTATTTTATTTTTATTTTCAGCATTTTAGTTAGTTTTTATTTTTCTTAGTTTAAAACATTTTTCCAAACTTTTATTTTGGTTAGACGTTGAGGATAAACCGGTATTAAAAGCTCTTGTGTCCTTGGACGACCTCGGTATCTTACCAACGCTATACTACACTCAACGATGGGTGCACTTGCCCATATGTGTGTTTAGTGTTAGTGAAATATCGTGTTTTATAAATTTAAAACTTGGCTAAAATAAGTGTTAAAAAGGGCTTAAAATATACACCTAAAATATACAACACTTAAACGCGCATCAGGTTTCCAAAAGTGGAAAATGGTGACAATGATAGTGGTATTTATAGGATGAAAAAAGAGGAAAGCACTGGCCAATCGGCCAGGCAGCTCGATCGGACAGCCTGTCCGATCGGACAGCAGTCCGTTCGGCTGGCTGTTCGATCGGCTGGGAGCCTGATCGATCAGTCGCACCTTTCGAGTGTTTCGCGCGACGATTTTTGACATTTCGATTTCGATTGCGAGCGGTTCGATTCGATAGGGTTCCCTAGTCAAATTACTTTCAGTCCCAAACACTCATATCTCGCATAATCTATTTTCCACCAATTATCCAAATTCGTTCATGATTCAAGTTCGACTGCATTTCGAGTTAGATTTCGAGTTTCGATTGAGTTCGCTTGATTATCACAATACAACATAAATAAACATGCACAGGTAATACGTAAGGCACACACACATGTATAACAACAAGTAAAAGTACGTAGCTCGAGTTGCGAATTGATGTCGATTCGATTAACATAGCTTGATTATTGATTAGTCAACTTTATCGCATTGTTACTTCCTATAGTTCACAGTTGTAGGTCGATTGAATAGCGATTAACACACATCGATTATTGTCATTAACAACACTTACTCCACATAATGCTAATAAAATAACGAAATTTCTATAAGTCAAGTTGCGCGGAATCGGTCGTTGACTTAGACCTTGACTTTGACTTTGACTTGTGAAAACACGGGGTGTTACAGCCTCCCTTTTTTTAGGGAATTTCGTCCCGAAATTAAGCTGGAAGTTGTTACAACCGCCATGATTCATGTCACACCCCAACCGATGGCGGAAACATCAGAGTGAGACGAAGAAAGATTGCTCATCACACATAATGCTAATTGTGACAATAGAATTAAGGATAAATTGATTTCATTCATAAATAAATGTTACAATACATTAAAAATACAAGAAAACAATACAACAACAAATGTGAAATTTATACAACGTATTAAACCTAAACGTCTATATGTGTATCTAGGCATCAACGCTACTTCTTTTCATAACATCGTCATCATCAACCTGTAACATGTTTAAAATACAATTCAATGCAAAAGAAAAGGTGAGTATACAAGTTTAAGCATAAGTATAAAAGTTTAAAACGAATCCACATGGCAACTTAGTCTATACGAGATCAACCTAGCGTGGCATGCAATATTTCTAGCCAATCCTATGTTTACGCAAGAAAGTTTAGTTAATTCAACATGACCCAAGTTTAAAGGGGGCGATGCGTTACTCCTATAGCGCTATACATGTCAAATGGAGGCTCGTGAAAGCTAATGACTAAAACATATCACATAAGTATGGTCCACGTAAGCATCAAATATCACAACATAGTATTCATGTATAAGGATTGTTTTTGTGCATTGCATAAAGAATAAGTTTAGGTGTAGTTTTAATAATGTAACATGTTACACCCTAAAAAGTGGTAAACATAAAAAGGGGGTTGCGAGTATACTCACAATATTGCATATGTTTTCCGATTATCCAATGTCACGAAGTTGATGAGGTTAGAAGGTTGAATGTGTAAGGGTTAAAGTTCAAGTATGTTTAGAGTCGAGATTCGGTATTTAAAACAACATAAAAATAAGATATGAGAATAACATGTGAAAATGATCATTTAGTACATATGATGCTTGTTCTTGACACTAGGAAACTCTAAGGAGTTTAAATGTTTTCATGGAACAAGGTTTCATTAGAACCGTGACAAGTTATCATAGTCTAGGATGATGTAATCTAGTACCTTGACATATGAACACTAGTTCATCATCAAAGATTCGATTATTCGAATAATATGGTTATGTATTGTATAGGTTATATAGATATATTAATAGGTCCAAATGTTCAAGTATTTCAAGCATGAGGTAGAAGATTATATCTTCATTTAGGTACCTCAAAATGTGTCATAGAAGTCATGTAGGAGGTAGGAAGAACAAGCTTCCATTTAGGCACCTCGTATGTGTTCACCACTACACTTGTTGTAAGGACAAACAAGGACGGTCATGAACTAAGATTAGTACAAGAATGTAAACAATCTAAGCTATGAGAAATCATCAAATCATGTAGGGATTTTATGTTGGAAAAACCCAAGTTGTTCCATAATCACTCCTACATCAAACTTGAAGCTTGAACATGACTTGTGGGTCAAAAACCCTAAACAAAACAGAAAGTATTTGAGGATTATCCTCTGATTTTGTATGTCTCAACCTTGTTTTTAAGCCTAACTAACCATAGGAGTGGTATTAAGCATAAGGACATAGGTTTGAATGAGTTAAACTCATGTTTAAGCAAATATTAATGAAAACAAATTTAAACAGTAGACTTTGAAGCCTTTTTTCCGGAGTTCCAGGGACTTGTTTGCTGTGAAACACCCCTAGAACCGAAGCTAAGGTCAAGCCAAGCATTCTGGAAAAAGAATGGACCAAAACGGATAAGAAATGAAGAAGTTATGCCCATTTTCGTAAAGCTCGAGGAATCTGTCCGAACCTGAACTTTCAGCAACGATTTTGAGTGGTTGAAGGAGATTTAGATGAGTTTGTAAAGTGGTAAGGAGCTGGATATAAGTTGGTATTTATAGGGAATGATTTAGAGTTAAGTTGGTTGACTTTAATTATAAGTGGTTGGGAGATAACAAAACCAAAAAAAAGGACTAAAGTGGGCTGCCAAGCTGGGCTGCGGACTGATCAGCCGCACACAGTCCCACTCTTGGGCCACTTATGTTCGATTTTCTTTGTATATGGTGAGGTATAATATGAGTAATTTATTAGGCATAACATATATTAATGTTTCATTGAGTTATAGAAAGTAGGTAGTTGAAATAATGGAAAATAAATCAGCCAATGGCTGATTATTGTTTGGCCGCAAGTTGGAAATCAGCTTATATTTATTATTATTTTTTTGTCAACTTTAAATATATAAGTAATGTATATTATATAAAGTTTTGTTTAGGAGATGAAAACAATTCACCCAAATGGCTGGTCAAAAGCCAGCCGCAACTAATCCATCATGTTTTCTTTCTTTAGTTTTTTTTTAAATGTTATGTTTGATATTATATACTATTAACAATTAATATATACTATTAACATTAATTTAAACTATTAACATTAATATATACTATTAACATTAATTTATGATTACTTAATAATTAATCATATATATATATATAGGGGACCGCTAGAATGAGAACCACCTCGAGTTATGAGAATCGCGAGAACTACTTGATCCGGGGCGAGGTGGACCAAATTTTTTTTTTTCAAAAACGTAGATGCATGTTAATTAAACACATTCGTAAAAAAAATTTTAAAAAAAACGCCGTGTGTGTAGTTTTGAGCACCACAAGTTTGTGGTTTACGAGTTCCGTATAAACACATTCGTAAAAAAAATTTAAAAAAAAAAACGCCGTGTGTGTGGTTTTGAGCACCACAAACTTGTGGTGCTCAAAACCACACACACGGCGTTTTTTTTAAAATTTTTTTACGAATGTGTTTATAATACATGCATCTACGTTTTTGAAAAAAAATTGGTCCACCTCGCCCCGTACGGTGTGGTTCTCACGGTTCTCATAACTCGAGGTGGTTCTCATTCTAGCTGTCCCCTATATATATATATATATATATATATATATATATATATATATATATATATATATATATATATATATATATATATTTATTTATTTATATATATTAATGTTTGAAATATGAAATCGAATAAGTTTGTATGAAGCATAGGTTGTGTATTGTGAACATGATATCAAACGTTTGTATGAAATAACGTCTAAAGTCATGTATTTTATTACAATCGAAGCTACGAATTACGAAAAAGGAAGCGAAATACGAACACGATACGGATGTAAGTTTTCCAAAAATAGGATTGCAAGCAAGGGTTTCCAAATATAGAGAGTATGAAAACGCAGGGCGTTACAATTGACGTTTGAGAACTTTCTCTTTCTAGGCTTTCTCTTCGAATAACTGCGGGTACTTTGCCTTCATGTCGCTTTCAAGTTCCCAAGTGAACTCTGCGACTCGTTTGCCTTCCCATCGGACTTTCACGATAGGAATGCGAGAGCGTCTGAGTTGCTTGGTTTGGCGATCCATGATTTCGACAGACTTTTCCACGAAGTGTACTGTTTCGTTCACTTGTAGATCATCGAGAGAAACATGTAAGTCATGGTCGGCTATGCACTTCCGGAGGTTTGACACGTGGAAAGTCGGGTGGACGTTACTAAGTTCCTCCGGTAGTTCGAGTCTGTAGGCGACTTTTCCGATCCTTTCCAGAATCTTAAAAGGTCCAACATATCGAGGCGCGAGTTTTCCCTTCTTGCCGAATCGGACCACACCCTTCCAAGGTGATACCTTTAGGAGTACGTGGTCACCAACGCCAAATTCACGGGGCTTGCGCTTCTTATAGGTTAACTTTTCTGTCGATCCCGAGCTTTCACTAGGTTGTCTCGAATTTGGAAGATTTTGTCTGTCGTTTCTTGTAGTAACTCCGGACCGGTTAGTTGCGAGTGACCGATCTCGTGCCACACAATAGGCGATCGACATCTTCTTCCGTATAATGCCTCGAATGGTGCCATTTGGATGCTTGAATGGTAACTGTTGTTATACGAGAATTCGACTAACGGCAGGTATTTATCCCAATTACCACCGAAGTCTAAAACACACGAACGGAGCATGTCTTCAAGAGTACGAATCGTTCTTTCAGTCTGACCGTCGGTTTGTGGGTGGAAAACAGTACTTAGATTAAGCGTTGTACCGAGTGTCGTTTGAAATGTTTCCCACAATCGCGAAGTAAACCGAGCATCACGATCAGAGATGATGTCACGAGGCGTCCCATGATTACAAATGATCTCGTCGGTGTAGATTCGGGCTAATCGTTCTACCTTGTAGTCTTCTCGTATGGGTAGAAAGTGAGCTGATTTTGTCAATCGGTCGACTACAACCCAAATGCTGTCATGACCTGATGACGTGTGCGGTAGCTTGGTTATAAAGTCCATGGTTATACTTTCCCACTTCCACATGGGAATTGGTGGTTATTCAAGTAAGCCAGAGGGTCTTTTGTAACACCCCAAAAACGGGTTTGGTAATCAAGCCACGTTAATAGTGACGACGGGTAAAATACCGTTAGTGGTAAAAATTAACCCGGTAAATATTAGGTTTTTAAATAAATAATCCTAATATTAACTAAAAGGTGAATAAAAGCTTTTAAGGAAACAAAATGGATAAAAGGCCCGAGTTAACGGGACCTAAAATAAACTTAGTCATAAATATTCCCGAACCTGCTAAGTTAACTAGAAATGTAAAACCTAGTTAATAAGTGGGAATATTATTGAAAGTAATTTAAGTTGTAACCTAATTAATAACTAACCAAACACGAGGGACCAAAGCCGGGTAACTTGAAAATGAATTATAAACTTAAAAATAAAACACAAACACACACACACAAGAGTGTGTGTGCGTGTGTGAGGATCGACCAGGAAGAGCTTTAGGGAGCACAAACCCTAACTTCAACAAATCCATCAAATTGAAGGTCAAATCTGGCCCAAATCGGATGCATGAACACATATTAATGATCACCAAGTTGTGGGGATCACAAGGTATGTTGAATCTTATGATTTAGTGTTACTTTGAAATTATGATGAACAATCATAATCAAAATTCTGGAATGAATGTTGAATCTATGAGTGTTATTGTGATGAAATCCATGTTTAGGAACAACCCTAGTTAATAATTTGATAAGCTAGTGTTGAAAAATAGAAATTTGATGATTACCCATATGTGTGCTAAGTGGGTTTTATGACAAGAAGATGAACACTTGAATTAGAGTGTTAAATTGACGAATATTGATGTTATGATACTAGTACTAAGTGTAGTTCATGAACACTAGACATGAAAGTTTGAATTTTGATGTTAATCTTGGTAAAAATAACTAGTTATGAACTAGTTAGCAAATGTGTAGAAGTATGCCTATTAGGTGTTCGTTAAAATGCCTAAATGAGAAGTAAAGTGTTGGAATTCAAGTAAAACGCGTAATTGGCAAGCTTGACTAATTACATGAGACATGGGATAAAACAGGTTCCAATCATAATGTTGATTTTCCTTAATCGTGCATATTATATGATTAAAGGTAGTTGACTTTAGAAAGCCAAACTAAATAGTGATGAAGTCGAATAATAGTTTCGACAAAGAAAATAAGTAAGGTGGAATAGTCGTGATTGTTAATGAGTAATCTAACCACCTTGTAAATGTTGAAAATAGTTAGACGCTCAACGAGCTAGGTGAAAGGCTTGGGGAAGGAAGCGGGTCAAACGAATCAAGAATGAAGGAAAAAGCATAATTCGGATGCAAGGTAAGTATAGCTTACACTAGTCTTATATGTTAGAATATTCTCTTATCGTATTAGTTACGAATAAGATAAATACATAATTTAGGTATGATGTTCCGACGTGTAAACGTACGGAACAAGGTAGTCGAGCATGACAAGAAACCGTGTTGATGGTTTAAAAGGAATTAAAACGGTAAATTGATCATGCGTTGACCATATATATTTGTTTTGAAAGACACTGTAAGGCGTAAGCCATGATAGGCTAAAAAGTGTTAAGAAAACGATTAATACGTGAAATGACCACACGGTGTAAACCGAAGCGAGACATATAAATGAGATGGTAATAAATATCATCTCGCCAACATAATCGGTCACTTAGACCAAATGGGTCAAAAGGTGAAAAATATCACCCTTTGACAATAACGACTAATGATTATTGTCGAGCTATATTATTTCAGGTGTAAATGTCAAATGGGTATTAGCAACGCTATGAATTAGCGGTTATAAAAGCAAGGTATTAAAAACGGGTCAATAGATTGATCAGCGCCAGGTATGTGAAATAGGGTAACACTCATTTAGAACATGTGGTTCAAGAGTGTTATAAGAGGTCAAAATGGACAATTGGTTACTTGATAAGTAAACCAAATGTTTTAAGTAATGAACATAGCGTTGGAAAGCTTAATGACTTTTCAAAAAAAATCATAGGATAAAAGAGGGTTTATGGGTCAAATATACTTTCAAAAGTCCTTCATTGTTAATAAAAGACTAAAAAGGACCAAAACGCCCTTGGAGGCTAAATTGAACAAACAACCTTTAAAAGTTGTTTGGAAATGATTATTACGATTAAATAAATATATAGGACAAGTATAGAAGTTGAAAGATGTATTACGTTAGTCAAACGGCTTTATTTGAGTCCTTGCCGTAAAATAATGAGTTGAGGGGGTAAAACTCGGTTTGCATAGATTACCTTAGTAAACCCACCATAAATATAGTTGTGGTGGAAGATCATTTGACAAATATTGCGAAATTAAGAAGCTAGAAATAAATATTTATGAATTATGCGGAGAAGTGCTTAAATACCCTTAACGGGTCGAAATAAGCATTTGAGTATAAACGGGTTTAAGAATATACATAAACTCGTGAAGCGAACCTAATATGATAGACAACATTGAAATTACAAGATTCATGTGACATAGGAATCAAACAAATACGTTTGTTTGGTAAAACCGCGAATGGGTCAAAATTTGGTAAAAAGGGTAATAAGCCGAAGACTTAAAAGTCTTAAAATTTGTTAAGACGGATGTTGGATTTTAACTCCATATGATGGAGAATCAAATTACATTCATGTAGGAAGAAACGGTAGGTCAAACGGATAAGTGGATTGAAAGATACGGAAGTTTTCGTATCAATAAACGGCAAAATGGAAAAGCTGAAATACAGGGACCACCGTAAATTACGGTGCCACCGTAATTTACGGTGGAGCCAAAAATGTTACGGTGGAAACCATCTGATGTACGGTGGAAGAAATGTAATACAGGGGCCACCGTAAATTACGGTACCCACCGTAATTTACGGTGGAGGCCAAGTTGAAAATGTTGTTTTGAGATCAAGAGATAACGTTGGGATTTCTCCTTTCATATTCGTTACCAGACTCGTTTAATCACGTTTTAATCCCTGTATGACTAAAGCGTTTCATGTTTATAAAATGTAGGTACATTTTGGATGCCGAAAGACGATCAAGATCAATGAAGAACCGAACACGATAAAGACACACGCTTCCGCACTTTGACACATTGTAAATTTTAAACAACGAATTCAACCACGTTATGTAGAATAACTTATGATTTGCAAAAGTTTTAATAAACTCGTATTTCCGATGTATATGATAATCATTAATTACATGATTATCTTTCAAAATTTACGTTAAACCTTGAATAATAAGAACGGGTGTTACAAGTTGGTATCAGAGCCTTGGTTTAAGAGATTCGAGTATGGTGGGGAGGAACCATGCTTGGACTTAAACCTTATGCTCTTGACAAAGAATAGTGTTCGGTTCGAGGCTTGATCGCAAATCTGGTAAGTACAAGTATGTTAATATTTTAGCTTGCTAAAGTGTTGTAAACAACACATAGGGCTAACGTGTGAAACACGTTGCCCCAATTGAAATGAAGGATATAGTTGACGAAAATACGCGCGTTGACGCGTATAGTAGAAAAAGCCTTGTATTATAATACGGGCGATTGTTGAAGTTGATGTTACTAACTTTTGTGAATGTTTTAATTGAAGGACACTCGCGTTTGAAGACGACGAGAGTCAAGCGAATTGTGGATAAGATGATGGAACGGTCCGAGATTTGACAAGAATAGCATGCTCATCAAGGACCTAAATCGCGTAATGGTCGCGAACAAGACTAATGGCAAGAAAAGCCCGTTAGGGCAAGCATTTATCAGGTGCACGTTTAAATTATTGCATGAATATGAACATGCAACCAATACGTAGAAACTGATAGTTGCAGATTTAGATTTAAAATTTGGACAAACCTGAATAGAATACCTATCCAGGATATTGTTTCCAAGAGAAATAAACAGAGGTATTACTTACATAGGGCGTCATGTGAAAACTATAAAAAGGTCGTGTATGTCATGTGTTAAATCGCTTACTCTGGCCAAGTAAGTAGTGGCATATGATACCACGTGTTTCTTATTGCGGACACATTTACATCCGATGTAGTAAGGGCGGAGTGAATGGGACTAATTAAAAAGTACCCAAAAGAATCAGATAAGCAAAATATTTGATAGTAATGTAAACGCACAACCGAGTGACGGAAGCGTATTACATAAGGATAATGAGCCCGAGTGAAGGGACAAAAAAAGCATGTAAAATGATTTAGACAAGTATTGGGAAGGAGTGTACTTACACTCGAACCCAGAAAACACAAGCATGTAAAATGATTTAGACAAGTATTGGGAGGGAGTGTACTTACACTCGAACCCAGAAAACACAAGCATGTAAAATGATTTAGACAAATATTGGGAGGGAGTGTACTTACACTCGAACCCAGAAAACACGAGCATGTAAAATGATTTAGACAAGTATTGGGAGGGAGTGTGCTTACACTCGAACCCAGAAAACGCAAACATGTAAAATGATTTAGGCAAGCATTGGGAGGGAGTGTACTTACACTCGAACCCGGAAAATGCGAATATGTCCCTAAACGAGTCGTTTTTGTAAAACGTCAAACTTAAAGACAAAGTCGGAATATAAAAATGAAGCGAGGTCTTAATGCATACCGGGAGGGTTGCAATAATAACGACTTCGGTAAAACACCCGGTGGATGGGTAAGAATTAAACACATGTGTAAACCAAGAGACGTGAACGCGGGTTGAAAAAAATCAAAGTAACTTGGATTACGAGTTATGACTATAAAATCTCGTATATAGAAATTGTGAGTAAATATGTTCAACTATTCGAAGCCGAATGGGTTGAATAAAGAACAAAGTTGATTGTTTGTAAGTGATGGATTTCACATTAATAGGTCAAACATGTTGAATACAATATAACGTCGAATGGCACAAATGAGCGCTAGCCAGATAAAGGTAGCGTTAAATGCAAGAGAATAATGAGCCCGGTAATGGGATATAACCAAACAAGAATAAATTATGGACTGTCAATATCCTGGTATGGATAATTGACAAAAGTTAAAGAGAAGATCCTAAAACTAAAACTTCGGTTTTAGTAAGAAATAATGTTTTTACAAACATAAATTCTGATAGGAATTTAAATAGTAAGCATGAAAGATACAAGTCTTGACACCGATAGGCGCAAAACGATATATTCGAAAAGTGATATTTTCGAAAATGAAATTTTGATATAAATTAAACATGATGTAACACAATCACGGACAAGAAATGTAATGTGAAGTAGAATCACATTATAACCAAGCAAGCGGTAAAAAGTAACTGGACTAATAAGTCTAATTAGTGAGACCCGTCAAGGTCATTTAAATAAATTTGGTTTGCTTGTAAGCGGTGGATTCGGTATAAATGAACCGAATAAATAAAATTGAAAACAAAAGAAATCGTTGCGAAAAGTGAAAGATTTCACTAAAGACCTTTAAACGGGTCAAAGTCACGGATTCATAAAGAATTCGATAGTATACAAAAGTGATGAATATCGCTAAGTTAATTAAACTAGTGGAAATAACGAGATTGCGTTATTTCAAGTTACATTATGCCGTATATAATACGTAGATGATTATTAACCAAAAAGATATTACCATACTTCTCTGGTAATACTAATAATTGGTTAAAGTATAAGTAATGTTTTAAAGATTCCTGGAACAGATACATTGAGTTAAACTCAATGAGTTATGTAAGAAAAGGTTTCGAGGACGAAACCTCTTTAAGTGGGGTAGACTTGTAACACCCCAAAAACGGGTTTGGTAATCAAGCCACGTTAATAGTGACGACGGGTAAAATACCGTTAGTGGTAAAAATTAACCCGGTAAATATTAGGTTTTTAAATAAATAATCTAAATATTAACTAAAAGGTGAATAAAAGCTTTTAAGGAAACAAAATGGATAAAAGGCCCGAGTTAACGGGACCTAAAATAAACTTAGTCATAAATATTCCCGAACCTGCTAAGTTAACTAGAAATGTAAAACCTAATTAATAAGTGGGAATATTATTGAAAGTAATTTAGGTTGTAACCTAATTAATAACTAACCAAACACGAGGGACCAAAGCCGGGTAACTTGAAAATGAATTATAAACTTAAAAATAAAACACAAACACACACACAAGAGTGTGTGTGCGTGTGTGAGGATCGACCAGGAAGAGCTTTAGGGAGCTCAAACCCTAACTTCAACAAATCCATCAAATTGAAGGTCAAATCTGGCCCAAATCGGATGCATGAACACATATTAATGATCACCAAGTTGTGGGGATCACAAGGTATGTTGAATCTTATGATTTAGTGTTACTTTGAAATTATGATGAACAATCATAATCAAAATTCTGGAATGAATGTTGAATCTATGAGTGTTATTGTGATGAAATCCATGTTTAGGAACAACCCTAGTTAATAATTTGATAAGCTAGTGTTGAAAAATAGAAATTTGATGATTACCCATATGTGTGCTAAGTGGGTTTTATGACAAGAAGATGAACACTTGAATTAGAGTGTTAAATTGATGAATATTGATGTTATGATACTAGTACTAAGTGTAGTTCATGAACACTAGACATGAAAGTTTGAATTTTGATGTTAATCTTGGTAAAAATAACTAGTTATGAACTAGTTAGCAAATGTGTAGAAGTATGCCTATTAGGTGTTCGTTAAAATGCCTAAATGAGAAGTAAAGTGTTGGAATTCAAGTAAAACGCGTAATTGGCAAGCTTGACTAATTACATGAGACATGGGATAAAACGGGTTCCAATCATAATGTTGATTTTCCTTAATCGTGCATATTATATGATTAAAGGTAGTTGACTTTAGAAAGCCAAACTAAATAGTGATGAAGTCGAATAATAGTTTCGACAAAGAAAATAAGTAAGGTGGAATAGTCGTGATTGTTAATGACTAATCTAACCACCTTGTAAATGTTGAAAATAGTTTGACGCTCAACGAGCTAGGTGAAAGGCTTGGGGAAGGAAGCGGGTCAAACGAATCAAGAATGAAGGAAAAAGCATAATTCGGATGCAAGGTAAGTATAGCTTACACTAGTCTTATATGTTAGAATATTCTCTTATCATATTAGTTACGAATAATATAAATACATAATTTAGGTATGATGTTCCGACGTGTAAACGTACGGAACAAGGTAGTCGAGCATGACAAGAAACCGTGTTGATGGTTTAAAAGGAATTAAAACGGTAAATTGATCATGCGTTGACCATATCTATTTGTTTTGAAAGACACTGTAAGGTGTAAGCCATGATAGGCTAAAAAGCGTTAAGAAAACAATTAATACGTGAAATGACCACACGGTGTAAACCGAAGCGAATCATATAGATGAGATGGTAATAAATATCATCTCGCCAACATAATCGGTCACTTAGACCAAATGGGTCAAAAGGTGAAAAATATCACCCTTTGACAATAACGACTAATGATTATTGTCGAGCTATATTATTTCAGGTGTAGATGTCAAATGGGTATTAGCAACGCTATGAATTAGCGGTTATAAAAGCAAGGTATTAAAAACGGGTCAATAGATTGATCTGCGCCAGGTATGTGAAATAGGGTAACACTCATTTTGAACATGTGGTTCAAGAGTGTTATAAGAGGTCAAAATGGACATTTGGTTACTTGATAAGTAAACCAAATGTTTTAAGTAATGAACATAGCGTTGGAAAGCTTAATGACTTTTCAAACAAAATCATAGGATAAAAGAGGGTTTATGGGTCAAATATACTTTCAAAAGTCCTTCATTGTTAATAAAAGACTAAAAAGGACCAAAACGCCATTGGAGGCTAAATTGAACAAACAACCTTTAAAAGTTGTTTGGAAATGATTATTACGATTAAATAAATATATAGGACAAGTATAGAAGTTGAAAGATGTATTACGTTAGTCAAACGGCTCTATTTGAGTCCTTGCCGTAAAATAATGAGTTGAGGGGGTAAAACTCGGTTTGCATAGATTACCTTAGTAAACCCACCATAAATATAGTTGTGGTGGAAGATCATTTGACAAATATTGCGAAATTAAGAAGCTAGAAATAAATAATTATGAATTATGCGGAGAAGTGCTTAAATACCCTTAACGGGTCGAAATAAGCATTTGAGTATAAACGGGTTTAAGAATATACATAAACTCGTGAAGCGAACCTAATATGATAGACAACATTGAAATTACAAGATTCATGTGACATAGGAATCAAACAAATACGTTTGTTTGGTAAAACCGCGAATGGGTCCAAATTTGGTAAAAAGGGTAATAAGCCGAAGACTTAAAAGTCTTAAAATTTGTTAAGACGGATGTTGGATTTTAACTCCATATGATGGAGAATCAAATTACATTCATGTAGGAAGAAACGGTAGGTCAAACGGATAAGTGGATTGAAAGATACGGAAGTTTTCGTATCAATAAACGGCAAAATGGAAAAGCTGAAATACAGGGACCACCGTAAATTACGGTGCCACCGTAATTTACGGTGGAGCCAAAAATGTTACGGTGGAAACCATCTGATGTACGGTGGAAGAAATGTAATACAGGTGGTGGAGGCCAAGTTGAAAATGTTGTTTTGAGATCAAGAGATTAACGTTGGGATTTCTCCTTTCATATCCGTTACCAGACTCGTTTAATCACGTTTTAATCCCTGTATGACTAAAGCGTTTCATGTTTATGAAATGTAGGTACATTTTGGATGCCGAAAGACGATCAACATCAATGAAGAACCGAACACGATAAAGACACACGCTTCCGCACTTTGACACATTGTAAATTTTAAACAACGAATTCAACCACGTTATGTAGAATAACTTATGATTTGCAAAAGTTTTAATAAACCCGTATTTCCGATGTATATGATAATCATTAATTACATGATTATCTTTCAAAATTTACGTTAAACCTTGAATAATAAGAACGAGTGTTACATCTTTGGTGTTCGGCCTTGATTCTAGCACAAGTCAGGTATCTTTCGGCCTTGATAATCATTAATTACATGATTATCTTTCAAAATATCCCTTTTCATACCCGGCCACCAGTACTTATAGCGAAGATCCTGGTACATTTTGTCGGAACCGGGGTGAATAGAATACCGAGATTTATGGGCTTCGTCCATCAGAATTTGCCGTAAATTGGTTCGCTTGGGAATCCAAATTCGGTCTAAAAAGTGAAATATCCCGTTCGATTTGCTCACAAGCTGGGCTCCATCGTGGTAGATTCTTTCTCTCTTCAAGGTGTGTTCGTTAAAACATGCATGCTGCGCGTCGCGGATGAGGGTTTCGAGATCATGTTGGGCTTGAACATTACGAGTGCTAAGCAGATAATTCCGTCTGCTGAGTGCGTCGGCAACAACGTTTGTCTTGCCTGGGTGATAACGAATCTCACAGTCGTAATCGTTGAGAAGTTCTACCCATCGGCGTTGACGCATATTAAGTTCCTTCTGATTAAAGATGTGTTGCAGGCTCCTATGATCGGTGAAGATCGTACACTTGGTACCATACAGGTAGTGTCGCCAAATCTTTAATGCAAAAACAACCGCGCCTAGCTCGAGATCATGGGTTGTATAGTTCTTCTCGTGAATTTTGAGCTGACGAGATGCGTAAGCTATGGCCTTGTCCCGTTGCATGAGAACACAACCAAGACCTAGGTTGGAAGCATCACAGTAGACAATGAAATCGTTGTTTCAGTCGGGCAATGTGAGAACAGGAGCATTGCAAAGCATGTGTTTGAGGGTTCGAAAGGCAGACTCTTGTTTAGTTCCCCAAACAAAAGGTTTGTCTTTATACATGAGAGAGGTAAGTGGTACAGCGATCTTCGAGAATCCTTCGATGAATCGTCGGTAATAGCCTGCTAGTCCGAGAAAAGAGCGGACTTCAGACGAGTTCTTGGGCGTAACCCAGCTCTTGACAGCTTCAATCTTCGCAGGATCGACGTGAATGCCTTGGCTATTAACAATGTGACCCAGAAATTGAACTTTCTCCAACCAGAATTCGCACTTGGAGAACTTGGCATAGAGTTGGTTCCCCTGGAGTAACTCGAGAACCAAACGTAGATGTTGCGCGTGTTTGGCTTTCGATTTGGAATAGATCAAGACGTCGTCGATGAACACGATGACGAAACGGTCGAGATATGGTTTACACACGCGATTCATCAGATCCATGAAAACCGCTGGTGCGTTGGTTAGGCCAAAAGCCATGACAACGAATTCGTAGTGGCCGTAACGAGTACGAAACGCGGTTTTGGGTATATCCTCCTCTTGTATACGTAGCTGATGGTAACCTGAACGCAGGTCGATCTTCGAGAAACACGTGGCTCCTTGTAGTTGATCAAACAAATCGTCGATACGAGGTAGGGGATAGCGGTTCTTGATAGTTAACTTATTCAATTCCCGATAGTCGATGCACATCCTGAACGACCCGTCCTTCTTTTTGACGAAAAGGACTGGCGCGCCCCAAGGAGAGGTGCTCGGGCGAATGAAGCCTTTCTCAAGTAATTCCTGGAGTTGGGTTGAGAGTTCACGCATTTCGGACGGCGCGAGTCGGTAGGGAGCTTTGGCGATAGGGTTGGCTCCAGGAATGAGGTCGATACGAAAGTCGATATCACGACTTGGCGGTAGTCTGGGAAGATCCTCTGGAAAGACGTTCGGAAATTCTTGAACCACAGGAACGTCTTTCACTTTCTTCTTCTCTTTCTTTTCCTTCTCTGCTACTACAATGTTAGCCAAGAAAGCTTTGTATTCCTTACGGAGATATTTGCTGGCTAGCACGCATGACATAAGCTTGAGCCCCTTCGAAGTGGTGTCGCCATATACACACAATAAGTCACCATTTGCGAGCGAAAATCGAATCATCTTGTCGAAGCACACAACTTCAGCATGGTTTTCTCGAAGAAAGTCCATGCCTACTTTGACGTCGAAGCTTCCGAGTTGCATTGGGATAAGGTTAATTGGGAAGATGTGATTGTTGAGCTCAAGAGTACAATCATGAAGAACAGAATTGACAGCGACGGTTCTTCCGGTAGCGACTTCAACATCGAATGTCGAGGAAAGTTTGGAGCGTTTACGACTAAGGAGTTTCTCAAATTCGAACGACACAAAGCAATTATCGGCTCCGGTATCAAACAAACATGAAGCATAAATACCATTCACAAGGAACGTACCATTGACCACGTTGTTGTCGGCCTGGGCTTGACGCACATTGAGGTTGAAAGTTCTGGCACGTGTGGCCTGTTGTTGCTGCTGGGGCTGCTGTTGCTGAGGCTCTTGTTTCACGACCATTTTTGGGCACACGTCGGCGAAATGGTTCGGGTCGCCACACACGAAGCAGGCTCTGGCTTTGACTGCGGGTGCCGGAGGCGCTTGTTGACCCTGTGGGGCAGTGAGTAGAGCTTGATTGGCAGGAGCTTGACGAATACGGCAGTTGGCAGTAAAATGGCCGTACACATTGCAATGAGCACAAAAACGGCAAGGAATAGCAGTCGGGTGGTGGTACGTGCAAGTAGGGCAGAGCGGATGTGGTCCAGTGTATGCACGCTTTGCAGGCGGTGCATTGGCCACAGGCGCCGCTACTTGACGCTGTTGGGCAGGTACAGCTTGAATTAGTGCAGCAGTGATCGCACAATTCTTGTTGCTGGAGCTGTTCTTTCTCTTGTTGCTCGATGAGGTGGGTTCAACAGTTGGTGCGGTAGTGGTAGCTTGATGCAGATGCTTGGAAGTCTTATCCCTGACACCAGCCTTAACCCGCTTATCGTTGATTTCAGCGGCCAGTAGATAAGTTTCCTCGATCGTTGTAGTCTTAGCCGCTTGTACGAAATCAGCAACGCAGTCGGGCAGGGCTCGGATGTACTTCTTGATTGTCATGTCGGGAGTCTTGACTTGATCGGGACAGATAATGCTGAGCTGTTTGAAACGAGCAGTGAGACCAGCATTGTCACCATCCTTTTACTGTATGTGCCAAAATTCATCTTCTAGCTTTTGACGTTCGTGAGGAGGGCAAAATTCCTCTAGCATAACTTCCTTGAGCTCATCCCACGACAGACCGTAGGCTGCATCGTTCCCTCGCTTGTTCCTCTCGGCTGTCCACCAGTCTAGTGCTCGGGACTGGAAAACGCCGGTAGCATTCAGAGTACGGAGGTCATCAGGGCAAGCACTCTGTCGCAGAGTAACCTCAATGGAATCAAACCAGTTAAATAGTGCAGTGGGACCTCCTTTGCCAGTGAATTCTTTTGGCCCACATGACTTGAATTGCTTGAAGCTGAAAGGCCTTGCGGTAGCTTTGGGAGCTTCGGTTCTCGATTCTTCAGACGATTTGCTGGCATTCTCATAAACATCACTCACAGCCTTTGCCACACTTTTGGCGATGATGGAAGCAAGGCGTTTGTCTCTCTTTTCTTGACGAGAAAGTGCGTGACGGGATCCAGACGATATTGTCTGCAATAGACATCGCCACGGAACTCAACACATGTATTCGAATCTCACCTCACACGTCTAATACTACCAAAGCTCAGTAACACGTACCGTGTAAACACATAGACATATAACCACGCAAGACACAGAAACATTTAATCACATAACCACATAAGCACTTGGAGCACAATTCACGTAGGCACGTAGAGCACATAATCACACAATCCCTAAGCATGTAGAGCAAGGAAACCGGGAAACACGTGCGCACTTAATCACTAGAGGTAGTTAGAAAACAGAAACCTATTGTTCAAAGTTGACGATCGCTCGAGAGTAGCGTGGTACAAGCGTACATCGTAGCATGAAGTCGTTCAAGGTCTCGCGATTTGTTAGCGATGTGTAGTGTGTTGTGTGGGTAGCAGAAGCAAAAGGCGTTAGATCGAAACCAGTATATCTCAAAACGCTAACAAATAAACACACAAACACATAAAATCAATGAATCATCAGAATCAGCAGTTGCGGACTCTGAATCTAAACACGTAAAAATCGAGAAATAGATTGTCTGCGGCTAGTAGACTTCGACTAACCAAAGTAATTCAACTATTCACAAGGATCCGTTGTGCACATTTATCCTTCAGGACTATGCCTTTGCCTCGATTCTTGGGCATTTGGCGCACATCCCGTTGGTCATATTGTGACTTCAGGTCGTTGGAGTCCGTCGAGACTTTGGTGAGAGTTTTGTATAAAAGCGGAACTAGTCGTCAAGGTTAGGGTTTCACCCCTGGCTTAACAACTTCGTCCCTGTTTTTAATAAAATTGAGGAGATTATTCATCAAAATATGGATTTCGCTCCTAATTTGGCACAATTCTCCTCATTTGTAGTTAAAAGTGAGTTGAGCAAGCAACTTTAGTCGATAGTTTGTGGTTTTCACACCTATTCTCGACCTCATTGCCCACTCATAGTTGAAAATTTGAGTGTGGTGATAGTGTAGTATAAGCAAGGATAGTGAGGAATAAGTACTAGGTCTCTAAGACTTCGACACGGACTAGGTCGAGTCTTGCCTAATTCCCTATAGTTATGGCTCTGATACCAATCTGTCACACCCCAACCGATGGCGGAATCATCGGGGCGTGGCACTGAGCGAAACAGATTGTCCAGAAGTTTCCATAACAACTATCATTACCATTCAAATTAACATGTCCCATACCATGTCTCAAACAGTAAACAAATTATTACAGACATAAATCCAGGCAAATATTCTGTTCCGACAACTCAGATTTAAATAAACAGCAATTGTTTATCTGCTTCTAGAGACCCTTGATTCGTTATCTACAGACAACAATTTGTTGGGCTCTAAAGCTTTATTCTAGCTTCAAATTCCTACCACATATGCATCCTAAGCACCTGTCACATACGTTAAAATAAAGTCAATACATAAAATGTAAAGGTGAGCATACAAGTTTGATAATAGCATATAGAGTTCGAATTCGTTTACGCATAACAGGCACGCACACATAGTGAAATGAAGCATGTTAGTTATCAACATAGATCCATCGATACCAATGACTGCGGGTTGACTGCCCGAGGCAGTTCGCAATACATGATTACCACCGTAATCCATGCAAGTAAAAGATCCTTAATAACCCCCGTGTGAACGGGTGCTGAGTCCAAACTATAGTACTATCGTTGCTAAGGCAGGTAGACAGCATTCCATGTCTAATCATAATAAACAAGCATTCATAAGCCACGTATAACATGCATTAACGGTTAGCGTTCAAATAGTTTGAGTAGTGTGACAGTTGTAGTTTGAATATTCGTAACGTATGTAACACCCAAAAGTGCTTAAAGCAAAAAGGGATCGAGTATACTCACAGCGATTAGCGAGTACGGTTAGCCTGAATAGATTCGATAGCATAATGATAAGTGAAACGTGAAAACAAGCGTTGGAGAGTCGGACAACTAGTCGATCGGACGATTGTTCGATCGGACGGCTGACCGTTCGGTTGACAGCCCGTTCGGTCCGCTGCCCGGTCGGTCGGTAGGCCGATCGGATGGCTGTTCGAGTGGATTGTTTCTTCCTTTGAAAAGGATGTGTTTGTGTATGATGGGTTGACTTTTGAAGTTTTCGTTGTAGCATTTGAAAACATTGAAGTACCTTTGCCTTTCAGGTCGGTTGATCGGACGGCTGTTCGATCGGTCGGCAACCCGATTGGTTAGGCATTCAAATGAATTACAAGGTTTAGTCTTTGGATCGGACAGGTGTTCGATCGGACAGGTGTTCGATCGGACAGGTGTTCGATCGGACAACAGGTCAACTAGACAAAGACTTTAATGAATGTAAAGTATGGTGCAATGAATCGGATAGTTGATCGATCGAATAGGCACAACTGCTGTTCGATCGGACAACAGGGTGTCACCTGATCGGACGGCTGTTCGATCGGGTGGCACTACTGGTGCATTGAACATGTTGAAAATCGATTAAGTATTGAAGCATAGTATCTCATGATCCGAAGAGTAATCCGATCGGACAGTAGTTCGATCGAACAACAGCTCGTTCAATACTAGTCTTCAAAATGAGTTAATTGTGTGTGACCATGTGCTAGCCGATCGGATGGCCAGTCGATCGGCTGATTGTCCGTTCGGACAGCAGTCCGATCGGTCAGCATCCTAACCTGATCAGGCCTTTCGTCTAACACTTGGTTGTTCTGTTTGTTTGTCGTTTTATCAAAGTATTTCGACAACGAGTAAAACCATAGATGCCTCGTCCTTACTTGGTTTCCCGGGTCGGACAGGAATTTCCCAAATCCGGTCGATGGTCTGTTCGGAACGAAGTTTAACATTTAACCCGAAGTCGGTTAACCTTGTGGATAGGATCTGGATCTTGAGCCATACAACCACCGAAGTGATTTATAAACCGACTCAGGCTCCGTTTCTACCGGTTCGAAGTTATTGAGTGACAAAGAGTTGAAGGAAAGTTGGAAAATCCGTCCTCCAATCCTTGTCACCGTATATATGTTCAGATCTATGATAGATCTTTGTTTGTTTATCTGGAAATCGGCTAGATCCAAGTCATTCTTGGTGGATTGAGGCCAAAACATGAAGTTTTTTAAGAACCCATGATGACATCATCCTAGAACACTTGAATCTTGATGATTTCACGGTTAAAAGTTAAGATTTGAAAGATAGAAAGGTGTAGGAGTGTGTATAGATCAAGAAAGTACAAGATTTAGGACGAAAACTTACCGGAATCGAGAGAAATCTGCAAAAAGGTGCGTTGAGCGTGCTGGTCGAACAGGGGTTTCCAAAAGTGGAAAAGGGTGACAATGACAGGGGTATTTATAGGATGACAAAAGAGGAAAGCGCTGGCCGATCGGCCAGGCAGCTCGATCGGACAGCAGTCCGTTCGGCTGGCTGTTCGATCGGCTGGGAGCCTAATCGATCAGTCGCACCTTTTGAGTGTTTCGCGCAACGATTTTTGACATTTCGATTTCGATTGCGAGCGGTTCGATTCGATATGGTTCCCTAGTCAAATTACTTTCAGTCCCAAACACTCATATCTCGCATAATCTATTTTCCACCAATTATCCAAATTCATTCATGATTCGAGTTCGACTGCATTTCGAGTTAGATTTCGAGTTTCGATTGAGTTCGCTTGATTATCACAATACAACATAAATAAACATGCACAGGTAACACGTAAGGCACACACACACGTATAACAACAAGTAAAAGTACGTAGCTCGAGTTGCGAATTGATGTCGATTCGATTAACATAGCTTGATTATTGATTAGTCAACTTTATCGCATTGTTACTTCCTATAGTTCACAGTCGTAGGTCGATTGAACAGCAATTAACACACATCGATTATTGTCATTAACAACACTTACTCCACATAATGCTAATAAAATAACGAAATTTCTATAAGTCAAGTTGCGCGGAATCGGTCGTTGACTTAGACCTTGACTTTGACTTTGACTTGTGAAAACACGGGGTGTTACACGGACAACTCATTCGTGTGCAGCTAGTGGGTCTGTTAAGAAAGTGATGACGCTATTTTGGTGTGTTGGGTTTCCATGGCTACTCATCTGATTGAGGTTGTGGCAACTCCATCACTTTGTTGGCTGTTGAGGATTTCGGATTTGGCTATGCGTGCAAGGCTTAAGTTAAGGAAATAAGGAGTGGATAATTATAAACAATTAAATGTGTTTACGTTTAATTGTTAGTGATAATTATCATGTCCAATATTTTTATTTAATTAGCAATCCTTGTTCTAGTCTAATTTGATAGGTTTAATAATAAATACCATGCTTTGGGTATTAAAGATTGTAATTCCAGTTTTACAGTCAGATGTCTTGAATAATAACGCTTGGGTGCTTAGCCAAATTTGTGTGAATTCCGATTTCAATTATTTACTCGATACCGATTCAGGTTGACACATTGTATCCGGTTGCTGAAAATTCAGATGCAACATTCAATCACACTAGTAAGTAGTAACAAATCTCCTCTATCGGATTGAAGTCCCAACCGAAAACCAACTTAAAAAACGAATTGTTTAAAAAAGTTTAAAAAATGATTTTAAAAATAACGGTATAAAATGAATCGTTTAAAAAAAACTTTAAAAGACAAACAACTTTAAAAAGAACGATTTTAATAAAGAATCGGTTCAAAAATTAATAATTTTAAAAACGATAGACGGTTTTAAAAAAAGGTTAAAAAACAAATTATTTTAAAAACGACGTTTATAAAAAACAAATGCTTAATGAAAACATATATAAAACATATTTTGTTAAATAATAATCATGAAAATAACGAAATAAAAAAAAACTAGAATAATTGCATTAACCATCTCTTAAATATTAAATGAACTATGTAATTATCAAAAACAACCCCTAAGGTATATAATTACATTATTACCCTTACACTTAACTACAAAAAAAAGTAACAAAGTTAGTGTCAGGGGCCAAACTCATTATAAAATGCAACATCGGGGTCTGACATGTTAAAAATTCTCTTGGCTGAAAGAGTTAATTTGTCTAACCACAGAGGCCAAAACAGTAATTTACTCTATTATATATATTATACATATGAAAAGAAAGTTAGCATGAACAGTAAATAAATTTTTTAAAGATTTGTTTTTTATTAATATTTTATTTAGTGTTCATTTGATTTTTTTTATTCATAATATTTTTATATATTAAGGTAGTGGGATCATGAATAATAAATAACTTTTTAAAGTATTTATTTTAGGTACTGTTCATTTAATATAATTTTTTTAAATAATTTGTGTACATTAATTTTTTAAAAATAATCTAAATACACATCTATGTATTTTTCCAACATTCCGATATAAATGAAGATGGATATCGTGCTGCCACCATTCCGAAAAGAAAACCGACTAAACAACATAAGTGTTGGTATTCATATTTATGGTTTTCAGTAAGTCTTATAGAAAATAGACATTGTGTCGCTATACTGAACGTAAAATTGAACAAACAATATCGATATTTGGTAACGGTATTTATATTTTTACTTTTAGTTTCAATAAACCGATAGTATCACTATTAACTGTATTGTACCATATTGAGCCGGACCCAACAACATCGGTATTGGCACCGTGTTTGTTTTATAGTTTTCGGTCGATGTAAAGCAGATGTTGATTGCTATACCAAATGCATGTATTGTGTCAGTACGAAATAAACTGAATCAATACCGATCAAGATCCCGCCGCGAAGCGCAAGGGAAATCACCTAGTTTATATTGATTTCGAGTGACGATGAATAGTAACTTTATTTTTATAATAATATATAGTTTTTTATTATTTTATTATTTAATATATTATAATAGTTTATTATTATATTAACTTTTAATAACATATTTTTCTTTTTTTAAACATCTATTTTCTTTACCTTTTTTAATAATTGTTTTTTTATTTTTTAATACATATTAATTTATCGATTAATTTGATACTTCTTTAATAAGTTACGTTTATAACTTTTTTTCTAAAAACTTAAGTACGTGGTTGTACTTGATTTCTTTCCCTGACATTCCGTTATAAGTTTTGTTAAAACGTGGTTATACTCAAAATAAAGTATTTATTTTGTATCATAAAACGGTACGATAATAAACTAAATCGTTGTAATGGTTTGGTTTTCTAAACAATATGTTTCATCTTCAAAGCACGTTTGTTTTACATTATTATTTGCTCGGTTTCACCGCAACGCACGATATAAAAAAAACTAGTAATAATTATGGTGTATAAATAGTATCTGATCCAGCAAATGACGATTGAGATTTACGAACTAGGGGATATGTAAAATTGGTTAACAAGAGGACTCTATCAATATTGAAAGGACACTACATATTCCAATCCACCATCTATCTTTTTTTTTTAACGGCAAATTTCTTTTATCATGTCGTCAGTGGCGGAATCAGAGAGGGGTCAAGAGAGTCCGCTGACCCCCTGGACATAGAAATTTGTAAGATTTTTATATGTACAATCTGAGATTTTTCTAGAAAAAAAAACATGTTTTAGACTCTCTAGTTGTAGCCGTTAGAAAAGAGAGTTTTCTGATGACCCCCTGTCAAAGAAGTTCTGGTTCCGCCACTGCCTGTCGTCTGTGGGACTTGAACCCAAGACCTCCCTCTCCCAATGTGTTTAAAGGATTTGCCTTTGCCAATGGACCACCACCCCATTGGTACAATTTTAATCAATCTAAAAGGATAAATGCATCAGTATTATATTTAGAGGATGACCTTTATTCTTGATGATTAGCGTAATCATTAAAAACAAATACATATACAAAAAAAACTTGTAACGGTTTAAAATTAAAAAAAAACACCTTAAAAAATGACTGTTGTGTAACGATTTGAATTTCAAAATCTTTACCAGGTATATGCGAATCAAATATAATCAACAAAAATGACCGTTACACAACGGTCATAAAACCAAAAGTCATCTATATAAGTTCCTCGCTCATTCATATATCTCTTCCTATCTTGATTTCATAACTATGTTGTTTATCATCATCTATCTTTATCTTGTGCTTGAGTCGATCATTCAAGTCATGAAAGCTGGTTATCTCTATTTTGAGTTCTACCATTTTGCTCCGAAGAAAACCAAGAAGCATAAATCTTGTAATCGGACAACCCATTCGTGTGCGGCTAGTGGGTTTTTTTAGGAAAGTGATGACGCTATTTTGGTGTGTTGGGTTTCCATGGCTGCTCATCTGATTGAGGTTGTGGCAACTCCTTTACTTTGCTGGCTGTTGGGGATTTCAGATTTGGCTATGCGTACAAGGCTCAAGTTAAGGAAATAAGGAATGGATAATTATAAACAATTAAATGTGTTTACGTTTAATTGTTAGTGATAATTATCATGTCCAATATTTTTATTTAATTAGCAATCCTAGTAATGTGATAGGTTAAATAATAAATACCATGCTTTGCGTATTAGAGATTGTAATTCCAATTTTACAGTCAGATTTCTTGAATAATAAACGCTTGGGTGCTTAGCCAAATTTGTGTGAATTCCGATTTCAAATATTTACTTGATACCGATTCAGGTTGACACATTGTATCCAGTTGCTGAAAATTCAGATGCAACATTCAAACACACTAGTAAGTAGTAACAAATCTCCTCTATCGGATTGCAGTCCCAACCGAAAACCAAAGAATGAAAGAAAACATCACTCTTCTTCTAGCTAGATTAGTACTAATTTAGGTTATGTATTTCATAAAGATCACTAGTTCTTTCTGAATTTGTAGGAATTTTATATAGAAAATATACAACTGTTTAAGAATGTGTATTCCAAATTTGCATTTTTATATACTTTATGAATTGATAAAATCTTTAGTAGTTATATGTGAACTGAAAATAATCAAGAAAAATGAGCGTTGTGTAACAGTCATAAAACCAAAAGTTTCTTATATAAGTGATTATGATAATCACTTATATCTCTCCGTGTCTTAGTTTCTTTGTTGTTACGTATTTAATAATCTTTCTTTACCTTACCCTTGTGAGAAGAATGAGATCTACACATAATAAGATTCAAAACCTCTTAAAATATCAAGAATCAAAATCAAAGTCAAAGACAACACTGCGATAGGGTAAGGAATCAAAGCACTAAGGACACTTGGTGCGGGTGGAGGCAAGTTCTTGGAGTATGCCCCTCCACCTCAGCTCACTCGTTCGTTTAAAATCGATTGTTATTAAATTCCTTCGATTTTTGAAATCATTCATTTTCTGAAGTTCTTTTTCCCTAACGGCTAATAGTAAACTGAATACAAAGTTTAAAAAATGAACGATTTCAAAAACGGTTCTAAATGGAACGGTTTAAAAAAGAAACACTTTAAAAATTAACGACTTAAAAAATGAATGGTTTAAAAAAGTTAAAAAAATGATTTTAAAAAGAACGGTATAAAATGAATCGTTTTAAAAAAACTTTATAAGACAAACAACTTTAAAAAGAACGATTTTAATAAACAATCGGTTCAAAAATTAGTAATTTTAAAAACGATAGACGATTTAAAAAAAAGGTTAGAAAACAAATTATTTTAAAAACGACGTTTATAGAAAAAACGCTTAATGAAAATACATATTTATTTGTATATATAAAACTTATTTTGTTAAATAATAATCGTGAAAATAACGAAATAATAAAAAAAACTTGAGTATTGCATTAATAATCTCTTAAATATTAAATGAACTTTGTAATTATCAAAAACAACCCCTAAGGTATATAATTACTCAATTACCCTTACACTTAACTGCAAAAAAAGTAACAAAGTTAGTGTCAGGGGCCAAACTCGTTATAAAATGCAACCTCGAGGTCTGATATGTTAAAAGATTATTTTTTAGGCTGAAAGAGTTAAACTGTCTAAACCACATAGGATATGTAAAATTTGTTAGCAACAGGACCCTATCAATATTGAAAGTACACTACATATTCCAATCCATTGTATACAATTTTGATCTATCTAAAAGGATAAATGCATCACTACTGTATTTAGAGGATGACCTTTATTCTTGATGATTAGCGTAATCATTAAAAACAAATACATATACAAAAACTTGTAACGGTTTAAAATTCAAAAGAAAAGCATCTCAAAAAATGACTGTTGTGTAACGATTTGAATTTCAAAATCTTTACTAGGTATACACAAATCAAATATAATCAACAAAAATGACCGTTACACAACGGTCATAAAACCAAAAGTCATCTATATAAGTGATTTTCCTCGCTCATTCATATATCTCTTCCTTTCTTGATTTCATAACTTTGTTGTTTATCATCATCTATCTTTATCTTGTGCTTGAGTCGAGCATTCAAGTCATGAAAGCTGGTAATCTCTATTTTGAGTTCTACCATTTTGCTCCGAAGAAAACCAAGAAGCATAAATCTTGTAATCGGACAACTCATTCGTGTGCGGCTAGTGGGTTTTTTAGGAAAGTGATGACGCTATTTTGGTGTGTTGGGTTTCCATGGCTGCTCATCTGATTGAGGTTGTGGCAACTCCTTTACTTTGCTGGCTGTTGGGGATTTCGGATTTGGCTATGCGTACAAGGCTCAAGTTAAGGAAATAAGGAACGGATAATTATAAACAATTAAATGTGTTTAAGTTTAATTGTTAGTGATAGTTATCATGTCCAATATTTTTATTTAATTAGCAATCCTAGTAATGTGATAGGTTAAATAATAAATACCATGCTTTGCGTATTAGAGATTGTAATTCCAATTTTACAGTCAAATTTCTTGAATAATAAACGCTTGGGTGCCTAGCCAAATTTGTGTGATTTCTGATTTCAATTATTTACTTGATACCGATTCAAGTTGACACATTGTATCCAGTTGCTGAAAATTCAGATGCAACATTCAAATACACTAGTAAGTAGTAAAAAAATATCCTCTATCGGATTGCAGTCCCAACCGAAAACCATAGAATGAAAGAAAACATCACTGTTCTTCTAGCTAGATTAGTACTAATTTAGGTTATGTATTTCATAAAGATCACTAGTTCTTTCTGAATTTGTAGGAATTTTATATAGAAAATATACAACCGTTTTAAGAATGTGTGTTCCAAATTTGCATTTTTATATACTTTTATGAATTGATTAGATCTTTATGTAAACATAGAACAAGAAAATCTTGAAACTTGTTAGGGAGTGATATTCCACCGAAGAACATCGACACAACAGTCTCCCCTTTCACAATGCAAATTAAATGCAACCTGAACACAGATATTAGCAACCTCATTGTGATATTCCACCGAAGAACATCGACACAACAGTCTCCCCTTTCACAATGCAAATTAAATGCAACCTGAACACAGATATTAGCAACCTCATTGTGATTATGGGGTGTTTGAAATACTTAATCTCTACACATCCTTAAGTACAAGGGTTATTGTGTATATAGTTAATAGTTATTTAGATGGCGGTTACAAAGTACAAGGTCTGAAGTTGTCAAAAGGAAACATTGTAACTACCCTCCTAAAATCGAAGGGGTGTGTCTCTCCTACACCACACACCGATCGGCCAAAAGAAAAAGGAAAGGGTGGCACCGGTTCAAGTTTGTGGCTACAAATCAACGTACCCCTTCACGATCAATCTCATCCACATATTCAAGAGACACGTCTATTCACGAAGAGACACGTCTATTAGTCGCACCCGTTGGAAAACTATAAGTAGGGGTCAATAGATTTCATTTGTACATTAACTCTCATTCGAAATCAGTTGTACATATACACATATTCAGATTGTATTTCGATTATTATTCAAGTTATACAAGTTCGATTCATGTCTAGAGATCAAAGATCCGTTTTGGGGCCAACAAATTGGTATCAGAGCATCAGGTTCTAGGCGTGGGAATCACAAGGCATCGCATGGAATTCGCGATCAGGTTTCATTTTCGTTTTTCAATTCGCAAATTCAATTCAGAATTTTTTTTGATTTCGGTTCTAGGGTAATCGGTTGAACCGAAGGGTTGGTTAGGAATCTAGGGTTTGTTGATTCCGGGGTTTAGTGCGAATTAGATTATTTGGTTGTTTGATTATTACACGATTCGGGTAATCGTGGGTTTGAGATCTATTGAAACCAAGAAAATAAAAGTTTAGTAGAAGTGAAGATTGTTCGGCAAGAAGACATGTCAGGAACATCCGGACAAAATCAGATAATATACAAGGAAGGAAGTTCTCTTTCCCAGTTTCAGTGTCCGATTCTGAAACCTACAAACTATACGGTTTGGGCTATTCGTATCAAGACGATTCTTGAAGCGAATGGTTTGTGGGAAACGATCGAACCAGCAGAAAATGCAACGGTAGACACTAAGAAAGACAAGTCTGCAATTGCATATCTGTTTCAAGCAATACCAGAAGATGTTGTATTGCAAGTTGCAAGTTGTAAGACTGCAAAGGAAATTTGGGATAATCTAAAGGTTAGACACGTTGGTGTTGATCGGGTACAAAAGGCGCGTATGCACACGCTATTATCAGAATTTGAATTGTTGCAAATGAAGGATGACGACACCATTGATTCGTTTACCGCAAAGATTAATAGTATCGTTACCCGAGCAACTGAAGTAGGAACGACATTGAGTCAACCGACTCTAGTACGCAAACTCCTAAATGGCGTACCAGATAAGTTTACTCAAATCGTTGCCTCCATGGAACAATACTCCGATCTAGAAACTATGACGCTAGAAGAAGCGGTCGGAAGATTAAAAACGTATGAAGAAAGGTTAAAGTTGAAGAAAAAGGAAAGCCCCGTGAACAATTTAGAAGAACTCTTGTATGCGGGTCATGGACAACATGTTGGAAACCATGGACGAGGGAGATTCCGTCCATCACGAGGCCGAGAGAGAGGCGATTATCAACGTAGGGGTGAAGGATACACCTCTTATGAGTCGGAAGGAACCGACAAACCACAAAGGGATGATAGCAAGCAAGAGACACCGACTATGAGAAATCAGTCGAAAATCACTTGTTACAGATGTGAGAAACTTGGGCACTATGCCTATGAATGCCCAACCAAGAAAACCAAAGAAAGTGAGACACTCTTGGTCGAAATAGAAGATGATGATGAACCGGCACTTCTGATGTGCCTAGACGATGAAGAGCGATAGAAACATGGAATTTGGTCGTGTGAAACGATCAAAGAAAAAAAAAACCGTGTGATGCGGAGGAAGATAACCTGTGAAAGGTACAACAAAACAATCTAGTGAATGGATCAGGTAAAAAGTGAAGAATCCGTGAGGGAAGCAGTCAATGATAAAAGAACTCGTTGTGAGAGACAACCGTGATGACGAGATTAAATCTGTGATAGATCAAGAAGAAGACATACGTATCCTGTGACTGGGTCAGAAAAATTGTTGTGTGATACAACCACAAGAGAGATCTGGGTGAGTCAGTTTATCAAAAATCTATGAGAAATGGATTCCGATCATGTGATATGATAAGTTAATCAAGACCGGTGGAGTTCGTGTTGAGACAACTACACAAGAAAAGATTCGTGTGATACAAATCAAGTGCGGTCAAGGCAAGTGTGAAGCAAAGTATTCGTGTGAAGCAAGGTTCGTGAAGAACATGGTTAGTAAGAAGCAAGTTCGTGAGAAGCAAGTTCGTGAGAAGCAAAGTTCAAGATCTACAACTCAAGGATGTTCAAGATTAGGGGGGTGAATGAAATCCTTAATCTCTACACATCCTTAAGTACAAGGGTTATTGTGTATATAGTTAATAGTTATTTAGATGGCGGTTACAAAGTACAAGGTCTGAAGTTGTCAAAAGGAAACATTGTAACTACCCTCCTAAAATCGAAGGGGTGTGTCTCTCCTACACCACACACCGATCGGCCAAAAGAAAAAGGAAAGGGTGGCACCGGTTCAAGTTTGTGGCTACAAATCAACGTACCCCTTCACGATCAATCTCATCCACATATTCAAGAGACACGTCTATTCACGAAGAGACACGTCTATTAGTCGCACCCGTTGGAAAACTATAAGTAGGGGTCAATAGATTTCATTTGTACATTAACTCTCATTCGAAATCAGTTGTACATATACACATATTCAGATTGTATTTCGATTATTATTCAAGTTATACAAGTTCGATTCATGTCTAGAGATCAAAGATCCGTTTTGGGGCCAACAAATTGGTATCAGAGCATCAGGTTCTAGGCGTGGGAATCACAAGGCATCGCATGGAATTCGCGATCAGGTTTCATTTTCGTTTTTCAATTCGCAAATTCAATTCAGAATTTTTTTTGATTTCGGTTCTAGGGTAATCGGTTGAACCGAAGGGTTGGTTAGGAATCTAGGGTTTGTTGATTCCGGGGTTTAGTGCGAATTAGATTATTTGGTTGTTTGATTATTACACGATTCGGGTGATCGTGGGTTTGAGATCTATTGAAACCAAGAAAATAAAAGTTTAGTAGAAGTGAAGATTGTTCGGCAAGAAGACATGTCAGGAACATCCGGACAAAATCAGATAATATACAAGGAAGGAAGTTCTCTTTCCCAGTTTCAGTGTCCGATTCTGAAACCTACAAACTATACGGTTTGGGCTATTCGTATCAAGACGATTCTTGAAGCGAATGGTTTGTGGGAAACGATCGAACCAGCAGAAAATGCAACGGTAGACACTAAGAAAGACAAGTCTGCAATTGCATATCTGTTTCAAGCAATACCAGAAGATGTTGTATTGCAAGTTGCAAGTTGTAAGACTGCAAAGGAAATTTGGGATAATCTAAAGGTTAGACACGTTGGTGTTGATCGGGTACAAAAGGCGCGTATGCACACGCTATTATCAGAATTTGAATTGTTGCAAATGAAGGATGACGACACCATTGATTCGTTTACCGCAAAGATTAATAGTATCGTTACCCGAGCAACTGAAGTAGGAACGACATTGAGTCAACCGACTCTAGTACGCAAACTCCTAAATGGCGTACCAGATAAGTTTACTCAAATCGTTGCCTCCATGGAACAATACTCCGATCTAGAAACTATGACGCTAGAAGAAGCGGTCGGAAGATTAAAAACGTATGAAGAAAGGTTAAAGTTGAAGAAAAAGGAAAGCCCCGTGAACAATTTAGAAGAACTCTTGTATGCGGGTCATGGACAACATGTTGGAAACCATGGACGAGGGAGATTCCGTCCATCACGAGGCCGAGAGAGAGGCGATTATCAACGTAGGGGTGAAGGATACACCTCTTATGAGTCGGAAGGAACCGACAAACCACAAAGGGATGATAGCAAGCAAGAGACACCGACTATGAGAAATCAGTCGAAAATCACTTGTTACAGATGTGAGAAACTTGGGCACTATGCCTATGAATGCCCAACCAAGAAAACCAAAGAAAGTGAGACACTCTTGGTCGAAATAGAAGATGATGATGAACCGGCACTTCTGATGTGCCTAGACGATGAAGAGCGATAGAAACATGGAATTTGGTCGTGTGAAACGATCAAAGAAAAAAAAACCGTGTGATGCGGAGGAAGATAACCTGTGAAAGGTACAACAAAACAATCTAGTGAATGGATCAGGTAAAAAGTGAAGAATCCGTGAGGGAAGCAGTCAATGATAAAAGAACTCGTTGTGAGAGACAACCGTGATGACGAGATTAAATCTGTGATAGATCAAGAAGAAGACATGCGTATCCTGTGACTGGGTCAGAAAAATTGTTGTGTGATACAACCACAAGAGAGATCTGGGTGAGTCAGTTTATCAAAAATCTATGAGAAATGGATTCCGATCATGTGATATGATAAGTTAATCAAGACCGGTGGAGTTCGTGTTGAGACAACTACACAAGAAAAGATTCGTGTGATACAAATCAAGTGCGGTCAAGGCAAGTGTGAAGCAAAGTATTCGTGTGAAGCAAGGTTCGTGAAGAACATGGTTAGTAAGAAGCAAGTTCGTGAGAAGCAAGTTCGTGAGAAGCAAAGTTCAAGATCTACAACTCAAGGATGTTCAAGATTAGGGGGGTGAATGAAATCCTTAATCTCTACACATCCTTAAGTACAAGGGTTATTGTGTATATAGTTAATAGTTATTTAGATGGTGGTTACAAAGTACAAGGTCTGAAGTTGTCAAAAGGAAACATTGTAACTACCCTCCTAAAATCGAAGGGGTGTGTCTCTCCTACACCACACACCGATCGGCCAAAAGAAAAAGGAAAGGGTGGCACCGGTTCAAGTTTGTGGCTACAAATCAACGTACCCCTTCACGATCAATCTCATCCACATATTCAAGAGACACGTCTATTCACGAAGAGACACGTCTATTAGTCGCACCCGTTGGAAAACTATAAGTAGGGGTCAATAGATTTCATTTGTACATTAACTCTCATTCGAAATCAGTTGTACATATACACATATTCAGATTGTATTTCGATTATTATTCAAGTTATACAAGTTCGATTCATGTCTAGAGATCAAAGATCCGTTTTGGGGCCAACAGTGTTCACTGTTTCAACAAATTAACCCAATGTTCATGTTTGCTCCTGAAAATTTGGTTCTTCCTAATTATGTGTAATAGTGTTATGTTTTAACATTATAATCGTCAAAAACCCAAACCTTTATCTATGTTTTCGCTAAATTAGGCCGAGATATAAGACCCCAAACCCCCCACAGTTGGGTTTGCGTATGAAAACTTAGTTCTTAATCGGTAAAATCATTTGAATTACAGTGGAAAACATAAAATATCATTACATTAAAAACTTTTAAACATAATGTTGTGCTTTAAGTAATTGAAATCCGTAGGATGCCAGCTCGGGAGGGGAGTAGCCTTCATTCCATATGTTGCTCCTTTCATCACCGTTCATCAATTACCTTACATACATGCTAAAAGTTAGCTATGTTGAGTGAGTCTTAGTTTTTAACAAAATCGTGAGTTTATTGTTTGAAGGCTTCAACAAGTTTTAGAAGGAACTCTTTCAAACATCAATCACGCACTTCAATCATCAATAACATATAAACATTAGACAAAATATCAAATACAAATAACTTTAACTTACAAAACGTACGAACTGAAGGAAAAGACAAAAAAACGCGGTGACATTTTCGTAATTATCAGTGACTATCAAAATTACTCTACAAATGATCATGTAGAGTAATTTTGATCTTTTGTAGAGTAATTTTGTAAAATATTCTTGTAGAGTAATTTTGTTCTTATAGAGAAATTATCAAAATTACTCTACAAGTGTATCAAAATTACTCTGCATCAAAATTACTTTACAAGTGAATCAAAATTACCCTGCAAGTTTATCAAATAACATACAATTCAAAATTACTCTACAAATGATCATGTAGAATAATTTTGATCTTGTAGAGTAATTTTGTAAAATGATCCTGTAGAGTAATTTTGTAAAATGATCATGTAGAATAATTTTGATCTTGTAGAGTAATTTTGTTAACATTAGGTTATGGGGTTGTTATCATTTAGTTATGGGGTTTAGTTTTGTAGAGTGATTTTGATAATTACCCTACAAGCAGATAATTACAAAAATGTCACCGTGTGCGTTTTGTTTTTTCATGTTATTCGTACGTTTAGTACGTTAACTTTATTTGTACAGGAACTTTCCTCTAAATATTATTAAAAGACCTTTTAAACATTTATCAGTCAAACTATACCATCAACTACCTAGACAGGGATCCTTATCCGACCAATCTGGTCTTTACGTCGACGGTGTTTTCACTACCCCACTTTTTACTATTTTAATACTTGTTGGGGGGGGGGGGGGGGGGGGGGGGGGGGGGGGGGGGGGGGATGCTGAAAATGATTTAACGTGTTTTAAATTGTTACTTGTACAAGTCTTCATGATCCCACAGAAATAAAGTTTTTAAATAATCTTTTTGTGGTCATATAACAATTACGGTGTATAAATAATATCTGATCCAGCAAATGACAATTGAGAACTAGGAACTAGGAGATATGTGAAATTGGTTTACGACAGGACTCTATAATAAAGGATAGCTAGTTGAAATGCATCATTGAGAGGATGACCTTATTTGTGATGATTAAAAACAAATACATGTACAAAAACTTGTAACGGTTTAAAATTCAAAAGAAAAGCACCTCAAAAAATGACCGTTGTGCAACGATTTGAATTTCAAAATCTTTACTAGGTATACCCGAATCAAATATAATCAACAAAAAATGACCGTTACACAACGGTCATAAAACCAAAAGTCATCTATATAAGTGATTTTCCTCGCTCATTCATATATCTCTTCCTATCTTGATTTCATAACTATGTTGTTTATCGTCATCTATCTTTATCTTGTGCTTGAGTCGATTATTCAAGTCATGAAAGCTGGTTATCTCTATTTTGAGTTCTACCATTTTGCTCCGAAGAAAACCAAGAAGCATAAATCTTGTATTCGGACAACTCATTCGTGCGCGGCTAGTGGGTCTTTTAAGAAAGTGATGACTCTATTTTGGTGTGTTGGGTTTGCATGGCTGCTCATCTGATTGAGGTTGTGGCAACTCCTTTACTTTGCTGGCTGTTGGGGATTTCGGATTTGGCTATGCGTGCAAGGCTCAAGTTAAGGAAATAAGGAATGGATAATTATAAACAATTAAATGTGTTTACGTTTAATTGTTAGTGATAATTATCATGTCCAATATTTTTATTTAATTAGCAATCCTAGTAATGTGATAGGTTAAATAATAAATACCATGTTTTGCGTATTAGAGATTGTAATTCCAATTTTACAGTCAAATTTCTTGAATAATAAACGCTTGGGTGCTTAGCCAAATTTGTGTGATTTCTGATTTCAAATATTTACTTGATACCGATTCAGGTTGACACATTGTATCCAGTTGCTGAAAATTCAGATGCAACATTCAAACACACTAGTAAGTAGTAACAAATATCCTCTATCGGATTGCAGTCCCAACCGAAAACCAAAGAATGAAAGAAAACATCACCATTTTCTAGCTAGATTAGTACTAATTTAGGTTATGTATTTCATAAAGATCACTAGTTCTTTCTGAATTTGTAGGAATTTTATATAGAAAATATACAACCGTTTAAGGATGTGTATTCCAAATTTGCATTTTTATATACTTTATGAATTGATAAAATCTTTAGTAGTTATATGTGAAGTGAAAATAATCAACAAAAATGACCGTTGTGTAACAGTCATAAAACCAAAAGTTTGTTATATAAGTGATTATCTCTCGCTCATACACATATATCTCTCCCTGTCTTAGTTTCTTTGTTGTAATGTATTAAATAATCTTTCTTTACAAGCTCTTAAAATATCAAGAATCAAAATCAAAGTCAAAGACAACACGGCGATAGGGTAAGGATAGGGATGTTGCGGAATCAGATAGAAACAAGAATGCCAGTGTTTTTAAAAATGAAAAGAACAATTTAACTCAAGCATTCAGTTCACCTGCTCTTGATCTTTGATAACCAGAATACCTTTAAAAGGAGAACAACCTTCAATTGATATCTGGATTCTGCTAGCAGCCCGATAAAGATTGGAACGAAGGTAACTGTGTTGAGCAACCTTCAGTTGATATCTGGCTGGCAATTTACACTGCTGTTGAAAGAGCTTTATCCCTTTCAGATGTTGCTGGTGAAGAAGTAATGGTGTCGGTTTTGCAGCTACGTGTTCTCTTGTTGCTTTGCTGTGGATTCAGGTCAACATGTACGCTGTACCAATAGCTTGGAGTGCTGGTACAAGAATGGACAATTGAACTGTAAAGCAAGATGAAAAAATATTTTTTTCAAGTCAACTTTTCTACAATACTGTGGTGGTTCAATATCTCTATAACTGCAGCCACCTAACTACCTAAACTATTGTGGGTGAGAAAGAAATTGCAAGAATCTTGGTCAATGGCATGGAGGCGGATGAACTTGAGTGATTGGTTGCCATACGAAGCAACAGGAGACGATACACACAGAATGTGCACAAGAGTTTGCAAATGGACATATTTAGGTCAAGTATGCAACATGTTGATGGAAAACACCTATCAAGAGATGGGAGTGTGTGGATGGGATGATCAGATGATGACCTTCGGGAAGGGATGATTGGTTTACGTGACCTTGTCGATGGACATCATTCCAAAATAGGAAAAAATGTAGCTTTCCATGGTTAAGCTCAGATGCTCTGGGTTGTGGTCTACACTTAACACTGCGAAAATATTGGGTCTTGTGAGTAGACTCCAACTGGACTTCAACTTCCATAGAACGGGAAGTTCCTGACTTCCTGCTTATGGAACTTCAACCTCCTGCTGATGAAACTTCAAACTTCCTGCTGATACTAATACTGTGCAAATATATGAGAATGGTGCATGCAAACAGCTACAGAAAAACTTGCAAAAAAGTTATGTCCAAAGTGGAGAAGCTGCAAACACAAAGGACAGACGATGTTTGATGTGTGATGTTGAGATATCGCAGCTTCATTTTTGTTCTTTTTTCCCTTATTTCGATTCTGGGGTTCGAGAATCTTTAGTTGAGATTACAATTAGAGGGTTCATTTTGTGACTTCTGTATTGTCTAAGGTATATTGTGTAAAAGTTAGTTAATGCAGTTGTACTTTTGCTACCCTTCTATCGTGTTCTTCCTCTGATCAGTCTAACACACCTAACATACGAACAATCAATCAATCGGCTGTAGCGTTGCAGATGACATATAGAACCGTCAATAAGGGTTGGTGAATCGATAGATAAGTTAATGAGTTGAGACCTAGAGTAATAAAGATCGACTCTACTTAGAAAACTTGGACGAAAAAATCTAGAACGATCAGCTTTTGATGCTTACAAAGGGCTCAAAGCCTCAATTAAATTGCCTGCAGTAGTAGGCCAATGCAAAAGCCGTGTTTAGTCCAAACTGGTAGTTGATCCACTAAATCGTAGACAGCATAACATAACATAAATGCATGGAAACGCTCCCTAAAATCCCCATGAGCCACATTTTGCTATATGTTCATGGAGATCAGAGACTAACCCCATTTTGCTTTGGTGAAATTCAGGACCGAAAAGGGGGTGCGATGTTCCCAATTGAGGCTGACGCCACCAAACCCCTCCCCGAACACATACCTTCCTTCCTAATGAAAGAGTTGAACGAATATAATAATAAGACAACAAGACAGTCATGACTCACTAATCATGTCACATATTCAGATGATTAGTTTCATGGGAGTAAACAGCAATGCAATGTATACAATAATTCAAGATCAGACTAATGCAAGTTGGTAATCAATATGTTTTTTTTTTTGTTTCAACTTTATTAAATAAGAAACACGCATACACAATATTGACTTAAATGAACATACCTATATCCGCATCCATTATACAAACAAGAATTGAAAGAAAAAAAATGTACACAATAATGAATAGGAGAGAGATGGCACACTCTTTCAATGTCTCGAAAACATTAACCGCTTGAAAGATAGACATGTGATGAATTAAAGAAGAAACTGGAGCAAAAATTAACTGCACACATTTATCACTCATTCATGACTCACTGCTATATATCAGACATCAAATACATACCCACATCAAGAACCCAAGTCTGAGCTGGATACTGATTTAAACTTGGTTTTCCTGCTCAGATTCTTCACTGCATTTACAAAAATGATAGATGAATGAGCATATAACATACAACATACGAAAAAACTAAGAATTTTCTAAGATTCATTTTACTATGCAAGTGGTACCAGGACACAGAATATTTACTATGCGGTTAGTGAGTGCCACGTCACTGCCATGCAGGCAGTAGGGCTCTCACTAACTAACCCACTAAAGGTGTGTAATGGTTTAACTAAACAAATTAATTAAAGTAAAAAAAGGGGAGTGATGTGTAATTGTTTGATTGGCTAAAAAAACATAGTCTAAAGCAATAGCATTAACGTGTATGTAAATTGTAAAAACTTGAAACATTTAGTGAGCGAGTGAGTACCTTCTTTTTAGAGTTTATATCTTCATCATCTTCGTCTCCGTCATCGTCACCATCATCATCGTCGTCGTCATCATCGTCGTCATCATCGTCATCGTCGTCGTCTTCATCATCTTCCTCATCTTCAATCTCATATTCATCGTTCTGGGCAGCTTCACCAGTAAACCAAGAGACGGCATGAGGAATAATTTTGTCTCGAATGGTTGACCTGAATAGAATATGCAGAATTTACATCATTAAAATATCAAACACATACTTCCGCATGATTCTCATCTCATAATTTCTGTTTCATTTTAGTTATAAATCTGAAGCTTGTTCAAGGCAAATAGAAAAGAAAACGCATCTTTTAATTATATTATAAAAGTAAACAAATAGAAATGTTTACCCAATGTCATAATCATGTTCCATTTGATTCTGAAGCAATTCAGCCTGTTAAACAGACGAGAAGCACAAAGTAAGCAAAATAAAGTAAAATGTGACTAATACAAAACCATGTTCTAAATAACGATTTGTGAATAATAAAGATATTACGCAATGCGAAACTTACTGTATCCTCATCAATCTCTTCTTCATCATCAGGGATTTGTGGCGGGTTAAAGAAATTAAAAAAGCTTTCACAGTTCTCTGTTTTAGTAATCGGTGGCTTGACACTTTTCGACCCCTTCTTCGGTTTCTTTCGCAGAACCTTTTGTGTCAAATTTTTCCCTGGAAACCACTCAATTTCCGTCCTACAAATTTCCATAATTTACCAAACATAAACTTAGGAACGAAACACATTTTCTAAAACGAAAAAGAATATAAAAATAGCACATAATACCCGATTGCTTTCTCTAAGATATGTTCCTCTTCATTAATCATCTCGTATGTTTTCGTTAGTACCGAGTTCTTAAAGTAAGGATTGGGATTAAAATATAGTTCAAGCTTGAACCCCTTGGCACCTTCAATTCTACACCACTTAATGTCTTTGAGATACTGGAGAGCTCCTTCATCAGACTCGGAGATCTAAATCACGAAAGAAAAACGGTAACCGATAATAAATATATGTGAGACATTAATATTTACTAATATTTATATATATATATATATAGGGGAGGGTTTAAATGAGAACGCTAAATATCGCGAGAACCGTGAGAACGAATGAAAAAACCACGAGAACTTGGTCAAAAACAATTCAAATTCAAAATTTCTTTTTACACTTATCATTATTATTCGAATACAATGTTAGAAATTAAATTTACACGTTTAAATTTACGTGAATTCGTAAATAACGAAAATTTACACATGTGTAAGTTTGTCATTTACACGTGTGTAAATTTGTTATATTTACACATGTGTAAAAAAATGTAGTAAGAGTGATTTTGAGTGGAGAAATGAATTATTTGATATTGTGAATTCTTTTTTGATGTTGTATTTTAATTAGAATGAGGTTTGTATTAAAAAAATTCGGTTTTGATTGGTTTTCTCATTCGTTCTCACGGTTCTCGCAATATTTAGCGTTCTCAAGATAACCCTCCCCTATATATATATATATCCGTTTGCGTGTGTGGAAAGGATTGTGGATTATTCAATCACCTCATCAGCTAGCACTTCATTGGACTTCATGGCAGTAAGCCAGAAATTCGGCACACCTTTACATATAACACAAGTGCATTCAAGCGTAAATATTTATAAAACAGACATAAAAGGGAAAGGTTGTAACCAGAAAAAGGTACCTCGTGTTGACTCGTTGGTTTCCTTATCCACCGAATTATCATTCGGTACTCCTTCAACTTCAGTCAGACCGTTAACTATTTCATATCTCTGCAAGCGATTAAGAGCATGAACACAAATGATCAACGAAATAAATAAAAACGAATATTGATAGTAATAAGTTTAACTTTATTATGATAATGTCTTAGTCTTTATACTAAGGAATACAAACTGATAAGCATTGTGTTGTAGAAAATAAACACTGAATGTAAAATCAATAACACAACACTTCAGTTCAAACGATTATCTTCATTTATTCTCTCAATCACAGATTCATTACGAGAAGGAAACAAAAATTGAAAATTAGAACCTCTGCTTTACAACCGATTCCCTAGCTATACCTAATCTCATGATTAAACTAACCAAAGCATGGTTATAACAATTAACAGCCAGAAAAATACAATTATACCCCTTTCTTTAACTAATAGCAATTGACAAATTGACTTAAAAACTTTTGACTCCCGTTGACTGCAGCTTTATATCCAACACATTGGATATACAGGAATTTGTATCTGTTATGTGTTTATTGTCATAAGGTATGAACTATGAAGTAATATTCACATGGCCACACATAAAAACTGAAAACAAGATAGAATAAATCATGGAGACCTTAGCATACAGTGGCTCGTACAGCTTTAAGTATTTTGCTTCCAGTTCTGCCTTCTCTTCGAGATACTTGGCCTCAAGCTCATCATGTTGACTCTGTATGTACAAAGTGTAATTAACTCTCTATATTGATCCATTAACCATAAAACAAAATTTCTTCTTTCTCAAATTCATTAGCAAAAGTATGTCCAATAGTGTTGTAATCATCGGGATTAATCGCCGCTTAATCGGTAATCAGTAGTTTACTGATCAAATTTCACCTAGTCAAACCCAAAACTAATACGCGTTCTAAGGCAGTCAAAATCGGTCAAAATCTTTGATGTATTTAAAAATTTATACTTGTCAATCCAATCCGATTAATAAGGTTGAAAAATTATATATTAGATTTTGAAATTATTTGTGTGTGTGTGTCATAGTTGTTAATGGCGAATAACAACAAATAGCGATAAGGTACCCATAGTTATTAAAGGCGCTAAGCGCACTTAAGGCGCATAGGCCTCGCCTGGGGCCTAGGCACAAAGCGCAAAAAAAGCGAGGGCCTGAGAAAAATTAAGCGCATAATGTAAAAAAGTTAAACTATATTATGTATTAGAAAAAGAATACTATTCTTCAAATAAAATAAACAAAATCTATTATATAAAACTATATATCATCTATTTAGAACCAAAAGTTCTAAAAAAATTAGTGTATTAGTGTAGAAAAGTAGTTTTCCTTGTATAAAAGTAGAAATCTGGCTAGAATCTTGTCGGAATTTAGAGAATTTCTCCGGAAATTCTCCGGAATCTAGGAATCTCGCCGGAATCTGCGCCTGAACCATCACCTAGAGAATTAAAGCGCAATTTCCTCGACTTAAAGCGCAACTACCTTGCCTCACCTGAAAAATGGGCCTAGGCGCAAGAGGCGATGGCTTTTAACAACTATGAAGGTACCTATATGCTACATAGCGAATAGCGATACGCTAGAAAAACCTAAAATCCAGCTATATGTAATTGATATTTCAAAATGCCCTGGTGTATATGCTATTTTACATGTATATTCAACAAAAACCTAAAATCCAGCTATATTTATTTGATATTTATATTAAAAAAAAAACAAAAAAAATAAAAAATAAACTGTCGCTATTATCGCCACAACCCTAATAGCGAGCCTAGACCTATACGCTACATAGTGTGCTATAGTGATTGCTACGCTCGCTATTGACAACTATGGTGTGTGCGTGTATAAGTTTGAAAATTTACATATAGAATTCCAATCTGATTAGTCCCTATTAGCAAATTTTACAACCATGACCATCACTCTAGGCAATCCCAAACTCCCAATAGACAATGCTAATGTGCAAATAAACTCAAACCATCACAACACAAAAAACCAATCCAATAAACACATTAAACAAATCCAATACCTGAAGATCCTTAAGCACACCAACACGCTGCCTAACATTAGCCGAAAGAGTGTCCAAAAAATCAGGATGTTGACCAGTCAAATCATTAAGCTTACTCTACACAAAACACATCAAAACATTAACCTAAAACAAATACTGAATACAAATCAATCAATCAATTGATCAATCACTAAACAACCTTGAGAACATTAACAAGACCAGCACGATCCGCATCACTTAGGCCTACAAAACACACAATATTTGAATCAAAATCAACATCTGTAAATGATAGATATGGAAGGAAGGAGTGTAAGAAGTAAAAAGTACCGGTGGTGGAAGTAGGGAGATTGGAGGTGAGATCAGACATGTTGAATTGATCTTCTGGATTGGTGGTCATTGTGATTGATGTTTGGAGTGAAGAAGAAGAAAGGAGGATGGAATTAAAAACCCTAGAAATGATTAAGAAGATGAACTGGCGTGAGGTGTATTGTGTTCTTTCTTTGCTGGAGCAAGTGTAACGGAACAACAAAGAGAGGCAGTTTTTCTTTGCTCCCGTTTTTTTTTTTATAAAGTTGACTAGTGTTTTTACCAAAATAAGTGGTCAAAAGCAAAGCATGTAAAAATCGTGATTAGGCGGTGATTAATCGCTAATCGGTTAGTAACTGGGTAATTTTTCATTAATCAGTCCATTAATCGCTAGTCGGACCTAGACGGGACTAGTCGGGCAGCCAAAATCAGCGATTCCGGCTAGATTCCGGCAAAAAACCTGTATATTCCGGCCAAAACCTCTAAATTCCTGCCAGTTTCCAACCAAACCATGTGAATTCCAACAATTAATCTTGTATACTTAAAAAAAATGATTTGAGTAAGAGTTAAAACCTAGCTACTTAAAATATTTACCTATAAAAATGTGTATATGTATACATAAAACTGAAAATTACATATAAAAACCCGATCCGATTAATCCTGATTAATCACAAGTAATCCCGAGTAGTCGCTAGTCCCCACCTCACCGGCCGACTAGCGACTAGCGAGTTCCCCAACCTTGGTCAAAAGCATGCCCTCCCTGGTGATCACTCATGTTTGATTCTTGTCTGGGACATTTTCAAGAGACATCTGGTGAACTTGACAAGGACGAGTGTTTACGGATTCCATCCGGTTCCCGTGCATCAAGAGGAATGGTCTCATGACGGTCGATGAATTGACCTTAGACATAGCCCCAAGCAGGATGGGTTTAGACGTGAGATCCTTGCCGTTAAAAAATGTGAAATTTTGTATGGATTTTCTAAATTACCACCAAAATAAGAAGAAGAAAAAAAAGTTTTTAAAGTTACATAAGAAATACCATTTGCTCGTATATGATAACTTATTTGAATCATATATAATTCTAAATTACCACCAAAATAAGAAGAAGAAAAAAAGTTTTTAAAGTTACACAAGAAATACCATTTGCTCGTATATGATAACTTATTTGAATCATATATAATAAGTGTATAAATAGTTGCGAGTAAAGAGTTATCGGTCACAGTCGTAGATAGATACAGGGTTTAACAAAATTCGGATTGGACCGCATAGCTCGTATACTTGAACTGGGATGGACTCGAGACCGGATAGATTAAGCATATTTGGTTTAGTTCTCAGTTTTAATATTGGGAGTGAATTCGAGTTTGGTTTGGGTGAAATCGACACGTGAAATGGTGTAGCCTAAAAGTCCATATTCGATTATGTCTTGACCTGAGACTTACCCGACCCGAAAAGACCAAAAACGACCCACCCTATACCAATCTCGTCTTCAGTTTTAATTTTCTGTAAATTTTGGTTTCTTTTAAAGTGCAGTGCGATTTTAACCCGATGCACACCCTAGAAAGATAGATAGTATAATTGCCTCGTTTCACATTTCTAAAAATCAAACTGATCAAAACCGATGTTGTTCATTCGATATAACACTTTGGGCTTATATATTAATATAAAGCAGTGTTGTAAAAGTCGGATTCCAAGGCCGAGTACTCGGCGAGTACTCGGTCCTCGGAACCCCTCCGAGGCGACTTCCTCCTAGGCGGACTCAATTAGTCGGCCTCGGTCAAACTCGGCGCCTAGTCGGACGTAGTCGGAAAGAGTCAGCCTAGTCGGTCTAGGCGGTCAACGTGGTTTGTTGACTTTTAATTAGTCAAAATCGGTCAACACCGGCCTACTCGGCCTTGTACTCGGACTACTCGACCTTGTACTCAGACTAGTCGGACTTGTATTCATAATATTTGAACTTTAAACATGTTTCATTTTAAATTATACTCAGTTAACATGAATTATGCTTATTTTAACATATATATAATATATAACAATTAATTTTCTTTATAGTTACCATGTCCGCGTACTCCCCGAGTACTCTCCGAGTACTCCGATTACTCCCAACTCCCCAGTCGGCCGACTAGGGACCGCCTCGCGACTTTTACAACACTGATATAAAGTTATAAGAATATAGGAAAAACTAGTGGTGTGGAGGAACTTGAGTTGGGGGCATTGCTTGACACGTGACGAGGGTGAGATCCACAAGCTAATACTCAAAAATTAGGGGCGTGGCTTAGTTGGGCGTGGCCAGCCATGTGAATTTTTTTTTGGTTTAAACTATTTAAAATTTCACTTAATAAAAATAACACACTAATTAAAATAAAAGATGACATAGAATATTTTAAAAAACTACAAAGAAAATTAAAAAAAAAACTATATAAAATATAAAAACATAAAATTAAAAACTACATAAAAGTTACTCCATGTTATACTTTTTCCTTATTTCTTCTTTCATTTCCAACGTCATTGACAATTGTGGGTCGGTAAGGTGATCGACGGGCATGGCGAGAAATTTCATATCTTCGCGTTTTTCTTTTAGAGATATCTTTTTATCGAATGACGCTTGGATATTTTTCCTGATCTCGATCATTTGTTGTTGTAGGAAATTAAATGTATCAATTTTGGTATCAAGATCTTCCAACCGGTCGAAGTACAACCCTTTACCCGAGCCCGATCCCGATCTCGATCTTTGAAGCCGCTTTTTTTTTACGTGTCTCTATCGGGTGGGCGGAAAGGAGAACCATCAAAATCATCCAAATTAAGATCAAACTCTTGATCACGAGCATCGGACTGAGCTTGGGACGAGAGTGTTCTTGCCCTTTTCGATGAGGTTGACTCGCTAGCAGGAGGGACTCTCGCCCATTTCGAAGTGTACATACATACATTCCAACAGTGCATGTACTTGAAGTCGTTCTTCTTGTTCTCTTTGTGTGCTAGCAAGGCATTCTTGACAAAGTCAATCTCGGTTTCACCGCTTCTTGGCGCGTTCTTCGTCTTATGAAAACAAGCGTTGATCGCGGTGACGTGTGTATTTATATCCCCTCACTTTGACGAGAGGCTATCATTTTCACGATACACCTCCCCCTTTGCATTTGCGCATGAAATGTTTTCTTGATCAAATCCCAAAAATCTTTTTTTGTGTTGTGAATTCCCTATTCTAAAAACACAAATAATATTATAAACATTATAAAAAATTATAATAGAAATTAAAACAATAATATTGTAAACATTAAATATGTTATATTAAAAAATACCATGAATCGGATTTTGCGATTCGTCGATCAAACATCTTGTCAAAGTAACTTCTTCTTGAACGGTCCATTTTATTTGTGTTCGTTGAGCGGCCGCTAATGCTTTCTCTTCATCGGTTTTTTTTTCTTGTGGCTTCTTTTTTTTGGCCATTTTTGACGACGAACCACCAACTTCTCGCGGTTGAGTTTCGGGCACGGATTCGGGTTGGGATAGGGTAACTGGAATAGATGAATCGTCGTATGGAAAATTTGTGAATACACGGTTTCCTATATACAATGCGATTCCAGCTAGAGCAAGACACAATGAGTATACTAAACCGTATGGCGGTTGTTGTGGATGGCTGTGTGTAATGGGTATTTGTTGATGAGGCTGTGGACGGTTTGGTGGCGGGCTAGGGTTCGGGTTTTCTTGGTATCCAAAGGGGTTGTTTAGGTCGTAGCCGCGGTTATAAGTATGCATTGTTGGATGTTGTGGGTTGATTTTATAAAAAATAAAGAGATATGATAGAAGAAGTAGGGACGTGGTAAGAATTGTAAAAAAATTGATGGGTATATATATTGGTTTAATATGTAAAAAAAAAAATTAAACTAGCCGTTTGGCAACGGCTACCCCCAACGGCTACTTTGAACCAGCCAATCAAAGCCCGCCATGTGACCCCCCCCCCCCCTCCCCACGCCGGGCACAATCTCGACACCAAGCGGGCAACGTCATGCCAACGCTTAGCCGGGGTGGTGTAGCCAGCGTTAAACCCAATCCATCGCCCCAACCCACACCCCACACCCAATAATGTTAAATAGAGAACTTCATGTACATTTAAGAAGGTAGGAGGTGCATATATGTTTTATTGTTTTTTATAATAACAAAAAAAAAAAGGATAAAAAGTTGAATGGTATCCATTTTGTGTTTGTTATTAGGATCTTACACACTAGTTAATACATATTTTTGTAGGTAAAGGGAGGACTTCTATATCTTCAAGGGAATAGTAAATATCAAGTTAAAGGTATCGTTTATATATTATTAGTCGCGTTTTCCTCACCTCACATGTGACATGTGTGTATATATATAGGATCAAATAAAAAGTAAGTTTTCCTACAAGAAAGTATTTTGGGCCGTATTGTCATGAAGTTGTCCTTTTAAACATTCATGTGATTTTGTTTCTACTAAGTTTTAGTTTTTTTCGTGAAGCTCCCATTGTTTTCACTTAACATATGACATGTGTGTGTATATATATGTAGGATTAAATGCAAAGTAATTTTCCGTATGTGAATACAAGATCACTTTGTAATGTTTGATCACGTGTCTGAAGCTAAATCGTTCAGTTAAGATATGTTATTACTATGGTGACATGGTGTTCCATTTGTTCTCCATAAACATGCAATTTTTTATTTATGAAATTACCCTCTAGCTTTGAAACTCAACTAATCACGTGTTCTATAAAGTAAAGGAAGTTTAAAGAAGCTTTTTTTGTTTTAAAGGTATATTTAGGCTTTGGAGTTAAAAAGTAGTCGTCGAACTTAAAGATAAACCAACGAGCATGGTTATAAAAAAGGTCTTAGGTTCTAATGGATTACATAAATTATTTTTTTAAACGGCAATTAACTTTATAGCAACAAACATGACAAAATCATAGTGTTAGAAACTTAGAATGAGATATCGTAATATCCAGGCCGGGGAGTGTGGGTTGCCCACCCCTGGGGCTAGCCCTGACCCTTCTATTAGATATGATGGGCGATTTTTTTCGATGATCCAACTCAATTCAGTATTAAAGAACTTGATAACCTGACTTGTTTAATAAAGATGAAAAAAAATAATGATTAGGACTGGTTAAAAAACATCCCATACAGACATAGAACATTACAATTCGGTTTCTATCGAATCATGTGCATCGGGGTGTTGATGGGATTGTCGAATAGTGATGGTGCCATGATGTTCGGTCATGTTGAGCCCACGGTAAAATGTGTCTTGATGTTCGCATGTAGGAACACATCATTATTATTTTTGGGCCAACCATCGGCCCCAAAGTACATGATTTTGGACGACAATTTCAGCCTCACGTCATTTCCAAAGGATTTTTGGGATTTTATGTTATTATAAAGACAACTCAATTTTAAAAGTAAGAATTTTATATAGCAACTTTGGATCAAAAGTGAGTTTGTATGGGTCTAGATGTGACCTAATTTTGAATGCACCAAAGGCTAAAAGCACTAAAATAGCAATAAAGTAAGTTTATTCAGTTGTTACAATGGGAAGGTGTTAAGTTCTAATGGTCAAAAGTAGAAAATGGAGCTTTGAAAAAAAAAAAAAGTAAATAAACTATGAAAAGGAAGCAACGATTATTGTCGATGTTACATCAATTAAAGAAATAATAATAACAGTAATAGCGTGCCAACTATTTTCGTCCACTATTTTTTTTTTTTTTTTCATCTAGAAAACTGTCTTTATATATATTGTCTAGCTATTTTCTTAAAATATCATTAGGCTTAAACTAAAAACAAAAGGATGTTTGGTTATGTGTTAAACTAGGTTATTTTTAATTGTGCGTTATAACAATACTTTCCCCCGCATGGTGCAGCAGGATTATGTATATACAGAAAATATAAAATGTTATTAATAGTATTAGCAGACCTAAGAGCTTCAACGGTATTGTGTTGGATTCTACAAACCTCCACCTTAGCATACCAAGGCCCTCAGACGACAGACCGGCTTGCGGACCAGTCACACTGGCAAGAAGTCCCTGAGGTAGTGTCCGGATTTGTGGTCCGATGCCATCTCACCAGCGATGTAGAAGCTCTAATAACATAAAACCCGTGCTAAGACTGGACAATTTTGAGTAGAGTTTATATTAAAACGTAAATAGAAATAAACACGTTTAACAACTTTGAATTAAATTTATATCAAAACGTAATTAGAAATAAACACGTTGCGACGATATATCAGGAATTTTATAGGACAATGTATATCAAAAACTATAAGTTGTCACGCGTAACAAAAAATCGTGATATGCTCAGAAGGATATCAACGCGTGTTTATCATCAGTCTTAAACCATATAAATGAATATTAGTACCATAACTAAAGTTGTTTGAATTGTTAATCAGATGGCACTAGGCAGTCATCAAGGGCGTAGCTTTGTGGGGGCGGCCGACCCCAGAACTTTTCGCTCGTTAATGGAGAGTATGTAGTTTTCGTATAGAAATTTTTTGGTATATACGCTTTTGACCCTCCGGTTTTCTAGAATTTTTTAGTATATACGTTTTCGACCCCCGGTCGGAAATCTCAAGCTTCGGCACTGACAGTCACACATGACAAATCGACAACCAGCTATAACAACGGTCGTTTTATGTCTATATGAATTGTATTTGTTTGAACCGATCAATTGTCGATCGGACTGGATCTTAGTTGTTTTTGTTTTTTCATATGGATGTTAATATTTTTATACGGTTTAAACCACTAAACTTATAAAATTAAACAATAAAAGTGATAATCCCGAAACCATTACAACACTAAAAAGAAACAAATGAATGCGTAAAAAGGGAAAGAATAAAAGTAGAATAATGACATAGTGTAAAGGCTATGAGCAATGTAATATTGTAATGTGAGGTGAAGACAATTGTCCCTCAAACTTCCCCATTAAGGAAACCAAATAACCCCACAAGGTGACTTTATATGAGAGATCATTTTGTATACAAAGGATTAAGTGGTTGAGTGATAAGAGAGAAATCTGGTGTTTTAAATGAATCAGGTTTGATTCTTGCCCCAACCTATCAGTTTTGGCGGCATCTGGTGATGATGGGAGACTATGCGAGTAGGCGGCGATTGCTAGTTCGATTCTTAAATGAACGAGTTTTACCTCACCACATTGTCGTGTCTTCGTACGAGTGTTTACCGGCTTCGGCCCTGGGTGAGGGTTTTCCTCGGTTCAGAGGCGAGTGTATCCCGGTATGGTGAATTTCGCCAGTAACCCTTTTGGAGAATTCGTTGACTGTTAAAAAAATACATAATACATATATAAATCAGATAAAAGAAAGTTACTATTAAAGTTATTTACGCATATATTTTGTGTGCATGTAATATCATTCGCCTATGAATCATGTATCTTATAGGTTCAAGTAAACTAAAAATTAGAAAGAAAAAAAAATCACTTTGTTTACAGTTTATTCTAATAAGTCGATAAAGTCACAAAATTCGTTTAACGTAAGATAGTTATATTATGTTCTTATTTTAATTTTAATGTTTCGTTATTATTTGTTTGTAATAAAGGGTCTTAAAACTCTATAATTAAATGTTTTGTTATTATTTGTTTGTAACAAAGGGTCTTAAAACTCTATAATTAGACGGCATGTGATCTTTGTCTTTTACCTTTAAAAACTTAATTAAAATGATTAATTCTCGTAAATTCACATATGATCACTCTCACATGCACTCATTGCCCACCACCTTCATATGACACATATTTGTGATATCTAGTGATATTTAGGTATACTAACAATCGTGATATATTAAGAAATGTTTTAACTTTTTAACTTTTTTTAACTACAAATGTTACATTACACCAATAAATTTAAATTACATATTTGCTTATGTTTGAATCTAAGACCGTCTCTCTAAAAAGGTGTAACACCTCGAAAATTCACGTCCTATAATGTGTTGACACGTGTCATAAGCTTTGAACGTGTGAAAGAATACTTTAGAAGGACTAAAGTTGACAAACAAAGAAACTATGTGAAAATAAGGGTTCAAAATGTCAACAATGAATAATTATACTGTACATTAAACCTACATGATGTTTAAAACCTTAAACGAATGAATCATGGATCATACGAAGCTAATTGTGAAAGAAAGTGAGAGATTACAAACTACAGGGGTTAAACGTGTCAACAGGTTTAAGTTATACCTCTGAGTGACCTTTTAGCAAACTATAGGGGTTAAACATATCCCCTACAATACCGACAATCAAGGAATCGTATTCCTTGAAAAGCAAACTACCCCCAAAATTCTTCCATTTTACAATCTCTTGCGTTTTACACAAAGATCCTAAGTACCCGTCTCTTGCAAAGAGACGAAGTGCAAGTTGCAAGTTATAATTCTGTACGAATACCCCAAGTACCACTATAAATTCTTAATATGGTACCCAAGGGTATTTCCGTATGTCCTAAATTATTGTGTACCTTAATTCGCATATTGCGTTTTCCTGAAAACGAAAATCGAATTTTTGGTAGATCATCCTATCTTCATGGATGGATTCTTGAAATGATTAAAGTGCCAAATGAAATCCACAAATTGGATTCCTGGTGTGCTTTAGGTATCCGCGTCCAAAGATAACAAATTAATAACCAAGTTAAACAACTATGTGATTATGTGCTTATGTGTTTCCTTTTATGTTTTTGATGTAATCCAAGTTTTGTTATCCAAATCCTCGTAGAATCTTCCATATCTTTGTATAAGGAAATTCATAGTAGGATATCCAAAGGTACTATATTAAATCCTCCATGGGCTTTTACGTAATAGTAAAGACCCTTGGATTATATTGTACTATTCCATAATTAGACCCCTGAGTGGTCTAAGTAAACAGATTGATCCAAAAATCTGGTTAGGAATATCATGTGATGATATAGCTGAAAGGACTCCTTGGTGGCCTAATTAAAAGGATCATTTGTCAATCTAATTAAAAGGACCCTATGGTAGTCTAGTCACACTCATCACAGGTTCGATTTTTCCTCCCCTTCACATTACAAACAAATTGTGCGGACTATGCAAGGAATTGCGTAATTATGGATGCATACATAATTATGGAATTCAGTGCACGGAAACCACAGCTAGTTTGGTCGTGTGTCTAGAAAATGACTCATTTCGTTCATTTTCGGTTCTGAAGAAGTTGTGGAAAATGACTCATTTCGTTCATTTTCGGTTCTGAAGAAGTTGTGGAAAATGACTCAATTCGTTCATTTTCGGTTCTGAAGAAGTTGTGGAAAATGACTCATTTCGTTCATTTTCGGTTCTGAAGAAGTTGTGGAAAATGACTCATTTCGTCCATTTTCGGGTCTGAAGAAGTTGTGGAAAATGACTCATTTCGTTCATTTTCATTTCTGAAAAATGTCCGTTAAGGAAATGTCAGGATTTTGCCTTACATATCTCGGGTGGTTATTTGACACAAAGTCACAAATAGACTCCTACGTATTAATTTCAGGACGAAATTTCCTAAAGTAGGGGAGACTGTGACACCTGTGTCACTCCAACCATCAATCAAATGCCAAACCAATGAAATATTGTATTTCATACTTGGGATTTGTAAAAATATGTGTATCGTTTGCACATATTTCAAGCTTTAAATCGCTTTCTGGAGGGTTATACGCGCTCTGATGTGTAGATATAACCAGTTTAATCCAACGAACACTCCGGAATAGTGAAATAGGCTTAACATACCTTAAATAACCTTTACATAACTTAGAAATAAGTTTTGAAGGCTTTGGTATGGCAAAATCAAGTTAAATCGCTTACAGGGACTAAATTTGACAAACTGCGAAAGTATGCCAATTTGAAATGTAACAGACATTCCGAAACATGACCATAAGTTAAACATACCATAAATATCCTTTACATAGCTTAGAAATAGGCTTTGAGGTGTTCGGTATGCTAAAATAAACTTTTGTGTCATTCAGGGACTAAAAGCGTCAAAAAGTGCACAAGTTTGCATTTTCGCGCATAACTTACGTTCTGAATACATCCGGACATCCAAAAATTTATGTAAGCACTAAAATATTTTATTTTAGTGTTTGGCATAAGAAAAATCCATTCGTTTCGTCATTTGGATCGTTTTTCGCGCTTATGCGCATTCCGTCGTAATTAAGCGAACATCGCGTTCGTACGGCCAAACGAACCAACATCCGGCATATTTAAGAGCATGTTTCATGTCCACAATGTTTAGGCAACATTTTAGGGCCTTAAAGTTGGCTTTACGGGACTTAGAAGTGTCGGAAATGGCCTTAAACACGTGCAGGGACTGAAACTGTCATTCTGCAAACTTAGTTCTGATCTGTGCAGGCCAGGCGGCCCGCCTCAGTTCCTGAACATTCTCACGCGGCCCGCGTGGCCCCTTCTGACCAGGTTAAATGTTTCTAACAGCAGATTGCAGCTGTTTGATCCACCACCACACATTCTCATTTGTCTAGTCAGCTGATAAGGATCAACTTTTAGCCACCATAAGGTTCCGACACTTGTACGGTTGCGATTAAAGCACGGTTTCCATGAAACGATCTTAACGGTGGACCGAAAACTATAAATACCCCATGCCCCCCATTGCTCAAATCACAAGAATCTGGATTTGAGAGCTCTAAGTTGAAACCATTGTTTCATACCTGAGTTCTTGGATCGAGATTAGCATTCGGGGACCCTTCGTAAGTATTCTTTCGTTCTTTTATTGCTTTTCGAGTCTTTTCGAGTCTGAAAGTCAAACTTTGTTTGACTTTCTGCATTGACCAGTTTATGGTCAATGCGAAGTTCGTTTGAACTTCGCAACGTGAGTGTAATCACGTTGGTTATAGTCCCTTGGGACTATGCCTACTGATTACCACGTTGTCTAGGGTCGTAGGGTAAGCGATCTGATAAATCGCTTATACCTCGAACCCGACCCATTTGGTCGATCATTAGGATCCGACCAAATACATTAGGTGACCATAGTAGGTAGGGAATAACCTTCCGAGGTTGTACCCTATGGTCACATCGTTTGAGTAGTTGTATGATAGGTAGTTTATATGCCTTAGGTAAATTACCAGAATACCCTTTTCATGTATAATTGGTAATTAAGCATATGTAACCTAATCTTTTGTCACATAACTGATTATATAACATGTTTAGGCATATAACACTTGTCATAGGACTAGTTAAGCGGTCCGAACGCGTTTCACGCGAACGATGCGTTAAAGTAGCATAAGCTACCTAAACGGGTCGTAATGGGTCGTAAACACTTAGATTAAGGTTTCATTTAGTACGTAGGCTTTGTTAAACCATATGACACAAGTCTCTATACTCGTTTGGTTTACGAACCCTCATTCTATCAGATCTTCCGATTTAGGTCCGGTTTATTAACATAGTTACCTATATTAGGTGCCGTTTGATATCCGTGATCTCTAGCATTGTTTGGTTGTTACTCAAGGACTACTAAGCAATCTCAAGTGAGTACATAGACCCCTCTTTTACTGTTTTCCAAACTGTTTTGGGGTGGAACACATGTGCCTACTTGTTACTTTCATGCTTTCCTATTTACACATCAAATACCTGCTATGTTCGTTAGTACATTATAGTACATGATTTTATTACATCTTATGCTAGGAATGCCCATTGTTGCATACTTAGTACAGGTTATATGCTACGTATGTCTATTGTTGTATACGTAGTACAGGTCACATGCTACGTATGTCTATTGTTGTATACGTAGTACAGGTCACATGCTACGTATGTCTATTTAGGTCCGGTTTATTAACATAGTTACAATAATCTTTTTTACTGATTAAAAAACATGTCCCTAAATTTTCACATCAGTCGGAGGTCTAGATTAGGAGTTATGCTTAATGACGTAATTATAACGCTTCTTAGTAATTAAACGGCGTCATTAGCGTAAAGCCTATCTAAACCCCATTTTTGACACCAAACCTTTTACCCACTGGTGTAATATAATATTTTGGGATTTTTGAAGATTTTTAATTATTTTTAAACTGATCATAAGCTAGGATTATCGCCTTAATTCGGTAAATACCGAATATGCCCTTTTCGGCCATAAAATGAGTTTTACAAATCCTTTTGACACCAATCCAATTGCTACTGATTTCAAATAATAAATGGAGTATTTTGAACCTGTTGAACTGATTAGAAAACTCAGAATCCTATATTAACCCGTAAATCGCTTAAAACGACATTATACGCGTATTAAACGCATAGTTAGGGTTTAAAACTATTTTGGCATATAAGACTTATAACCAAATGTTATAACCCGTTAAAATAAGTTATTTTACTGATTTATTCAGACCCGGATCACAGAAGATAAATTAATCCCTTTTATAATCTTTAAAATGACCAAAATACCCCTACGGGGCTTAATATGAGATTAAACTCGTTTTGGGCATAATGGAAGGTATCCTACTGATATCACAACATATTTAAGGCATGTTAACTTAGGAAACCTGTTTAGGACTCTTATGGTTACCCGTTACGCTTCATGCGCGTTCGGTTCGGTTTATGTAACTGGTTTACAAAAATTAGCCGAAACGGGTCAAACCTTATCAGTTTTATCTCAAATTCCAGAATGTGTATAATATACCCATATTAAGCAAGTCTTCAAACTTGTCGGGTCTAAATCTTAGCCGAAACGGGTCAAACCTTATCAGTTTTATCTCAAATTCCAGAATGTGTATAATATACCCATATTAAGCAAGTCTTCAAACTTGTCGGGTCTAAATCACATTCTATTCCGGTCTTCGCTTTATCATGCATTTGAACCGTATCTTCCTTTTGAAAACTAATCGGTCTAAGTCAAGGCTTAATTAAAGACCCGTTAGGATTCTAATAGGTTATTAAAAACCTTCGTTCCAGATTTAGGAGCCCAGTAAAAGCTATCTGTACTTGCTGATTTGATACGGCTGGGATTGAAATTATATTTAGCTCATGTAAATACTTTTAACTTATTTTCCCTTATACGGGCTTGGGGTACGGTATATAAAATACCGCTTGGTCGGGCATTCGACCTTAATCGTTTGATGATTAAGTATTATCGAGATGACCGGTTAAATTGTTTTGTTTGCTTAAAGCCTTTGGGGGGTTAATGACCATGTCCCGGATATCCCTGGCATCATTTTACGAAATGGCCACGACCTTAGCACACAGGTGTAGGCGTACACCTGTCAGTGTCTCATATACATAATGTGGTGTGTCTATTGATCTTTAACCCGGCACGAACCGGGCTACTGAACGCATAAGAAACATGTAAATCTTTTATGAGTATTATATTCAAATAATTATCCCAAGTTATAAAATATTATTTGTTCCATGTGCATTCAAATCAATCATTTTTAAGACCCTTTTCAAAATGAGTCGGTTGATTGTATTTACCAGTGTAAACTGACGTATTTTCCCAAAAAGGCTAAGTGCAGGTACTAATCGGAATGGGCTGGCTACTCCTAGCATCAATAAAGAGTCTCGCAAGCTTAGATGCCTAAAGTCTGTTGAACAGTGTTACTTTTATCTTCGATCCGCCTGTGGATCCTTTACTTCCATTGTAATACTTTGATGTTACATTTTTAGGATTGTGATATATTTATCCTTTTGCTTCCGCTGTGCATTTATATATTGTGTTGTTTGACTATGATGATATCAACTACGTCACGATACTCCCCATCGGGCCCACCGGTAATGCGTGGAAATTTGGGGTGTGACAGGTTGGTATCAGAGCCAACACTGAGTGAATTAAACACTAGCCTTTTGTGTTTAATCTCAGTTACACAGTTGCACATTCTTGAGTCTAGACGAGAACATAGAACAAATTCAAATTCGTTTTATTTTGTCCTTATTTGGTTCCTTTGTTATTTTTCTGATTCACCCATGCATGGGCGAGTCATTTTCAGTAGAAGTCCCGTTTAGGGCAACCATATACTTGTTTAAATTTTAAAAGGAACGATTGTATTTGAAATATCATTCCTATATTATAAGATCTACCATTATAATAAAATGGCAAAATCTAAAAAGGACAAGACCTAGCCATGTGTCACATTAAGACAAGGCCAAGACGGTAGTTCCACAATTAGATTCAGATCTTTATTAACATTTCAAGTTAGGATTGTTCTGCGTTAAATATTAAAAGAATCTTAAAGGTAAACCTAGCCTATATGACGAGGCCAAGATGGTAGGACCTATTCAAGAGATTCAAATCCTTGTTAACACCTAAGAACGTGTTAGCACTCTTGACAGATGTGATTCGAGAAAATCACAACAGTCATTCTTATATTGGATTCTTCCAATTTTCTTATCTAGTCTATTGATTTAGAAATCATGGCTTATATCATACTATAAGATGATCATATTATAAACATCCCTTAGAAGGGAAATGCCTACGGGCTATAGTTAATGTCCTCTGAGACTAAAGACAGTGGTAGCCTACAACTCCCTGTCAAGAAAAAGTAATGAACTTTGATTCACACCTTAATGCCTCGATTCTCTGAAATCATGGCTTATAAATTAAACTTGTCCACGTGACTAGGCCTTTTGTGCTATTACTAACTTATAAATTTGCCTCGATTCTCTGAAATCATGGCTTATAAATTAAACTTGTCCTAGTGACTTGACGTTTTGTGCTATAGTTATATTTTTATTAAATCCAGGATAATATTAATAAAAATCCTGAACAAAAATAAATATCATTCCTTTCCTGCCAGTATAATTATTAAAAGAGAATCTTAAAAGGTTTGACCTAGCTTGAATGTCATTGAAGACTTAGCTAAGATGGTAAAATCTATTTAAAAAGATATTCAGATCCTTGCTAACATCTGAAAATGTGTTAACACTCCCGACAACCGTGATGCGATAAAATCACACTTGTCATCCTTATATTAGGAATTTTTCCAAATCCCTTATTTAGCGTAAATGATCAATAGGAATCATGGCTGGTAAACGTCGAACACGATGTACGGATCAAAACATCTATTCAAGATGTTACATACGGGTAAAGATGAATACATGAAAAAGATAGTTTTATTTCATAACTTCTTGTCAAGACAATGAACTATGAAATTTTCCGACCCAAAGGAATCATCGATTATGTTTTAAAATTCCCCTAGTGACAAGGCCTCTGAGACATCATAAGTCCTTTGGAACAAGCCCTTGTGCTATATATAAAAGATGTCAGTATGACATTGGCAGTCGTGACTTATGTCCCCTGTCTAATAAATATGAAGGATTATATTCCGCTTAAACGCCAAAGATGGTTTATTTAAAAACTTAGGCAAAACATAATCAAATAAATTAAATACTATCTATTGGCCTATATGGTTTAATTGCACCATGGCTATTTATTCATCAAAATTCGACAATTCGCTATATGATTAAACAAATTGTTTCTACTTGGTTAGTAGCCTTCAAAGCTTCACCATGGCTGACTCCTCTGAAGCTCACAATCATCCAGTTGATCAGAATGATGATACAAGACTGAATTTAACGAGCGCCGAGTTACAGGCTATGTTAGATACAGCGGTAAACAAGGCCGTGAACCGAGCGTTAAGGGATCATAAGCGAAAGAACGATAATACCCCGAATAAAGGTTACAAAAAGGGTAGGACCAGTTCGAGCTATAACCAGTCCAAGCCAAAGAAGGCAAAACCCGAATGTAAAACCTGCAAGAAGAAGCACTTCGGAAAATGCTTCTATGATCAGACCAGGGGATGTGTCATTTGTAAAGAGATGGATCACAAGACCCATGAATGCAAGGACTTGAAGAACAACCAATAGTCGGGTGAAAAACCCAGATGTAAGGTCTGCAAGAAGCAGCACTGCGGGAAGTGCAGGTATGAATCGAACTCGCATACACAATTGAGGACTTTTGCATGTGGAATATGCAAGTCCAAGGAACACAAGACCTCGGATTGCAAAAAGATGAAGGACGCAACCTGCCATGGTTGCAATGAAATAGGGCACATCAAGACAAATTGCCCAAATAAAACCAAGAAACCTGGGGAGGCAAAGAAGACCAAAACTGGAAGCTCTCAACTGGATGCTCAAGAGACTGTTCAGGATAACAATGTCACAACAGGTACATCCTTTATCAATAGCACTCATGCTAGAGTATTATTTGATCCAGGTTTAGACAAGTCTCTCGTAGACAATAGATTTTGTGAATCATTAAATATGCCTGTTAAAAACTCTAAGCGTTAAGTATAAAGTAAAATTGACCGATAATACCTCAGAGACTGCTCCAGCAATATTAAATGGATGTTTTATATCCATTAGGAATTACCCTTCTCCGCTGTCCTTGTTTCCTTAATAGAGAGGACTCGATATAGTAATAGGAATGGATTGGTCGTCTTGTGACCAAGCCCATATTGTGGGTGATAAAAAGCAATTAATTATCAAGACTCCTTATGAGACAACCCTCATAATTACATGTATCCATACGATTAATTAATATTAAATAATATATAAATTATACCTTACATACCAAAAAAATGGTGGAACCGGCCGTCCCCGGAATCGAACCTGGGTCTAGGCCACACCCTTTCGCGCGCCTAGCCAACCGAGCTAGGTGCCTAGTTTGTGAAATTTCCATTTTGATTAAATATAAGCACATGTACAATGACTTCCTTACTTCTTACTATAAGTGTAACACCCCAAAAACGGGTTTGGTAATCAAACCACGTTAACACTAAAAGACGGCTAAAGAACCGTTAGTGGTAAAAGTTAAGCCAGAAAATATTAGAATTTATATAACTAAATCTAATATTTAATAAAAAGAGAAAAAGAATGTGTTTGGGAAATAAAATCTGTAGAAGGCCCGAGTTAACGGGACTTAAACTAAACTTGGTCATAGATTCTCAAAACCCACTAATTTAATTAGGAATGTTTAACCTAGTTAATAAGCGGGGAATATTGTTGGAAATAAGTAGGTTGTGCCTTACTTAATTAACTAATCAAATTAGAGGGGCCAATGTTGTTAAAATTGAAACTTATACTATCAATTTTAATTAAAAACAAAACCCAACACCTCATTTGTGAGGTCTGGTCGAACAAGAACACAGGGGGCGACATATGCTCCCCACCAAACTCTAGAGCATGTCAAAATTGATCAGATTGAGGGTTCAAATCAGCTCCAAATCGATTTCCAAGCACGAATTAGTGATCACCTTGTTGAGGGGATCACAAGGTATGCAAAATTCTTGTATTTTGATTCATCTCAAGTTCTAGGTTAATTGTGAAAAACTGAAATTGAGCTTGATTGTATCATGCATGAATGAAATTAGAAGGGATATGGTGTCTAGGGATGAACCCTAGGTGAAATCTTGTTAAAAGATTTCATGTTAATTATAGAGTTCATAATCACCATTGTAGGTGATTAATGAACTTGAAGAAAACTTGATAAACCCTAGAATTGATGATCTTGTTCTAGCATAATCTGAATTTAAGAGTAAAATTCAGAAATATGGATGTTAAGACTTGTGTAAAATTGTTTAATTGAAGTTAATTTAGATGATAATTACAAGTCATAAACTTGGTTTTGATGATATAAAAATCTGACTCGCTAGGTGTTCGATGAAACGCCTAAGTGAGGATTAAAATGCTAAAAGTTGGGTAAAAACGCAGATTTGATTATTATAAAGAATTATGCGTTAAAGCTTATGAAAAATGGGTTTTTGGATGATTTAATGAAATTTATGTTGTATTGGTGTTTATAAACACCATACTAACTTGTATGAATGAACTACTTGAACAAAAAGGGAAATCGTTAAGAATTCATACTTGATAAGTTAAGTTAACTAACCATGAAGCCGAATAGTAGCTTCGGCATAGAAAATATGTGAGGTGGAATAGTCGTGATTGTTAATGACTAACTTAACCGCCTTGTAAATGTTTGACAATAGTTTGACGCGTAACATGCTAGGTGAAAGCTTGGAGGAGGGAGCGGGTCAAATAGAGCAAGTACGGAAAGAAAAGTGTAGCGTGGATGCGAGGTAAGTGTAATTTACACACTTATGTAGAATACCCGTTTATTGATACGTTGTAAACGTGAAAACGATAATATTGGAAATATGGAAATTTGTCAAGTGTCAACTTATGTAAATCAAGGTTAAAAAGGATACCCATGGCGTAAGCCGAAATGGGTTGAACCTGTAAGAAAATAGTGTAAAAGAAAAAGGGTATGGTTATAAAATCCGGGATGGGATGGATGTATGAATTGGAAATCAAAAACGATGTTTTTGATTAAATAGATAATGTTGGGCATATAGTCCAAACGGGTCGAATGGTGGTGATAACACCATTTGACAATATCGACTAATGTGGTTGTCAAGTCTTATGTTAACAGGACCGATTAGCAAGTCGGATAATTACGTCATCATTGATGGTGTGATAATAAAAACGAGGTATAAACCGGGTCTACTTGTTGATCCGGGCCAGGTACGCATAATTATGTTGTAGTTAAAGTGCTATTTTGGTCGAATAATTTGAGGGAGAGTCCTTCGTCATAAAAGGACTAAAATCGACCAAAACGCCCTTGTAGGCTAAATGGAACAAACGATCCTTAGAGGTTGTTTGGAAACGAGTTTTATGACTAGGTAAATACTTAGAATAAGTATAGAAGTTGAAAGATGTGATATGTTAGTCAAATAGCTCTATTTGAGTCTTGCCGTAAAATAGCAATCCGAAGGGTAAAACTCGAAACATATAGATATACACATTGAAATCCACACACATATAGTTGTAGTGGAAGATTTCTTGATAAGAAATGTAGGAATAAGATGCTAGAAAAGAAGGAAAGCGATTTCAAGCTTTAAAGTGCTTAAATACCCTTAACGGGCCAAAATAAGCATACGAGCGAAAACGGGTTTAATTTGTGTAATAAACCTATGATTAGAACCTAATATGGTATATAACATTTATTTGAAGAAGTGTATGAAATATAGGAATCAAATAAATACGTTTGTTTGATAAAATATATAAACGGGTCAAAATTTGGTATAAAGGGTAATGAGCCGAAGACTTAAAAGTCTTAAATTTTGTTAAGCCGAACGTCGGATTTAAACTCCATATGATGGAGAATCAAATTACAAACATGTAGGAAGAAACGGTAGGTCAAACGGACTAACGAATAGAAAGATACGGAAGTTTTCGTGTCATTAAGCGGCAAATGGAAGAAGGCTGAATACAGGGACCACCGTAAGTTACGGTGTCACCGTAAGTTACGGTGGAGTTGAATTCTTTACGGCAGTCTCCCCCTGAGTTACGGTGGGGAAAGTCTTAAACAGAGACCACCGTAACTTACGGTGCCACCGTAAGTTACGGTGGAGGCAAACTTGAAATTCAATGTTTTGGATCAAGAGATTATCTTTGGGATTTCTTTCCCTTATCATTTATCTTGTCTGGTACCATTATTACTAATTGTTGAGTTGGTTTTGAACACAGGTGTATGTCGAGAGCCCGGATGAAGATCAAGCGTCAAACAAGAACCGAACACACGTTAAACAAAGCTTCCGCAACGTTGTTTTGTCGTTATTTTAAAACGACGTATTAAATCACATTATGTATATCACTTAAATTGTAAAGAATTTTTAGCAAGCCCGTATTTTCAGTATAATTGTGACTGTAATTACATGATTATACGTTTAAATTATAAGATAAACGTTAAATAATAACTAGGGTGTTACAATAAGTCACCTACTTATCCTCCTTATATTGACTAAGTATTAGAATCCAAGATTTTACCTCTATGTTTTAGTTACTCTTGGCTTGCTTATGTTGACTAAACACTAGAAAGGATGAAGTAGAAACCATTAAGTATATCAGTGGTTATGCTAGAAAGGACATGGTAAGGTATACATCACAGTCATTCGATGGCAATACTCTTAATTAGTAAGGACATTAATGAAATCCTCAAGAAGGATCCTCTTATACATTGTGGAATGGTCCAAGTTTTAAGGACCTTATTAAAAAACCTAGTATCCGTTTCGCGAAAAGGGAAAAGACGGAATAAGAATTTTCTGACTCTCGCCAGAAAAGTTCTAGACTGTCGACAGTATGTCGCAAATTTTAATTCATTGGCTGAGATAGTACCCTATTCAGTATACCAAAAAAAAATGTAAGCTTAAAGCACATAATTATTAGTGGTTAGCATTGGCAATAAGAGGGCACACTAAGGTTTCAAAACTTACTCATTAAAAATCCATTATGGATCTACCTCAGCTACCCACGTTATAATGATTAAGAAGTAATCAGTCAAAGCTGAGACTGCCCTAAAGTTATCTAAGATTTTACAGCTAAGTTTAGAAGGATTAAGAATGGAGGCGTTTAACCCTCCTGTTGAATGATTAGAGGCAGCTCACATTAGGAATGTCACCAGATAAATCCTTATTTGTGAATTTATTGCTAGAAATTACATGTGGTTTCGGGTGCTGTTAAGTCTCTCACAAGACCATAAACTTAGCAAACTTTTAGAATTTTTTTCCTCTAAGAACCCCAGATGTTAAGTGTAAGGTAGAACCTTCAGGCAAATCATATGAACCATTTCTTCTGTTCTTGTCAGAAACCTTTAGGCATAAAATTTTAGAAGTATCCTCTCTCTAAGAGGAAGTGCGAAAGCATATATAGTTGATATCTCTTTAATCTCTATCGATTCCGAATACCAGATGGTATGATAAAAGCTCCATATGAGGATTGGTGTATCTTAATAAGTTCCATAGATTGCTTCCATGCCTGATCAGTATGGAGGTTTAATGCATGGGACCACAAAGATATTCCGAGAGGTCATATGGTACTAAAGTCAACTAATGGTATTCAAAGGAGATATCCAGAAAGGAATTGTCCAAGTAAATGTTCCCGATTAAGGAGTTCGTGGACTCGTAACGTAAATGTGTCACTTAATTGACACAAACATTGGTGGATGAATTGGAGCCTGAAATTTTGTAAAAATCTCTGTAACCTCCGTGTACCTTGATTATCTTCTCCTAAGATTACCCTGTCTACCCCTGAGAGGTAGGTAGAGTTAAGGTTTATATCCCATTTAAGGCTATATTATTATAAAATCTCCAAGACGGCTAGTACCATCATTGAGAGAATCGAAACCCTGATTAACTAAGTTTTTTAAATAGAGGGTTCATATAGCCTAACTCAATATCCTGGGAATCCGGTATAGTTAATTATGAAAGACGGTTCATTTTGCTTATGCATTATCACCGCAACCCTAATTAGGCAATAATTAAGAATTGCCATCAGCTGCCCAGGTCGTCGATCTGTTCGACTAACGGCAAGGATTAGCTATTCCTTAAAATTAGTTAAACAGTGGTTGGAATAACCATATCACCTTAAGATGAGTTTTTCTATAATAGTTGATATATAAGCATCAAGGCTGCTCCTTAGGAGACCTTGTATAGATGGAATGTTACACATCTATTGTTAGGACAATAGATTGGTAAATCCAATTATCAGGATCTGAAAGTTGTATTGGAAACAACAAATAAGATCACGCAGATTCATAACCTTCAGTAAGATGCCAGTATTCGGCAGAAAATCAAGGATTAATGAAAATAGCAAAACCTTCTAAATTCTTGTTAAGGAATAAGGTTAAACAAAAGATATCACCCAGGAAAAGTGTGCCAAATTTGTTAAAATTATCAGGCTAATTAAGCTCTGAATATATAGGATCATTCGAAGGAAATCGAATGTATCAGATCAAGTAGCTTATAAACTAAAACCTATTTACGGAGCTTAGCGGAACTCGCAATACATTGCACACTAGTGACTGAAGGATGTGTTTCGCCAATAAGTCAAGAAACACTATCACCTAATGATATGCAGATTTATGATGTGATCTGTATCGACTGAGGATCGACAGGTTAAGAAGCTCCAAAAGGATACATGTACCTAATATAGGAGTCATTTTGGGAGCTTGGAAAGACTCCAGATATGCTATAAAAGTTAAGTCCATTATGCGACAAAGAGTACTTCCAGCATTTTAACAAATCTCGAGGTCGAGATTTCTTTTAAGGGGGTGAGGATGTAACACCTCGAAAATTCACGTCCTATAATGTGTTGACACGTGTCATAAGCTTTGAACGTGTGAAAGAATACTTTAGAAGGACTAAAGTTGACAAACAAAGAAACTATGTGAAAATAAGGGTTCAAAATGTCAACAATGAATAATTATACTGTACATTAAACCTACATGATGTTTATAACCTTAAACGAATGAATCATGGATCATACGAAGCTAATTGTGAAAGAAAGTGAGAGATTACAAACTACAGGGGTTAAACGAGTCAACATGCTTAAGTTATACCTCTGAGTGACCTTTTAGCAAACCCGAAGCTTTGTAACGATTAATTATGCTCACTAGAATGCGTGATAAAAATTTCACCAAGTTTCGTTATCGTATGAGAAAGTTATGATAAGATTTGTATTCGAGGGGTTAGATGCGTCAACGATGAAATTTATGACTTTTCGGGTAAACACAAAGTGACCAAGGACTTCACAAAGATGGTATAAGTCTTAAAGCCCCTAAATGTCAATTTTAAAGGTTTAAAATGCAAGAATGGAAGTGAAAGCGACGTTTAGAAGGACCGGGGACTGAAAGTGCAATAAACAAAAACTTCAAAACCTGAACAGGAGGTCCAGGCGGGCCGCGTAAGACTTAACAATATCTTACGCGGGCCGCGTGACAGGTACCAGCGACAGAAACATGACAGGTGCCTGTTTCAGCCTTGTAACCGACTTAGATTGACTTGTTTCAATACCTTGGGCTTCCTATACTGGTTTTTAGTCACTAGAGGCCACTTGTATGCATCTTGTATCAATCTTAGACTTACATGTCAACAATCAAATGGGTTTTGATCAATTTATAAAGTCACACAAAGTTGCAACTTTGTGTTCATCCATTCCAACTTCATCTCTGAGCATTCCTGGAGCACAAGGACCATCATCAAGCTTTCCAAATCGTTCATAGGACTTGTGTAAGTATGTTTAACCCTTCTTGATTAAGTTATGCTTAGTATTTAGCTTAGAAGTCAAACCGTCGTAATTACGGTTTGACTTAACGATAAAACACAAACGGTCCACTGTTTTGCCGAAATGAAAGTTGTTATAAGTAGGTAATTAAGTGGGTAATAAACCCTTAAAAGGGTACTCACTGATTCCCGATCTAACCAGGTCAATTGACGAGTCAAACGTTGTCCGAAAAAGTCAACAGAATTGTTATTTTCGAATTAACACGCGATTAGCATTGTAGAAGGCGTGTAACCTATTTTATCATTCATATAACCTGATAATAAGCATAAGAACTTGTATAAGCTTGTTTGATTCGACAACTTTCTATTTTGAACCGATTCGGAACCGAAAGACGCAAAAGTTTGACTTTTGCTTTGACCTCAGTTCTGACCCGGTTTAGATAGGTTTAGACATGCCTTAAAGTTCCATTAGGACCTAGTTACATGTGTGTATAACCCTCTGCATTTATACCACTTAAATCCTTAAGTGTCCGACGTTTCCGTTAAATGCTTAAATATGGACCATAATGCCCTTATGACCATACAACGAGAATTTTGGAAATGTAAAAGTACAATAATCTTTGTTACTGATTATAAAACATGTCCCTAAATTTTCACATCAGTCGGAGGTCTAGATTAGGAGTTATGCTTAATGACGTAATTATAACGCTTCTTAGTAATTAAACGGCGTCATTAGCGTAAAGCCCTATCTAAACCCCATTTTTGACACCAAACCTTTCACCCACTGATGTAATATAATATTTTGGGATTTTTGAAGATTTTTAATTATTTTTAAACTGATCATAAGCTAGGATTATCGCCTTAATTCGGTAAATACCGAATATGCCCTTTTCGGCCATAAAATGAGTTTTACAAATCCTTTTGACACCAATCCAATTGCTACTGATTTCAAATAATAAATGGAGTATTTTGAACCTGTTGAACTGATTAGAAAACTCAGAATCCTATATTAACCCGTAAATCGCTTAAAACGACATTATACGCGTATTAAACGCATAGTTAGGGTTTAAAACTATTTTGGCATATAAGACTTATAACCAAATGTTATAACCCGTTAAAATAAGTTATTTTACTGATTTATTCAGACCCGGATCACAGAAGATAAATTAATCCCTTTTATAATCTTTAAAATGACCAAAATACCCCTACGGGGCTTAATATGAGATTAAACTCGTTTTGGGCATAATGGAAGGTATCCTACTGATATCACAACATATTTAAGGCATGTTAACTTAGGAAACCTGTTTAGGACTCTTATGGTTACCCGTTACGCTTCATGCGCGTTCGGTTCGGTTTATGTAACTGGTTTACAAAAATTAGCCGAAACGGGTCAAACCTTATCAGTTTTATCTCAAATTCCAGAATGTGTATAATATACCCATATTAAGCAAGTCTTCAAACTTGTCGGGTCTAAATCACATTCTATTCCGGTCTTCGCTTTATCATGCGTTTGAACCGTATATTCCTTTTGAAAACTAATCGGTCTAAGTCAAGGCTTAATTAAAGACCCGTTAGGATTCTAATAGGTTATTAAAAACCTTCGTTCCAGATTTAGGAGCCCAGTAAAAGCTATATGTACTTGCTGATTTGATACGGCTGGGATTGAAATTATATTTAGCTCAGGTAAATACTTTTAACTTATTTTCCCTTATACGGGCTTGGGGTACGGTATATAAAATACCGCTTGGTCGGGCATTCGACCTTAATCGTTTGGTGATTAAGTATTATCGAGATGACCGTTTAAATTGTTTTGTTTGCTTAAAGCCTTTGGGGGGTTAATGACCATGTCCCGGATATCCCTGGCATCATTTTAGGAAATGGCCACGACCTTAGCACACAGGTGTAGGCGTACACCTGTCAGTGTCTGATATACATAATGTGGTGTGTCTATTGTTCTTTAACCCGGCACGAACCGGGCTACTGAACGCATAAGAAACATGTAAATCTTTTACGAGTATTATATTCAAATAATTATCCCAAGTTATAAAATATTATTTGTGCCATGTGCATTCAAATCAATCATTTTTAAGACCCTTTTCAAAATGAGTCGGTTGATTGTATTTACCAGTGTAAACTGACGTATTTTTCCAAAAAAGGCTAAGTGCAGGTACTAATCGGAATGGGCTGGCTACTCCTAGCATCAATAAAGAGTCTCGCAAGCTTAGATGCCTAAAGTCTGTTGAACAGTGTTACTTTTATCTTCGATCCGCCTGTGGATCCTTTACTTCCGTTGTAATACTTTGATGTTACATTTTTAGGATTGTAATATATTTATCATTTTGCTTCCGCTGTGCATTTATATATTGTGTTGTTTGACTATGATGATATCAACTACGTCACGATACTCCCCACCGGGCCCACCGGTAATACGTGGAAATTTGGGGTGTGACAAAAGGATAAGACTCTAACAAGTGGACTTGCTCCACATTGACTTTTAAGTAAACTAATTAACTTTTTTATAATAATATCGTCTTATTTATGGTTTATCCACATAATTATCGGAAAAAAAACAAAACACATCCTGTCGGTTTTGGTTTACATTATTTATTTATTTTTATTTTTTTGGTCTTGTTCTAGATTATATGTATCGGATGTTGCTCAAGCCTAGCTCAATCCAAAAGTGTGGCTTCGGTACATAAACTTAGGTTAGAAGATATATGTATAAATGTACTAGGTTAATGCCCGCGTAATACGCGGGCTTCCACCAAAACCATATTATTTACTTTGAATACAAATGTTGTGTACAAATACATACATTGGAAGAAAAAAACAGAAAAATATTCAAATGCCGGAAAAAACTTCCTTGTAGACTACATTTGTTGTTTTACTCGTTACATTCCCATCTTTGTATAGTATAAGCAACTTCACACCGGCTCTGCTTTTAACTCTTGATAACGCAACATAAAGTTGACCATGTGAGAAAACTGGATATTTCAAATACAATCCAACCCTTGATAGAGATTGTCCTTGACTTTTATTTATAGTCATTGCAAAACATACATTTATCGGGAATTGTCGTCGTTGAAACTTGATAGGAATTCTTTTATCCGACGGTGTCAAACTGATTCGTGGAATAAACGTTCTGGTCCCTATGTTTCCACCAGATATAATCTCAGCCTCTATAACACGTTTATAAAGTTTAGTAATCCGTAGTCTCGTACCGTTGCATAAACCATTTTGTTGATCAATATTACGAAGTAACATTACAGGTACACCAACTTTAAGGACTAATCGATGATTAGGCAGACCAGAAATTTTAAGACCATTCAGAACATCGGGAGAATATAGTCTCGCATGTGCTTCGTTCTTTCCTTTATCAGTTTGACAAATACTATCGGAACTCAGATACTCCACTTCATCTCCAGGAAACGAAGCAAGCAATCTTTCATTAATTTCTTGAACAACCTCGTTTGTTGGTGCCAATATAGCTCTTTCAGCAAAAAAATCTTTATCTTTGTACAGTTGAAGAAGTGAAGGATATACAAAGTCGATCAGATCTGACATAGGATCCTCAGAGCACTTGATTAAGAAATCTTCAGGAATATCTATAACCACCTGAGAATCGTCACTGTCACCAATCTTTCCCTCGCCCAACTCGAGCAACCAATTGGCAAAAGCTTTAATCTCTTCGATATCAGATGCCTTGGCACCTACGGTTAACCGCATGTTTTTGGTTAACGCGAGGACCTTGCAACTACTCCAAATATACGACGAAGTGATTGAAGCATTAACAATTTCTCGCCTACTGCCATTTGGTACAACCGGAAGTATCTGTCTAAAGTCACCACCGAACACCATAACTTTACCACCAAAAGTCATCTCACATTTGAAAATATCTTTCATTGTCCGGTCAAGTGCTTCAAATGCATGTTTATGATTCATCGGTGCTTCATCCCAAATTATCAATTTTGTTTTCCTTAATAAATCAGCAACGTCATCGTCCGGTTTAATAAAACACATCGAGCTTTCTGTTAAATTCAAAGGTATATGAAATCTTGAATGTGCAATACGGCCACCAGGTAACAATAGAGATGCGATTCCACTTGATGCAACATTTAGTACAATATCTCCTTTACATCTAATGGATGCAGATAATGTCTTCCACAGAAACGTCTTACCAGTACCTCCGTAGCCATATACGAAAAACACACCACCCACATTACTATTAACTGCTTCAATTATCTCATCAAACACTAAACGCTGCTCATCGGTTAGGCTACTTAAATGATTATGAAATTCAACGGCAGTAACGCTTACATCATACCGAAGCTCATCAGCAATTAAACGATTCTCTGCTGAATATATTGACTCACTATCTGGTTGAGGCATAGATGGAAACCTACTTAAACTTGAGTTGTTACGTAGTAAGTAACGCTCAATTTCCAGCAACGTTAGGTTCCTTATTTGTTCTTCTGGAAGAGACAAACCTATTACGATTATATAAAAATTTATAAATTATAAAAATTCTTATAAATAACAAAAAACAACTTCATAAAAACTTATATATAAGACATAACTATGAAAATATTAAATAACAATTTGCGTACCTTCAATCCTCAAAAGCTTTTGCCGATTGTATAAAATACCATCCGAAAGGTACTCCCATGTGTTTTCCCAAACATGTTCCGGCCTAGACAATGTATTAGACGCCAACATTGTAGCAAACAGATTACGAAGATAGTATCCTGAACCTGTGAAATAAGCCTCTTTGATAGCTTCTATATACTCCTTGTCGTCGTCTAAAAGGCCTCTAGCGTAGCACGCATCTCTAAATGTTGGGAAGACTTGTCCATCCACAGTACGAATCTCTTCAAAAGACTTAGGACCTACTACCTTATTAAGAAGGATTCTTAAAAAGTATGCCTCGCCCATAGAAGGATTAACACAGTGAATTCGACCAATGGTATTACCTATTATCCGTTTATCCCATATCCTTTCTTCCTTCTTCCAAACAAATTTATTTGGGAACTCAACGTAAGTAAGGGTGCGCGCCAACGGATCTTTCTCATTCTTTTCCATCCACCCCAAAAACATCGTAGAAGCAACAGATGATTTACGAAGAACACTATCAAGATCGTCATCAGGGCCGTATATAACGTTTTGTTTATCTGGTAGATGAAACGGAAGCCTCATTACGGATGGATAGCGATAATGAACGTCAAATGCAAATATACGCCATGAAGCTTCACACGCAGAGAGATATCTACAATCATAATACTCTTTGATTTCATCTTTTCCATCTTCACGCTGACCTTCATCGGCATTTTGTACAAAACCAAATTCTGCCCTATCTGGTCCTTTGTTAATGTAATTAAACAAATACTTTATGGACGCAGCCTGATTACTCCATTCGACGTTAATGTGTGCCTGATAACGTCTCAATAGGGTTTTGCTATACGGAACCACGCTTCTGTTATCAAGCTGAATACCAGATTTCTCAACAAAAAAACCTGAATCCACACGTCTATACACCGGATAACCATTCGAATCTAGAGTAGTTTGATCACAGAACTTCTTAGGAAAATTCTTCGAACAGTTACCGTCAACCATACATGGACAATTTGGTTTTGCAACACCACAAGGTCCGTGAATCATATAATCGCTCACAAGAGTATATAGATCTGGATCTAAGTTTTTGTCAGGTATCTCGGCAGAAATAAAGTTGTCAACATGCTCAACTGAAGGAAGCTTGCTTTCGTCATTTAAGAACAGACAGATATGGGCATGCGGTAGGCCTCGTTTCTGAAACTCTATGGTATAGACAACTGCAATAGGATAATTAAAATTCAGAACAAATTTTTTAAGTTATGGTTATCAAAGAAGCAGACAACAAAAACTATAATAAACTAATTCAATTAAATGGATGCGTACCTGCCGATGCGTTGCCAAATAAAGATTTCTCTCGCAAGTCTTTCATGATCGCGTCAAGCTTAATTTTGAACAATCGGCATAAAATATCCGGTCTATCTTCCGGATTAATCTTCGTGTTCTTCAGAAATCTTTTAATCTCCGGCCATTTCGGATTACACGTTATCGTAATGAAAAAATCAGGGTAGCCATACCATTTACAAATGGCCATCGCATCATAATAATTCTCCCTCATATAACGCGATCCACCGGTAAACGAAGACGGAAGTAGTACGCGTGTTCCAACGTTTGACATATCAGGATTACCATTTTGTCCAACCTTTCTAAGGTTCTCATATGTCTCAGATCTCAGATTATTTTGCTGCAGACGTATGAATAGTAATCGTTCACTTTCAATCATCGTATACACGTCAACCAAGAACTGTTGCAAAAGTCTTCGAGCATTGAGAATCAAAGAGAAATGATTGACTCTATCTTGAACATGGTAAGCAAAATACTCTCTCATCGTACATTTTGACTCTTTCTTCTTCGTTGATGCCCTTCCTTCTCTATGAAGAATATCAACCCGATAACCATCTTCACCAAAAGGGAAAAGCAATGGATACTGAAGCGCAAGATAAGATGGATGAAGCTCGCTAATACGTTGTAGACCATCTTTCTTTGACTCAACAACTACGTCACGATTATCAAGAGCATCCTCAATGTCTCCAACAATAAGCGCAGCAACTTCGGATGACGTCGGTAGGTTGTATGTACGACCATCTTTAGACCTATTTGCCTTAAGTCGTAATTTTAAATCAACGTGAGGATTATCAACAAACCGATCTCGTACACGCCTATAGGTTTTCACAAGCTGATTATTTGAATCTAAAAGCAGCTTAAGGTACTCTATTAATTCAGTGTCAAGCAAATCTGAAGTTGCAGAACCTGGTTGATTTGAGTTACTGTAATGCAATTGTAAGAAAACAATGAAAGTATCAGTAACTGTTCATATAAACATAAAAAAAAATAAAAAAAATAACAAAATGGTTTTCAGGGATACCTAAAAACGGTTTTGCGATTACACACTTCATTATCTGTGTCGTATATGTAAAGCTGCGCAAACTTTGGTTCACCACCTTCTTTAGGAAGAAGACTTCCAAGTGTATGATAATTCTCGCCACTAATTCGGTATACATATGGAGCATTTCCTCTATTGATTTTCGAATCAACTTTACCACCCATAGAAGTGAAGGAAAACATAGAATTAAAACGACGAATATTTAGTAAGAAATGCTTGCTCTTGTCGTCTAAACTCTTGAAAAGGTTTTGATATTCCTGACACGTCTCTTTAAAATTCGGAAGATGTACTTTTCCATAACCACAACAAAGCATATAAGATTTTCTTCCTAAGTAAACCCTTCCTTTTCCGGCTTCAACTTTCCACAACTTAGCGTTACATACGGCACATACAACTACTTGATCACCATGATCCAAATAATCTATTATACAAAATAAAAAACATATCATTTTCTGCTATTTATTATGAAATTAATATAATGACGTTCTTAAATGGAATTTAAGTAGTGAGTGTATAAGATACTTACTGTTAGAAACGCCTTTATATGGATCGTTAGCAATTTTTTGAGGAATAATATGATCGTCGGAAGATAAATCAACCATTGGAACAGGATATACGCAGCGACCTTTAGTAGACAACCTTTGTTTTACTCTTTGTATCCTCTTGACAGCTATATGTTCATAGCAACGAAAATTAATAAGAATGTCAGATTAAAAATAAACAAATATGAAATACATAAATAAATACCACCAACCTGAAGTAGATGCTTCAGACGGACTTGTTATGGGTGTGGTTGGGAAACAACGTGGATCGATGGTATGAATAAAAGAGGATGAACTAATAGGTGTTACGATACGACCTTCTTTTGTATTATATGCTGAAACACTTAATGATCGAGTAACGATTTTTGAAGTGGAAGATTTGTTACTGACATTATGTCTCTTATTTTCCAAATGTAATTTCCTATATTTTCTTCGTTCAGCTGATTGTTGATGATCATGATCATTAGAAGCAACTGAAAAAAAAAATATAGTATAGCATAAATTATCAAAATGGAAAACTTTATTCATGTGTAAAAAATTATAGAATTTACCGTTGTTAATATTAGTCAATGGACTTCTTCCATTTTCAACTGCAACAAAAAAAAAGTCCAAATTAAAGTATGAAACATGTTTATATATTACATAATTTTTTATTTAAAAAAAACAAACTCATAATGATAATAAACAAAAATTAAACATGTAAGTAAGTAACACCAACCGGATGTATACGCCTCGTACGGATTTGTTAAAGGTGTGTTTGGCAAGATACGTCGATCAATGGTATTGATATAACAGGATGAACGAATTGGTGTTGCGACACACCAATCATTTGTAGAGGATACTAAAACGTTGGATGACCGAATTACATTTTGTGAACTTGAATATTTGTTACTCACATTAGCTCTCTTATTATCCAAATGTACTTTCTTTAATTCTTTTCGTTCAGCTGATTTGTTATGCTCAATATCATTAGAAGCAACTGAAAAAAATATGAAAATTCATAAATTATCAAATTATACATTAAGTAAAGAATTCGTGTGTAAAAAAGCAAATAATTTACCATTTGTAATGTTAAAATAAATTATAAATGAAACATGGTATTCATGTGTACAAAAATAAAAAATTCACCATTTGTAATATTAGCCAATGGACTCCTTGCAGCTTCAACTGCAACAAATAAAGTTCAAATTACCGAATGAAATGATATAGATAATGTTAGTAATAAAAATTTATATATGTAAGTAAAACACACCAACCTGATGTATATGTCTGGTAGGGATTTGTTAAAGGTGTGGTAGACAAAATAGGTCGATCCAAGGTATTAAAATTTGAGGATGAAGGAATTGGTGTTGCAACACGGCAAGCATTTGTAACGGATTGTGAAACATTGGAAGAACGAATGACGTCTCGTGAAGTGGAAGATTTATTATTTGCCTTTCCTCTTTTATTATCCAAAAATAGTTTCCTTAAATTTCTGCGTTTAGCTGATTCTTGATGCTCAACATCATTAGAAACAACTAAAAAAAAAAAAAAAAAAAATAAACAATCATATTATACATAAAAAGTTGTATTGCAAAAACCAAAATTTTGGGCATTTGTGATGTTAAACAATTTATAAATGAAAACTTGCATTCATGTGTAAAAAAATATAAAATTTACCATTTGTAATATTACCCAATGGACTTCTTCCAGTTTCAACTGAAAAAAAAAATAATCCAATTTATCGTATCATATATGTTTAAGTATTGCAGAATTTCTTATTAAAAAAAAACTCATAATCATAGTAAACAAATTTTAAATACGTAACTAATTAAAACCAACCTGACGTACACGTCTCGTAGGGATTTGTTAAAGGTGTGGTTGGCAAAATCCGTCCATCCATTATGGAAGATTTATTATTTGCATTTTGTCTTTTATTATCCAATAACAGTTTCCTTAGTTTTCTACGTTCAACATAGTCTTCAGGCTCAACTTGATTAGTATGAACTAAAGAATAAAATGCATAAAAAAAAGTAAATATTTACAAAAACAAACTTCAATTATTGTCCAAATAATTGCAAACATTACCATTCGTAATGTTACGCAAAGGACTTCTACCAATACCACCTGCAACAATTTAATTAAAAATAACATTACTTACCATCATTAGATATTATATCAAAATTTATTATATTTGTAAACAACAATAAGAACCAACTAAACGTACTATTAGAAAGGTGAACACCAGTAGGAACTGGAAATGAAGGTAAAGTTTGAGGCTTTGCGCGTTTAGGCATATCCTAATATTGTATCATGTGAAATATACAAATGCATTAAAGTAGGTATTACAAAAAGTCAAATGTATAAGTATATTACAAATAGATAACACTTACGCGTATGAGAAATAACCAAACGTCAAAAGTTCAAAAATGATGAAGGTCGTCAGAGAGTTTTCTGATTTAGAGTTGTAGAAACTTTTTTGGTTTCTTTGAGTGTGTATTATGAATAATAAGAGGGATTTTATAATGGTGAGTATATTGTAAAAAAAGGAAAGTTTATAATTTTAAAACAAAAATCGGTTATAACTATAAAAAAGGAAATAATTTAAATTCAAATTATTTGAAAGATATTTCTATAATTGCCGAATTTTTATAAAAAACATTAAAAATTTCGGTTATAAAACTTAAAAAAGGAAACAAAATCATACCAATTTAAGTGTTTCCTAAATTTTAAAAGAATTGGGGGTTTCCAAAAATAAATAAATTATAACTTTTAAATAAATGGATTTACGAAAATATACTTATAATTCGTATATAATAATGATACAAAACCTATATGGCCTTGTGATAAAGGTTTAAAAATTTCTAATTTCAAAAACATAAACAAATGTTATTAGGAACATTTTATACATGCAACAAAATAAACCAAAGATAAAGTAAGAAAATATAAATGTTAAAGGAGTATAGGTAAGCCTAATAAAACCATTAAAACAAACAAACCATAAATTTCAAATAAAAAAACAAACAACCATATGTTAAAAAAAAACAAAGCAACCAATCATCACAAATCAATCCAAACCAATGTATGAAACAAACCAAAACAAAACCAGCAATATTACGAAAGAAAGAAATTGTTTTTGGTAAAAATACTTCAACCATGAACTACTTCTCGATCTTCGGAACCAACAGAATTGTTTCCTCATCAGTTTCGACATTCGACACACCAGCCTTTTTAACCTTTGTTGATGACAGAGAGGTGGTTTCTTTAACTTCATACACGTCAGCAAGATTGCGCTTCAGTTCCGCGGACGAAGTCTTGGAACAATCTTTGGATGTGCAATCGGGTGTGAAGCTATCACCAATAGAATCCACAGCATCCTGTATGATATATATTCAAATTTAGAAACTATATAACATGTTTAAAGCATTTGGTATTGCGTAACATTAACTTAAAATACATACCTTTAGAGCAAAAGGGTTTTGATTCGATATATCACTAAGTGAAACATCAGCAGCAGCCTCGTCCACACCCTGTAATTCAAAAAATAATCAGGCTAGACACAACAAAAATGTTTAAATTTCTAACATATATTTAATTAAAAGGTTTGTATTTAACTAACCTGATCAACTGGAATTCGGCTCTCCAACGATTCAATTATTGCTGGATCATTCACCAACTTATGAACCGCATAACCATCAATATGGTTGTCAATATTAAATTGACTAAATTGAATCTTGAAAGCATACTTTTTATCATTGAATGCTCTAAACTGATAGGGAATGGTTTTCTCTACCAAAGATGCCTAATAAAAGTGAATAAAAAATTATTTAAAAAACATAATAATCTGATTTAGACATTACTAATATGCACCTTAAATAACAACTTAAGTAAATAATGATAAGAAACAATCTACCTGATCCACTCTTGACTTCTCAAGCAATTGAATTGCAGTCATACCCAACATTTTTCTAGATTCACGGTCAAACAAAGTCAAGGAGGCAATAGCTGCATGATCTTGTACTCTAATCGGAATCCTAAAACTAAAAGCACAAAAAAGTATTTTAGAAAATAAATACAACTTAGTATTGTAAAGTAGAATAACATAAGCATAAATATTATAAAAATACAAAAAAATATAAATAACTTACATCGGTGTGGCATTCACAACCTCCTTAGGACATTCAGGATTTGAGAAAATTAAAACTTGTTTAAACTTCGGTTCCTCAGAACCGTCTTCAACTTCCTCGATGACCATAGTTGTCTCCACCTTTCGATTGCACTCTTCACAACCAAGGTAGTACCAATCATCTTTATCATCCACACCCATGATCGTACCAAGGACTATCACCTCACAAGGCTGAAATAAAATGAAACAAAATAGAGTTATACATATAAGTTTGTTTCAAAAATTTTGTTTAATGTATTTACTTAAAATATTAAAAAGTTGACACAAACCTGATCAAATAGCGTAATATCACGGAAGTTGGTAAACTGATGCTTCACTAAAAAGTCATCCGCAAGACTTGTGCTTCCAGATGAACCAATTGACTTCTGACCATTAGAAGATGTTTTACATATCTTCTCAACAAACCTGTTTACAATAAAAAAATAAAAAATAAATTAAAAACATCAATAAGTATTTCATAATATTTTATAAACTGTTTACTTGGTTCTGAATGAACGAATCTCCTCTATGTCAGAATTGATAAACAGCCTTGTTATATGGAAAGCATTAGATAGCGTTGTTTTCCCTGGGCAAAAAAATTAATATCATAGATTATGATATTCAATTTCGTAAATAATATAAAAATATAAATAATATTAACAAAGTTTATAAACAGTAAAAACCTTTATACTTGTTGAAACTACCAAACTGCACAAGCAAAACAACATGAACTTCTTCTTTATGCATCTGAATATAACCAAACATCTCATCGCAGTACTCATCCCATAAAGTGCAGTTTAACTTAATACCCCTACATAAATATAAATTAAACACATCAAAGGAAATCATGTAAAAAAATATATATAATACAAAAGATGCAATCAAATTAAATTAGAATTTAATAAACATACTCTTCATCCAGCAATTGCAAATTCATGAATTTGCTATCTTTTCCCATCTTCGTTTTGGTCATTTTTGGTTCAGACCACTCATCTACATATCCAATAAAATCTGAAAAAATTGATTAGTAAGAAATGTAATCAGAAAAAAAACATAAAATTAAATAAAAATTCAATATTTATATAATTTTTTAATTTAGCATGTTGTTGTGTTAGATATGATGAAATACAAACCAACTCGATACTTGACATCGACTTCACCGGCTTTAATGGATTCAAATGATGATAACCGAATACCATATACACTTCCATCAAAGTTCTCACACTTTTTAACAGATGTATCGAAGTTTAAACTAATAGCATGTTCTTTGTCAAAGTGTCTGAAAGTTGACTTAATGACAGAAAGTTGAGATTTATAAATGTAATAAATTTCATTTTCATTAAGCATAATTTCTTGTTTTTTCATAAACTTGCTCCAAACAGTTGCCTGCATCCTAGTCCCCTAATAAAAAAAAAACAAATTAAAGTTGGTTAGTATAAAGAACAATATAAAAATTAAACGAAAATTTAAAAAAAAAATATGACATTAAAACAAACCTGCTCATCCATAACCACCATTTCAATACCAAGGGTTTCTCCTTCTCTCTTTGGATTCATGCGAATCCAAAGTCTTAACACTTTCACCTTTATGGTAAACAACTTGGATCTCCAATCAAGATTGTTTAGAAAAGTAATACTGTTTTCATCCATTTCGATGAAATATGATCTGAGAATAGATGATTGAGATTAGAAAATGGTTAGTAATTGAATTAAAATGAATCTACTAAGTAAATATATATACAGATTTCGGGGAATTATTTTTGTAAAGTCTAAAAATCAGTTTATTATTAGAAAAAATTATTACCGAAATTATGTGATGTATTTTAAGAAATGGAATAAAATCTAAAAAAACTTACAAATCTAAAAAAATCAAAGAAAGAATATGAATTTATTACCTAAAAAAAAGTAACCAATAGTGATTCATTTTAAAACAACCAAAAATAATTAAGGTCAACAACGGTTTTAAAAACACTTCCATAATAAATTTGATTTTTTATTTAAATTATATCAAAAGGACTATTTATCTATTATAAAACTGAAACTTTCAATTTAAGAAACCCGTTTAATACACATATTTAAAGAAAATTCAATTACTTAAAAAAAAAACAAATATAAACACCAACATTTGATTCTTTTAGACATTTAACAAATTCCAAAAAAGCATAAAATATTTAGGCACGTATACCAATTTAAAAAAATAATCATTATATTCAAAAAAATTTAAAACAACATCCGAAATTCCGTAAACAACATCAAAAAAATTAAAAACTCACCAACGATTTTTTGTCATTCTTCCATACACGGGCAGCGAATCCATCAACCATATCGCCTCTCAACGCATGAAAAGTAAATAACAAATCACAGACATATAAAATAGAATGTGAACTATAATAATCAAATCACAGATTTAACAATCAGATTAGAAAAATCATATCATAATGAAGATGCTACAGTCAGGCACAGGTATTAAAAAAAAATTAAAGCACCATGGCTGCAAGGGAGGTTGCATATGAATGTCTACCATCCTTCAACCCTGCCAAGCCAAGGGTCCATATTCAACAACATTTAATCAGAACTTCAAACTCATCATAGCCTTGAAGAAAACTCTAAAATAGAAAAGGAGGAACAGAAGAAACAAAAAAGGAATGACACAAGGGTAATGAAACCACAGTAATCTTGTCTGTATCATCTCAGTTGCAAACCATACCCTTTTCTATTCATCGTCTAAAAGTGAAACTGAAAATCATATAAACAAACAACATGATATCAGGTTTTATATAAACAGAGAATCGAAAAGTGATATTCACATAACATTCAATCAGTAAATCAATACATAACAAAACCATCGAGGATTTGATTTCCTGCAAAATTAGATCCAATCCAGTTAATGCATCGAATAAAACTTCAAATATGAAACACGGTTACTATTTAACAGAATATAAACTCTTCTTAATCTAACGAACAGAATTTTAAAACCAATATATTCGATTGAAAAACCCCAATAGACAAAACATATATACACCAACTGTTCAATAAATAAAATGATGAAGAAGATATCGGAATAATTACATTTCAAAGAAACCCTAACAGACCAGCAAATCCGTAAAAGAAATCGATATTCAAATCACATAAACAAACATCATGATATTGTGTGTTAAAACCCTAACAAAAAAGGAATAAGCTAATCGATCTTCAAATCATGTACAATAAATTCATACATCATCACATAACAGACAATACATCACAAATCAAAGTACAACAAACCATTCAAACAGATTCGATCAATAAGATAATGAAGAAGATATCGGAATCATTACCGCCGATGACCATGACTGTTGAATATTTGAAGATTGAATAAACATCGGTTCACAGGATGGATTGAGAACGCAGGAACCAAATCGCCGATTAGGGTTTCTTTGAGACGGTTTGAGTTAATGAGAGAGAGAGATGATAGTGCGTATGTGAGAAGCCAATGGAATAATTGTGATACTTCCTTTTATATAGATCCGAATTCACGGTATTGGATGACCCGAACTCAACTGGATCCCGCGTCAAAATGAATCCCCATCCGAGAGATATGCCACTTGTCAAATTACTACACATTTTGCCACATCATAGCTTATGTGGATGCTTAGGTGGCTTGCTCCATTGGGTGACATGTGTCCCCCAATGGTTTGCTTTATTAGAGATATAGATAATATGATATTCAAGTAATACAAGTTTTAGGGTCACATAACATTGTGTCGATTTTAGAGACCTTGTGTTATGAACAAAGCGATGCGCTGAAGCGAAACAACACACACATGCACAAACGATTATATACGCGGTATAGAAAAATAATAAATGACACAAGAATTCTAACGTGATCTAATCTCAGTGGAGGACCTACGTCCAGAGACTGTAGCTAGGGGTTTTATGTATTAGCTCAGAACCAAATGTTACAATTACATAACATGCATATATAAAGAGAAAACTAGGGTTCCTAACTTGTCCACCAAGAAAACATAAATGGGCTCTAATTAGTGTTAATAAGCACAAATGTTTCTAATTTGAACTATCATTAAACCAGGCCCAGTAAAGCCTTCACACCCAACAATTTCCCACGCCTTGCGATTATCTTCAGCCCGCTATCACCAATAGACTAGGGTTAATGGAAAATAAAAATATAAATTAAAAAAAATCGGGTATATGATCGGGTATATAGTTCGGGGGTATGTGGTTTCGGGTAATCTGTAATCAGGTCGGGTATCACCTAATCTCATACCCGACCAATACCCGCGAATTTTTTTAAAACTAATCCCATATCCCGCCTAATACCCATCAACTATCGTGTATACCCATCCCAATAGTGTCAGATTTCGGATATACCCATCAAGCTCAGATATTTTTGCCATCCGTGTTTTCCCTTGTACAATAACCAAACTCTTATAATAATTCCTTGTGAACATTATTATATATATAACTAGTTATAAAAACCGTCGCCGCGTTGCGGCGAACTTTTTTTGTTATTTAGTCTGTGTTTATATGTGTTTGAAATCACTACGAGCGCGTTGCACACGGAATCGCTGACAAGAATAAAAAGAAAATGTTGAAAAAAACACTAAAAAATAACCGAAAGAAAATCAACTAAAAAAGTTGTATGGTAATGATGTTGTTCGGTAGAAGCCCGTAGCCAGAGATGAGCAAATAGTAATGGGTACCTGAACCGAAAGATCCCAAGTACCAGTTTGGTACTGACGTTTGGCGTTCCTAGTACCGGTTCGCTGTCGGTTTTTACCTTCATATACCGATACCGATACCGTAACCGGTATTTTCGGTACCAATACCGATTCGGTATCAGTTGGCACCGAGCTCATCCCTACCCTTGAAACAAAAAAAAAAATTGTATGATACCGTTGGTGTTCGTACGGTACCCGTGATCAGGGATGAGCAAATGGTACTAGGTAGCAGTACCAAATTTCTCGAACTAAAAGATTATCAAACTCAATCCGGTACCGACTTTTGGCGTTTTATGTACCAGGCTGGTGCTGGTTTTTATCTTCATGTATCGATGACGAACCGGTATTTTCGATACTTTTCGATACAAGTACTGGTTAACACCAAGCTTATCAGACTTAAAAAGTAAAGGAGATAACAATTATTATAATATTAAGATAATAAAACTATAAAAAAAACTGTCTATAATATTTTTTTATATTTGTAGTTTACTGTTCATTTGATTCACTTTTTAATATATAGGAGAATTTCTTGACTAGATAGCTACATTATTTTTTACTTTTGTTTTCTTTTGTTTTTTTTTTTTAATCTTACTCCTTTCAACGTAAACCCTTAACTTTCTAAAACTTCATTGAATGATATTTTAACCCCTTGAGTTTTACGCGCTTACTTTTACATGTGTTTCGTTATAAATTTAGGTTTGTTTACGTTTAGTAGTAATTTTTTTTTCTCAAAAAACGAGTCATGTCAAACATAATCCGTTTTCATTTGATGGTATAAATTCAAGTTGCTTTACGTTTCTTGAGTTATGTCATATATAAACGTTTTGATGCTTATTTTTATTGATGTTCTGAGTTGGTATACGTTTTGGCGTTTATGTATGTGTCGGTATTCAAGTTTGTTTACGTTTTGACGTAATGAAATTTTGACCCTCTCGAGTTTTGCGTGCTTATTATTATGTATTTCAATATAAACTCAATTTGGTTTACGTTTTGATGTAATTTATTTTGAAAATAAGTCATGTTAAATATAATACGTTTTTTGCTTATTTTATAGAGTAACCAACCCCACAACTCGGGGATATCAGTTCTAGTTATATAAAATACTTAGAGAATTAAGTATCCATTCAAAAGAAGGAGGTGAAAATGGACAAAAAGGCGAACATCAACTCACATGATGTGCGGTTTAGATTGTTCCCCTCATATCGGCCACTCACATCCCAATCTACTTTTTTGCATCTTTCATTATTTAGGAAAACATTGTTCTTCACTTCTTCTTACATTGTAAGAAAACATAAAAGAAAATATTGGTACTATTTACGATCCAGTTCGATAAACATTAACTGGAAGTTTAGAGGAGGAACGTCAAGTCAATTTGACAGAGTTGACGGGTCAGTCAAACATGCGGGTTTGTTATTTAATGGTTTGTTTGTTACGCCTCTAACAGTTTGAACCAATTATATATTTCTTTTTCAAAATCGTTAGCTTATAGAATGATAACAAAACTTTACGATTTAAATACATATAAGTTATAACATAACTACGCGTACCAGAAATAAAAAAATATATATATTAAAAAGTTAATGATGAATTATGTTTACACGACAAGTTCCAAATATCAAACTGGAGGAACCGTAAACACGGAAGATTTGTTTTAAGTAACTATATTTATTCGTAAATAGTCACAGTCTATTAAGTGGGTGTGCCAATAGACACCCTACACACCTTAAAAGATGTTTTTGTCCTTATATGCACACCCTGGAGTGTCGAACTTTGACTAAAATGCGGCGTTTTTGTCCGGTTAACCTAACAAAGACTGACGGGTTTCTGACGGGTTTGTTGACCGGACCAAAACGCCGAGCTTTGGCCGCGTTTTGGTCCTGTCAATCAGACAAAAGACTGACATCCGGTCTGGTTGACAGGACCAAAACGCGGCCAAAGCTCGGCGTTTTGGTCCGGTCAACAAACCCGTCAGTCTTTGTCTGGTTAACCGGACCAAAACGCCACGTTTTGGCCACAGTTCGACACTGCAAGGTTTACACATAAAGACAAAAAAACACTTTTTTGGGGTGACTATCTACACACTTGGTAGATAGTTTGGGCCTAAGTATATTTAGGTAGTAATTTTTGTAAACAAATATTATAAGATAATGTTTTATCATGGTGTATAAATGATATTTATTTATGTATTTGAGTTTACACGTAAGTGTGGAGCCCACAGGCTGTAACCAGACTCCTCTTTTTCAAAGCCACGTAAGTAGTGTCACTCACTCGGACTAAAGGGTATGGTGAGGCCCATCCCCACAAGGATGGGCCGCCACATAGACACCACATCACCGGCTCGTGAAGGATGGGCCTCCTTAACATTCGAGGGGGATGGAGGATGAGGCTACCCCACCTCATTATTTTATAATTTTCTAAGTTTTTATTTATTAACTTAATAAAAACTTTATAAAAATAAAAAATACAACATAAATAAATTCATTTCATAACATTAAAAAAAATTACATTTCCTAAAAAAAAAACATTACCGAAAAATACATTTCATAAAAATAAAAATAAAAACCTACGACGTCCATTTTTTCGTCACTTCTTCCTTCATCCTCCGATACACCACTCGTTCCTCCACCGGAACCGAGTCGAGATCCAACCTCATAATCCTAAAATCCTCCGCTCGAGCATAGTCGGCCGACACGGTTTTCTTGTGAGTGTATTTTTCGGCCGCGAACTCTTTGAACGAACGGAATTCGTTTATCAAGTCGTTCATTTTCGCCGATGCCTTCGAGCCGCCCCCTCCACCCGAGCCGGCCCTCCACTCGAGCCGGCCCCTTTGCTCTCGAACCGCTTTTTGGCGCGGGTTCGGGTATGTTTTCAACCTTCTTCCCCTTCCCCTTGTTTTTTCGGCGCTTGAGCTCTTGCGGTGGCGATTCGGGGACGACTTCTTCATCGTCATCGTCAAGTTGAACCGGTTGGGAAGTTGGCGGTTGCGATTGGAGTTGTTCAAACGAGTTGCGTTGCATGATTTGTTGGAGTGCTTGGTATTGTTGGATTTGTTGAAGTTGAGACATTTGTGAGAATGCGTTGGGTGTTTGTTGGAATCCCGAAAAAGGAAATTGCGGAGCCCCCCACGAATGATCCATAGTCGGAGTGTAAGCGGGAGTCGAAAAAAAGTTAGGTTGGTTCGGGTTGTGATTATTCGGGATGGGTTTGTTTGGGTTGGGGTTGTTTGGGTTGAAAGGATGCATGATTATAGAAAGTGGTATAAAAAATATGGAGTGTTTTTTATAAAAATAAAAGAGAAATGGAGAAGAATGGGATAGAATTGTATAAAAATTGTTGATATAGAGGGTATTTAAATTGAAAAAGGAAAAAAAAAAAACTTTTAATATAAAAGAGCCGTTCAACGGCTAGTTTCTTCAAAATGGGCCCGTCTAACCCGGCTGTGGGGAGCCGGTTGTGCTGAGCCGGTCCTAGCCGGCCCCCATACCCTTTATTCTCACATATGGAGCTGGCGGCACCACCGTAAAACGTCAACCTTACGTCATATTCTATAGCAGCATGGCCTTTTCTTTTTGAAGATATTTTATCCAAGTAGTCCAAACACCCATACGTCACCTCACTACTTTTTACCTATTTTACCAAAGGGTTGTAATATTAACACATGGGAAAAATTTATTTACACATGGTGTATACGGGCCCCGTATACTGTTATACCCCACAAATTTTGTTGTTTTTTTTATTCTATACGGGCCGTATAAGAGTATATGGCCCGTATACACCATGTGTAAATAAGTTTGCCTGGTCGTATACAATGTATACGAACTTGTATACGGGTCGTATACTTTTATACGGCTCGTATGGAACGAAAATTTGATTTTTCTCAAAGTATTTAAAGGATTTAAGGTGTTAATCACACGAAACATTTTACAGTCGTGAGGTGCTCAAACCTTTCTAAAAGTAGAAAAAAATAAAACATTAACAAGTAACAAAGATTGAAGAACAAGAAAACGTGTCGTATGACTGTAATAAAACGGAAGCTATCAACGCAGGATTACGGGCATGGTGTTATTCTTTATTTAATATTTACCGAATAAAAGGAAGGGTGAGGCATTTGATGAGAGTTGTAAGGAGTCTGAGTCTTCGGTTTCATCAGCCTGTACCGAAGAAACCAAATTCGCAACATGATTCTGAGTCCATTGTTGTTCGTGAACGTTTCGAATCATCATAGAAGACGTGTCGGGTTCTTCTGCTAGTGGTCGGGCTTCCAATGCTCACACAGGGTGATAAAAAACGCTAATATGAACACAAACCAACTGCTTTATCTTTAGTCGTCGGGAAAACCTTTCCTCAGGGGAGGGTGAGTAGTATGAGTCTGAGTCCATTGTGGAAGTATTAAAAGATGTTAGTTTCTTGACAGTATGGTTTCAAGACAAATGAAGTATTATCTGTCTTTGCTGCCTCTTCGGTTGGTAAAAGACATAGGATGGTTTCTAATACAGGCACTTTTAGAGAAGCGTTGGGATTCAAGGGTTTATGAGTCAAAGTTAACATTCAGATTCAGATTCAGAAAGCAGATGATTTTGTACTTGGTTTATTCTCTTTAATCTATTAGAACGATCCTTGTTTTGTCATGTACATGCGTTTAATTCCCAACATCCTTGTTTTGTCACGTACATTTTCGTAAGAAACTTTCCGTGCACTGAACCTTCAGTTGTGTACGCAAATTCATCACCGGTTTCTACAACACAAGCACATACATAGGGAGAACGTTCTCAAAATTGAAGGAAAAGAAAAAATGGTTGTATACTATTATACAATCCTTTTTCTTGAGTCGTCGGGAAAACTTTTCCTCAGGGGAGGGTGAGTAGTATTAGTCTGAGTCCATTGTGGTTCGTGAATGTTTCGAATCATCATAGAAGACGTGTCAGGTTATGCTAGAAGACTATCAGGATTTTGTTGGTTTGTTTCCAGGTAGGGCTTAGAATGTTTGAAGTATTCTTGGTTCAATACCAACTCTTCTGAAAGACAAGAATACAACGTTCATGTATCACAAACACATACACAATTTGTTGGAAGAACCCGACACGAACCTTATTCAGATACACAATGGTCTCTTTGCTTCGTCCATTAGAACTATTTGTGTATGCATTCTTTTGATAGTTAACAACGCTAATTTGAAAAAAAATCTGTAAAATTAATCATATCGATTGCTATAACAGGATGGATGTGACACACATAGATAGATAAGCTGTCACACTTGTCAAGACTGTTTGTCGGGTTTCAAGGTCTTAAGTGATGGGCAATTGGTTAAAAGACGTAGAAGAGTTTGTGTAGAGATCTTTATGTACAAATTTGCATCATCCTTGCATTAGACACAATTTGATGGAATTTGTGGATCAACAGAAATAACTGAAATAACTCGCCATTCTCTTGCACCTGTATACATTGATTGTGGATTTAACTTGCAAGAATTGTGGATTTCGGTTGGTTCAGAGATCTATATCTAGTTATATTCCTACATCTATATCTTTTGTTCACTGACAAACTATGTGACATGTGTCTGGTCCATACTCTTATACGGATCGTTCTAATAGATTAACGAGAATAAACCATTTTTTTACCAAATTTTAACCATAGTATAAGGGCCGTATAGATTGTATACGGCCCGTATACAAGCTATCGTATACATTGTATACGATCGGTTAATTTTTTCACCTGCTGTATACGGCCGTATAATAGTATACGGCCCGTATTAACATGGTAAAAAATGAACTGGTAATTTTTTTTCACATGGTGTATACGGGCCGTATAATCGTATACGGCCCGTAATCTTAGGGTAAAATGGTTTATTCTCTTTAATCTGATTAGAACGATCCTTGTTTTGTCACGTACATTTCGTAAGAAACTTTTCGTGCACTGAACCTTCAGTTGTGTATGCAGATTCACCACCGGTTTCTACAGCACAAGCACATACACAGGGAGAATGTTCTCGAATTTGAAGGGGAAAAAATGGTTGTATACTATTATACAATCTTTTTTCTTGAGTCGTCGGGAAAAATTTTCCTCAAGGGAGGGTGAGTAGTATGAGTCTGAGTCCATTGTGGTTCGTGAATGTTTCGAATCATCATAGAAGACGTGTCGGGTTCTGCTAGACGACTATCAGGATTTTGTTGGTTTGTTTCCAGGTAGGGTTTAGAATGTTTGAAGTATTCTTGGTTCAATACCAACTCTTCTGAAAGACAAGAATACAACGTTCATGTATCACAAGGAATGACCGATCTAAGGCAGAGAACCTGATTTAGATACACAAATTAATCACCGGTTTCTACAGCACAAGCACATACGCAATGAAGTATTAAAAGATGTTAGTTTCTTGACAGTATGGTTTCTCGACAAATGAAGTATTATCTGACATCATCTGTTCATCATTGTTCTTGAAGATGAAGATGAAGAAACGAGGGATTATTCTCTTTAATCTATTAGAAGGATCATTGTCTTGAGAACCTGATTCTGATTTAAACAATGCACGAATCTGTATACAGTGGTGCCAATGTCCTACTACTACAATCCTTCCAACGCCTGATTCCGATACGGGCCCACAAGAGTTGAGCAAGATACATATGTTGAAACCGGTTTTACCTCATGAAAAGGAAAGAAACAAATTTTTTTAGAGTTAACATTCTGATTCAGATTCAGGAAGCAGATGATTTTGTAGTGTTTGTTTGAGAAACTAACAAGGTAAACCTGAATTTTCAGATTTTTAGACACTTACTTGAACAGTTAGTAATGCTAGATGTCATTTTGGCTGAACCACTACCTATTACAGCACTGTATGAACCTGTTTTTTGAAAATATGCTTTGTTCTTCGTTTATTGGATCGTTCTAATAGATTAAAGAGGTTTTTACCATATTTTACCATATGTATACGGGCCGTATACCGTTTATACGGCCGTATACTCTTGGTAAAAAACAAATTTACCGATCGTATACAATGTATATGATGATTGTATACGGGCCGTATATTCTTATACGGCTCGTATACTATGGGTAAAAAATGGTTTATTCTCTTTAATCTATTAGAACGATCCTTGTCTTGAGAACCTGATTCTGATTTAAACAATGGAATTATTCTCTTTAATCTATTAGAATGATCCTTGTCTAGCCATTCTCTTGCACCTGTATACGTTGATTGTGGATTTAACTTGCAAGAATTGTGTCCGTCGCATGATAGAAGATACATATCGTCCGTTCAAGTTGAGCTTCCTGATCTTACAATTTGTTGAAAATTGTTGATTTCTGTTGGTTCAGATCTCGGAAGTACTAGCAGAAGAACCCGACACGTCTTCTGTGATGATTCGAAACATTCCGAATAACTAGCAGAAGAATCCGACACGTCTTCTTTGATGATTCGAAACATTCCGAATAACTAGCAGAAGAACCCGACACGTATTCTTCATAGCCATATTCCCAGTCACAAGTTGTTGATACATATCGTCCGTTCAAGTTGAGCTTCAGTTGTGTACCCTTCAATCTTTTTGAGTATTTTTCTAACTTTATGCTTGCATCCACCACAGTGAATATTAACTTTGAGTGAAAGAGTTTGGAAACCGGACGGAATCTACGAAGAAACTGTTGGAATTTGTGGATTTTGGTTGGTTCAGAAACTTAACAAGAGAAGCAACTAAAAAAATACAATTGATTACTCGGTCGAATAATGGCCAATAATCCGTTCATAATCGTCGACGACGTCACTGGGGTTTTTTCTCTTCCAGTTACCAGGCCTATCATCTCCGTCTACGTTTGGTTTCCTCAACGAAGAACCATCTATAATCTATTAAAACGATCCTTGTAACCATCAACCGGCTTTGAACGAGTGTAGAGCACTCGTAATCCTCAACCGGCTTTGAAACCAGACGGAATCTACGAATTGGGTCCGTCGCATGATAGAAGATACATGTCGTCCGTTCAACTTGATATAGGAGAGTTGATGTAATTTTCCAAGCATTTTATCGTGTGTTGTAATTTTAATGAAGCAATGAAGATTGAATATGCAAACCGCATCCGTCTTCTGTTATGATTCGAAACATGCCCACCTTGACCTGAATAGATAAGTGTATCACTCGATCCACTTAGATTCGAATAACGCTGAGAATCCACAACGCTTATGGCCAGATTCTTTCCTTCAATCTTGGCAAAATCAATGCCTGCTTGTTTTATTATCACGAAAGTACTGAACAACCGAGATAACAGCCCCGGTATTTATCACCAAGTCATCTTTAGTAGTGTTTGTTTGAGAACCTGATTCAGATACACAACGGTCTCTTTGCTTCGTCCACTAGAACTATTTGTGTATGCATTCTTTTGGTAGTTAACAACGCTAATTTGAAAAAAATCTGTAAAATTAATCATATCGATTGCTATAACAGGATGGATGTGACACACATAGATAGATAAGCTGTCACAGTTGTCAAGACTATTTGTCGGGTTTCCAATGCTCACACAGGGTGATAAACAACGCTGATACGAACACATGTGTTTCGAAATAGGGTTTGTTCTTGGTTTAATGAAGTTACACGTAACATCTAGTTATATTCAGATTTAAACAATGCCCGCCTCAACTGAGATAACGGACATCCATCAAGCTCAAAAACAAAACTTGTGTTTCCCATAGTCACAAAAGATTGCGGTTTGTATTTCGCATAGCCACCGTTTCCGTAGTAAAAAACGGTTGCGGTTTGTATTTCACATAGCCACCGTTTCCGTAGTAAAAAACGGTTGGGTTTGCACATTCAATCTTCAATACTTCATTAAAATACCAGTAGAAGAACCCGACACGTCTTCATGTAACGGAGAATGTTCTAGAAATTGAAGGAAAAGGAAAAGATTTGTTGAAATCGAATTTGACAACTATGACAGCTTATTAAAAGTAGCAATCACCTCCAATCATTTCCTGGTCAAATCACACACTATAAAGTTTAAAGTTATCGTGTGTTGTAGTTTGGAAAGATGACCGAACAGAGATCTGAATAACAAACTGTGGAGAACTTGTTTGTGTCGGGTTCTTCTGCTAGTTACTCGATCAACGGACTGATCGGTAACGTTACTCTACTTGTGCTCCGATTTAAGCGGCGTGTTCCGATCAATGTTGTTAAAGATGATGAAGAGTTTAGAAACCCTAGAATGATGGTGTTTTTACTGGAAAAAACGTGATACTTGAAAAAACATCCTTATATACGGGTCGTATACAGTTATACGGCCCGTATACATTTGGTAACATCAAAAACCTACCAAAATAATTCCATTGAACCGTATACGTTTTACAAATCGTATAAACGTGTATACGGCTCGTATAACTATATACAGGCCGTATGTAGTAAAATCAAAAAAACATTCTATGCGCATTTTCCTATTCAAAAACATTCTATACGGGCCGTATATTTTGTATACGGGACGTATACACTAGGGATGTGAAAATAAGATATAGGGGGTGTGGGAACAAGGGGACCCTTTACCAAATTGATTGTAAGACCATGGGATATGGTTTGGGTAGTCTCTTTGTGGACTATCCGCCACATAGGCACCACGTCACGTTTGATAAAGGACCATTCAAAGGGGACTATCCAAGGGTGTGGGGACTACCCAAAGTTAATAAAAAAACTAATATATAATAAATAACTAGGTTAGTAACCCGTGTATTACACGGGTTGAACAATAAAAATGATAAAATTCATAAAATTGTACCAGGAACATGTTGTATCTCATGTTCATACACGACATGAACATTAATGTTATGCGATGCAACAAAGGAGTTGGGACCTTCAAGGTCAGATCATGTTGTATCTCCTAACTCAAAAGTTCACATTTATCTGTATTTTTGTCCAGTAAATTCGTTTTGAAAATTCGTTTTTGCACATTAAATCCAAACATTGTGGCTTTATATTGTTATAAATTGAAACCCCTGAAACATTTTACACATGAACATGTAATTACCAAAAAACGATCCTCTTATTGTGCTTAGCTAACACAAACCAAACAATCAACACCAAAAAATTTTAACACTCACCAATCCACATATAAGATCAAAGGTCCGCAAAATTGATAGAGCAAGGACAAAAAACAAAAGAACTGAAAGATTATACTAGCAATAAAAAAAAAAACACTAACATGAAATTGTAAGTTGATACTCGCAATTGAGAGAGACATTATGCAGTAGATAGTTAGATGATAACAGGGATCACAGACACACATATATATAGCTCCATAGCGGGATTAAAAGCAAAATCAGGTGGTTTGTATTTGAAATCTCAGATCTATCTATAACCAAAAACGATGAAAAACAGGGAACTCCTTAATCAGAAGAAATCGAGCTCGATATTTAATTTTATCTTTAGATTTCGATTGAGAGTAGGGCTGTCCAACCTGCTCGACGATCGAAGATCGCTCGAAAAATGCTCGTTCGATTCCCGCTTAGTTTGTAAATGAGTCGCTCTGATAGGTTCGATTCAAATTCAATCCAAGCATGAGCAAAGCTCCGCTCGCTCGTCGATCGCTCGGTCGGATAGGTTCGATTCAAATTCAATCCAAGCATGAGCAAAGCTCCGCTCGCTCGTCGATCGGTCGGTTTCGCTTGAATTATTTTTATTAGTAATTAATATATATATATATATTATAGATTTTATAGATTAAAAACCCAAAAAAAATTAAAAGCCCAAAAAATATTCAGACCAACTTAATATTTAATATGAAAATCTAACCCTAAATCCTATTCCTAAAACAATATTCAGTCATATCGCCCAAAAACTGTGTAGCAAGCTGCAAGAGATGAAGAAAAATTGGAAATTGATGTGTTGACTCCATATGGGTCTGATGATAAATGAAAGGTATTTTTATAATTAACAAAACCTAAAAGTTGTTATGTAATGTGTAGAACTTAATGGTTTTGTTTAAGACCACCCGTAGTGTGGCGTTTTAAAAAAAAAAATTCAAAAAAACGCCGGATAACGCTCCCCACCCCATTACACCCGGCGTTTCCGGACGTTTTTTTTTGGAAAATTTTGTTGTCGGCGTTTTCTTTAAAACGCTTAATTTGGTTTGTTGATTGGTTGACTGGCCAATCACTTTTGAGCTGTATCTTTAGACAACTTTATTTAAAACTATTTTTTTTTGCATTAAAAATAATATGGGCGTTATTGGAATAATGCCCCACTACACCACTTTATGCTATAATGCCCCATGTTGACTGGGATGACACGTGTCGAATAATGCCCCATGGTGGGGGCATTATAACAATTTACCACTACACATGGTCTAATGCTTGTGTTTATAGGTTATATGTTGATTTGAAATTGAATTTTGTGGATGAAGATAATCAAGCTTAAAGAACAAGTTTATAGCTTTTGAACTAAATGACAATTTGTATTCGCACTTTATTTTTTAGAATCATGATTTGAGTTATGTATTGCTTTTGTTAGTAAAGTGTGGGACATGTTTAATTTAAGTTAGAATCTGTTTTTGTTGAACGAAGCCTTATAATTCAATCGAGAGAAACCGAGCGAAAACGATCCGCTCGGTTTTTTTTTAGGATTTGATAAAAACCGAGCGAAACCGAGCCGATCGATTCAAATTCAATCCGAGCATGAGCATCACTTTTGCGCTCGGTTTTGCAAATTCGATCCGCTCAGATCGGATCGGTTGTAATTCAATCCAAGCATGAGCAGACCCTCGATCGGATCGGATCGAATCGGCTCATAAACACCCCTAATTGAGAGTGATATTATTCGGATTAAAAACTGTCAAAGGGGAAAACGTCAAATGGGATATGCGGAACATTTATATATTGTTGTTGTTGTTGCATTTAAATAGGATATTCTGTTTGTAGGACTTGTTGAATAGAAAAGGTAAAACTGAAGCATGATTTACGGAATATTAAATAAAAATACTAGGTTATAACCCCGTGTATTACACGGGTTAAATAAATGAATTTTATATGCCAAATAATAAAACATTATCTTTTTAAAAGCCTCCTTTATTACACAGGTTAAAGAAATGTAATTTTATATATTAAATAATAAAATAAGTTATATCTATAAGAAACATATGTATTGTACGGGTTGAATAAATGTAATATTATATACCAAATAATAAAAAAAAATTATATCTTTAAAACCATTGTATTACACGGGTTGAATAAATGTAATATTGTTTACCAAATAATAAAAAAGTTATATTTTTAAAAACCCCCGTATATTACATGGGTTGAATAAATATGATTTTATATACCAAATAATAAAAAAATATATATTTAAAAAAACTAACGGATTTTTTTTATATTTAAAGTAGGATAAGATTGAATATTAATCTTTATTTATTTAGTTAATATAAGATTGAAAATTCATATGATTGAATAGATGGGAGGTTGTATGATGATAAATCGGTTAACCGTACTGAATGATAAAGATAATAGTGATTGTTGAACAAATTAATTAATCGAATTTAACAGAAACATTTGTGATGTTAGGTGGATTTTTTTTAGTTATTTGAAAGTTAATATCAACTTTCACAAAAAAAATGTATTTTTTTCAACTTGTCGATAACTTAAGCTTCCATTCAACCCATAATACTTAACCAATCGGAATATTTAAGATTACATAGATAAGTTGAATTTATTAACCAATCGGAATATTTAAGATTACATAGATAAGTTGAATTTATTAACTATGAATTCTTATTAGATTTGATTAAATATTATTGATAATAAAAATTTGTATTAGATTAGATTTTAGATTTGATTAAATATTATTAATAATAAAAATTTGTATTAATTTAGATTAAATATTATTATTATTAGTATTATTAATAATTTTAATCAAATAAATGAGAGAATGACAAGTGTCCCAAAACAGGTTTCTTTTATTATATAGTATAGATTGTTTTGTTTTCATAATGAAGTAGTTAATTTAAATGGAACATAGTTCAAACATAAAAGTTTTATATCGCTTATGAGAAAGTTATCTTGACCTGTCAACGGTAATGCTCCGAATATGACGGGACGGGACCGCTACAGGGTTGATCAATGGTATGATGTTCCAATCAAGAATGGTAGAAGATCAAGTCATCATGAAGAGGTCGATGCTAATGTCAAGATCACTAAGGTGTTTGTCTCCAATCTTCCACCAAGGTGTTCGTCGGCTGATCTGGTACAGGTATTGAAGGGTTTTGGACAGATTCAAGGAACGTATATAGCGAGAAAGTTCGATAAACTTGGGAAGCGGTTTGGTTTTGTGTCGTTTTGTAACGTGAGAGATCCGGAGGGGTTAGAGAACAGCCTTAAAGATGTCTGGATTGGTAGTTACAAGTTGTATATCGTTCTTGCTAGATTCGTTGATGGTTCTAAGGTTAATAAGAAGGATGATAAGGTGTGGCGACCGGTGCAAGAAGATGTGTCTGACAAGACTGACAATGATGGGGTTGTTCCACCTGTGGTGGAGAAGCATGGGTCGACCATTGTTGGTGGTAAGTCTTTTAGGGACACTCTATTAGGTATTGATCCGGAGCAGAAGATGTTGGAGATTACAGTGTCGGATGAGGTTACTTCTAGATTACCTTGGTATAATATGGGGTTGGTTGGAAAGCTTTGTGATTTTATGGCTTTAACTACTTTAAGGTTGTGGCTTTCTCGGTCTATTAACAGGAATGTGAGTATCAAATATTTGGGTGGTTTATATGTTGTTCTTGTGTTCGAGGCGGAAGATGACAAGGCATGGTTTCTGGATAATAAAACGTTGAGGAATTCAGTTTTTCAGTGGTTAGAAGATTGGGAAGGACATATTTTGGAGTATGAACGTATTGCATGGATCAAGGTGTACAGGATTCCGGTGTGTTTAATGGTGGACCATGTGATTAAGGAGATCGGGTCTAAGTTCGGAGAAGTCATACAATGTCACACCCCTATTTTCCACGTGTCACCGGTGGGCCCGGTGGGGAGTATCGTGACGTGGTTGGTAACATAATAGTCAAACAACACAATATATAAATGCACAGCGGAAGCAAAGATAGATTCATTTCAACTTTAATAAAGTGTAATATTAAATATCACGAATAGTTGAAACGGATCCACGGGCGGATCAAAATAAAAGAAGACATTGTTCAACAGTTTTATTGACATCCAAGCTTGCGAGACTTATTGCGGACGCTAGAAGACAGCCAGCCTAGTACGAGTAGTACCTGCACTTAACCTTTTGGAAAATACGTCAGTTTACACTGGTAAATACAATTTAACTGACTCATTTTAAAAATGTTGAAAATTGATTTGAATGCACGTGGCACAAAACATTTTATAACTTGGGATAATTATGTAATATAATCTTGTAAGGGAATTACATGTTACTTATGCGTTCAGTAGCCCGATCCGTAGACCGGGTTAAAGATTAATAGACACACCACAATATTGAGTTATGCACTGAAAGGTGTACGCCTACACCCCGTGCTTAGGTCGTGGCCATCTCGTAAGATGATGCCAAGGATATCCGGGACATGGTCATTAACCCCCCAAAGGCTTTAAGCAAACAAAACACATTCAAAACGTAGCATATCAAGGATTTAACCACTATTCGATTAAAGATTCAGTGCCGGACCAAGCGGTATTTTATATACCGTACCCCAAGCCCGTATAGGGAAAATAAGTTAAAAGTATTTACCTTTGTACGTATAAATCACAATTAGCGAGTGCGGGTAGCTTTTACTGGTCCTTCTATTCTGGAACAAAGGTTTATAATAACCTATTAGATTTCTAACGGGTCTTTATTTAAGCCTAAGCTTAGACCGGTTAGCCTTAATGGAAAATACGGTTCAAACGCACGATTAAGCGAAGACCGGATAGAATGTGATTTAGACCCGACAAGTTTGAATACTTGTATAATATGGGTATACTAATTACATTCTGGATTTTGAGACAAAGATGATAAGGTTTGACCCGTTTCGGTCAATTTATGCAAACTAGTTACATAAACCGAACCGAGCGCGAAAAGGGCGTCACGGGTAACCATAAGAGTCATATGCAAGTTCCCTGAGTTAATATGCCTTAAACATGTTGTGATATCAGTAAGGTATCTTCTATTATGCCCAAAACGGATTTAAACACAAATTATGCCTCATAAGGGCATTTTGGTCATTTAAAAGATTATAAAAAAGTTTAATTAGTAATCTGAGTTACAGGTCTGATTTATACAGTAAATACACTTAATTTAATAAGTTATAACAGTAGGGTATGACCTATATGTAAAATTTATCATTTAAAACCAAACTATGCACCTTAGGGGTATTTTGGTAATTTCACAAGGGCTAAAAAGGTCAAAACTGGAAATCTGAGTTCAAAAACTTTTACTTACTGTTATTATATAAAAATATACTAAAAATATCAGTAGGTATCATCCTTATATGTTTAATATAGTGTTAGTACATACTATGCGTTAAAAATGCTTAAAAAGGCGATTTGGAGCCATTTCCGGGTTTTTAAAGGAAAGCTGATATTTTTATAATTCCAGAAGGCTCAAAATATTTTATTTAACAAATAAAATCAGTGGAAAAAGGTTTGGGGTCAAAAGGATTTGTAAAACTCATTTTATGGCTTAAAAGGGCAAAATCGGTATTAACCGAATTAAACTTAGAGACCTATGTTATGCTCAGCCAAAAATTAAATAAAAATATTCAAAAATCCCAAAATATTAGATTACATCAGTGGGTAAAAATTTTGATATCAAAAAGTGGGTTTAAATAGGTCATACGCTAATTACGCCGTTTAAGTAACATAAAGCTTTCAAATTACGTTAATGAGCATAACTTCTAATCTAGACCTCAAACTGATGTCAAATTTTAGGTGCAAGTTTATAAATCAGTAACTAAGGTTTCTACTCTTTTACTTTTTCAAAAATCACGTTTTATAGTCAAAAGGGCATAATAGTCAACTTTTAAGCATTAATCGGAAACATGCATATGAATCGGATAAGTATTGAACCAAGTTGTATAATCTCAGAGAGTTATACTTATATGAAACCTGGTCCAAAATAATCTCTAAGGCAGATCTTAAACATGCATAAACGGATCAGAACTGATAGTCAAAGCAAAAGTCAAATTATGCGACTTTCGGGTCCGATCCGGGTTTAAACTGAAAATTGTCGAGTTGAACATGTTCTTACATTAGTTACCATGTTATTTTAATGATCAAACAGGTTGCATATACCCTACATTGCTAATTATGCTTAATTTTGAAAATACACATTCTGTTGACTTTTTAAAGTAAGCTTTGACTCGACAATTAACATAGTTAGAGTGGGAATCTGAAAGTACCCTTTTAAGGGTTTGTTACCCACATAAATACCTACTTGTAGGTACTTTCAATTTGAGAAATGACTGAGCAAATTTCATTTAATCTCGAAGTCAAACTTAATTTACGACAGATTGACTTTTAGTTAAGTAACTAAGCTAGAACGAATTAGAAAGGGTTAGGAATACTTACAAGAGTCCTAATTACGATTAGAGATCACTAGAAAGCCTGAGGTTGATCAGAGGAGCTCCAGAAGTGGTCTTGCAAGTGAATGTGAAAATGGTTGCAACTTGAATGTTCTTTATATATGCATTTTGATTGCATAAGATGGTGCCACAAGGGTCTACAAGTGTTATAAGATGTGTCCAAGTGCCCCTCTATGCATGTAAAACCATTAGAGAGCTTCAGGTATCAGATAACAGCTGTAAACAATCGAAACAGACCTGAAAAACTGACATCTGCGCGTTATTTGTCGCTGGTCACTTGTTCGCGGGCCGCGAGGTCCCTTACGCGGGGCGCGTACAAGTTGGCAACCAAGCTAAACAAGTTTCCAAGATTTACAATTCAGTCCTTTGTTACGTGGTTTTGCTTATTTTTCTTGCTCATTAGACCCTCAAACCTGATTTTTAAGGGTTAGGACATCTACAAACTTGGTTAGGTCCTTGGTTAACTTTGTGCTTACCCAAAAAGTCACGAATTTCAACGTTAACGCATTTAACCCTTCGTGCACGGTTTTGATCATAACTTTCTCATACGATAACGAAAATTTATGAAATTTTTATCACATATTCTAGTGAGTATATTTTACCATTACAAAGCTTCGGGTTTGCTAAAAGGTCACTCAGAGGTATACTTTCAACATGTTGACACATTTAGCCCCTATAGTTTGTAATTCCTCACTTTCTTTCATTTTTCGCTTCGTATGATCCATGATTTATCCGTTTAAGATTATAAACACCATGTAGGGTTATTGTAGGGCCTATTTATCCATTGTTGACACTTCGGACCCTTATATTCACATAGTTTCACTGTTTGTCAACTTTAGTCCCTCTAAAGTGCTTTTTCACATATTCGAAGCCTATGACACGTGTCAACACATTATTGGACGTAAATTTTCGAGGTGTTACATACAATGTCCGACTGTTTCTAATGCGGATGAAGACGTATCACGTATCACGTATCGTATGTGCTGATTGGTGTTTTGTGTAACTCGGTCCATAGAATCCATCATAATATAAAGTTAAATTGGCAGTCCAACGTGTTCTCGGTAGTGGTAGAAGAAGATGCTTGTGATTGGATTCCTGACTGGATGAATTACATTGGCGAAGATGAGTGTGAGGAGGAAGACGACAGCCATGATGTGACAACTGTCACTTTTCCGTACATTCCGTACACTAATTGAACATTAATATGTGCTTTAATAACTGTGCATGATCTAGTATACAAGACAAATGAATTTCTTATTACTGTTATATACATACAATGGCATTTCATGTTGCAAGACTTTTATCGTTGCTACATGCAACACGATATAGTTCTATTAATGCACAGAACAGAATTGGCACCATTATCAGACAAACTAAAAATGCTGACGAAGTTTAGTACATAGACAGATAGTGTTTTGAGGCCTAGTGTGAGCCAGAGACTACGTATTACACTAGTATAGTGTGTAGGGAAGTAAGGACCACAAAACTGCTTTTCTAGGTGATAGATAAAGTGCCGGAAAGTGCCTAAAACCCACATAAAGTGCAGAATTATGCATAAATCAGCAAAATTCAGCATTTTAACAAGTTTACTACATGCAAAAATATGACTAAATGGTCCTAAATGCTTTCCTAAGTGTCGGGAATTAAAAGTGTCACAAAGGGATACATAAAGAACACTAAACATAATAGTTTGACACTTTAACGAGCCGGTATCTAACCGGACATTACCCAAAACACCAAAATTATACTAGAAGCATTGTTTTAATGTTTCTGAGCTAGTTATGATCCCCGAACACCCTAACACACTATATAACACCCAATACACATGAACACTAAACTTTACACTTGAAATCTAACTTAATAATCTAACTACCCATTTAAACCCAACCAAGACCCCCCCCCCCACATATAAGTGGATGGTCACTTATGTGACCCCACCTCCAAATCTTGCAAGATTTCTCTAAATCTCCAAATGATCTTCCTTGGATATGCTAAGATTGTGTTATGTACTTTGAAGACACAAGACCCATTGGATATAAGGATTAGGGATTATAAGAAGACTTGAGTCCTCATTCTCACACACACTTGATCAACTACATCGCTCCCTCTTCTTCTTCCCTTAGCTCACGGCCCCAACCCCACCACCCTACACCTCCATTTTCACTTCATTCCAATATATTCTAAGGTGGTTCTAAGGTGTCTCGAGCCTATTTAGGAAGGTTGCAAGCAACGGATTTTGAAGGACCTCTCCCGATTGCTTTTGTCGAACACTTTTGTCATCACCATCATCTTGTGTTCTTCCCTAGCCTTGTGCTAGTAGTAAGGCCCTTATGAACTCTTGATCTTTCATATGAAGTTGGTTAATAAGTGATGAACATTGTTAAACATGATGAACATTAAAAGACATAATCATAAATCTCTAAGATAAGCTTATAAACATATGAAATCTTGTTGATTTATGATTGTTTGCTTGTTGTTGATTGATTATTAGTGTTAGTGATGCTAGACATCATAAGTAACCTACTAGATTGTGATTAAACACATGATCTAGTAAGTTAAAGTGGTGATCTTGTAAAAGACCAAGATCATCATACTTTATGTTACATGAACTTGAATGATAAAAGTTGTTTTCATAAGATGATGATTTAAACAAGATAAAAGTCTTGGGAGCGGATGATTTCTAAAATAGTTTTTCCAAAGAAACCAAGTTAAATAACAAGATTTGTATAAACATTGTTTTAAAGAAAACCAATCATGTTTCTAGTGTTGAAACAAATATAAGAATACAATGTTTACAAGAAAAATTCAAAAGAATGATTTTTGGAAAAATCATCTAACAAGTTGTAAACACTCAAATCTTTCAAGAATGAGATTTTTAAAGAAATAAACACACTTTAAAGGGTAACTAAGTCTACTAAACATACTACCAAATTACTACAAGTTTTTATGAAAACTCAAGTTCATGATCATTATGTAGATAGCTTTGTTCTAACACTTGGTAAGTATGGATTGATTATTGATTGTTTATGATGATTTTTGAAAAGAATATGATATGCTTTAATAGCATGGACACCTCCATTTTTAGGGGAAACTATGGCAAAATTTTCTAAAAATATAAACACTTGGAAAAATATTTTCTAAACAAATATTTACAAGTGAGTATTAACCATGGTTTTCAATATAAACTTTGCCATATATTTTGTTACAAAAATACAAGTATCAGAGGTTGGTTTTTATAAATAAAAATGGGTAAATATGTATTTAGAATATACATTTACATTAAGGACACATTGTGTGATTATTTGTATATTTTGTGCATTAGTTATATTATTTTAGGATTTAAAATAATGTAACTTAACAAAATACCAAGAATTTACAATCCAAAATAATACCAAAAATCACAAGGAATAAATATATAAGTTACACACTTAATATTGTGGAATCGAACGCAAGAACGTAACTTACAAAATATTCCGGAAAATACCGTTATAAATATGTTTTTGGTAAATATTATTTTGGACACAAGAAATGAAAATATGATTTTCGTTATTATTACAAAGTATATCATATTTTCGACAAAGATAAAATATATTATTTTTTGAAGTAAAAATATATTTTCTTAGAATATTTAGAAGATATATGATTTTTGGGAAAAATATATATTTTCTTGAAATACATTATTTTGGACAAAATAAATGTATATATATTTTCTAAGTGAGACTTGAAAATATATGATTTTGGAGCTACCAATACGAGAATACAAAGATACACGTATAAGATACCCCCATCCTTGGGAAGGAAATGTGAATATAAATACTTGAGAAGTATTGATACAAAAAAATATTGTTTAACAATTATTCCAAAATTTAATATAATTTAAAGTTAAAATAACTAATATTTTAACAAGAAATTATAACTTGGAATAACAATAAAGACATAAAAGAAACGTAACTCAAAAACGTAAATACTAAGTCAAGGCACGACCCGTTCGTCTAATAGACCCTAGTACATTGTAGGGAGTCGTGTTTGCTAAGGAGATTTGAGTTACGAGTACCGAAGACGCAAACCAGTGAGTTCATGCTCCCCCTTTTCTCTTAACTGTTTTTGGTTTTATAACTCTCGGGGGTGGAATACATGTTACGAATACTTAAACGGTATGAATTGCCTATGAAATGAACTACTAGATCATGTGAGCATAGACTCAATATTTAAATGCCATTAATACTTAATTAGGGACGAGGGTTAGATCTAACGGGTACGGCCGAGCCCCACTCATGGTCCTCATGTGATCACTTGAGTGCTTCGGTGTCTTAGTCGAGGGAAATTGACATAGTCGAGGGAAATTGACATAGTCAAGGGAAATTGACATAGTCAAGGTAAGTTGACATAGTCGAAGGGAAATTCGACATAGTCGAGGGAAATCGACATAGTCGAGGGAAAATCGACAAGGGTGTACGCCTACTCATTACGAGTGCTCCTTAATGTCCTCACGTGCCTTAATGTCCTTGTAAAACATTATTTGGTATGTTCATACACGCTTTTCATACCTGTTTTCAAAGGAGTCTCTCAAAAGTTTACAAGATTACAAGTACTCACACAAAACGCATGAACTCGCTCAACTTTTGTTGATGTTTTCCAAAATACATGTATTTCAGGTGACAGGTTGGATCTTGGGCGCGGGTGTTATTTCTAGAAGTAGACTTCAAGTTTAGATGTCATCCACTTTTGTTGGATTGTAACCTAGTCGAAGGTTGTGTTTTAAAACTTAAATAACTGGCATTTGTAATACTCAAATTTTATGAATGGATGAACATCGTTTTGATCATGTAGTTGTTTATTATGATTGAATGCAATGATATTAAACCAGTCACACATCATACGCTTCCGCAAAAGTCAGGGTGTGACACATGACATATTTTCGGATACGGATGACGTCAGCCCTAAGGATATTGGTGATGATGGAATTTCAAAAATGTGGAAGGTCCGAATGCGGAGGAGCTTGGTCAACCTTCCAAGTTTGTTTCCATGAATGGTGTTGATAATGGAGAGAATTTAGGCTCTATTCATGAAACTTTTACCAACCACTTTTTGGAAAATTCTAATGAGAGTGGTGGTAGTTTAAAAAATTTGAAAAATAAACAGAAGAGTTTTCACAAGAAGAATAGGAGGAAGTCATCTTGTTCTCCATTGGGTCAGGATAGGCCCAAGAAGAGGCCCAGAGGGGAGGATGATCTGTTTGACTTGGATAGATTCATTTTTGGTGATGCTTCAGGCCCAGCTAATGATAATAATGTTATGGATAATGAAGAAGCCCAAGTGTCTTTTATTACTCCTGATCTGAACGATGTGGGCTAGACCAACGATGGTAATATAGGCGTCCAACAGTGTGAAGGGATTGTGGATGCGACTGTTTAAAATAAGGGCGAAAATGAAAAGGAAGTGTTCGAGACTATCAATCTGGGAGTGCAATTGGGTGCTTCTAACATTGGTAACTTTGAAGGTGCTCTGATAGATATGGTAAGGGAAGAAGGCTCTCAATCCGGTTGCCAATGAATGTCTTAATATTGAATATACGAGGGATGGGGGATGCTAGTAAAAGTGATTGGGTCCGGAATCTTCGCCGAGAAAATGAAGTGGGATTGGTTATGTTACAGGAGAAGCAACTTAATTCAATTGAGGGTGTGGACATTGGAAGGTTGTGGGGAAATAATGACTGCCAATTTGATTGGGTTCCTTCATCCGGTAGATCAGGGGGCCTTCTTACGGTGTGGGATTCGAAGTTGTTAGTTGATACGGTGGTCATTAAAAATGCTAATTTTTTTATGATCTCTGGGGTGATGAAGGATAGTGGTAAGGTGGTATCATGTGTTAATGTATATGTGCCACATAAATTGGTGGATAAGAGAAGGGTTTGGGGTGATTTAAAGAATGCGATGGTTACAAATGATAATTATTGGATTTTTTTTGGGGGGGGGGGATTTTAATTGTGCTAGATGTAAAGAGGAGCGTCGGAACTCTAAGTTTAATGCGGTTGCTTCGGCCGAGTTTAATGATCTTATCGAAGAGCTTGGTGTGTGGGAGTATAGTCTTCGGGGTCGGAAGTTCACTTTCTGCGCAAAGGATAAATTAAGCCGTATAGATCGTACATTTGTTTTGCCAAATTTTCTTAGTGATTGGCCCAACGCGGAGTATAGGGCGCTGCCTCGGAACCTTTCGGATCATTGCCCACTGATCCTGAAGGTTATGTCTCGCAATTTCGGATCGAAACCATTCCGCTTTTATAATTCTTGGATTCATAGGGATGGTTTAGAGGAGGTGGTGTCCAGGGGCCTGTCGGGTCTGACTCATTCTGAAGGAGAGGCTGATGTGCGGTTCTTGGCCAAGTTAAATCGAGTTAAGCAAGGAATTAAAAGTTGGATTAAAAATGTTAAAGCTAATGAAGAAGAGGAGGAGAAGGGTCTGAGAAAAGAGGTCGATGAAATACAGGTTGTGATGGAAGATAGGGAGCTTACAGAGGAGGAACTTTGGGTTTTTGAGGAGGGTTCGACTAGATTGAAGGAGATAGAGTTGCTGAAAATTAAAGATTTGCAACAGAAATCTCGTGTTAAGTGGGCGAAAGATAGAGATGAGAATTCATCGTTTTTTCACGGTTTTATTAATAATAGAAAGGCGAATAATTCGATACCGGGTCTTATGATAAATGGTGTGTGGGAGACTAGGCCGAACTTTATCAAGAAAGAAATTCTTCGTTTTTTTCCGACTCAAGTTTGCGGAGGATCTGGCGGATCGGCCACTGTTAGAGTGCTACGGTTTGAAGAAGTTAAGTGCGGATCATGCTAATGAATTGGTGTTACCGTTTTTAGATGTCGAAATTAAGGACCCCGTTTTCAGTTGTGGGAGCGATAAAGCTCTGGGTCCAGACGGATTTAATTTCAGGTTCGTCAAAAAAATTTGGGCCTATTTTGTGCAGGATTTTAATTCGATTTTTCTTGAGTTTTTTTGTTAATGCTCGAATTAGTCGTGGAGTGGGGTCCTCTTTTATAACGTTGATCCCGAAGGTTAATAACCCGGTTACATTGGGGGAATATCGGCCAATTAATTTGATTGGGATAGTTAGTAAAATTATCTCTAAAGCTCTAGCAATAGATTAAAGAAGGTTAAGGGAAAGGTGATTAATGAAACACAATCAGCGTTTATTGCGGGGAGGTATATTCTTGATGGTCCTTTGGTGGTCAGTGAGGCTCTTGCGTGGGATAAACAGAGTGGTAAGCAATTTTTTATGTTCAAAATTGATTTTGAAAAAGCATATGACAACGTGAACTGGGGTTTTTTGTTAAGAGCGTTGGTGTTCGTGGATTCATGGGGTGTTATCTTCGGCTAGATCGTCTATCCTTGTTAACGACTCTCCCACTTTTGAATTCACTTGTGGTAAGGGTATGCGTCAAGGAGACCCTATTTCTCCGTTTTTGTTTATTATTGCAATGGAAGCTTTATTGAGTCTTGTGAGAAAGGCGTGTGATGATGGAGTTTTTGTGGGAGTTAAGCTTCCTAATAATGGCCCTTGTATTTCGCATTTGTTGTTTGCGGATGATGCCATGATAATGGGAGAGTGGTCGGATTCTAATTTCAAGACTCTTAAAAGAATTTTGCGTATCTTCTATTTGTGTTCGGGTTTAAAGATTAATATCACCAAGTCCACTTTATTTGGAATTGGGAAGAATGTGGAAGATGTTAGATTGAAGGCCGAGGAGATAGGTTGTGGTCCGGGCGTTCTCCCTTTTAAGTATCTTGGGATTCAAGTGGGTGCTAATATGGGTAGGATTAATAGTTGGGACCCGGTAGTGGATGTATTCAAGAAGAGACTATCGAAGTGGAAATCTAGGGTTCTATCTATTGGTGGAAGAGTTGTTTTGATTAAATCCGTGTTGGAGAGCTTACCGACTTATTATTTCTCGTTGTTTAAAGTCCCGGTGGCGGTTAGGAATAAACTTGAGACAATGATTAGAAAGTTTTTTTTTTTTGGGGGGGGGGGGGGACTTGGATGTGAACAAAATTCATTGGGTGGGTTGGGAGGTTGTCAATAAATCTAGATTAAACGGCGGTCTTGGTTTGACTAAGTTGGTTGTTTCTAATAACGCCCTCCTTTTAAAGTGGATTTGGAGATATAGAAAGGAAAAAGATGCTATGTGGCGGAAAGTTATAGACGCCATTCATGGATCGAATAGGAGATGGCAATCGGTTCCTTATAAGGTGACTGTGAGGGGAGTTTGGGGTAAGATAGTGAACTGTGGTGATAGGCTTTTGATGAATGGGTCGTCCTTCAATAACTTGATTAAAGGAAATGTGGGGAATGGTTTGAGTATTATATTTTGGATAGATCCGTGGATAAATCCTCTTCCGTTAAAAATAATTATTTCCTGCTCTATTCGACTTGAAAAAAACAAGTGGTGAGCGGTCGCGGATAGAGTCGGTCAGTCTAATCTGGAGGGTGCTGTTTCGTGGGAGTGGAAAACTTATCTGGGTTCTATACATGAGGTGGAAGACTTGATTGCTTGCCATCGACTTGTGTCTAGGACTACACTTACAGCGTATGAAGATGGGTGGAGTTGGAATAATATTCAGTTGCAAAACTTGTCGGTAAAGGATACTAAAGTTTGGGTCAACAGGGGAGTTAATGAAGGGATATCGAGTAGTGTTCGATGGTGTAGGTGGATACCGGCGAAATGTAACATTTTTATGTGGAGAACGTGTCTAGATCGGATCCCTACGAAGACGGCTTTGAGAAGGAGAAACATAGATGTTGGAGATTGTAAGTGTGTTATGTGTGAGGATGTGGACGAAACAGTCGAGCATTTATTTACTGAGTGCAAAATTGCAGCTGGGGTATGGAGCGGGATTGCTAGATGGTGTCGACTTCCCCCGATTTTCCTTTTTTCGGTCAGTGATGTGCAGATTATAGCTAATCAGATGGGGTCTACGGCAGTTAAGAAAGATCTATTGCTCGGTATTTTGGTTATCACGTGTTGGAGAATATGGAAGGCTAGAAATGAGAGGGCTTTCAAGGCGATAAATGTCAACGTTACGAAACTTATTGCGGACGTTAAGTCACGGAGTTTTCTTTGGTATAATTGTAGGGGTAAAAGGGATAGGGTGGGTTGGAAGGATTGGCAACGTTTTTCTTTCAGTGTAATGTAATTGGAGTTGTTTTGAGGCTATCTCCATCTTGGAGATAGTCCTGTGTTTGGTTGTTTTATGAAATTTGCCCTTCAAAAAAAAGTTAATTTAAATTTAAATAAATAATATACTTTAACAACAAATAGAAATATTGTGGAAAAATTTCCCTCCAAAATATTGAATTGTCAAGGGTGCCACGTGTCAAACTCAAGTTCTTTATTTATTAGATATGATAGATGATAGATTTATTAGATAGGATAGACTAAAAAAAAAACTCTCTCTATCTCTCTATGTGGTCCCCACTATCAGCCATCAACCAATCACCACCACCCGTCGCTTTCGTCTTCCTTCCGATGCTGGGGACGGCAACGCCATCAGGGGGTGGTGTGGGACGAGCCAGACGACCCGGGACGGGGGGGAGCCGACCCCCATACCGCATGGTCTAATTGGGAAAAAAAACAATAAAAAGCCTATTTGACCACGAAATTGACAAAAAAAAAAAGAAAACTTTGAGTTCTCCGTTTTCAATTTAATTTGAAATTCTTAGATGTGTTGTACTAAATTCAATCGTAACACATGTTTTATGTAATTTTGGTGCTTTTGACTTCATCTAGTGCTATTTCACCTACTCATGACATCATACTCTATTGGTATCTATAGTATCTATAATAAGAGATTATGAGCTGATGTAAATCTGCTTATGTGTCAACTTCTAAGGTATGCCACATGTCAGTGATGATGTCATAATTCCTGTTTACAATTTACAACCATAAATAAATAATCTATTTATTTTTAGGAGAATTAATTAGTGCTTTTTTAGGCGGGCCAATTTAAATTTCAAAATTTAAACAACTCATCCATAAAAACCTCTATTTAAAATTCAAAATTAGAGCTTCACTTTCAGAAATGAATCCATTTCTCTCTGATGGAGTTGGTTCCCCTGTTCACTCCACCCTCTCTGTTTCTCTAACGCAAACCCTCAACGCCGCCGTGATCAGCCGCTGCCAACATCTGATTGCCGTATCTATAGCCGTAAACTTATCATCGATTCAGGTCACAATGTCATTTACACCCCGTGATTTTCAACTACTTAAAACAAAAACAACAACATTGATTATCGTTCTCTAGGGTTTTCATTCTTCCAATCATTTTAATGGCTAAATTTTCAATATCTTTTGCAGGTGTCTTCTTTATTCTTTGGTTCAACCCATGTGCACAACTCACTATCACTTATTCTTTTCATTTGTGGATTTCTGCCTTTGACATAGGTACGTAGAACTAATTTTCTTGCGATTTGATTATAATATGTTCGATAATTACATTATCTGTTTGTGGTTTCTCTTCATATGTTTGCTTTAGACTTAGTTTTAAGGACGAGCACAAGCTCAAAAACACCTAAATTTATAACTACTAAATTTATTGAAGTGGATGTTGATTTATGATTTTAATTAACCAGGTGGATACGATAAGGAAGACAAAGCAGCTAGAGCTTATGAATTAGCAGCGCTCAAGTATTGGGGTCCCACCACCACCACAAACTATCCGGTAGTAATCTTTATCTTATATGACCTGAATTAATTGAAAGTAAGGATGGGCTTGCTAAAAGCTTATACACCGACTCTGATCATGTTTTATATAAATTTGGGTGATTTAGGTTTGCAACTATGAGAAAGAGCTTGAAGAAATGAACAACATGACTAGGCAAGAATTTGTTGCTTCACTTAGAAGGTAAATATAAGTTGTGTCGGTTTCACTTTGTGAATTAAGTGTAATTGTGAGTGCATTATGTTATATATAGATAGTGTCTAATTAACCTTTAAATTTGTAGGAAAAAGCAGTGGTTTTTGTAGAGTAGCCTCAATTTATAGAGGTGTGACAAGGTTACAAATGTTAGTTATCAGATAACCGGATGTTCACCATCCACTTCGCCAAGTTTTTGTAAAAAATATGGATTAAACTTCTAATAATGGTTTGTGATTAAGAAAACTGAACCGACCAGGTTGGTAATTGGTTGGCCTGCCAGTCACTATTACAATGCAGTGTAGAGCTTATGAATTAGCAGCCCTCAAGTATTGGGGTCCCACCACCACCACAAACTATCCGGTTGTAATCTTTATCTTATATGACCTGAATTAATTGAAAGTAAGGATGGGCTTGCTAAAAGCTTATACACCGACTCTGATCATTTTATATAAATTTGGATGATTTAGGTTTGCAACTATGACAAAGAGCATGAAGAAATGGACAACATGACTAGGCAAGAATTTGTTGCTTCACTTAGAAGGTATATATAAGTTGTGTCGGTTTCACTTTGTGAATTAAGTGCAATTGTGAGTGCATTAGGTTATATATAGATAGTGTCTAATTAACCTTTAAATTTGTAGGAAAAGCAGTGGTTTTTGTAGAGTAGCGTCAATCATATAACCGGATGTTCACTGTCCAGTTCGCCAAGTTTTTGTCAAAAATATGGATTAAACTTCTAATAATGGTTTTAGATTAACAAAACCGAACCGACCAGGTTGGTAATTGGTTGGGCTGCCAGTCACTATCACAATGCAGTATACTCTCATTTTAATGGCTAAATTTTCAATATCTTTTGCAGGTGTCCTCTTTATTCTTTGGTTCAACCCATGTGCACAACTCACTATCACTTATTCTTTTCATTTGTGGATTTATGCCTTTAACATAGGTATGTAGAACTAATTTTCTTGCAATTTGATTATAATATGTTCGATAATTACGTTATCTGTTTGTGGTTTCTCTTCATATGTTTGCTTTAGACTTAGTTTTAAGGACGAGCAGAAGCTCAAAAAACCTAAGTTTATAACTACTAAATTCCATAAACAAGTGTATATTTTCTACTTTATTTAATTTTTCTGCAGCTTCTATTTGTCTTGGTATACCGAATTACATCGTTGGAATTGAACCTTAACAGAGGAACAGTTGATTAAGGCCAAAACCGATTCAGAGCAGTGGAACCAGAATAATCAGTTGTTAGGCTTCAGACTTTCCCCTTGACAGTGGTTCAAACAACCGCTGATCTATAATTCTGATTTGTTTTATCCACTGATTAGTACAACAGCTGATGTGAAGACTAAAAGAATGACAAATACTAAGTACTGCTCTTCGAACTATTGCCTTCAGTCAAGCATTGCTGAGAAGACCAAAGCCCTGCTTGGAATAAATCAGTGGAATAAAGAAACAGTTGTTTTACTTTGTCTTATTGTAATAGGATCAGTTGTTAGATAACAATGGATGTATAGATCAGTACTTAGAGTTAGTTAATTGTTAGATGTCACGTTCATGATGACGTCAGCCAAGATGCTTCGGTGGTTTGACATGCTCTATAAATGGACCAGTAGTCTCTACTGTTTCACTTGATGGACTGACTGTGTTTATCTCGTCTGATCCAATCCTTCTTGTGTGATCGACCAAGTAGCATCAGGCTGAGGGGAAGTTTTAGTTTGTAAGCATGCAATGTAATCTTTTGATTTGATTACAAATCTTTCAATTAATGAAAAGCAGGTGTTTATCAAAACTATATTCCTCCTTGATTGTGTTTACAAAGTTTGTGCTCATTTCCGCTGCATAAATCATTGAATCATATTCATTCATTGTTTCTGTATTACAAAAAACACAATCAATTTAATAATCAATTCATCTATTACAAAAAACACAATCATGACGACATCTGAGCAGCAGATGTACAAAATAGAGTATAAAGCTCATCCACTGATATACTAACAGTTGCTCATCAAATTAAACTTCAAATCCACTAAAAGACAGAAAGTTGGGTAGTGTCATATAATAGGAGCTTCAACAGTTCAGGGAAAACAAGTTTGATAACTTGCACACTTACCAAAGGATGAGAATCTTTTGGGCAAAAAGTGGACCCTCAAAAATATTGTATATGCTGGAGTATAGTTGTCAAGATTTATACTCATCAAACTAAGCACAAACAGCAGATGTTTCCACAACCACTGTTTTGAAGAAGGCTATGTTGCTGTTGCATATTGAGAAAATCAAAGTCTGTTGTAACCACTGATTGGTTTAAACATCTGTTGGGTTGTAGCTATCCAGTGTTGAAAGTCAACCGCTGTTCCATCATTTTCATTGTTTTCTACTGTTACCAAACTTCAGTGCTTTAAACCACTGACATAACTATCCACTGAGAGTTAAAGTCACCCACTGTCCTCATTTTCATTTGTAATCCACTGATATTCATCCATCAGTGGTTTCCTTAATAACTGTCTTCCATTATCCTTTATTTGATCAGAGGTTGGCATATGGGCAGTTCTTATCCGTCAGATCTTTATAACCATGCCACGTCAGCAATCACCTTTTTCCCTATAAAACCCTGATCAAAAACCCCAAACAGGGGTTTTACTGTCGATTCGAATTCACTAAAAAAACTGTTCTCAAAGCAGTTTCCATCTTCTTATCTCAAATTCATTCTTCGATTTTCTTCATCAAAATGACGAAATCAAAATCAAAATCATCATCATCTTTCAAAGAGGTCGCTCAAACGGCCGCTGAAACCATTGAAATACCGTAGAAATCCCCTCACAACTACTTGGGTCTACTCACAAAACCCACCAACAATCACACCTTCGATTCAATCATCGACATCATGGCTGCATCAAAGTATAAAACTTTGCTTACAGCAGATGCTCCAATTTACCAACAAACCCAGAGAGAATTTTGGAAAAACACTACCCTCGAAAATCAAGGCGAGACCGTCAGTGCCATTAATTCTTCCATACAGGGTAAAGCGATTCAAATTACTCCACAATCCATCTCAGAAGTCTTTAAACTCGATGATCAGAAAGGTAAAACTTCTTTTCTTAAAAGCGACTTGAAAACTGATTTTCTCGAAAGGGGGTATGCAGATCAAATAAAAAGAATACCTTAGAAAAAGGTTTCTTCCCCTCTGCAACTAGGTTTTTATTTCATACACTTTTGACATGTGTTTCAAATAAAACAACTGGTTTTAACGAAATACCATTAAAGATCCAATGCCTAGCTTATGCCATTCTACATAATGAAAATTATAACTATTCCCAGGAAATTTTTCATGATTTGGTGAAAAATGTTGATAGTAAAGCATTTCTACTTTTCCCAAGGTTTCTAAGCTACTATTTCAAAGAAAAATTTGGAAAAGAAAATGAAAATTTACTCAAACAAGGTGCTTATTTTAAAATAAGTGGTTTAACCACTGAAACATTCTCTAGAATGATGGCACCTTCAAAAACAAAAGCAGAGGTGCCTCGGCAGAATTTAGCAAAAAACACTGCTCCTCAGGCACCTACTGTTGAGCCCACTGCTCCAGGTGATCATAGTAGCACAACCACTGCTATGAAACCCAAACCTGTAATCACCAAAAAGACCAAAAAGAAATCCTACAAAAAGCCCACCCAACCCAAAGCAAAGGCAACTCAGGAAGATGAGATCCCAGAGCAACTGCCAGTGACAACACAAATGTCACCAAAAACCACTGCTGCTACTTCCTCACAGCGGATGGTAGAAAGATCTCCACCCTTACCTCAAACTCCTCTTGCATCCTCACAAAAGGATCAGGTTGTAAACACAGGGACTCCACATTATGAAGCTCTGGATCCACTCAGATCCATCTTCCACAGTCCTGATCCCAAGGACATGTCTCTTTCAACACCCTTATCCTCACCTCTCACATTACCACAATCCATAATACCTTTGTTGCATGCAGTTGATATAACTCAGACATAAACCAGTTCCTCTCAATCACCTATCACTGAGAGCATACTCCTACAAGTGACTGGGTCTGATGATTATACCTCTGCTATCCTAGCAACAACTGAGGAGGTTACACTGCAGGAGTTACAAGTAATTCCTGTCAGTAGTTCAAGTGAAGCAGCCACTACAAATGTTGAACCCACTGGTTTACGTTTGGACAGTGGTTACATCTATAAGACTTCCTTGAAGGCAATTCCTTCTATAGCACCTCTGATAACCACCAGTGAGTATGTTAAAACTACTGGCAACATTGAAGGGCTATCAAGTGTCGAAGGAAGAAGACCCAAGAACCAAGAACAAGGGGCATCAATGAATGATTTCTGGGACTCAGTTCCAAAGTTACACATTGATATAACCACTGCTGGTGGGAAATCAGATGATCCCATTAAAGTTGGTGATGATTTAAAATATCAGGAATTGACGGCCAGAGTTGAAAATCTTGAAACAACAGTTGCTGAAATGAAGGATATGGTGCAACAGATGTTAAAAGCTCAAAAAGCACAATCCACTGCTGTTCCAGCTCAAGCAGCTGCACAACCTGCACCTGGTGCAAATGAGCTATGTAGTGTTTTCCACCTCCTGCTTGAAAAACAAAAACAAATGGCTGATGCTCAGCATGCAATACATGTACAAATGCTGACAAACATGGTGGAGTCAAGGTTCAAAGATACTCAAGCAGACATCAAGGCTATAAAGGCCAGCATCCAGAACACCACTGGCAAAGCTCCTCCCACTGTACTATTCATTGATAACCCCCTTCCAGATAATGCCAAACAGGGGGCGAAAATCAAGCAGTGGAGGAAGAAGGGAATAGAAGATGGCCTTTATGTTGAACCAGAAAAAGAAAAGCAGATTTCAAAAACTGCTAGCCAAACAGCTGCCATCTCTTCAACACACACCACTATAACACACACTACAACCACTGCTCTACCTCCACCTAAAATCACCTCACCCCCAAAAGTCATCACTTCAAGTACATCACCAGCCATCAAATCAACCCCTGCTCAAAAGCAGAAGACATGTACTGACACATCAGTAGTTGTAATGACAAAAGAGGTTGAAACACCTGTTGTTTCAACAGCTGTTTGCCAGTCATCCACCACTGCTCTCATCAATGTCACATCACCACCATCACCTCCTGCGAAAAAGCAGAAGACATCAGATGTTAGCACATCTGTTGTAATGACAACAGTAGTTGAAACACCAGTTGTTTCAACAACTGTCAGTCAGCCACAATCCACCACTGCCCTCACTTCACTTCAAGCCATCTTTACTTCAATTAATAAATCACCCAAAACCACTCCTTCACTAGAGAAAAGTTACACCAGAAAAAGAAAAATAACTCAGGCAACTGATGACAAATATGATCCTAATGCTGCAAAATATCCATTGGAACTGGAATCTATAAAAAATGAGATGAGACAATTCTACACTGTGGAGGACCCTTCGAAAAGAAGATTTCCTTCTCTCATAGGCTTCATAGTCCCTGAAAATATGGATGAATATCTCGAGCTCAAAGCAAGGCAGGCTAAGATAAGAGCTAAACTTGAATGCAAAGATCAAGGTGATGAAGCCATTTCTGAAAGAATGGAATTCTTCCTCACCAAAGTCAAACAGATGGAAGACTATGCACGAGATCTGAGCAAAGAAATGTCAAACTTACCACCTGAAGCAGATCTACGAAAAGAAATGAGAAAAGAATATGTTGCATACATCATGAAAGAAAAATTCTATCCAGCTGAAGAAAAACAATTCGAAGAATGGCCAATAGTTGCATTAAAGCATGAGGCAAACAGAATTGAAAGAATTAAAAATGATCCAAGCAAGAAGAGAACAACTCCAAACTGGAACAAATACAAAAAGCTTATAGCTGAGCTTACATCTGAGTACAAAAGAAAGAAGCAGGAGCTGGTGGATGCAAAGGTGGATACTGCCAATGCCATAGCAAAATGGACTAAGCAGCAAACAGATGAGGCTTATGAAAGGCTTAAGAAAGGGAGGTTGACAGTTTCTGACACCCCAAACAAGCCTGACTACAAAAAGCCAAAGCAGCAGATCAAAACTTCTGAATCACTTATCACCTCTACAGATACCTCTGTCACTGTGATTGACCAACAAAAAAGTAAACAGCTGACTGTTGCAGAAGAAAAGGAAAAGGAAGCAAAAGCTCAGGATACGGCAAAATCTCCTAACTCATCAGTAAATAAACCTCTCCCAAGAAACCCATTGGGTTCAAAAATACTAAAATGGCTCTCTGATCAAAAGACCCATGTATTGACCCTGATCAGATCCAATGGTGAAATGAAGTACATATCAAGGAAACAAGCACTGACCCTTTGTGTTGAAGATCTACAAGATCTCCTTGAACTTTCATTGTGCAGGGATGAGGATGACTCAAGTTCCAAAGATTTTGAAGCAGAATTTAAAAGGCAAGCTAGGGAACTTCTGATGAGAGAATAAAGTTCAGTGTTTTACTTGTATTGTATAGAATCAGTAGTTAGGATTAGCAGGGTTTGTATAAGAACAGTGTTTACAGATGAGATGCCTCAGTGGTTTGGTTTGTCTATTTTCCTCCTTGATTGTGTTTATAAAGTCTGTGTTCATTTCCGCTGCATAAATCATTGAATCATATTCATTAATTGTTCATCTATTACAAAAAAACACAATCAATTTGAAAATCAATTTAACAATCAATTCATCTATTACAAAAAAACACAATCATGACGACATCTGAGCAGCAGATGTACAAAACAGATGTTAAAGCTCACCCACTGATATACCAACAGTTGCTGGTCAAATTAAACTTCAAATCCACTAAAAGACAGAAAGTTTGGTAGTGTCATATAAGAAGAGCTTCAACAGTTCAGGGAAAACAAGTGGGCAAAAAGGATGAGAAAGTTGCACACTTACCTAACGATGAGAATCTTTTGGGGAAAAAGTGGACCCTCAAAAACATTGTATATGTTGGAGTATAGTTGTCAAGATTTATACTCATCAAACTAAGCACAAACAGCAGTTGTTTCCACAACCAGTGTTTTGAACAAGATTATGTTGCTGCTGAATATTGAGAAAATCAAAGTCTGTCGTAACCACTGATTGGTTCAAACATCTGTTGGGTTGTAGCTATCCACTGTTCAAAGCCAACCTCTGTTCCATCTTTTTCATTGTTTTCCACTGTTACCAAACTTCAGTGCTTTAAACCACTGACACAGCTATCCACTGATAGTTAAAGTTACCCACTGTCCTCATTTTCATTTGTAATCCACTGATATTCATCCGTCAGTGGTTTCCTTAACAACAACTGTCTTCCATTATCCTTCATTTCATCAGAGGTTGGCAAATGGTCAGTTCTTATCTGTCAGATCTTTGTAACCGTTGCCACGTCAGCAATCACCTTTTTCCCTATAAAACCCTGATTAAAAACCCCAAACAGGGGTTTTGCTGTCGATTCGAATTCACAAAAAAAACTGTTCTCAAAGCAGTTTCCATCTTCTTATCTCAAATTCATTCTTCGATTTTCTTCATCAAAATGACGAAATCAAAGCCATCTGCAACATCCACTACGAAATCGTCTAAAAAGGACTCTCAAAAGGCTACTACACCCATCGAAATCCCATACAAATCGAATCACAATTATCTGGGTATTCTTACAAAACCAGGCAGCACCGATGTTTTCGATTCCATCATTGATACCATGACTGCATCAAAGTACAAAACTTTGTTAACAGGAGATGCTCCGATTTACCAGAAAACCCAGAGAGAATTTTGGGAAAATGCCACTCTTGACAAACAAGGAGAAGACATCATAGCCATTAATTCCTCCTTAATGGGTAAACCAGTTAAAATCACACCACACTCCATCTCGGAAGTCTTTGAACTCAATGATCAGCAAGGTAAAACTTCTTTTCCCAACAATGAGTTAAAAACTGATTTCCTTGAAAGGGGGTATGCTGAACAAATAAAGAGGGATACGTTAGAAAAATGTTATTTCCCTCCTTCAACAAGATTTTTATTTCATACCCTGTTATTGTGTGTTTCAAATAAAACAATTGCCTTCAATGAGATACCATTAAAGATTCAATCCCTGGGGTTTGCTATTTTACAAAATGAAGATTTTAATTATTCCCAGGAAATCTTTGATGATTTGACCAAAAATGTTTTAACAAAATCTTTTCTATTATTTCCAAGGTTTTTAAGTTATTACTTTACAAAGAAATTTGCAAAGGATGATGTTCATGTATACCAACAAGGTGAATCTTTTCAAATTAAAAGTTTAACAGCAGCAACTTTCACTAGAATGTCAGCACCTTGCAAAACACAAGCAGAGGTGCCTGAGCAGAATTTAGCAGCTACCACTGCTACTCAGGTATCTGCTGCTGAGCCCACTGCTCCAGGTGATCATAGTAGCACAACCACTGCAATGAAACCCACACCTGCCATTACCAAAAAGACCAAAAAGAAATCATCCAAAAAGCCTCGCAAACCCAGTAAAACGACAACTATGGAAGATGAGATCCCAGAGCAATTGTCAGTGACAAAACAAAAGTCACCAATAACCACTGCTGCTACTTCCTCACAGCAGATGGAAGAAAGATCTCCACCATTGCCTCAAACTCCACCGACATCCTCACAAAAGGATTCGGTTGTAAACACAGGGACCCAAGATTATGAAGTTCTGGATCCAATCGGCTCCATCTTCCTCAGTCCTGATCCGAATAACATGTCTCTTTCTACACCTATTCCTTCACCCGTCACATTACCACAATCAATGTTACCTTTGTTGCATGCAGTTGCTATAGCTCAGACACAAACCAGTTCCTCTCAATCACCTATCACTGAGAGTATACTCCCACAAGTGACTGGGTCTGATGTTCATACCTCTGCTAGCCCAGCAACAACTGAGGAGGTTACACTGCAGGAATTACCAGTAATTCCTGTCAGTAGTTCAAGTGGAGTAGACATTGGGTCAGTTGTTCCATAAATAAGACTCCCTTGAAGTCAATTTCTTCAGAGACAACCAAGGCAACCACTGGTGTGTTTACTTTAACAACTGGTGAGTTGTTCAAGGTGTCCACAATTGAAGAAAGAAGTCCCCAGTACCAAGAAAAGGGGGCATCAGTAGATGACTTTTGTGACATATTCCCTAAGTCTGCTGCTGATACAACCACTGTTGGTGGGAAATCAGATGATCCCACTAAGTTGGGTGATGGTTTAAAATACCAAGAACTGATGGACAGAATTGACACACTTGACACATCTGTTGCTGAACTAAAAAATATGATGCAACAGCTGTTGGAAATTCAAAAGGTACGACCCACTGTTGTTCCAGCTCAAGCACCTGCACAACCTGCACTTGCTGCAAATGAGTTATGGAACTTATTTCAACCCCTGCTCCAACAACAAAGACAGTTGACTGATCAGCAGCTTGACATAGATGGCCAAAAGCTGAGGAACATGATGGAGTCCAGATTTAAAGACACCCAAGCTGACATCAAGGCCATAAAGGGCCATATCTGGAACACCACTGGCAAAGCACCTCCCACTGTTCTCTTCCTTGATAATCCACCACCAGATAATGCCAAAAAAGGGGAGAAGATCAACATGTGGAAGAAGAAAGGGATTGAAGATGGTCTCTACATTGAGCCACAAAAAGATTGTATGACTAAAGGCATTCCCTTGCCAGATGGAAGCAAAAAGATTGATTTTACCACAAATGCACTGGCTGAAGCAAAAGCAAGTGTAAAAAGGGATAGAGAGGCAAAGGATAAATCAAGGTGGAATGAGGAGAAGAGAGCTTACATGGAGCTGGCTGCACAGGGTTGTTCTGAGCCAAAGGATGTTAAAAATCCTGACCCAAAAAGAAAAAATCCCACTAGAAAAGTGAGGGAACCCAAATCCACACCATCTATACTCACAAAGCATACTCCAAAACCACCATCTAAAAGCCCTCAACATCAATCTTCCACCCAAACAGCTGTTGTATCAACAACTGTTCATACCTCAGTGGTTTCAGCAGTTGTTAAACCAACAACCACCACCTCAATGACAACAACTGCTACTTCAACATACACCACTCAAACACCTGATCTCACTAAATCATCCACCACCACTTCAACAACATCATCAACCATCAAATCATCACCTGCCACTGTGCAGAAGACTTCTACTGACACATCAGTAGTTGTAATGACACCTCAATCTTCCACCCAAACAGCTGTTGTAACTCCTGTTGTATCAACAACTGTTGGTACCTCAGTGGTTTCAGCAGTTGTTAAACCAACAACCATCACCTCAATCACAACAACTGCTACTTCAACACACACCACTCAAACACCTGATTTGACTAAATCATCCAATACCACTACAACCACATCACCAACCATCAAATCACCACCTGCCACTGTGCAGAAAAATTCTACTGACACATCAGGAGTTGTAATGACAACAGTGGTTGAAACACCTGTTGTATCAACAACTATTAGTCAAACACTTCTCACTTCAAACACAACCACTGATCCACCCAAAACATCATCAGTCTCTCATCAACCAAAAAGGAGAAGGTTAATTTTGATTGATGATGAGCCTTCACCTTCACCAACATCTTCACAACCTCTACCACTTGTCACTTTACCAAACCCTGTACCTCTCTCTTCAATACAGATACAAAAGCCAATCACTGATATTGCTCCTGCAGGTGTTCAATTTCCTCTAGAACTTATTGCTGTCAGAGAAGAGATCAAATCCTTCTACTATGAGGATGATCCTGCAAAAAGGAGTTTACCATCTGTTGAAGGATATCCTAGGCCTAATAATATTGATGAATATTTAAAATTAAAGGCCAAAGAAGCAGGGGATATTGCTAAAAGAGAATCAATAGGGAAGACTGACAAAGAATATCAAAGGCACTACCAATTTTTGCTTACTCAAGTCAGTTCCCTGGAACAATTTGCAAAGAATGTTTGTCAAAAATTATCAGAAAGAGCAGATGAATCTCTGAGAAAAGACTATGTTGAGAATATCATGGCTCACAAGAAGTATAAGGGAGAAAAGCATATGTACAAAGATTGGACCATTCCTGAGCTTGAAAGTGAAGCAGCCAGGATCCAAGAGATGCTTAAAAATAAGGTTAAACACACTCCTCCTGACTGGAAAAAATTCAAAAAGAATGTACCTGACAAGGCTTTAGAGTTAAAGAGAATGAAAGAGGAGCTGATAGCAGCTGACTATGGGTCAAAGAATTCAGTGTCAAAGTGGAGAGAAGATAGGGTCAGGGCCACTTACAAAATGTTGGAGGAACTAAGGAAGAAAGATCCAAATGTTCCACAAAAACCTGAGTATCCTAAAACTGAAGGTTCAAAAAGGCCACCAAAGTTACAAATCAAGAGATGCACTGATCCAGCAGGTGCTGCTATTTATCAAAGAAAAAGACAAAAGCAGATGGAAACCTTGAAGGAACTTATGGCTGGTGATGAAGTTGTAAAAGAAGGTATCAAGAAAATGGTGATAGAAAGGCTTGAAGTGAATCAATCTGCAGCCACAAATCAGATCTGATGGTGATGTGATTCTCCTTGATCTGATGGTGATGTTGTATAGAAAAGTAAAATATACTAAAGCTTCTTGCTAATAAAGTAGAGCTAAAACAAAAGTTTCCTTGAAAATTAAAATTATAGATTTGATCGGTTTGCGGATATTATTAGACATAGATGATTTATTGAAAATGTGTATTACCAAGATCGGTAGGTAAAGTACCAGTTTTGAGATGTACCGAAAATGTGTATTATCAAATATTTGTTCACATGATACTTTACATATTTACATAGACAAAAACTTTTATCATTATAGTTATCATAATACTAACACATACTGTCTTTAACATTATTTTATAAAGATATAGATCTAAAGACCAAAATTTAAATGATATATTATAATCTGTTTTTTAGTATTTGATTTCGATCATTACTAAACCTACCCGTGTGGTTACACGGGTACTACACCTAGTCTTGTAAATGAGATAAAACTTATGGAGTGTTAGGTCATTGGTTCAAATCCTGAAAGGGGTTTTTTTAGAATTATTGGGTTTCCTTTTTAATTGGTGTATAGGGTGGAGGGTATAGTCAAACACCTTAGGGTGTTTGAGTGAAATTCTACCCAATAATATTATGTCATGTCAACTCCCCATTCCACTCCCAATTTTACACTCAATCAGGGGGTATAGTCAAACACCCCTCAATTAAAAAAAAAAAAAAACCTTATTGGTTGAGCCCCTCTCTCTCCTCTCCCCTCTCCTCTCAATCATATCGGTGAAAGCTTACCGATTTTGGCATTCTCTCTCTTGTTCACCGAATGTGTTGGAAGCTAGGGGGTAGTCACCGAATCGGTGACTTGAGTCACCGAACAACTCAATCAGCATTATACCCTCCACCCTTGTTGTCTACGGGATATGAATATAATCAATTGGTTAGTGGTCCATCAGTAATCCAAATTTACTATTAAAAAAAACTACTATTTGACCTTCTGTCTTAACCCAAAGCAATGCTATTTAAATAATAACCAACGTAAGTGTTTAGTGTTTTATATGGATTATAACGAACAACATTTAAAATTGTTGTCCAATAAATCATTTGGAGAGGTATAGGTACACCGTACACACCTTGAAGGATAACCGTATAAAAATTTTCAGAACTACATCTTAGGCAAAATATATAGCACATTTTAACAATTTAATGGTAGATACTCAACACGAAAAACATTCGTTTTCATCCGCCACAAGTTACAAGACTAACTTACATTTTATACGACACGTCTTTGGTCGAGTGATATCGTGGTGTGTAAATTGGTGTCCCTCCCTATGAAGTCTATAGTCCAAGTCTGCTTGTGGACAATGGCATACGATTATGAATAGATAGATTAAATTGTCACTAAAATAAACTTACACTTTTAAATTAAAAAAGGGAAATGTGCTAGCTAGAAATATAGAAGTGACAACATGACCAAACTCATAAAATACAAACAAACTCATAGAAGAGATTGTCGTATGTGAGAGTCCTTTTTTTGGTGATCTACAGTGGCGAATCGTGACTTTGCCAATGAGGCTTGGTGGGTTGGGCCTTCTCTTGGCCCGGGATGTGGCTGCCTATGCCTTTGTGGCTTCCAGGTCTCAATCTTGGGAGTTGCAGGACCACATCTTACGTAACAGTGGGGTTGCTAACACTGATCCGGATTATGCCAGCGCCTTGGAACGCTTGCATGAATCTCTACCTGACTTTGATCTCGGCGGTTTCTCTAACAAGGACACCGCCCCCAAAAAGCCACAGAAAACTTTGGCGAATGCCCTTTGTTGTCGAATTGCACAAAGTTTGGGAGAAAATTTCCATTTGTCACCCCGCCAGAAAGCCGTCATTGAATGCCTACAGAGGCCCCACGCTCATGATTTCTTAACTGTTATTCCTATTGAAGGTTTGGGTCAACGTATGTCAGCGGTGGAGTACCGATCAATCCTTAAGTACCGTTTGATGATCCCCATGTTCCCAAATGATGAAACTTGCCCAGTCTGCCGTAAAGCATGCTTGGATAAATACGGGGAGCATGCGTTACACTGTAGAGAGTTGCCGGGTTTTAAGTATCGCCATGACTTTGTTCGAGACGCGTTAATGGATATTCTCAGACGAGCAGGGATCTCGGCGAAGAAAGAGGCACCGGTTAATTTTCTTACAGACCCGTCGGAGGGGAGATCCACCATACGCCCAGCTGACGTGCTAGTTTTTGGTTGGGAGGGCGGGAAACATGCTTGTGTCGATCTCACAGGTGTATCCCCACTAGCCGGGTTCCGGGAAAATGGGTTTGTGGCGGGGCAAGCGGTACTGAAAGCAGAGTCAAAGAAGGTGGAAAAGCACGCGAAAGCTTGTGAGGATAATCAGCATGCCTTTGTCCCCCGGCGTTTGACACGTTCGGCTCCTTGGCGCCGGAGGCAGTTCGGTTCTTGTCTAGAGTTCAGCGTGTGGTCCATAGCAACTTTTCGACCCCTCAGGGGCGGGGCTTTGTTTTTAGTAGATTAGGGTTTTCTATTCAGAAAGGGATGGCGGCGCAGTTTGTTGCTCGTCTACCTGCTATCCTTATGTAATTTGCCCTGATGATTGGAATGAAATAAGAAGAAGTCTTTTTAGTTAAAAAAAAAAATTATAAAACCACCCCAAAATCGTAAAAACAAGGAGATGTCAGTAATTTGATTGAATTTTGTTATTTGGCGGAAAACCACATGTGTAAAAGAGATAATGTAGTTAAATTATAGTGCTTTACGCTCTAATATGCTGCATATGTGATAACGTAGTGCTACATACGTTCTCGAGATTAGTTTATCAAAGGAAAAATAAATGATTTTTACGGATGTAAAAAAATCATGTTTCAAAGTTTTTTTTTAAGGAATGAATGAATAGAAAGGAAGAGGAAAAGAAGGAAAATTTATCTTTATTTCCTTCATTTTAAATCCTTTCAAATTTGAGAGATTTGGAAGTAAGGGAAAAGATCAAATAGGAAGTTAATTTTGGCTAGGAAGGATAGGAAGCCATAGGATTATGACATGTGGCAAATTTTAAAATAAAGAGAAATGGTATTTTAGTCAATCTCATCATTTCTTCTTCATTCTTCTCCCCAGTTACTTCAAAACCCACCATCTCCAACCTTTTCTTCACTTACTATCTCAATAATCACTACATTATAGTGTGATTTTCGTCATCAATCAATGATTCAACCACCCGATCAACGTGTTCTTCAGCTTTTTTCGAAGAAAACCCAGTTTAATTTCATTCAAAATCTCGTTTTTTCTGGTGATTTTGAAGATAATCACTCGATTTGTTCGATTCAATCGCTGATAAGTGTTTCTATCATTTCAAATTTCGTCAATTGATGAAGAAACCGGCTTCGATCCATGTAAGAAATTCTTTAATTTCATTTTCACGATCTAGGTTTTTATTTAGTCATTGCGTTTTACGATCTTGGCGGGTGTCCGGGGGCGGCAGCCCCTGGTAGCGGTGTCCCGGGGGCGGCAGGCCCTGGTAGCTGGGTCCCAGGGGTGGCAGCCCCTGGCGGGGTCCAAGGGGCAGAGCCCCTGGCTGGGGTTGAGCTGCGTTTTAGAAAAAACACATTTTTAAGACAATTCACAAACAGTTCAGAAATAGTTTTGAAATTTTTTTTTTCCGATTAAATTGCTGTACTAAAAACGCATCAGGAAAATTAATTTTCCAGAAATTGGCTCATTTCGAAGACAGTAATTCGTAGACAATTCAGACAGTTCACAGACAATTCACAAACAGTTCAGAAACAGTTTTATGTGTCAATTGCGTTTTAGAAATAAGAGAGTTTTATGTGTTTTCTGGCTATTGCGTTTTAGAAAAAACACATTTTTAAGTATCTTTAGTCATTGCGTTTTAGGTAAAACACATTTTTGAAGTGTTTTTAGTCATTGCGTTTTAGGTAAAACACATTTTTAGGTGTTTTCAGTCCATTGCGTTTTACAGAGAACACTTTCTTTTGTTTTTTTAGATCATTGCGTTTTAGAAATGAGACATTTTTAAGTGTTTTCTGGCCATTGCGTTTTACAAATAAAACATTTCTTTGTGTTTTCTGGCCATTGCGTTTTAGAAATAAGACATTTCTTTGTGTTTTCTGGCCATTGCGTTTTACAAATAAGTCATTTCTTTGTGTTTTTTGTGCATTGCGTTTTAGAAAAATGTCATTTTTTAGGTTTTTTTTTTCATTGCGTTTTACGTAACTGGTGGTTTTTCAATTGCGTTTTACACAACTGGGTTTAATTGTTTTTAAAAATATAGCAATAGTATACTCGTTTTAAAGATAAAAAAACGCTCGTTTTTTTGGTGCAATTTTTATAAAAAAAATAATGTCGTATGAAAGAGTTATTAACGTTTAAAAAATGGGGGGAATTGGAGGAGAGAGAAACTATTGGCTTGGATTGACTAGAATCCCCTTGAACAAACTCACGCGCCTCTTTTCTTCCTTTCAATTTCCCTGATTTAATCTTAGCCCTTGATTAACTTAATGGATGGTCAAGATCACTTCCTAGCCTTCCTAGCCAAATAAACTTCCTATTGTATCTCCACCCTTGGTAGTAAAGGATATTTAACATATAAAATCTTTACTTTTCGTTTTTATTTTCTTCGAACCTGAGAATACTTTAGTTAATTAAATCTTTTCTTTTCATTCCCTTTCTTTTCTCTTCTTTTCTTTCGTTATTAAACTCGAGAACATAACGTAAGTGACGAATTTTCAAGAATATTATATAATGGTTTGAGATTCCATTAAACTTTGTAGAAACTAATAATTTATGAAATATTTACAATAAAAAATAATTAAACCCTTTGAAGAATATAGTTGTTCTAATTTATAAAGTTCTATTATCATTTACATGATCAATGGTTTTATTGAAGAATATAGTTGTTCTAATTTAAAAAGTTCTATTATCATTTACATGATCAATGATTTTATAAATTTTGTTTTTTAGTGGCCAAGAAAAAAATAAAATAAATCAAACAAAAAGAGCCCGCACAAAACTTGCATACAAAGTGTAAAAAACAACAATGCATACATCATGAACACCTAATTTGATAATCAAACTACATAATCACTTCACCATTTATGAATAACTATAGAATACTGTAACGCTCTATAGAATACTGTAATGCTCTACATCATGAACACCTAATTTGATAATCAAACTACATAATCACTTCACCATTTATGAATAACTATAGAATACTGTAACGCTACGCATTTTTGTACTTTTCATATTTAGAAAGTGTAATCGTATTGCTATTTTTGGAAACTTGTAATCATATTGTATTCGTAATTCGTTTCCAATCTTGTATTCTGAGACTTTGATCATAATGAAATTCATATTTTGTACATACATGTTATACATATAATCAATTATTTAAATACATGTTTACTTGCAAATCGACACTTGATATACGTGTAATTATTCATACATACACTTCCGATACTCGAATTATACTTACATATGTTTTACATACTTAAAAACATGTTTAAATACAAAGTTTCAGCATAAAATGATAACATAACGAAAGTTCAGGGGCCAAAGTGTGAAAAATCAAAGTTTCTGGCCAAGAAGGGTGCCGCGCTACGCGACCCCCTTCCCCCTTTCTGGTCACGTGATGCCACGGGCCTGAATCCGCAACGAGTTGTGTCTTGAATGCATATTGGCCAATTTCTTCCATCTCTCCTCTTCCCTAATCAACTTGCAACCTCCATAAACACAAAACCCTACCTCATCTCTATATAAACAAGCCTCCATCCTCCTATTTTCACTTTCCCAACTCACTTACACTCTCAAAATACTCTCAATTTAGCTGGAAATCCAAGTTTGAGGCAGAATCCTCTAAGTGCAAAAGTGAGCTTAATCTCACTTTTCTTCATCTTTTCTTCCACTAAAAGATTGGAACACCTCTAAGAGTGTTTCCACAAGTTTACCATGGTAAACTAAAGTGGAACATCACCATTTTAAGGTCCAAACTTTCTGTTTTGTAAGATTATATTGTAAACTTTTATAAAACTCACTAGTATTAAGCCCCTGCGTTGCAGTGGTTGTTGTAAAACAGTGTCAAGTAGTACCAATGCTATACCACTGTCATCGACCACCAACATCGGAAAAGCTCGCAAAAACGAAAAAATAACGTCGAGCGAAAAGTAGACGTAAAATCTTTAACTCACGAACGCTCGTTGCAGAGAAATTAAACCGAAACGTAAAACATAAAAAAATAATTAAGTCAATACAGGACCCGCGCGTAAAACATGTGCTGCAATGAGCCAATCAAATGGGAAAAAATATACGAAAAAAATGTTGAACCCCACACGCACGTTGCGGTGCATTAACTCACAAAATTTAGAACAAAATGAAAAACTTGGGAAAGATGATAAGTATGGTGGAACAAAATTGAAAATAAAAAAGGGTTTGTATTAAATTGCAAAAGATGAAAAACTTTGGGTTAAAAGTAAAAAAAACAAAGGGTCTAAATTGCAAAATTGAATTTATTTATTAATCTTAGATAAAGATAAGAATAAAAATAAATGATATCTATATATTAGTTATTAATATTAATATTAAAGAAATTTATTAAATAATTATAAATAAAATTTATGACGTTGAAGGAGAGAATGCCATGTGACATTATTTGGAGTCTTTTATTATAAGTTAGATACTTTCTTACATGAATCTTGTGCCTAGTTGTTCCTAAACCCATCTATGGTTATGGGACTTGTTAGGGGTTGATTATTATAAGTTTAGAGGTGCAAACACCCTCTAAACTTTTTGTTTTGACTAAGGTTTGAGATGACCTACAAGTGATGAAACCATCCAAGCTCACCATCTTCAATATGGCGAGACTTGTGTTTTGGTAAAAGTGTGAACCATGGAAGCCTTGGATTTCCAAACTTGTTCCACCACCTCACTTGATGTTTTATCATGTGATTCCAAGTAGTTTCCTAGACCTAAAGTAACACAACCCCGACGTATCTCCAACATTTTATATGATGGGTATGAAATACCTGGGTTATTCTTACTTGGCTACTTGATGAACTATGTAGTTAGTTGTAATTAATTTTCATTAATGTCCAACCGGGTTTACCAACTATGTTGGTAAACTTTGTGCTTTGGTGAATCATACAATGAGGTATACATACCTCCATGCTTGACTTACATGAATTCTATGATATTATATGATAGGACAAATATTAATGTATACTATATAATATATAATATATGTATTTAACCGAATTGTGATATTAACCGGATCATGGTTATACGTCATGAACATAGATTACTTTGTCTTTGTTCTAAACCCCTCGATTTTGATTCTAATGGGCAAATTAGGACCCATGAAATCACTTAAGAACTTAGTGTCAAAGCGAGTATTTAGACAATAAATACTTTGGTGTACTTATACTTTTATATACTTAAATTCCGAATCCGACTCTTCCACCAAATCCGAATACTCACACACCTCCGTTTCCCCCTTGTAGGCTAACTTCGGTGTTCCATCTCCAACAACTAGAAAATTTGCGGTTTAACTCTGAAAGCTTTGCAAAACCGTGAGTATACATGACCCCTTCTTATTTTAACACCTTTGGGTGCAATACGTGTAACTTATAAAAAACGCACACATACACTTATACACATGCTTACAAACAAACAATCCTATATACATGTTTGATACGATATACTTGAACTCATACATGATACTTGTTGCTTTATTCTTGTCATTAATTTCGTACGAACCTCCCTAAACATGTATAGCTGTCGCAACTCCCGATCCCTTATCTGTCCTGGGAACGGGCGGACGCGAACTCAGAGTTTGGTGGTATCAGTTTGTTTAATCTCGCAGCGGAATTTACATCAGGACCGTAGTTAGGAAATGTTTATCAGAGTAAAACCACCATATTTGATATTAATAAACTCATGGGCAAAACCCAAGTTTCTTATTACAATACATTTATAGGGACAAACCCTATTTTATTTAATTTAAAACATCGTTTCTTAGATAACTTTTATAGCCACTTATTTTCCAAGCCGTCAGTGCTCTCGAGCTGGCTTTTTCCCAGTTGGCTTTCACATTGTGTTACCTGAAACATGTTTTAAAAATATTTTGTCAGCGGGAAATACTGGTGAGTGAATCCCAATTTAATCAAAACGAGTTTTATCAATTACCACAGTATTGAGAGCGATTACAATGTTTATATCTACACAACTACCCATTCAGTACTTGCCACTCGACCGTATCTATGGCTATGGTCATATCACACATTGGCTACTCGTCGTCCAATTGTGAAGGTTATCAAGTAATGTATACAAAACCCCATAATACCGGCGATAATTGAAGAATTACACGACTCACATACTGGTAATATGATATAAACAATTGAGGTTTTATAAAAATAGTTGACACAAAAAGGAGATTACTCACATTGCTATCTTAGGCTTCTCGTAAGGGTTTCCTGGATATAATCTATAATTTATACAAATGTACATTGGTTAGTATCATAACCCTTTAAAGAATATAAATGATACCCTCCCCGAGACGGTATTCCAACAACTACGTCGGGCAGAACCACGACAGTTGTTACGGAACCCTAAATCAATCAGGCAGCTTAATTATTATGAAACCGCGGTTATAATACTTACAACGGAGCAGAACCTTGCTAATTAGGGGTATAATACCCGACTATAATTTCTACTACTTCAGAAATTCGAGACTGAAAGAAAGAATGAACGATTGAAAGTGAAACCCGACGGCCTTCTTATATAGTTGCTGAATCTCGTCCTGTCGCGGCCCGCGTAAGGTAAGGAGAAGCCTTACGCGGCCCGCGTCAACACACGGTCAACCATATAGCTTGTCCCGGTCATCCTCTAGACCGCCACGATGACGACACGTGTCGGCCTCTGGGTGTATCCGCGTTTCATGGTCTCTCGCGGCCCGCGTACACTTAAATGAACTCTAACGCGGCCCGCGTTAACTAAAGAAATCAATGATATCAGGTTTAACCATGATACTGCCCGCGTGAAAGATTGGGGTGGGTCTACGCGGCCCGCCTCTGCCCTATATTTCATATTTTGATTTATTTAATAAACTATAATATAATTCGGGGTTGGTTTTCACATACGGGGTGTAATATAAGACATATTAGGGTCTGTAAAATATATTTAGGATGTCTGAAGTTATTCGAGGGTGTCGATTTTCTGGAGGGTTGTTACATTCTCCCCACCTTGTTTTTAGAGCTCGTCCTCGAGATATACTGGAACAAGTGTGGATATTCTATTTGTATTTCAGATTTAAGCTCCCATGTGTACTCAAGTCCTATTTTGGAGTCTCACATCACTTTGACTAGAACTAATCTCTTGTGCTTGAGATTTTTGACTTGAATGATCTTGTCAGTTATTTCCTGCACTATCTCAGGTCCAGATAGTTGCTTTTCCCCAATTTCTACCCAATAGACTTGGGGTTTGGCACTTTTTTCCATAAAGTGCTTCGAATGGTGCAGCATTGATACTTATGTGATAACTATTGTAAGAAAATTCTTATGAAAGGTAAGTGATCGTTTGAACTTTTGGTGAATTTACTTGGATTGACTTTTGATCACATAAAGTACTGGCTTTATTGGCTATTAACCAATCTATTCTTAAAACAATATCAAATCCTACAAGATTCATTGGGTAAAGATTTGTAATAAACTTATGGTTTAGAATTTCTATTCTTGCTCCCTGCAAGATTTCAGAAATCTTAATGGTTTCTCCATTGACTGTCTCTACTAGACATACTTGTGGTAGTTTAGTTAACGACTGATTTAGAAATTTGCAAAACGAAGTATTAATAAAACTTTAGTTTGCACCAGAGTCAAATAATACTGTAGCAAAATATCATTAACTAAAACATACCAGTGATCACATCCGGGATCAGCTTTGCTTCTTCTGCCGTTAGAACAAATGCTCTAGCATTTTTAATGTTCTTGTTGTTCGTAGCTGGAGCTAATTTTGGACAGTTTGGCTTGATGTGACCTGGTTCTCCGCAGTTATAGCATATCCTGCTGTTTTTCTTCCTGCAGTCTTCTTCCTAGTGTCCCGATATTTTGCAGAAGTTACAGTATATGGAGCATCTTCCCGAATGCTTTCTTTTGCAATATCTACAGTAGGGTGCAGAGGTAGAATCTATATTTTTCTCATGATTAGAATTTCCAGAACGAAATTCTTGTGTAAGCTTCTGAGTTAGGTTCCTTCTCTGATCTTCTTCTCGGGTACGGACTAATTCATCAGTCAAGGTATTCGCTAGTTTTACAGCTTCTTCTATAGTTTGAGGTCTAGTTGCCTTGACTACATGTCTTATTTCTCCAATTAGTCCCCAGATATAACGGGAGATTAACACTGGTTCTGGTGAAGCAAGAGTTGGCACTATCCTAGCATATTCGAAGAATATTTTAGTGTATCCCTTACTATCTACACCAGTCATCCTAAGGTTTAGGAATTTGTTTGCTATCTGTTCCTTTTCATTGGGTGGGCAGAATTTCCTTTCCACCTTGTCCTTAAACTCCTCCTATTCCATATTGTAAGTTTTATCAATTCCCTTAGTTTGGAGGATAGTGTTCCACCATTCTAAGGCTGAGTTCTTAAACAGATTGGAAGCAAACAATATTTTATCTTCTTCTGCGCACTTGCTTATTCTTAAGACTGCCTCGGTCTTTTCTATCCAGCGTAGGGTTGCAATGGCCTCTTCGTTGCCCGAGAATTTCATTGGTTTACAGGACCAGAATTCTTTGTAAGAACAACCATAAGGCATGATTCTTCTTCTTTTGGGAATGGGTGCTTGAAGTAAGGGTCCATTGTTCACGCTGGGTTCTGGTTCAATTGGTCGCTTACTGCTATGTTTACTCTTGTTATCAGCATCCTTAACAGTTTGAAGAATAAATGACATTGCATCTATAATTCATTGTGCCACTATGTGTTGGATAGCACTATTATCCATCTGGTTCCCATTGTTATTGATGTTTGGATTTTCATTAACCACGTTAATGTTACTCTGGTTATCATTATTCAGATTTCCTTGATTTTCTTCGTCGGCCATCTGAATTTTTAAACATCTACCAAATATTAATATCATAGAATAATATTTAATATAGCAAATCACATGATACGCAATTTAGCCAAAAGCGTCGATCATTGCGATTTTACTCTATTCATCTATTACATACTAGTACTGAAATTAAAATTTACAATACCGACTGTAATAAATAATAATAGGCATCCGTACACATATTTATTTTATTTTATTGCTATTACAGTTTCTGCCATCACATCTACAGATATGGATTTATTCAGAAATTTATATTTGCGCTCCTCGTAATTTCCATACGAGTTGCTCTCCCATCTTTCTCATTCTCTCACTGTTTTCTAAAATTTCTTCCCCAAAAGTACTAAGTTCTTGTACGTTTTCTGCACTTATTGGGGTTGCAGGTTCTAGGACTGGGTTTGGAATCTAAGGTGCAGGTTACTGATATGGGGTGTTGGTGCCTGGATTCGATAAGGATTTTCTAAAACTTCCCTAAGGTTTATATTATAGTAATAGGGATCTAGAGGATCCAAACCTGGATAGGCTCCTAATTTTTATGAAGAAACACACAACATTCTAAGTTAAAATTTTGTAAATCACAAAATAACAAAATGGTAATTTAGAAATTTTCAAAAATTTATTTAAAACAACTATTGCTAGATTACAACTGAACTTTCGAATTTATACTAACGGTTTATTTAATAGTTTAACGTTTCCGGCTTGTAAGTGTCGCAGGTGCTAGAACTGGTTTTGTGATTTAACTTATAAGTTAGCATTTACTGCTACAGTAGCTAACATGTAGAGATTTGCCCATTTTTTGTCTAATTTATCTTCCCAAGGTGGGTTACTGCCTATTTTCTGGGTTTCCTGAGACTTTTTCATGTTGTCTTGAGTTTTTCTAAGAATCTAGCTTCTTTTACTAGGGGTAAGTGGATTTTCAAACTGTGCTTTACGGACAAATATTCCCTCCTCAGTATCTGCTGAGTATCTTGAGGAATTTGTTTGGGATGAACTTCCCTTTTCTTTTGATGAGCTATATAATTTATGATAGATGTCCGAAATTCTTTTCTTACTCATGCTGTAAACTACCAAATAGTCAAATAACACATAACAATAATTACAGTTATGCAAGTATTTCCATAATTTATTTCCTAACAAAATATAACTTTAAGTGTCAGCATAACACTTCTTTGGCTTAGACCAGTGGCTAGGCTCTGATACCACCTTCTGTCGTAACCCCCGATCCCTTATCTGTCCCGGGAACGGGTGGACGCGAACTCAGAGTTTGGTGGTATCAGTTTGTTTAATCTCGCAGCGGAATTTACATCAGGACCGTAGTTAGGAAATGTTATCAGAGTAAAACCACCATATTTGATATTAATCAACTCATGGGCAAAACCCAAGTTTCTTATTACAATACATTTATAGGGACAAACCCTATTTTATTTAATTTAAAACATCGTTTCTTAGATAACTTTTATAGCCACTTATTTTCCAAGCCGTCAGTGCTCTCGAGCTGGCTTTTTCCCAGTTGGCTTTCACATTGTGTTACCTGAAACATGTTTTAAAAATATTTTGTCAGCGGGAAATACTGGTGAGTGAATCCCAATTTAATCAAAACGAGTTTTATCAATTACCACAGTATTGAGAGCGATTACAATGTTTATATCTACACAACTACCCATTCAGTACTTGCCACTCGACCGTATCTATGGCTATGGTCATATCACACATTGGCTACTCGTCGTCCAATTGTGAAGGTTATCAAGTAATGTATACAAAACCCCATAATACCGGCGATAATTGAAGAATTACACGACTCACATACTGGTAATATGATATAAACAATTGAGGTTTTATAAAAATAGTTGACACAAAAAGGAGATTACTCACATTGCTATCTTAGGCTTCTCGTAAGGGTTTCCTGGATATAATCTATAATTTATACAAATGTACATTGGTTAGTATCATAACCCTTTAAAGAATATAAATGATACCCTCCCCGAGACGGTATTCCAACAACTACGTCGGGCAGAACCACGACAGTTGTTACGGAACCCTAAATCAATCAGGCAGCTTAATTATTATGAAACCGCGGTTATAATACTTACAACGGAGCAGAACCTTGCTAATTAGGGGTATAATACCCGACTATAATTTCTACTACTTCAGAAATTCGAGACTGAAAGAAAGAATGAACGATTGAAAGTGAAACCCGACGGCCTTCTTATATAGTTGCTGAATCTCGTCCTGTCGCGGCCCGCGTAAGGTAAGGAGAAGCCTTACGCGGCCCGCGTCAACACACGGTCAACCATATAGCTTGTCCCGGTCATCCTCTAGACCGCCACGATGACGACACGTGTCGGCCTCTGGGTGTATCCGCGTTTCATGGTCTCTCGCGACCCGCGTACACTTAAATGAAATCTAGCGCGGCCCGCGTTAACTAAAGAAATCAATGATATCAGGTTTAACCATGATACCGCCCGCGTGAAAGAATGGGGTGGGTCTACGCGGCCCGCCTCAGCCCTATATTTCATATTTTGATTTATTTAATAAACTATAATATAAATCGGGCTCGGTTTTCACATACGGCGTGTAATATAAGACATATTAGGGTCTGTAAAATATATTTAGGATGTCTGAAGTTATTCGAGGGTGTCGATTTTCTGGAGGGTTGTTACATTAGCGTTATAGGATTAATGCACCGCCCGTATTCTTGAGGTAATTAAGTAAACAAAACGGTCTTATCATTGCCATTATAGGATTACGCTAGTGGGAACCTTTGGGTTGACAATTTTAGTTGCATGATAGTATTGCCATGTTAGGTTCTTAGTATCTGAATTTTGCCATGTGGATTCGTTTAAACTTTTATACTTATGCTAGTACTTAAACATGTATGTTCGCCAATAGTTTATGTGTTGATCTATACTTTAACACGTATTGCAGGAAATTGATGATGATGATGAGTGAAATCTAGTAGGAAGACTAGAAACGATGCACTTGAATTTAGTAATGAAATGAAATTTTAATTTTATTAAATATTGTCACAAATAGTGTTATGAAGTCTCTTGCAATCTCGTTTTCGTCTTACTCCGATGTTTCTGCCATCAATTGGGATGTGACAAATACCCAGTGATGGGTGGTATATTTTCTTTTCTAGTCGAAGAGTTGGATTTGGCAAGTGGGTTAATTTAGCATGCGGGTGGGTTAATTCAGTTTTTTCATGTAAAAGATGTATTAATTAATAAGATGACATCACATTCCACATGATTGGATAAGATTATGTTTGTGAGTCACCTACATATTAATATAATTTTTAATGTAGCGAACAACTTCTTTAATTATATATATAATAATATACTAGGTTAGAACCCCGTGTATTACACGGGTTGAATAACTGTAATTTTATATATACTAAATAAAAAAACATTATATTTTTAAAAACCTCATTTATTACACGTGTTGAGTAAATATAATTTTATATATTAAATAATAAAAAATTATATCTTTAAAAACCTCGTTTATTGTGTGAATTGAATAAATGTAATTTTATATACCACACAATGAAAAAATTATATTTTAAAAAAACCATGTGTATTTACGGGTGGAAGAAATATAATTTTATATACTAAATAATAAAAAAATTATGTTTTAAAAAACTCCATGTATTGTACGGGTTGAATAAATCTAATTTTATATAGCAAATAAAAAAAATGATATATCTTTAAAAACCCTGTGTATTACACGGGTTTATTTATTGTTAAAAAAATCTTTAAAATTATATCTTTAAGAACCTCGTTTGTTGTGCGGGTTGAATAAATGTAAATTTATATACCAAACAATAGAAAAGTTATATTTAACAAAAACCTTGTGTATTCACGGGCTGAAGAAATGTAATTATATACTAAATAACAAAAAAGTTATATTTAAAAAAAAATCTGTGTATTGTACGCGTTTAATAAATATAATTTTATATAGCAAATAATAAAAAATGATATATCTTTAAAAACCCTGTGTATTACACACGTTTATCTATTGTTAAAAAAAATTTCTAAATCAAAATATTTTTTTTATTATTTTTTAAATTAGGTTAATACTATTTTAAATTTTTGGTTTGATTAATAAGCTGTTTAATATAATTTCTCATAGTTAACAATAATAACATTAACAATAAACAGGGGCGGACCCACGTTAAGCTGAACGGGGTCCCCGGAACCCAATCTTTTTTTAAAAATTAGTAGAAGCGGTATATAAAATTTTCTATGGACCCCATAAAATAATTTAATTGGACCTCATAACAATGAGAGTGAGCCTGGTGCAGTGGTAAACCCCTTTGTTTACACACAAAAGGTCCTGGGTTCGATACCTGTTTATTTCGTTTTTTTTAAACCCGATTTTAAATTAATCACTCTATTTTTTTTTCTATTTCAATTTTTTCTCACCTATACTTAGCTGAATGTGTAGTAAATGAAACTTGTAATTTAGTTATGATATTATTTTCTATTATGTTTCTCGGCCTGACCCGACCCGAACAACGACCGATCCAAAAAATTTGAACACCGGAAAATTGGGACCCGATTGTCCAAAAATCCTGGGTCCGCCACTGACAATAAATAATATGCATGTTTATCTATTGTTAAATGAAACAATTCTTTTTAGTTTAGATAAGACTTTATGATTTGAAGTTAAGTTTATGCCAATAATTTAGGGTTGATAAGATTTATATTAATTTAATTGATATTTAACAATTTAAATTAAATAGTAATTATCTACAATTAAGGATGGTCTAGAATAATGACAAGTGTCCCAAAGTTGGTTTCTTTTATTATATAGTATAGATAGATGAATATATATTACTTTATTTTCTATGGTGTTTTATTAAATTTATAACAAGACTTGTATCTTTTATTTAGTTATATAAACGGTAAGAATACATATACATATTATTTTTATTTTTCATTTCATTTAGTTTCTATATCTAAATTAACTGCACTATTTCATTATTTGTTATATTATATTATATTATATTATATTATATTATATTATATTATATTATATTATATTATATTATATTATATTATAGGTTATAACCCCGTGTATTACACGGGTTGAATAAATGAATTTTATATACCAAATAATAAAACATTATCTTTTTAAAAGTCTTCTTTATTGCACGGGTTGAAGAAATGTAATTTTATATATTAAATAATAAAATAAGTTATATCTATAAGAACCATATGTATTATATGGGTTGAATAAATGTAATATTATATACCAAATAATAAAAAAATATATCTTTAAAACCATTGTATTACACGGGTTGAATAAATGTAATATTGCTTACCAAATAATAAAAAAATGTATATTTTTAAAAACCCACGTGTATTACATGGGTTTAATAAATATGATTTTATATACCAAATAATAAAAAAATATATTTAAAAAAACTAACGGATTTTTTATATTTAAAGTAGGATAAGATTGAATATTAATCTGAACTAACATATTTTTTTATATTTAAAGTAGGATAAGATTGAATATTAATCTTTATTTATTTAGTTAATATAAAATTGAAAAATCATATGATTGAATAGGTGGGAGGTTGTATGATGATAAATCGGTTAACCGTACTGAATGATAAAGATAATAGTGATTGTTGAACAAATTAATTAATCGAATTTAACAGAAACATTTGTGATGTTAGGTGGATTTCTTTTTTTAATTATTTGAAAGTTAATATCAACTTTGGAATTCGTATGAATTCTTATTAGATTTGATTAAATATTATTGATAATAAAAATTTGTATTAGATTAGATTTTAGATTTGATTAAATATTATTAATAATAAAAAATTGTATTAATTTAGATTAAATATTATTATTATTATTATTAGTATTATTAATAATAATTTTAATCAATTAAATGAGAGAATAATAAGTGTACCAAAACAGTTTCTTTTATTATATAGTCTATATAAAAAATCACTCAAGTTTTATTATTGTTTAATTGGTAACTTTAAATACCTAGCGAAATTAAATGACAAAAACATATAACAGTTCCAAGACATGGTTACTATAGTTGAGCCACCCTAGGGTAGAAAAATTCGAAGTTATGACTTCTGAATTATAATTATATATAGGTGACCATTTCAACCATTTTATGTGTCGATCAGGGTTATATATTATTTGTAACTAATAACCAAAAGCTTTTGGTTTCTAAAAGAAGTTGAAAGAGTCAATCTTTAACATACTTAACTCTTTTAGGGTCAGTTGTCCAACATAAGTTGTGTTTTGCCTAAGGTTTGGTGAGGTCCTATGAATTTTGTGTGACAGATTCCTCGAACGCTTTTTTTCATGAACTTTGTGTGAGGTTCCATAAATTTTGAAATAGTCGAGTGGGACGAATGTGTATCCCTAAACCCTCCTAAATATTATTGATCCATTTCTTATTAGATTAAATACTTATTAGATTTGATTAAATATTATTGATAATAAAAATTTGTATTAGATTAGATTTTAGATTTGATTAAATATTATTAATAATAAAAATTTGTATTAATTTAGATTAAATATTATTATTATTATTAGTATTATTAATAATTTTAATCAATTAAATGAGAGAATGACAAGTATCCTAAAACAGGTTTCTTTTATTATATAGTATAGATTAAAACACATCACTAGCTACAGTATAAACAATATCCATTATTTTGAATTTAATTATAAGTGTGCCATCCACTTACATACTTAACTTTGTTTGTTCTTTATGGCATTTTTGTATACAATGCTATAATATTTTTTTAAGTTTTAAAGAGTAAAATGAACGGATAGTCCCTGTGGTTTTGTAAAATAACACCTATAGTCCCCAACTTTTGGAAATTACACCGGTGCTCCCTGTGGTTTGACAGTTTGTTACTCGGATAGTCCCTAGAGTAGATGTCTGTTAGTTTTCTCCGTTAAATCTATGTGGAATGACAAAATTACCCCTTGCTTTTATTAAAATGGGTCCTGCAAATAATGCCTAATCATCTTCTTCAAACTAAATCACAGTCTTCATCTACTAAAACCCACACATCCCTGTAAATCCAAATGCCCTTGTTCTCTATTCACCACCCATCATCATCTTAAACTGCCATAAGCAATTGAACAACCTCTCCATTGTTCATGCTCCATTGCCCTTGTTTTTCCCCAAATAGTGATTTGTCTGAGCATAGCACCCTTGTTTCCCCCAATTTTGACAGCGACTTTACGATTCCAAACACGTAACACCGAACTAGCAAAACATGGAGTATAGTCGGCGACAACATCATCCCTACCGTCTCCAAACAGGTAACGCCGGTCGGACCAATCGCCGCTGTTAAATCTCCACTGGTCCACCAGCGGAACGAGATACAGTGATGGTTTGTGAAGGTATGTTATGGTTGGGTTCGGGTCTTTGTCTACTGAAAAAACGGGTTATGGTGGTGGTTTGTGAAAGCGGTGGTTGTGGTGGTGGTGTGTAAAGGTGGAGGTGGAGGTGGAGGTGGTGGTTGCAAGGTTGAAGGTGGCGGTTGAGGTGGTGGTGGTGGGTTGAAGGTGAAAGTGGTGGTGGTGGTGGTGGGTTTAAAGAGAGAGAGAGGATGAGGAAAAAGATGAGGGGGTGGAGCATGAACAATGGAGAGGAAGAAGAAGGTGAGGGGGTGGAGAGAGAGATAGACTGTGATTTAGTTTGAAGAAGATGGTTAGGCATTATTCGCGGGACCCATTTTAATAAAAGCAATGGGTAATTTTGTCATTTTACATAGATTTAACGGAGAAAACTAACGGACATCCACACCAGGGACTATTCGAGTAACAAACTGTCAAACCACGGGGAGCACCGATGTAATTTTCAAAAGTTGGGGACTATAGGTGTTATTTTACAAAACCACAGGGACTATCCGTGCATTTTACTCAGTTTTAAAATAATACCTTAGACGTTAAATAATATAGGCCGTTAACTAGGGGTGTGCAATAACCGAACCGTTAACCGAAACCGAACCGAAAACCGATAAAACCGAACCGAAATTAACCGAAACCGAATTAACCGAAAGTCGGTTAACGGATATTTTTTTTACCATCGGTTAACCGAAATTAACCGAACCGAACCGAACCGAATCATTTAGTTCTTTATATATTTCTAGCTTTTATACATCTATTTCATGTATTTCATGTTTTATACTTTCATTTCATTTAATAATATCTCTATTTCATTTATTTATGCCTTCATTTCATTTATTTATACATTCATTTCATTTATTTAAACATCTATTAATGCATTTATACATCCATTTCATTTATTTATACATCCATTTCATGTATTTATACATCTATTTCATGTATTTATACCTTCATTACATGTATTTCTTAGCAAAAAAATTAGCCCTTGTTTGAATTGGTTATTAACCGAAAATTAACCGAACCGAACCGAAAACCGACAAATTAACCGAATTAACCGAACCGATTAACCGATGACTTCGGTTACGGTTACGGATAATGCTAATAACCGAACCGAACCGTGCACACCCCTACCGTTAACCCAATAGTTTCACTTTCCTATTATAACTTTCGTTCGTTATTTTTTTCAACTAATTCGCGTTATATTTTTTTTTAGAAAACAGACTAATCCAGTACCCACCGAGAAAAAACGTATAAATTTACTTTCACGTTATCTAAAATTAATGTTTTAAAACTGGTCATTATTAATTATTACAAGTTAGTTTTGAATATATATTGTAATGTAATATAGTAGTTTAATTTATTGTTTGATTCACACACTGATTCTCCGCCGCAACGCGCGATACGCAAATCCTAGTTAAAGTTAGTACACAGCCAAAGATCCACCTATCTTAAAAAAATAGTTCGTATTCTATTCTCCCACTAGTATAATAAATACACTAATCTTGAGTAAAGGTGTCGTAAACTACGTAATAACACCACCTTTTGCTGACGCAACCCCCCCCCCCCCCCCCCCCACACACACACACACACACATCCATCGCTTATAAATCCCCTCTACCCTCCCTTTCTTCCACCACCTTAACCGGCACCGGAGACATGCAAGGCCTCCACTCCGACGCCGAGTTCACCCTACAACTATCTCCGACCACCGCTTCCCCACTCGCAATCAACATCTCCGAGTCAACTCACACGACGATCCAACGACTCATAACCGAAAGCCCAGTTGTGATATTCAGCCGCTCAGAGTGCTACATGTGTGATGTCATGAAACGTCTCTTTTATTCCATCGGTGTTTACCCCACTGTTATTGAACTGGAGGAGGATGAGATTGGTGATCTTGCTGCCTTTAACTGTCATGGTGGCGGTGGAGATGACGTGGCTCCGGTGGTGTTCATTGGTGGGAGTTTTGTTGGTGGGTTAGAGAGCCTTGTGGCACTTCATTTGAGTGGTTGTCTTGTTTCGAGGCTTGTGGAAATTGGAGTTCTTCAGGGTGTTGTGTTGTAAAACAGTGGTTGATTACAAAGGGCTGGTTTTGTAATTTTGTTTGATCTAAAAAATAATAATGTCTTTGTAGGTTTAACTTTATTTTATTAGTTATTGAATAGTAGCACATCATTATAAAATGCTTTTGACACTATATAGTAGTCGTATACGTATATACGAAACTAAGTCATATATTATTATTATATGAACTAGGGATGAGCTGGGTACCGGTACTAATACCAGTATCCATGATATCGATAGTGAAATTTGTCAAATATGGGTACCAGTATTGGTATAAAAAATGTTTGGTACGGTACTAGGACGATACTGGTACAATACCAATATTTGAAGGTAAAATTCGGTAAAAATACCGGTACCGAAAACGTTAAAAAAACGGGAATTGTACTGGAAAAAAAACATGTATGGGAAATTCGATAACAGTACCAAGTCCCATATGCTCATATCTAATACGAACTACATGACTCATATATAAATATACGAGTTGTATATCCTTTCTCTTATATGAATTATATGACTTGTATACAAATATACGAGTCGTATATAGATAAATCACCTAACAAAGCATATATAGGTGTATATGGACCAATTGGATCATTTTACATGAATTATATGACTCGTATACAAATATACGAGTCAAATATAGATAACTCACTAAACAAAGCATATATAGTCGTATATTTTAGTGTAAAAAGATCTAATTTGTTTTCTATGTATAGTATTGTAGTATCCTTATAAAATCCAAGAAATGATCAAATCTTGGACAATTTTTAAGCTCATGGGTGGATTTAATTTAATATAAGGATCGTTGAGAAACACTGATATTTTACTATGCTTTTATAAAAGTAACTTACTTTCTATTAAATTTACTCGGTGGTAAGAAAAACGAACGAGTCAAGCCGGTTGGATCATGTAACATGTCATACCGAGTTCAATCAAAATAGATTCAGATTGAAATAAGTCATTTTAAGAATTATCAAATCACTAAATATAATAACTCAAACCACCAAAAAATAATAATTGAAGCTGGTAGATCCAGTCATTATTGTATTTGTTGTTAGGAATAAGTTGAGTATGACAATTAGTTACTTTTAGAAGGATTATATTTGAGGTAAAATACCAACAACATCATCTGTTAATGTCCAAAGCGGTTCCTCAAGCGGGTTTAGCAGGTGGTAAGCAGTAACATCGCGCATGTTAAGAGGCATAATTTTGTGTTTAGCAGGGTAAGGTTTGCTATTCAGAAGGGGGTAGCGGCGCAGTTTGTTGCCCGTCTACCTGCCATTAGTCTGTAATCGTCTCTGTTTTAATGAAAATAAAAGAATAATGTTGGTTTCCGATAAATATATTAATCGAACCATTTATACCCGAGATTGAACATAACCTAGCAAACACGATATTATCCAACTTTTAGAAGCAAATGTATCAGTAAACTAATGATTTCAAAGTTTAATATAAAATGATAATTACATCTAATAATATAAAGAAAATTGGTTGCATATGAATTTCAAAGTCAAATTAATAATAACTTTTATGTTTAATTCTTGGTTATAAGCTTTAATTGAATTGTTAATTAAGGGATGCTGGATTCTGTTTATATTAGAAAGATGATTAGTAGGATAGTTGCTTCTTTATCTAAACGGTGATTTTCAGGTGATTTTGGGTAAAGTGGGGAGGGGGGTTGATATTTGTTTTTGGCTAGATACCTGGATGGGTGATCTTCCTTTCGTGGAAAGATGGCCACATCTATTTGTTTTGGAATCACACAAATCTTGTAGGGTTTCGGAGAGAATTGGATCGGAGCAAGGTATTGGAGGCGATTCCTGGAGCTGGGTTAGACATCCCGTGTCTGATATTGAGCTTATGGAATGGCAGGAGTGCCAAGAAGTGATCAAAATGGTGAGATTGTCAAATGATAGAGACTCATGGATATGGTGTTGGGTTTCCATGGTGATCGTTCAAAGTTTTATTTATCAAAAACCCGGTTCAAAATAATAGTTAATTAATTAAGCGAGTTAATTAATAAAACGCAACGGAAATATAAACTAATGATCAACAAAACGAAACCCGACAGGATCCGGTTACATGCAAATACGAGCACAATAAAAATATTTAACTACCGATGAGAAAAATTATACCTCGGTTAATGACTAACCGGTCGAGACACCGAGGTTCAACGAACAAGTGCTAGTAAACGAACCAAGGAAACGCGACGAAGGAGGTGGCGCAAACAGCGGCGGCAGGTGGCGGCTGGCAGTGGCGAAGACGGGGCGGCGACGGTGGCGGCCCGCGGCTGGCTTGGTAGCCGGTTATGTTGTGGGTGTTGTGGAGAGTATTTTTTTGTGTTGAAACAACCAATTTTGTTCATCTTGTTGCAATCTCTCTAAAATGCAAGACCCAACATTTAAAAGAATGGACCCTCATGCATGATTGCCAAGTGCCACACATGCATGGTGCATGTGTTGCCATTGGCTAATATGTTGGGTGCGCGACAAGTGGCGTAGAAGAGTGCTCTTGTCTCACCCGATCCATGTACCCGCCTCTCAGTTTAATACCCGCTTATGATCATAAATATAATTATGATCTGTCTCGTATGTTGTTCGTAATTACCAGTTAAACAGATTAAGTGGATTTTAGTTCATTGCCCAAGGTGTAACTCTTACGGGTCAAGACCCGGTCGGCAGCGTTGACTTATCGAACCGGACATAATATCCAACAACTCCCACTTGGACGGTCTCTGATAAGATCTCAACGCAAACAGCCAGTGCTGTTCTAGCTACACATAGCTGCCCCCAACAAATCATCATACTTTAAAGTCATTAACCAAGGTATCTTCTCTTTAGCAACGGCTTGCTACATGAAGACAGTAGACTTATGGCAATCGTTGTCATCTATCCTTTCTGTAAAAGGCATCAATTGAACAATGAGACATGTATCAGATTCAATCTCACATGGCGTTCAATCATTATCGTTCTCGTTCACAGAATCAAAGTGGTCCAATCAAACACACAGTAAGTTTGGGTAAGGCATTACACTTCACCAGTTTGAATCAACGAGGGCGCCCCGATGTCTAACTGTTACATATAATGTAAGAGTACAGAATTCCATCTTGACTACATACAACTCCCACTGAACTTCAGAACCACTCCCAACCAATGCCTTTATGACTGGCAGTTACGCGACAGGGTTTGACACTGATCAAAGAATAGTCTTTAGTAAACGAAAGTTCTAGTATGTATCTCAGGTCAGAGGATACTAAATGAGTATACCTAAATCAAATACATCTTATGACCATGATCCATGAAGATGATTTGATGCGAGTTACATCCAACGTCATTCACAATGAGGTTTGTGAGTTTGGAAGTCAAACCCTTGAGTCCAAAGTCAGAATAGTCTTAATTCAGAGTCGTTCCCATGAGTCTGGCCGACTACGGATCATTTAGAATACAAGATTCACGGATTAAACTTATCAAAATCGAACACAGTTGTAAGATTCAAACTTTGCATTTAGCCAGTAAATCAAAGGTGAATTCAAAAGGTACAACTGTTTGAATGTTCGTACATCCAAATACTAAATCAAAACAAATGGTTATCTAATCTAAGACCGATAGCATTCCCATGGTTGTCCTGAGACATCGGTTTAGTGAACGGGTCTGCCAAGTTTTGATATGTGTCTATTTTGCTTATTAAGATGTCTCCTCATTCCAGTATTTCCCGTATATAGTGGAACTTTCTTAGAATGTGCTTAACCTTGTGATCCGGGCTCCTTGGTTTGAGCAATGATTCCTGTGTTATCACAGAATACCTAGATCGGTTTCTGAATACTTGAAACCACATCAAGGTCGTTGATGAACTACTTCATCCAAGCAGATTCTTCTGCAGCATCTGATGCAACTATACATTCGGATTCGGTGGCTGAATCCGCCACTATGCTCTGTTTAGAGCTTTTTCCAATAGACAGCTCATCCATTGAGAGTGAATACGAATCCTAATTGTGAGCGAGAATTATCTCGGTCACTTTGGAAGCCAGCATCAGTGTAAGACCTTACAATGAGCTCCTCTTCCACTCCTCCAAACACCAAGAACATATCTTTGGTTCTTCTCAAGTACCTCAGAATGTTCTTTACTGCAGTCCAATGGGCAATGCCAGGACTATGCTGAAAACGACTGGTTACGCTTAAAGCATACGAGGCGTTAAGTCTAGTGCATAGCATACATGATTGAACCAATCGCTGAAGCATATGGAATTACTTCCATTTGCTAAATTTCAATGTCCGTTCAAGGAAATTGCGATTTGTTCAACACGGTTCCTTTAGTCATAGGAACACCTCCATTCTTGGATTTTTCCATCATGAAGCGTGTCATCATTTTGTGTATGTACGTTCTTTGACTTAGTCCTAGAAGCCGCTTAGATCTATCCATATAGATCTTCATTCCCAGAATGTAAGCAGCTTCTCCAAGATCTTTCATTGCGAAGCAAGATCCCAAATACATGATGTTATTTCCAATGATTAGTATATCATCCACATACAGGATGAGGAATGATACGGTGCTCCCACTAACTTTTCTGTAAGCAGAAGCCTCATCTTCATTATTGACAAAACCAAACTCTTTGATCTTCTGCTCAAAATGAAGATTCCAGCTACGAGATGCTTGCTTGAGTCCATAAATGGACTTATTGGGTTTGCACACCTTAGTTGGATATTTAGGATCAACAAAACCTTCAATCCTTACCTTATAGACATCTTCAGAGAGATGTCTATTAAGAAAGGCGGTTTTGGCATCCATTTGCATATTTCGTAATTACAGTACGCAATTATGGAAAGCAATATCCAGATTGATTTAATCATAGCAACGGGCGAGAGGGTCTCATCATAGTCAATACTTTGAGTTTGAGTGAAACACTTCGCAACTAGCCGTGCTTTATAGGTGTGTATATTTCTATGCATATCGATTTTTCTCTTGAAAATCCATTTGTTCCCTACTGCCCGAGATTCGGGGGTTAGCTCAACCAAGTACTATACTTGATTGTCATGCATAGATTGCATCTCGACGTTCATGGCTTCTTGCCATTTCTCAGATCCCGAATCTAAGATTGCAGATTTATAGTTAGCAGGTTCGTCATTAGACTCAACTACCAATAAGACTTCGGGACCTTTCAGACGCCATAAACATCTATCAGATTCTTGCGAATTCTACTACTTCTGCAAACGCTTGTGTTTTATGTCTAATTCATTGGCAACAAGTACTTGTTGATCAGACAGTCCTACTACATTAGCGGTTGTTTGTGGTTCTTGAATTTCTTCACGATCAACCACATTATTTCCAGTTTCTCGATTAAGAAGTTCTTCCTCGAGAAAGTGTCCCTTCCGTTTGATGGAAATCACATTTGCATCAGGATTGTAGAAATAATATCCGCTTCTTTTATAGTATCCGACGAAAACTACCTTTTCGCCTCGAGGATCGAGCTTATCATCAGAATCATTTGTGATGTATGCATCATATCCCCATACTCTAAGGTATTCCAAATCGGGTTTACGCCTATGCCATATCTCATATGGCGGTTTTGTTTACCTTTTAGTCGGAGTCAAATTGACAATGCGGGAAGCGATCATAAGAGTGAGGCAAGTTCGTTCTACACATCATCGATCGAACCATATCAAGTAGAGTTCGATTTCTCCCTTCACTCACGCCATTAAGTTGGGGTGTGCCAGGTGGAGAGGGTTGTGAAACTATTCCACACTCTTTCAGATGATTTAGAAATTCAAAGCTGAGGTATTCACCACCTCGATCTGAAGTACTTTTATCTTTCTATCAAGATGGTTTTAGTCATGGTTTCTAGTCATGGTTCTGAAAGGGCCATATACATCATGTGAATGAGTTCTAGAAGACCATTGATCCGTTCACCAACATCGGTGAAGGGGTGCTTTGTGAGTTTGACAGCTAAGCAAGATTCGCAATCATCAAAGGAGTCTTGCCCAGTGGATTCAAGAATCCCTTCGGACTGGAGCCATTTTATGCGTGCCTTACTTATGTGGCCAAGTCTGCAATGCCATAAATATGTTTCATTTATGCCAGCTTTGTTACGTTTAGAAAGATGATATATGTTATTACTTGTTTGAACATTAATCTCATAAATACCATTTCGAGGTTTAGCCTCAGAATAAAAGACATCATTCAAGTAGGCTATAATAGAAGAACCATTTAAAACGTACTTGCATTGAATCCCTGTTCAAACGATGACGAAACTGAAATAATGTTTCTGGTTAAACCAGGTGCATATAAACAGTTATTTAAAGTAACTACAAGGCCAGGGGAACATGAAAAACAAAATGTTCCAGTTGCAAGAACTGGAACTCTCTTTCCATTACCAACTATGAGTTCCAGGTGGCCTTGTTTCAGTTTCTTCCACTTTTCAGGCTCTTGCAAGACATTAACGATGTGGTAACCACATCCGGTATCAAATAGCCATGTGTTGCTAGAAACAATGAAAAGTTCGATAACATAAATGAGAATATCGGAAGAAGTGCCAATGTAATTGGCCTTGTTCATCTTCAGCTTGGCTAGATACTGTGGGCAGTTTCCCTTAAAGTGCCCATTTGGTTGCATTCAAAGCACTGACACTCCTAGGAGGGTGTGGTTTTGCAACATGCTTGTTGTTGGTGGCATTTCTGGCAACAACAACAACAACTTTTCTCTTGCCTTTGCTCTTATGTTTCCTCTTCTTGTTATTGGGCATCTTAACACCAACAGACTTGACCATTAGAACTTGGTTGGTTTTGTGGAATAACCAAGTTTGTTCATCTGGTCAATGTATCCTTTCATCTTTAGCACATGAGTACTAATACATGATCCTTCCAACATTTTACAGCTTATGATCATAAATATAATTATGATTTGTCTCGTATGTTGTCCGTAATTACCAGTTAAACAGGTTAAGTGGATTTTAGTTCGTTGCCCAAGGTGTAACTCTTATGGGTCAAGACCCGGTCGGCAGCGTTGACTTATCGAACCGGACATAATATTCAACATATGGAACATTGAAAGTCAGGATGGTTTCTCGGTGAACTTTGTGAAAAAGACATTAATTTCTGATAGGGGAAACAGCCACCTCCCAAATTTCGAATGGTGCAAATGGGTGCCAATCAAATGTAATATTATGACATGGAGAGGTAGCTTGGATAGGCTTAGTCAATTTGAGAAGAAGGGATGTGGATATCACTTCGGTTATGTGCCCTTTTTACGACGAGTATGAGGAAACGGTGGATCACTTGTTTAGTGCATGTTCGGTGGCTATTCGGGTGTGGGCGGCTATCGGTACGTGGTGCAATATTCCCCTGATATTTGTTTTCGAATTCAAAGATTTAATGGATTTCAATATTCTATTCAGGGTGGGAAAAAGATGAAGAAGATTATCCATGGGTTGGTTAGTACTTCGTGTTGATGTATTTGGAAAAGCAGGAACGATTTGGTTTTTAAGCAGATCAGGAGAAGCCTGCAAGATATTTTGATAGAGATCAAGTCGAGAGGTTTCGGGTGGTTAAGGAATAGATCGTCATGTAAATATATTCGTTGGAAGAAGTGGTGTAAATATCCTATGTATATGTTATAATTGTCCCTTTGCCCGTTTGCGTCGGGGGAGTGGTTTTGTATTGACCTTTTGCCCGTTTGGGCCGGAGGTGTGTTTTTAATGAAGTTTAATTTTCAAAAAAAAAAAAAAGTTTCTTCTTTATCTCGTTTTATTTATAACCCCACACCTAAAATCATCAATAGAGTCTTGGAGTGTACTTTAACTTCATTGGTGTTAAAGATGAAATGACAAATTAAAATGTCTTTCAAACCACTCTCTCTCCATATTAAGGGGTGCCAAAACCTCTTTTGGTTAACACATTAACTTAGCCAAAAAAAGAATAAGAAATTAAACATATTTATTATCAATGTTTATTTTAGCTAAGAAGTAAATGAAATGGTATTATTATTATTATTATTATTATTTATTTGTATTTAATTTAAATATGTAATTTTAAAATAATTAAAAAAAATAGTGGGTGAGGTAGAGTTAACAAGGTTAAAAAAATTTCTTAGGATGAGGTAGAGTAAAAAGGGAAAAAACAGGTAATATGACGCTTATATGAAGTTAAGAAGTGTTAAAATATACCTCATGACCTAACACATAGAACATACAATGAAGGAAACATCAAAATTCATGATGATGATTTCATGGTTTCTGTTGGATACAAATTTCAGATGAAAACAAGCACTAAAAACGTCCAAATTAAGGCTTAAGAAAACCCAACCGATAAATCAAAAGAGAAACCTAGTAATTTTCAAGTTTGCGATGGTAACTCGAGAAGCAGATTATGTTCATTGTTTAATCTCAGACATAATGCTTTTAATCTTCAAACTGTGATGATAGCGTCAATGAAAAATAAGCCATGGTAAGACATTGAATGTGTTAAGAATTCCACCCATTCTGACCCGTGTGGTATTTTGCTCTTCCCAGTTCCCCTTTGGACCCGCATAACAATTCTTTCCTTTTTGTTTTAACCCATAGCTAATATAGGATTAACCCACTTGGTAGAAACATATATCTTTAAGAGAGGATGTCTAATGCTCAATTTAAAAAAAAAGGTAGTTTAGAAATATTGGTGTAAAGTAGCGTAAGAATAATACTTGTTGTTTAAAAAAATTATAAACCTACTAATATTTTGTTTATGATAAAAAAATAATCTGGAATATCATTATAAGCACCAATAATGGCTCAAAACTAAATATCTGAACCTGCTTTACCAAGTTAAGATATAAAATACAACTTTAATAAACACAATGATGATGTGTAATTAGATTTAGTGGTCTTGAGGGCTCAATCTAATTTAGGGTTAGTTTTTTATCATTTTTTTTTAAATTTCAAACCTTTTCCATCATCAGTTTTTTAACAAATGGTCATCTTACATTAGTGAATAAGAAAAAGAAATAAAATCCGAAGTTTTTAAAACCTTTCAACAAACATGTAAAAGAAACTTACGGAGTCACACACCCCCATAACAATAAATATTTAGTTTTCTAAGCATTTTGATTTATAAGGCCTTTCAACAATTCTAATGTGTTAAATTCAAAAAATAAAATAAAAAATTAACGGAGCCGGCATGTGAATGTGTACAAAGTTTTGTTTGTTTTTTTTAATCTATATAATTTGGAGTATAGGGGTACAATTATTAGTAGAGAGACTACAATCGTGCTCTAGTGGCGGTCACGGGTATTTAAGTTTCACCTATGATGGGCACGAACGAGTTTTTCCCTCCAGGTCTCAAGTTCGAGTCTGAACAATAGTGGTTTCTCACTAAGGGGTTTAAATTGAGGATCTATTGTGCGAGGGGGCTTTCTAACGTGGACCCGGTTAAGACAATGTATGCTAAACCTTCTGACATTTGCGAATAATTCACACATTTATAAAAAAAAAAAAAAAAAAAAAGGAAGACTAGGTTTTTATGAATTGGATCTTGTGAGTAATTGTTGTTTCTTTTACCTTATTTTTATATAACCCTGCCACGTAGGATATCGAATCCCAATTCTCCAGTCAACACTCAACATCACGTTCAAGAATGAAGACTTTATGACTTAATGTGATGTAACCGAAAATCTGTCTCCAAATAATTTTTTTTTTGAACGGCGTCTCCAAATAAATATGTTTCATATGACTAGGTATTTTATCAGCAATGAAATCTCTACGTTAGAGGCTTAATCTAGATCGACGGGTTGATCAGAAAAGGCATCAATTTTAATTCTCGTCCCCTTTGCGGCGAGGAGGAAGAGACAACGGAGCACCTCTTCCTCTCTTGCTTTGTAGCAACTATTCTGTGGATTTGTTTTCTATATTTTGGATTTGCTGAATTTTCGTGAGGTTGCAGCGGAGTCAGAGACAAAGAAGAAAATGTTGCGGTCAATCATTTTAATTGTTTGTTGGGCGATATGGAAGCCAAGAAACGAAGTAGTAATCAGAGAAAAAAAGTGGAGATTAGCAATCTATTGGATGAAATAAAGAAAATTTGGGGAATGTAACTATGCTTGGTGATTTTTAATAAAGACTAGTTTTTTACATCGCGCGTTGCGGCGAAACCGAGTAAATGATAATGTAAAACAAACGTGATTTGAAAATAAAGCATGTTTTAGAAAACCAAACCATTAGAGCGGTTTAGTTTATCATCGAATCGTTTTATGATACCAAAAAAATATTAAAGAAAATAGCAAAGGAAATATATGGTTTTTAAAAAAGGAATAAAAATTAAAAGTATGTTATTAAAAGTAAATATAATAATAAACTTTTATAATATATTAAATAGAAGAGTAATAAAAAGCTATATATTATTATAAAAATAAAGTTACTATTCATCGTTTTTCGTCAACAATATTTATATAATATAATGGCTTTTAAAAAAAATAAATAAATAAATAAACAAAAATTAGAGAATTGTTTGTTGTGACAAAAATGTGATGGCGTGATTGGACTCGTATCCAGTTTTTACACACATATCGCAACAATAGGTCTTGAACCTAAAAAAAAAAAAAAGAATTCATCACATATGATTTCTCCTAATTTTGTTCTTACAAATATGGTTTGGAGAGAGTAGACTACATCAAAATAATAAGATATTTATTTATTTTTTGAACGAGAAAGGTTACCCTGTACTATTTTATATCAAATATTTAAAGAACTCTTTTTACTCATGTTTATACCTAAACCTTTCCTCTAAGAAATATATGCCTCTATCAAGTGGGTTAGTCCTATATTGGTAGTAAGAAATTTATAGTACAGGGATATTTGGTGTCAATAGAAAAAGAAAAACTGATAAAAGATGAGAAAAGAAAGAGATAGAGTTGAGAAAAAGGTTTAATTAAAGAGATTGCTTTTATTAGTTTATGTGTTTGGTTTATCGGTTAGTTTTATTTGATTATGTTGGGTCAGGATATATACTAGTATACTAGGAAGTTTATTTAGGTAGGAATCTTAAGAAATAATCTTCATCATCTATTAAGTAATCAATAGCTAAGATTAAATTGGTGAAATTTAACAAAAAAAAAAAAGAGGTGCGTGAGTTAGTTTGAGGGTATTCTAGTCCTTCCAAGTCAATAGTTTTTCTCTCCTCTAATTCCCCATCGATTTTAAAACATTAATAACTTTTTCGTACAACAATTTTTTTTTATAAAAACTGCACCATAAAAACGAGCGTTTTTTATCTTTAAAACGAGCACACTATTGCTATACTTTTGAAAAAAAATTCGAAAAACCTGATGCGTAAAACGCAATGCATAGCACAACACACTATAACTCAGGTTCTAAAACGCAATTGAGTTTCATATGGTCGTGTTTATGTTTTAACATGGTCATGTCTTTATTCTAACATGATCATGTTTATGTTTTAGCATGATCATGTTCTTTGCATTCAAATTCTACTAAAACGCAATGGGTTTCACATTGTGATGTTTCTCTTTTAACATGGTCATGTTTCTGTTTTAACATGGCCATGCCTCTGTTTCAACATGATCATGCTTAGGTTTTAGCATGATCTGTGTTATTTCACCCAAGTTCTAAAACACAAAGGGTTTTAACATGGTCATGTTTATATTTTAACATGGTCATGTCTTTATTCAAACATGATCATGCTTCCATTTTAACATGATCATGTTGTTTGATGTTTTTTTACACTCCAGTTCTAAAACGCAATGACACCCAAAATCCATATTTTGCACTGTAGGTTCTAAAAAACAATGGAGTTTTAACATGGCCATGTTAATGTTTTAACATATTCATGCTTTTGTTCCAACATGACCATGCTTCTATTTTAGCATGATCATGTTCCTTGCTTGTAAAACGCAATGACACCCAAAATCAATATTTTGCACAGGAGGTTCTAAAAAGCAATGGAGTTTTAACATGGTCATGCTTCTATTTTAGCATGATCATGTTCTTTGCTTGTAAAACGCGATTACACCCAAAATCAATATTTTGCACATGAGGTTCTATAAAGCAATTGAGTTTTAACATGGCCATGCTTATATTTTAACATGGTCATGCTTCTGTTCCAACATGACCATGCTTCTATTTTAGCATAATCATGTTCTTTGCTTGTAAACGCAATGACACCCAAAATCAATATTTTGCACAGGATGTTCTAAAAAGCAATGGAGTTTAACATGACCATGTTTATGTTTTAACATGGTCATGCTTTTGTTCCAAGATGACCATGCTTCTATTTTAGAATGATCATGCTCTTTGCTTGTAAAACACAATTACACCCAAAATCAATATTTATTATTTTGCACAGAAGGTTCAAAAAAGCAATGGAGTTTAACATGGCCATGTTTATATTTATGTTTTAACATGGTCATGCTTTTGTTCCAACATGACCATGCTTCTATTTTAGCATGATTACGTTCTTTGCTTGTAAAACGCAATGACACCCAAAATCAATATTTTGCACAGGAGGTTCTAAAAAGCAATGGAGTTTTAACATGGCCATGTTTATGTTTTAACATGGTGATTGTTTTGTTCCAACATGACCATTATTCTATTTTAGCATGATCATGTTCTTTACACTCCAGCTAGTTAATGAAACCCAAAATCAATATTTTGCACTATATATTCTAAAAAGCAATGGAGTTTTAAAATAGGTTCTAAAAAGCAATGTAGTTTTAACATGGGTATGCCTTAGTTCCAACATGATCATGCCTCTCTATTAGCATGACCATGTTCTTGCACTGCAGGTTCTAAAACGCAATGGGTTTTAACGTGGTCATGTCTTTGTTCCAACATGATTATGCTTCTATTTTAGCATGGTCATGCCTCAGCTTTAACATTCAGAAGAACAAAAATGAAAAGAACTCTAACTAAAACAAAATGAGGTGAAAAACGCAATTGAGGTTTGATAACCTAAAACGCAACGAAAATAAAAAATTACACAACTTACAAAAGAACTCTAATTAGCGATGGTGGACGGAGAAAGAACTCTGACACACCATGGGGAAACTTGTTGAGGTGGCGCTGGGCGGTGGAGCGGTGGCGATGGATGGTGGAATGGTGGTTTCAGATCTGAAAAACCCAATTGAAGGTGTTAGTGGTTTCAGATCAGTTTCCGGCAAGATGGTGGCGATCGTAGGTGGTGGTGAAAGTGGTGATGTGATAGTTTATGGTTTTGAAAATGGTGGATTTGAGTATACGAGGAAGAGAAATGAATTGCAGATGCTAGGTTTTTTTGAAGATGGTGAGTTTTGACTAAGATGCCCTCTCCTTATGTTTTTTCAATTTTGCCACATGTCCTCCTCTTATTGCTTCATATCATTCCTACCCAAACTAAACTTTCTATTTGATCTTTTCCCTGATTATGTAAACTATGTTCGAGTTTGAAGAGGATTAGGTTATCTTTAGTACAATTAGGGATCTTTATAATTGTATTATTTTTATCAAGTTTATTCTTTATTAGAAACGAGTCGAGACACGTTGTCTCCCAAAACCAGTGTTAGTTTTGTTGTTAACTATTAACAACCTGGCCAACTAGAAATAGCTCAATCATGTCGAAGCGAATTAAATGAACTTAACTAGCTATGATACACACACAATGTTAGGATCATATATAAATAAGTTTTACGGTGCGAAGCGTACAAAGAAAGATAAAAAAAAAACATGCGGTGGTATTTTGTTGTAGTGTAATAAGGGGGAAAGGGCACCCAGGGGGTGGTACCTATGCCCCGACCAATCACAGTCCACTATGTCAATTCCTTACAAACTACCCTTATATCACAAAAGACCAGCGACGTCCTACCCTTGCATTACAAACTACCTTTGAACCATGGACCTCACTCTTTTACCCCACCCACCCACCAATCACACACACACGCACCATTTAAGAGATGAACCCCACCTCAAACCCCTTCTCTCCTACCCTTGCAAGAGTACTTCTATCCCTTTGGATGGCGACAATGTTCTTGCGTGGGTTCATACCCGAAAAGGGTACCCCACCCCTAGCTATTACACTATAACAAGTAAAGTAGGGTAATTGTAGCGCTACTTGAAAACTAGTACAACAATAATTACTCATTTACTCTAATGAAGATGTTAAGAACATGATTACTCTAGTTCTTCATACACTAAAGTCAGTCAGTCAGTCTGTCTGTCCATCTATCTATCTATACATTTGAACGGCAAAGATTTCCAGAAATAAATGATAATATTTTGGAAACAATGAACGGCAAAGATTTCCAGAAATAAATGATAAGATTTTGGAAACAATAATATTCAGTTTGCACCAAGATCCCATTTGACATTTCATCCGATTTTTAATCCAAAGGAAAGAGTTCGCTAATCTGAATATCCACCAATAGTCCAATACCACTTGCATGTTGCCTGCCTTAGCATTGAAAATCTTCCTTTTCCTTGCTCTCCCTCTCCAAATAAACCAAACTGTCGGTAAGTGAAGGGGTATGGTCCTAAAAAGCCGCGCAGACCAATCAAGTCGCGCGCATGACCATACTCTTTACACTTCAATCTGACCAACTTGCAGACCCCGCGCGGGCTACTTAGGCAAAGCCTAGATCGCGCGCGAGGACCAAACAAGATTTAAGGTCAGATTCCACACTTAGCATCCTGAATGAAAACCCTCTGCTCATAGTCTTCGCGCCGGCTGGTTAAACACAAGCCAAAAGCCACACGAGGGCAGCAGCGCAAGATCAATCCAGGAAGCACGAAAGGTACGAGTGGCAGAGGAACAACCAATCAGCGTCCAACAACCTGTATTATATCATGCTCCACGATTAGCAATCGTGCGGGAGACAAATAGTACACAAGGACACCTACGTGGCACCAATCAGGGGGCGATGACAACTGGCCCATGATCTCCACTCACTTGCTGATGTTAGAGAGACAACAAGGACGACAACCCAGACACGTGGCTCCAATCAAGATGCGCCAGCACCGAAGATCTTCCAGAAGACACTAACGGTCGCCACCAGAGGGGGATAGCGGATGTTCATTGTTGTCGTCTTCACGCCCAAGGCCCATCAGCCCATCTTTTTCTACACCACTACGGCTATAAATAGGAACCTCTATACAACAGGTTAATTCATTCTGTTCTATATTCTCTCACTCTTAACACACGTTTATTTCCTCAAAACAGTTACTTATTCTCACGCCGGGGAGTGGTTAAGGGGGAAACCCCTATATTCCCCTCTTAACGAGCTTAATGGGGTGTTATTGTTTTGCAGGAAGGATCACACTCAAGCTCAGGAATGATTAAGAAGATTAACCCTCATGTTTGAAACATAAACCTAACTAACAAACCTAAAATTAGTTACGTGTTTATTCAGTAAGATAGATAAATCAGTTCATGTAATTTACAATATGGAAGATATCATATCAAAGAGCTTACAGACAAAAATAAAATATAAAGGTTGATCACTTGATCGACCATATATTTATATTAAATAATTCATTAAGACAAGCTAGCCATATTAGTATATTATACTATGTGCAAGTACGGTTTAATCTAAAATAAATGTAATAAAATCTAATAGTATCTTAAAAGGTGCTAGAAAGTCATAATGAATCTATCTAAATCTCTAGATAATAGAAAAACATGGTTTAATTAATCATGATTCTAACCATTGTTTAATAATACGTATGTAGAACTAAAAATAGATTCTTACGAACAATTGTGACCCTCTATCACCTGACATAGTTATTTGCGCGACACACTAAAATATATAAACAATTTTAAACAAAGACCCACAAGAACTATATATCATCATGCACATTTTCTCCTTCACACATTATATCACAAGCACTACATTTATGTACTAAAAAGTGTTTGAAGTGTTAAACATGTCCCTGAGAAAAATTGGTTACGAAGTTCTCATATTATGTTTAATGCTACCAAGCACAAAACGATTAATACTTAAGAATAACATAAAATATTGATTGATTATTAGCAATAGATCAAAAATTGATATAATGAAATAAATTTAGTACAAAGAAAATTCCTAGAATTTCATAAAGTCTCCAAACACTCGTATGTTTCCAATCGTCACAACAAGAAGTTGAAATTAATGAGTGAAACAAAGTACATAAAATGCGGAAACAATCTCTTTTAAGGTAAAAAGTTATTTATCCATTAAACTCACCTGACATATTACTTGCGGCATCATAACCTTGGCCTGGCGTCAAACCCAATCAGTGTCGAGCAAATAAATCATCAATAGTGGATTTTAGAGTTTATGTAGACGTCTCCATGACATGAACAAAGCCGAATAAACCGTTCTTAACTACCCTGTATTTGTCGAGATACCGAATAACCTCGATCCTTTATTCCTTTTTGGACATGCTACTTGATTCATCTACTAATAAAGAGAAAAAGCATCTAAAATCGACAGGATGTTTAAAAGTTTGTTTTAGTACCTCTTGTGCATAGTAATGTTTAATATCTTATTGTGTATTTGGACTTATCATGATTATTCCCTGGTGCATGTAACACCCATATATATATATATATATATATATATATAGGATTAGGTTCAAACGTGAACAAAATCCCAAGAGTGAACTGCGTGAACTGATCTGGGCCCTTGATTTTTATGATCTTGAGATTAATGTGAGTGGCATGATGGTAATTATTTGGTTAATTTTTTCCATTTAATTAAATACAAAAAGGGTATATGTGTAATTTCAATCTTAAATTGATTGCATAAATCTCTCACAAATCAAGTAATCAATTATCCTCTTAAATTGATTGCATAAATCTCTCACAAATCAAATCAAGGATTAGGAAAGATGTAACTTAATTCAATTATTAAAATAATTATTTGTTTAAATGCGATGTACACATGTGTATATCGTCTATTTTTGTGATATCTCAGAATTTTTTTTGTACTGAATGTTGATGTACACCTGTGAATTACTGTACACATATGTACGATGCTGAGTACACATGTGTACTGTTCTATTTATATCCAAGTACACATGTGTATACCGTTGAAATATGAAGGTTACGTGGATCTTAAAAATCAAAATTTGAATTCTGAAGATAAAATCTGAAATAAAAATTAAAATTGAAATCTGGTGATTTGTAGTTTGTTTTGATAATTATCTTATTAATAAATAAACATAATGTGGATAATGAATTTAAATTAGGAAAGATGTAACTTAATTCAATTATTAAAATAATTATTTAAATCTAATTTTTTATATAATTACAATCCTACCCTTAACAACTAAAAAGGAAATCAAGGGTCCATATCTGTTCACGCAGTTCACTCTTGGGATGTTGTTCACGCTGGAACCCTACCCTATATATATATATATATACATATACAGATGTGTAGGGTCACTTAAAATTTGTGACTTCTTTAACTTTATACAATAATAACTAGGAACAATTAACCTAGTTGATAATAGTGGCGAAGCTTGACCCGAATGTCCGGGGGGGGGGGGGGGTCGAAAACATATATACCAAAAAAATTCTATAGAACCGGGGGTCGAAAACGTATATACCAAAAAATTTCTATACGAAAACTACATATATAACACTACTGAGCGAAGTGATTAAGCGAAGTGATTACAATGCATGTTTGAAGTTTTGACAAGTAATACTTCATCCTAACATAAGGTATGTTTCAATTTCATGATTTATGAAATTCTCTAGTTGGAGGAATTCATAAAATTAGAAGGTCTTAAAAGGGTGTTCATCTTTAAGATGTGATTAGATGTATGTAGGAGCAACTATGATAGTCTTAATTGATAATTGTATGAAACTTTGTTCCATCACTTGTTTATTTGATCATTCAAGTGTATTATGAAATGAGTTTTATTATAGAATGAAGAACCCCAAATTATATTATGTAAGAGTGATGATCTTGGTTAACATGTGTTCATGAATGACTTGACTCTAGTGAAAGCATACTCATAATGTTATGAAATGCCTAGGAGGTTAATAAATCGAGAAGCTAGAACGCTATGTACTTAAGGTGTATGATGAAATGCCTAAGTGTAAGTTGAGAAGATGGTAAAAAAAAAAATTAGGGTTCATATGATGATTTCTTAAGACTGATGATGTTTTTGACATCTCTTAACCTAGAATCATTGTGTCATAGGTTTCTAACCATTTCCAAGAGTCTAATAAGAGTTTTAGCCATAGAAAGAGCTTGCATTTGATGGTTTGGGTTGAACATGAAAGGGGCCTAAATATGATTTCCGTAGCTTTTTATACTGATTTTGACTAATCTTAAAAAATTATATAAAATCAATTGTATATCCGAATTGGGTGTTCTTTTTCGAAAAGCTTATGGAGTAAATTTTTACTACTTACAATCATAAGAAGTAAATATGGTTGTTAAATGGGTCAAAAAAGTGAATTAAAACAGCTGTGCAGAAGCTTTGAAAGCTGTTTGAAAATGAAAATATAATTGCTGCACTTATTTTATAAAAATCATATAAAATCATAGAAAATTTGATAGAAGGTGTACCTTATATGCTTGTGAAGGTATTTGAGTTTTCTACGATCCATCTTTCAACATGTTAATCTATCTCGGACTTTGAATGGGTCATAATGGTCAATTACAGCAACTGTATAGAATATCGCTACACATTAATAATGTTATTATTAATCAAGAAAAGACATAAGATTGCGTATACTTGATTTAGGCATGAAATATTGATTGTTAGGAACAAATAACACTTTATGTGACATGATTAAAGTGTTTAAAATCACTTACTAACTAGTTTGTATAAGTAACTTCACTAACGGGTCAAAAGGTTAGTGAATGGAAAGAATTATGGGAGACAAATAGTTGTTGAATAAATAACATGCTTTGATGAATAAGTGTGTGTGAATCCATAAGATGTGATGTTCATGTTAATGATTGACTAATTTAATCATCTTGTGAATATGATGTGGTAGTTTGACTCTGACAAGCTAGGTATGAGCTTGGAAATGAATGGGTCAAATAGATACAAGTTCAAGTATGAAGCTTGCAAGGACACAAAGTAAGTAAAGCTTACATCTTTAAATAGAATCTCTAATTATGTATTTGGTTAAGAACAAAGATAATTTAAGATTGGAATGAATATTTGAAGTTTGACGTTCTGATGCGAACCGATACGGGTCAAAACGAATAAAGAAGGTAAAAAATCATATTTTGCTGGTAAACAATGTCTATTGAGAAGGATACCCTATGGTGTAAGCCATAATGAGTAAAGGGGCAAAATGTTTATTTGGTCATGTGTTGACGAATAAACAATGAGTTTTGAAAAGACACCCTATGGCATAAGCCATAATGGGTTAAATGAGTAAAGAAACGACTTTTGACAGATGTGACTACATGGTGTAAACCTTACCGGGTCAAATGGGTGAGAAGGTAAATAAATACCTTCTTGCAAAAAACAAATGTTTGGTTTATCCAAAATGCAGAAATGGTAAGTTAAGAAATGGGTAAAACGGTCATCTGGGCCACATTGGTCAAATGGTGATGCTATCACCATTTGAAAATAGTGATTAATGAGTGTTCGTTAAGTCTTATACTTACAAGAAAAACATCGTTCACGAGCATCCATTGCCAAGAATTAGCAAGCAAGCAAGAAAAGTAAGGTGTTGATAACGGATCAACGCTTTGACCCAAGCCAGGTACGCGTAAGGATTCAAACTCTTATGAGGGCTTGTGGTCCGACTAGAGTTGATTAAGTCAAGGGTAGACACTAGACCATCTCAAATGAGGTACATCTAGTATTTGGGTAAAATAGCCATTAGAGCACGCGAAAATATGTGTGTACGCAAACTACTTCAAAAGTCAATATGCAAATATGTTTGTATACAACCTATTATAAAAGTTAATATGCAAACTACTATGAAAGTCAACGTTTAATTAGAATGGGTCTTAAAAGTAATAATGAAAATTTAAAGTTTGTGTAATGTAACCAACCATAATTCGAGTTGTGGTTGGTAGAAACAGCTAGAATATTGAGATGAAAATAGGAGGTATAAACTAGAATGCGGAATGCCTCCTAACGAATCAGTTAGGTAACTAACTTCGAACCGAAAAAGCGATTTGAAAAGCAAAGTCATTTTTAGTCGACACGGCCAGGTGCAAACCTGACCCGGCTGGGTAAGGGTGCTGAGAAAAAGGCACGTTTCAGCTGACACGACCGGGTGGAAACCTGACCCGGCCGGGTAGGGGGTTGAAAAACATGTTTGGATGAAATCTATTGAGTTTAACATTTTCGTTCAAATGTTTGATTACAAATCGTTTGACAGTTTAACTTAAAATACTAAAATATTTTTAGTGTTTATGATGGGCTATCTCAAGGACGGGAATTAGACGGACGACCAAACATGCGAAGAACTGAACACTATTAAACCAATATCTCTTTAGAGATGTTTCCCGGGAAAGTCGAAGCATGATCATGCACTGCAAAGCTCTCGAGTTTAAACTTTATTATTGTAAAATGTAAATCAAGTGTAGTAAGTAGTTATGACGGTTTGTCTGGGTTATTAGTTAATCCAGACGTGTAAGTTCTGTTTAAAAAAAATTGGGACCTAATTATTCGCATATTTCTAAAATATTATACGAAATGGGTTAAGAGTGTTACAGTGCATTCCCTAAAATAATCTTACCAAGGCTTCATTTTGTTCTTCTGTTAATTCTAAAGTCTAAACGTTCTAGGAAATTTCTTCCATTTAATATACTTTTGATCCGGCATGCCTCGAAAAGGTAATCCTTGGTTCAATAATTTTTTGAGTAAATTACAAAAATCGTCCTTTACGTATGTCACTTATTGCAAACTGTGTCCTTTGTCTTCAATAATTACAGAAAACGTATTCGATGTTTGCAAACCCTTGCAAGTTATGTCCTTTAGCCCTAACTCAGTTAATTATTTGTAGTTAAATCTGATCAAATGGACCCCACATGAGGGTATTTTGGTCATTTTACTCTTATGTGAGATCCATTGTTGAGATTTAACCACAAAAATACCCTCATGTGGGGTCCATTTAGTTAGATTTAACCACAAAAATTAACTAAGTTATGGCTAAAGGACATAACTTGCAAGGGTTTGCAAACATCGAGTACGTTTTCTGTAATTATTGAAGACAAAGGACACAGTTTGCAATAAGTGACATACATAAAGGACGATTTTTGTAATTTACTCCAATTTTTTTGCAAGACTAGTAAAAGCACCTAATCCAAGTCGCTATTTGCATATTTGCTTATCACTTTGTTTGTCAATACAAACTCGTACCAATTGATCTGGGTTAAGCAAATCTTCACCCATTTTGAATAATTTGTTATTCCAACCGTTAAATCCATCGGTAACAAACATGTATTTGAATTTCAAACTAGTGATTTTCATACCTGTGCGTTGCGCGAGTGAATTCGGTGTAAAATAAACCAACGCATATCCTCGCTCTTTAACCGCAAACCCAACAACCCCACTTGATTTCGCATATTACTTTTTCTTCACAACCCGTGAGTTAGTATGTAAAGGTTACAAAGTTTCCATACATTCGGCGTACACTTATTATCACATATCAATATTACCAATTTGATGCATAACTCAACATTTATCATCACCGATTCAAAACGTCATCCTAACGACCACAAAGGAAAAATTACTAAACATAATACTATTTAGACTGCATTTAATTTACCAAGCAGATCTGCAAAACTTAAAAATGGGTCAACTAAATTCAATTTTAAAGCAGATCAATCGAGTTCTTTGAAACGCCAAACAACTAATATATGTCACGCACTTTAACAAAAAAAAAAAGAAAACATAAAGAGTCACGGATTAAAAGCAGAAAACATAACATGATGTACACAATCTTAGAATGCATATCAGCATACCAAGTCGATCAACAAAAGGAAAAAGTGGGTCAATCAAATTCAGATTTCAAACGGCCTAGTTCTTTCAGCATACGACTATATATATGTCAACCCAGCTACACTTTGGCTCAACTAAGAAGTTGACATTAAAACGGAAGAAATAGAGCGCGAACCGAACCAGTGGTACAATAGGAAATAAATATCAACTAAAATCAAAACAGTATTGCATGTAGCAAATTATTTTTACAATGCAATTATCATAAACAATTTAGTATTAAAGAAATTGAAATAGAAACAGGTTGACTATGGTATTATTGCATAAAGTAGAAAGGAACAAATAAATATTTTTAATCTAAATAAATCAAAACAAATATATGATAAACCCATCAGTAAAAGAAATAAACATGTCTGCCAACAATCGTTCTAGGCGACTACACTCCATCCACAATCACCATTTTAGTGTTTGTCACCAGCGTTTCCGACCCCTATCACCAACGTATAGGGTGGTGCTTTTATGAGAATCAAAGATGGCAGTGATTTGGACGACATGCATTGATGGATCTATATTATGGTTAAGGTATTCCGGCGATTTCATATCAGTGTTCAAGTGGGCATATCCGATTCGATTTCCGCTGGTGGTAAAGCTGAAAATAATCATATTCCATGCTTTCCGGTAGCAACACGATTTGCCTGTCTCTTTTCTCTGTTGTATGTACCTACTTTACATGCGTAAAGACACCAAAATTCAAGAGAAAAGTGGACGACCAACTACATGATCCTACGCACCACCCAGTTACTATTCACAATGTTTATGATTTAATAGAAACAAAAACATGAATTTGTGACCGGCAACATGGCGAAGGCAGCGGATTCTTAGCCTTTTTTGTTTATGTAATTAGGAACAAAAAGTTAAAAGCTTAACAATAAATATTTAATTATATGTTGAGTGTTTCATAATAGTTGTCTTGCTAATATCTGCCTAACACTCTTATGATAGTACTAGCAACTTTAAATCACCATAATCAACATAGTAAACACCTATATAAGGTGGATTTATGAGGTCTAAGATCAACATTTGTCACAAATTATGGTAAACGGAAAGCTCTTAAGGTTTATAAACATCAAGATTAGAAAATTTGACTTACATACTTGGTTCCAGGCGTAAAAACGACACTGCTACCATCTTAAAGTTTACATTTTTTTGTAGCAGTAACCTAATTGCATCCCTGTATGCTATCGAGGGCATCAAAGCCTTCTCACAAGCCTCAACATCCAGCAAAACCCTACTAATCCCACCACCACCACTGGCTGCGCCAATGCATCGTCAGCCGCTTCAACTGTAATGTATAAATAAATCAAAAAATAAAATTCTCTAGTATAGTTTCCATACTGTTGGTAACATAATGAAAAAGCAACGAAATGTTAGTTTCTAACCTCGAATTTAATATCAAAATCAGAATCAAAGTTATAAAACAGTTGGTAGACTAATTTCGCCCTCGCTATTGTGACGTTGTCTCCTACGCCTTTCTCTTAGGTTGCAAAGTATGTTGTTTGTTTCTTTATTTCAAGAACCGAAACAATCTTCCACCAAAAACTAAAATTCAAGATAGGAATAAAACAAAATACACTCAATCATAAGAGGATAAGAAGTTAAAGTTAATAACCATGAAAAAAATAAGACGAAACACTTCTGTCACCAATTGTATGAATACTTTTTTGCTTCTGTGGCACATTCAGATTATAAAATAGTTGAATATGAAATTTCTTAAGGAACATATATCATTCTACCTAATGATGGCTAGATACATACCATAGCCGTAGTACGTTGACATCAAAAAAGTACAAAGACTAACAGGAAGTCGATGGAATCCTAGTCGCCAGGTATAACCAATTGCTCTTTACCACTGTCATCCGTCATCCGATAAGCCCTATGAAACCCGAAGTGCATGTCTACAATATAACTAACCTCTGATGCGATAAGCACTTCATCACATACGATTTCGCACTTGATGTCTCCGATATTAGTGTGGATGTAATCGACTATGAAAAGAAACATACAGAGATTACATAAACAGTTTTTAGCAGCGACGTAAAGATGCAGATGAGAACTGTTCGTCGAAATTCAAAAAAAGAAACTGTACATACCATTTTTCAGAAGCCCAATAAGCAGCTTTCTATGTGTGAACCTCCGTTGTGCGCTGTCGTGCCGGATGCAGCGGCGTCTTCTTCGACAAACCACCGCCATCACCGGCGGCAGAACCACTGCCATGAAACACCGCCGCAACCCACCGTGGTTCTCTCTGTGCATTCTTCTATTTCGCTCTCTCTTTCTCTGATATGATACGGACGAGTTTTAAAAACATCACTCCATCCCATTCTTTATCCTTATACCTTATCCATTTATTTTTAAGGAAAACCGAAGTGAGTTCTAATATTTAAGAAAGGCTAAAGCAAAACCTTATATTTTTAAGGATAAGGAATGGGATACAGAAGAGTTTTAAAAAATGAGAGATAAATTTATGAAATAATAATTTTTCGTTAAATTATAAAGATAAAGGATAGGATGTGAATGCTCTAAGTAAAATATAAAATCCTTTTTATACTATAAACAGTTCCGATAAGCTAAGTGAAAAACATCTTGCCTCACTACCAATCCTTCCTTGTGAAAATACGATACCTCTTGGTTGACATCGTTAAGCATGCACTTACAATTTCATCTCATTGACTAGATTGAAAAGAAGAACTTGGTTTTCTTTTGTCGTGATCCGACGGAAGATCATCCGAGTCAACAAATTTGGGAGACTTAGAAGATGATCGTGACCTTTCATTTTAAGAAATGTAATCGTTCCATTACAGGATCTACTCTTCCTAAAGTATAGATTAAAGGTTCAAATCAATCATCAACATTCAACAATTCTAAAACCCGACTCAACAACAACAACAACAACCATACCCAGTAAGTCCCACAAATAGCAGAGCTACTTATAGGGTCTGGGGAGGGTGGGATGTAGACAGGCCTTGCCTCTATCCCTAGGGATAGAGAGGCTGCTTCCAGAGAGACCCTCGGCTCGAAAACGAACAGCAAACCAACACAGCAAGTCAAAGAACATAGAAAGAGTACAGAAATAAGAAGTCGCCCATTTCCAAGAAAGTGATCAGAGTGTCACAATATAATGTAAATCATGTATCCTAGCATACGGCATCATTTGGGCATAAACACAATGTAAATCATGTATAATAGCATACAACATCATTTGGGCATAAACACAAGAAGGCAATCACTGGAGAAGTCCGTTAAAGAATAAGAAAAACCTACGTCCCAGAAATCCACCTAAGACCTTACTACAAAATCTTCTAGACGTCCTTAACCCTAATCCTACGCCTCCACGAAGTCCTATCGTGGACCATGTCCTCAGAAAGATGCATCTCTAGTAAATCGTGCCTAATCTGCTCATCCCATGTCAGTTTGGGTCTGCCTCTTCCTCTCCTCCCCTGCACAGTAAGAGTTTCCACTACTCTAACTGGTGCCGTCGCTTCCCTCCGCTTCACATGCCCAAACCATCTCAATCTCCCCTCCTTAATCTTCTCCGATATACTAGCCACTCCTAGTCTTTCCCTAAAAACCTCATTTCTTATCCGATCTAACCTCGTGTGTCCACACAGTAAGAGTCCCTAAAACCCGACTCAAATAAACTAAAATTCTAAAACCCTATTCAAATAAACTAAAAGTCTAAATAAACATTCAAATAAATAAACCAGATCAAAGAAAAGTAATCAAATTTGAACATTTGAATAAATTTTCACAAGGTGCGGCCAACTCCCATCAGTGGCGGACCCAAGAATTTTTCCATGAGGGTGCGGAACTTTTTTAAAAATTTTAGGCCCCAAGGTATATAAGTAAAAAAATCGGTTCGTATCGGGTCGGTTTGGGTTTAGGGTTTGGGTCGTTGGCGTTCAGGTAGGGCTGTTCAGAGAGCTCGCTCGGAAAAAGCTCGCTTGATATAGCTAGGTTTAAAAGTGAGCCGAGCCGGCTCGGCTCGGTTAGAAAGCGAGTCTAGCTCAGCTCGGCTCGTAATGAGCCGGATTGGCTCGATTTGGCTCGCTTTTTAGCTCGGCTCGGCTTAGCTCAGATCATTTTACTTATAATATATTTTATTTGTATATACATTATAATATATTACAAAAAAAAAAAAAATATTATTTACATGTATTTAGGTTCGTAGTTTGATATCTATGGCTTATTTGAAAGTTGATTACCATGCTAATGAACTAATTATTATTTCGTCAAAGTTTAAAACTTATTTTGTGTTGTTTAACTTGATTTTGGCTTGTGATGTATTCTATCGAACTTATTTTGGATATGCCCTTTTGAAGTATTTAATAATATTTTAGACTACTTAATCTTTAGAGCTATGTGCTAATTTTTATTTTTAAAATCAAGCCAAAGCAAGCAGAGCCAAGCCAGCTCGGTTTAAAACAAAGCCGAGCCCGAGCTTTGATTTTCAGCTCGGTTTTGAATCCGAGCTGAGCCGAGCCAGCTCGGTTTATAATCGAGCCGAACCCGAGCTTGCCCTAGCTCGGCTTGGCTCGGCTCATGAACAGCCCTATCAGTGCAGGGACGATGAAGAGAGCAGGATAGAATATGTAATGGTTTTGGGTTTGTTTATTTTATTTTAGTTTGAAATATTGTTGATTTGTTGGGTTTGTTTATTAGGCTAAGACTTAGTAGTGGGCTAGTTAAATGTATTGGGTATTTGAGTTTAGTTATTTAGGTATTAAAAGTTATATAATTTAGATAGTATTTCTTAAAAAATAAGAGTTTACTAAAAAAAAATTAAAATATAAATTGATAACACTTTTTACCTAAGGGGTGCGGACGAACCAAGGGGTGCGGATGAAAAATTCCAAGGGGTGCGGGCGGGATTTTCGACGGAACTTAGCACTAAATTTTTTTTTCCCGGGGGTGCGCCCGCCCACCTTGGGCTCGGCTTAGGTCCGTCCTTGACTCCCATACGGTGGCACTAGTTCCGGCAATGCAAGATTTAATGTGGTCAAGAACACTTCTTAGCAACTAGTGTGTGTGCAAATATTGGATGGGAAGAAAACATAGATAAAACAAACTTTTTATTAATTGCTTGCAGAGTTTATAGTAGTTCTTTTTTCGTCTTGCTTTCCCACTTTTCGGTTTTCTAGTTTGGAAAACTTTCAGACATCTCTCCGAATTCACTCTCAGGTTAAATTATTTTGATGGTACCCGAAAAAAATCTTTTATCGGATAATTCGGAAAGAATACAAGAACGAGTATGTGTTTTCTCTTATGAAACCATTTACTGAAAACATACCAAAAAACTTAGTTGAAACGACACAATATTTCGTGAAAGAGTGCATCAGCTGGCGCTCAACAGGATTGACACCTATTCGGTTACCATCAGCTATACTCTATTAATTATGAAGTGCAACTTAATCTTTAACCCATTGCAATTCAAATTGAAGTCACTTACATTATAAGTTATAATTGTTGTATGACAACTAACAAATGTTTCATCTAATTGTCCTTGTATGCCCTCACTTTCTTCCGGGTAAACATCATATTCGATTCAACTCATCTAGCTTGTAATGTTTACGTGCAAATGAGATTGAAAACACAAATAATATCATGCAAAAACAAACACATTAAACTGACAGATTTGCCATTTCTTCAACGGATCTTCGTACTTGGTATCCAAATTATAATATTTTTCCACTAGAAGTAACAACTGAAGTGAAAAAAATAAACTGTACCTGCATGCCTCGTCGACGAAAAAAACTGAATCCAAGGCGGCAGAAACAGCAGTCGCTCAGCCACGTATATCTGCTGACCGCCAATCTCAAGGCTGTGAAATCTCTTCCCCACACCGCTTTCATCAATGGAAAAAGGTTTTGGTGCTCTAGCTGCAGTTGCCGCTGTGAAAGCCTGAAAGTGCACCTTTTAGGTTCAGGTATGATTAGTGCAAGGCAACTTAAAACTGTATATTGATTCTAGAGAGGCCACATTGCATAACTAATTAAGTAATTAATAATAAAGACCATGCTTCAATCTTATGAAATGAGGATATATTCTTAAATACTATCTAGGATAACTGAAGCAAACAAAGACTTCACATTTGTGTGAACAATTGACACACACGTATACGAGAAAGAAACTAGTAATTACTTGACGGATACAGCCAAGACGGTAAAACACGGATAGTGGTTAAAAACAAGTTGTTAAACAGAAAGCTTCCACCTTCATTTCTAACTATTTAATTCACATAGCAATACAACATGGTCAAACAGATATCGTGAAGATCTCGGCATAACACCAACCTGGTTCAAACCCGCTGAACGAAAAACCCTCCAACTTCTTGTGATTTTTTAACCCCCCCCCCCCCCCCCCCCCCCCTCGCAGCTATAAGATGAATCTACACAGAGGTGATAGATAACGGAAGCAAGAGAACAACATAAATGAATAGGAAAGTAGTCGACGAATGGGGACAACATAAGGATACAAGAGAACGCAGCTTGGCCTCTTCACAATTCCACAAATCTCCTCATCTGTATAGATTCAGATGCATAGAGTATTATTATTACTCACACACACGCCAAACGGCCAAACCAAACAACAAACAAAGATTAAGATTTCACATACCACAAAGATACTGATATCACACAGCTCATATGCATCTTTGACTTGAACTCTACTAAAGATGAGGTGGACTTGTAGAGGCCTTCTTAACTCAAAACACAATAAAATCCCAACAACAATCACTTCCATCAAGTATTTAAGGCTTGGATGACCTTAAATACTCCATCTGGTCCACTAGTTCTTGCAAATCTTCATCCCACTCAAGCTGCTGACCATCTAAATCATCAAGATTTTCAACGGGTAGATCTACATTCAACAGGTCCTCCCACAAATTCTCAGGTGGTTCATCCTCCACAAAATTTGAAACATTACCAATACCACTACTTGAATCTCCTTCAACAGGGGCTGCTAGAAATGGATCATGAATATCTTCAACACCAACATCCAGTTCTTGTAAATCCCCCACACTCGCTGTCATCGTTAACCTTCTTTTGCGACCGATCTTGATATGTTCTTGTTCGTTATGCGCAGCATACTTATCCATGTACCTCTGTAGGAACTCAGGGTTGCTAAAGGCTTTTGCAAGGAAACCCATCATGTTTTGTTGCTTTTTTTCAGTGGTTCTAAGCCTGTTTTCCATTGATATGAGCTGGTCCTTTGAATGCTGTTGTAGCTGCCTTAGCCTTACAATTTCTGCCATTAGCAAACTTCTGTCTCTTTTCAGTCCTTCGAGTTCTTCCTCGATCCCGTATTGGCCTACTTCGATACACGGACCGGATTCTTGCTTTGGTTGGATCGGTTGCACCACGGTTCTTCTTCTTCGGATTGTCTTCAGAAGATGCCTTTGTCCTCCAAGAAACCCTGCACTTGCAAATTCCCATCTATCTGGATCCACTTTCCTAAAACCCTACAACCATTGTTCATAAAAAATCCATATTCAGTAACTAATTAAGCAATACTATTAAACAATAATAGAAATAAAAATCAAGAACAAGAAAAATCAATGAAGATATTCCACTACTAAACAAAAATGACTAACACTGAAGGCCGGTTCTGTCACTAATCCGTCGGTGAGAGTGATTAGCGACAAGAATTCACAGACTTAGTACTGACTGCTTAGCGACAATTCACTGACTGCTTAGTGACGGACCACGACAGATCATGCTTAGAGACGACTCAATGAAAACAAATGACATGACTATTACGAAGGCCAATCTGTCAGAAACCGTCGGTAAACAAGGTTACCAACAAAAATTAGTCGGTAATACTCCGTCGAGAGGTGTTATTTGGTTTCATGGAGACCACCGACTTAGCGATGGGTACTTACGCCTAACCGACAGATCATCAACGGATAGCGACAGCCGCTGTCAGACCGCCAACAATTAGCGACAGTCACAACGAATCACCGACAGATCAGTGACTGATTACCGAAGGAAACACAATTGACATATCATTCTTAAAACTAACGGATTCAAAGAACAAAAGCATTTGAAGATCACCATTCAATTAACATTAACAAACTAAAAATTTCCAAACACTACTCAGCACAAACCCCCAAAAAAGTAAAAAAAAATTAAATCAACACAGTTTAAGAGTAAGGAAAAAAGACTTACATAAGTATTAAGCTGGCGAATAAAGCTTGAAAAATTGCTATGCTTAAAATACCTCGGAAGCAAAGTGGTAGAAAACTTATGAGAATCCCAAACCACAAAACTATTCCGTCCTCTACTCCACGAAACCACCGAATCGGTCGCTGGATCTTCCACCATATCAAACGTTTTCGTCAGGAAAGGTGGCGCACCGACCTCGTGCAACCCTTCTCTAGGCCGTGGCGACGACGACGATGAAGACGAACAACCAGTAGTGTTGGTGGAGGATATAAATGTAATTTCATCATCTTTTGTTGTAGACATTTCGGTCTTGAACTCCATTGTTGTTAGGTTAAGGTTGTTTGGTTGGGAGTATAGTATGAGAAGATGGTGGTGTTGTTACTAAACTAAAGGGGTGAAGTGTGTGTTTGGAGTATTTATAGGGGGTGATAGGAAGTTTCTAGAGAGCTGCGAGAGATTGAGAGGATGCTTCTTGTTGTGTTGGTTTGTACAGTTAAGTGCCACGTGGTAGTTTGAGATATTTTGAAGATAGTTTATTCTGGCAGAGTTTTTGTGTATATATAGTTTCTTAAAAAAGGTAAGTCGGTCAGGGTTCCCTACCGGTTTCCCTGATTCGCTAAACTTTTACAAGTTGCATTTCAAGTCTCTTAGTTTTCTTACCGCTCTACCACTTTTGGAGTAATCAATTTTAGTTCCTTATCTAATTTTACTATTCTTCTACTTTAATAATTGACATTTTTAGCTCATAGATTTTTACTAATTTAAATTTCCTTCGACAACATTCGTTAGTTAATTTCTTTTGTTTACCCATATCATTTTTTTACTTAAAAAAACTATTTTTCCATGCATATTCTTATGTACGTATCCGTATAAATTTAAGGGTGTGTACGTTTTGAGATAAACGTTTTCGTTTAAAAATCATTTTTACGTGCATATTTTTATGTACGCTTCTGTATCAATTCGAGCTGGTCTACATTTAGATATACTTTTTTTTTAATATAATACGTTTTCTTACTTATTTTTATACGGTTTCATAAATTTTGTTACAAACAAAGTTGAGTCAAATTGTGATTTCTTTTTTTTCTTTCTTTTTTTTCAAAGCTTTAATTAATCCTATAGAACAAGTTATGAATGTATGAGATAGATTCAATTTACTTTACGTTATGATCCAATCGCAATACTTATAAGAGAATATGTGTGTGCACCTTTTATTTTTTTTTCACAAAATTTAATCTTCTTAAGTTTTAAAACTAAGAGGAAAACTTTTGTAAGTTCTTTTTTTCTTCATTGTTATGTACACTCAAACACAAAGGTGGTGTTTTTTTTCTGGGTAAAAGCTCTTCTGAGCACTTATGTCTGTGTCGCGCAGACGCGCGCAGATCTTTGGGTCCTTCAGCTTGTTTGTTTTCTTGAAGAGCTTCTCACTAAAAACATCTTCCTAACCTCTTCCCCACGCAGACATCAACCCAAGTCTTCAAACCTCTTCTCCCTCTTCTCCCTCCAGCCGACACCACCTCCTCTGCCACCACCTCCACCTCCGACACCACCTCTTCTCCCTCTTCTCTCCGACGTCTCCCTCTCTCTGTCGATCTTTCTCTCTCTCTCCGACGTCTCCCTCTCTCTGTCGATCTCTCTCTCCGACATCTCCGGTGGCCTGATTTTGAGAGAGAGCATAGGTGGGTTCTTGGAGTGGGGGCTAGGGTTTGCGATGGTGTTTGGCTTCGCGGCAGGCGTTGACGGTGGTTGTTGGTTGTGGTGGTGGCAGGTGGACGGTGGAGGAGGTGGTGGCGGATGGTTGTGGTGGTGGTGGTAGATGAAGGCGGAGAGAGAGAGAGGTGTTGTGTTGTGTTGTGTGTGTTGTGAGAAGAGAACAAGAGTTTTTGTAGAAGTAAAAAAAGCAAACAGTCTTCTCCTTGCAGACTGCAGACCTTTGGTCCACCTCTTCTCCTGCAGATGTTTGCAGATGTGGTCCGCAGACTGCAGACCTTTTAACTCTTAAAAAACAAACAGCACCAAAGTCAAGATCATTGCCTAATCAAAATTCAACAACAAAAATGTAATTTAAAATCAATATATATCATTTGTCTACGTAATTACTAAATTAAGCAAATTACATAATTAATAATAATTAAGTATGTCTGAGAAGTGTGGTCGGAGAAGACGAAGAAGAAAGGAGTCATGGCTTTACAAAAGCATATAGTGGTTGTTTTATTAAAATTTAAAATGTTTTTTAAGATTAATGAGTGAAAAGAATCAATCGTTTTACATTAGGTTTTAATTCTTGTCACTATATAAAGCCTTCTTACACTTACAATTAGGAGTCTTTTTAGAATAACTTAACCCATATAATAGGAAGTTTATTTGGGTAGGAAGGCTAGGAAGTAATCTTTACCATCTATGTATTTAATCAAGTGCTAAAATTAAATGAGTGAAATTGAAGGGAAAAAAAGAGGCGCGTGAGTTTGTCTAGAGGCATTCTAGTCAATCCAAAGCAATAGTTTCTCTCTCCTCCAATTCCCCTCATTTTTTAAACGTTAACAACTCTTTCATACGGCATTATTTTTTTATAAAAATTGCACAAAAAACGAGCGTTTTTTTAACTTTAAAACGAGTATACTATTGTTATATTTTCGATTTTTTTTCGAAAACCCAGTTACGTAAAACGCAATAGACAAAAAGCGTTAAAATGACTTTTTTCTAAAACGCAACGGACAAAAAACACAAAGAAATGTCTTATTTCTAAAACGTAATGGCCAGAACATACACAGAAAGGTCATTTTTCTAAAACGCAATGGCCTAAAACCACAAAAGAAAGTGTTATTTCTAAAACGCAATGGACTGAAAACACATAAAAATGTGCTTTACCTAAAACGCAATTGACTAAAAACATTTCAAAATGTGTTTTTCTAAAATGGACCAAAAACACATAAAAATGTCTTTTTTCTAAAACGTAATAGCCTAAATACACAAAAGAAAGTGTTCTTTCTAAAACGCAATGGACTAAAAACACATAAAATGTGTTTTACCTAAAACGTAATGTACTAAAACACAATAAAATGTGTTCTTTCTAAAAAGCAATGGACTGAAAATACAAAAAAAAAAACTTTTTTTTCATTCATTTGTAAAACGCAATGACTCAATTCAAAAACCCAGATCGTAAAAATACAATCCAAAATTTTCTTACATAGATCGAAGCCGATTTCTTCAGATATCTTTAGATTTCTTCAACGATTGACGAAATTTGAATGCTAGAAACACTTATTAGTGATCGAATGGAACGAATCGAGTGATTCGCTTCAAAATCACGGGAAAAAAATGAGATATTATATGAAATTAAATTGAGTTTCTTCAAAAAAGTTGAAGAACACGTTGATTTGGTGTTTGAATCATTGATTGGTGGCGAAAATCGCACTATAATATAGTGATTATTGAGATAGAAAGTGAAGAAAAGGTTGAAGATAGCGGGTTTTGAAGTTACAGAGAGAAAATGGAGAAGATTGGATAAAAAGGACTAAAATACCCTTACTCTTTTTATTTTAAATTTTGACACATGTTATAATTCTATTGCTTCCTAGTAAAAATAAACTTCATATTTAATCATCTCCCTAAAAAATATTTGTTTAACTATATGAACTAGTTAAATTAAATTAAGAAATATATATGTAAGATCCTCAAATTATTAGAAAGTCACTGGTAGCTTCACTTATTTGTACGGTACAGGTGAAAAATGATTTGTTTATGGAGGGATGGCAGTGTGTCGTGTGGGTGCCAGTTTAGTCTGGACCATTTCCTGAAAGATCTAGGGATTCAATTTCTGATTAATTTATATAAAAGTGGATTCTATTTTCAAATTCTTTTTAATAAATATATATTTACCGGGTTAATTTATTCTATAAAGACACCTAAAAACAATATTTTAAAAACCGGTTTATACCGGCCGATTAAACCAGATGCCAGAAGCTTGGCCGACACGAATCATACCGGTAAACTGAGAGAACGGCAAAGAAGTTGTACCGCCGGTAAATTAGGTTATAACGGTTTAAACCGGTATACCGGTACCGGGTCAAAGGTTAAAAATTGTACTTTTTATCTTTTATGGGCCAAAAAAGGTGGCGATATACCTTTTTACTAAAACCTAGCTCCAAAAAATGTATCAATAGTGAATTTTTGGGTTATTTTTTTATTATAGATTAACTTTTGGAATATTTTTGTTATGGAACGCTGTAGTTTTGAATTATTTTTTACGTTAAAATAGTATTTTATGGATTTATAGGGTTAATTAGATAACCCGGTTGAACTGTCCGGTTCAACCGGTTGAACCATTTCTAAGCCAAACCCGATACAATTTAAAAACCGGTTTTTAAAACATTGCCTTAAAATAAGAAATGTAAGAAGGCATTATAGAGTGACAAGTGTCTAAGAATCTAAAACCACTACACCACGACTCAAAACCTAAACACCCACCCCCACCCAAAAACCTAACCCCCCCCCCCCCCCAAAACTAAATGCTAAAAACTAATCCATAAAGCTAAACCCCACAACTAGATGCTAAAAAAATCTAAAACACACACAATTTTTTTTAAATCGCTACTTTTCGTCACCAATATATATATATATATATATAGGGAGCCGCTAAAATGAAAACCATCCCCAGTTGCGAGAATCGTGAGAACCACTCTCAACCAATTAGATTCTGCCACCATAAAGGTTATTTTGGTCATTTACCTCAAATGTCATATCTATCATCTCTCTTCATTTAAAGCAACCAGCTTTTTTAAAACATGTCTCATCTTTCTCTCTCTTAAATTAAAAACTCTCTCTCTTCCAATTTCATATCTGATGAAGAAGAACCTTCGTTTCTCTTGGTCTCTCATCTTTCAAAATCCTCACTGATGAAGAAGAATCAAATCTTCATCATCTTGATCTGATTACAGGCGACCCCCTTCTTCTCCGGTGACCCACTCCTTCTCCGGCGACCCCCTCCTTCTCCGGCGACCCTCTGACTTTCTCCATGGCTGTAGTTCAAGCTAATAATTTATTAGAGGACCAGAGCCAGCTTGAAAGGCGGTGTAGTGGGTTTTTCTTTAAGGTTTTTCTGGGGGGTTTTCTTCCGGTGGTGGGGGGTGGCCCGACGGTGTTCACGGTGCTGGTGTTGGAGGCGGTGGCTGTGTGAGCAGCGGTGGATGAACCCTTGGACGACGCCGCCGCACAGGAGGGTGGGTGTGGCATAAATCCTCGTCGGTTGTTTTACGGCTAATGATGTTGCTGCGTTTGTTTAGTAAGAGTTTGCTGGTGCTTTTGAAAGTTTTGAATCTGGAAACAATTGTTTTGAGTTTCTCGGGGGTTTCTTGATTTTTGTGGGTTTGATCTGTTGTAAAAAATGGGGGTTTCTTGATTTTTTGTGGGTTTGAACAGTGAACTATGTGGGTTTGATCTGTTGTAAAAAATGGGGGATTTCTCTAATTTTTGTATGGTTTTGAACAGTGAACTATGTGGGTTTGATGATGATGGCGCGGCAAGGATGGTGGATGGTAGGTTTTTGAACCTGCAACCCCACTTTGCAGCCTTTGATTATCGGAAAATCTGAGCCAAACCCCGTTTTTTTCAAGAATCCACACATTGTTTTGATTTTTGTTGTTGGTTTTTTATATTTTTTCTCAGTCGATGATGATAATAATCTATCTGAGACACCTACCGAGTTGCGATTTCTGGGTGCGTTCGTTTTGTGTAAAAAAAATTTGTAAAAAAAAACAGTTAAAACCGTAAACTTTTTAACGTAAAACGTAAAGTTTTTAACGTAAAACGTAGAATGAAAATTTTTTAACGTAAAACATAAACTTTTTAACGTAAAACGTAAACTTTTTACCGTAAAAATAAAATTGTTTTGGTTAAAAAATCTAGATCTAAAATGGTTTTTGATAAATTTTAAAAACAAGTAATATAATAATACAAAAAAAGTAATAAAAAACAATAAAGACAAAAAAGAGTAAATTTATTAAACTAACCTTTTAGATTAAAATATTAAAGATATAATAAGACAAAAAATATTTAATATTAGTTTTAATTACTTTTAATCTCATCCGTCCATTTTGAGGATCTAATGGTTGAAAAGTGGTTCTCTCGGTTCTTACAACTGAGTGTGGTTTTCATTTTAGCGGCCCCATATATATACATATATATATATATATATGTAAACCACTATCAACCAATCAGATTATGCCAACTAAAATGGTATTTTGGTCTTTTACCCCAAATGTCAAATCCCTCATTCTCTCTCTTCATTTAAGTCTCTCCTCTCTCCTCTTTCATTTTCATTTGTCAGTTACATCCTTTTATCTCTCATCTCTCTTTCTCTAGAAAATGCTTCACCAGTCACCACCATATCTCATCTTCTTCTTCAAAATTTTATGCACAAGGAAAAAATCCAAATCAAAACTCAAAAAAACCACCACACACCCTCCTTCTCCGGGCCCCTCCCCCCATGTACAACCTCCTTCTCCGGCCACAACTCCGCCGGAGCAGGAACATCGGTGGCGGCGGCGGAGCAGCAACATCAGCGGCGGCCACAAGTCCGGCGGAGCAGCAACATCGATTGTTGTCATTTAGTTATGATGTTTGTTCGGATCCATAAGACGCCTTCCCGGTCGCCATCTCCGGTGGATGCCGCTGCTGCACAGTCGGTGGCTGAGCCGGTGAAGCCGGATCCAGGTTTGAGTTTTGGTTTGATTTTTTTAATCTTGTTTAATTTTCTGGATCTTTATGTGGTTTGATGTTCCATCTGGGGTTTGTTTGATCTGTTAGAACTTGTAAATTAATGTTTTGGAGCTTGTAGGTTTTGAAATGTTATATATATATATATATATACACCCAGTTTTAGTTTTGGGGGTTTTTTACTGGTGCCTTTTTGTGATGAAGGTGGGCGACGGTTGTTGGTGGTGGTGGTGGTGGTGGCGTTTTGGGGGGTTTTGCTGATGCTTTTGAATGTTATGAAACAGTGAACTATGTGTGGGTTTTGATCTGTTCGATTTGGCGGCGATGATATGTGTTCTTTGATCTCTGTTTTGATTTGGTATGTTGGGGATTTTGATTTGTGTTCTTTTGAATATGTGGTGATTCTGGTGGGTTTTGTGTTTGCATAAAGTGACCCTCAATGTTTGATCTTTGTGGTTGAAAACTTGATTTTAGAGAAATTGTAGATTTGTGGTACCGGTACCCTAGGGATTTCTTCTGGGTTGAAATCATGCATCTCCACTTGGTTTTCAAGGTTTTCTATCTCCATGGGTTGGTCTGGGTTTAGTGGTTGTGGGGCTACTAGTTGTTCCAGACTTGGGTCAGCAGCAGTTGTAGCTAGGATATGAAAATTAGCTACGCTTCTATTAAGCATATCCTGTGTATGGGCATCTGACTTTCGCTTAGCGGCTGCTAAAACTCTTTGCTGTTGCAACTTTCGCATTCTTTTCCTACGCGCAAAGGCTTCCTTACTGAATCATCATCTTTTCTTATGAGGGAATGGCTCTTCTGACTGAGCTTTAAAAGTAAACATTCCTTCTTCCTAATCAGCAGTATACCCAGAAAGGGCAGGCTGTGAAGAGGTACCTTCACTCCTAGGTGAATCAGACAACTGACGATTAATGTCTGAGGGTCCTTGATCACTCATACTGTAACCTAACAAATAGTCAAATAACACATAACAAATAAATACAGTTAAGCACTTATTTCCGTAATTTATTTCCTAACACAAATTTAGAATTTAAGTGTCAGCAGAACACTTCTTTGGCTTAGACCAGTGGCTAGGCTCTGATACCACCTTTTGTCGCAACCCCCGATCCCTTATCTGTCCCGGGAACGGACGGACGCGAACTCAATGGTGGTGGTATCAGCTTGTTAATTTGGCAGCGGAAATTACATCAGGACCGTAGTTAGGAAATGTTTATCAGAGTAAAACCACCATATTTAATATTAATAATCACATGGGTAAAACCCAAGTTTCTTATTACAATACATTTATAGGGATAAACCCTATATTATTGAATTTAAAACATCGTTTATTAGGTAACTTTTATAGCCACATTTTTCCCAAGCCTTCAGTGCTCTCCAGCTGGCTTTTTACTAATTGGCTGTCACATTGTGTTACCTGAAACGCGTTTTAAAAACATTTGTCAGTGGGAAATACTGGTGAGTGAATCCCAGTTTAATCAAGAAACATTTTATCAATTAAAACAGTATTGAGAGCGATCACATTGTTTATGTCTACACAATTACTCATTCAGTACTGTCAATCCTGACTTGTGGGTCATATTACACATTGGCTAACTCTTTGTCCAATGGTAACGTACTGTCATCCCCGACTTACTACTCGCGGTAGTAAATTTTGTATACAAAACCCCAACATACTGGCAGTAATTGAAGAACTACAAAGACTCAATCACCGCTTAACCACATTGTAAAATAATTAAGGTTTTGTAAAACATTACAAAAAGGTTAACAAAAATTGGATAAACTCACATTACTATCTTAGACTTCGCGTAAGAGTTTCCTGGGAATAATCTATAATTTTCACAAATGTACATAGGTTAGTATCATAACCCTTTGAAAATATTAATGATACCCTCCCCAAGACGGCATTCCAACAACTACGTCGGGCAGAACCACGACAGTTGTTACGGAACCCTAAATCAATCGGGCAGCGTATCTATTAAGAAACTGGGGTTATAATACTTACAACGGGGCAGAACCTTGCTAATTAGGGTGGTATAATACCCGCTTTATAAAGCCTATATCAGAATTTTGGGATTGAGAATCGAAGAATTAACGAATTGAAATGAAATCCGATGCGTTCTATTTATACTTGCTGAACTAGACTCTCACGCGGCCCGCGTGAAAGATAAGGGGCGCTTACGCGGCCCGCGTCAACCCTGGTCAACAGGGTAGCTTGTCCGGGTCATCTACTAGGCTCGACACGATGATGACACGTGTCGGCCTGGGGTGTCTCCGCGTTGTTGATCTCTCGCGGCCCACGTTAGCTTAAATGGGGTCTTACGCGGCCCGCCTTAACTAAAGAAATCAACAAAATCAGTTTCCAACCTTGATACCGTCCGCGTAAATGGTTGGGGTGGGTCCTACGCAGCCCGCCTCAACTTAATTTTTATTGTTTTTAATTTATTTTAAATACTATAACATATTTCGGGCTCGGTTTTCACATACGGGGTGTATTTAAAGACATAATGGGACATTTTAAAGTATACTGGGGCGTCGGAAATATTATGAGAGTGTCGGTTTTACTGAGGGTTGTTACATCCTCCCCACCTTGTTTTAGAGCTCGTCCTCGAGATCTACTGGAACAAATGCAGATATTTCCTTTGCATTTCAGATTCAAGCTCCCATGTGTACTCAGGTCCTCTTTTGGAGTCCCACTTTACTTTGACCAGAACTAGTATCTTGTGCTTGAGATTCTTGACTTTCATATCTTCAATTAGTAGAGGTCTTTCTACAACTTGAGTTGTTCATTTACCTCTATATCCTTAAGAGGTACTATTAGTGATTCATTAGCTAAACACTTTTTGAGATTAGATACATGAAATACATCATGTATTCCTGCCATTTCCTCTGGCAATTGTAGCTGATAGGCTACAGGTCCTATTCTTTTAATAATTTCAAAAGGTCCAATATACCTGGGACTTAGCTTTCCCCGTTTGATGAATCTTACTACTCCTTTTCAAGGAGAGACCTTTAATAATACTTTATCTCATACTTGAAATTCCAACGGTTTGCGTCGGTTATCAGCATAACTCTTCTGTCGATCACGTGCTGCTTTCAGTCGTTCCTTGACTTGAATGATCTTGTCGGTTGTTTCTTGCACTATCTCAGGTCCAGATAGTTGCTTTTCCCCAATTTCTGCCCAACAGACTTGGGTTCGACACTTTCGTCCATAAAGTGCTTTGAATGGTGCAGCATTGATACTTGTGTGATAACTGTTATTATAAGAAAATTCTATTAAAGGTAAGTGGTTGTCCCAATTACCTCCGAAATCAATTACACAAGCTCTAAGCATGTCCTCCATTGTCTGAATTGTTCTTTCACTTTGTCCATCTGTTTGAGGGTGATAAGCTGTGCTTAGATTTAACTTGGTTCCCATGGCTTTTTGGAAACTTGACAAAAAATGAGAGGTAAATCGGCTATCCCTATCAGAAATAATTGATAAAGGAATGCCATGTAAAGAAACAATTTCATTTACATACAACTTAGCTAACTGTTCCATACTGAAAGTTTCTTTCATTGGTAGGAAATGAGCTGACTTGGTTAGCCTATCTACAATCACCCAGATTGTATCATTTCCTTTCTTAGTTTTGGGTAATTTAGTAACAAAATCCTTTGTTATCAATTCCCATTTCCACACTGGCATTTCTAATTGTTGTAGAAATCCTGAGGGTTTCTGGTGTTCAGCTTTGACTTGTGAACAAGTTAAACATTTAGAAACATAGGCTGCTATGTCCTTTTTAATTTCTATCCACCAGAAATTTTTCCTTAAATCCTGGTACATTTTATCATTTCCTAGGTGCATCGTATACTTAGACTTATGGCTTTCTTCTAATATACAATTACGCAGGTTTCATAATTTAGGTATCCATATTCTCTTTTCATGGAATCTCCAAATTCCATCTGTTCCTTGTTCTAATTCTTTTAGCATACCTATTAGCTTTTCAGTATCTTCCTTGATTACTGATTCTTGTGCTTCTCTTATTTGATCATTTAAATCTATTTGCAGATTTAATTTAAGAGAACGTATCCTTTTTGACTTTTCTTGATATTTTCGGCTTAAAGCATCTGCCACTACATTTGCTTTTCCTTCATGATACTGGATATCACAATCATAGTCACTAAGCATCTCCATCCAGCGTCTTTGTCTCATATTCAACTCCTTTTGCTTGAAAATATACCTTAAACTCTTATGATCAGTGAATATGGTAAACTTACTACCATAAAGGTAATGTCTCCAAATCTTAAGAGCAAAAATTATAGCTCCTAACTCTAAATCATGTGTTAAATAATTCTCTTCATGATTCTTAAGTTGTCTAGATGCGTAAGCTATAACCTTTTGTCATTGCATTAATACACATCCATAACCTAATTTGGAAGCGTCACAATAGACTACAAAGTCTTCAGCTCCTTCTGGTAATGCTAATATGGGTGTATGAGTTAATTTATGCTTAAGGATTTTAAATGCTTCTTCTTGTTTTGGTCCCCATTCAAACTTAACAGATTTACAGGTTAGCTTAGTTAAGGGAATGGCTATTCTAGAAAAATTTTGAATAAATCTTCTATAATAACCGCTAATCCTAAGAAACTTCTAACCTCGGTTGGTGACTCAGAGGTTTTCCATTTAGTAATCGCCTCGATTTTTGTTGGATCCACATGAATTCCTTCATGATTAACTAAATGTCCAAGGAACTGTACCTGTTCTAACCAAAACTCGCACTTTGAAAATTTAGCGTAAAGCTTTTCTTTTCTTAATAAACTTAAAAGTGCGTGCAAATGCTTTGCATGATCCTCTTTACTCTTAGAGTAAATTAGAATATCATCTATTAAAACAATTATGAATTTATCCAAATATGGCTTACATATTCGGTTCATCATGTCCATAAATGCGGCTGGGGCATTGGTTAAACCAAATGGCATGACAGTAAATTCATAATGACCATATCTCGTTCTGAATGCGGTCTTAGGAATATCCTCTTCCTGTACCTTTAATTGATGATATCCTGACCTTAAATCGATTTTAGAGTAAAATCGAGCACCTTGTAGTTGATCAAACAGATCATCGATTCTCGGTAATGGGTACCGATTCTTAATCGTAACCTTGTTCAATTCACGGTAGTCAATGCACATACGCATTGATCCGTCTTTTTTTTTTAACAAACAGTATCGGCGCTCCCCATGGCGACGAACTAGGTTGTATAAATCATTTTTCTAACAATTCATCCAATTGTTTCTTTAATTCTTGCATTTCTGCAGGTGCCAAATGGTAAGGTGCTTTGGCAATCGGTGTTGTTCCTAGTATTAAATGGATTCTGAATTCAACTTCTCTATCTGGAGGTTGTCCTGGCAATTCTTCTGGAAATATATATGAAAACTGAGATACTACTGGAATATCTTTTAAATCTTTTCCTTTAGTGTCAGTGATTATAGAAATCAAATACACTATAGAACCTTTTCTTATATAACTTGCAGTTTTCATCACAGAGATGAATTTTGTAGATCTAGATGATTTATCTCCTTTAATTGTGATCGTTTTACCTTTTGTTGAATTTACTTGAATTGACATTTGATCACATAAAATACTGGCTTTATTGGCTATTAACCAATCCATTCCTAAAACAACATCGAATCCTGCCAGATTCATGGGATAGAGGTTTGCAATAAATTTCTGATTTAAAATTTCTATTCTTGCTCCCTGCAAGATTTCAGAAATCCTAACAGTTTCTCCATTAGTTGTCTCTACTAAACATTCTAGTGGTAGTTTAGTTAATGATTGATTTAGAAATTTGCAAAATGATGTATTAATAAAACTTTGGTTTGCACCAGAGTCAAATAATACTTTAGCAAAAATATCATTAACTAAAAACGTACCAGCTATGACATCTGGAATCATTTTGGCTTCATCTGCAGTCAGAACAAATGCTCTAGCAATTTGAGTATTCTTGTTGTTTGTGGCTGGAGCTAATTTTGGGCAATTAAGCTTGATATGACCTTGTTCTCCGCAGTTGTAACATATCCTGTTGTTAGCTTTCTTCCTGCAGTTTTCTTCATTGTGTCCTGATATTTTGCAAAATTTACAGTATATGGAGCATTTTCCTGAATGTTTTCTTTTGCAATTCCTACAATAGGGTGTAGAGGTAGAACCTATATTTTTCCCACGATTAAAATTTCCAGAACGAAATTCTTGTGTGAGCTTCTGAGTTAGGTTCCTCCTTTGATCCTCTTCTCGGGTACGGACTAATTCATCTGTCAAGGTATTTGCTAGTTCTACAGCTTCTTCTATGGTTTGAGGTCTAGCTGCCTTGACTACATGTCTAATCTCTCCAATTAATCCCCAGATATAACGGGAGATTAACACTGGTTCAGGTGAAGCAAGAGTTGACACTATTCTAGCATATTCGAAGAATATTTTAGTGTATCTCTTACTATCCACACCAGTCATTCTGAGGTTTAAGAATTTGTTTGCTATATGTTCCTTCTCATTGGGTGGGCAGAATTTCCTTTCTACTTTGTCCTTAAATTCTTCCCATTCCATATTGTAGGTTCTATCACTTCCTCTTGATTGGAGGATAGTGTTCCACCATTCTAGTGCTGAATTCTTAAACATATTAGAAGCAAACAATATCTTATCTTCTTCAGCACACTTGCTTATTCTTAAGACTGCCTCAGTCTTCTCTATCCAGCGTAGGGTTGCAATGGCCCCTTCGTTGCCCGAGAATTCCATTGGTTTACAAGACCAGAATTATTTATAAGAACAACCGTAAGACACGGTTCTTCTTCTTTTGGGAATGGACATTTGAAGTACGGGTCCATTGTTCACGCTGTTTTCGGGTTCGATTGGTCGCTTACTGCTATGCTTACTTTTATTATTCGCTTCTTGAATAGTTTGAATAATAAATGGCATTGCATCTATGATTCCTTGTGCCACTATATGTTGAACAACACTATTATCCATTTGATTTCCATTGTTATTGATGCTTGGATTCTCATTAACCACGTTAACGTTACTCTGGTTATCATTATTCAGATTTCCTTGATTTCCTTCATCGGCCATCTGAATTTTAAACATTTACCCTATATTAATATCACAAGATAATATTTAATATAGTTAATCACATGATACGTAATCTAGCCAAAAACGTCGATCATTGCGACTATTACTCTATTTCCATATACTATTATGCATCTATTATACACAAGTACTGAAATAAAAATTACAATACCAACAGAAATAGAATCACACTAATAGTAATATGCATCCGTACACACATATTTTATTTTATTTTTATTTTATTATATTATATTATTATTACTATTACCGTTTCCTCCATCACATCACAGATATGGATTTTTGGATCCATATTGCGTTCATCGTATTTCCATACGAGACGCTCTCCCACCTGACGCATTCTCTCACTGCTTTCTAAAATGTCCTCCCCAAAAGTCCTAAGTTCTTGTACGTTTTCTGCACTCATTAGGGGTGCAGGTTCTAGGACTGGGTTTGGAATCTGGGGTGCGGGTTCCTGATATGGGGGTGAAAGTGCCTGAAATTGGTAAGGATCTTCTAAGATCCCCTTAATATATTCATCGTGGTAATAGGGATCTAAAGGGTCCATACCTGGATAGGCTCCTATGTTCTGTATGGGTGTGTCCTCATGTATAGGGTAACGTTGCACAAAGTCCCTATTATCGTCCCACCAGGGGTCGTAATTTGGGTCTAGGGGGTTTGGTGCAGGTACCCTAGGGATTTCTTCTGGGTTAAAATCATGCATCTCCACTTGGTTTTCAAGGTTTTCTATCTCCATGGGTTGGTCTGGGTTTAGTGGTTGTGGGGCTACTAGTTGTTCCAGACTTGGGTCAGCAGCAGTTGTAGCTAGGATATGAAAATTAGCTAGGCTTCTATTAAGCATATCCTGTGTATGGGCATCTGATTTTCGCTTAGCGGCTGCTAAAACTCTTTGCTGTTGCAACTTTCGCATTCTTTTCCTACGCGCAAAGGCTTCCTTACTGAACCATCCTCTTTTCTTATGAGGGAATGGCTCTTCTGACTGAGCTTTAAAAGTAAACATTCCTTCTTCCTGATCAGCAGTATACCCAGAAAGGGTAGGCTGTGAAGAGGTACCTTCACTCCTAGGTGAATCAGACAACTGGCGATTAATGTCTAAGGGTCCTTGATCACTCATACTGTAAACTAACAAATAGTTAAATAGCACATAACAAATAAATACAGTTAAGCACTTATTTTCGTAATTTATTTCCTAACACAAATTTAGAATTTAAGTGTTAGCAGAACACTTCTTTGGCTTAGACCAGTGGCTAGGCTCTGATACCACCTTCTGTCGCAACCCCCGATCCCTTATCTGTCCCGGGAATGGGCGGACGCGAACTCAGTGGTGGTGGTATCAGCTTGTTAATTTGGCAGCGGAAATTACATCAGGACCGTAGTTAGGAAATGTTTATCAGAGTAAAACCACCATATTTAATATTAATAATCACATGGGTAAAACCCAAGTTTCTTATTACAATACATTTATAGGGATAAACCCTATATTATTGAATTTAAAACATCGTTTATTATGTAACTTTTATAGCCACATTTTTCCCAAGCCTTCAGTGCTCTCCAGCTGGCTTTTTACTAATTGGCTGTCACATTGTGTTACCTGAAACACGTTTTAAAAACATTTGTCAGTGGGAAATACTGGTGAGTGAATCCCAGTTTAATAAAGAAACATTTTATCAACTAAAACAGTATTGAGAGCGATCACATTGTTTATATCTACACAATTACTCATTCAGTACTGTCAATCCTGACTTGTGGGTCATATTACACACTCGCTAACTCTTTGTCCAATGGTAACGTACTGTCATCCCCGACTTACTACTCGCGGTAGTAAATTTTGTATACAAAACCCCAACATACCGGCAGTAATTGAAGAACTACAAAGACTCAATTACCGCTTAATCACATTGTAAAATAATTAAGGTTTTGTAAAACATTACCAAAATGTTAACAAAAATTGGATAAACTTACATTGCTATCTTAGACTTCACGTAAGAGTTTCCAGGGAATAATCTATAATTTTCACAAATGTACATAGGTTAGTATCATAACCCTTTGAAAATATTAATGATACCCTCCCCGAGACGGCATTCCAACAACTACGTCGGGTAGAACCACGACAGTTGTTACGGAACCCTAAATCAATCGGGCAGCGTATCTATTACGAAACTCGGGTTATAATACTTACAACGGGGCAGAACCTTGCTAATTAGGGTGGTATAATACCCTCTTTATAAAGCCTATATCAGAATTTTGGGATTGAGAATCGAAGAATGAACGAATTGAAATGAAATCCGATGCGTTCTCTTTATACTTGCTGAACTAGACTCTCACGCAGCCCGCGTGAAAGATAAGGGGCGCTTACGCGGCCCGCGTCAACCCTGGTCAACAGGGTAGCTTGTCCGGGTCATCTACTAAGCTCGACACGATGATGACACGTGTCGGCCTGGGGTGTCTCCGCGTTGTTGATCTCTCGCGGCCCGCGTTAGCTTAAATGGGGTCTTACGCGACCCGCCTCAACTAAAGAAATCAACAAAATCAGTTTCCAACCTTGATACCGTCCGCGTAAATGGTTGGGGTGGGTCCTACGCGGCCCGCCTCAACCTAATTTTTATTGTTTTTAATTTATTTTAAATACTATAACATATTTCGGGCTCGGTTTTCACATACGGGGTGTATTTAAAGACATAATGGGACATTTTAAAATATACTGGGGAGTCGGAAATATTATGAGAGTGTCGGTTTTACTGAGGGTTGTTACAGATGGTGCCCGGTGGTGCCCGTTGGTGCCGATGGTGCCCGTTGGTGCCGGTGTTTTTTTATCTTTTTGGATTGATTTGTGTTTTTGATGTTGGGGGGTTTAGATTAGCAGTGATACTTCGAAACAATTTCCCCGACAATTTATGACGATGGCGCTACAAAGGAAGGTGGAGGGTAGGTTTTTTAACCTGCAACCCCACTTTGCAGCCTTGATTATTAGAAACTTTGAGCCAAATCCCGTTTTTTTCAAGATCCACACATTTGTTTTGATTTTTGTTGTTGGGTTTTTTATATTTTTTTTTCTGGTCGATGATGATAAGTTCAATCTATCCGAGACACCTACCGAGTTGTGATTTTTGGGTGCGTTCGTTTTGTGTAGAAAAGTTTTTGTAAAAAAAGTTTAAACCATAAACTTTTTAACGTAAATTTTTAACGTAAAACGTAAACTTTTTAACGTAAAACGTAAACTTTTTAACGGAAAACGTAAAACGTAAACTTTTAAAACTTTTAACCTAAAACGTAAAACGCAAACTTTTGAGCGCAAAAATGTAAAACGTAAACTTTTATGTAAAAACTTTTTAACGTAAAACGTAAAAAACGACGCGTAAAAAACCGGTCGAAAAAACGACGCGAAAAAACGGAGCTTAAAAACAGGGGGTAAAACGTCCCGTAAAAAAACGCGCGTAAAAAACGGGGCGTAAAAACGGATCTTAAAAATGTTTTTTTAAACAAATCTTGAAAGAAATTATCAAAGAATATGATTTTAAAAAAATTTCATAAAAAAAATCTAATTTATAATAAAAAAAAATTAATGCAGACAAAAATGTAATAAAAAATAATATATATAATAAGACAAAAAAACAAATTTACTTAAATACCCTTTAACAATAAAATATTAAAAACATAATAAGATAAAAAGAATTTTATAATAGTTTTTATTACTTTTAATCTTATCCATCCATCTTGAAGATCTAGTGGTTAGAAAGTGGTTCTCTCGGTTCTTACAACTGGAGGTGGTTTTCGTATATATATATATATATATATATATATATATATATATATATATATATATATATATATATATATAGGGGACCGCTAAAATGAGAACCACCTCGAGTTGTAAGAACCGTGAGAACTACACCGTACGGGGTGAGGTGGACCAAATTTTTTTTTTCATAAACGTAGATGCGTGTATTATAACAACATTTGTAAAAATATTCAAAAAAAAAAATGTCGTGTGTGTAGTTTTGAGCACCACAAGTTTGTGTTTACGGGTACCGTAAATTTAACCGGAAAATTTACGTTACCCGTCAACACAAACTTGTGGTGCTCAAAACTACACACACGACATTTTTTTTTTTTGAATTTTTTTTTTACAAATGTGTTTATAATACACGCATCTACGTTTATGAAAAAAAAAATTTGGTCCACCTCGCCCCGGATCAAGTAGTTCTCACGGTTCTTACAACTCGAGGGGGTTCTCATTTTAGCGGGCACTTATATATATATATAGGGGACCGCTAAAACGAAAACCACCTCTAGTTGTAAGAACCGTGAGAACTACACCGTACGGCGTGAGGTGGACCAACATTTTTTTTCATAAACATAGATGCGTGTATTATAAACACATTTGTAAAAAAAAATTAAAAAAAATGTCGTGTGTGTAGGGGCGCTAAATGATATGCAGGGGCAGGATTGTCATTGTCAAAATAGACTACAAAGATAACGATCACGATTACAAAAAGATAACAGAAAGCCTAAGTTTTCAGAATGGAGATGATGGGAATCAAAGTAGAGTGATCGTGGTTGATCAAAGTGGCCACGCTGATTCGCGGACCCTTCAGGCTGCTGTTGATATAGTCCCAGTTAACAATTCCATTCAGGACCCTTTGGTGGTAGAAGCTACAGTGGGAACCATCAAGACACACACAGCTTACAATGACACTGGAGCAGCCACTGAGATCATGTTTAAGAAATGCTTCAACCGTCTCAGCAATGATGAATGTTCCAAGCTTCAGCAGTCTGAATCTTCCACAAAAGGTATCGATGATATAGCCATCAAGCCTTTAGGCCAAATAACCCTCAATGTTTGTTTCAGTGAAGGAAAAATGGAAAGAACTGAACTACTCACCAATGACCAGAACCTATAACACAATATATAGAGTACCCCAAATATAACACCATCTTTATTGTGTTATAAGTTTTGATAAAAACGCAGTGGCCTAAACCCAAATTAACATTTGTTATAAGTTTTGATAATAACACGATGTAAAATCATGGTTAATTTAACCTTTAAAAGTTGAAACTTCACAGTGGAGTCCTATAACTTCATGAAATATTATATATATATATATATATAGAATCACACTAAAATGAGAACCACCTCGAGTTGTAAGAACCGTGAGAACTACACCGTACGGGGCGAGGTGGACCAAATTTTTTTTTCACAAACGTAGATGCGTGTATTATAAACACATTTGTAAAAAAAAATTAAAAAAAAAGTTTTTGAGCACCACAAGTGTGTGTTTACGGGTACCGTAAATTTCCCGGTAGGATTTACGGTACCCGTAAACACAAACTTGTGGTGCTCAAAACTACACACACGACATTTTTTTTTTGAATTTTTTTTTACAAATGTGTTTATAATACACGCATCTACGTTTATGAAAAAAAAAATTGGTCCACCTCGCCCCGTACGGTGTAGTTCTCACAGTTCTTACAACTCGAGGTGGTTCTCATTTTAGTGGTCCCCTATATATATATATATATATATATAGGATTAGGTTCAAGAGTGAACGCTAGTGTAGTTTGCGAACTGTGCGAACTAATCCTGGCCATACATGTGTGTAGATCAATGGCCAGGATTTGATGATGAAATACACTAGCGTATTTTATGATTTGATGATGAAATCCTACTCATCCATGTGTGTAAATCAATGGCCAAGATTTGTTCACTCGGTTTGCAAATACATTAGTGTTCACTCTAGAACCCCACCTATATATATATATATATATATATATATATGTTATTGTAAAAAAGGTTAAAAAGTGTGAGAAAGATGAGAAATATTGTGGAGATGACATGTGTCCTCCATCTAAATTAAATCAAAAGGGTAAACAAGTAATTTTATAATTAATTCAAAACTTACCATAAAAGATCTTTAAAAAAACACTACGAATAACACTGCAACCACCATTCAGCACATATATAACACCATTCAATAATTATATAACACCATTCAGCAAGTATATAACACCATTCAATAAGTATATAACACCATTCAGTAAGAATATAACACCATTCAGTAAAGAATATAACACCATTCAGTAAAGAAAAATATAACACCATTCAGTAAAGAATATAATACCATTCAGTAAAGAATATAACACCTCTGTATCATCTTCTCCAGTTCCGGCACCACCACTGCCGCTCCGCCACTGCTGTCGTGTAGAGAGAGAGATCATCTGGTCGTGCGGTGTAGAGAGAGAGATCGCCGCTGCCGATCCGGCACCCACCACCGCCGCACCACCGCTGCCGCTCCACTGCAATGTAGAGAGATAGATCGAAATTGTAGAGAGAGCTCTGGTCGTGCGATTGGAGAGAGAGATCGAAATTGTAGGGATTTTGATTACAGTTACCTATTTTGAATGGATATAAAGACTTTATTACCCCTATAATTTTCAATTCAGTCCAAAAAAATAAAACAAATTTTACAATTTGGTCCCTATTAATCTAAACCATAAGATCAAAGATCTAATGGTGTAGATTCTTTCTTATCCTTCTCACACTTTTGGTCTTTTTTACAGGAACCTTTACATATATATATATATATAGGGTGAGGTTCTAGAGTGAACACTATTTTATTTGTGAACTGAGTGAACTAATCTTGGCCATTGATTATAGAGATCTAGAGTGTTTTTATTAATGACAAGATTGTAATTATATTTTATATCTTCTCTTTATATTAAAAGATACGAGGGTAAACATGTAAAATGCATTCCTTCATTTTTGGAAACCTGACAACAATAATTCCTATTTTGAATTTATAATCCCATTAATTTCGCCATTTCCGTTTCTTTAATTTTCAACCAAACCAGTTGTCTGCTCTCTCCTATTTGAAGGTTTCATTTCTTTAAACAAATGTGTTATTTTTTTCTCAGGTAGTGTACAAATGATTCATCTGGATTTAATATACACATATAAATGTAGCTATATACATTAAATTGAATGTACATATCTGTACAAATGTTTCATTTTTTACATATGTGGACAAAAGTCATTTTTTTGTACATATGTGTATATATGTCTGATGTAAAAAATAGTTCACTATATACACATGTGTGTATATATAATACAACTTTCAAAACAAAATATACATATGTGTATAATAAGAATGCTTATTCTCAACATTCGTATACCATTTGATATATTAGTATTGTACATATATGTACAACATGAAAGTAAGCAAAAACAGTTCACTATGTACACATGTATGTATATATATTACACAACTTTCAAAACAAATATACATCTATGTATAATAACAATGCTTATTATCAAAGATCATCTTCTTCATGTACCATTTGATATATTAGTGTAGTACATATATATATAATATGAAATTAAACGAAAATGTTGAACAAAACGCATGTAATTAACAGGAACAATGGAAATTAATATTACTAATAGCCATGGAAAATGGATTAAATACAACACGATTCGCGTCATTCTAAGAACAAAACCACAAACAAACAGATTACACATATGAAAAATCAATATTTATGCTTTGAAAATAATAGTTGACTTTGTGAATATAAGGATTTTAAAACTTAAAAACATTGAAATTCTTGTTTTCGGTTATACTAGGGATCTGACGTACCAATTGTTTTTCATTAACAATTGATTAAAATGGACCTGATTTGTTTAATGATAATATATGGAGAGTTGCAGTTATATAGACATATATAATAATTGAAGAACTAAAAATCATAGAAAGAATATCACATACGTGATTATAGCAAAAATAGTTAATTTAATTTTGGTAACTGATATTCTCTAATTTAGTATTTTAGCAAAGTGACATCTATACCCTTTTGATCAAGATGGAAAATGGATGATTGAGATGAGTTCACAATGTTCACAAACAAGGATGTTGTTCACTCATGATCCTGACCCTATATATATATATATATATGCTTCGCTTCAAATGAAAATGGTTAAATATTCTATTTTATTTTTATTTTCAATTAAAATTGGTAGTAGCTCCTATTAAGGTTACCAACTTTCTCTCGATGTTTCAGTATAAATTTTATTGAAAAATGAGTTGTATTCATAATAATATATTTTTTAGAGTAAATTACAAGTTTTGTCCCTTATGTTTACATCATTTTGCAGGCGGTGTCCTTTAGAGCAAAATTTTGCAAGTTTTGTGTTTTATGTTTCAAAATCTTGCACGTTTTAACCCTTAGGCTAAACCCGGTTAGATTTTTTAGTTAAGTTAGATCATGTGCCACTTGAGGGCATTTTAGTCTTTTTACCATATTTATTTAATTATTATTTAAAAATTAAAACAAAACCCTGCACACACACTCTCTCTAAACTCTCTATCTCCTCTTTATCACACCTCAAACCTTCTCTCTAGCGATTAGAAAATTACCTGAAAGTCGACATCCTGAACATCAAAGTATTAATAATAATCATCTATTGTCTAAATTTTTATGTATATTAAACTTATAAACACCAGTTTATTAAATATGCATGGTGTGATGGTGATATGGTCAATGTATGGCGAGATGGTGGCGGTTTGTGATGGGTGGTGGATGGTGATGGTGGGTTTAGTGGTGGTGATTTGGGGCGGACAGATTTCGGCAACGTAAGATGACCAACAGCGGCGGCTTCCGATGGTGAGTTCTTTGATGGAGCTCGTGTTTGTTGGCCGGAAAATAGATCTAATGTGATAGCAGTGAGAGAGTGGGCATGGGGGAGCCGACCACAACTCCGGCAGCCACCGCACCACCACCAAATGGTAGAGAGACGGATGGAGTTAAGAGAGAAAAAAATTGGTTAGTCCCTAAATAAATTTTCTTTACAAAATAGCCCCTGGAAAGGGTAAATGACAAAAATGCCCTCATGTGCCTTGCACATGACCTGATTTAACTAAAAAATTTAACAGGGTTTAGCCTAAAGGTTAAAACGTGCAAGATTTTGAAACATAAAACACGAAACTCGCAAAGTTTTGCTCTAAAGGACACCGCCTGCAAAATGGTGTAAACATAAAGAACAAAAGTTGTAATTTACTCTTTTTTTTTATCCTAAGCTATATAGCAAGTGTTGGTACCATGACGAACCCAACCAATTTTCATTCAAACATCAGTACTAGTATCGATATTTGTTTTTATAATTTGGATTGATGTAACATATTTTGTTTCTTCTAAAATACAATATCTTACAAATTCAGATATACCCTTGCAACAAGCTCATTTTTGTCTACGTTTAAGTGCAAATTTTATTAAAAAAAATTGACTGCCACAACGTGCCCGCATAACACTCTAGTTATAAATTATGCCTGCAAACCCAATTTGAGAATATGAATTTCAAGTTTTAAAGAGAAATTTTTAGAAAAAAATTTACTGTGCCTCTACAACGTTGAATTAGGTCAGGTTCGGCCTGGTTCTTTGGTTTGACCGATCTTATAAAGTAAACGGCTTAATTCGTTTTTATTAATCTTTAACGGGTTTGTCAAGCAGGAAAAAGTAAACAAGGAACACTAGCTACAATAAGGTCGGCACCTACACATTCAAATTAAAAAAGGTAACTAAAATCACACTAATCCAGACCTAACTCGCCATACCATTCAAACCAGCAATGGTACCCAGTCTACCAGTCGAACCAACTTTTTAGGTATTAGATACATAGGTGGATCTAGGCCACTTTTGTTGGTTCCCAAGAACCCATTCGGTTTAGAAAAAATAAGAAAAATTAGTGAGAACCTCGTATGATTTGGAAAAAAAATAGTGAGAATCTAAAAGGAATCCAGTGAAAAAAAAAAATTAGATTCGCCACTGATTAGATATTAACGGGTTAAAATGAACTACATATCTTTCTCGCATATTAATTTCTATTTTGTAAGTAACACAATTGGAAGAGAACATAGCCCATCATCATCTAGACCATAGTTAAGGTCAAAAACCAATTTTAGTTGTTTAAAAAACCCATTTTGCAACAACCAACCAACACCAGTGGCTGAGAGAGATCAGAAGATTCACTCTTGAACTTAACAAGAAGCTTTATACTCAGGTATTGGGCAGAGGCCGCGCGAACGCAGGCCTCCACTGCCACAAATTATGACGTAGGCTCGACCACTTGGGCCGACCTTAGGCGGACACCCCTCCGAAGTGCAATGAAGGTCACCAACCAAGGCCATGGACCTTCTTGATCATCCATTGACCCCGTCCAGGTAAGTACCTATCTTTGTGGTCTCTTTTCGTTTTTATACAGCACCACTCCCCCTTTTCTTTCTCTCCCCAACGATGTGGGATAACCTCTAAACTACTACATCTTTCATTTTACACATTTAAACACTAGCAAACTGCTCTCTCAATCACAAAAATTCAGATGTTAATTAATAGAGCTAGATACTTTTATGTTGTAAGGTAATTTCATTAACATATTGTATATAAGTAACGTTGGTATTTTATGCCCTCTTTTCGAATCTTTCTCTTCTTTCGCCTTTGGAGAAGATTTATTAATGTGTTGCGTTATACCCCTAGAACTTGGCCTGCACTGCCTCATAATAAGTCGCTGAACGGAACTTGGTGCTCTATCGATAAGCTCGAAAACCACATTGCATCCTCTAATCTGGCCCTTTTGCTGGCCATCAGAGGTGAGCTAGAGGATGGGAATAAAACCCAATTCTGGTTAGATCCTTGGTTACGAGATAAACCTCTCAACATTGCTTTCCCTAGATTGTTTCGTTTAGAGGCCGACAAAACATGTTGGGTGGCTGACCGTTGTGTCTTTGCCAGCGGGAATCTGAGTTCGCTGAACTGGAACTGGAGGACCCAAATTTTGGATTGACAGGCTATTAATGAGCTGGATTCTCTGACGGTCTATCTCCGCTCATACAGCTTTAAGGATGGTTTTGATAAATGGCGTTGGATGGGTGATAACACAGGTGATTTTCGATCGCTAAGGTTAAAAAGCTCTTTGAAAGGAACTCCCCTCTCCCGAATGATAATATCCTGGACAGGAACTCTCGGCTTCATTTGAAGCTCAATACTTTTGGATGGAGAGCCATTTTGCAACGCCTCACGATGACCGACGCATTGATCAAAAAAGGATTTTGAATGGCCCAAACGTTTGATGTTTCTTCTGGTCTGTGGCAGAATTGGTGGATCACATCTTCACCGGTTGCTATGTGGCGTCGATGGTGTGGCAAGACCAGAGTGGGTGGTGTACCCCCCCCCCCCTCCCCGTTACGCATTTTCCATCTATGATCTTCTCAAAATCAACAATCATATCCCGGGTCATGAAACCAAGAAGAGGATGTTTCAATCTTTAGCTAGCAGATCGGACGGTCTTTTCTGTTTAATGAATTTTGCCGTTCGGGGAGTTGTTTACAACATTTCAAGGAACTATCTTTTTATCATTTTGAAATGTTTTAAAACAAAACAATAAAGGGCAAACAAATGTACCATAGATTGTGATTTTCAAAACTTGTTTTGCTATATATTATTTTCGACCAAATTCGACAGGTATTTCATAACATTTATATGACATCTCATCAAAACGAATATAGTATAATGTGTGACCATAGACGCAACAGTAAAACTCTGAAATAAGGTTATCGACAACTTCCAATAAAAAGCATTCTTTTCAGGCATACAGAAATGCAACTGTGGGGAGAAAGGTATACCTAAATTTCAAAGTTTTAAACACTGCTTATATTGTTATACAAGACCACCCAACAGACATGCTAAGGACTATCTGCAACCTCAAATCCTCAATGACAATTTTACATTCAACAAATGGAAACTTATAAGGACAACTGAAACCGATAGATATAAATATTCCACTTGCTTTTATTTTTCCTTGTGAGAACTTAAGCGGCAGAGACTGATTGTGTTTTCTGTCGAGGAGGTATGCGAAGCCATGATTTCATCATGTCATATGCGGTGAAACCGATCGCAACAGAAGGAACAATCTGTTAACAAAAAAAGTGAACTCCTGGTCAGTATGCAGCAAATCAGGATTTAGATGTCGCGACATCTAATATTAGTTATGTTTTATCATACGTAGAACAAGTTGAAAGTCACCCAAAGTGTATTAACATGGTAACATAGATTTTGTAATCATAACTCATACCCATTATTTATGAAAAATGTTTAGAACATTGGACAAAAATGTCATGGGTCCTGGACGAGCCAACGAGCCGAGCCATGAGCCAAGCCGAGCTTGGTTCGAGCTCGATCGGTTACAAAATGAGGCGGCTCAGCTCAGGTCGTTTCAGAGTGAGTTTTTTTAGCTAGTTTTTTCGAGTGAGTTGCGAGCCGAGCTGCGAGTCGCTAGCTTTTTGAACAGCCCTATGGGTCCACCCAACTCTGACACATTTTGAACCATACAAGAAGTTGCTAGTTTTGAGTTTTGACCCCATGGCAAAAGCAGCCAGACTTCCCATTTTGCCTCATACAGAAAAAAATATACATTACATAGTCATGTCACTCAAGATCACATAATTGACCGTAAACCAAACCACACATCCTCATATGTATCTCAACTTCCTAAAACATTCCGCCTCGTGTTGTAGACAATGTTGTAAAACAAGGTCTAGAAGGCCAAGTAATCGCTACAAGGTAGGTTGCCAAGGCGATTTTCTTCAACTCCGCCTAACTACTCGGAACTGATCAAACGTGGTCAACCTCGGCCAGAATCGGATCTAATTTGGTCAACTCGGGCTGAGTTTGACTAAAAAAAAAACATACCTCCTACGTCTTATCATCGATTTTTGAAATTCTTTACTATATGAACTTGTATTTTTTATATATATATTGATATTCACGTATTTTGTTATAAATACTAGTAAACTTATGATATTTGACATATATATAATTTCCTGAAAAGTAATTTCTTTATAATTTAACATGTCCGAGTACTCCCTGGGTACTCTCCGCCTAGGCCGAGTACTCGCAACTCCCCAGTTGACAGACCCGGGAGCCCCTAGCGAATTCTACAACCATGGTTATATACATACACTGTCCCATAAAAGAAAGACCTATATCTACAATTGAGCAACACCTTTAAGTATACCATTGATCTAAACATGTTAAACCAATTATGCATAAAGGCGTACTGATAAACTAAAAAACGAACTTGATAAGCATTTACCTTAATGTAATTAATGCTGAGGCCAGCAAATAATTGCCTCCAACCTTGTTCAGAAACAATTGTGGTAATCCCCTTCCATGTACTCGCGTGTCTCACACCACCACCAGCTTGAAGATTTTCAACCTAAAAACACATTTTTATAATCAAACACAGCACAAAACTAGAAAATCTTTATAAAAATATAAAATAAAATAAAAACCTGCATCTGTCTTCTAACAACATCTAAAGGGTATGTAAAGGTTTGACCAAATAAACCAGCCAAAGCACCACATGAAAGACGCATCATGATCGATCTCTGATTCTCCTCGGATACACGGCTCTTTAGTTCTTCATAAATGTAGAACTTCAAACCAGCATATGGCAGTATACCAATAAGAGTTGGACCTAGTGTACATAAATATAAAATAAATAAAGATAAATCTACATAAAAACGTGTACTTTAAGATTTGCAATTTGGACGGTTAGTGGTTACATACCTACACCTCGGTACAGGCCGCGCATCCCACCCTCTCTGTAAACACTCTCCAGCACATTTTTAATGCCACTGTAACGAGATGGTGCGATAATACTTTTAGAACCATTCCCTACACTTGGTTTTGCATCCACAACCTATAATATTAATATTTGTACCCTATAAGTAAATGTGTATATATATGCACACAGCTAACAAATACACAAGTATGTAACGCGATAACTCACTTGATACGCGAGTTTAGTGCGAGCCAAATCCAGGGGATATGTGCATAAAACAGCAGTCCCTCCAGCTGCTGAACCTGCTAGAAGATCTACAACAGGCCCTGTACCAAATACAGAGTAGTTGTCTAATATCCAACAACGGTATTGCTCATATGTCATGAAATGCAATGCTGCATATGGAACAATTCTAAGAACACTAGCACCATTTCCCCTAAAAACATAAAAAATGTATTCATGTAATTTCCTTTTAAAAACATAAAAATGTATTCATGTATTATATCACATTTTTTGAATCTAATTAACAAAAGGGAAACACGAAACCATACTTGTAAAATCCCGGAACCCCTTCATGTTTTAGCAGTCTTTTGAGCGATTGATAGACTCCATGCGAATGAAAACCTTGAGTTCGAGTCTGAATGTAAAAAAAAATCAACCAATCAGCATCTTAAACAAAATAAATTAACAATAAATGAGCAGGAAACTGATTGAACCCCCACCTGCAATAGAATCTTAATTCGTTCCAGTGGAGCAACAGCAGTTTTAGCAAATGCTCCGGCAGCACCGCCAGCAATCAGTTCCTTTACATACACCGGCAACGTATCTATTGCAGAACCCTCAACCAACCCGGCCACATTCGTAGACAACGAAGAACCTTGGGAAGAACCCATTATTGAACAATAATCTAAATACCAAAATCCAAACAACAACTTCGATTTCGCTCCGAAATACTACAAAATCTTTCTACCCACCCTGCAGTTTGAAATAACTTTTATCCCATCTATCTCTAGCAGTTTGCTCAACACAATGCAGAGAAAACCGCCGGAGCACCCACAAGAACACGTTCGCCAGACAATCTTTTTCAACGATGACAACAACCATATGCATCAAACATCAAACACTAAAAATAGAAACTCTAATATCACAAACCGGTTGACTTGCCTAAATTCGAGTCAATCTTCCATATGGATCTCAAATACATAAACTTTCTCCCAAAATAACCTTCACAGATCAAAACCCTTTCAAGAAATCTTTCAATCAACAACACCCAATTCAGATTTCTCAATATTAATCTCATAAACCACAACCCCTCAAGCAAAAATTCAATGTTTTAGCAAACCCAATTCAGATTTCTCAATATAAATCTCATAAACCAAAACCCTCAATCAAAATCCAATTTTTTGGGTAAACCCAATTCAAAATTTCAGATCCTTTGGTGTGAGGGTTAAAATCTTGATTAGTTTTGGGTTTTAGATGCTAATTTGAGCAGGTATCTTGATGCATTGAAAGATTTAAGCCGGAAAGGGGTTACCTTTGTTGAGGCTACGTCACTGGTGAATGGTAGATCTTGCAGTTTCTTGGAAATTAGGGTTTAAATAATTCTGATTTGGGGGCAGGAAACGTGAAGTGGTCACATGGCCGAAGCCCCTTTATTTGAACACGAAACCTGTGATTGTTGACCCATTTCATGTGATTGTTGACTCATAACTTTTTCTAGTATTGAGTAAATTGCCATTTTAGTCCCTGAGTGTTTTGTCCAAATTTGCCACTTTGATCCAAATAGTTTTTTTTTTTGTGCCTCTGGGTCCCTGACTTTTACATTTTGTTGCCATTTTGATCATTTTGTCTAACTCCATCCAAAAACCCAGTTTGTAACAGGGGTATTTTGGGGATTTCCTTAAAAAATGTTTTCAGTTGCCATTTTGATCCAATTCCAAAAAATCATAAAAATTCCAAAAAATTCTAAAAATAAAAAAAATTCTAAAAAATCATAAAAATTCTAAAAAATTCTAAAAAATCTAAAAATCTAAAAATCAAAAAAATTCTAAAAAATCATAAAAATTCTAAAAAATCCAAAAATCATTAAATGTTTCGGCACAAACCGTTTCGACCCGTATCGTTTCGAACCGTACCGTTTCGACCCGTACCGTTTCGAACCGAACCGTTTCGACGCGAACCGTTTCGAGCCGAACCGTTTCGACACGAACCGTTTCGACCCGTACCGTTTCGAACCCGAACCGTTTCGAGCCGAACCGTTTCGACGCGAAGCGTTTCGACCCGTACCGTTTCGAACCGTACCGTTTCGACGCGAACCGTTTCGAGCCGAACCGTTTCGACACGAACCGTTTCGACCCGTACCGTTTCGAACCTGAACCGTTTCGAGCCGAACCGTTTCGACGCGAAGCGTTTCGATCCGTACCGTATCGACCCGTACCGTTTCGACCCGTACCGTTTCGAACCCGAACCGTTTCGACGCGAAGCGTTTCGACTCGTACCGTTTCGACGCGAACCGTTTCGAACCGAACCGTTTTGACGCGAACCGTTTTGAACCGTACCGTATCGAACCGAACCGTTTCGACGCGAAACATTTAATGATTTTTGGATTTTTTAGAATTATTATGATTTTTTAGAATTTTTTTGATTTTTAGATTTTTTTTTTGAATTTTTTAGAATTTTTATGATTTTTTAGAATTTTTTTGATTTTTAGATTTTTTTGAATTTTTTGGAATTTTTTTGATTTTTTGGAATTGGATAAAAATGGCAACTGAAAACATTAGTGATTAAGTACAAACTGGGTTTTTGGATGGAGTTAGACAAAATGATCAAAATGGCAACAAAATGTAAAACTCAGGGACCCAGAGGCACAAAAAAAACTATTTGGATCAAAGTGGCAAATTTTAACAAAACTCAGGGACTAAAATGGCAATTTACTCTCTAGGTATTTTAACCAAATAGCGGTAAACAGTTTTCAAAAGGGTGTTACCAAGACTATGCGGAGTGGGCGGGTATGAAGGCGTAGAAGTCTCTCTACGTCGGGCACACCGGCCCGAGGCTGGCGTGGGGAGGGGGCAGATTAGTTTTCAACGGCTTGGAGGGATCGTGAGGTGTGAAGTGACAGTTTTTCAATGGTTAGTGAATTTTAGGTTGTTTTGATTGGTTATTGTTTATTTTTTTTTATATAAAAACGTCATTTTCATGCCTCTCCCACCCAGTGCTTTTTCTTACCACGCCCACTTGCTGACGTGGCTGTCACGTGACGCTTAATGTCTCCTCTTCATGTCCACTCACTCCATATAGTCTAAATGTATCACTTCTCTCACATACCGATGAGGTTTATCATTTTTTTCAGAGAAAAGTACAATTTTAGTCTCTTGGATTTACATAGAATCACACTTTCAGACCTCATTTGAAAAAAAAAAATCAACACTCCGGCCCCTGTGGTTGTTGATTGCTCGCAATCAGGTCCCTTCCACTAATTTATGTCAGTCAACTGTTAGTTGCCTTGGGCATTTGTGTCCCTTCCACTGGTTGCCGGGTGCAGTGGTGGTAAGGTGTTACGGTGATGAAGAAAGGTACGACAGAGGTTAGTGGTGGTTGTGGGTGATTGAAGGCGGAAGAATGGATGAACTGGCGCCAGAGGGAACGGGGGTTTTGGGGCAGAATGGGGAAAATGGTGTTTAAGTTATTCAAGATTGAGCAAATTGGTAAATAATGATTCTGGTATAGAATCATTCAAACTGTTTACTAACAAATCAGTATTATTGAATTTGTTTGATTTATGATTGAACCCATTTTCTAGTCCACGATGAAGCTACAACCATTTAGGGTAAGTTGAATTGAAGAAGATGATGGTGGTTGTGAGTTGCAGAGTTTATAAGAAGACAAGACTAATTCGACTTGCACTTTTAGTCCTTAAGGGGCACTAAGGTCTTTTAACATAAATCTCAACGTTCAACTAACGGACGTTAGTGGGAAAGACCTGATTGCGAGCAATCGACAACCCCAGGGACCGGAGTGTTGAATTCTTTCTGTTAATTAGAAGAATCAGAAAGCAATTCTATAGCATTTTCATTATGGTTTGCTTCTCTTTAAATGATTTGTTGACTGTTGTGATTTAACCTTTTTAGGTTGCAAATTTGAAAGACATATTAACCGAAAGAGGGGCATGTGGGGTGTTTATCACTAATTTGGACAACAAGGGGTCTGACCAAATAGTTCAAGATGCACTTACGCCTCTTGGATGTAGGGAACATAGGGGTGGGTGGGGGCCCGATAATGGTTCGGGTGATAGGTCGGGTGTGATGACTTTAATTCCATGGGAATTTTTCAATAACTAGGCTGGAAAGGAGGGTATTCCTCCTTTTGATCAATTGCATTCAGGGGTAGGAATGGTCTTTCTTCCACAGGATGAAGATTTGTCAAAACATGTGCATAAACGATATGCTTGATGAGTTTCTTGGGAGTTAAAGACAGAGTCTGAGCAAGGGTTTTTAATTACCATTAGATAAGTATCTTTTTCCGAATAAATATTGTATTAATATTAAGATTTTGGCTAAGATTGTAATTTTAATTTTAGTACTTCAAGTATAATTTTCACCGTATTGTTTTTTTTCCAAAATAAACCAAAACCATCAAAAGATCTATTTTCAATTATTACTAGAGTGATCCCTCGCGATGCGGCGGAGTGGACAATTTCAGCACAACACATAATTCATTTTATTTATTATTATTATTATTGTTGTTGTTGTTGTTGTTGTTTTCATATGAGGTGTTGCCGTTATTTATTTGTATGCCTAATTGTTGTACTTTGTTTGGATGTATATGACTATATGATGGGCATATGAACTTCATGCACAGAGATGAGGAGGTACGCCCTTTTTATATTTTTGTTTTAATTTAGTTATTCAAATTTTGGTTTTTTTATTTACCAGAATTAATATTTTTTTTTCAGGTTCATTACTTCCCTTCGAGGTATCACCGCGTTTGACATGCTCAGCAATACCCAATCAATGCGGCTAGGGTTACTGGAACCATGAGAGGGTGAGTTTCTTGCCTCATTGGTATCTTCTAGCCGAATGACCTCTTTATAATTCGATTTTAGAGGGTAAAATTGACGGGTTGGTAAGGGGCCAAATGGGTTGGGATCAAAATGCGTTGGGTTGGGTTGGATTCACCCGCAAACACTTTTATCCATTTTTTTATTTTCATATATAGTTGATTATGTCTACAAAAATCTACATCATTGTTAAACTATGAATGGTTCGATCTAATTCTGGTTTCATTTTTAATGGTCCAATGGTTATATAAGAACAAAAACTAGCTAGAAAATAAATGCTCTAAGGTGTATTTTTAGTGAACAAAACCATATGTGTTGCACTAATTATAAACAAAAGTTCAAATTTTTCAACAAAAATGTTTCTGTCTACTCGACCAACCCGTTTCAACCTGTATAGTCACATCTTTTGACCTGTTAACATATCTTAAATATGTTGCCAGGATGCCAACTCCCATATATATTTCATTTTGTGTTCTTTTTATTTCAGTTTTATTCTAAATTAGAAGAGAAACAACAAGCATTGAAGGCGGAGAAAATTTAATGTGAAGCAAGAACCAAGGTAACTCTCTATGATCATTATAACTTATAAGTTCATTTGTTTTTCTCATCTATTTTCTTAATTTCTTCATGGCTATTCCATGCCAGCTTGAAGTTTATATGTTGTGTATTGAAAAGGAAGCAACCCTGAAGCAACTCAGAGAGAGTTTGTAAATTAAGGCAAACCCAAAGCCAACCTTCTATCATGAGGGCCCACCGCCAAAGGTTGACCTAAAGAAGGTAACTTATAAAGCATTTAGCTTCTTATGGTTTCTTAACACATACCAAATTTGTTATTTAAGGCAAACCTAATTTCTTTAAACTTATTGTACATCTTTGTAATCCATACTACTTTTTGAATTTGTTTCTAATGTGTTACACATATATGCTGCCAGTACAATGTCACAGGATTGATTAAGCATTACAAGGGGTTTGCCTGATTAGCAACTACATTCAGGCTCATAACGAAGGCCCATGGAGATGTTTGGTTGAAAATGCTGGTACGTTTATGTGTATACGGACTGAATTTATATACATTTATTGTCATTTCGTTCTAACATGTACTTATATGATATACAATATATGCATGTCTTTTTTAGAACTGTTCAGAAGCGGAAAGAGTTGCAGATTGAAATCGATTAACTACACTTGATATTAGATTTAAGAAGATGTAATATATCTAAGCAGGCTAGCCGCACTAATTGATTTTTGTTTATGACTCTATTTAGTAAACCAATTCACAGTCAACTCACTCACGTTTCTACGCCGCTTTTGATTTTTGGTAGTCTTTGTATAATAAGCCAAATCGCCATCAAGTTACTTAAAATATTGTATTTGTGTGAAGCAATATCTGTAAACAAAATAACATATTATAACACTTGATTCTTGTATGTTTGTTTGAAGAGATTTAATTATGATGTAAAAATGTTCGTAGTTTTTTTTTTTTTTTTTTTTTTTTTTGAAATATGGGCATATACAACATATTAAGGAGCAACACTTTATGGCATGTTAAAATAGCTTGGGTGTAGGGACATGGGTGGCAAAATGGGCAACTGGGTAACATGTCAAAATCGGTAAAATGTTGAAATAGTTGGGTCCATCAGTTTATTAAATTCATAAACAAATAATCTTTCCATTTAAAATTCAAAGGAAAAAATATTTGTGTTCATAGATTCATTCACGTTGTTACTATATAATAAATCAACGTAACTCGTCCACCGGACGGGTATTAAACTAGTTCATTATAGTTTTTAACTATTGATGGTGAAATTTTTTAAACAGTCGAGGCTGATTTCGTTTTTTGTCGAGGAGGTATGCGAAGCCATAACTTCATCATGTCATATGTAGCAAAGCCGATCGCCATCGAAGGGACAATCTGCCAACAAAGGTCAATACGCGTTAGTATGTACGATTTGCTCATTTCATATGTGAATATACCTAACAATCATGATTCATTCTTATATATAAACAAGTTGATTTAGTTATATTTTGTTAGCTAAACTGGTTCATATTGGTAACTCTATTTTACAATATGTCTAAATGGGTCATTTCTACAAAACTTAGAATGGGTTCACCCTGCCTATGCATGATGGCATTACCAATTAATGGCCGTTGTCGACCACTGCCTTCACCACTTGCCATCAAACAACGCCGCCACCACCACCGCCACTATCACCACCTCTGCCACCACCACCATCGCTACTAGTCGCCATAATAACAAATATAGTGTGTGAACCTATTTTGATTTTTTTTCTTTCTAAAATGACTGTTTCAACCCAAACCATTTGGTCCGTTCCCATCTGTTCTTGAACCCAATTAATATTTTTTACTTATGTCCGTTTTGACACGTTAGCCAACCCGAACCATTTTTCTAGGCTTACGTGTGGATGAAGAAAGTAACAGGTAGCAAATTTGATGCATTTACTCAAATAGTAGAATAATCAAACTTGGAGATGTGAGTCTGAGAGCATGACCTTGATGTAATGTATACCGAGGCCAGCAAACAATTGCCTCCAACCTTGTTCAGAAACAATTGTGGTAAACGCCTTCCATGTATTCTTGTATCTACCACTATCAACCTACAACCACATAACATCACCAAAAAAGAAAATCATTATACAACAACAAAAACAACCATACCCGATAAATCCAACAAATAGCAAAGCTATTGGTAAGGTATGGAAGTGTGGGATGCAGGCAGACCTAACCTCTATCACTGGGGATAGAAATGTTACTTTCAAAGAGACCCCGACTCCAAACACACAACAAACAAAACTAAGGTGTTGTTTGTTTTTTAAGAGGTAAAATGTCTACAGTCTGCGGATCACATCTGCAAACATCCGTAGAAGAATAGGTGGATCAAACCTCTGCAGTCTGCAAAAAGAAAACTGTTTGTTTTTTAACGTAGACTTCTGAAATAAATTATATATAATATAGACAGCGTAAAACGTAACCGCTGTTAAGATGAATGATGACCGTAGGATCTCCTTAAGATTAAATCCCACCCTTTAAACTCCAAAAAAATATCCGTAAATCCAGCGGTTAGACCAAGCGGTGTGGGGGTTGGCTCCCCCCCCCCCCCCCCGGTCTTGGCCCTTGGGTCATCACCTCCGTCGCACACCGCCCCCTTGGGCTTCGTCGCGTCCCCAGCGTTGGCTAGGAGACGTTGGCGACAAGTGATGATTTTGAAAAGTGGGCTCCCTCAAACGATAACATGCCATTTAAAAAAAAAAATTCACCCTCAACCCACTATATATTTAACCTTTTCACCCAATTTTTTTACAAAAAACCTCTACTTTCTCTCCACTTTTATAAAATAATCTCTCCCAACCTTTAAAAAAATATGGATCCCTACAACCCAAATAATCCCAACTCAAGTTCACTCCCGTTTTCGTCACCCGGATACACACCCGTCATGGAAAACTCTTTTTCGGGTTACCAACAAATGAAGGAAAAAATTAGAAAAAAATGGAGTGAGTGTAGTTTTTTTTAAATGTAACTTTAGGTTTTTTTTAACTGTGTTGGTTTTTTTTTAGTTTTTATTTAAATGTAACTTTAGGTTTTTATTTAAATGTAAGTTTTTTTTATTTTTATTTACTTTGTTTTAATTAATTAATTAAATCAAAAAAATAATAATAAAAAGGGGGAGGACTATCCTCCACACCCTTGGGTAGTCCCCAAGGGGATGGTCCTCCACCCTTGGTGAGGTGGCGCCTACGTGGCGGGTGATCCCTTTGGGGACTAACCAAACCATACCCTATGGACGTGTTGGAAGTTCTAAGCCTCTCTCCTATTTTCCCTACAAAATAGCTCCCACTCTCTCTATGGCAGTTTCCTAACTACAATTCAGTTTTCAATTTACCTAAAAAGAATGTGCAGGTTCTCGACCTCCCTTATCTCTATAGCTGACACGTTCTCCGCCTTTCTCTCATAAAAAAAAACTGTAAAAATGGAGGTTCACGGCAGTTGAGAACTCTCCACTGCTCCTTATTCCCAGCGGGCGGTTGAGGACCCACTCCCCTAAATCCGTTCTCGCTTGTAACACCCCGAAAAATATAAAACTTTATATTAGAATTATAAAGTATAATAAATGAGAATTTAATAACTAGGAATTTTAACCTAGTTAGTTACAAGTCTAGAAATAACTCATATTAGGGTTAAGAGCAACCAAATTATATGCTGATCAAAGTGGAGGGGCCTAAGTTGTTAAAATTGAAACTTAATTTTAATTAAAACAAATAAAACAAACCAAACACCCCCAAAAAGAGGTGCCTGGTCGTACAACACAAGCAGGGGGCGATCCCCACTCTTCAAAACCCTAAAACTTCACTAAATCTGCAAATTGAAGGCTCAATCCAAGTTGAAATCGAAAATGAAGCATAGATTATTGATCCTCATCACAAGAGGATTACAAGGTATGTAAAATTTAATGAAAACTCTTAACTTGAAATTCTCATGAAATTGGGAAAATCTGAAATTATGGTTGCATGTGTATGTTATGATGATTTAGGAACAACTATAGTGTCTAGGGACAAACCCTAGACAAAAACAAGCTGAAATCATGTGAAATTTTAGTGGAAACTATGATCACCATTGTAGGTGATTAGTGAGTTATGTGTAAATTGATGAACACTAGGAAATTGGGTGTTATTCTAGTGTAATTTGACAATTGTGAGGTAACTTCAGAATTATAGAAGCTAACAATTGTGTAAAATGGTTAAATGATGTGAAATTAGGGCTAAGTGATAAGCTAGAGACATGCCATACAATTTAGTAAAAATCTGCCCTTAAAGTGTTTGTGAAAATACCTCAAAGAAGGCTTAAAACTGAAATTCCAAGTTTAAACGCATAATTATGATGTTTTGGTGTATTATGCGAATTATGATTTAAAGAGAGTTCTAAATATATCATAAATGAACTCTATAGGAACGGGCGCAGGAGCGTCAAGCGGACAAGCGGGTGGCGAACCACGTTTGAAAGGCCTACTTTGAAGGTATGTAACTTGACCGTTACATTAAGCAAATTTTTATGGTTATCACATGCGTAGTTGAATTTTAGAATAAGGGTTGTTTTGAATTAAAGTAATAATGTCGCAATATTGAATAATAGATCAAAATTTGGTAGGAACTCGTTGGTAGTCGTCATATGGGAGGATTCCTTAGACGAGCCAAACGGGTCGAATAATCAAATAAAGCATGGATCTTGCTTCGTAATATGATCGATTTGTTTATTGTTATCGATTAAATATTGAAATATTAAAACACGAGAAATTAGTATGTTGGTTTGTTAGAAAAAGGATTTGAGAAAAGTGTGCGGGCAAAACAAACAAAAAGCCAAAACTCATATGTGCAGGATCTACCGTAAGTTACGGTGTCACCGTAACTTACGGTAGACGTCAGGAGGTTTACGGTGGGAGTCTACTGGTTTACGGTGGACCATTATTGTAAATTGACTACCGTAACTTACGGTGGAACCGTAAGTTACGGTAGAGCCTGAATTTTTATGAACTTTGTATAATTGTAAATATTCAAATTCACTTCGATTGTAGTTTCGATCAAGTATTATTTCTAAGCATTCTAATACAAATGTTTTATGTAAACATTTCAGTTTTAGGTACTCAAGGATTACGGATGATGATCAAGCAAGTTTTTGAAGAACCGAACACAACTTTTGAAGCTTCCGCAATGTTTTAATCTTACCTAGACTTTGTTTATGGGTTGTAAACAATTTGTTAAATAACTTTTGAATGTTCCAACTTAGTCGTTAGTTGACTAGGGTTTATGCTACTTAAGAACTTGACTTATGAAACTTATGTTAATTGGAAATTTTTGTATAAAAATTTATTATTAAATTCAAGTAAATTTAGACGGGTGTTACAAGTTGGTAATCAGAGCTTAAGGTTGTCAACAAAGTGTTCGGTTCAAGCTTGATCAATCGTCCGGTAAGAATTAATTTATTATGCTAATAAATTAGGTCTTATGTAAGAAATGAGAAATGAATTGAGATGCATGGGAAGAGTGTGTTAACACACTCAAACCCGGAAAGTGCATTAAAAGAGAACGGTTAAAGCAAGTTAGGAAACTTGGCTAAACCGAAACAAATGAAACAATGTTATAAACGAAATATTTAATGTTTAAATGTAAACATTTCAGTTTCAAGATGTCGGATGGGAATGATGATAATCCGGTGCAAACAAGCACCGAACAAATGAAAGAGATAATTGCCGAAGAGGTAGGAAAGGCAATTGAAGGAAGTCTATCCTGGTTTATAGACAAAATTCAAAACACGGTGTTTTCGCTTGTCGAAGAGCGAGTTAAAAGGTTGGAGGATATTGTCAACCTTATGAAGGAGAAAACGGGAGAACGCAAAGGATGTTCATACAAGGAATTCATGGCGTGTAAACCGCCAATCTATAACGGGGAGGTTGACCCGATAATTTGCCAAAGATGGATAAGTGATGTCGAAGGGGTGTTTGAACGGACCCATTGTGATGTAGGCGACTTTGTTGCTTACGGAACGGGCCAATTGAGAAATCAAGCCAAGGATTGGTGGGATAACAAAAAGAAGGAAATGGGAGCCGAAGCGGCGAGGGTTATGACTTGGGACGAGTTTAAGGTACCATTCCTTAAACACCACAGTCCCAAAGCGGTTATTAATAGGATCAAGGAAGAATTCATCCAGCTAAGACAAAAGGGTGAAACAATTGACAAGATCACGGGCATCTTCATGGATAAACTGAGATTTTGTGACGAGTTAGTCACCACTGAAGAGCAAAAGATATACTACTATTACAACATGTTGAGTGCCGAGTATCGTGAATTCATGACTCCGTCAAAGTATGAAACTCTCACAGAAATCATCAACACCGCCCGGGAGCGGGAAATTGAGTTAAAGAAACAAGTTGAAAGGGGCGAGCGGAGGGCACAAGATGTGAATCCAAGCCCTACAAAGAAAGCTAGAACTGCTGAATCGGGAAAGAAAGTGGATGCTAAAGGCGGGTCGCCAAGTTGTAAAATATGTGGAAAGGGGCACAAGGGTGAGTGTCGCTTCAAAGACAAGCCGTGTCCGGTATGTGGGAAGACGGGGCACACTGCATCGTTATGTCCCGGAAAAGTTTCTGTTTGTTACAAATGTTATCAACCCGGTCACAAGAAGTCGGAATGCCCCGAGCTGGTGGGAAAGAGGGACACGAAAGAGTCTCCAACAGAAGCTCCCAAAGCGAAGGCTAGGTCCTTTCAACTTACCGCGGCTGAAGCGAAGACAGAACCCGATGTGGTTTCAGGTATATTCACAATTAACTCAATTCCAGCACGTGTATTGTTTGATACGGGTGCGAATAAATCCTTCATTTCGCATGGATTTATTCGACATCCTTCATTTGTATTGACAAAATTACCTGTGCCCTTAGAAGTTGAAATAGGGGACAACAAAAGTTTTATAGTTTGTGATGTTTGTCGAGGCTGCAATTTAAGCATCGACGATGAGGAATACTTGATAGACCTAATCCCAATGTCAATGGGGGAATTTCAAGTAGTCGTTGGGATGGATTGGCTAGCCCAGCACCATGTAGAAGTCGTGTGTTTTAGTAAAGAGATAAAACTAATCTCCGAGCGGGAAACACGTCACCATTTATGGCGAAAAAGGAGGTAACCCCATAGTGTGCTCAATGTTGAAAGCTCACAAGCTTATGAAGCGAGGATACAAGGCATTCATGATATACGCAAATGAACCCGAGAAAGAATCACGGAAGATTGAAGATGTACCGGTAGTACGAGATTATAGAGATGTGTTTCCGGAGGATTTACCGGGGATACCGCCTGAACGGGAAGTAGAGTTCGGGATCGAATTGATTCCGGGCGCAAAACCCGTAGCAAAAGCTCCGTACCGACTCGCACCGTCGGAATTACAAGAGTTGATGTCCCAAATTCAAGACCTGCTTGACAAGGGATTCATAAGGCCGAGTGTGTCTCCTTGTGGCGCACCGGTATTGTTCGTGAGAAAGAAAGACGGAAGCATGCGCATGTGTATCGATTACCGGGAGTTGAACAAACTCACGGTAAAGAACCGATACCCGCTTCCGAGGATAGATGATTTATTCGACCAATTACAAGGTGCGAGTTGGTTTTCAAAAATTGACCTTAGATCGGGGTATCACCAACTAAAGGTCAAGGAAGAAGATGTGCCGAAGACGGCTTTCCGTACGCGATATGGACATTACGAATTCCTCGTGATGTCATTTGGGCTAACAAATGCACCCGCGGCCTTCATGGACCTCATGAATCGGGTTTGCAAGCCAATGTTGGATAAGTCGGTCATCGTGTTTATTGATGATATTTTGGTGTATTCGAAAAGTGAAGCTGAACACGCACACCACTTACAAGAAGTGTTAGAGACACTTAGACGAGAAAGGCTGTATGCGAAATTCTCTAAGTGTGCCTTTTGGTTACGAGAGGTACAATTTCTTGGCCACGTCATAAGTGCCGACGGAGTATTGGTGGATCCGTCCAAGATCAAGGCTGTGTCAAAATGGAATCCTCCGAAGAACCCTTCGGAAATTAGAAGCTTTTTGGGACTTGCAGGATACTATAGGAGATTCATTCAAGATTTCTCCAAGATTGCGACACCGCTAACAAAGCTAACCCAAAAGAAAGAAAAGTTCATTTGGGGTGTCGATCAAGAAAAAGCGTTTCAAACGCTAAAAGAAAAGTTAACTCAAGCTCCGGTACTGACATTGCCGGACGGAATCGAAGATATGGTGGTTTATTCGGATGCTTCACTATCAGGGCTCGGATGCGTTTTGATGCAACGGGGCAAAGTTATAGCTTATGCCTCGAGGCAATTGAAGATACATGAGAAGAAATATCCCACGCACGATCTTGAGTTGGCTGCGGTGGTATTTGCCTTAAAAATATGGAGGCACTACCTATATGGGGTAAAGTGTACCATATTCACCGATCATAAGAGCTTAAAATACTTCTTCGATCAGAAGGAGTTAAATATGCGGCAAAGGCGATGGTTAGAAACGGTGAAAGATTTCGACTGTGAAATACATTACCACCCTGGAAAGGCAAATGTGGTAGCGGATGCTCTGAGCAGAAAAGCGGATTACGTCCCAATACGGGTAAGGTCGATGCAACTCGTGGTGACCTCGGGTATACTTGAACGTATTCGAGAGGCACAATTAGAAGCAGTAAAAGAGGAGAATTGGAAGAAGGAAAGAATAACCGGGCAGTTGAAAGATTTAACGGATGGGAATAACGGGTTGAAGACTCAATTCGGGAGAATATGGGTTCCAAATACTTGTGGGGTGAAGGCGCTTCTACTTGATGAAGCTCATAAATCCCGATATTCAATTCATCCGGGAGCGACCAAAATGTACAATGATTTAAAGCAAAACTATTGGTGGCCCGGGATGAAAAGAGATGTGGTGAAGAACGTAGAAAAATGCTTGACATGTTTACAAGTCAAGGCGGAGCACCAAAAACCATACGGTAAACTTCAACCATTGGAAATTCCGGTTTGGAAATGGGAACAAATCACCATGGATTTGTTGACCAAATTGCCCAAAACTAACCGCGGGTTTGATGCTATATGGGTAGTTGTAGATAGATTGACGAAAAACGCTCACTTCATTCCAATTCGTGAGACCTATACATCCGAGAAGATGTCGGAAGTGTACACCAATGAAATCATAGCACGACATGGGGTACCGATATCCATTGTGTCAGACAGAGATACTCGGTTTACTTCGAAATTTTGGCGTGAATTCCAAGAACAAATGGGAACTAAATTGTTCATTAGCACTGCTTACCATCCACAAACGGATGGGCAGAGTGAAAGAACAATACAAACCTTGGGAGATATGCTGCGGGCTTGCATTATTGACTTCGGGGGTAGTTGGGATGTCCATCTACCCTTGGTCGAATTTGCATATAACAATAGCTATCACACAAGCATTAAGATGGCCCCGTATGAACTGTTATATGGCAGAAAATGTCGAACTCCGGTATGTTGGGGAGAAGTGGGTCCACGAGGGCTAGCACCTACTGATATAATCCGAACTACGAATGAGAAAATCGACATAGTTCGGGCACACTTGAAAGCGGCTCAAGACAGGCAAAAGGCGTATGCGGATAAAAGGAATAGGCCAATTGAATTTCAGGTTGGCGACATGGTTATGCTAAAAGTTTCCCCATGGAAGGGCATTATTAGATTCAGAAAAAGGGGGAAACTAAGCCCGAGATTTATTGGGCCATTCAGAATCACTGAACGGGTTGGTAAAGTAGCTTATCGTCTTGAATTACCCGAAGAGTTGAGTGGGATTCATAGCACATTCCACGTGTCACATCTCCGAAAATGTTTGGCAGACGAAACTGCTCGTATCCACTACGATGATATCGAGGTGGATAACAACCTCAACTATGCAGTAAAACCAATTGCGATTTTAGATCGCAAAGAGAAGAGTTTGAGGAACAAGGTGATTAATCAAGTCAAGGTCAAATTATATGCTGATCAAAGTGGAGGGGCCTAAGTTGTTAAAATTGAAACTTAATTTTAATTAAAACAAATAAAACAAACCAAACACCCCCAAAAAGAGGTGCCTGGTCGTACAACACAAGCAGGGGGCGATCCCCACTCTTCAAAACCCTAAAACTTCACTAAATCTGCAAATTGAAGGCTCAATCCAAGTTGAAATCGAAATTGAAGCATAGATTATTGATCCTCATCACAAGAGGATTACAAGGTATGTAAAATTTAATAAAAACTCTTAACTTGAAATTCTCATGAAATTGGGAAAATCTGAAATTATGGTTGCATGTGTATGTTATGATGATTTAGGAACAACTATAGTGTCTAGGGACAAACCCTAGACAAAAACAAGCTGAAATCATGTGAAATTTTAGTGGAAACTATGATCACCATTGTAGGTGATTAGTGAGTTATGTGTAAATTGATGAACACTAGGAAATTGGGTGTTATTCTAGTGTAATTTGACAATTGTGAGGTAACTTCAGAATTATAGAAGCTAACAATTGTGTAAAATGGTTAAATGATGTGAAATTAGGGCTAAGTGATAAGCTAGAGACATGCCATACAATTTAGTAAAAATCTGCCCTTAAAGTGTTTGTGAAAATGCCTCAAAGAAGGCTTAAAACTGAAATTCCAAGTTTAAACGCATAATTATGATGTTTTGGTGTATTATGCGAATTATGATTTAAAGAGAGTTCTAAATATATCATAAATGAACTCTATAGGAACGGGCGCAGGAGCGTCAAGCGGACAAGCGGGTGGCGAACCACGTTTGAAAGGCCTACTTTGAAGGTATGTAACTTGACCGTTACATTAAGCAAATTTTTATGGTTATCACATGCGTAGTTGAATTTTAGAATAAGGGTTGTTTTGAATTAAAGTAATAATGTCGCAATATTGAATAATAGATCAAAATTTGGTAGGAACTCGTTGGTAGTCGTCATATGGGAGGATTCCTTAGACGAGCCAAACGGGTCGAATAATCAAATAAAGCATGGATCTTGCTTCGTAATATGATCGATTTGTTTATTGTTATCGATTAAATATTGAAATATTAAAACACGAGAAATTAGTATGTTGGTTTGTTAGAAAAAGGATTTGAGAAAAGTGTGCGGGCAAAACAAACAAAAAGCCAAAACTCATATGTGCAGGATCTACCGTAAGTTACGGTTTTACCGTAACTTACGGTAGACGTCAGGAGGTTTACGGTGGGAGTCTACTGGTTTACGGTGGACCATTATTGTAAATTGACTACCGTAACTTACGGTGGAACCGTAAGTTACGGTAGAGCCTGAATTTTTATGAACTTTGTATAATTGTAAATATTCAAATTCACTTCGATTGTAGTTTCGATCAAGTATTATTTCTAAGCATTCTAATACAAATGTTTTATGTAAACATTTCAGTTTTAGGTACTCAAGGATTACGGATGATGATCAAGCAAGTTTTTGAAGAACCGAACACAACTTTTGAAGCTTCCGCAATGTTTTAATCTTACCTAGACTTTGTTTATGGGTTGTAAACAATTTGTTAAATAACTTTTGAATGTTCCAACTTAGTCGTTAGTTGACTAAGGTTTATGCTACTTAATAACTTGACTTATGAAACTTATGTTAATTGGAAATTTTTGTATAAAAATTTATTATTAAATTCAAGTAAATTTAGACGGGTGTTACATCGCTCCACTATATCATTTAGCGATTCAGGAATTGACTCTCCGAAACCACATATGGTTACCATTCGTCCTCTCCCCTTTTATTCTCTTCCTCAAAAACCACACTCCAGACCACCCTTAATCATCGCCTGTGAAAGAATTGTATATTTGACTAACGCAGGTGAAATTCAATAAGGTATTCTATTTGATTGATTTCGATTTGGCTTTTGTTTACTTTAAGGAATATTGAAATGTAGTTTGTTCAGTTTGATGAAATCTGATTGTTTTTTGCTATTGATTTTGCATTTTAGTTGAATCAAGAACTAGCCAACCCGCCTCTTCCAATTCGCATGCTTCAAGGGTTTTTGGTTTCGTCATTGGAGTTTAAAGGGGACACACTGTCGAAATCTTAAAACAGTTTCGAGCAGGTGGGAACCTTTCAAATCAACAAGTATGCTTTTGCCTGTGCTCTTTTGGCCTCTACGGCTCTACCAACTCCGTTCTCTTGGGTTATGGTAAGCAAATCTCATCTCAATTTCCAGTTTAAGTTACATTTTTGCTAAATTGCTTCATTTATTTGCAATACCCAAATCACAGGTATCACACACACACACACACAAAATTAGGTTCGAGATTGAGCAGAAAGTGCATTTTCATATTAAAAAATACCGATTGCAGTTATGTACATAATTGTTCGATGAATTGACTAAGAGATGAACTTATGAGGTTATAATTGAGACATTGAAATGGAATGTTTCCACATATTTTTCATATTATTTCTTCCATCTTTTAGGGATATTTAAGTGTGAGTGAATTGGGTTAATCATGTTTTCTTTCGCATTATATTTGACAATCTGGAGACCTGGTCCAGACTAAGATCATGATCCAGTTTCTGCAAGTTGATGAACTGAATGCATTTTCTTTTACGAGCTGCCATATTGGAAATAAAGAGGTGAGGTTTATATTGATTACTTCATTTACTAATATGTTGCTACATATGTTTATATACTTTTATATATGGAAATAAAATTGAGTACTTTAGGTACATTGATATGCTTCCAGCTACTTTTGGAAATTCACTTTGGTTCTTAGAAGACAAACTCTTGGATTTAAGAGGGATTACTTTGTTTAAGGCAATTGAATTGGTTCTCTTTCTACTCATAAATGATAAAGAAAATTGGGTATTTCATTAAGAGTTGTTATCGGTCGTGCACTCGCACGTTTTTTTAGAACTCAACAGTTTCGTATTCGAATCTTAGTGATGGGTTTATATTGTGTTGGTTGGATGATATAGGTGGTTGCATAACACCTATCTTTTGAAGAAGTAGAAGGATTAAAGATATGTTTGCATTGATGGGACTTTGATGGTGATGGGAAAAATACATTTGATGAACTCAAGGCCGGAGTAAAGACAATCGACTCAAATTAGGTGAGTTCTATTGTCATTTTATTGCTTTATCCTAATTTATATAAATTATAAGCAAATATTGCTTTATCCTCATTTATATAAATTATAAGCAAATACCAACCTCTCTTTCCATATATTACTTAACGATTTGGATTAGCATTGAAAAGTTTGATAAAAATTTAGGTTTGGGCTTATAATTACGCTGATAAGGACATAAAGTTGTATTCCGTATTCTTTTAGTCAAATGTAGATGTTCAAGATCATGAAAGAGTACAAGAATCCTAAAGTTCTTAGTCATGCTTTCCACAGTTGAAGATTTTGGCGTTACACATTAGAAACTGAAGCATGTAACTGATTTTTTAAAGATAATGATTTATGCTCAAGTGCTACTGCTGCTAGAAATGCTACCATCAAACTTATTGGTGCTTTAGACAAGTATGTGGGCTCCATTATTAAAGGGTTCCTTTCAGATGTCAAGCCTTCTCAGCTGCTCTGCTTGGTGTAGTAGAAGTAGAGTGTGAAAAAAATTCCTTTTGAGGTATGGTTGAGTTCTAGATCTTTTTAGTTTTCCCCCCCTACATTTTTGGTGTTAATTTAAGTGTTTTCTCTTGCAAGTTGCAGCTGCTGCACCTAAATAGACTGTTAAAGCAACAAATTTTGTATCTTCTGACTTCTGTTTCTGGTGGTAGTGTGGATTGCTAGCTTGCCATGTGTGGATTGGAGTATTCTTAGCATGTGAGGCCATGGGGTGTACTCTAACATTTAGAGTGTTAACAGTGACATGACATGTTAACTAACATAGCAAACCACTCCCTCCTTGTGTTAAAAGGCATTAAATGGGTTATGTATTAACATGTTAACCCAATGTTAAGAAATAGAATTAATTATTCTTTTCTTTTTTAGACCAAAAACCACTAAAAGATAGGGTTAGATGAAGTTAATGGGATTAAACCATTTCCTTGAAGTGAGGCAAAATGAAATGGGGGAAAAAAGGTTGATGTTGCACTTAGATGGAGTTAAGATGTGTTAAAGTATACCCAAAAGCCTGAGCTCCTATAACCTTCGCTAATTACAAGCCTTTAATCGGTTGTCTACATTGAGCTCAGATGGATGCATTTAAAATATGTAGGTCAACATTAGTTTCTACTTGTATAGAAAATAACTTGGAGCTATGCCAATAATATTTCTAGGCGCATGGTGGTTGTATTTTAAAATTAAACTGGGATTAAGCACCCCCGCGTTGCGGCGAGGGCGAACACCAATGCCACACTACTGCCAACAACCACTAACACTAAAGTTGCGGCGTGTTAATGCGAATAAATTAAACCGAAACGTAGAACATATAAAAGAATAATTAAGTCGATCAAGAACTCGCGCGTTATGATGAACCTGTCAAATGGAAAAAAATAGACAACGTAAAAATGTTTAACCACACACGCACGTTGCGCCGTGTTAACTCGCAAAATTTAGAACGGAACGTAAAGCGAAAATTTTACGAAAAATGAAAAGTATGGGGAACCAAAGTTGAAAGTAAAAAAGTTGTGAGGTTAAACTATAAATGATGATGTACAATAGTTTAATGCAAACAAGTGTTACAAATCATATCTATACTAGGAGCCACATGGAAGGAGCTTGAAGTTCAAGCTCCACTACACATGGTCTTATGCTTGCTACGGACTCGCACATTATTATGGGGCACCCACGCAATAATCACTTGTACTTTCTTGTGGCTCAAAGTTGCAAACCCACAATAGGTACAACCATAAGATGCATAATACATCTAAAAAGCTTGAAGTACAAACTTTAATGCAACAAAATGTTTACAAAGCTTAATGTACAAACTTTAATGCAACAAAATGTTGCAAATTATATAGTATATAATTGTTTGGTTGTGATGATGAATATTAAATGTTGGATCCATGCCATATTAGAAGTGGAGGATGCTTAATGAGATTCCACCTCATCAAGTTATCGTCTTTTCTTAATTCTACTTTTTTTCTGTTGTTTTTTGTATTTTTCGTTATATTATTTTATTTGATTTTTCTTTATATACCGATATATCTTATTAGCAACAAGGAAAAGTTATTGATATTACAGAAAGACATATGCTTCTCCTTGACCCAATTCTTGCTAGAGGTTAGTAGATATATTTTTCTCTCCCTTGCTATTCTTATGTATAGAATAAGGAATATATTATGTTAAATACATCGTCATTACAAGTCCCAATATGTTAATGTTTATCACAATATTTGAGTGGCATTATGTGATTATCACAATATGTGAATGATTGCATCATGAAAACATAGATGTCTAAGCAGTAGCAAATTAGCAATGCCAAAAAGTCCATGTGGTGAAATGTGCAACTTTGTTACCAGCTTGATTTGTGTCACTCAGTGTTTTCATGACCGGACCGGACCGGCCGGCCGGACCGGTTAGACCGGGAATCGGTGTCGCCGGCGGTCCAGTCATGATACTTGGACCGTTTCTGCATTGAACCGGGCGGTTCTTGAAGTTGGCCGGTTGAACCGTTGGCCGGTGACCGGCGACTAGACCGGATTTCGGTATTTTCTTCAGTTTTGGGTGCCGGAAAGATGGAGTAAAGGGAGGGAGAAAGAGAAATTTGAGTTGCAGACACCATTGTAGAGTTTGAACCGTCGTCAGAGTTTGGAGATACAGTCAACAACGTGCCAGAGAGCTAACTTCTCTTACGAAACCAAGAGATTTTGTAATATGTAAAAGGTGTATATTTTTAATTAGAAAAAACAAAGTTCAATTTGAAAGTAAGTTGAAGTCCACGAGGTGTTGGAAACCTCAAAAAGTAAAAACAAATAGAAAACAAATTAATATACGGCTCTATATTTTACGCTTTTTATACTATTATTTAAATAATATATGTTCTACTGTGTAAATTTTATTATTTATTTAACATGGATTAAGTTTGTTTATAGTTACTTTTCAAACATGTGTGTCTTTAAATGTTTAAATGATTGTGTTTAAACTTTAAAGTTCCATAAATATTAAAATTTTTTTTATCATATTCTCTTATATAAAAAAAAGTATTAATATTATATATAAAGTTATCCGGTTCTTAAATCCGGTCCGACCGATCCGACCGATCCGACCGGTCCGACCAATGAACCGGTAAGACGTCCGGTTCAATGTCCGGTCCGGTTATGAAAACATTGGTGTCACTGGCAATACTTTTACATGGGTGAAGTTGGGGTCTGATGGTGTGGGTTCCTCTTAGATGTCAATGTCATCACGACATACAACCATGTTAGTTGATCATCCATCTGTTGGCGCTCAGCAGTGCTCTACAGGTCAGTCAGCATATGATATAATGACCATAAAATGCAAAGAAAAAAAAATACTTGTTATAATGACCTTAAAATTCCCGTCCACCTGATGGGTCCACTACTAGTTGGTGGTGGTGTACAGACAGTGATGGTGGTGGTAGGTGGTGGTGGACGTGGACGGTGGGTGGTGGTGGACGACGGTGGTGGTGGGTGGTAGTGTTTAACCCTATGCAGATCTTAGTGGGCCAAGTCTGCACCAAGAAGAGCTCGCGCAGATGTTTTTTAATGAAACGTCTTCGGAAAAACAAACAGTCTGCAGATGGCAATGTTTGCGCGGCGTAGACAGAAAAGCCTGTGCGGATCTTTTTTTAGAAAAACAAACACCATCTAAAGCTACCAATAACACGAGACACATATAATCAAGATAGAAACCAACCTACATCTGTCTTTTAACATCTAACGGGTACGTGACACTTTGGCCAAGCAAACCAGACAAAGCACCACATGAAAGACTCATTACGATCGATCTCTGATGCTCCTCTGAAACATGTCTCTTCAGTTCTTCTGCATAAATGCAAAACCGCATACCAGCATAAGGCAGAATGCCCATAAGAGTCGGACCTATAACAATTGATACTTTTTAAAACGGCCTGATATATCATATGCTTTAAAGTTTTCAAGCAGTGCAGGCTATCCCCAGGTGCTGGGTGTGCTTGAGAACAGGGCCCAAATAATTAAAGGGCCAAAAATTTTTAAGTTTTCATTATATATTTATAGCCCAAATTTTTTACAGGCCCAAACCTTTGTAACAAACCCAATCCCTTAACCGATTACAGGCCCAAACGTTTGTCAAAAATACAATTGCCGCTGCAGGAAATCAAACGTCGCGGTTCTTCTGCACCAGGGATTTCTGATCGAACTCCAGCCAGATTCGCAGTCTCGGGTCTCGCAGATAATAGTCATTATCATCATCGAGAGTTCAGGACATCATAATCATTCATCATCATCCGCATTCCACAGATTTGCAGCCAGGAGGTATTTGTAATTTTGTTTGTTGTGTTGTTATCTGTTACGAGTCGCAACCACGGTTCCGAGTTACGGTTCCGAGTTACATCTTGATTTCGACAAAGATTCAGAGTCCAAGTGTTTTCATATCCTGATTTCGAGTCCGATTTCGAGTTTACGAGTCGCAAGTTATAATCTTTCATGATTAATGATCTTACTGTTGTTTATTTAGACTCGTGTAGAGTCTTAGACTGTTATGAATGATGTGAATTGGTGTTTTTTTTTTTTTTTTTTTTTGCAGTTGATATCCGTCTTCTTAACTCTTAAGCCCACTGCTGCTCAACCGAAGCCTAAAGTGACTTCATCTTGAGGTAAAATCTTGATAATGATAATTATTTATGTTTTATTAATTATACTTTAAATGTATTAGACTTCGTGTGAATTGTGATTGAATGGATGTTATTCCCATGACCGTAGTTGTCATTCCCCACAAAATTGGCATTTTGATAGCCAAATTCATCGTCGTCAAACCCTCTAGCATTGTAGACATTTCCCCGATTCACATAACCCCAACCATCATCATCTACCCGTTCATCATAATTACCCCCATCATCCGAGTATTCCGAATGAATACTCACGTGTTTCGGCGATTGATAACCGGGAACACTAAACGGCTCATCATCGGGGATAGCATTTCTCAAATCGTCTATGTTAAAGAACGGGTCTTTGTTCGCGGGATTGCCACAATCTCGGTTGCCTCTACGATCAGAATTAACATTCCGGTCATCAAGGCTAGCGGGTAAGGAGTTGTGTCGGTGAAGGTTTTGTTGTTGGGGTGTTCTTTGGTTGTTATTGGGAATTTGGTTTCGAAAAGGTGGTGTGGGTGGTCTAGAGTTGTTACCACCAACCGGTTGATCTTGAGGTATATGTTGGACATTTTGGGAGGGATGGAAGGTTCCTCAAGATTGGAATTGGTTTTGATTGAGGTTTGAGTGATTGGAGTTTTGGTTTGCCATTAAATCGGTTTCAATGGATGGTGTGGATTGTGGTGTTTGGGTGACTTGGTCAACGGTTGCTTCTAACCGGCTTGCTAGGTTCCTTCTTGCAACTCTTTCAATTTCTGGTTCGTAGACTGATGGTGAAGTCCTCCCGGAGTTCCGCGTATGCATGTACTACCTGTAACCTGCAAAAGTAACACACCCTGCGTAACAAGGAAAACGACAAGTACAAAAAGAAACTAAGCAAATTAATCAGTTAATCACGAAAATTCAAACAAGAATCCAAACACAAAGTGCACTAACTCCCCGGCAACGGCGCCAAAATTTGATCGAAGTGTCGCGCTCCGGTCAAAGATAATATTTATATACCCAAATTACCCTTAACGAATAGCTAGTGGTAGTAAGGGGTCGAACCACAAAGAGTATGTGGTTTGCGAATGGACTTGATTGAAATTGAATGAGTGTCATAATTTATGAAGCTTGCTAAGTTTTTTTCTTATGATTTTTGTTTGGTTGAAAAGATGTTGAACTAAACTAACGGAATCGATTGAATTAATTAACTACTAGAAATTAACGATTGCAAGAAAACGTGATTAATAAAACAATATGGAATAACAAGGTTCACACCCGGTTTCAACAAATGCAAGACCTAAGATTACTATGTGTTTTAATTTGATTTACTCGAATTAATTCATTAACGGGTCAATAATCACAAAGCTTAGGTGCCAATCACTATCAACGTCATAGACAACGGACCATGATGCACTTTGTTACCTTGGACTAGCAAATCCTATCGAAAGACAAGGCATAAATACGTGTATTCGTTTCACAAAGTCAAATTTAATCATTCACTCGACAATTCGTAAATTCAATACAAATGTAAGACAATTGTCTAAAGATTCAAATGTAATTCAAGTTGTCACAAATCAAACATCAACACATAATAAACCCTAAATCTTACAAAAGTCTACACCGGGGTTAAACCTCCAAGGAATTAGCCGCGCATGATCGAATAAACGTGATCACCAGATGTTTGGAACTCGATTTGGATCATCTTGAAGCTTGGAGAATGGTGGAATAATGGTTAGGGTTTGGGTGAGATGGCGATGATGAACGGATCGAATGATTGATGAATTGATGAAGGTTAGGGTATGAATTCGATGGAGAATTCGGTTTGATTCCAATGACGCTTGATGATAATCGATGATTGGCAGTGGAGGATATCTTCAATAATGGATCCAAGATGATATTCAAACTCTATTCAAAGTGTAACCCCCGAATTATGACCAAAATTGGAGTTTAAACTCGTTCCCAATCAACAAAAATAAAAAATCTCGCGAAGCCAGAACCGGGACGCGTCGCCAACGGCCCTAGGGTCCGTCGCAGACGGCTTCTGCAAAATCCACACTCGTCCGACGCCTTATTTTCCTGTATACGGGGTTTCTTGGCCGACGGGGTTTTTAAAGGGCGTCGCCGACGACCTTTCCAGCTCCTGTTTTCCGTTTTTCCCATTTCATACTCCCGATTGATCCGTTTGATGTCCCGGTGGTGTGTTTTTCGCTCCGGTGACCCGTAAAGCTTCCGAAAAGCACCTTAAACTCTATTAAACCTTCAAAACACAAATCTAATTAAAAGTAGGCTATTCGAAATTAAAACTCAAGTAAAAACCCAAACTTAAACATTAACAAGCACCGTTATTCGACCAAGTATCACACTCCTAGCTTAATGGCGAAATTTCGTGTAAAATAAGAATAAGCGGAATGAGTGTCGTTCACCAAATTGTGGGTTTCACGCCTGTTTTGGTAAACTCGTCTCTTTTATATAAAGAGTGTATTCAAGTCTTCAAGTGTATTATGTAAAATGTCTTAGGAAAGACATTATGTAAATATTAGGACCAAAAAGAAGAGAAAGAAGAAAAGTAGGAAGAATAACATTTTAAGCAAGAATCAAGAATGGTCAAAAATATGGTTCCTACTATAGACTAGGTCGAACATGAAAATTCTACCTAATTCCCTATAGTTATGGCTCAGATACCAATCTGTTACACCCCAACCAATGGCGGAATTATCAGAGTGGGACAAGTTCAAGATTGCAAGAGACTTCATAATGACCTTAAAATTCCCGTCCACCTGACGGGTCCACTACTAGTTGGTGGTGGTGTACGGACGGTGATGGTGGTGGTAGGTGGTGGTGGACGTGGACGGTGGGTGGCGGTGGACGACGGTGGTGGTGGGTGGTAGTGTTTAACCCTATGCAGATCTTAGTCGGCCAAGTCTGTACCAAGAAGAGCTCGCGCATATGTTTTTTAATGAAACGTCTTTGGAAAAACAAACAGTCTGCAGATGGCAATGTTTGCGCGGCGTAGACAGAAAAGCCTGCGTGGATCTTTTTTTAGAAAAACAAACACCATCTAAAGCTACCAATAACACGAGTCACATATAACCAAGATAGAAACCAACCTACATCTGTCTTTTAACGTCTAACGGGTACGTGACACTTTGGCTAAGCAAACCAGACAAAGCACCACATGAAAGACTCATTACGATCAATCTCTGATGCTCCTCGGAAACATGTCTCTTCAGTTCTTCTGTATAAATGCAAAACCACATACCAGCATATGGCAGAATGCCCATAAGAGTCGGACCTATAACAATTGGTACTTTTTTAAAACGGCCTGTGTAGGATCGTTGTTGAACCCAAACGAGTCAATCAGAATAGCGAATAATCCGATTCAAAGGCGGAATCAGTGAAACGGACATGGAAACAGCTTGATACTATTAAATCTGTCACTTTGATTCAATATAACATCAATTACAACCTGAACAAATTTTGGCAGCACTTCGTTACAAATCCTGAAGCGTACCAAATGAAATGACAAGTGCCCTATTTATAGGTAAGTGAGTTTCGCTTGAAATGAACATGACAAGTTCAAGCGAACTCTGATCTTGTAGGTTTCGCTTGAGTGTGACCAGGACTGTTTCAAGCGAACTCTGTTAATGTGGTTTCGCTTGAAATTGATCTTGACACTTTCAAGCGAACTCTCAACCTTAAACATTCTAAACTCAGTTTCTCACACCTCGAGCACTATCCTATCCTATTACATGATACAAGACGAAGTCAATAGACGTAGTGAACTAACAGACTCCCCCTCGGATATTGACGAAGTCTTCAGTGTCTATTCTTTAGCATAACACATCTTCGGTCTTGATCATTCTGCCTTCTCATCCAAATTGTAACATTATAAGCATCCATCAATCTTTCTCTTCTTCCATCAGCTTCAGGCTCCTCCTTTCGTCAAGCTTCCGTGCTTTGGGATCGACACCTAGCTTTCCATCTACAAGCTCTTCCATGCTTCAAGCTTGTCTTCAGACTCCCCCTTAGACTCTGCTTTCAGGATCGTAATCTGGACTATCTGCAAACACTCAAACATCTATAAATACAATGTTTTCAAATTCAATTACCCAGAAATCGTAAACTGGCTCTTTTAAACTCTTTAACTGCTCCCCCTATCAACAAACTTAATTGATATGGCAAAGTTTAAGAATCCAACTCCCCCACAGTTAATCATCCAAGTCCAAATTAATGACTTTGGAGATATCACAAACTATTTTTGAAATTTTTTATTTTAATTCAAGTTTCAAATTAATGAACTTGTTTTATTTTCAGAAACACAATCAGCTTACTTAGATTTTAAAACTCAGCATCTCAGACATCAGTTGTCGAAAATAAAGCAGAATCAAAAATCTTTTTGTATTTTCCTGAAAATATAAAGCAGTAAAGAAATATGTACAAACATATTTACAGACAATATTTTTGATTGAGTATGCATCAGAGGATCATATCAGTTTTTGACAAGTCACAAGTACCGTTGAGCTTAGTTACACATTAAGAATTAAACAATTCACTTAGATTGTCGATATACTTGTCCACTTAAATTTTCATACAAATTTCAACTGATTCAGGATACGAATTAGGTGTATTAAAAACTTAAACCCATTCATGTGTCCCACCTCTTGAATATACTCCCGTATCCAGATCCCAATATTTAGTCTTACAGGTGAGTATACCTAGATGATATCTGTAAAGGGAATAATTATAGTACGAAACCGTGAGAGCTCAGGTCAGAACTACCGTTCAGCAGAGAGATGACGACTCGACTTTTGGTGTGTCCCCTTTAGAGGATCTTTTGTATTACAACAGCAATGACTATCAATTTTATTGTTTCATCAATTTGCTGAGGGCTGCACTATGTTTCAAGCAATGCAGAAAGTATTATTCGGAGACTAGGTCAGAACTTCCATTCAGCAGAAGTCCCGGAATAATACCCCAGATATCACTAAGCATAAAGACCTAGTATCTCAGAAAGAGGGACCTTTCAAACGAAATTTCATGGGTTACCTATATATCCAAGTAGTGTTCCCCACAAAATAAGCAAGTTTGAATTTAGGTTTATATCCCGAAAAAGTTTACTAAATGTATAAAAATCTACCGACACATCCACAGTGAGATCGTTTAACACATTTAAACTTTCCAATTCTTTAGCGTACTGTAACCGTCTACTGATGTACTATCATTTCCTCTTTTTACGCAAAAACTCAATTTTTGAATTTTATCATGTTTTTGACTTTTTCAAAATTTTCAAATGTTTTTGTATTTTCTAACAATATTACTCCCCCTAAAATGCAAATCATTTAAAGAACAATTTAACAACCAATACTGATAGCTTTGTCTCGCCATCCATTTTCTGCTAAAAGTGCTCTGATTTGCAGAAAATATAATGTACCCCCATGATTTACAACCCATTGATTTTCGACAGTTTGAAAACCGTTTTTCAATCTTGTGAAAGTAATCATGTTTGTTCAGCCGTGAGGGTTTCGGCGTATTCAATCAACACATATTTTTGTAATTTTCTATTTTTGACAAAAATTTAAAAACATATTTTTGATTTTTCAAAATTTTCAATTTTTAGGGTTTTTGAAAATATTGTTTATTTATGTACAGAAAAAACAAATAAACTCCCTGTTTCAACCAACACAGGGTCCAGCAGCATCCTCCTCCTCTTGTTGTGCCAGACTGCTCCAAGTTTCAAACTCACAATCTTTAAATTCTATGAGCACCTGCACAAACAAACTACTCAATTACTTGAACAATTTAGCCCAGGTCTGTTGAACCTTAGGCATTTCAACACAATAATTTTCATTTAATGCTGGAAACTCTTTGTCATTTTTCACAAAAATCTTTTCAACTTTTTCATTTTTTTCAAGAATCACCTGTTTCTTTACACTCCATGTTTGACCTTTTGGAGTACCACGTTTGTAAAAATGTGACTCGTTTTGAACTTTTTGATTTTGAACAACAACTTTTAGTTTCCAAAACTCTTGAGGTTTTGTCATGTCAACAATTGTTTTCCAACTTTGAGTTGTTCTGACTCTAATTGTGTGAGAATTCCATGTCTGTCTAGTATCAAACCTATACGGGTTTGACTTCCAATTTTGATTCAAAGCAAACTTGTTTGTGTTGTACCTCCAAGTTTGTTTTGAGTCAAATCTGGTTGACCTTTGTCTCACATTCTCAGATTTTTGTTTCTCGGCATCAATCTTCTTTTTGTCAACATCCACATGTTTTAGATTAGGACACTTGCGTGCAAGATGTCCTTTTTGATCACATTTGAAACATGTTCTCATGGACACATCTTTGACCTGTGGTTGTTGTTTTTTCTGTTTAGCAAAGAACTCATCATTAGACTGTCTCATTTTGAGTTCTTTTTCTTCTGCTAAACTGTTTCCTTGAATAAAACTCATTTTTGCCTGATAATTTGGCGTTTCATTTTTGTTTCGATCCTGTTTCTTTTTATAACCCAACCTGACGTGATGTCGTGGTCACAATCAAATTTAATCCAAATACAACTAATTAGCTAGTGGTAAGTGGGTATCGAACACAGGGAGTTTGTGGAATATGTGTTATCTCAATGTTTATCTAAGTTAACTAAAATAAACTAATTGCAATAAAAGTAAATTCAAGATTTGATTTAAGTGAATTGGTTTTAGAAACTAAATTTAACTAAATAGATTGCAAAAGAAAAGTTTTGGTTGTAAACAAATTAGAGACAAATGACCATCCTAGATTTCCGGTTTGTTTCGACATTCATATTATCCTTTCACTAGAAAGAACTACATAGACATAGCTCATGCGTGATTACTTGCAGTGATGAAAGGGAACTAAGTACTCAGATTCCTAGAACGTGAGGTTGTTACCCGATAATCAATCAACCCTTACCCAAGCCTAACTATACCCATGATATCTTGATTGCCAACGGCACCAAGAACGTATGGTTTCTAATTAGTTCAACATAGGGATTAACAAGTTACTAACAAACAATCACACACCATAACAACAAATCATAACGATAAATATTGTTATTCTAGAAATTAGAGAAATCAAACATAAAATGTCTCAACCAAACCTTCAATCTAGGACAATCATCAAGTGTTTAGCCACTCATGGCTTGAAGCAACATTATAACAAAAGTTCTATTGTTCATAAAGATCGAAGCAACAAAAACTAATGATTAGACAAGTGTTATTCCCAGCCAAAGTCTCCAACAAGCTCCAAAAATCGTTCCCCATGATTTTGTTCACCCCCAAAATTCTGTAACCGAGACCCCCCTCATAAGACCCCTTAAAACTCCATAAAAAAAACATTAAATGTGATAAGTTACATATCCTCTCCAGTCGGTGCCAACAAAAGAAAAATATGCCGTCACAAGTGTTGATAATGGATGTTGACCAAAAGTTGAAGTGATGATGATATTCCTTAGTTAATCAGCCCACTGTGAGTCAACAAGTCCACTCTTCTATTCGGCCCAATTACAAGTCCACATGACTTCTGATGATGTGTGCCTTTCACAAAGCCCAAGATGTCCAGCCCACATGTTATCTGCTGCCCATGTTTTTCGATGATTGAGGGATCAATTAAAATATTGTTCCTTTATTTCATGAAAATCCCACTATGGCTCTAGTTCACGTGATGTTCACCTTTTCAAGATATGTCTGCGATGATGTATGTATGTATTGTGATGAATTAATGATGATGATTTGATGGCTTCTTTGAAAACCTCAAAAACAATTGTCTTCGATCCCCCAAGTCTGCCACTAGTCCCTTGTGCAGCCCATCTCTAAAGACTCCAAAAGTCACTATGTCGACCCAATCAATATTCACACGCGCGGCCCACTTTCAAATCAGCCGCCCACTATATGATGATGATAATAATCATGTTAGATGATTTTGGCTGCCCCCTTATTTCCTTATCAAATTGAATTTTAGAAAAATAATAATAATCCTTTCCTCTGCACGTGATATGGCTGCCAATATCTCAATGTATGCGTGTCTTGGATTTATGTTGCCTTCCCCTTAGCTTCTGTAAGCACGGGAAACAGCAGACTCTCCAAACCGTAACCTACGCGTTCCAATTTAACCGAATTAAACGATTTACCTGTAAAACACACGAACACTCGTAGTTATCACATTCACGATACATAACCGTGTAAAATATGGGATATGCACGTATTTAGCTCATTTAAGGGTTGTCCTACGGACCACCCGTCACATCCCCACACTTACCCGTTGCCTGTCCCAAGCAACCCATTCAAAAACTATTTCAAAACCACAAGCGATCAACATGCAAACCAAGCAAAAATGTATCGTCGTTTTACTAACTTTCAATCATACCACAAGACACACCCCTCACAAAAACTCTCGGTGACAAGAAATATTAGCACATAATGCTAAACCACTCAATGCGTGTGTGTGTTTGTGCGACAATAAGCTTGTATAAAAATCAAGTCTCCTCCTATTGAGTATTTGGCATGCTTATGAATTAAAAGGACTTACGGGTTGTAACGGGGCTAGGTGCAAAAGTAGGAAAATTGTGGAATATATATGCGAGAGCTAATTGATTTGACCCGGTTTTTATTTCTACTACAAAACAAAGCAAACATCAATTATATACACAACTTCTTCAACATTCTCAACTACTATTGCAACTAAATACATTTTTTTTTCATATTTTTCTCTTTCTTTTTTTTTTTTTTTCATAACACATCAAACTCAACAATATATACATGAACATCAATACTACATACTAAATCTCTTAAACCGGGTCATCTCAATAGGTAAAATTTTGTAGGAAGTAAGTTTGGGTCACAACCGAATGGTATAAGGCTCAAACATGGTTTTCTAAAGACCAAACCCCCACCTCTCACAATACCAAGCTCATATATGTAAAGTATGAGGTCCAACCCACCAATCCCACACTCTCACACTTCTAGAGGAAGTTACCTAAAAGCCCCTTATCATTTTCAAAAGCATACTAACTTTAGGATTTAACAAGAATTCGTACACAAGTTCTATTAACACAAAACACACACCGCCACTCAAAACAAAGAACTATCTATAATAATCATATGTGGCTCAAATTCTCACCAAGAAAAGACTAGGAATGGGTATCGGTGTGTCAAGTGGAACAATATCAAGTTTTCAAATTTTGACAATTTTCGCTTGGCTACACAATTTTTTTTTTAATTCTCAAAAAATTCTCCCCCATCCCCACACTTGGGATACATTGTCCCAATGTATGGTTTTGAGGGAAAGATCGCTCTTAAACAACAACATTAGCTTTCGCTAATACTCTCAAATCCCAAATTTCTTTTTATATATTTTTTTATATTTTTTTTTTATTTTAATTATTTGAAACACCACCAATCCTTCACAACCATAAACTAAACACATCAAAACACCACCCAACCGCCCAACCGTAAACTTAAACATGAATATATACAAAGGTGCACAAAATGAGAACAAGACACAACCTGATTAGTAAATCAGCAGTGTTGGTAGTGATGCAGCTGCGGTAATCGGACCGGTTCATAAACATCTCTTGGATTCGCCGATATCTCAACGGGGATGTTGCCAAACATCCCCACACTTGAATCATTGCATCCGTGAGGATTGAAACGTAATAACCTGCCAAAACACAAACAACACCAAAACAAAACCAAACAAAGCAAAACAAAACAAAACAAAACACAAATACAATACTCTACATCCTCGGGCTGCCTCCCGAGAGCGCTAAGTTTAAAGGTCTTCAGCCAGACCATACCTGATATGCGTTATGGTGGTCTTAATGTACACTTACCCGCAGCATTTCCAACAAATGCCCGGAAATTTACATGCCATCTCCATAGATTTGTCAGTATATTTGGCATGTTAAAGCTGCTCCTACGGGCTTTGCTAGTCCACTTCATGACATATACCTTAATGTCTGGTAGTTTCACCCTTCTCATCTTATTCCTCGAACCCTCTTCCCCACACGTGTTAATTTGAATCATTGATATGGGAAGAGGTTCGGTACACATATCCATCTCATCAGCCTGCTCTACCTCATAATCTGCACACATCATCTGATCTACAAGTGACTCTTCATCAGATAAAGGACTCATTGGTGTGGTATTATCCTCCACAACCTCCTCCTTCATGTGAGAATAATCTCTAATATCGTCAGGTAATGGTGAGAGGCGTTCTTCTATCTCTATCTTCAATTTTAAAGTATGACACTTAGAAACTAAGCAGCTGATTCGGTCTTCATCGGACAGGTTGGGTGTTGCTAAATATTGCTCGAGTTTGGACAAAGTTGCTTCCAATACAGCAAGTTCTTTCTCCTCCTCGGTCTCATAAACATAAACACCCTTGGGCTCAGAATATTCTTCGGGATGGTATTGTCGATATCCCTGATACGGTCTATAGATGCGTGCATCCATCATCTTTTTATCCCAATACTTCGGGTTTTCCGAATACACCGGGCACACATCATAATCATAAGTGTGATCGCGACCGCAACAAAAACATAGACCATCCATCCTTGCCTCATAATAAACTTCCTCATCCCGATAGTATCCATATGAATAATAGTCATCCTCCATTTCTGATTCATAATCGTCAACGTATGATGGAGGTGGAAGCTGTGAAACATAAGACACCGGTTTTCCATGCGCCCTCCTGTAGTGAGCCTCGTGGCAACCAATACATGGATGTCGTGGACCCCCGCACAATCTACACGTAAATAAGATGAAATTTGTGTAATGCCCTGTCATCCTGCACAACACAACTCAACTACCAAGTGTAAATCATGAACATAAAAGAAATCCTTTTGGTTTTTTTTTTTTAATTTTTTTTTCAAACTAATACATAAGATAACACACGTTGCGCACTACTCCCCGGCAACGGCGCCAAAATTTGACGTGATGTCGTGGTCACAATCAAATTTAATCCAAATACAACTAATTAGCTAGTGGTAAGTGGGTATCGAACACAGGGAGTTTGTGGAATATGTGTTATCTCAATGTTTATCTAAGTTAACTAAAATAAACTAATTGCAATAAAAGTAAATTCAAGATTTGATTTAAGTGAATTGGTTTTAGAAACTAAATTTAACTAAATAGATTGCAAAAGAAAAGTTTTGGTTGTAAACAAATTAGAGACAAATGACCATCCTAGATTTCCGGTTTGTTTCGACATTCATATTATCCTTTCACTAGAAAGAACTACATAGACATAGCTCATGCGTGATTACTTGCAGTGATGAAAGGGAACTAAGTACTCAGATTCCTAGAACGTGAGGTTGTTACCCGATGATCAATCAACCCTTACCCAAGCCTAACTATACCCATGATATCTCGATTGCCAACGGCACCAAGAACGTATGGTTTCTAATTAGTTCAACATAGGGATTAACAAGTTACTAACAAACAATCACACACCATAACAACAAATCATAACGATAAAGATTGTTATTCTAGAAATTAGAGAAATCAAACATAAAATGTCTCAACCAAACCTTCAATCCAGGACAATCATCAAGTGTTTAGCCACTCATGGCTTGAAGCAACATTATAACAAAAGTTCTATTGTTCATAAAGATCGAAGCAACAAAAACTAATGATTAGACAAGTGTTCTTCCCAGCCAAAGTCTCCAACAAGCTCCAAAAATCGTTCCCCATGATTCTGTTCACCCCCAAAATTCTGTAACCGAGACCCCCCTCATAAGACCCCTTAAAACTCCATAAAAAAAACATTAAATGTGATAAGTTACATCTCCTCTCCAGTCGGTGCCAACAAAAGAAAATATGCCGTCACAAGTGTTGATAATGGATGTTGACCAAAAGTTGAAGTGATGATGATATTCCTTAGTTAATCGGCCCACTGTGAGTCAACAAGTCCACTCTTCTATTCGGCCCAATTACAAGTCCACATGACTTCTGATGATGTGTGCCTTTCACAAAGCCCAAGATGTCCAGCCCACATGTTATCTGCTGCCCATGTTTTTCGATGATTGAGGGATCAATTAAAATATTGTTCCTTTATTTCATGAAAATCCCACTATGGCTCTAGTTCACGTGATGTTCACCTTTTCAAGATATGTCTGCGATGATGTATGTATGTATTGTGATGAATTAATGATGATGATTTGATGGCTTCTTTGAAAACCTCAAAAACAATTGTCTTCGATCCCCCAAGTCTGCCACTAGTCCCTTGTGCAGCCCATCTCTAAAGACTCCAAAAGTCACTATGTCGGCCCAATCAATATTCACACGCGCGGCCCACTTTCAAATCAGCCGCCCACTATGTAATGATGATAATAATCATGTTAGATGATTTTGGCTGCCCCCTTATTTCCTTATCAAATTGAATTTTAGAAAAATAATAATAATCCTTTCCTCTGCACGTGATATGGCTGCCAATATCTCAATGTATGCATGTCTTGGATTTATGTTGCCTTCCCCTTAGCTTCTGTAAGCACGGGAAACAGCAGACTCTCCAAACCGTAACCTACGCGTTCCAATTTAACCGAATTAAGCGATTTACCTGTAAAACACACGAACACTCGTAGTTATCACATTCACGATACATAACCGTGTAAAATATGGGATATGCACGTATTTAGCTCATTTAAGGGTTGTCCTACGGACCACCCGTCACAACCCAGCCTTCATGTTTTTCTTCTTGTAACCAGGTTTGTTATATGAACCTCTATGACTCTTACCAGCAAACTTTGAAATTTCAGATTTCTCTATCTCAACCATTTTGAAAACTTTATCAACCTTTTCTGAAATCACATTCTGAATCGGGAATACAACATCTAAGAACAATTTGTCCGATCCAATCATGGTATAAACCAATCCTTTTGAATCATCATTCAAACTTTTCTCGGATTTTGTGTTTTTCAGATAACTATCATGAAGATTTCCTTCATCTTCATCCTGTGATTCAGATTTACCAGTATCAAACGACTCTTCTTTCAACACACTTTCAACGACTTTACCTACCACCTCTGAATCATGAGAATCATCAGATTTGGAATAGGTTATGTCAATGTTGTCTGGCAATTTGTCTACCATGTTGAAAGCTTTTTCGACCTTTTCCTCATCATAAAATGCAAATTTTCCCGGCGGTGGAACTTGATGAAACTCTGAGCCAATGCCTTTCTTCTTTTGCTCAGACTCACCATCTCCCGGTTTTATATTGAAAATTCGTTCAAGCACATATGACGACACGTGATAACTCTTTAACTTGTTGTTGTCCTGTTCTAAATCAGTAATCTGCCGCTTTAGCTTAGCAACATCCTCAATATAGGAATTAACAACATCTTGTTTTATAGAATACATTCGTTTAAGTTCTTTAGTTGTTTCAGAAAGATAATTCATTCTTGATTGAGCATATTTCATTTCATCTTTCACTTTTTCGTATGACTCTTTCGTAATATGATATGCTAATTTCATTGAGTCATATTCTTTCTTCATTTCTTGACAAGCAATTTCTTTTTGTGAACATTTTTCTGTCATTTTAGAAACATTTTCTTTTAAAACTTCATTTTCTGTTTCTAACTTTTTACATTTTTCTGAAAGTTTTTCATCATTTTCTTTCAAAACTCTTTCTTTTTCTAGCATTTCTTTGCATTTTTCTTTAAAAATGTTTTCAATTTTAGTGAACTCAAAATCTCTTGTTCTGAATTGCTCATCTTTTTCAGTACAAGCTCTGCACGATTCCATGCATTTCTTGCAGTGATCAATTGGTTTTAAGATTTCAGAATCAGAATGTACCTCAGTGATTAACACTTCGGTGTTTGATGCAGTTGCCTCAATTTGTTTCTGATCAACATCATCTTGCTTTTCTTCAACACCGACTTCATCACCAACATTACCAGCTTCCAAATTCTCATTCTTTACTTCTTCGTCTGCTTTCTTCACCTCTTCTCCGATCTGCTGTTCTTCAGTAACAGTTTTCTCAACCTCTTCATTCACAACAACTTCTTCACTTTTGATTTCCTTCACAACTTCAACTTCAACAGCTTTTGCTTTAACCTCTTCAGCAACTTTCTTCATATTGTTCACCATCTCTTCAACACTCTTCTTCATTCTCTCTTCATCCCTTTTTCTCAGACACGATGTCATAGCATATCTGATCTCCTTTTCATGCCTTTTAGCATATGTGTCATCTTTCATCACATTTCTATAGTATTCAGCTCTCAAAGGAATTATGAGAAGAACATCATCAAAGATTATATCTTTCTTTGGAACAACAGGTTCACCTTCTTTGTTGAAGTAGCATTCTCTCTTCTTATCCCATCTTTTACTCATAACAGCACTCTCATATTCTTCCTGCATCTCATCCATTTTGTTGTAAACAACGTTTCTTTCTCGATAAGTTTTCTCACTCAAGATCTCTTCTCGAGTTTTCTCCTTCATTTCAACTTTATCTTTATCTTCATTGTTCTCTTCACGAATTTCAGCAACAAAAACAAACTTTCTTTCCTCTGTTATAGCTTTCCCATGAGATGTTTTTCGAACATTCTCCAAACGATCTTCTTCTGGACATATCTCGGACCAATCAAAACCTTCATCATCTTGAATTACAAAACAAGCTCTCGATTTGGGTTTATCTTCAATCATCTTAGGCTCTTCTCTGCTTCGATGGTAGATTGCCTTTCGGTAGTAATCATCATTGAATGGATGTTCATTTCCACCAACTGCAGAATTAGTACATTCTCTCTTGAAATGACCTTTCTGCTTACATTTGAAGCAGGTCACTTTGGATTTGTCAAATCCAAGCTTCGTTGATGCACCTCCAAGAGATTGTTTCCCAGTAATTTCCATATATCTCTGAGCTCTGCGAATGCAGCTTGCCAAACACCAACGGATGTCAATGAGTTCCATCTCTTCCGGATCAATCTGGTCGTAGTCTTCTTTGGTTAACTCTGAGTTTCCAATTTTACCAGCTACAAGACCTTCATACGATTCCAGAACAGAAGCAAGAAAACTCATTTGTTGTTTAGCTGCATTAATGCTCATTGCCGGAGAATTTTTCAACTTAAGAGCAATGTTACACAGTATCTCCTCTGCTTCTTCAGAACTATCTTTTGAAGCCGATGAATGATAACCTGGATCATAACATGATGAACTCTTCTGTGGCTCTTTTGTCCTCTCACTATTGAATGTTGTCTTTGGTGAACTATCAACTTTCACCGAAGGTAAGCTACCTTTGTAGTACAGACCAACATTCTGTTGATGTGAAGAACTACTCATCTTGTTCTGTTTCTGCAATTCAAGCTCATGAGTTTCAATCTTTTCAAATAAAGTATCAAGAGAAATTGTTTCATACAAAGCATCATTTTTCAAAATAAAAACAAACGTTTGCCACTGATCAGCTCGTGGTAACGCTTCAATTACTTTGTCAATAATTTCCTCTCTTGTTTTCACAATCTCAAACCTCTCAAGTTCAATTTTTAAATGGCAAAACCTCTCAATCATTTGCCTCACTGTCTCTCCTTTAATACTATCAAACAAATCAAATTCTTTCTTTAGTAAAGCAATTTTGTTCTTTTTAATCTGTTTACCCCCCTCAGCTTTAACTCGTAAAGCTTCCCAGACATATTTCGAAGACCCATCATGATTAAGTAATGCAAAAATGTCATTTCTAATAGCCGATTGGATCAACGCAATCATTCTCTGTTCAGACGAAAATTCCTTTTTGTCCTCAACGCCCAATTTCTTCATAGGAATTTCCTCTCCTTTGTCATCTTTTGGTCTCTCATATCCAAACTCTAGACAGAACCAGCTTTCATGAGCGTATGCTTTTGCCCAGTTAAGAAACCGTTCTTTCCACCAAGTATAATCTTCAATATTATCCAGCTTGGGTGGTTTGGAATAAGTCCCATAAAAATTGTCGTGATTAATGTTTTCATTGACTACTTTTGTGATTGACTTTGGTGTGACCGTTGATGTTTCGGAAGATTCAGATGTGAATGCATTGAAAAACGTGTTGTAGAATCCTTCAGCCATGATGTAATCCTGAACAGATTTAAACAAACACAATCAGAATCAATAATATCAAATATTCCAACACTGACTGACACTTGGTTGGTGTGAAATGATCTTGACTCGGAATTTTCACTTTCAAGCGAACTGAGACTTCAAGCGAACTACCAAAACTGACACTTCAAGCAAGACAGCACTTCAAGCGAAACCTGATTAACTTTCAAGCGAAGCCTGAAGAACTTTCAAGCGAAACACTGATTCAAGCGAAACCTGAAGAATTTTCAAGCGAAACAACAATCTGAAGCGAAACCAGCAAGGTTTTTCAAACGAAGGTCGATTTGAAGCGAAACCGACAAGGTTTTTCAAGCGAATCCCATGTGTTCGTTCAAGCGAAAGGTAGTTTTTGGTCCAAATTAGTCACTTTTACTTGGAATTTTGCAGTGAAACTTTCAAGGATTTGTCAATATGTAGTTTTACACAATCTGTGAAAATTTGATCCAATTTTGACCGTTAAAACTTGTTCAGATTGAAAAAGAAGGTGTAGAAGTCAGAAAATAGATGATATCAAGCTAAACTCTTCTTCCTGAGCTCTGATACCACTTGTAGGATCGTTGTTGAACCCAAACGAGTCAATCAAAAGAGCGAATAATCTGATTCAAAGGCGGAATCAGTGAAACAGACGTGGAAACAGCTTGATACTATTAAATCTGTCACTTTGATTCAATATAACATCAATTACAACCTGAACAGATTTTGGCAGCACTTCGTTACAAATCCTGAAGCGTACCAAATGAAATGACAACTGCCCTATTTATAGGTAAGTGAGTTTCGCTTGAAATGAACATGACAAGTTCAAGCGAACTCTGATCTTGTAGGTTTCGCTTGAGTGTGACCAGGACTGTTTCAAGCGAACTCTGTTAATGTGGTTTCGCTTGAAATTGATCTTGACACTTTCAAGCGAACTCTCAACCTTATTCTAAACTCAGTTTCTCACACCTCGAGCACTATCCTATCCTATTACATGATACAAGACGAAGTCAATAGACGTAGTGCACTAACAGCCTGATATATCATATGCTTTAAAGTTTTCAAGCAGTGCCGGCTATCCCCAGGTGTTGGGTGTGCTTGAGAATAGGGCCCAAATAATTAAAGGGCCCAAAAATTTTTAAGTTTTCATTATATATTTATAGCCCAAATTTTTTACAGGCCCAAACCTTTGTAACAAACCCAATCCCTTAACCGATTACAGGCCCAAACGTTTGTCAAAAATACAATTGCCGATGCAGGAAATCAAACGTCGCGGTTCTTCTGCACCAGGGATTTCTGATCGAACTCCAGCCAGATTCGCAGTCTCGGGTCTCGTAGATAATAGTCATCATCATCGCGCGTTCAGGACATCATATTCATTCATTATCATCCGCATTCCGCAGATTCGCAGCCAGGAGGTATTTGTAATTTTGTTTGTTGTCTGTTGATTTTTGTTGTTATCTGTTACGAGTCGCAACCACGGTTCCGAGTTACATCTTGATTTCGACAAAGATTCAGAGTCCAAGTGTTTCCATATCCTGATTTCGAGCCTGATTTCGAGTTTACGAGTCGCAAGTTATAATCTTTCATGATTAATGATCTTACTGTTGTTTATTTAGACTGATTTAGAGTCTTAGACTGTTATGAATGATGTGAATTGTTTTTTTTTTTTTTTTTGCAGTTGATATCCGTCTTCTTAACTCTTAAGCCACTGCTGCTCAACCGAAGCCTAAAGTGACTTCATCTTGTGGTAAAATATTGATAATGATAATTATTTATGTTTTATTAATTATACTTTAAATGTATTAGACTTCGTGTGAATTGTGATTGAATGGATGTTATTCGTTAATACGTAGAAATTATGCCTCCCGTTCCTAAATACAAACACCTATCCGGCCATCAAAAACGCAAGAGGAAGAAGCTAGAGAAAGAGAAAAGAAAGGCGAACGAAGTAAAACAAAACCGAATACACAAGTTTTTTTTCAAAAGAAACTCAAAGTTCTAGTTCTAACTTGGGTGATGATAATGTGGGTGAAGACAATGTGAAAGGAGATGAAGAAGCTAATGTGGGCGAAGACAATATGAACGTAGATGTAGACAACGTGAACGCTACCGTAGATGAAGAAGCTACTATGTGTGAAGATGATGTTAATCCCGTTCCGGATATTGATATTTTTGATCCTAGAAATTGGGGTGGGCTTAGTAATGACCATGGTTGTAAAACAAGGTTTCCAAGGCCGAGTACTCCCCGAGTAGTCGCTACAAGGCAGGCTGTCGAGGCGACTTTCTTTGACTCCGCCTAATTACTCGGAGTCAGTCAAACGCGGTCAACCTTGGCCAGAATTGGATCTAGTAGGTCAACTCGGGCCTAGTTTGACTTAAATAATAATATAACATAATTTCTATGCCTATCATATTAAAGAATAAATATCATTTTCATGTATTTTGTTATAAATATTAGTAAATTTGTGTTATTTGACATATATTTAATCTCCAAAAAGTAATTTCTTTGTAATTTAACATGTCCGAGTACTCCCCGAGTACTCTCCGCGTAGACCGAGTACTCTCAACTCCCTGGTCGACCGACTAGGGAGCGCCTAGTGACTTTTGCAACCATGGTAATGACATGATTAAAGAGTTGGTTATGAAAGGTCCAAAAAGAGATAGGGATGTTGTTAAGGGCCCCGTGGATAAATTTGGAAGACATTTTTCTAATACCATGTACACTAGAATTCTATCAAATAGGGAGACGTGCGATAGAGAATGGCTAGTGTATTCGAAAAAAACTTGACAAACTCTATTGTTTTTGTTGTAAAGTTTTTAGAACGGGGCATCCGAAAGGTGGGTTGGATGATGAAGGTTATAACGATTGGAGACATGCCAGTGGTAGACTTAAAGAACATGAAGTTGGTTTAGAACATTTCAAGAATATGAATGAATGGTTTGAATTGCGCCAAAGGTTGAAATGCAAAGAAACAATTGACAAAATGGCATATGAGCAATTTAGAAAAGAAAAAGATTATTGGAAACAAGTCATCTTAAGGATTGTTGCACTTGTGAAGTTTCTTGCAAAATATGGCTTAGTGTTTCGTGGGTCAAATGAGAAGTTGTATCAAAAAGGCAATGGAAACTTTTTGGGTTTGGTTGAGATGTTGGAAGAGTTTGACTCGATTATGAAAGAACATGTGCGCCGAGTTTTGAATGAAGAGTGCCATGTACACTTTCTTAGCCACAATATTCAAAACAAGTTGATACAATTATTAGGGGATAAAGTTAGAACCGAAATCATCAAGAAGGTTAAGCAAGCAAAGTATTATTCCATCATCCTCGATTGCACACCTGATACAAGTCACCAAGAGCAAATGTCCATAATTGTGAGGTATGTGAATTTTAACTCTAAGTCCGTGACCATTGAGGAATCCTTTTTAGGTTTTTTGGTTGTTGATGATACCACGGGTTTAGGACTTTTTGAAGTAACATGTAAGGAATTAGAGTCGCTTGATCTTGATATTGGTGATATGCGTGGTCAAGGCTACGATAATGGGGCAAACATGAGCGGAAAAAACAAAGGAATTCAAACTAGATTTTTAGAAAAAAAATCCTAGAGCTTTATATAGTGCTTGTGGCTGTCATAGTCTAAATCTAGCATTGTGTGACATGGCTAACACAATTACTAAGTCTAAGGAATTTTTTGGAACAATACAACGGTTATATACTATCGTTTCCCATTCTATTAATAGGTGGCAAATTTTGAAAGACAATGTTAAAGGATTAACTCTTAAATCATTATCTACAACTCGTTTGGAAAGTCGTATAGATAGTATTAAGCCTATAAGAACTCAACTTGGAGATGTAAGAAAAGCTTTGCAAGAAGTTAGGGGGACGGATAGAGATGCTAAAATCATAAGTGAAGCTAAATCATTAGAAGAGTATGAACTTGGCGATTTTGAATTTTTGGCACAAATTGTCATTTGGTTTGAATTATTATCAAAGGTGAATGTGGTGAGCAAACGGTTGCAAGCAAAAGATGTTGTTCTTGATGTTGCTATTGATGAAGTGGACAAATTAATTAAATTCTTTAAGAATTATAGAGAAGTGGGGTTCTCTAAGGCACTTGATGAAGCTAAAGAAATTGCAAATGAAATAGGTGTTAATGCGGAATTTCGACAAAAACGTGTGATATATAGGAAAAAACAATTTGATGAATCGTCAAGTGTAGAAGAAGTAACATTTTCACCCGAGGAGGATTTTAGAGTAAATTATTTTTTAAGTATTGTTGATCAAGCTATTTTTTCACTTGAAACAAGATTTGAACAATACCAAAAATTCGAAAAAATATTGGGTTTTTGTTTACTAAAAAGTTGAAGACTCTTGATGAAGCCAAGCTTAAGGAGTGTTGTTATCGCCTTGAAGATGCATTGAAGTATGAAGGATAATCCGATATTGATGCTAAAGAATTGTATACTGAGTTGAAGTTGATTACTACATTTTTACCGAGACACATTGACAACCCTTTTGACGTTTTAGACTATATCTTCCAACGCAGTACTACTTATCCTTATGCTATAAATGCATATAAAGTGTTGTTGACAATTCCGGTAACCGTGGCATCGGCAGAAAGAAGTTTCTCACAGTTGAAGTTGTTGAAGACCTATTTACGTTCTACAATGTCACAAGAAAAGCTAAACGGGTTGACGACAATATCTATTGAAAGTGAAATATTAGATACTGTGGATTACAAGGAGTTGATCGAGAGCTTCGCTTCAAAAAACGCTAGGAGAACCACACTGTTTGCTTAGCAAGTAAGTTCGATACTTTGATCATTTTTGCTACACTATTTTTTGTTAATTTGTTTTATCTATTTCATAACAATTATCGTAGTACTATGAAATATGATTGAATGATTGATGAGTTTATGTTATATGAAGATTTGCGAATAGAGCCCAAATTTTTTATTTTGAACAGGGCCAAAAAAAAATTTTTGATTTTCGGAGACGGCCCGTTTTCAAAATTAATAATAAAAACTAGAATAAAAATGCATCAGAATACAAAATACCAATGCCTCGATACAAACCACGCACCTCACTCTCTCTATAAACACCCCTAACACACTTTTAATGCCACTGTTGGTAGGTTGTGCAATAAAGTTTCTAGAACCACTCTCCAAACTTGCTTTTGCGTCCACAACCTATTAAGCCATGTAGAGACCAATAAGAAATGATAAGAAAAATGGCACTACCGGACAAGGGCGGATCTAGGCCATTTTTTATAGTTTTTTTGACTTTTTTAAGAATTGTTTTATTCGTTTTATTTTAATGATTTTTTTTTTAATTTTTTGTGATTTTTTTTTATTTTTTGGAGTTTTTTTATCATATTTTTTAATATGGATCGATCCGGATAGTGATCCGTCCATTTAAAATTTCGTGGATATGGATTGGATCACGATCCATTATGTTGGATCATGGATCGGATAATGATCTATTTAAGTTGGATCATTACTGGATCGGATCATGATCCAATCTATATCAATCCATTGACAAGCCTAATATGTACTATTATTTTTTTTTTATGAGGCAAGTTATGTGTCATTAACCTAAACTGATAGCATTGTAAATAAACTTTTGAGTAAATTGCCAAAATCGTCCATGAGGTTTGGGCATGTTTGTCAATTTCATCCAAAACAATTTTTTTTGTATCATATTGCCCTTCACTTTTGGGATTTTATTGCCATTTCATCCAAACGTCTAACTTTTTGCGCCAAAATCGTTCCTGAGATTTGAGATTTTTTTGTCATTTTCATCCAAATATTTGACAGAAAAAATAAAGCAAATTAGACTTTTAGATGAAAATGACAAAAAAATATCAAAAGTAAAGGACTATTTAGTACAAAAAAGTTGTTTTGGATAAAACTGACAAACATATCCAAACCTCAGGAACAATTTTGACAATTTACTCTAAAACTTTTATTTTGTAATAAATACATGTCACACGCGAATGATAATTTTCACTAGTTTCATACAATGCCCAAACCACAAATAAAAAGGATTACATCCAACCTTCAAATCAACTTTCAAGCTAGGCTTCACCCATGGCAAATTCATTATAGGGTTTGCAATTCAGAAAGGGGTGGCGGCGCAACTTGTTGCCCGTCTACCTTCTATTTTGATGTAACTTGGCAAGTTAAACGGTCGAGGCTGATTTTGTTTTTTGTCGAGGAGGTATGCGGAGCCATAACTTCATCATGTCATATGTAGCAAAGCCGATCGCCATCGAAGGGACAATCTGCCAACAAAGGTCAATACGCGTTAGTATGTACGATTTGCTCATTTCATATGTGAATATACCTAACAATCATGAATCATTCTTATATATAAACAAGTTGATTTAGTTATATTTTGTTAGCTAAACTGGTTCATATTGGTCACTCTATTATACAATATGTCTAAATGGGTCATTTCTACAAAACTTAATTCGCATGCATTGAGTTTGAGAGCATGAGACCTTGATGTAATTAATACCGAGGCCAGCAAACAATTGCCTCCAACCTTGTTCAGAAACAATTGTGGTAAACGCCTTCCATGTATTCTTGTATCTACCACTATCAACCTACAACCACATAACATCATCAAAAAAAAAAAATCATGAAACAACAACAAAAACAACCATACCCAATAAATCCAACAAATAGCAAAGCAGACCTTACCTCTATGGGGATAGAAATGTTGCTTTCAAAGAGACCCCCGACTCCAAACAAACAACAGGTAAAACTAAAGCTACCAATAACTCGAGTCGAGTCACATATAATCAAGATAAAAACCAACCTGCATCTGTCTTTTAACAACGTCTAACGGGTACGTGACACTTTGGCCAAGCAAACCAGACAAAGCACCACATGACAGACTCATTACGATCGATCTCTGATGCTCCTCGGAAACATGTCTCTTCAGTTCTTCATAAATGCAAAACCGCATACCAGCATATGGTAGAATGCCCATAAGAGTTGGACCTATAATAATTGATACTTTTTTTTAAACGACCTGATATATCATATGCTTTAAAGTTTTCAAGATTAATAAAAACTAGAATAACAATGCATCAGAATACAACATACCAATGCCTCGATACAAACCACGCACCCCACTCTCCCTATAAACACCCCCTAACACACTTTTAATGCCACTGTTGCGAGGTTGTGCAATAAAGTTTCTAGAACCACTCTCCAAACTTGCTTTTGCGTCCACAACCTATAAAGTCATGTAGAGACCAATAAGGAATGATATGAAAAATGGCACTACGGGACAAGGGCGGATCTAGGCCACTTTTGTGGGTTGCTAGGAACCCCCATTTGGTTTGAAAAAAAATGGAAAAAATTAGTGAGAACCTTGTATTATTTGGAAAAAAATAGTGAGAATCTACCGAAAGGAATCCAGTAAAAAAAGTTCTTAGATCCGCCACTGCTACGGGGAACTGGGCATTTGCGAAAAAAAATGGAAAAAATTAGTGAGAACCTTGTATTATTTGGAAAAAAATAGTGAGAATCTACCGAAAGGAATCCAGTAAAAAAAGTTCTTAGATCCGCCACTGCTACGGGGAACTGGGCATTTGCGAACGTAAAGGCGCTCACAAAAATCCTCATGGGTAATCCCGTTTTGCAATATAATAAACAACTAGTGACTATTTTGCGACCAAGTTACGACTAGACACTTGCGACTAGTGAGTGTTTAAACTTGAATTTTTAAGTTTTTTTTTCGAGTATTTTGCGACCATAATTCTTTTGGTTTTAACTTTTTTATTTTTTATGAATTTTGTTGTTACGGACTAATACCATTGCAAGGTATGGGACTTGTCCCACATCGGTTGTATGAGCAACTGATGTGGGGTTTATATACCAAATGAGCTCTCTCACCCACAACACTAGTCTTTTGGGTTGAGTTCTCTCGTTTGGTATGTAACAGACCCTTTTACAGACCAGATGTTGGTTGGTCACTAATTATACGTCCATTATGGTTTCCATCGCAAATTTTGCAACGTGTTTTTTTGTCACAAGTGCCGAGTTTTCTAACGGTGAAATATTTATAAAAAAAATATTTTAGACATAGTTAGGACACACATATGTCATGCAAGAACTCACTTCATGGGCGAGTATGGTGCGAGCCAAATCAAGGGGATATGTGCATAGAATAGCCGTCCCGCCGGCTGCTGAACCGGCTAAAAGATCCACAAGTGGACCTGATCCAAATATAGTGTAGTTGTCTAGCATCCAACATTTGTATCGCTCATATGTCATGAAATATAACGATGAATATGGTATAATTCGAATAACACTAGCACCGTTTCCTCTAAAAACATTAAAAACCGGGTTAGATCGTGTCGAAAATTTATGTTTAATTAAGAAAAGGAAACTTGTAGCCATACTTGTAGAACCCTGCAAACCCTTCATGTTTTAGCAGCCTTTTGAGCGATTGACGGACTCCCATAGAATGATATCCTTCGGTTCGTGTCTGAATATTCAAATAATTGAACATACAATTAGTGAACACGAACACACCGGTGGAAATTTTCCAACTAAAATTTCGGATGGGAAACAAAACGTTAGAAAGTCCTACACATTTCCAACAAAACACGGCATAAAACCCAAATTTAATTTAGAAAGTCCTACACATTTCCAACAAAACACGGCATAAAACCCAAATTTAATGACATATTTCCGACCATTTTCCAACCAAAAAATATTCTTTTTATACTTATGACGCCTCATCAAGGTGTCGGAATTTTCTGACATTTTTCCGACAAAAAAATTATTACTTATTATATGTTTAACGTGTAGGAATAATTTGTTGGAAAATTTTTCTCACATTTTTACTTGGAAATCAATTTTTTTGTCGAAAACTGTTGGTACATGCTGTTTTCTACGCATTTCTGACGAATACTGACGTCAGAAACGATCCTGTTTTCTAGCAGTGAGCAATGGCGGACTCATAAATTATTTTCTAGGTGCGTGGATGAGGGTTTTTCAACCATATTTTCAAGAGGTGTGTCCGCCCATCCACCCACCCACCAACATAGGTCCGCCCCTACAGTGACAACAAGAATGAAAGTCGAATATCGAAATCCTACCTGCACCAAGATCTTGATCCTTTCCAATGGAGCAACTGCGGATTTGGAAAATCCTCCGGCGACACCTCCGGCCATTAGCTCCTTTACATACACCGGCAAGGTGTCAAGAGCCGAACCCTCCTTAACCGACCAAGAAATACCTTGGGAAGAAGCCATTTTCGACACTATCTTTTACCAAAAATCCAATCTCCTATAAACTGTTCATAAATCCTAAGAATATTCTTAATGTTCCATCGAACTTGTAATTTGAAACACTCTTTATCCCATCTATTTCCACCAGTTTTGCTCGGCTCAACGTAGACAAAACGGCCACAAAAAATATACTACAAAAAACAACAACCAGAATCCAGATACATTAAAACATTAAAATTAAAAAAGAAGTTAAAGAACCAATGGAACTGCATAAAATAAAAATGTTTAGTGTGTTCAAAAAGCAGCATTGCATGAAGTTGTTTTTTTGTAATGTAAATATTTATGGTAGCAATGATGTGACATTGTCCACACTCGCACCCATTATTTTCAGTCGTTAGGGAATAAAGAATGTAAAACAAAGTATTAGATTAACTTCTAGTGACTACATTTAACTTTTTGCGACCAGATTGTACACTCCTGCACCCTTGGGGAAATCAAGGATATGCCATATCCGGTTAATAAAAACAAATTACTGATTTTAATTAACTAGCTTTTTATGAAAGATTAAATTACGAGTTTTGTCCTTTATGTTTATACCCTTTTACAACTGGTGTCGTTATGTAAAAGTTGACGAGTTCTGTCTTTAATGTCTCAAAATCTTGCACCGTATATCTTTGAGTCTAACCCAGTTAATTTCTAACGTTAAGTTAAGTTGTGTGCAAGGCAGGTGTTTTAGTCTTTTCCCCCACCCATTTAAATTCCACCCATTATATCCACCCCAAACACCGATGCCGCCGCACCACCACCACCTTCTGTCACCGCCACCACCTGCCGGCGGTATAACTCAATCCCTTAAATCCATTAAAGCACAACCAAACCCAATACTTAGTAAGATCCAATAGTCTTTGTAACACATCTCAGTAGCAGCCATCAAGTTCCAAGAATCATTCATATAATATATCACCTCAAAGAATCATACATATAATATATCACCTCAAAGAATCATTCATTTAATTATAATATGATTGAGGTAACATAGATCTATGAGTAGATGAATTAGGAGAAACAATTGATGAGTAGATGTAAACAAACCTGAATTAGGAGAAGCAGTTGGAGTGATGAATCAGTGGTGAGTGAACAATGCGGTGGCCGGAGGAAAATGTGAGAGGTGGAGCAGAATGTGGTTTTGGGGGTTATTGCTAGCCGTCATCAACCACCGCTCACTACCTCTTTTACCGTCGCCGGCGAGCCTTGGGGTGGAACTCTAGGGCCGCCGTAGCTTATGAACACCAATCTGAGGAGATGAGGGGTTGGGTTTCTAAGGTGGTGGTGGAAGGTAGCAGGTGGTGACAGTGGAGGCTTATGGTGGCGGGTTGGTGGTGGTGGTCTATGGCTGATAGAGATAGAGAGATAGAGAGAGAAAGAAGGGAGAGAGAGAGGCAGCAGATACTGAAGGGAGAGAGAGTTGACTTTATATGTTTTAATTTTTGTTTTTTTAATTAGCATGTATTTTAATTAACGGGATAAAATTACAAAAGTACCCTCATCTACTTATTAAAATTATAAAAATACCCTGATTTAGCAGAAAAAATTAGATTTAGGCTCAAAGGGTATACGGTGCAAGATTTTAAGACATTAAGAACAGAACTCGTTAACTTTTACGTCAAATGATATCGCCTGCAAAAGGATGTAAACACAAAGGACAAAACTTGTAATTTACTCTTTATGAAAATATTATTTGGAGTAAATTACTTTTTTAGTCTCTGTGTTTTAGTGGTTTTAACCACTTGAGTCCAAATTCAAAATGTTTAACGCCCTGAGTCCCTATAAGCATTTTTCTTAACCATTTGAGTCCAAATTTCTAACACTGTTAGAGTTATTCTGTTAACTTTTGTTCAATTACCAAATTACCCCTATACTTAAAAAACTAATTTATTATTATTAAAACTGTTATTACATATATAAATATAAAATGTAGATTCACACACATCAGACACTCTCTCTCTCCTAACTTCTCTTTCTCTCAACAAAGACCACCACCACCGCCACATGAATCACTACCGCCACATGAAACACCACCGCCACAACGATCGCCACTGCACCACAACCATCACCATCACCACTGCACCACCGCACCACCTCCGCCACCATCACCACCGCACAACCACTCCATCAACACCGCCGCACCACCACGATCTCCGAACGAGAAAGAACAGGAACAAGCACCGACCTGGTGTCACCTCTCATCTGTCGACACCCCTACCGAGCTTCTTGAAGTTGTAGATGCAACCCTTGACCCTTATTAACTGTTTATAAGAGCAAGAACAAGCACCGCCGCACCACCACCACCACGAGCTCCGAGCTTCTTAAAGTTGTAGATGCAACCCTTGAAGTTGCGATGGAACGGCACCTGCTCGTCTGCAAGTCATGGCTACAAGCCTCCAAGGATCCGCCTCTTCACTCCGTTCTCGATTGTAAGTTTTTTATTTTGATTTGGAAATAAAGAATTGGGGATTGTTTTTGGGTGATTTGGAAATAGAGAATTGGGGATATGTTTGGTTTAGTGTTTGTTTTCAATCGTTTGTGTGTGATTTTAATGGTTGGAAACATAGAATTAGGGGTTTGTTTTATCTAGGGTTTGTTTTGCAGACGGTGGGGCAGTGGTGGAGATGGTGGACGGTGGGGCAGTGGTGGAGATGTGGTGGTGTGATGGTGTTTATAGAGAGAAGAGTGTGTGTGAGAGAAAGTGTGTTTATATTATAAATAATGTAATTTCTTTTTATATATATTATATATTAAAATTTTATGCATTAAAGACTTGTTCTTTGTACTCATATGCATATAAGACTTGTACTTTGTATGTAAATGACTAAATTACCCTCGTAGTTAACAGACTTGATGGATAGTGTTAGAAATTTGGACTCAAATGGTTAAGAAAACTGCTTATAGGGACTCAGGACGTTAAACATTTTGAATTTAGACTCAAGTGATTAAAACCACTAAAACACAGGGACTCAAAAAGTAATTTACCTTATTATTTGCCTACTAGACATCTTTCCATTATTTTTTATTTTAGTTATATACATTGATTCAAGAAATCGTACCTAACATCTCAAAAATATTAAATATAAAATTTTATTTTATTTATATGCATTGATTCATCGTAACTAACATCTCAAAAATATAAATTTGACTACTGCACATCTTTCCATTATTTTTTATTTTATTTATATACACTGATTCAAGAAATCGTACCTAACATCTCAAAAATATTGAATATAAATTTTTATTTTATTTATATACATTAATTCAAGAAAGAAATCGTAACTAACATCTCAAAAATATTGAATATAAGGACAAAAGGTGAAAACGATAATTGAATGACCAAAAACACCAACACGTAAAACTGGAAGTTGAGAGACCAAAAGATTCAATTTGATAAATATATAAGTGTACGGCCGTATATAGGGCTGTAAACGAACCGAACGTTCAGCGAACAGTTCGTGAACCGTTCGGCGGGAAGTTCGTTTATGTTCGTTCGTTTAATAAACGAACGAACATGAACAAGAAATTTCGTTCGATTAGTTAAATGAACGAACATGAACAGAGGTCTCGTTCGTTCGATTGTGTTCGTGAACGTTCGGTAAGGTGTTCGTGAACGTGTTCGTGAACATTCGTTGATTTGCGTTCGTTTATGTTCGTATGTTTGTGTTTTAATTGAAGATCTTTGTACTTTCTTATCTTTTATTTGTACTTTTTATATTATTAGACTTTTATTTATTTTATTTCCCTAACAATTAAACTGGGAAACCCACTTTCACCTTATTTATGCATCATTTCCCTTTCATTTCTCATTATTTACATCCACGAAAACAATCGACCTCCGTTCCACAATAAGGGATTCAAGTTCGAGTGCTACTCTCTCGGCCATCTATCTTTATCCTTCGTCGAGTTCGCCAAATTTATTTGTGTTCGTTTGTGTTCGTGAACCGTTCGCGAACACGCTCATTTCCTTAATGAACGAACACGAACATAAAATCTCGTTCGGTAAGTGTTCATGAACCGTTCGTGAACACATTTATTTCCTTAACGAACGAACACGGACAAGGCATTGTTGGTGTTCGTTCGGTTCGTTTACAGCCCTAGCCGTATATGATGCCAGCAATACAAGTTGCAACATTGTTGAGAGCCACATCGGCCTTGGCATTGGGTAACACCCAAAAACTGTGATAAAATGTTATTGGACCTATTTTGAGAAAAATAAAAGTCCATTATGAAAAAAAAAACTTGAAAAGGCCACATGAATTTTTTTGGTATATTGCTACAACCAATATTTTAAAAATAAGTTTTTAAATCGTATCGGGTTGGAATATGAAGTAGTTGTAACATCTTGGAAATTTATAACGAATAGTATTGCAACACGTGTCAAATCAACTCTCAAATATGCCAAATTGTTTGGACGAGAGGGATCATATATGTAAAATTGTGAAAGATCGAATGTGGAGAGATCATATGTGATAAAATGCCAAAGTTTGGCTTCTGAAGGATCCTTACGGATCGCAAGGCTTATGCCTTACGGACCGTAAGACAGTTATTAATATTTTTCCTGACAGTCCCTTACGGACCATAAGGTATTTGAAACAATGGGCGCGCTAAGGTCCTTATGGACCGTAAGCCATTAACCCGTATGGTCCGTAAGGGTGCGCTGGCAGTATGTGTAGACTTCCATGGCAGCCTGCTGCTTATGCCACCTCTCACACGAATTGCCACTCTCCTCCTGCTTCTTACACTTCAAAGGACACTAATAAATATCTGAAGATCATTGCTAACACTTGACATGATCTTGTGAGTTTGGAGCAAGTATGAATAGAGGTGCATTTGCACCATTTCAACTTGCACCTTCATTTCTTTCTTCCTAATTCACTATTGGAGTTGCTTCTGATCATTGATCATATAGAGGTCTCCTACTAAAGTTATAAGCTTCCTAGAACATTTGTAAGTGTTCTTCCTTAGTCTTTTTTCAGTTTATAAGCTATATAATGGCCGAAAGTCAAGCAATTTGACTTTTGTTTTGACTTTCGGTTATGACCATTTCGGTCAAGCCAATGTTCGAATCGAACATGGCTATGTGATCGTAATAAGGTAGCTGATAATCCCCTATGAGGGAACCTCCTGAAGATCACGTTAAGTTGGCCAAATGACGGGTCAAAGTTTTATTAAAATAAAAGTCAAAACGCAAATTTTCGTAAAATTATGTTAAATGAACTTCTAAGTATCTAAACCTCAATTTTTGACATTATATCAGTTGGTATAACATATTAGGACATGTTAGATCATGTCCAACCCGTCATTTCCTACTTATAGCCCGGTTCGCAACCAAAAGTCAAACAGTTTGACTTATACTTTTACTTTCGATTCTGACCCGTTTAAGTTAAGTTAACTACTGATTTGAAGTTGTATATGATCATATTAATGTATGGAATAACCCTCTGAGGTTATACCATTTGATCATATCGTTTGTCAGGTTTTATGCAAGTCTATATATTATGCCTTAAAAATACGAATTATGCCCTTTTGTGCATAAATTGAATTTGAAACATAATGAACATGCAATTTGAGTTATGAATTGATATGGTAACATATTAAACATGTTTTGGCATAATAGACTTGACATTGACCCATCCGATCACCCGATGTCGCCTATGCGCGTACGGTTGACTTACATAGCCTAGTTTATATAAGTTAACCGAATCGGGTCAAAATCATTCCAAATTAATTCTAATTATAATATATGATTGTTTGACCCACATTATATGAGTCATAGTACTCATGAGGGTACAAACCACATTCTATCCGGTTGTAACAACCCGCACGTTCGTGCGTTGTTACTACTCGATATACTCGTTACGCCTAGCACCAGAGATTCGGATCATAATGTAACTATATCGCATACATCGCTATTCGAAGGATAATCGCATATTTTCGCAATATATTATAGCTACATCACATCACAAACACTAACACTTACGATGACATTGAGTGAGGACCTATTCTACCCTCCTCGGTGGCCGTGATGTGTCGAAACGCAGACAACTAACGCTAACAAAGACTCTCGGGTGAGTGCTATAGCTCCAGTCGTCGTGACGATGATGACAATACGAGTGAGTGGTACCCCGTCAGTCATTGTGGCACAACACACAATAACGTTCACGATGACATCGAGAAGGACCTATACTACCCTCCTTGATGGCTGTGAAACGTCGCTAATAATCGCATACTCGAATCGAAAACCGATTGTTATTTCTAAACTTCGAAATATGGATACGTAAATACGACCCCTAGTGATATATATATACATATATAGTAATAATATAAATTAACTATATAAAGGGGGTACTCCAAGAAACTATCACAACGATCGAAAACGAAGAAGCTCCCCGCGCCGGAGTGGCCATCCGAACGGATGGGCCATCCGACCCAACATCCCCATTCTCCTCTATTGCCTATAAATAGCGTGTCACATCACTTGAACAGTGATGTGACAGCTCCCACTCGACCAAGCACGCTCTTGGACCCTTTCTCTCGATTCCTCGCGATTCCGGTAAGATTTCAACCTAAAAACTTGTACTTCTATGATCTACACTCAATTCTACATCATTCTGTCTTTCAAAACTCAATTTCTAACTGTGAAATCTACTGATTTGAGGTGTTAAGGTGATGTCACCAAGAGTTCATATGAACTTCAAGTTGTGACCTCATCCCACCATAAACGACTCAGATCTGGGTGATTTCCACATGTTTTGATAACAAATCTCACCTAAATCTATGTATTTAACCAAGGAACTGTGCGATTTCGAGTTAACCATGAGAAAGCGTCAAGAACGGCCAGATCTGATGGAACGGGGTGATTCCCGGCCGTTAGAACGGGTCGGAACTGATGGAATTTCAATTGTTAATACGAAATTACACTGTCCCAGTAAAACCGTAGTTATTCCTTCCAAAAACACTCGAAAACAGTTGATCGGAACGTTAAAACAGACGTGTCATCCGACCGGACAACATGTCATCCGAACGGACCACATGTCATCCGATCGGATAGCATGTCATCCGACCGGATAGCATGTCATCCGACCCAATCAACCGCCATTCGATCGGACAGCATATCATCCGATCGGATAACATGCTACCCGACCGGACCAAGTGTCATCCGATCCAACTCCAGTCATCTGATCGAATGTCAGAACGAACGAACCAATAGTCATCCGACCGAATGGGGTCATCCGACCGGATGGGGTCATCCGACCGGATGAGCACCATCCGACTGGATAACTGTCATTTTGATACTATTCCCGCTTAACCGTGCATCGTTTACTATATCATTCGATGATTAACGCAGACGTACTTGCAACCGATCCAATCAAGTTGTATTCTCGCTAAATACGCACTGTGGGTATACTTGAACCCCTTTTTAATCGCATTTTGGTGTAACATACGTTTCTAACAAATCGAACTTATCAAAGGAATTATTCAATCAATCGAATTATCACTTGCGAATAACTGTTATGCATAGATATACGTGATGCTAGTTGCATATGTGCTAGGGCTTATACTCGCGACGTCCCATCACGACTAGTATAGTACTATTGCGCCCGACGGGGTCTAGTTTGCCATCGCATATTCGATCATCGAGGACTTAGTTGGTAGTATCAGCTTTGTGAGTATATATGTCGTGTGCTACGTTTATGCATGTGGAAATTCGCTACACATTTTAATCTATTACGCTACATATCAAACCTGTATACTCGCCAATACTTTTGTATTGACAAATATTTTAACGTATGTTGCAGGTTAGATCGCAGGCTATTTCAAATCAAGCTAGGAAGTCTATGTCACACCCCAACCGATGGCGGAAACATCAGGATGAGACGAAGTGCGTATATTGCAAGAGACTTCATAACACTATGTGACAATATTAATTTAATTCAAATTTCATTTCAAGACTAATTGTCATACAAGATTCAAATAAAAATAACAACATTGTTTCAAATTGTAACATAATAACAAAAGATAGATTAATCTAAGTGTGTATCTAGTCCATCCTAAATCTTGTTTCATCTTGTAACATCACTTCATCAATTAACCTGCAACATGTATTAAAATAGAGTTCAATGCAAAAGCAAAGGCGAGTATACAAGTTTTGTTACATAGCATAAATAGTAAAAAGTGCTCATATCCAACATGATTCATAATATGTGAGTACTAGTATGCAAATATGGCGTACAATATGTTCAAACCCGAGTATACAACGCGTTAAAATAGCCTAATCCCAATAGAGTAGCGGGAGGTAACATGTTTAACTTAACAATACCCCAAGTCTAACGGGCGGTGCGTTAATCCTATAGCGCTATAATTGTTAAGGGAGACTAGCAAAGTTAATGAGCATATATAGACCAAGTAGTTTACATAGCATACGAGAATAACAAGTACCACACATAGTTTCATGTTAAGCATGGATAGAGTATGTTAAAAATAGTTTGAGTGTCATTTTGTATAACATACATGTTGCATCCCAAAATGGCAAAAGGGAAAAAAGATCGAGTATACTCACATTGGTTGCGTTGCGATTTCTTGAAATAACGCACGAATAAAAAGAGGGAAACTTCAACCGATGGGAATTATCCAAAATAGTTCACATGATACAATAAGTTGGATATATATTAAAGTCTATGGAAATATCTAGTGGTTTAAGTAGTATAGTTTAATTATTTAACTACATACTTGATTAATAAATCATTATTAAATGCATATTTATTAAAAAAATAGATAATTTGTAGTTACTAAGAAATTTCATCAGTTACGAAGTGTTGAATAAAATGTGAGGAGAAGGTTTATTATTTATAAACAGTTCTAGGTATAATTGTTTTAATTAAATAGTTTATTAATTATAAATTTGATTATTAAATTAATGATCTAAAGATTTAACGATGCATAAAAAAAATATAGTTTCTATACATTTAATGAATATTAGCTAGTTTAATGAATATTAGCTAGTAAATTTTAGTTTGAGAAAAACACCCCTTTTTTTAACAGTTGCAAAACGAAGGTTTGGTATCAAAGGAATAAAGAAATGGTTTAGCATAGATTTAAAAGAAAAGAAAATGATAAACAGAGACAAAACATTTATGATATAGACCATCTGGGCTCTGGTTCGAAGTGTTGAGTGTACAGGTTCAAAACCGTCATATACTAAGGCTAGTCGGTATGGGGGTCATCCCCGCTCCGTCGGGCTTCGGCGACGGACCAAACACCGTGCCTCCCCCCCGCGTCCCGTCTTCGGCGTCGACTTCCAGCCGTTTGCGACGATCCAACATAAGTGGGGCCCAACCAAAAAGTAGCCGTTTAAAAAAAAAATTATTTTCTAATTAAAATTAACGGTAATAATTCAAAATATACCCCAATTCACTTCCATTTTTATAAATACTCACCTCTTTAACCATTTTTTTCACAACTTTTCACCCACTACCACCCCATCTCTCTCACATTTTATAAACCACTCTTCCCTTTTTATAAAAACTCATCATATTTTATACTATTTTTTTACCCGTTACCACCCCATCTCTCGCTCAAAAATTATCATGACTTCACCCATGTCTTCCATTTCTTCAATTTCTTCAATGTCTTCATCGGCTTCGTCTGCGTGGTATTCATCATCTTCGGAAGAGGATGATATTATGCACAACATGATTATGAACGCGGCTCAAGTCTTCATGGTGGCTGATCAAGGGTCGTCCCAACGGCTAACTAGACGAGCAAAATATAACCGAGACCAAGAAGGTATTTTACTTTTTTTCCTTATGTTTTATATAGATTTGAAAATGTATTTTATAATTAATTTCATTTATGTTTCGTTTTAAATTTATAGCCGGCCACGCTAAACTACTAGCCGATTATTTTGCCGATGAACCCGTGTACCCAGCCGAGATTTTCCGACGTCGGTTCCGCATGAGTCGTCCACTGTTTTTACGTATTGCAGGAGACATGGCCCAGTCTGATCCGTTTTTTACATTGCGGAACGACGCTAGGGGGCTAAGGGGTTTCAGTAATTTACAAAAATGCACGTCGGCCATTCGCCAACTTGCGTACTGTTCCAGTTAGTGCGGAACAACAAGATTTGAACATGTTCGCTCTACGTAACGAGTACACACATCATAACCTACAAGCGGACTTGGTGGAGTACATTTGGAACAACGCTCAAAACGAACCCAGCCACGACATGGAAGACGAAGACTAGTTGCTTCTTTTAATATATTAGGATATTTTTAAGTTTATTTTTTTAAGTTTATTTTTTTTAAGTTTATGTTTTTTTTAAGTTTATGTTTTTTTTTTTAAAAAAATTTTAAGTTTATGTAATGTTTTTTAATATTAATGAAAATATTTTGTTACTTTATTTGTTAAATGTTAAAAAAAGTTGAAGATTAAAAAAAAAAAACATAAAAGTTGTGGAGGATGATGACTAGGACCAACTTACCATGCCCTCTAGCTTTGGAGGATGGACCATCCTTAGGAGGATGATGACGTGGCGCCTACGTGGCGGATCATCCTCCAAGGATGATCCGCCACCATACCGAGTAGCCTAAGTAGACTGTTATTATTTTCTTCATAAATGTCCCCCATTGTTATCATTTTCTTCATGATCAATCTTTACATGTAGATTATAAATGCCAAAAAGATAACAAAAATAATTGAAGTGGAATCATAGGCAGAAGCTATACCGAACAAAAGAAGTGAAGCGTTTTCCGGCGACTTCCACGAAACTCCGATGCGAACCTTGAACTCCGGCGAGGTGCAAGGGCTGCCTTTTAACGTGAAGCAATAAGGTTTCGTCAAAGCCTAAACGAGAAAGCAAAAGGGTGCAGAAGAGTATACCAAAACGACTGTTACGCGATGTAGTGAACTCCGGCTAGTTGCGGGTTTTTCTCCGTATGGTTTCGGTGATGTCTCCGGTGAACTCCGAATCTCCTGCGGTTTGCAAGTCCAGCCGAAGAGGTTTCGGTTGTTTGCGGTGAGGTTGGAGAGTGGTAAAACGGAACGTAAAAACTCCGGCGATAAGCTTGGAGCTCCGGTGGGAATTGCGGTTCACTCAGCGAATGGTTTTTGATGTGTTGTTTGATTGTGTCGAGAATGGAGGTAAAATCGGTGATGAGCGGTTCGGATTTTATAGCCTTCAACATCTCGTGAATCGCAAACGAAAAGGAACTTCAAGCATGGTCCTGACAAATCGTGGCGCGTGAAGAAGAAAGCGTGGTCGTCTTTTTGAGCGGCAAACCTTGTGTTCAATTAATGACGTTCAACATGAAACTCTCAACCATTTTTGCTTTCTTTTTTTTTTTTCTTTTCTTTGTTGATTTACATATTAGGATTCCAAGTTCTAAAGTCTACAAAAAGGCCCCTCCACTTAACTTTGTTAAATAAAATTATATTTCGGTTACTATTATATTTAATCCAACTAACTAAGTTTAACTTGAATCTAACTAGTTTATTTTTATAAAACAAACCAAGCTTTTAAATTTGTAAATTTAATTAATTTAATTAATTAAACTAATAAATAAATAACCATATTGATAATTATATAAAAAAATTAAAAGAAAATCTTTCGACGATTATTCAATTCGCGAAAAATTCCCGAGTTTCAAGGATTAGGATCCAAAATTTCAAAACGGGTCGGATTTTTGGGAATTCAATTTGACGGATGCTACAGTCTAGAAACTCAACTAAAATCTAGGTTGTCGGATTTGTATTGTTCGAAAGGACAAGAAATCTATGATAACTTATGTGATTGTATTATTTGTTAGTATGGGATAACGAATGTATTAAATATTATCGCAATATAGTTGTTATGGATTCTCTTGAGCAATCTGATTCGCCTAGTGCCGCGCCCCGATGATTCCGCCATCGGTTGGGGTGCGACAGATTGGTATCAGAGCCATAACTATAGGGAATTAGGCCAGACTCGACCTAGTCCGGGTCGACGTCTTAGAAATTGACCTAGTCTATAGTCTAAGTACCAACAGGCCGACTCGTACGAACCAGTAGGGTTTGTATCGGGCCTACTTGATATTCTCGATCGAAATTGCTAAAAGCTACAACTTTGTGTGAACACCGCGTACTACAACATCACATGAAGAAGCCTTTCCTAAGGCTGAAATACGACTTAGCCTTTCCTAAGGCTGACATAATACACGTGTTTTCGAAAATACTCGCATAACGAAACCGAGTGATCCAGTCGAGACCAGGTGTGAAAACCGAGAACTCTCGATGGGATCGCTCACTCAGCGCATTTTTCTAGCACGAGAACTTTTCATCGAGTTAGGAGTGATATCCACACCTCGACGAAAGTCTCCATTTCGAAATCTAGTGGAACTCACGAATTTATTCGGAGAGCATAACCACAACTAGGAACATGGTTGTTAAGTCAGGGGTGAAACCCGTACCTTAATAAGCCGTTCCACTCTCTATAAATTGGTTTTCAAAAAGCTCACCAAGGACTCGACTATCACAATAACTCGAGCCACGCGATGACTAGGAAGACGAATGCCATGAGCTGCATCCCAGTGGAAGCATGGAGTCTTCTAGGTCAACGCGCATGCACGAACTTGTTAAATATAGTTGGGTTACCTTGGATAGTCGACGCCTAAACACCCAAGGCACTCTATCATACGACCCGCCAATTTTACAACTGATTGGAACTTATTTACGTTTTGAAACTTTACGCTTTATCGATTCCTCAATTTAGCGATTTTCACTCCCTGCTTTATAAACACATAACTCGCACAACCATCGCAATCTAAAACGAAACCCAAATGTTCGCAACAAAACTAATGCATAAACTGTCGCCTTTGCTCTCGTTTTTCACCTCGACGCGTCCTCGCATGTAACACCCCAAAAACGGGTTTGGTAAATTAAAACCCGGTTGATATAAAGAAATGAGTTTTAATCTCTTATTTAACTAAAATGAAACTAGAGGGACCAAAACCGTTCAGTGGGAAACATGATTTTATAAAACAAAATTAAAACACCACACACACACTATGTGTGTGTGTGTATCGATGATCCGGAAGGAAAAAGAGGGTTCAAACCCTAGTTTCTTTAAAATCTTCAAATTGAAGGGCAAGATGAAGCTTAAACTCATAACCGAGCATAGATTAACGATCACCTTCACAAGGGGATCGCAAGGTATGTCTTAAAAGCTAGTTTGGTGATTATGCACGAAGTGGGTTATGTTGTAAATCGCGAAGTTGTATGAAATTGAGCATGAGTATGTGTTAGATTCATCATTTGGAACATGGATTATGCATGGTTTAGGTTAATTTGATGTTTAAGGGTGAAACCCGTTTGTTATGGTGAATATGAAGACATGGGTAAATCATCTATGTCTAAATTCTTGCTTAATATTGATGTATTTTGATTTGTATGATGGATTCTTGTGAGAGGAATTGAAAGAAATGTGATACTAGTATGTTTGATGTTTATGCATGTATGATTCATGTTGATTAGAAGGAAGAAATTGATGAATTGTGTATGAGATTAGAATGATATGCATGAACTAGTTGTACACTATGCTTACAAGGTAGTACACATATCAAAAGTACGATGAAATTATGAAGAACTTAAGATTTGATCACTTGTAAGTGATTAGAAAAATAGTTATGAAGTGGGTTTCGATGATATGATGAAAATGATAATATGTTTATATTATTGATGTTTGAAATCGTTTATATGTGTGAATGTTTAAAGAAATTGGATAAGAAATGATGAATTGTTGTTAGATGAATTGAATAAAATGTGATGATAATTTGTTTGATGTTTAATTTTAAATACCACATGTTGATTGGTAGAAGGATTTGATGAACTATGTATGAATTTAGAAGATTGTGCATGAATTAGTTGTACGTTATGCTTAAAAGGTGGTACGCATACCAATAGTATGATAAAATGTATATATTGTCGTCCGTATAGTCGATTATGATGTTACGGGTATATAATGATAAGTCGAAAGTTAAATTAAATGAACCGTTGACTTCTAAAAGTCAACTGGGTATAAGAAGAATGGTTAGACGTGTTGTCATAATTGTAAGATTAGAGTAAGTTATACGGTGCGTGTTAGACTTATGTGTGTTTAATGCGATGACATGATGAATTACATGAGTGCAAATGGATATGGGTATGGCTATATGAGTTACGTTTGTTAGAAATGACTAATGATATGACCGTTAACATGTACAAATGAGTATGCTAATAAGAGCGTGATTTCGATGAAATGGAAGCATAGGAATCACGTCGAGACGAGCTCAAGCACGAGGTGTTAACGGGCCAAGAGGAGGCAAGAGATCGGGTACGAGCACAGACGCATAAGGTAAGTGATTCCGTAATCACTTCTTAGTTGTTTATGTAAAGTTATATGCAACTTAATTAAATATGATAATTGAGGTCAAATAGGAATGAATTGTATGATGTCGATGAAGTATTAAACGGATCTTAGTTTTGATCCGAGCAAGGTATGTGTGATTAAGAATTGTAGCTAAGTAGTAGGATTGGTTACTTATGTAAGGAATTCCTTTGTTGTTAAGGATAGAGCGAAATTGACAAAAACGCCCTTGATAGGTATATCGGGCAAACGACCTTAAATGTCTATTGGAAACAAGCGAATTGATTAGAGTAATGTTTCGGTCATGTTTGAAAGCGAAGAGTATGGTTTTGGTATGTCATAAACCATTTAATGCGCAAATACCCATAACGGGTCAAATAATTAGAAAATGATAATAAGCCGATAGGGCGTAAGATAAGAATTTCCTTAATCCGGATGTGGGATTTTAAGTTCATATGATAGAATGTGAATTTACAAGCATGTAGGAAGAAACGGGAGGTTAAACGGGTAAACGGTTCAAAAGTTATGCGCGTTTTAGTGCGTACGGACGACGAAACGGAACTGCAGAAAAGTGCCAATTCTAGAGGTAGTCGCCGACGGGTTAAAGGTAGTCTCCGACGGGCTCTAGAAAGTTAGTTTTTTTGCTGACGGGTTATTTACCTGTCTACGGGGTTTTTGGCTACGGGAAGAACCTCGGGTCGTCGCCGACGGGCCTAGGGTCGTCGCCGACGGGCCTAGGGCCGTAGCCGACGCCCTCCCCAAGTCCAAAAACATGAAAATTGTTATTTAAGTTGATTCATGTATCGTAGGCTTCGGTTTGTTATCCGTGGACTACGGCGGGCTTCCTAAACATGATTTTGATCGATCCTTAGATGTTTATGGGCTCTAAATCAAAGTCTAAGTCCCATGTAATCAACGCATGAGTATGTAAGAAGTATGCAAGATCTTGTACGCGTATGTAGATGTGTATGTATGTATGAATAAAGATATGTATGAGTGTATACATGTATGTAAAGATGTAGGAAAGGTATGTACGTATGTAGATGTGTATGTATGTATGTATGTATAAAGATATGTATGAGTGTATACATGTATGTAAAGGTCTAGGAAAGGTATGTACGTATGTAGTTGTGTATGTATGTATGAATAAAGACATGTATGAGTGTATGCACGTATGTAAAGTTGTAGGAAAGGTATGTACGTATGTAGATGTGTAAGTATGTATGTATGTATGTATGTAAGTACGTATGTATGCATGATTTAGACACGTTGAGTGTTAACGTTATTAATGGTGTACCTTGAGAATGAAAAGTAATGCAGGTACGTTATTGAAGCCTCACCAGGAAATGGATAAGCAGATGAAATGCTTAAAGTTTTGAAAAGGACGAAATGTGAAGTGTACGTGAAAGAATCTTGTTTATATAATGTGTGCTAATGTTAGGAATGTATGTGGTGAGTGCAGGTTGTACTGATCACGGGAGATTATCACAAGGAATAGAGATCGAAGACCGAGTCACAAGATAGATTGTACGGGAATAATCGAGTATGTACTTTAGTAAACGGGAGTTATGCTTTTGTTTTGTAAAAGAGATATTTTTAAAATAAACCTTCAAGTAAGTCAAGTTGTTTGTAATGAAAGAAATTTTATGGCACGAATTTCCGCTGCGACTTTTGTCAAATACGTGTTAGGGTCTTACAAGTTGGTATCAGAGCCCTGGTTTGAGAGAATCAAGTACAAGAAAGTAAGTACTTGAACTCAAGCTTGTGTGCTCTTATGATAAGGAACCCGTACAATCTAAGACTCGATCAAGATCCAAAGGTAGAAGCGAATGTAAGTATGTAATTATGTATACGTATAAATAAACTGACGGTATGTTATGTGCAAGGTAAGTATAAGTGTTTGAAGAAGATGACCCTTGAATGCAGTCTAGGATGAATGCTAAGGCAGGCAAGGATGCGAATGGACAGACGGACCCCAGGTACACAATGTTAGTATGTATGGTACCGGTGTTAAAAGAAAAAGGAAGAAATCTCCTTGGGAGGGTATGTACTAAATGGAAGACAACGATGTTGTCTTGATAAGGTTGTAAAAATGTAGCACGAATTGAGACCCACTACTGCAGACATAAGGCGATGATTACCTGAAGGCACGAAATTAGTATGTGAATTGCGCACCTGGCCAGTACGCAAGAAGCATATGACATTCGTGAGACCGTGGTAATTATCGCAGGTATGTCCGTTAGAATTGGGTAGCATGTGGGCGTGCGGGTGAAGTGGGTAGTAAGACTCTCGGGAAATTGAGAGTACTATGTAGGAATGAAAAACATGAATGATAAGAATGAAGAATGTTGAATCCGTAAGAAGGTACGGATCAACAATGTATATGAATGCAATGCTTGAATCCGCGAGACGGATTCAAGGGATGAAAAGCGTAAATGCAATGTTTGAATCCGCGAGACGGATTCAAAGAATGAAAGATATGAATGCAATGCTTGAATCCGCGAGACGAATTCAAGGGATGAAAGGCGTAAATGCAACGTTTGAATCCAAGAGACGGGTTCAAAGAATGAAAGATGTGAATGCAATGTTTGAATTCGCGAGACGGATTCAAAACATAGAAGGTACGAAAGGTATGAATAACGCATTCGAATCCGCGAAACAGATTTAAGATATAAAAGACGGAACTAGTCTACATAAGAAGAAGTCAATAGCTTGACCATGTATGCGTCAAACAAGTCATATAAGTAAATGTAAAGCAGATGAATAAAGAATGATAGAAATGAAAATATCCGAATATGCAAGTAACGTAAGGATATGTATGGTACAAAAGACTATAGAAATGTAGAATGATGTTAGCTACGGAGTTAAGCACGTAGGTATGACGATGACATAGTAGTTTTGTTGTGATAACAAAACAAGAGTTAAATGTTAAACAATGTGTCTATAGAATGGAATCTTAAAGGATGAGATGAAAGTACTAAACCCGTTATAAACGGATTATATGAGTGTAAGCATTATTATAAGTTTGAATAAGTATGTAAATTAACCTGTTATTAACGGGTCAAAGGAAATGAGAATGTTATATAAAAGTATGCCATGGAAAGTATAGACTTGTTAAGAGGAAGAAGTCAAGTGTATTAATAATTATGAAATGAGATAGGATGATTACTTATGATTATGATGTGACTATGAAGTCAAACATAGATGTGTGCGTGTAAGATAAAATGAGAAAGGTTTCGGGGACGAAACCTCATTTAAGGGGGGTAGACTTGTAACACCCCAAAAACGGGTTTGGTAAATTAAAACCCGGTTGATATAAAGAAATGAGTTTTAATCTCTTATTTAACTAAAATGAAACTAGAGGGACCAAAACCGTTCAGTGGGAAACATGATTTTATAAAACAAAATTAAAACACCACACACACACAGTGTGTGTGTGTGTATCGATGATCAGGAAGGAAAAAGAGGGTTCAAACCCTAGTTTCTTCAAAATCTTCAAATTGAAGGGCAAGATGAAGCTTAAACTCATAACCGAGCATAGATTAACGATCACCTTCACAAGGGGATCACAAGGTATGTCTTAAAAGCTAGTTTGGTGATTATGCACGAAGTGGGTTATGTTGTAAATCGCGAAGTTGTATGAAATTGAGCATGAGTATGTGTTAGATTCATCATTTGGAACATGGATTATGCATGGTTTAGGTTAATTTGATGTTTAAGGGTGAAACCCGTTTGTTATGGTGAAGATGAAGACATGGGTAAATCATCTATGTCTAAATTCTTGCTTAATATTGATGTATTTTGATTTGTATGATGGATTCTTGTGAGAGGAATTGAAAGAAATGTGATACTAGTATGTTTGATGTTTATGCATGTATGATTCATGTTGATTAGAAGGAAGAAATTGATGAATTGTGTATGAGATTAGAATGATATGCATGAACTAGTTGTACACTATGCTTACAAGGTAGTACACATATCAAAAGTACGATGAAATTATGAAGAACTTAAGATTTGATCACTTGTAAGTGATTAGAAAAATAGTTATGAAGTGGGTTTCGATGATATGATGAAAATGATAATATGTTTATATTATTGATGTTTGAAATCGTTTATATGTGTGAATGTTTAAAGAAATTGGATAAGAAATGATGAATTGTTGTTAGATGAATTGAATAAAATGTGATGATAATTTGTTTGATGTTTAATTTTAAATACCACATGTTGATTGGTAGAAGGATTTGATGAACTATGTATGAATTTAGAAGATTGTGCATGAATTAGTTGTACGTTATGCTTAAAAGGTGGTACGCACACCAATAGTATGATAAAATGTATATATTGTCGTCCGTATAGTCGATTATGATGTTACGGGTATATAATGATAAGTCGAAAGTTAAATTAAATGAACCGTTGACTTCTAAAAGTCAACTGGGTATAAGAAGAATGGTTAGACGTGTTGTCATAATTGTAAGATTAGAGTAAGTTATACGGTGCGTGTTAGACTTATGTGTGTTTAATGCGATGACATGATGAATTACATGAGTGCAAATGGATATGGGTATGGCTATATGAGTTACGTTTGTTAGAAATGACTAATGATATGACCGTTAACATGTACAAATGAGTATGCTAATAAGAGCATGATTTCGATAAAATGGAAGCATAGGAATCACGTCGAGACGAGCTCAAGCACGAGGTGTTAACGGGCCAAGAGGAGGCAAGAGATCGGGTACGAGCACGAACGCATAAGGTAAGTGATTCCATAATCACTTCTTAGTTGTTTATGTAAAGTTATATGCAACTTAATTAAATATGATAATTGAGGTCAAATAGGAATGAATTGTATGATGTCGATGAAGTATTAAACGGATCTTAGTTTTGATCCGAGCAAGGTATGTGTGATTAAGAATTGTAGCTAAGTAGTAGGATTGGTTACTTATGTAAGGAATTCCTTTGTTGTTAAGGATAGAGCGAAATTGACAAAAACGCCCTTGATAGGTATATCGGGCAAACAACCTTAAATGTCTATTGGAAACAAGCGAATTGATTAGAGTAATGTTTCGGTCATGTGTGAAAGCGAAGAGTATGGTTTTGGTATGTCATAAACCATTTAATGCGCAAATACCCATAACGGGTCAAATAATTAGAAAATGATAATAAGCCGATAGGGCGTAAGATAAGAATTTCCTTAATCCGGATGTGGGATTTTAAGTTCATATGATAGAATGTGAATTTACAAGCATGTAGGAAGAAACGGGAGGTTAAACGGGTAAACGGTTCAAAAGTTATGCGCGTTTTAGTGCGTACGGACGACGAAACGGAACTGCAGAAAAGTGCCATTTCTAGAGGTAGTCGCCGATGGGTTAAAGGTAGTCGCCGACGGGCTCTAGAAAGTTAGTTTTTTTGCTGACGGGTTATTTACCTGTCTACGGGGTTTTTGGCTACGGGAAGAACCACGGGTCGTCGCCGACGGGCCTAGGGCCGTCGCCGACGCCCTCCCCAAGTCAAAAAACATGAAAATTGTTATTTAAGTTGATTCATGTATCGTAGGCTTCGGTTTGTTATCCGTGGACTACGGCAGGCTTCCTAAACATGATTTTGATCGATCCTTAGATGTTTATGGGCTATAAATCAAAGTCTAAGTCCCATGTAATCAACGCATGAGTATGTAAGAAGTATGCAAGATCTTGTACGCATATGTAGATGTGTATGTATGTATGAATAAAGATATGTATGAGTGTATACATGTATGTAAAGATGTAGGAAAGGTATGTACGTATGTAGATGTGTATGTATGTATGTATAAAGATATGTATGAGTGTATACATGTATGTAAAGGTGTAGGAAAGGTATATACGTATGTAGTTGTGTATGTATATATGAATAAAGACATGTATGAGTGTATGCACGTATGTAAAGTTGTAGGAAAGGTATGTACGTTTGTAGATGTGTAAGTATGTATGTATGTATGTATGTATGTATGTATGTAAGTACGTATGTATGCATGATTTAGACACGTTGAGTGTTAACGTTATTAATGGTGTACCTTGAGAATGAAAAGTAATGCAGGTACGTTATTGAAGCCTCACCAGGAAATGGATAAGCAGATGAAATGCTTAAAGTTTTGAAAAGGACGAAATGTGAAGTGTACGTGAAAGAATCTTGTTTATATAATGTGTGCTAATGTTAGGAATGTATGTGGTGAGTGCAGGTTGTACTGATCACGGGCGATTATCACAAGGAATAGAGATCGAAGACCGAGTCACAAGATAGATTGTACGGGAATAATCGAGTATGTATTTAGTAAACGGGAGTTATGCTTTTGTTTTGTAAAAGAGATATTTTTAAAATAAACCTTCAAGTAAGTCAAGACGTTTGTAATGAAAGAAATTTTATGGCACGAATTTCCGCTGCGACTTTTGTCAAATACGTGTTAGGGTCTTACATCGCATATTCTAAATCAACCTGTATGTGTATGATTACAAATTACTGTTATATAAATACATATAAATACGTATAAACAATGAGTCATTATGTGAGAACTTAGGGATTTCGTGTCTCCTATGTGACTCCTATGTGATTCGCATTACTACTATACTATCGCATCAAGTTTTGAACGCGCTCAACTGCATCGCAAAACTCAAAAATCATTATGATCGAATCTCACTCCAAGTCTCTTCCTGTCTAGATGCCTTCCAACAACTCTACTTCGAGGATAACAGCAAGGAGACGAGCCAAACGAAGGGACGAGAAGAGGATCGTCTCCCTTATGGTCAAGGGAATGGCAAAAATGATTCCCCAGATCGTCGCTCAAGTGCACTCTCTTAGCAAACCTCGAGCTTCGGAAGACGTCAAGACAAAAGAGCCGCAATCTACCTTTCTCTACAAACACTTCAAAGCCTGTGACCCGATGGAATTCACGGGTGAAGGAGGTGTATCTCAACTACTCCAGTGGTTCGACTCTATCGAAGTTACCCTTCTTCAAAGTGGGTGTCCCGATAGTTTCCGTACCACTTGCGCTACTGGAGTATTTCAATCGCAAGCACTCGACTGGTAGACCGCCGAACGAAACAAGCGTTGTACATCTGCAGCTTACGCTCTCTCTTGGAATGAGCTGAAAGAGCTCATGAAGAAAGAGTACTGTCCCCCTCACGAAATTCAGAAGCTAGAAGACGAATTCTGGAAAATCAAGCAAGTCGAAAGTGACAACGCTGGCTACACCGCAAGGTTCAAACAGCTTAGCATAATCTGCCCAAGTCAAGTCAACACTTTAGAAAAAGCCATTTCGAAGTACATTCGCGGCTTGCCTGAGTGTGTGGGTGATTTTGTCGAAGCTGCAAGACCAGCTACCATCGAAGAAACATACCGCTTAGCCGCATAAATCAACAACAAACGACTCATGGAAGGGTTTTCCTCCAAGAATCATGTCAAACAAGCTTATCAAGCAATCACCATAAATTCTTCAGATGATCCTGTCGACGATTCTCCTGATGAATCTGCTGACGATTCTTCTGACGAATCTGCTAACGATTCTTCGGACGAATCTGCTGCCGATTCTTCTGACAAATCTGCCGACGGATCTTCCGATAACTCGGCCAAGGATTCTGCAAGTGAGTCCTCAGACGAATCCTCCAACGACGACATCTCATCGGAAGACACCGACAAACCCAGCCGCAAACGAAAGATTTCAAGCCCGAACTCATCAACAACCGAACTGCTGCAACCGAAGCCTCTTCAAGCAGATCCGGTGTTTCCAAAATGAGCTTACACTGGAGCTCATCCCCAGTGTTACTCATGTACTTATCATCATCCAATTGAGGCTGACTGCCGTTATTGCAATAACTGCAACCGTTACGGTCACTTCACCCGCAACTGCTGTATCGGACCGCGAACCTGAGTACAACAACACCAGCTCCAGCAAAAGTCTTCAACACCAAACATCTAGCAAGCGTAGGATTAAGTTGTAATGATACGATGTTCGACGTTAAATTTCTAAGAATTGAATCTACTACTCGATGTTGCCACTGTGTGTAACGTTAACACTCGCTTTCGTTCTCTCTTCACTCTCTAATCGTCCCACCTAGCCTAGATTCACACACGTACTATGTACTATATCACGAAATAATGTGTTTTACCCTCACTACGCTCTTAGAACAAGGTACGATAAACGTGCAAGGAACGATTAATCAAGGGTGCACACGGGATTATTTGGGTCAGTGCACGGAGATCGTAGTAAATTCTAAGGTGCCATAAGCGTTACGACGAAGTATGACACCAAACCACGGGATCTAAGTAGTAGGGGTCAAGCAAGGTGTGCTTTATCATACTACCGAAGTTCCGTGAAGAAAGTGCCACGTGGAGTTGAACGTTATTAGACCTATTATACTATTGTGATTATTTCAACACACTACATGTGGTACCTGAGGAAAACCTGCAACAATCTTGATTTATCACTTCACTTCTTGGTGCTTACTTGTTAAATTTCGGGACAAAATTTCTTTCAAGTTGGGGATGATGTTACAACCCGAACTTTCAAGGTTTGTAACGTTTAAGCTTGTAATCTTAACTCTTCGTTAATTCTCCCCTATGTGTTACATGTTCTGTACGATAATATTCTATTAAACTCTCATAACTTTTATAAACGTGTTTAACGTGTAATGTATCCGAGTATGCTTGTACGTGTGTCAGGTTTTCTGTTGGGCCAATGGCTCAGTTAGGATCGCACACAAAGATAGGACACATACCTTAGTTCTTTGATCTCGGCCCTACACTCACTCAAGTTCGGCTCACACCACTTGAGCCCACCATTCATGGATTATGTATATCTAAAGATATGGCACGTAATTCTATTTGTTTTTTATTAATCATAACATCCACAATATTAAACCAAATTAACATTTTTGGTGTCTCATTCTGATCTCGGCCCAAGCTTAGGATCACCGGCCCACTTAATGTTATTTGGGCATTATAATGGCATGTTACGTAACCTCTATTTACATCTCACATTATCACCACAACAAACCCTACCCTTTTTACTGATTGGCGACGATTGTGGATTTCCCCCTTCGAAGACCCTAGCCTGTCGATCTTGATTTTCGGGTTAGTAGATACATACTTATTTTAAATTAATGATGGTGTTTATGGTATTATATGTTGTGTGATCTGAAACGTGGAAAAGATTATGTTATGATTCTTGCATGTTAAACAATGTTTAGGGTTTATGCTAGCCTTGATTATGTATGATGAAACGGACTAGGGTTGTATATGCGTAAATTACGATCTTGTTAGGATTAATAAACATAGTCTTGAAAATGATAATTGCAAGATCATATGCTAGGTAGTGATAGGATAATATAAATTGTTAGCATGCATGAATTGAATATGGGGGTTCGACATAATGATGATGATTTGTCTGATGTGCATATGTTGTGATAAGATGTGATAATTTGAATGAAAAAAAAATGGCGGCCCATGTGATTAGGCTAGAGGGTGTGGGATAACCCCCCTTGGGGCTTTATAAGAACACCTCAGCGCCACGTAGACGCCACGTCATCCAGGGGGCTTTATCACGCCCCCCTTTAACTTGCAGGGTGTGGGATGGAGCCCCCTATTAAACAAAATTAAAAAAAAAAAAGATTTCATTGGTTGAAATGGATGTGGGCCCCACCTGAACACCTCTTCCTCCCCGTTACCATGATGGAGCCTTGCATATGGCGCCCCTGGTTAAATTTGAAGGTGTGGGGTGGTGGCGCCGGGCGGCGCTATAAGGGCTGAGGTGGCGGGGTGGCGCCCCCCACACCCTCCGGCCTTATCAAACAAAGTGGAAGTCCAATAATGTTGTCAGTAACCTAGAAAATATGAAGGCCTTGCATGTGGGGGGGGGGAAGGTTGCATGGGAACCTGTGTGAGCTTTGCATGGCATGGGTAGAAGACTAGTCTGACATGAAAATTCATTTATAGTGTTGACTTGTGATAATGAATGAGATGAAAACTATAAAGCTAGGCTAGTAGACTGTTTTGGCCTATTGTGGAATATTAGTAATGATGATTTATATTACAAAATAAGGTTATACTCGATTGGGATGCACAACATAATGAGTCATGTATAATTGAGATGGGCTGCATAGTTATTTGGGAATTAAATTCGGTTGGGCTAGGTACTAAGGTAAGGGTCACGCTTGTTGATTGGGCCGGAATTAACTGGGCAACACAGTGTGTTAAGTGAATACACCTTTTATACTTGGGCCACTTATCATTTTTGAATTTATGCTACATGGAGTTGTAAAGTGAATTTGGGCTGAAGGGTTGCAGTGGATTGCACCAATCTTAAGTGAAACATTAACCTGATTGGTTTACATACGTGTGTGTTGAATGACTAAATATTGTATGTCTTGCAAGCATGAAATCATGAAACGGATCTAATTATTAACAGAACACATGCTAATTGATTTCTTGACAATATTGGGTTAATGAACTAACTGTTATGACTTAAGTTGCATATGTGTGCTACATGTATCTTGATTGTATTTTATGTGATCAAGGAAGATATGAATTGACTGTACGTAAAATAAGTGGATTATGTGCACCTAAGGCTGATTGTTGTTGGTAACCATTTTAGGACGTGTTTGACTAATTGGTAAACGAGTACTTAGTCTTACCGAGCAAACCAAAGGTGAGTTCACTAGTTTTGAGCATGCGTCCCGGTGGTTGGGACAGTCAGTGGGTATCCCGGGGATGGATAAGTCTTTTGGGTAAAAACTGGTATATATTGAATAATATTCTCATCCTATCATTCTTAAGTCTCATCTTTTGTTACCGGGGAGTTAACGGGGTATTAGTTGGTAGCGCTACTTAGGTTTGGCACCCTCACGCCGTACCGGGGAGGACGGTTGTGAACTAATTACCCAGTCGGGCCCAGTGCTTGATAGGAGCACTGGGGAAAGGGCAAAACATACATTAGGAGCCGTCTTGTTTATCATCGAGATATTATCAATATTACTTGCTTTTGTTAATGAACTGAAATAATCATTTGGTAATCAACGTTTTCATAAACTGTGAACTCGCCAGCTTTGTCTGATACGCTTGTTGCATGCTCGCAGGTCGTTAGGTATCTTGGCTCTGGAAACTTGTTGTCTGGAGGAGCAGGAGTGGTCATGGGTCGACTGAAGAGACTCATGTGATTATTAATTTACTATTACACGTTGGTTTTTGAACAACTTAGTTTTTGGTTTATTATTTGCTTCCGCTGACATATTGGTTTTCGTATAAACTTACGATGGGATTTTACTATTAATTTTAGAACTTCGTTTAGAAACTTGTGGGTTCAATGTAATTAGTGGCTCATTGTCAGTCCGTCACACGCCTATCAGGGACACTCCCTAGGTGGTATTTTGGGGGTGTGACAGTTTGGTATCAGAGCCACTGGTTATAGTGAACTTGGTTTTAAAACGTTTTATAAAACCAGACTATAACCGAACAGTACCGAAATCGACCATGACACTCAGCTCCAGACTGCAAGGTTCGTCTTTCATTTATTCATTGCACAACATAACTAGTGAACACTTACATATGATATTGCCTGTGATTGCACGTTGGCACAACAGTATGAATTCCTGTATTACTTGCATGTGTTATATGACTGATAGGGTGGTATTTCCCTAAACATTCGTGACTCACGTTTCGTGATGCTCTTGGTCTGCTACTTGAGTTTGAGGAACCATTTAACATGAGTTAGGAGGAGCTGAGATGAGCATGCAAATCACAATATTATTATGGGTGCACACATAATAATAATGTGGGGTGCATGCGAGTCCCAGTGAGGCTTAACAAGTGAAAAGGGGGTTCCGTTTCGTTATTTGATTGATGTGAAACAAAACAGTCTATAGGAGTCATAGTAGTGGTTGTTTCCTACTTGTGCATGATCTTTTCATTTCTCTCTGAACCCTTACGAATCTCGATGATATCGAGCATTACCTGAACACCCGTCTGAACGCCTAGCGAACGGTGTAGAATGTTAGGTGTTTGTACGAACATCCCTGAGTTGGATGTTGCAGCGTCAAATGATTGGACGATACCTTTTCACTCCTTTTCATCGGTTGGAACTCATTGTACCGACGTCTTAGACCCCGAAGTGCGACCACTTCTGCGACACTCTGGAAACATATCGTATATTACTCAGTCAACTTGCAAGAGCGATGGACAAGAGGATGAGCGTAGTTCCTTACCAACCTCAGTATTAGAACGACCCTGATTACCAGCAACGAACTCTAGCAGATTGACCTCAACGGAATCCTTAACCTTAGTAAACGACTTATGGGAGTCGACCCTTACGAATCAATCGGGACACAGAATGTGTAACTTCCCACGTAGTGAGTAGTGCCTTAGGACGCGACACGGAATGGGACAAGATGGACCCTGTTGTTGAAAGATCGTAGGGCCCCGTTTTAAGCAACGACAGTAGAGGCAACGGTCACGGCAACATCAAGGAACTCATAATCATAGCTTACAGTATGGAAACGAAGTTGACCTCGACAAGGGCTGACTGTGTTAAGTCAAAGTGCCATCATCCAAGGGAACAAAGACGGTACTAGGAATTCTCGCAACGAAAACAACAACACTGGAAATGATGCGTACGGAAGGGTATTTAGGATTGGCGAAGGTGACGCCAGGCATAATAGCAGCATGGTAACTTGTATAGGTAGCCCTGTTTTAGTCAACCCTGATGCTTCTTGAAACCAAACCTGTGGTGGCAGCAACTGATGGCAAGTCAAATGGAACCTCATATGTTCGTTGGGATGTAAACTTGACCTTGTGGGACAAGTGTTTGACGTCAACCTTCTATCTATCATCCTCGATAATTCGATGCAGTAATTAGTATGGATTGGTTATCCATACATCGCGCAGATATACCCTGCGAGAAGAAAGCTTTGCGTACCCCTCTCCCTAGTGGAGAATCGTCATCTGTTCCAAAGTACCAGAGTTGTGTAGAGGTTAGCATCAATTCTGCAATGAAAACCCAGAAGTGTCTATGGGGGGATTACCCCGCTATGTTAGCAACCGTTTCTGATTGTCAGGCTATCGGGGATCCACCAATTGCTCTTGACTCCTCTCGGTGTGCTACTCGAGGAACTTCCAGGTTTACTTGCACAACTGTTAGTCAGAATCTCAGTTGATCTCACGACAGAGGCAACTCTGAATACTCGTACATTGTACCATTTTGCACAGGAGGGTTGTAAGATCTGTATAAGCCACGAGAACTGTTGGACAGGGGTTTTGTCAGGCTTAGTTTTCGCTTTGGGAAGCCCCAGTTATATCCGTGAAGATAAGCCTTTTCATATGTATTATCGAGAACTTAACAAGGTGACAGTTAAGAACCGTTTGCCTTGACCATGTATTGTCAACCCGTCGACTAGTGCGAGGGACAAGCTTCATTCGAGGATTGGCTAGTGAACGAGCTATCGTCAGAGGGAAGTCCAAGGGGAGGATGTTTCTAAAACGGCATATCAAACGCGATGCATTCATTGCGACTTTGTATTCCATGACCTTTGGAGTTAACCAACACACTGGCAGCCATATGGATCACATGAATCGACCGTGTTTATTGATGACGTTTCAAATCATTACCAGGAGAAAGGAACAACATGGGCGGCATATGTATCCTATTTTAGGGCTCCTGAGGGAGGAGCCACTCCGCGCGAAGTCTTGTTAAAAGGTAACTTCTGGATTCGAGAGGTGCATATTTGGTCATATAAACGATAAAGTGGGAATACACGTGGAACTCGCTAAGGTCCATTTTGTTAGAAACTGATCGACACCAAAGATTCCTTCGAGGATGCAGCAAATTCTTGGCCTCACTCTGGATACTATCGCAGATTCGTCGCGGGATTTTTGAAGATCGCGCAGCTCTAATCTTTTCAGCTCTCGAATCCCAACTCTGCAATGCATTGAGCATCATCTTTACCCGAGGGTGCGGGTGATTTAGTGGTATATTATGATGGTTCGAATCAGATTCCCAGTTACACGCCGATACGACACGAGAAGGTGATGGCTTACGTAGGGGAATTATAAGGAGAGTTGCACGAATCACAACCAGCGATGGAAACCACGGTCTTTGGATTTAAGTTGGAGGCATTACTTGGACGGTACCAGATGCGCTATTTAGACCGATCACAAGGGCCTCCCATGTACCGTTGTTTCGATGGAGCTAAAACATGTAATGACATCGCTGAATGGAACTTTTGCATGATTACGATTACGACTGAGAAACCTAGACGTGTATAAGCTTTGCAACCCACTATCAACTCTAACCTACCTGATCAGGCTCGCTATGTTCAAACCAGAGAACTGAAGGAAGAGAATTTTCAAGTGGAACCCATGCGGGGCATGGAGTAGCAACCGTTGGCAGGTCAGACGATATTCGCTATCTCATGGAACGAATATGGATCTTACTATACAGCAACTGTACGGAACTTGTGTTGAGCGAAACACATCAGCCTCGATATGTTGGTCATCTGGATTTGAGGGAATATGTTAGGATCGGAGAATCTTGTACTGGTAACTGGGCTTGAAGGCCTACACAGCGAAACATGTGAACGACGTTTGACTTGTGCGAAAGTCAACGTGGAACATCAGAAACCTTCTGGTTTGTGTCAGTAATCAGAAACACCTATTTAGAGATTGGAACAGACGACCATAGGGTTTGTCACTGGTTTACCAAAACATCAAAACGGAAACAATATCACCTGGGTGATCGTTGATTGTCTCGCGTTATCAGCACACTTTCTTTCAATCAAGAAAACTGACGAGTCTTCGCAGCTGGGAATGTTATTCTGAGAGATGCGGCTTTTAGGCACGAGGTGCCAGCTCCTGTTATCTTTGATTTTGAGCTATACCTGATTTATGACCGGCAATACATAACACACTTGGCTCACGTTTTGACATGAGCATTACTTACCACTATAGGACAACCGGACAGAGTAACGAACCATCCTGGCACACGAAGACATGCTGCGAGCATGTGCGTGATTGACATTAGTAAACATTTGGAAGGACACTTACCTTTGGGAGAGTTCTACTGTAGCCGTTACCGTATCGGTATGCATGCCGCTCTGTTTGAGGCATTGCATGGACGATAATGCCAACCTTCTTGTTAAATTGATATAGTAGATAACATAATTACTGGTCCTGGACTGCTACTCAAAACTCTTGGGAAGGTTGTTTGGATAGGGAGTCGATTGGCGGTTACGCGTGACTGTCAGGGAAGGGAAGCTGGTAAACTGGAGAAACGCTGGAAGATCACTGTAGGCGATCATATCGTGTTAAAAGTCTCACCCTGGGAGGGTGTGGAATGCTTGGGAAGCATGGCAAGCTTAATTGACGTCACGGCGGACCATTCAACAGTCTGGGAAGAATCAGTTTGTTAACATTAGTCGAATTCCAATCGTGAGTGTTCGTTGGAACTTAAGACGTGGACCGGAGTTCACGTGGGAGCGCGAGGATCAGATGAAGCTCAAATATCCTCAACTCTTTCCTAATGACCAATCTAATTCTGGTATTACTGGTGAATTTCGGGACGAAATTCCATTTCAAGTTGGGAATGATGTGGTACCTGAGGAAAACCTGCAACAATCTTGATTTATCACTTCACTTCTTGGTGCTTACTTGTTAAATTTCAGGACGAAATTTCTTTCAAGTTGGGGATGATGTGACAACCCGAACTTTCGAGGTTTGTAACGTTTAAGCTTGTGATCTTAACTCTTCGTTAATTCTCCCCTATGTGTTACATGTTCCGTACGATAATATTCTATTAAACGCTCGTAACTTTTATAAACGTGTTTAACGTGTAATGTATCCGAGTATGCTTGTACGTGTGTCGGGTTTTCTGTTGGGCCAATGGCTCGGTTAGGATCGCACACAAAGATAGGACACATACCTTAGTTCTTTGATCTCGGCCGTACACTCACTCAAGTTCGGCCCACACCACTTGAGCCCACCATTCCTGGATTATGTATATCTAAAGATATGGCACGTAATTCTGTTTGTTTTTTATTAATCATAACATCCACAACATTAAACCAAATTAACATTTTTGGTGTCTCATTCTGATCTCGGCCCAAGCTTAGGATCACCAGTCCACTTAATGTTATTTGGGCATTATAATGGCATGTTACGTAACCTCTATTTACATCTCACATTATCACCACAACAAACCCTACCCTTTTTACTGATTGGCGACGATTGTGGATTTCCCCCTTCGAAGACCCTAGCCTGTCGATCTTGATTTTCGGGTTAGTAGATACATACTTATTTTAAATTAATGATGGTGTTTATGGTATAATATGTTGTGTGATCTGAAACGTGGAAAAGATTATGTTATGATTCTTGCATGTTAAACAATGTTTAGGGTTTATGCTAGCCTTGATTATGTATGATGAAATGGACTAGGGTTGTTTATGCGTAAATTACGATGTTGTTAGGATTAATAAACATAGTCTTGAAAATGATAATTGCAAGATCATATGCTAGGTAGTAATAGGATAATATAAACTGTTAGCATGCATGAATTGAATATGGGGGTTCGACATAATGATGATGATTTGTCTGATGTGCATATGTTGTGATAAGATGTGATAATTTGAATGAAAAAAAAATGGCGGCCCATGTGATTATCAAACAAAGTGGAAGTCCATTAATGTTGTCAGTAACCTATAAAATATGAAGGCCTTGCATGTGGGGGGGGGGGATTGAAGGAAGGTTGCATGGGAACCTGTGTGAGCTTTGCATGGCATGGGTAGAAGACTAGTCTGACATGAAAATTCATTTATAGTGTTGACTTGTGATAATGAATGAGATGAAAACTAGAAAGCTAGGGTAGTAGACTGTTTTGGCCTGTTGTGGAAAATTAGTAATGATGATTTATATTACAAAATAAGGTTATACTCGATTGGGCTGCACAACATAATGAGTCATGTATAATTGAGATGGGCTGCATAGTTATTTGGGAATTAAATTCAGTTGGGCTAGGTACTAAGGTAAGGGTCACACTTGTTGATTGGGCCGAAATTAACTGGGCAACGCGGTGTGTTAAGTGAATACACCTTTTATACTTGGGCCACTTATCATTTTTGAATTTATGCTACATGGAGTTGTAAAGTGAATTTGGGCTGAAGGGTTGCAGAGGATTGCACCAATCTTAAGTGAAGCATTAACCTGATTGGTTTACATACGTGTGTGTTGAATGACTAAATATTGTATGTCTTGCAAGCATGAAATCATGAAACGGATCTAATTATTAACAGAACACATGCTAATTGATTTCTTGACAATATTGGGTTAATGAACTAACTGTTATGACTTAAGTTGCATATGTGTGCTACATGTATCTTGATTGTATTTTATGTGATCAAGGAAGATATGAATTGACTGTACGTAAAATAAGTGGATTATGTGCACCTAAGGCTGATTGTTGTTGGTAACCATTTTAGGACGTGTTTGACTAATTGGTAAACGAGTACTTAGTCTTACCGAGCAAACCAAAGGTGAGTTCACTACTTTTGAGCATGCGTCCCGGTGGTTGGGACAGTCAGTGGGTATCCCGGGGAGGGATAAGTCTTTTGGGTAAAAACTGGTATATATTGAATAATATTCTCATCCTATCATTCTTAAGTCCCATCTTTTGTTACCGGGGAGGTAACGGGGTATTAGTTGGTAGCGCTACTTAGGTTTGGCACCCTCACGCCGTACCGGGGAGGACGGTTGTGAACTAATTACCCAGTCGGGCCCAGTGCTTTAATAGGAGCACTGGGGAAAGGGCAAAACATACATCAGGAGCCGTCTTGTTTATCATCGAGATATTATCAATATTACTTGCTTTTGTTAATGAACTGAAATAATCATTTGGTAATCAACGTTTTCATAAACTGTGAACTCGCCAGCTTTGTCTGATACGCTTGTTGCATGCTCGCAGGTCGTTAGGTATCTTGGCTCTGGAAACTTGCTGTCTGGAGGAGCAGGAGTGGTCATGGGTCGACTGAAGAGACTCATGTGATTATTTATTTACTATTACACGTTGGTTTCTGAACAACTTAGTTTTTGGTTTATTATTTGCTTCCGCTGACATATTGGTTTTCGTATAAACTTACGATGGGATTTTACTATTAATTTGAGAACTTCGTTTAGAAACTTGTGGGTTCAATGTAATTAGTGGCTCATTGTCAGTCCGTCACACGCCTATCAGGGACACTCCCTAGGTGGTATTTTGGGGGTGTGACACTACACTCAATCGCAAGGCGTAATAAACCACATCATCGCGAGACTTGTTGTAAGTCTGCAAACGCAGTGCAATCGCCTCATCGATGGACTCTGGAGAGTCTACCCCTGCAGGGCAATTGCATCGACGCAAGACTGGTTGTAAGTCTGTCGTGACAAATCTCATCAAGTACATAAACGCTAACGATATTGTTGAGTGAGGACCTATTCTACCCTCCTCGATAACCGTGATGCGACGCAACGTAACGTTAAGCTTATTCGAAACAAAGCTCGGCTAATCGCAATCGCTTATCATATGCATCTCGCGACCTCTATCGATTACTACGAGGATAACTACCGCTGATTATGTGAATCGCTATATCGCTTGCTGTGTGACACTCTATCGCTATCACCATCGCTATCGCCTACCGCTATCCGTGATAATTATGTTAAGTTAGCACCGGTGACCTCGCTTCACGAAATGAAGCTCATAAGGTTAAAACAAGGCGTTATAGTCATATCGGCGGGCTTTCGTCGAAAAAGGCTATGTGGGGCCCGATGTTAGTAAACTCTGTGGTGTTAATCAATCAAATCGAACCATATAAATCGCGCATACCTCCATCGCTTGCAATGCAACAACTGCCGCTAGTCGTAATTTGATTATCATCATCGTCATTGCTAGTGTTGTGTTTGTGTCATTCGCCTAATCACCTAATCGCTTATTGATGTGTGCAAAATGCAACATATAAATTACATCAATTGTGGCATAAAACTAACCCTTTTTTAGTACTAATGTTGGAAAAAGTGTGCCTTTGTCTTCCTTTTGTATTTTCAGGATTAAATGAGCTCAAATTAACAAAAGAAGCAAAAAGACATCAAAATCTAACATAAATATAAGAAAAGGAACAAGACGTGACATGCCCGACCCCACGACAGCATCTTCCCAAGCAAAACAAGAAGACAGAAGACTGAACACGCCCCGTGCTCAGCCAGCACGGGGGTGTGCCCAAGTGTCAGCAGAAAAGACAAAGTGGCAGAAGCTTCAATTGCCCACCACGGGGCCGTGCTCAGCGGACACGGGGCCGTGGTCAACTATAAGATTCGCACAATCTAGGCAAATCTTCGTAGTACAAAGATTCTTCTGCACACGGGGTCGTGCTCAGCGGACACGGGGGCGTGGTCAACTAATAAAGACAAGCTGCATTAAATGAAGAAAGAGAGGATGTGGACATGGGGCCGTGCCCACTGGACACGGGGCCGTGCCCGAGCTTCTGTTCAGCCTATAAATAGGAGTGCTTGGCTCAAGCTTAAACCATCCCTTGGCACACCACCTCTCTCACACTTCAGCCACCACCCACCACCACCATAACACCATCATCCACCACCATCATCCATTGTCCATCATAGAGTGTGTGAGTCGTCTCGGGATCCAAGATTGATCGTAAGAGTTCTTGACAATCAAGGCCATGTTTGCCTAAGTCTCTTACATCACTTGGTGAAGACAAGTGTCTAGTGTAATACTTTTTATTTCTAATCTTTTCGCACTTTTTACTTGGTTTTGTATTAATGACTTTAATAACTAGTTTCTTATGTTGAAGGTGATTCTTCCTTATCGTTTGTCCGTGGTGTCTTGACATTATTTTACTATCTATATAAAATAAAAGATGTTGGCTACCTGGTCGGGGGTTAAGGGAACGGTTTGGTAAGAGTCTTGCCATTGTTCAGCGTTTAGAGGTCCTGCAATAGACCTGGGTCAAATTTAGTAGGACCTCCTTCAATACTTAACGGTATTGGATGGCGGGGGTCCAAACTCTTTGATCCCCTCATAAGTTAAACTACTATTAATACTATAACCCGGCTATTTAGGACTGTATCCCTGCTGACTCATACTACTTAGTCAAGGGTAACGTCACCTCCAAAAGAGGGGCCTACCATAATTTGCATTAATAACTTAATTCATTATCTTTCAATGATCCGACCCTTTAGGATTGTATCCTTGCTGACTCAAACTACTGGGTTGAGGGTAACGTCACCTTCAAAAGAGGGGCTTACTACAATAACTAAGATAATCTCTTAAATAAGTGCAAAAGTGCGGAAATAATCAAAGGTTACACTATACACGAGTCGGAACCAAGTGATTCATCTTGTCTATCTGTTTTTTCTTTTATTTTTATTTTTCAGCATTTTAGTTAGTTTTTATTTTTCCTAGTTTAAAACCATTTTTCTAAACTTTTTGATTTGATTAGACGTTGAGGATAAACCGGTACTAAAAGCTCTTGTGTCCTTGGACGACCTCGGTATCTTACCGACACTATACTACGCTCACGATGGGTGCACTTGCCCATATGTGTGTTTAGTGTTAGTAAATATCGTGTTTTATAAATTTAAAACTTGGTTAAAGAAAGTGTAAAAGGGCTTAAAATATACTTAAATTCATATACACACTTCACACGCATCAAGTTTTTGGCGCCGTTGCCGGGGACACAAGGATTTTAAGAAAGTTAGGAATCAACGGCCTAATCATTTTTTTCATATTTTTTCAATTTATAGGATTTTTCTTAGTTTTTTCAGCATCTGCAGAACTCAGCACGGGCCGTGCCCGCTGAACACGCCCCGTGCCCAATCATTGGAACTGGCAATCCTGTTTTAAGTCAGACAGTAAGCTGAACACGGGGCCGTGCCCACTCAACACACCCCCGTGCCCAAGTTTCAGTTACTGAAAACAGAACCGTAAGATCCCGACGATTGGTAATTTCTGACGCAAACATGAGTGATACTGATACTTTTTACTTTCAGCACTCTTATGGTACTACGTGGTGTCAATTATGTGGTGGTAACCATAAGGAATTAGAATGTTATTTTCTAAATTATAAGCCCCACTATATAGACCCATCGTTTCCTAGTATCCTTAAGAGGGGCGAAAGTAAAAATAATCCCTATCTCTCCCTTGAATGATCCCAACCAGATTTTCTAGGAAAAATGCTTCTCGATGAATTATTTCAATTAGAAGATCTAATTCTTAATTGGTTAAGAGAACTTAGGAAAGATTTCAATAATCTTTTCCAGGACAATAGCCAAGAAGAAGGGTTGGAACCGCATTCAAACAACTTCGTTGTTTCCAACGATACTTCTAACTCTAGTGAGGACTTGAGCGATAGTCGTCCCTGTGTCGATTGTGCCGTGAAGGACTCCCCATCGACTTCGTTCGATGCATACATAGACCTGAGCGATTCGACATACACCTTCTTTAATGAGAGCCCGGAAAAGGGTTGGACTTGTCCACCTACATATAGCATAGGAATCACCCTCACCGACAACCTCTTGTATTCTCGTCTTAATCTAGAGCAATTAAGGTATCGTAGGCACTTTGGGGTTGTTCCATCCAGTAAGGAACCGCCCGATCCGGAAAAGTTCCTTGAAAATAAACGAACTTCATAGACAGCCTCTAGACACGGGGCCTTGTCCAGGTCAGCACGCCCCCGTGTCCACCGAAAGATTCCCTTATGATTTTGTCAGAATGCGGACAAAAATGTGTCAGGATTCCATCTGCACACGGGGCCGTGTCCAACCGACACGGGGCCGTGCGCAACGTACTGTCGTTTTCTATAAATGCAGCCAAGAATCCTGCACATTTGAACCATTCCAGGGACAAAGATTTGGGGAATATTCTCACATACCATCCTAGGTATTTTCTAAAAGAAGTTTCTCAACTATCTTCTTGTCCTTTCCTCTTTTATCCATTATCATCTTCTTCAATTTTTCTCATACTTCCAATAAAGCTTGAACCTTCCATAATTTCAAGCCTTATTGAGATGTTTGTTAGATTTTTGTTCATGGAATCTTGCTAAAAATAAGCTCTACAACAATGTTTTAAGTTGTTTATGTTCAAAAATGCTTTAAAAATCATGAAAACAATTTGAAACCCCAAGATTCCTTGTTCCTAAATCCTGCAGATATCTGAACACGGGGCCGTGTTCGCTGAACACGGGGCCGTGTCCGAAGTACTGGTCCCATAAAATTGAACTCTTTTCGGTATGTTTTCTCATAATGGCAAGCAGAACAAGCGGAAACTCTTCGTCACATTCCAGAAGCAACCAGCAGGGGAGAAGATAATCAACGGTTTAAGATTCTCTTGTAAACTATGTTTACGCCTTAAGAGAAGCCCTTGATGAAGTGACAAGTGTGGAAGAGGCATTGGTTGACCGTATTAATCATTTGACGGTAGGACTAGAAGGATGTCTCCGGGAAGTCAACCTTTTGCACCAAAGGTTGAACATTCTCGCCTCTCCTCCTTTGGTGCCGATTATCACCCAAAGGGCATGGAATGTGGTTCCGGAAGTCATCATTCCGGCCGAATGGTACGCCTTACATCCGGAGCCCCCTCGAGACATACTACAAGGGGTTCCGATTGGTGTCGCTCCTCCTCCACAAGATGTTGAGGAACATGAAGCCTCCTCCCTTCTCCCGAGGGAGATAGAAGAATGGCTCTAGCAACATCTAAGGCACACCGCTCGGCTTGGAGTTCTACAAGGCTATTAGACCGGAAATCTATTTCCGGAATTTTGGTTCTTATTGTAGAAGTAGAGCTCCTTTGGAAGATTTTACGGATCACTTGACCTATCTAATATTAGGACTTTTAACTTTTATTTTCTACTTTATTTTTCATTTTTAGGACTATTATGTATTTCTCTCTATGACTTAATGAATGATGGTTTTAGTTAATTTGGTGTTTGGATGGTGTTGAAATGAATAAAACACACTTGAGATGACAAAGGATGCAAGGGAAACTTAAACCAGCACCCCATGCAGGAAAACAGGACCATCCAACAAAATTCTTCGTTTACAGTAAGTTCGGCACGGGCCGTGTCCGCCCAACACGGCCCCGTGCTGCACAGTCTGCAGAAATACCCAGTTCAGGTAAACTGGACACGGGCCGTGCTCACCCAACACGCCCCCGTGTCCAGGCTTCTGTTTCTCTTGATTTAATTTTGTTACTGGCACTTGAACACGGGGCCGTGCCCGGACAACACGGGGCCGTGTTCAGCGCCCAGTAACATAATTTTTTTGCTTTTCACACCTTTTTACACATTCAATCAATCTAAAAACTTATTTTTGGGACACATTGAGGACAATGTGTAATTTAAGTGTGGGGGGGATGCTAAAACCTTGAATCTTGCAAGTCCTAAATACAAGCCTTACACAAAACTCTATTGGAACCGCTAATCACCCCAAATTTTTTCAAAAATTTTCATTTTTTTTACTTGTCTAGGTTTAACTCGGGAATTTCAAGTTCTAAAAAGGTTATATTTTTACGAATTTACAACCGATAGCGTCGTGATAAAAAGAACCAACATAAGAAAATTATGAAAAGGCATGACAAACTTAGTTAAAATTTAATTATATATACTTGATCACATAAAAACCCATTCCCACAAAAGTGAGTTTTGAGCCTTTATTGAGCATACAAATATATATCTTTAAATTAAATGCTCATTTTTCGTTTCTTGTGTGAATAGCCGATTGGTTCTTACGACTCTAGAACTTCCCATGACGATACATTCCCGGTCCTTACCAACTTAAACCCGAGTAAGTAAATGATGGAGGCATTAGGACTAACCCTTTTTATTTCTACACCATTTTTTTTACCACCTACCCAAAATCCCCCTAGTTAGCCCCTTTGAGCCTAAACATTTTCATTTCATAACCCAAACAAACACCCTTTCACCCACCAAAACCTTTTTCATTTTTAACCCTTTGTTTTAGTAACTAGCTCGGTTCTTTATATGACTTTTAAAAAAAAAATGTTGATTATGAAGCAAAAGAAAATAAACAAACAAGTTTATCAAAAATAACTTTGTTTGAATAATAGCTTCATCAAAATAAAAGTTACAAAAATAAAAAGTCTTACGAAAACCGACGCTTGTTACGATTTTCTCCCTTTTTCTACTAACCACTAACCCAACCATCTACCTTTAACCCAAGCCTAACCCTTCACCCAAAAAGTCCTCTTGATATTTACAAAGGTACATAGTTAAAAAGGAGGAGGATTGATTGCTTGGCAAGCATATGGTAGGAGTAAGTTCCATGCCGCTCTCGAGTGATCCACTAAAATACATTTTCGGCCGAGTGTTGAGTGATCCCCGTGAGGTATGTGAACTTCTATATAAATAGAATTTTAAAGAGTCATGTTATGCCCTAATAAGTAATTTATCTTATGAAAAGTTTTAAATAAATCATGACGAATAGGATTGTAAATAAATAAAAACATAACTTAATAAGGAATCTTGGAAATCCCGACACTCTATGACAAGCCCAAAAACTTTCTCTTCTACCCATTCCATTTGGGAGTGTAAAGCCACATTATAAAGAGTTTTGCTTGAGGACAAGCAAAGATTCAAGTGTGGGGGTATTTGATGTGTGCAAAATGCAACATATAAATTACATCAATTGTGGCATAAAACTAACCCTTTTTTAGTACTAATGTTGGAAAAAGTGTGCTTTTGTCTTCCTTTTGTATTTTCAGGATTAAATGAGCTCAAATTAACAAAAGAAGCAAAAAGACATCAAAATCTAACATAAATACAAGAAAAGGAACAAGACGTGACATGCCCAACCCCACGACAACATCTTCCCAAGCAAAACAAGAAGACAGAAGACTGAACACTCCCCGTGCTCAGCCAGCACGGGGGCGTGCCCAAGTGTCAGCAGAAAAGACAAAGTGGTAGAAGCTTCTATTGCCCACCACGGGGCCGTGTTCAGCGGACACGGGGCCGTGGTCAACTATAAGATTCGTACAATCTAGGCAAATCTTCATAGTACAAAGATTCTTCTGCACACGGGGTCGTGCTTAGCGGACACGGGGGCGTGGTCAACTAATAAAGACAAGCTGCATTAAATGAAGAAAGAGAGGATGTGGACACGGGGCCGTGCCCACTGGACACGGGGCCGTGCCCACTGGACACGGGGCCGTGCCCACTGGACACGGGTCCATGCCCGAGCTTCTGTTCAGCCTATAAATAGGAGTGCTTGGCTCAAGCTCAAACCATCCCTTGGCACACCACCTCTCTCACACTTCACCTACCACCCACCACCACCATAACACCATCATCCACCACCATCATCCATTGTCCATCATAGAGTGTGTGAGTCGTCTCGGGATCCAAGATTGATCGTAAGAGTTCTTGACAATCAAGGCCATGTTTGCCTAAGTCTCTTACATCACTTGGTGAAGACAAGTGTCAAGTGTAATACTTTTTATTTCTAATCTTTTTGCACTTTTTACTTGGTTTTGTATTAATGACTTTAATAACTAGTTTCTTATGTTGAAGGTGATTCTTCCTTATCGTTTGTCCGTGGTGTCTTGACATTATTTTACTATCTATATAAAATAAAAGATTTTCACCATTCATATCTCCACGGTCTATATGGAGGTATGTTGGCTACCTGGTCGGGGGTTAAGGGAACGGTTTGGTCAGAGTCTTGCCATTGTTCAGCGTTTAGAGGTCCTGCAATGGACCTGGGTCAAATTTAGTAGGACCTCCTTCAATACTTAACGGTATTGGATGGCGGGGGTCCAAACTCTTTGATCCCCTCATAAGTTAAACTACTATTAATACTATAACCCGGCTATTTAGGACTGTATCCCTGCTGACTCATACTACTTAGTCGAGGGTAACGTCACCTCCAAAAGAGGGGCCTACCATAATTTGCATTAATAACTTAATTCATTATCTTTCAATGATCCGACCCTTTAGGTTTGTATCCTTGCTGACTCAAACTACTGGGTTGAGGGTAACGTCACCTTCAAAAGAGGGGCCTACTACAATAACTAAGATAATCTCTTAAATAAGTGCAAAAGTGCGGAAATAATCAAAGGTTACACTATACACGAGTCGGAACCAAGTGATTCATCTTGTCTATCTGTTTTTTCTTTTATTTTTATTTTTCAGCATTTTAGTTAGTTTTTATTTTTCTTAGTTTAAAACCATTTTTCTAAACTTTTTGATTTGATTAGACGTTGAGGATAAACCGGTACTAAAAGCTCTTGTGTCCTTGGACGACCTCGGTATCTTACCGACACTATACTACGCTCACGATGGGTGCACTTGCCTATATGTGTGTTTAGCGTTAGTAAATATCGTGTTTTATAAATTTAGAACTTGGCTAAAGAAAGTGTAAAAGGGCTTAAAATATACTTAAATTCATATACACACTTCACACGCATCACTTATCGCTTATCGTGTATAGTCTACCGCTTATTCGCGTATCGCATGCCGCGTATCGCTCGCTTGGTGTTCATTGCAGTCTGTGTGGTATTAGTACGCATGACACCGCTTCACGAGGCAAAACTAACCTGGTTAAATGTAGTATTTCGCCATGTTAGCGAACTCTCGTGGAGACGTGCCATGTGGGTCCAAGGTGGAATCTAATCAAAATCGCGTTGTTCGCTTATCGCTTTACGCTTGTCGCTCATCACTCTTCACTTATCGTCGCCTCTTTCGCTCATAGTGTTCTGTGGTAATATTAATCGATTATTACCTCATGGGTATTGCTGAACTGAGTTCGAAAACAACTTCATCACTCGGTTCGCCCTTTCAAGACTTAATCCAACACTTCTCAATTGGATCGAGTCATCGCAGTTCTATCTGTATCTTATCGGCACACATGACACCGCCTCACAAGACGGAAGTAATATGGGCAAAACATGGTGGATACGCCGCTGGTACTTCCTATATATAAGTGTTTTAAACATATTAGCAAACTTTCGTGGGAAAGTGCCAAGTGGGGCTCGATGATTAACTACCTTCTGTACTATTAAAACTTATCTTTATAAAATTTTGATTTAAAACCGGTGGACAAGTGAATTTTTTCTCACGACGTGGAGATAACATCGAATCAGCTTAACTCCATGTCCAAGAAAAGTTTCATAAAGTCCAGTTTTCCTTAAAGCTTTTACAACGTCAAAACGAAATCCTTCTTACGACATTGGTTCGACATCGAGTTCAGCTTGAACCCATGCATAGGAGAGTTTTCGTAACCCAGTTTTCATTTCCGAATTCCTTAGAATGTGTAAAACCTAAACTGCAATGCAACGTTGGTAAGCATCGACTCAGTGGCCATACGTTAAAAGGAAATTTTTCGAGATTTTCATCCAAAATTCCTTTTGAATATCTAAAAACGAACGCTTCTTGTAACGCTGGTTAACGATCGACTCAGTTAATTCTACGTCATGAGAAACCTTTCAAGTTCCTTAAAAATTTCAATCGCATCGAACTAACGAATTCTTCGCAACATGAGGTACTGTGGAACGCCAACTCGTGGGATATTACTTTTGTCTTTACGTCACCTTCTCGCTATCACAATCGATCTCTCTTATTCGAAGCACTCTCGCTTGTCAACTCATGGTCAAATCACTCGCTGTATCGCTACTTACGCAGGATCAACTCTCAAAAGTCTTCCTGTTGGATTAATTTCGGGAAGAAATTTCCTAAAGCAGGGGAGACTGTAACAACCCGCACTTTCGTGCGTTGTTACTACTCGATATACTCATTACGCCTAGCACCAGAGATTTGGATCATAATGTAACTATATCGCATACATCACTATTCAAACGATAATCGCATATTTTCGCAATATATTATCGCTACATCACATCACAAACACTAACACTCACGATGACAATGAGTGAGGACCTATTCTACCCTCCTCGGTGGCCGTGATGTTTCGAAACGCAGACAACTAACGCTAACAAAGACTCTCGGGTGAGTGTTATAGCTCCAGTCGTCGTGACGATGATGACAATACGAGTGAGTGGTACCCCGTCAGTCATTGTGGTACAATGATGTGTGTAAAATGCAACATATAAATTACATCAAATGAGGCATAAAACTAACCCTTTTTAAGTACTAATATTGGAAAAAGAGTGTTTTTGTCTTCCTTTTGTATTTTCAGGATTAAATGAGCTCAAAAACACAAAAGAAGCAAAAAGACAGCTAAATCCAACATAAATACAAGAAAAGGAACATAAGTGGACTGCCCGACCCCTCAACGGCATCTTCCCAAGCAAAATAGAGAAGGCAGAAGACTGAACACGCCCCGTGCTCAGCCAGCACGGGGCCGTGCCCAAGAAGCAGCAGAAAAGACAAACCTATAGAAGCTTCTATTGCCCACCACGGGGCCGTGTCCAGTGAGCACGGGGGCGTGGCGAAAGTACAGCAGGCGCATTAATTGTAATTGCGAATTACAATTAATGAAGAGAGAGAGTGTCAGACAGGCACGGGGCCGTGTCCAGCGGACACGAGGGCGTGCCCAGCCTTCTGTTCAGCCTATAAATAGGAGTGCTTGGTTTCATTTCAACTCATCCCTTGGCACACCACCTCTCTCACACTTCATCCACCACCCACCACCATCACAACACCATCATCCACCACCATCATCCATTGTCCATCGTAGAGTGTGTGAGTCGTCTCGGGATCCAAGATTGATCGTAAGAGTTCTTGACAATCAAGGCCATGTTTGCCTAAGTCTCTTACATCACTTGGTGAAGACAAAGTGTCTAGTACAATACTTTTTATTTCTAATCTTTTGCACTTTTTATTTGGTTTTGTATTAATGACTTTAATAACTAGTTACTTATGTTGAAGGTGATCTTTCCTTATCGTTTGTCCGTGGTGTCTTGGCATTATTTTACTGTCTATATAAAATAAAAGATTTTCACCATTCATATCTCCACGGTCTATATGGAGGTATGTTGGCTACCTGGTCGGGGGTTAAGGGAACGGTTTGGTAAAGGTCTTGCCATTGTTCAGCGTTTAGAGGTCCTGCAATGGACTTGGGTCAAATTTAGTAGGACCTCCTTCAATGCTTCACGGTATTGGATGGCGGGGGTCCAAACTCTTTGACCCCCTCATAAGTTAACTACTATTAATACTATAACCCGGCTATTTAGGACTGTATCCCTGCCGACTCAGACTACTTAGTCGAGGGTAACGTCACCTCCAAAAGAGGGGCCTACCATAATATTGCATTAATAACTTAATTCATTATCTTCCAATAATCCACCCTTTTAGGATTGTATCCTTGCTGACTCAAACTACTGGGGTGAGGGTAACGTCACCTTCAAAAGAGGGGCCTACTACAATAACTAAGATAATCTCTTAACTATGTGCAAAAGTGCGGAAATAATCAAAGGTTATACTAGATACGAGTCGGAACCAAGTGATTCATCTTGTCTATCTGTTTTTATTTTATTTTTATTTTCAGCATTTTAGTTAGTTTTTATTTTTCTTAGTTTAAAACATTTTTCTAAACTTTTTATTTTGATTAGACGTTGAGGATAAACCGGTACTAAAAGCTCTTGTGTCCTTGGACGACCTCGGTATCTTGCCAACACTATACTACGCTCACGATGGGTGCACTTGCCCATATGTGTGTTTAGTGTTAGTAAAATATCGTGTTTTATAAATTTAAAACTTGGCTAAAAATAAGTGTTAAAGGGGCTTAAAATATACACCTAAAATATATAACACTTTACCGCACATCAAGTTTTTGGCACCGCTGCCGGGGACACAAGGATTTTAAGAAAGTTAGGAATCAACGGCCTAATCATTTTTTTTTTTTAGGATTTTCTTAGTTTTTCAGCTTCTGCAGAGCTCAGCACGGGCCGTGCCTGGTCAGACACGGGCCGTGCCCAGCATTATCACTGGCAGTTTTTATTTTCTGAGTTACAGAGAGCTGAACACGGGGCCGTGTCGGTGCAACACGGGGTCGTGTCCAACTCCCAGTAACAGGGATCCAGAAGACAATCACTGTACCTCTGACCACGGGCCGTGTTCGCTGAGCACGGGGCCGTGGTGAATATTCTGACCAACGTTCTTTTCTGTTTTTATTGCAGGACTTGGAACCTAGGCGCCACATTTGAACCTCCTACGTAGTGCATGAGCTCCAGTTCTAGTAGAGACATAAAAGAACCTCTAGAAGAACCCGAACGCTTTCTCAGAAAAAGACTTAAAGCCAAAAATCAAGAGAAAGTTTCGGGGGACCCACTTCCAATGGCGGATCAACGTACCCTCATGGATTACCTACGACCCACCGTAGGCAATCTCGGCGCCGCTATCAATGCACCAAATGTCGAAGCCAATAACTTCGAACTTCGGCCGCATTTGATACAAATGCTCCAAAACTCCGCAACCTTCCATGGGCTTGCGGACGAGGATCTCCATCTGCATATTACTAACTTCTTAGAAATATGTGATACCTTTCGGATCAATGGAGCATCAAATGACGCCATCCGCCTTCGAATGTTTCCATTTTCACTAAAAGACCGAGCTACGGCTTGGCTTAACACCCTCCCAGTTGGCTCGGTAAACACTTGGGATGAACTTGCCCAAAAGTTTCTATATAAGTATTTCCCTCCTGCTAAAACGGCTAAATTAATGACTGAAATTAATACATACTCACAAGAGGATGGGGAATCCTTATATGAAACTTGGGAAAGGTTCAAGGAGCTTCTAAGAAAGTGTCCTCATCACGGTCTAGCAGTGTGGCAACAAGTATCCACTTTCTACAATGGGTTGTTGCCACACACAAGACAAACACTTGATTCAAGCTCCGGGGGACTTTTAGGTAATCGTCGCCCAAATGAAATATACAATCAAATTGAGGAAATTGCTCAAACCAATTTTCAATGGCACACTCCCCGAGGTAATAAATCTATTGCCCCGGGCGCCCATAAGGTTGATGAAAGCACCTCTTTACAAGCCCAAATCGAGGCCCTCTCTTCGAAAATAAAAAAGCTAGAAATGACAAAACGGCCTCGGTTATGGCTTGTGAAGGGTGCGGTGGGTCACATGAAAATTGGAGTTGTATGAAAGAATTAGATGAACAAACAGAAACGGTAAACTACATTGATAATAGACCTAGGCCGTCGGGTCCTCCAACGGGTACCTACAACCAAGGATGGCGTAACCACCCAAATCTTGGTTGGAGAGATCCCGACAATAGTAGTACCCAACAAAACCAACGAACTAATTTTCAACAACCACAAAATTTCTCTCAACAACAAGGTGGAAGAGAAAGGCTTGAAGATACTGTATCTCGCCTCATCTCTGACACTGAAAAGAAAAACTCAGATCGATTTCAACAATTGGAATCGAATTTTAGAAATCAACAAGCTAGCATTCAAAACGTTGAAAAACAATTAAATCAACTAGCTCAAAATTTCTCCGAGAGACCACAAGGCGCGTTACCTAGTAATACCGAAACCAACCCGAAGGCACAAGTACATCTCATCACATTAAGAAATCGAACCGTGGGTCCCGAGGATGCTCCATTGCCGCCAAATGAAAGAAGCCAATCTAGTGTCACACCCCGACCGCGTAGAACAACAAATCGCGGCGGAAACATCGGGGCGTGTTGTAACAGAATTAATGTTTCAAATCCATGGCAATTGAAGTTTCGTTTTATTGATTAAAAGTGTTACAATGTCTTAACAAACAAAGAAATACAACATAATTAACTAGTCTTGCATCTTTTATTGTCACTAAAGCCCAAGTCTGTCTATGTATATCTTGATCATCTTATGCAACAGCTCCTGAAAAACACATGTGAAAATATGGTACGCCAGCATAAAAATGCCGGTGAGATACATAGGTTTTGTGAAAATAGGTGTCATGACTTATGTTTGAGAAAATGTTTAGTCATGAACCTTGTTATTTGCTTTATTTTGTAAATTACTTGAAAAACAATGAGTTCAGATGATATGTATAAATAAGTGAATAATGTATGGTTAAATGAATAACCAAGTTAAATGAGTTTGTAAAAGATAAGTTGTTTTGTAAAACAATGTCTTGTGAAAAGTATGTTATTTGTATAAAATGTTATATGTATCAAACTGAAATGATTCAAATAACGCTACGATATGTAATACCATACAAACATTTATATATAGGAAGTACCAGCGGCGTATCCACCATGCTTGTATCATATTACACACGCATCGTTACTTAATCACTTAATCAAACCAAACCAAACAATGTAATATGTCTATGTTTAAACCAATAGTCAAAAGTCCTTGTATAAACCATGTCAAATGTTGATAGTCCAAAAGTAGTCAAGTAATGTATAACCAAAATGATATGTATGGTAAGTAAAATTTAGACTACTTAAACCATAAGTAAAAATGTACAAAACAAAGTATTGAAGTAAAACTGGTTTAAATCAAAGTTATGTTTTGTAAGATATATGCATGCTATACTGAATATGAACATTTATGCGGTATGTTAGACGCAAACATTCAAGCCTTGAGACAGTCGGATAACCCTTTCAGTCAAGGTTATCAAAATGTTAATGAATGTTATATAGACCCGTTAAACAAACCAAATGTCATACCAAAATGTAAGCATGAGATGAAGATAATGTACCTAGTATGCTAGAGTAAACATACAAGGTAGAGCTGTAAAACAATGTGTCCATATGTTACTGGAACATATGCAACAGAGATGCAATGTAAAATGATGTACTAAGTATGCTAAGTTAACATACAAAGCAGAAAAGTCATGTAAATCAATGTGCTTAGCATGTTATCAGTCAACATACATAGCAGAAAAGTCATGTAAATCAATGTGCTTAGCATGTTATCAGTCAACATACATAGCAGAAAAGTAATGAAATCATGTACTATAATGTACTAACAAACATAGTCGGTATATGATGTGAAAACAGGAAAGCAGGAAAGTAACAAGTAGGCACATGTGTTCCACCCCAAAACAGTTTGGAAAACAGTAAAAGAGGGGTCTATGTACTCACTTGAGAATGCTCAGTAGTCCTTGAGTAACAACCAAACAAAGCTAGAGATCACGGAAATCAAACGGCACCTAATATAGGTAACTATGTTAATTAACCGGACCTAAATCGGAAGATTGGGTAGCATTAGGGTTTGTAAACCAAATGAGTGTAGGAACTCATATGATATGGTTTAACAAAGCCTACATACTAAATGAAACTTAACCTAAGTGTCTACGACCCATTACGACCCGTTTAGGAAGCTTATGCTACTTTAACGCGTCGTTCGCGTGTAACGCGTTCGGACCGCCTAACTAGTCCTATGACAAGTGTTATATGCCTAAACATGTTACATAATCAGTTATGTGGCAAAAGTTTAGGTTACATATGCTTAATTACCAATTATACATGAAAAGGGTATTCTGGTAATTTACCTAAGGCATATAAACTACCTATCATACAACTACTTAAACGATGTGACCATAGGGTATAACCTCGGAAGGTTATTCCCTACCTACTATGGTCACCTAATGTGTTTGGTCTGATCCTAATGATCGACCAAATGGGTCGGGTTCGAAGGTATAGGCGATTTATCAGATCGCCTACCCTACGACCCTAGACAACGTGGTAATCAGTGGGCATAGTCCCAAGGGACTATGACCAACGTGATTACACTCTCGTTGCGAAGTTCAAACGAACTTCGCATTGACCATTACTGGTCAACGCTGAAAGTCAAACAAAGTTTGACTTTCTGACTCGAAAAGCAGTAAAATAAGGAAAAGAACGAAAGAATACTAACCCAGGGTCCCCGAATGCTAATCCCGACTTCAAGAACTCAGGTATGAAACAATGGTTTCAACTTAGAGCTCTCAAAATCAGAATTCTTGTGAGAAAATGCAATGGGGGTGTTGGGTTATTTATAGTTTTCGGGTAACCGTTGAGATCATTTCTTGGAAAAGGGAAACGATCAAGGCCGTACACTTGTCGGAACCTTATGGTGCCTAAAAGTGATCCTTATCTTCATGACTAAGCAATTAGGAACATGTGGGTGAGGTTAAAACAGCTGCAGCCTGCTGTTTAGAAACTCTGAATCTGGTCAGCAGACCCCTAGCGCACCGCTACGCTTAAAGTGTAGCGCACCGCTAGGCACTATTTCGGCAGAATTACACTTTTGGTCCCTGAACTGTATTTAGGCCATTTTTGACACGTTTAAGGCCCGTTAACCCCATTTCAAAGCTCTAAAATGAAGTTAAAGTATAGGGAACTTAAAACATGCTCAAAAATATCTCGGATGTCGGTTCGTTTGGCCGTACGAACGCGATGTTCGGTTAATTACGACGGAATGCGCACAAGCGCGAAAAACGATCCAAATGACGCGACGAATGGATTTTTCTTAAGGCGAACACTAAAATATAATGTAGTCATGCTTACATAAATTTTTGGATGTCCGGATGTATTCAGAACGTAAGTTATGCGCGAAAATGCAAACTTGTGCACTTTTTGACACTTTTAGTCCCTGAATGACCCAAAAGTTTATTTTAGCACACCGAACCCCTCAAAGCCTATTTCTAAGCTATGTGAAGGATATTTATGGTATGTTTAACTTATGGTCATGCTCCGGAAGGTCTGTCACAGTTCAAATTGGCATACTTTCGCAGTTTGTCAACTTTAGTCCCTGTAAGCGATTTAACTTGATTTTGCCATACCAAAGCCTTCAAAACTTATTTCTAAGTTATGTAAAGGTTATTTAAGGTATGTTAAGCCAATGTCACTATTCCGGAGTGTTTGTTGCATTAAACTGGTTATATTTACGCATCGGTGCGCGTATAACCTTCTAGAAAGTGATTTAGAGTTTGAAATTGAACAAGAATTGATATGTGCAAATGATACACATATTTTTACAAATACCAAGTATGAAATACAATATTTCATTGCTTTGGTATTTGTTTGATGGCCGTGAAGGCACAGGTGTTACAGTCTCCCCTACTTTAGGAAATTTCGTCCCGAAATTTATTTAGAGGAAACTTGTGAGAGCTTGAAAGCATGAAGTTGAAAAGATCGAACAACATTGGTTAGGGTTCTGAACTTCTAGTAACTTTAATAACATTATGCTTGCAATGTAAGAGGGATACTTATATACAAGTATACGAAGCGTCATTGGTGCGTCCACCGTACCTCCATTACATCGTTCTCATTTTGTTATTGTTGTCACTATCGGTTCTTACACATAATAAACCTTACTGGGTTTCTATGCACTAAATTTCATAATTATGTAGGCCTCCATAATTAGACAATTCCTTGCACAGTTCACACAGTCTATTTTATAATGCGTAGGGTAAAACCAAATGAACAATCCTGTGATGAGTGTGACTAGACCGCCATAGAGTCCCGTAGACTAGATCAATAAATGATCTAAATAGACTATCAAGGAGTCTGTCCAGCTACATCACTAGATGTCATTCTTTAACCAAATTGTGAATCAATCCTTTAGACTAGACCACTAAAAAGGGTCTGGAGTGGTACTATATAAATCCAAGGGTCTTAACTATTACATAGAAGCCCATTAAGGATTTAAGGTAGTACCTTTGAATATCCTGCTACGAATCCCTCATATGAAGATATGAAAGATCCTGCGAGGATTTGGATAACGAATATCCAGAGTATTAAAAACACAAAAAATGCATGAAAGAAAACATAAGATGAATAAACACATAGTCACATAACCACAAAATTGCTAACTAGAAGTTTGTTCTGCTAACAGAGTACATGTATTTAAAGCACACTAGGAATCCATCTTGTGGATTTCATTTGGTACTTTAAACATTTTCGAGAATCTAACTATAAAAATAGAAAGATTCAAAAAGAAAATTCGATTTCGATTACGAGAACTCGAAATGTTCGAATTAAGGTACATAAAGAATCCAATTAAGGACTCTGATTTGAATGATGATCATCCATAAGGATCTAAATGTGAAGATAAAAAGATCCCATATGAATTTTTGAAGTTGAATATGTTTTGAAACCTTGCACTGGATGTGCTTAGGTCAAAACATGAAGTAAAATGCTTATGAGGTTGAGATGCTAGATATGTCAAGGCGACATATGAAGCAGAATTTGAAGGTTAAGTAAATGTACGAGAAAGATATTTTTGAAAACTGTGAATGGGGTTCTTTTAAGAAAAATATGTTTAGTGTTTTTGAAACCTTATATATAATACTTTTGATATCATAAAGTAGATGTACTAGGTAGGTATATTTATAAAAATGTTTTAAAATCATGCGGAATGAATGAATTTTTGAAATTATGTATAAGGTTTTTGGAAAACATGAATGATGCTTTTCGAAATCATGCACTTGATGAGAAAATGTACTGTGTTAATATTGTCTTCAGACTATATGAAATATTTTGAAATTAAAAAGGTTGGTTTTGATAACATGGCCAATGTTTTTGAAATAACATCGACAATGTATCTAGAAAAATTGTTTTCAAACTATATGAAATGTTTTGAGATCATGACGATTGTTTTGAAATACTGGTACTGTGTATGTTGAAAAAATCAAAATGTAATGGGTATGAGATTTGAAAATATCCTTAGTTATCCAACCAAGGATTCAAAGGTACTGATGTGCAAAAAGCATGATTACTCATAGTTTCACTTTATTTCATGTACTTCGTTTCTTTGAATGAAACGAGTACTTAGAACTTTCGAGGAAATTATGAGCGATTTCTTATAAGAGAGAATCACAAGAGTAGTTCGTAAGGAACATAGTTCCTTAATGTAGGTAACATAGGAAAAGTCATACACACATGTAACTATACTTGTATATCAGAATTGCGAACAACAACTTTTATTTATGAACAAGACATATTGTTTCACAATACACGAGAACAAAAGAAACAAAGGCATAAGACAGTAACATCCTTTGTTCAGCCGAATGCTCATCCAAGGGTTGGATTTGCATTAGCAAGCTTTGGGCAGTTGTTCCTGAAATGGCTCGTATCGCCACAGTTGTAGCAAGTACCACGTGGGAAACGAGCTTGAGTAGGGTTGACTTGGGGTTGGGTAGCAGCAAGGTTTGTAGCAGCTTTGTGTTGGGCAACAAAGCGGCATGTGTTAATCAAATGTCCCCACCGTCCACAGTAGGTACATTGGGAGCAGGGTATGAGGTTTAAATGATGACGGTTGCATCGCTTGCACCATGGGGCAGTTCCCAGGTACGGCTTCCTAGCTGGTGGCATCGCTACCTGGCTAGGTCCCGCTTGATTAGATGTAACCGCTGCGAGTTTCCTTGAAGCCTTACGCTTCCTTGATGTTGGTGCAGGCTTGATTTCTGCTTCCATTGGTAGCTCTTGAGTGGCTTCATTGTCGAGACGAGAGGTTTCATTTTTGAGACGAGCCATGGCAATGCCTAGATCCACAGACTTCAGTATCACCTCGCCTATTTGCTGGGCAAATTTGGCTGTTTGCTCGGACATTTGACCAGTGCTGAGAGGAATAGACATTCTAGAAGAAAATGAAAAACAGAGAAAGAAACGAGTGAAAGGTTATTGGATAATCAATACAGAACGGCAACGAATGAAAATTGTGATCATTTGTTTGTTACCTAAGGCAAACAAATGAGATGACGACAAATCAAAGTAAATGGGTACATTGAGATGATGACAAATCAAAGTAAATGGGTCAAAATTAATGTATCGCGAAGACATGCTCGCCTATAAGTGAACACTCATCCCAAGAATTCCCAGGTAAGCACAACTGGTCTCGCGTCTGATGAGATGTATACGAAGTGCTTGCCTAGACAGAAAACCCAGAATACAGGCATTCACCCTTCCAGTTTGCACGTGTTCACATTATTTAAAACCCAAAACCTTGACGATGTTTTTGAAAACCCAAAAGGGTTCAAAACCATGTAACAGAGAGTTCAAAACCTTATAACTGAGGGTTCAAAACCTAGTAATCAATCATCCTAGAACAGATGATTAGTTTTCAAAGCGGTTTTGAATTTTATGTTCTTGTTGTGATCGTCGCCTAAGGATAGGTGACGGTATTGTTTTATGACTAAACGCAAGTAAACTCGCGTTAGGGTCCTAAGAAGGTTATAGACTAGGTCAAAGCATTACTAATAACCTAATTCCCTATAACCATTGGCTCTGATACCATCTTTTCTGTCACACCCCGACCGCGTAGAACAACAAATCGCGGCGGAAACATCGGGGCGTGTTGTAACAGAATTAATGTTTCAAATCCATGGCAATTGAAGTTTCGTTTTATTGATTAAAAGTGTTACAATGTCTTAACAAACAAAGAAATACAACATAATTAACTAGTCTTGCATCTTTTATTGTCACTAAAGCCCAAGTCTGTCTATGTATATCTTGATCATCTTATGCAACAGCTCCTGAAAAACACATGTGAAAATATGGTACGTCAGCATAAAAATGCCGGTGAGATACATAGGTTTTGTGAAAATAGGTGTCATGACTTATGTTTGAGAAAATGTTTAGTCATGAACCTTGTTATTTGCTTTATTTTGTAAATTACTTGAAAAACAATGAGTTCAGATGATATGTATAAATAAGTGAATAATGTATGGTTAAATGAATAACCAAGTTAAATGAGTTTGTAAAAGATAAGTTGTTTTGTAAAACAATGTCTTGTGAAAAGTATGTTATTTGTATAAAATGTTATATGTATCAAACTGAAATGATTCAAATAACGCTACGATATGTAATACCATACAAACATTTATATATAGGAAGTACCAGCGGCGTATCCACCATGCTTGTATCATATTACACACGCATCGTTACTTAATCACTTAATCAAACCAAACCAAACAATGTAATATGTCTATGTTTAAACCAATAGTCAAAAGTCCTTGTATAAACCATGTCAAATGTTGATAGTCCAAAAGTAGTCAAGTAATGTATAACCAAAATGATATGTATGGTAAGTAAAATTTAGACTACTTAAACCATAAGTAAAAATGTACAAAACAAAGTATTGAAGTAAAACTGGTTTAAATCAAAGTTATGTTTTGTAAGATATATGCATGCTATACTGAATATGAACATTTATGCGGTATGTTAGACGCAAACATTCAAGCCTTGAGACAGTCGGATAACCCTTTCAGTCAAGGTTATCAAAATGTTAATGAATGTTATATAGACCCGTTAAACAAACCAAATGTCATACCAAAATGTAAGCATGAGATGAAGATAATGTACCTAGTATGCTAGAGTAAACATACAAGGTAGAGCTGTAAAACAATGTGTCCATATGTTACTGGAACATATGCAACAGAGATGCAATGTAAAATGATGTACTAAGTATGCTAAGTTAACATACAAAGCAGAAAAGTCATGTAAATCAATGTGCTTAGCATGTTATCAGTCAACATACATAGCAGAAAAGTCATGTAAATCAATGTGCTTAGCATGTTATCAGTCAACATACATAGCAGAAAAGTAATGAAATCATGTACTATAATGTACTAACAAACATAGTCGGTATATGATGTGAAAACAGGAAAGCAGGAAAGTAACAAGTAGGCACATGTGTTCCACCCCAAAACAGTTTGGAAAACAGTAAAAGAGGGGTCTATGTACTCACTTGAGAATGCTCAGTAGTCCTTGAGTAACAACCAAACAAAGCTAGAGATCACGGAAATCAAACGGCACCTAATATAGGTAACTATGTTAATTAACCGGACCTAAATCGGAAGATTGGGTAGCATTAGGGTTTGTAAACCAAATGAGTGTAGGAACTCATATGATATGGTTTAACAAAGCCTACATACTAAATGAAACTTAACCTAAGTGTCTACGACCCATTACGACCCGTTTAGGAAGCTTATGCTACTTTAACGCGTCGTTCGCGTGTAACGCGTTCGGACCGCCTAACTAGTCCTATGACAAGTGTTATATGCCTAAACATGTTACATAATCAGTTATGTGGCAAAAGTTTAGGTTACATATGCTTAATTACCAATTATACATGAAAAGGGTATTCTGGTAATTTACCTAAGGCATATAAACTACCTATCATACAACTACTTAAACGATGTGACCATAGGGTATAACCTCGGAAGGTTATTCCCTACCTACTATGGTCACCTAATGTGTTTGGTCTGATCCTAATGATCGACCAAATGGGTCGGGTTCGAAGGTATAGGCGATTTATCAGATCGCCTACCCTACGACCCTAGACAACGTGGTAATCAGTGGGCATAGTCCCAAGGGACTATGACCAACGTGATTACACTCTCGTTGCGAAGTTCAAACGAACTTCGCATTGACCATTACTGGTCAACGCTGAAAGTCAAACAAAGTTTGACTTTCTGACTCGAAAAGCAGTAAAATAAGGAAAAGAACGAAAGAATACTAACCCAGGGTCCCCGAATGCTAATCCCGACTTCAAGAACTCAGGTATGAAACAATGGTTTCAACTTAGAGCTCTCAAAATCAGAATTCTTGTGAGAAAATGCAATGGGGGTGTTGGGTTATTTATAGTTTTCGGGTAACCGTTGAGATCATTTCTTGGAAAAGGGAAACGATCAAGGCCGTACACTTGTCGGAACCTTATGGTGCCTAAAAGTGATCCTTATCTTCATGACTAAGCAATTAGGAACATGTGGGTGAGGTTAAAACAGCTGCAGCCTGCTGTTTAGAAACTCTGAATCTGGTCAGCAGACCCCTAGCGCACCGCTACGCTTAAAGTGTAGCGCACCGCTAGGCACTATTTCGGCAGAATTACACTTTTGGTCCCTGAACTGTATTTAGGCCATTTTGACACGTTTAAGGCCCGTTAACCCCATTTCAAAGCTCTAAAATGAAGTTAAAGTATAGGGAACTTAAAACATGCTCAAAAATATCTCGGATGTCGGTTCGTTTGGCCGTACGAACGCGATGTTCGGTTAATTACGACGGAATGCGCACAAGCGCGAAAAACGATCCAAATGACGCGACGAATGGATTTTTCTTAAGGCGAACACTAAAATATAATGTAGTCATGCTTACATAAATTTTTGGATGTCCGGATGTATTCAGAACGTAAGTTATGCGCGAAAATGCAAACTTGTGCACTTTTTGACACTTTTAGTCCCTGAATGACCCAAAAGTTTATTTTAGCACACCGAACCCCTCAAAGCCTATTTCTAAGCTATGTGAAGGATATTTATGGTATGTTTAACTTATGGTCATGCTCCGGAAGGTCTGTCACAGTTCAAATTGGCATACTTTCGCAGTTTGTCAACTTTAGTCCCTGTAAGCGATTTAACTTGATTTTGCCATACCAAAGCCTTCAAAACTTATTTCTAAGTTATGTAAAGGTTATTTAAGGTATGTTAAGCCAATGTCACTATTCCGGAGTGTTTGTTGCATTAAACTGGTTATATTTACGCATCGGTGCGCGTATAACCTTCCAGAAAGTGATTTAGAGTTTGAAATTGAACAAGAATTGATATGTGCAAATGATACACATATTTTTACAAATACCAAGTATGAAATACAATATTTCATTGCTTTGGTATTTGTTTGATGGCCGTGAAGGCACAGGTGTTACAGTCTCCCCTACTTTAGGAAATTTCGTCCCGAAATTTATTTAGAGGAAACTTGTGAGAGCTTGAAAGCATGAAGTTGAAAAGATCGAACAACATTGGTTAGGGTTCTGAACTTCTAGTAACTTTAATAACATTATGCTTGCAATGTAAGAGGGATACTTATATACAAGTATACGAAGCGTCATTGGTGCGTCCACCGTACCTCCATTACATCGTTCTCATTTTGTTATTGTTGTCACTATCGGTTCTTACACATAATAAACCTTACTGGGTTTCTATGCACTAAATTTCATAATTATGTAGGCCTCCATAATTAGACAATTCCTTGCACAGTTCACACAGTCTATTTTATAATGCGTAGGGTAAAACCAAATGAACAATCCTGTGATGAGTGTGACTAGACCGCCATAGAGTCCCGTAGACTAGATCAATAAATGATCTAAATAGACTATCAAGGAGTCTGTCCAGCTACATCACTAGATGTCATTCTTTAACCAAATTGTGAATCAATCCTTTAGACTAGACCACTAAAAAGGGTCTGGAGTGGTACTATATAAATCCAAGGGTCTTAACTATTACATAGAAGCCCATTAAGGATTTAAGGTAGTACCTTTGAATATCCTGCTACGAATCCCTCATATGAAGATATGAAAGATCCTGCGAGGATTTGGATAACGAATATCCAGAGTATTAATACAGCATTTACGATATGAAACAACAGTAACGAATATCCAGAGTATTAAAAAGGGTCTGGAGTTGTTTCATCGCTGCTTGTGGTCATTGATGTTGTTTCCGCATTGTTTGTTCCATTCATGATTTTATGCGGGATGCGGTGCCATGCCGCATCGCCGCTTAGCGACTGTTACTGTTGTCCAGATCCCTTGTCGTGACGAAAATGTTCATAGGATGCGGTGCGGGGCTGCATCTCTATGCGTAACATTGGTTTCCGTCCTTAAGGTAAGTCTTCTCATCATTGGACAGATTGGACCGCTGTGTTCGCGTGTGACCACGTGGACATAGGTGAGTTTATTGCTGGTGGAGGTTTTTGATAAGGGTAATGGTCATTCGCGGTCATGCTGACGCGAGATCTGGGACCATACCCCTTCAAGTCCCCCCAGTCTAGTGTTCCTTCCTTATGCAAGTTGCATGTGGGAGGGATACTGGACTATGTTGTCTAGAAGGTTAACTATGGGCCATGCGGATGGCTCCTTCTTTTAGTAAGTAGTAGGCCTTTCGAGTGGATTGTTCCTTCCTTTGAGAAGGAAATCCAGTGAGCAAGTTCCGTCTGATGCAGAATTCTCAGCCAAGGACTTGACTCTTAGTCTACCTTTTCTTGATGTCATCAGCCACCTGTTGGTGTTTCGAACCAACCTTTGAGACAGTGACTGAAGGTGTTAGCAGGGTTCGAACCAACCTTTGAGATCGTGACGGAAGATGTACGTCTTCGTCACTCTGGTTGTAACCTTTGTGTCAGCTAGTGCAAAGTTGTAAGTACTTTGCTCAAGCTCTATGTTCAGCAACTGGACATGCAATGAGGATCCCTGTTTTGTAGGGTATTCGTGTTCTCCAGTTAAGCTTTATAGTAACCGCACGTCCTCTGCGGTTTATCTCTCAAGTAACCGCACGTCCTCTGAGGCTTAGCTCTCTAGTAACCGCACGTCCTTTCCGGTTACCTCGTTGCCGAACCATGTTGGCCACGTTTGTTTGAGGGACGTAGGGTAGTTGCGCCATTGTTGGCCGTGTTTGGCCGAACAATGTGAATCTGAACTATGGGCAGATAAACATGGTCATAGACAAGGTTGTGCCCACCATTGTTTATTCTATGCGGTCCATAGGTGGGTAACTAGTCATAAGCAGACTTGTTACCACTGTTCTGGAGCTACTTTCCTTCACGCTTTGGTGGAACGTAGCTTTCCTTTATGTCGTGTTGCCTTCGGAGATTATGTGAGATATTTGGGAAGTTGGTTGAAACTCTTTCGCATTCGTTTTGTAGCCACTTTCCTTCATGTTTAGTTGAAAAGCAGTTTTTCTTGAAGTAGCTTTGCTCCTCCGCCTGGTGCTTTAGTTGTGGCTCTTCCGTAGCTACCGTTCGCATAGTTGCGGTTTGTAGTGACTACTCACGAGTGATTGCGGTTTGCAGCAAAGAACTCGCTTCTAGAAGTCTTGTAGTCTGGACGTAGCTCTTGAAGGTTCAGGAGACAGTGTTGCTGATGTGCGGTTGCTCAGCACACTTGTCCTTTTCCTTAAGGAGAAGCTGTTTGCGTTCCCTTTGTGGTTGTGAACCGGAAATGAGGGTTTTGAAGCTTGAAGAAGCTTACATGGAGTGCGGTTTACCGCATCCTGAGAAGCGGTTTTCGCAGTCCAAAGAACCATGCTGGTTCTGAGTATCTGACGCACCTGTGTGGGTTGGTGTGTGTCCTCTCCGCATATTCCACGTGTGCGCGTGGATATGTGCGGTTATTGGTTATACCCCCTTATATAATTTTAAAGATATATATTTTTGCCTTTTTTGAGGGGTATGTAAAAAACAACATGCGGTATGGGTTATGGTGCGGTAAACCAGAGAAACCGCATGTCGCTTAAGTTTGGATAATGTTTGTCGCTTTTGTGTTGTCTACGTGGCTGATGGCACGTGTGGGTTGTTGAAAGTTGGTAGAATTCTGACATGTGATGTTCTGAAAGGACGTTTGCATTGACCGAGGTCATAACTGCACTGTAGCAAGTAGTGTAAAGGTCAATTCTGTCAGGCGCGTGGGCGGCCACGCGCGCGTGATAACCGTCGGCTGAAAAGTCGCTGAACACGTGGCGAAACGTAAGTGGCCCTTTTTTAACTTTGTAAGTCGGTTACTCCATCGCATTAATTGCGATGAGTATATAAGGGGAAACCGTTTGGTTTCTCCTCACTTTGTTCAAAATTTTTTAAAAATTTCTCCGGTGAAAAAGAGACCATACTCTTCATCTTCTCCGATCAATCCGCCTTTACTTCCGGCGATTTTCCGAGTTTTTGTACAACTCAATCCTTTTCTTCTTCATATTTCCGATGGCTGAACCATCTAACCCACACAATGTGGAGGGTGAAAACCCTGAAATTTCTTCTCCGGTGGGCGGTGAAGACGAAGATGATGGTGGTAGTGCCCCTGGTGGTGGTTTACCACCGTTGAAGTGGTCGAAGGCGTCGTTCGACCAACTGATGATTAGTACACAAATGCCTTCCGAGTTTGGGGCTGTTTATCCCGAAGACGGTGACACCGGTGCTTGTGCTCCAGCCGGTCACGTGACCATGTGGGCCGATTCTTTCGTTGATGGTAACCTTTGTTTACCATTGACCGTTTTTGTTGCTGATTTGTTGGAGCATTACAAGGTCCATATCTCCCAAATGAGTCCTTTTGGGTTTATTCGTATTAGACACTTCGAATCGACTTTTCGTGCCCTTGGTTTGCCGGTTACCGTTGATAATTTCCGGGGGTTTTATCAGTTGACGGTGAACACTGGGTTCTTCTCTTTCCGAGAACGGTACGGAAGTACTAAGTTGATGGCCCCTCCCAAGGGTATTACAAAGTGGAAGTGCAAGTTTTTCTACGTTAAAGCTGCCGCAGTTGTGCTTAACATGACTTTGCGGAATGTTAATGAGCCTATCCCTGCGGAGGATATTGCCATTCCTTCTGCGGAGAATGCGGAGTGGTTTCCACGGTTGAGGACTATTGAGCATAGGCTGCTGAAGAACACTGAATTGTGGATGCTGCGGATGTTATTAACTAGGGCTGATAAGCATGCAAAGGCCATTGTGCGGGAGAAAACTGGTGGTAAGTGTTCTTACTCTTCTGCGGTTTCATTATTCTTTTGTTTGTCATTAATTTGAATGTGTAAACTCAGAAGTTGTTGTTGAGCTGTGGAAGATATTTGATCCAACCTTTACTGGCAAGGTTGATATTGTCAAGACTGCTGAAGGTGCAGGTTTTAATTTGACTATTCTCCATAACTTCCGCGTTCCTACACGCGAGGCGTTGAATGCACCCCTGCCGCAGGGCAAAGGTATAATTCATAGCCTTCTTTTCTTGCCTTGTAAGTTTCATGTTGCTGATATTCTACATGCAGGTACTCTTGGGGCCCTTGGTAAGTTTGAGTCAAAGGGTGCCCCCAAAAAGCATGCAGAAAAGAAACAAGTGGATAAACCTGCGCGGGGTCGCGGCAAGAAGAAAACTGAAGCTCCTGTTGTTCCGCCTTTGGTTCCGCATGCCGCAGGTATCTCTCGATCTCATTTCCGCAGATATACCGATTATGTGGTAGTATCTGACACCCTTGAGGGCTTGGGTGTTCCAGGTGCTGGTGCGGCCACAGGTGGAACCACTGCGGGTTCAAAGGCTGCTGATGAGAAGAAGAGGAAAGCGGGGAAAGCTGTTGATGCTGGTGAGGGAAAGAAACCGAAGATTCAGACCAGACGCAGGGCTTATGTGGGACAAAGGAAACCTGCGGTTGTTCCTGGTGCGTGATGCATTACTTGGGCAGATATTTTGTATTTGTACTTTGTAGTTTAAAGTGGGTTTGCTTTGATTGCAGAACCCCAAGATGAAGGGTTCTCCATCTTTGATGCTCCTCCTCCTTCTCCCCCACATGACACTGCTGCGGATGTGGGGGTTCATAAGGTTGTTACGCCTGAGCCCTCTGTGCGGGAGGAGGATACTGGGAAGGGGTCTGCGGCTCAGATCCATGACACGGTAGATTCCCATGACAATGTCATTACCCCAGAGGATGTGGATGATCTGAACTTAAAATTTGGTTATACTGAAAAGCCGAAGTCTCCTGCTGCTGAGAAGGCTTCTGGTTCCGGTTCCGGAGGTGCGGGTTTTGTAGAGACTCCCATTCAGCCTGAAGAGTCTGAATTGGAGTATTATTACCGCGCCTATACGGAAGATCGGGCCATGGCTTACCACCGCCCCCTGGACCGTAATGCAAGGGGATGACATTACTGCTGATCCGTCCGCAAGTAGGGAGATTTTGGGTGGTTTGGGCACCCCTTTTGAAGTCAACCGGGCCCGTTCTTTGTCGGGTGAGGCCCAGAATAACCAACTCTCCACCATGCTTGTTGGGAGTTCCATAATGGCCAATGCCATTATGGAAAATTATAAGGTGTTGGGGCGCAGGGAGGAGGAGAATGTGCGCTTGCGTGCCGAGGCTGAGGGGTTGGTGAAGGCTGCACGTGAGGGTGCCGAGCAGCTTGAAAGGGATAGGGCTGCGTTTGAAAAGCGTAAGCAGACTGAAGAGTGGGCTGCAACTGCTGAGCTTAAACAGGTTCGTACCCTTGCAAAACTGCTTTCCACTGAGCGCAAGAGTTGGAAAGAATCTCTTTCTAATGAGCGCGAGACACTTGCTAATGAGCGCAAGGTTTGGAAAGACTCTTGGGCCAAACAGAATGAAACTCTCTTTCGTGTTCGCCGGGAGCTTGTCAATGCTAAGGCAGCTAATGCTGTGCTGGTTAAAGAGAAAACAGCAGCTGTTGCGGCTGCCCAAGAGGCCAAAGAGGCGGAAGCTCGCCTTGCAAAGGCTCTTGAAGAGGCCAAGGAGGTTGGGGCCCGCACCGCAAAGGCTCTTGAAGAGGCGAAGGAGGCGGGGGCCCGTGCTGCAAAGGCTCTTGAAGGGGCAAATGCAGATCGTACTAACCTATCGAAAACTATCTTGGGCCTTCAGGTACAAGTCTTCTTTGCCTTTTGACTTTGTACATCTCACAAGTATGTTGATTGTTTTTGTATACTTGTTTTTGTTTTAACAGGCTGAAGTGCGGACCCGGGGGGCCACTATTGAGGAGGTCTCTGCCCGTGTTGATGAGGTTGAAGCGCGGGCAAGAGAGGCTGAAGAGGCTAGGGATAGCCTAGCTTCATCACTTGAGCTGCTCAAGGCTGACCGTGAATGGATGCGTATGCGCGGGATCGGTCATGTAAGTATCCGTTGCCTTTGTTATCTTTGTTATAGGTTTGCCTTTGATAACCTTTATATTCTTGTTTCGCAGATTGTTACTGCCATCCTTGACGCACCTGAGAATGTATCAGGTGTTAATGAGATTAAAAAGCGTGCTCGGGATGCGGGTTTTAAAGCTGGCTATAATCGCTGTATTAGCCATATGAATGTTGTATCCCAGGGCGGATATACTGATGAGCGGTCCGGGTTCCAGGTGTGGATACTGAAGCGCTTCTTGATGCTGCGGTTGCGGCTTTTAACGACACAACCCTTTTCGGTCTTGAGGATCTTGAAAAGTGTCTAGAAGCGGAGGACTATGTGGATCGGTTGCGAGTGTTGTACGCTGATGAAGAAGATGAGGAAAAACCTACTGTGGTGGGCAAGGATGGTGAGGGTTCCAGCGGCACAAAGAAAGACTAGGCTGGTCTGCGTTTGCTTTTTGTTTCCTCATGTAGATGTTAAAAAACTTTATGTAAATTCCCTGCGCACCGCGCAGGTGTAGGAATTTTTTGAATATAAAGAATTGTTCCTATTCAATTTGTACAAGTGTTTTCATTACTTGCATGTTTGAATTTGTGTGCGTTGTGTTACTTTGAGTGACACTGAGTCTGTAATTGCCTTTTGCATATCTAGGTGATATGCAAGTATGACGAACTGTGTCTGGCCGGATAAATAGTGTTGCCGTTGCTTGCCTATTATAATAGTTGCGTGTGGTTACCACTCTGTGTGGGTATCATGAATGAAGATTTTGCTAATCTGTTTTTGTGTATACCTCAGAGTGGAACACGCATTTGTAATAGGAATAAATAAACAATATTGCATTGAATCGTCTATTTATTTATTTGCAAATGACCCGTGGCCTGATAGGTTACATGGTGAATGTAAAAAACAAGGCTTACATATAACAGCGCCGAAGCTGTTGTGCATTCCATGTGCGTGCGATAGTTTCGCCTTCTAATGTTTGAAGTTTATACGCGCCTTTTCCCAGGACCTCTTGGATGAGGTAGGGTCCTTCCCACTTGGGGGCAAGTTTCCCTGGGCGTTCCGCGTTAGATGCTTCATTGTCACGAAGGACGTAGTCTCCCGGGTTGAAAGTACAAATGCGAACGCGTGCATTGTAGTACTTTTCACGTTTGGTTTTGTATTTGGCCTCGTTGATGGCTGCGTTTTCACGCCTTTCTTCCAAGAGGTCCAAGTCAACCCTGCGTTCCTCATTGTTGTCTATCTTGTTGATAGCCAACATTCTAGGTGAGGGGAGGCCTACTTCCGCGGGGATCATCGCTTCAGTGCCATAGACCAGCCTGAAGGGTGTCTCACCGTTGCTTGTTTTTGGGCTTGTCCTGTGAGCCCATAAAATACTTGGGAGTTCATCAACCCAGCCGCGTCTGGCTGTTCCCAACCGTGCTTTGATGCCTTCCACTAAGCTTTTATTGATACTCTCGACTTGGCCGTTCCCTTGCGGATGCGCCACTGAGGAGAATATGTGTTCAATGTTTAGCTCTTTTAGCCATTTTTGAAAGTCATCGGCGGCGAAGTTGGTACCGTTATCGGTGACGATGCACATTGGTAGACCGAAACGGCAGATGATATGTTCCCACACGAATTTCCTTGTTATCATAGCGGTGGTTGATGCAAGTGGTTTTGCCTCTACCCATTTTGTAAAGTAATCAACAGCCACTATGATAAATTTCACTGCACCGGGTGCGTCTGGAAATGGTCCCACCACATCGATTGCCCATTTTTGGAATGGCCATGCGATGGTGACGGGGATCAGGTTGTTCTTGGGACGCAAGGTCTTGGGAGCATGTCGCTGACAATTGAAACACTTGCGTAGGACTTTGACCGCGTCCAGGTGCATGCCGGGCCAGTAGTACCCGGCGTTCATGATTTTGGCCACGACCATGCGTGGGCCTGCGTGTATGCCGCATATTCCTTCGTGAATTTCTTTGATAAGGTATATGGCATCTTGGGGGTTGACGCATCGTAGGAGTGGTCCCAGGTATGATTTACGGTATAGGATACCGTCTCCCATTTGGTAATGACACGCTTTGTATTGTAGCTTGTGTGCTTCTGCCTTGCTTTCGGGAGTAACACCTGATTGTAAGTATGCAATTATCGGTGTCATCCAAGATGTTGTACCGTACTGGATGACGTTGAGTTGGCGCAGGGGTACTGAAGGATTTTGCGGAATCTCGATGCGTATCTCTTTTGCCAGGTGTTGGAAGCTAGTGGATGCAAGTTTTGATAGTGCATCCGCAGGTTTGTTATCACTCCTGTTGATATAGCGAATATTGAAGGAGGTGAACCTTGATTTCAGTTGCAAGGCTTGTTCGAGGTAGAGGATCATGATATCCCCTTTTGCGGCATAGTCACCGCGTATCTGCCCTGCAACCAGTAGTGAGTCGACATGTGCTTCCAAATGTTTGACGTCAAGTTTGACTGCCAAACGCAGCCCTGCCAGTAGAGCCTCATACTCCGCTTCGTTATTCGTGCTTTTGAAATCGAGTCGGATTGCGTAGGTTAGCTCTTGGCCATCGGGGCCGACAAGTCGTAGACCTGCACCAGCACCATCTTCGTTGGATGCACCATCTGTATATAGTGCCCAGGTTTCTGCGGAGGATGGTGGTGATGTAGGGTTTTGTTCTTCTTCTCATTCTTGAATGCGGTTTGCTGGTACTTCAGCAACGAAATCAGCCAAGACCTGGCCTTTGATTGCGGGGCGCGGTTTATAGTTTAGTGAAAGTGTGCCCAGCTCAATTGCCCATTTTGTTAACCTCCCAGAGATGTCGGGTTTGGATAGGATCGGGCCGATCCTGTAGTTAGTTAACACTGTGATGACGTGGTTTGCGAAGTAACGTCGTAAATGTCTCGATGCGTGCACCAGTGCCAGTACCAATTTCTCCATGATGGAGTACCTTGTCTCTGGGTCGTTGAGCATTTTGCTGATGTAGTAGATGGGTGTTTGGACTCCTACCCGCTCCACTATGAGTACCGCGCCTACCGCGTTGTCCGCGGCAGACAAGTATAGAATAAGTGGCTCATCTTTTCGTGGTGCGGTTAAGGTTGGGAGCTGGATCAAACACTCTTTCATCTCCCGGAAAGCTTTTTCGGCCTCTGCGGTCCATTGGAATTGTTCTTTTTTTAGGCAGCTCCGCAGGGTCTTGATGAAAGGGTATGACTTAGCTGCGTGGTTGGCTAAGAATCTGTTTAATGCGGCTAGCCTGCCGGCTAGTCGTTGCATTTCTTTCATCGTAGAGGGCGATGGCATGCGTTCGATCGCCTGAACTTTTTCCGGGTTTACCCTGAATCCATCTTTGGTTACGATGAATCCGAGGAATTTGCCTTCTTCCATTCCAAACGAGCATTTCCCTGGATTAAGCTTCATGTTGACGCTTCACAGAGTTTGGAATGTTCTTTCGATATCGTTGAGCATGGTGTCTTCCTCCATGCTCATGACGACCAGGTCGTCCATATAGATTTCGACACTTTTGCTGATTTGACCGCGAAAAGTGTCGTTCATCAACTTTTGATAGGTTGCGCCCGCGTTGCGCAACCCGAACGACATTTTGGTGTAGCAGTAGTTCCCGGTAGGAGTGCGGAATGCCGTTTTGTCTTCATCTTCGATTGCCATCTGTACCTAGTGGTAGCCTTTGTAACAATCGAGGAAGCACTTCCATCGAAATGGTGCAAGGTTATCGACTTTTTCGTCGATCTCCGGAAGTGCGTAACAATCCTTTGGGCAGGCCTTGTTGAGGTCTTTGTAATCGACACACATGCGCCAGCCCCCGCTTGGTTTTTCTACCATGACTGGGTTGGATAACCAAGTCTGGTATTTGACTTCCCGCAGAATTCCTGCGGAGAGCAGCTCCTGCACCTGCTCTTCCATCGCGGCGTTTTTTGCTGATCCAAGGTGGCGTTGGCCTTGGATCACTGGCTTGATACCTGGCATGGTATTCAAGAAGTGTTGCGCTACATCGCGTGGTACCCCTGTCATGTCTGTGGGTGTCCACGCAAAAATGTCTTGGTTCCTGAAGAGGAGTTGCTTCAGGCGCGCTCTGATGGTAGGTGTCAAGGCATGGCCCAACGTGACCGTTTGCTCTGGGTGTCTTGCGTTAAGCACCCATTTTTCTGGTTGCGTGTTGGGGGTGGGCCTTGCTACCTTGGTTGGACGCAGGTCGTCCGTAGACAAAACTTCCCTTCGGGCGTATATTATCGCGACCCCCGTCTCGGTTGGGAAACCGATAGCAGAGTGGGGGACGGATATGATCATGTTGAAATCGCCCTGGGATTCTCTCCCGAGAAGTACGCCGTATTTGGAGGTATGCGGTAAAACCATGAAGTTTACCTCCTCCGTTCTTGTGTGCCTCCCGTTGGTGAGGCGCACAGGAAAAGTAATCTGGCCCAGGGGGAATACGGTTTCCCCTGCAAACCCGGCCAACGGGTAGTCCGCTGGCTGCAGTCGATCTTTGTCTTCTTGATCGAACTGGTTGAAGCATTGCTCATATATAATATCGGATGTACTGCTCGGGTCGATGAACAATCGCTCAGTACAGTAGTGAGCCAGGTGGCCTGTGATAACCACGGCGCGTCTATCGCGCGGGCCGCCTCGGACTTTTGGAAAGACGACTTGCTCGTCTTTCCAGTCATTGTCCGGTCTTCTTGCCGCCTTGCGCGGCCTTCCTCTTCCTCCATTGATCATGTGGGTAGAGGCCACGTACATGGTCCTCTTACCCGTGGAGGTGCCCTCGTTGTGGGGAGTGATGCGCTTGGTAGCTTTTTGTGCGCCTGTCAACAGATGTTGCAGTTTCCCCTCTTTTAGGGCTCGCTCAATCTCCAGTCGGAGACTGATGCAGCTGTTTGTTGTGTGGCCATGGTCCTTGTGATATTCGCAGTAGAGTGCGAGATCCTGGTTCTTTTTGGACTTCATCGGTTGGGCCGGTCGCAGGAATTGTGCGTCTGTGAGAAGGACGTCGCTTGGCGATTGGTTAATCTCGGTCCAGCTGCGGTCCCGAGACTCCTTTTTTGACGCCCGGTTTTCACGCGGGGCGTTGATTGTAGCCCTTGCATTGGGCTGGTTGCTTCGTGGTACATATGGTCTGGAATCGCTGCCACGATTCCATGTGTCCCGGTGCAGGGGTGGGACCCACAGATACTTGTGCTTCTGCGCAAGCTCTGTTGTATGTTGCAGCCAGCATAGCTGCTTGTTGGTCGTACCAGGCATGAAGGTTCATGCCTGCAGGTATCACAGGAGCGTACTGTGATAAATCGTGTCCAAACGTAAGGGATGCGCCCCCTTGCGTTGATGTGCCAATGTGTTCAGCATTTGGGGCTGGGGGAATGTTTCCCGCAGGACCTTGATTTGCGGGGTTTAGGTTATCCCCGGTAGTGTTGTTTTGACGATCAGACATGATCTTTGGAGAGAAAGGGATGGTCGGAAAAAAGTGCTAAGAGTAGCGGTGGACGCCAATGATGAAACAATGGTTAACCGGGTGGGTTAACTCACTGGTCTCGTCAAGAGGGTTAATCCCTTCTTTCCGAGGATCGCCGACTGGATCATCTGGTGGTGGGTTTCCTGCACAAGGAAACAAACCGTGACTCGTAACAAGGAGGATGGAGTGGGGGGTGCTCCTTGTTACCACTCTCCGGTGTGAGAATCAGTAATTTGCTTGAGAAGCAAAGTGTGATAGCAGTAGTATTGAGATAGTTGAGAAGTGATACCTCAAACCTGGTTTGGGGTGAGTATTTATAGCCGAGGAGTGGAGGAGGGTAGTTGAATAGCTAGTCTGACATCGCACAACTATTTGCAGGTGTGTCAGACCTGTCGGTTACGGTGGTGATGCCACGTCCTGCTGTGGTGTCAGACTGTTGTATACACGTGGGCCGGTAGGCGACTGATCTCAGTGCCACTTGCACTGTAGTGTCAGACCCACTTGCCTCGTAGGCAGGATGCGGTGCCAGGCCGCATCGCTGCTTGTGGTCATTAATGTTGTTTCTGCATTGGTTGTTCCATTCATGATTTTATGCGGGATGCGGTGCCATGCCGCATCGCCGCTTAGCGACTGTTACTGTTGTCCAGATCCCTTGTCGTGACGAAAATGTTCATAGGATGCGGTGCGGGTCCGCATCTCTATGCGTAACATTGGTTTCCGTCCTTAAGGTAAGTCTTCTCATCATTGGACAGATTGGACCGCTGTGTTCGCGTGTGACCACGCGAACATAGGTGAGTTTATTGCTGGTGGAGGTTTTTGATAAGGGTAATGGTCATTCGCGGTCATGCTGACGCGAGATCTGGGACCATACCCCTTCACTACCATTCAACCAGTTACGATACTCGTCCCAATCCCACTCCACCGTTACTATACTCATCAGACCCAACCATCGGCACACACTTTTTCACATCTCCACTGTAACCTACCGGCGATTCGGGTCGGGTTTCCGGCTACCTATCCATATCTATCACCTTCTTCGGTTTCTCTTCAGCTTTAACTTCAGGTTTTTCCTCCGGCGTGACATCAGCAGGAGCGACAACCGGCTAAGTAACCTCTGTCAGCAAAATAGGCTCTTCAGTCGCCATTAACGAAACTTGAAATGATGAAATATGAAATGAATTTAGATCTACAAATGCTGATCGAGATGCGATTGATTGTTGTTGTTATTGGATTTAGTATTGTCTTGTTCCAAATCAAAGTGCTGAGATGACTCGTGATACGTGTTTGTTTGGTTTGGTCTGAAGTTGAATTTGTGGATTTGAATTTTTAGGGTTTGGATCAAGAGATGATGGGTTGCAGAAACTAAAATTAAAAAGGAAAATTGGTTTTGTAAGAGAGAGAGAGACACAGATAGTTATTAGACCATGTGTAGTGGTTAAACAAAATAATGCCCCCACCATGGGGCATTATTCGACACGTGACAATCCAGTCAGCATGGGGCGTTATTTCAAAAGTGGCGTAGTAGGAATAATGCCCAAATAATGCCCCTTAAAATCATTAAAAAGGAAAAAAAAAACTAACTATTTATCATTGGCCAGTCAAACCTTGGACCACTCCCATTAGTCACATGCAAGTTGTTTAGTGTTGTTGTTCTTTGATGGAGAAGATAAGTTAGAGAGTGAAAGAATCAGAGAGATTGGGTTGTGGTGGTGGGTTAAGATTACAGAGAATGAGAGTAAGAGAGAGAGTTTAGATTTTTTTTTTTTTCAGTTTTATAGATACAGTCCCTCAATAATAAGTGTTTATAAAATAACCCTTGAGAATGTAAAATGACAAGTATGCCCTCTTGTGTAATGCACAAGACCATACTTAACCAAAAAATCTGACTGAGTTAGACTCAAAGGACAAACCGTGCAAGATTTTAAAACATAAAGTACAAAACTCGTCAACTTTTACGCTAAAGAACAACGTCTGCAATTTGATGTAAACATAAAAGATAAAACTTGTAATTTACTCCTTTTTTATCCTAGAAGATCTTAGATAAAGATTTAAAATTATAGCCTTATCACTTTTTTATATTTTTTAACATCTAACACACACCCCTAATATCTAGTTTTAAAATTCATATTATAAGTACTTTGTATGTAGGACCTAAACACACATTACTTTGGTGTGTGTTACTTAAAAATATTACATTAAGATATGTATCATCATTCGTACTTTGATTAGCTATGATATAAACATTTATGCCACTATATCAAGATGCCATTCGCGCATCTTATCATATGAGCTTCACCCAATTGAGTCGTTACATGATGTTGTACCTACGTAAATATTAGAGAAAATTTCACTTTTTGGCCTTTATGTTTGCACTGAATTTTGAAACGTGCCCTTTAAAACTTTTAGTTTCAATTTATGTCCAAAAAACACCTGTTTTGTATCACTTTATGTCCTTTACACCAAATTGAGTTAAATTACTCAGTTAGGTTTATTTAATGCAAGGGTATAATTGTCATTTCATGTTTTTACAAATAAAACCCACAACCAACCCAACCATCTCTCTCTCTAAAAGTGCAGACTTTTTTCTCTCTCTCATTCTGTCTCTCTCTCCTAGCCATGACCATCACCACCACCACCCCACCATAACTACCCAGCCACCACCAATATATATTTGGGTTTACACAAACATTATTAACTGATAAATGATTTCACACCTTCATCACCACCTTCCACCATCGTCGGCATCACCACCTTCCACCATCGTCGGCATCACCACCTTCCACCACCGCCGGCATCACCACCTTCCACCACCATAAACCACCGACACCAACACCACCTCAACCACGGTCGCCATCTCAGACCATCGCCGCCATCCTCAAATCAAAACCCTAACTAAAACCCACTGTTGTTCACCACCGTCACTGTCCCCAAATCAAAACCCAACATCGTTCACCTTCCACAATCCATCTGCGAAACCCACTCCCATCTTCTCTATCGAACCCAGTTTCCACACCCCCTGTTTCGGATTCCGTTCAAACCTCTCCGGCGATATTAGTGACCTAAAATTCAAACATCATTCAATCAAATGCATAAACAGTTCAACAGCTAATCACAACATTCCAAAACACATTTCTAACTAGCATATATCAAACAATTTCAATCGGAAGATTACAAACTGCATCAGCGACCTAAAATTCAACAATTTCGATGGGTGCTTACCGGTGTACTCTTTTGTTTTCGGAGATCGGCTCCGCCGTCGTCACCTCTGTCATCGTCTTCATCTTTCACCGGCGAAACCCTCCACCTCGCCGCAGCTCCGGCTGCCGCCGTCATTCCCCATTCTATGCCTCTCTCCCTCTTCTTTCACTGTCGCCGCCGCACGCCACCACCATCTGGTGGTGGCAGCCGTTAAATCGGAAAAATAGAGGGGTGTCGTGTGGCGATTTAGGATGAACAGGAGGTTGGGGTGTGGGTGTATAAAGGAAGAAGGTGAGGTTTAGATGAGGGTGTGTAGCCGGAAATAACAGCCGGCATTCACGTCGGAGTCCGACGACTGGTAGGTCTTCGAGAGGGAGAGGGAGACGGAGAGCTCTGTGTTGTGTGTTTTGGAGGAGATGGAGTCCCATGTGTTTGTATGTATATTCAAGTAGCAGATTTAATTGTTTTGATTTATTTTTAAAAACAAAATAACTAATGTGAAATGACAATTATACCCTTGTATTAAATAAACCTAACTGAGTAATTTAACTCAGTTTGGTGTAAAGGACATAAAGTGATACAAAACAGGTGTTTTTTGTACATAAATTGAAACTAAAAGTTTTAAGGGGCACGTTTAAAATTCAGTGCAAACATAAAGGACAAAAAGTGAAATTTTCTCTAAATATTACATTGAATTTAAGTTTCAGTTATGATATAAATTTAAGAAAGAGTAAATTACACTTTGTATCCTTTATGTATTACACAAATTATAAAACGTGACCTTTAAAAAAAATTAGAGATTATGTTCAAAAACACCATGTTATGTAACATTTTATGTCCATTTAACCTAACTGAGTTATTAATCTTAGTTAGCTTAGATCAAGGCAATGCCAATATTGTCCTTTCGCATACCATAAAGGACACAAAGTGTAAGTTACTCTTAAAAACATTTTTGTGTATGCAGGTGTATTTGTTTACTTTTTAATAATAATAATAATAATAATAATAATAATAATAATAATAATAATATACAGGGGTATTTTAGTCTTTTAATGAGAAACTAACAGAAAATTTAAACAGGGCGAGAAATTTGGACTCAAATGGTTAAAGAAAATGCTTATAGGGACTCAGGTCATTAAACTTTTTGCTTTTGGACTCAACTAGTTAAAACACATAAACACAAGGACTCAAAAAGTAATTTATCATTAACTAAAAGACAAAAATGCTTTTAAGAGTAACTTACACTTTGGCCAAGAGCACTAGCCATGGCGGAACCTCAGCATGATGTGGTTTGGCCACGCCACCCCAGCCACGCCCCACCATACCTCTTTGAAATTGGCTTTTGGTCTTGGGTGCCCCATACTCCACGTGTCACACCATGCCCCCAACTAGGGGTGCAAACGAGCCGAGCCTTATCGAGCCCGAGCCGAGCTTGAGCCTCAAAACAAAGCTCGTTTGTTTATCGAGCCCGAGCTCGAGCCTCACATGTGAAGCTCGTTAGGCTCGTCGAGCCTTAGTGTAAACGAGCGGAGTCGAGCCGAGCTTGTTTAAACTTGTTTACAAGCCGACATCGAACCTAAAAATAAGCTTATTTAGTAAACGAGCCTGAGCCCGAGCTTTACTTATCGAGCTCGCAAGCCTAAAAAGTCTATTATTTATATTATTTTTATTTAATATACTAATTAATAGATAATAAACGAGCCGAGCCCGAGCCGAGCTCGGGCTTTGAAAACAAAGCTCGAATCGAGCCGAGCTCGAGCCCGATGTCACGATCCGCCTAAATACAAAACTTTTTTCGCGAGTTCCGGAAGATTCCGGAACACTAAAGAGGTGTCTAGGGCTGCCCGGAAGTTTCTGGAACAGCCTACAAGTTGCTGGAACGATTTGGCACTGTCGGAAGGTTCTAGATCAGCCTTCAAAGATCTAGAAAGGGCTGATATTTCCACATTCAAGAATCCTATAGAAAGACCATGAAATCACTTAGAAAGCATGGATATTTTGAAAGAACATTCTAGAATGTAGCTCATAAAAATCCAAGATATTTTGTATAGAATTCTCTAGTTAGAGAATTCTCTAGAACTAGTAGTTAGCTAGTATAAATAGGTGAAAGGGGTCTCATTTGGAGATCACCCAACATTATAGCAAGTTAACATACTTGTACTTGTAAACACACTCTTGTAAAACTTCTTGTGATCAATACTAAGTTGTTTCTTTGTAAACACTTGCAAACATCACTTGATTCACACAAAACACTTTCATCGTTGGGCACAAAAGCTTAACTTAGATCAAGTCTAAGTAGCTACACGAGAGTCAGAAGTTACTCCGTGACACCGAGCTCTCATAAGTTAATCGAGCTCGAGCTTGAGCCTGGCCGAGCCGGTCGGCTCGTTTGCACCCCTACCCCCAACCCATGCCCAACCATACCCCACGGTCTAAGATAATTAACTCAGTTAGGTTAAAAGGACGTATAATGTTACATAACATGGTGTTTTTGGACATAATTTGTAATTATTTTTTTAAAGGTCATGTTTCAGAATTTGTACATAAATGACACAAAGTGTAATTTACTCTTTAAGAAATTTGATCACTTTTTTTTTATCATATACAGCCTTTTAAATGTGATTTATTTGTTATTTACAAATTACGACCATTGTTAATAACATATGTATCATCATTCTGTAATTTGAACCATTACAACTTATTGAATCGGTTCTATCAAGATCAAGTATGAATGTTAAGTAAAAAAATTAATAAATTGTTCACACATAGACATAACCAACAAACAAATGTACCGAAAATATCCCACTCGTGAACTAGGGTGCAGGTTGGTGGGTGAGACGAGAGCAAACCTTACCTCTATCACGACATAAAGAGGTTGCTCTCAATGAGCCCATGGCTCACGAACATTTTTACAAATTACAAAAATGTGAAGGGAGATCAGTCATTCAGATCCTAACGTTTTTGTTGTTCGTTGCGGATCAAATCTGTATTAGCATCTGAGCTTTGTCGTGACAACGAAGAACCTGATTGTCTTCGATGAAACGTGGTGATCCGTTGTCCATTTTCATCAAGAATTATGTCATCTTCATCCTCATCCGGGATCCTACATTTTCCTCCAAGGATGATGGTTTTATTCAAAAGCGAATCCTCACGAGTCAGTTTATCATTTTCATGTACATTTTCATCCTTTTTGGTCCCTTTCTTGAGCCCCTTCAGTCCGCCGGTTAATCGCATACTCAAACTTGATGTCAGTTTCACACTTTGAGATCTGTTTGAGGACTCGCCAATATGGCACGAAGTCGCCCTTATGCTGGCCAATCTTGGTGGTGGTGGAAGTACTTTGTTTTCAATTTGTATCGATGATTCGGGTGGTGAAGGGTCATTGTCCTGATCTTCGATCTTAACATTTGTCGTGTCGTTTGTGTGATCATTTGTTGTTGAGACAAGTGGTTGATTAGTAGTGTCGTTGGGTCGCGTTGTCGCATGGTTAGTCGACGAAAGAGATCGCTTTCTTTTCTTTTTTCCACAAAGAAATGAAACTATTGTGATAGTAGCCGCGATAAAAGCAAATATGAACGCGCGTGATGGTAACGAATGGCTTCGAGGATTTGCGCCTATAGGAAAGTTTCTTACCATTGCGCGAAGAAGTAGTAAAGCGGAATAAAGAACATAGCGGAAGCCGAAGGGAGTCTGATGTGCAAAGTAGGTTATGGGGTGAATGATAGATATAAATAACTATAAAAGTTTCTTTCAGAAAGACTCGGAAAACCAAAACTGAAAATTGTTTTACAAGGTGAAGTTTGTGAGTTGTAGTTTTATGCGAAACAATTTGCATGAATTGTGGGATGGAAAGAAGGGAAAAGAGAGGACAAGAAAACATGTGTTTAGCTTAAAAAGTGCAAGTGTTATGTGTAAAAAAGTATTTATTTACATATATTACATTGTTATGGCCATGTAAAGTATTATTATTTCTACTTTTAATGTCCTTACTATATATAGTTAACTATTATTAAGCACCAATACCACACTACTGTGAGCGACCATCAACACTGGAGTTGCGGCATGTTAATACGAAGAAATTAAACCAAAACGCAAAACATATAAAAGAATAACTAAGTCGATCTAGGACTCGCGTGTTACAATGAATCCGTCAAACGAGAAAAATAGACGACGTAAAAACGTTTAACCACACACGCACGTTGCGCCATGTTAACTTGCAAAATTTAGAACGGAACGTAAAACGAAAATTTTGTGAAAAATGAAAAGTATAAAGGACCAAAGTTGAAAATAAAAAAGTTATGAGTTAAATTGCAAAAGATGAAAAGTTTTGTGTTTAAAAGTAAAAAAATCAAATAATTTTAGGTTAAAAGCAAAGCTTTTGGGTTAAAAGTAAAAAAAATCAAATACTTTTAAGCTAAAAAAAAAAAAAAACCTCCTAAAGCATAAGTTAACACCTATTCCTAAAAAAATTTCAAATTATAGCATTGGGTAATGTTAGTTTAAATACAAATAGATTACTTTTTTCTTCAGAAATGTCAAATATTGGGAAAACTCTAAAGTTAGGTTCTTCTGGAGAAAAATTATAAAATAATCATATTCATTATACCTTAATATTAACTAGTGAAATTCTCCCGCGCTTTGCGGCGGGAATTCAGTCGGTATCTGTTTGTTTCCTTACGGTACCGATACTTACTATATTAATCAAGAAAAAACCTTATATCGATCGAAAAGAATAAAAACGAATATTGATAATGGCACCAATGTTTTTCAGTTGATATCGGTTCGGTTGGTTTGCGTTCTATGTTTATTTTTGTCAACATTGTGATATAAACTTTATTGAAATGAATATTGTGTCGATATTGTTCCAAAACGAACCGAAATAAATTGAACCACATCTGTATAACACCATATTTATTTTATTGTTTTTGTTTTTGATAATCTAACACCGCATCGCTACCATACTGTACCGGATCGAACAACATTGGTACATGTATGTATGCATTTTTTTGGCTTCTTGTTTGATAACGTATACCATACTGCTATCGTAGTTAACCGAACGAACAAAATCGGTTTGCTATCAGTATTTATTTTGATTGTTTTATTTTTCTTTTAATAAATTGATATTGTATCGCTACCGTACCGTACGAAACATCATTAGTACCGATACATGTATTCATTTTATGGTTTCTGGTTAATTTTTTTTTTTCATTTATAAAAATTTGTCTGCAACAATAAACGAATATCAATACCAGTACTGTGACAATACGAATAGATCGTATTGTTCGAACAATCTCGGTGTATGTACCGGTGTTCGTTTTTATCATTATTGGTCGCTGATATTGAGTGCATGTATCATACGGGTACTATAAGGAACCGAACTGATACCGATCCAATGCCTGTAGTAACATATCGCCACAACGTGCAGTCAAATAAACATAGATGCAAATGTAGAAATTTTTTTAAAAAGTAGAAAGGCAAGTTAATTACTAAAAAAACAAATTAACTTTTAAATAAAATACTAATAATAGAAAAACAAACACTTAAGAATTATTAATTACTATTTATAATTAAAAGTTTAAAAAAATAAAAGAATATATAATATACTATGTAAAAAATAAATTATTTAAAAAATAGAAAATATTGTTCATCATAACTTTCAAATCATATGTATAACTAGTTCTGCTACTACCGATAAAGGTACCAATATTGTTTGATCAAAAACGGTTCTGTTCGTCACGTATTGATACTTGTATAGTTTACAATACAAAAATCTACGTTTTATAATATTGTTACATTATAGTTTACTATACAAAAAGTATGTTGTTTTGAATTCAAAAAAAAAATTAATAATAAATTACTACTCATCGTCGGCTTTGAATCGTTTTGGTATGATAGCGGCACAGTATCCATTTTTAGTAAAATTTATATTGCAATGTTGAAAAAATAAACATAGTTGTGGATTTAGATTTTTTAAAAAAGTTAACTTACGCAATCAAATTAAACGATGAATAACATATTATAAAAAAAAATAAACAGGATACTTAAAAAAATTCTAGACACTATTCATCAGGACTTCATATTCATATATACAATGTCGAGAGAAATTATATGCGAATACCACATTCATTTGATAAAACATACCACATTCATATTCATATTCATCAGGACTTCATATTCATATATACATCGTCGGCTTCAAAACATACCACATTCATTTGATAAAATTCGATACACAAGTGGCTTTTCACGTATCATAAGCAAAACATACGACACTCATTTGATAAAATTCAATACACTCACACGACAAGCTCGCATAGTCATTTTATACGTGTATCTAAGTATTTTTGCATAAGGATTTTAGGTTTTGCTACTTAATATATGGAGTTTACCACGTCTAAACACTAATTCATAACCCATCTAATACGAATTCATGACTAATCAAAACACATAGAAAGAGATATCATTATGCATTAGTGTTAGTGACAGTGATCCAAACGTAGTGGAGGTTGTTAAATATTTTACAATAATAATGATATGTGAAGGACATACGTGTGTAACTAATTATATTTTAATTTGTTGTAAATTGTTTATAACATAACATATAAATATATAAAAATTAGAATGTTACGTTGAAATCCAATAGATGTATTTAATTAACTAACGGTTATATCCAACACCCGACAAGTATTAAACCAGGTATAAACAATTTTACAATCAAATATTAGAACAATCACCAATTCTAGTCTCAAACTCGTCAGTTGTCACATTACCATCTATTTGGAGGCCCGATTATACTTTTTTAAGTAATAAACTAATCTAGTAAAACAAGAGGAGCTAATCTGGATTCTGTAACCATCCCACCAAACAGAAAGAACATTGTTATAACACAAAACAAAGAAAAAAAAATAACTGGAACCATCGCAAACGACATATTTTAACTTTAAATTCACATAGCCATATCACACTATCATGTTTGTGTTAATCTATGATACATTTTAACTGTGCTTATAAGAAAAAAAAGAAACAAAAATCCACATCACCACGGTTACCTATAAAATAGATAAAAAAATCCAATGTTAATGAAAAATTAATGTTGAGTGACCTGATTAGAACACTTTTGAAACTTGAATGACCTAATTAAAACATTTTTAAAACTTGGTTACTATTCTACAAAGTTACCTCTTAATAATGTTATAAATTATAAATTTGTATAAATTATCATTTTGTATATCAAATAATCTGATCACTAACCTGCTGTTTCTTTAAAGTTGTAACTAGCTTTGTTGTCTGGCATGTCATGTCATAAAATACAAGTCAGATTTTTTTTTAATTATTCTTAGATATAATATTGTTAGTATTAATTAACTAACATGTATTTATCAATTTATCAACTTGTGTTAATAGTGATTTACAATTTTACAAACATAGAGTACAACCTTATCTTAAGAGTAATTTAACTTTTGTTTTTTACTTTGTAATTTCTTTTACACCTCCTCAAATTTAATAAATTTATTATATGCCTCTATAATTTTAAGAGTTAAATGCTTGGTTGGTCCTGTGGTTTGCAAAAATTTCATACTTGGTCCTAATGGTTTACTAATTACACGCGTGGTCCCAAAAGTTGTCAAAAATGAACTCGGTTGGTCCCCTGACCTAACCTCTGTTAAATTTCTCAGTTAACTATGTGTGAAATGACTATATTACCCTTAAACAATTAAAAGAAATAAAAAAATATACATATATAAAGAAACCATCACCATCACAGACCATCTCCACATCTTCACATTCACAAACCATCACCACCTTCACAAATTAAACGCCTCCAATAATATCCCAACCACCAACGGAAGCATCTCTGGTTTACTAATTACATGCTCTTGACCCGCCCGAACCCGAACCAAGACAACCAATCCCTCGCCGCCGCCGGATAACACCGTAAAAAGAAAGCAAGAAAGGAAACGTGAGGGAAAATTTTTAAGAAACAAGCTTACTGATCTGCAAATCGAACGAAAGGATGGATGTCGCCGGTCTCCGCCATCTCCGCCGCCAGTGGCGTCGCCGGTCTTCACCGTCGCCGCCGTGAGCGGCGGCGCCGCTCCTGCTCCGCTGTTCTTCCTCTCTTTCCTCTCGATCTCTGATCTTCTCTGATTCTTGTCGGGCTAAATCATCGCTCACCACCACCCGACAGTGGTGGAGGTGGTCCGTCTTGCTGCTCGAGAGAGGGGGGGTCGTCTGCTGGTGTGGGTTGTCGGAAAGGCGAGCCGACTCCTCCCCATGACTCGCCGGTCAGGGAATGTGAGAGGGAGGGATGAGGGTGTTGGCAGTAGAGCTCGAGAAGGAAGGAGGGCAGACATGGTGATGGTTTCTTTATATATATATATATATATATATATATTTTACTAGGTTATCACCCGGGACTGCTTCCCGGGTAGTTTAATTTTATCATTTAATAAACATCTACTTTTATTAAAATGAAACATTTTATTTCATTAAAATTTATGAAAACAAAGTTGAAATACTTAAACCAAACAAATAACTACCAGTTGTGAACATTAATATTGGTAATTACGATTTTTTAGGTGGCAAAAGCTTTAATACTTAAACTAATAATCAAATAGTATATAATAGATTAAAGTCATATACGGCCCAACTCGTGGATAACATTAAAGGGCCAATTTTCATTAAATTAACATATAAAGCAAAAGAATATAAGAACTTGTTGAACAAATACAAAAATAAACCAACAGGTAACATCAATAGAAGAGAACAAAAGTTAAAAGTTAATGGAAAGAAAAAACAAATTATTTATCATAAGTTGCCAAAAATCTCTTTGTAAACGACGTTGGCAGTTTGATTTGTTGGTTTTCCTTCATCATCGAATATTAAAATCTTCACACCATCTCTCGTCTTAACTCTTGATAGAGCAACATACAGTTGACCGTGCGTGAAAACAGGATCTTTTAGATATAGACCAACTCTAGATAATGACTGTCCTTGACTTTTGTTAATGGTCATGGCAAAGCATACGGATAACGGAAATTGTCTGCGTTGAAATTGGAAAGGGATTTTTTTGTCTGAAGGTATCATGTTAATTCTAGGAATAAAAACCCTTGATCCAATATTTCCGCCGGATATTACTTCAGCTTCGATTACTCGTTTACCAAGAAAAGTAATCTGAAGTCTAGTTCCATTACATAAGCCGTTTTGTTGATCGATATTTCTGAGAAGCATTACCGGAACTCCAACTTTTAGTACTAATCTGTGATTAGGTAAACCTGAAATCTTAAGCGCATTAAGATTTTCCGTAGAGTATAAACTTTCTTGAAACGGGTCAAGCATTTGCTCGGTTTGACAAATACTATCAGAACTCAAATATTCCTTCTCTTCACCGGGAAATAACGCTAGCAATCGATCGTTAATGTCGTGAACTACTTCATTTTTAGGTGCTAGGATTGCTCGTTCTGAAAAAAAACCGGGATTCTTAAACTGTTCCATTAGCGAAGGATAGACAAAGTCAATTAAACTTTGAATCGGATCAGATACATCACTGATTAACAAATCTTCAGGTATCTCTATAATGGCGTCACCATCGTTATCACCACCAACTTTTCCTTCACCAATATCAAGTAGCCATTTGGCGAATTCTTTAATTGATTCCATATTCGAAGTTTGAGCTCCGACAGTCAGTCGCATGTTTTTAGTCAACTTTAACAATTTGCACTTTGACCATATATATGATGAGCTTAAGGATGCATTCACAATTTCCTGTCTAGTTCCATTAGGAATAACCGGAAGAATATGTCTAAAGTCACCACCAAAAACGATAACTTTACCTCCGAATGGAACTTCCGAACGTATACTGGTACCACCTGAAAAAACATCTGTCATTGACCTATCTAAAGCCTCAAAGGCATGTTTGTGGACCATTGGTGCCTCGTCCCATATAATCAACTTTGCCTCCTTAATTAAGTTCGCAATATCACTTTTTGGCTTAATATGACACATTGAATCCTCTGTTAGATTAATGGGTATATGAAACCTTGAGTGTGCGGTCCTACCGCGAGAAAGAAGTAAGGATGCAATACCACTTGAAGCGACGTTTATTACAATTTCACCTTTAGAACGAACGGCTGAAGCTAAGGTCTTCCATAAGAATGTTTTCCCAGTTCCACCATACCCATATACAAAAAAGAGACCCCCGTTTCTGCTATCAACTGCAAGCATTATTTGGTTAAAGACATATCGTTGTTCATCAGTAAGAGATTCATGCAGTCTATTAAACTCATTTTGTGCATCAGTCACGTCATGAGAAAGCTCTTCGTTAATTAGCCGATTTGTAGCATTACGTAATGAATCATCGTCCGGATAAGGCATAGTGGAAAATCTACGTAATGTGGAACCATTTGAAATTAAATACTTTTCTATTTCCAACAATGTAAGGTTCTTTAATTGATGTTCAGGAAGCACTAAACCTAAAAATAAGAATAAAAGACTTTTAAAATAATACAAATTAATAAAATATCCTCTACATTTTTTAGTTATAGAAAGTGTGGAAAAGAACCTGGAATATTAGTTTCTTTTTGACGTTTGTATAGAATATCATCAGATAAGTAGTTCCATGTCTTCTCCCATACGACTTCTGGTCTTGAAAGGGTGTTTGACACAAGCATTGTAGCAAATAAAGCACGTAGATATCGACCATGCCCTTCGAAACTTGCTTCTTTAATGGCTTCAATGTACTCATTGTCATCGTCTAATAGTCCCAAAGCATAGCATGCATCTCTAAAAGTAGGGAACACTTTCCCGTTAACAGTTCGAATCTCCTCGAACGATCGTGGGCCTTTTACTTTGTTGAGTAAAATCCTTAAAAAATACGGTTCGCCCAACACAGGAGAAACAGAATGAATCCTTCCAACAGTTTGGTATTTTATACGAACTTGCCAGCATCTTTTCTCAAGTTTCCAAACATACTTAGAAGGTAACTCAACATATGTAAGCTTTCGAGCAGCCTCATCTTTTTCGTTCAATTTCATCCATTGCATAAACATTGAAGAAGCAACAGAAGGCTTACTTAGAACATTATCAATGTCATCATCTGCACCATAAACAACATTCTGTTGACCTGGTAAATGAAAGGTAAATGAAAGGGCAGCCTCATAACAGCTGGATACCTATAATGAACCTCGTTTGAAAATATTCTCCAAGTTGCCTCACAAGCGGATATATACCCACAATCATAATATTCCTTGATCTCATCTCTTGGCTTCTCTTGTTGGCATTGATCACCATCACTATAAACAACAGCAGTAGCCCTATCGGGGCCTTTATTAATATACTTGAACAAATACTTGACTGAACCAGCTTGGTTACACCACTCAACATTGATGTGTGCTTGATATCTTTTTAAAAGGATTTTGTTATATGGAACAACACTTCTGTTGTCTAACCTGACACCGGATTTTAAAACAGTATGTCCAGTATCTCTTCTTCTATATATCGGAAAGCCATTTGAATCAATTGTTGTATGCGATGTAAAACTCTTGGGAAAGTTTTTTGAACACCTCTTGTTAACCATGCAAGGACAGTTCAAATTAGCATTTCCACACGGACCATGAATCATATAATCAGTCACAAGAGAATAAAGTTCAGGATCTTCATCCTTATCTGGAATCTCAGCAGAAATAAAGGGGTCTATCTGATCTACAGTAGGAAGTTTGTGATTGGCCTTCATGAATAAACAAATGTGAGCATGGGGCAGACCACGTTTTTGAAATTCAACTGTATAAACAACTACAAAATACAAGGGATACAAAATTATCAGGTGACTGGTAAACGGGATAAAAATTAGAATAAATACTTTAACGTTTAAGAAAAAATAAATAAATACATACCGGCGTTAATATCACCTAAAAATTTAGAATCCTTTAGATCTTTTGTTAAAGAATCGAGCTTCATCTTAAACAATCGGCACAATATATCAGGCCTATCTTCAGCTTTAATGGTTGAATCCTTAAGAAATCTTTTTACTTCAGGCCACTTTGGATTACAGGTTATAGTTATGAAAAAATCCGGGTAGCCATACCACTTACATAAAGCCATTGCATCAAGGTAATTTTGCTGCATGAACCGAGATCCTCCGGTAAATGAAGAAGGTAAAAGAACGGGCTTCCCGGTCCGTGATAATGAATCTGAACCACCCTCTTTATGCTTCTTGAGATTTTCAAACGATTCACAACGAAGATTCTTTTGTTGCCTGCGTATGTAGTTTAGTCGTTCACTTTCAATCATGGTGTAAGCATCAACCAAGAATTGTTGTAACAATCTTCTTGCATTTAAAATTAATGAAAACCCATACGTTCTGTCTTGGATTCTATATGCAAAGAATTCCCTCATTGTACACTTTGGTTTTATTTTCTTTTTTGTGGACATAAAATCTCTGTGGGGAATATCAATCCTATAGCCGTCATCACCGTATGGGAAAAGTATAGGGTATTGAAGTGCAAGATAGGAAGGATACAACTCACTAATACGCTGTAAAACTCCTGATTGAGTTTCGACAACTATATCGCGATGATCTATAGACTCATTCACGTCACCGACTATCAACGCAGCAACTTCAGAAGTGGACGGTAAATTGTAGGTCCGACCATCTTTATCTCTTTTGTAAATAAGTCTTAGTTTAAGGTTAGCTTCAGGGGATCCATGAAAATGGTCTCGAACCTACCTGTATGTCTGAACCAACATATTTTGTGAATCCAAAAAATCCCTTAAATATTCAATAATTTGAACATCAACATCTTTATCAGTAGACGATGATGGCTGGGTTGGATCACTGAGAACATCAAAAGATATAAATCAGATAATAGAGTAACATTAGAATTATATTCAGTACTTTAATGATAAAGTAATAGTATAATTAAATTTAAATTACCTAAATACTGTCTGCCTATTTGTAATTTCATTCTCAGTATCATATATGTATAGTTGCGAGAACTTAGGCTGCTGTCCATTAGTTGGTCTAAGACTACCCATGCAATGGTAATTTTGCCCATTTATTCGATAAATGAATGGAGCGTTACCCTTGTTGATTTTGTGATCAACCTTTCCACGCATCGAAGTAAAAGAAAACATAGAATTGTATCGTCTAATGTTTTTTAAGAAAAACTTGCTTTTGTCACTGGTGGAACGAAACAAATCTTGATAAGACGGGTGTGCATCTTTTAAAGCAGGGAGCTCCACTTTACCATAACCGCAACACAAACTATAAGTTAGCTTTTCCAAAGTGATACGACCTTTACCACCTTCAGATGTCCACAATTTAGCACTACAAATCTCACATATGAGAACTTGGTCACCGTGATCCAAATAATCTGATAAATAAGTATTGTTATAGATCTTTATAGTTTTATAAGAAAACAATAACAAATTGAAAATAATTGAATTAAATTTCAAACCTTTAGAGATTCCTTTAAAAGGATCTGGATCAATACGTACAACCGAAGAGTCATCATCGGAATCCAAACTGACCATAGGTATAGGAGTTTTATCACGTGGCTTGTGTTTTAGATTGCATTTACCAGATGACAACCTTGTTAAGGATGATGTACCACTTAACATGGATTGATTAGTAGTTCTAATGATGCTTGATTGTATGGAGTAACGACCACTTGTAGGTAACAGTGAATGGCTACTGGTAGCGACATCAGAAACTAAAGAAAATAAAACACTCAAAGTTAGTAGGCCAAAATTGTTTAAAAAATTATAAGATGAGAAAGAAATAAAGAACAAAACAAATACCTGACGACAAATGATGTAAAGAACTGGAAGCATTTTTAAAGCTGGAAGTCAGGTTTGATTTGTCTGATATGTTTATAACTTCTAAAGGTTGTGGAGAATTTTGTTGGCAATGTAAATTAGCACCAACATTCCTGAATGATGTTGTGTTGTTGGACTTCTTACTAAGCATTATTTGTTTTCGTAATTTACGCCTATCAACAGGAGACGTAATTGAAACATTTAAAACACAAATTGTGAAAGAAAACAATATATAGTGAAAAAATAAGACACATTTGCGGCTTATAATGAAATTTGAATTAATCAAACCAACCATTAGAGATGTCTGACAGAGGAGTTCTTTGAATATCACCTATGTAAAAAAAAAGTATAAATACAATTTTAGGTAACATATATGGATGGGATATTGACTGAAAAGTGCAAACGAACTACAAAATTCGGGGACTTACTGTTAATATTTTCTTGTAAACGACTATCGGCTTTAGAAGAAGCACGTAAAGAATATGATCTCTTTGACATCTTGTCCACACCTGAACATTTGTTGATGTGAATCAATAAAACATGAATACATTACAAATCATAAGACATTTATAAATAAAACAACTTGAAGGAGGAGTTTTTTTTTCCTGAATACAGTTATACAACTTTCACAAAGGGATGTTAAATGATATTTATAGTACTGAAGTAAAATGAAATGAAATTAAATGATATGCAATGTATATTCAATCAAACAGTGTTTTAAATGATTACAGCGCTGGCTTCTTTTAGTTATAATCAATCAAACATAAGTTCAAAACACATACTGATCTTGCAGTTCGACGTAAAAGCAACTGTGGCTTAAAATGCTAACAAATCTATGAACCGGAAAGTAACAAATCCTCTGATCTCCAAACTTAATGAGCTAATCAAACCTCAAAACAGTTCCGTAGATATCATTGACATTTCCTCTAATCAATTCAATCTTTGTATCTAAACTCAAATAAGACTAAATCTCTTATCGAAATCAATAAACACATAAAAGCTATGAGAAGATCGCAAAACATACAAAACTTCATTATCTGCATTCTACATCACTCAAACTACAGTTCAATTAAGTTAAAGCAAGTGAATCATAACATGTAGTCATGTAAATTCCGAATCAGCAACGTTCGAGTTCATAGTAAAATGCATTTTAATCAACAAAATTCCAAACTATGTGCAATCATACACCGTAAATTTGAAGCAATCATATGCCAGTATACAAATTGTTAGCTCGTCTAACGTGTGATTCAAAAACATTACATAATTTAATAAGTTCATGTGAAAAATCGTTCTAATATATCAACAAATCAAGATAAAGGAAACTACGATATAAACTTACATCAGTTTTACAACCACTGGTAATCATTAATAGTGAAAAATCATTCGTTTAGAAAGCATTAAAAGAAAACATTTCTTAAACGTAAATAAATAAAAAGGAATAGAAGGATTTAAAAGAAGATACCGAAACAGTGAACGAAATGATGTCAACGTGATCCCAGTCCCGCCAACGACTTTGTCCCGCCGCTGTAGGTGTCTCAGGTATATCCCGCGGATTCCGGTGGGTTGTTTTTACATGCGAACGTGTTCGGACGTAAACTCAACGAACTCCGGCGACTTCCAAATGCTCCGGCGATGCTCTCCGACTTCACAAATCTTTGGCTATAAATAATGGAGAAGGGAGAAGTGAGTTGTTTACGAATGAAACATATTTTTGTAATACATTTACTTAGCTTATATAATCGTTCCAATTCCTATTTTCGGCATGTTATGATATTTACGGATTCGGAATGGTATGATTGGTTGACATATGTTTACGGATCGACAGAGTGTCCAGGTTCTTGATTTGTTTAAAAATGGAAACGGCGAACATTATTGTAAATCTCGGTCAAATACCTCAATTAAGCATAAAGGAAATAATAGTGATTAGTTGGATAAGCAGGTTGGGAGCCGAAAAAAAGTATACGTAGAATGATATTGAAATTTTAAAATTTAAGTAATGTTGGCAAAGCTTTACAACAACGAAGATTAATATTAATAGTTTTAAACCCATTGATGTATGTATATGATCACTCCTTTATGTTCTCACTAAACAATTCGATCAATTGCTGTTAAACCCATCATTTTTGTGCTTCATCTTTCAGTTGTTGAAAAGTATAATGAAAGTATAGTGAAATCCAAAACTCCTTTTTGTAAACCCATTGATGTATGTATATGATCACTCCTTTTTTTAGCCTACTAAATCAACGGCACAAATCACGTACACTATATCTATATATATTACCGTCAAATACCTCAATTTAAAAGAAAAAGTATAGTGAAATCCAAAACTTAACAACAACGAACATTAAAAACAAAAGAAGCATTCATATTAATTTAAAAGAAATAATGTAAATAACATCAGAAATAAAATAGATTAATATAAAAGTTTGTAATATTATCCTTGAAAACACAGTAAGCCTCATTATTCAAAATGCGAACGCTTGAATCTTCACTCATAATCCTTATCACCGCCTTTCCTATTTGAATTCATACGCTTGGCTGAAGAGCAAGGCATAGAGTTATCGACATCATAGACTTCAAAGATATCGCGCTTGCCGTAATCGGTGTTTGGGTCCTATATATAGAAAAAAAATGAAGTCAAATCACAAAAATAATCATGGTAAGTATACATTGTAAATATATTATATATAAAATATTATAAAGTAAAATTTTGTTTTACAAAAGTGATATAGAAACCTGTCCAATATTGAACTTCTTCTTAATTTCGGAGATAAGATTTTGGTCGTCAGACATGGTAGTAATTTCATAAACTTCGTCAAACTCTTTCAGATTGAGCTCACTGACATAAATTTTAAAAGCAAAGAACTTGTCAACGACAGACTTGATTTCCTTTGGAAAGGTGGGAATGCCAACATCCTGTATATGTGGTAATACAGGGTTAGGATCAAATACAAAGGATAAAATAAATAAGAAGGGTAAGAAGGATTCTAGTCCATTGATCTTAGATTTGGAGGGTTGAGATTAATTGTAGGGAAAAGAAGATAATAGAAGGGCATAAAGGGAATCCTATATTTATGGATTTTCTCTCTCCACATACAAGACACATGCCAATTCCCCCATCGATTTAAAACGTCCATAACTTTTTCATACGACATATTTTTTTTTTTAAAATTCACCATAATAACGAGTGTTTTTTTATCTTTAATATGAGTACCATATTATCATATAAAAATAAAATAAAAAATAAAATTTTTACTGGGTTTTTTTTATTGCATTGTGTTAAAGGTTCAGGTCATTGTGTCTTTTAACTGGGTTTTGGTCAGTAGAGTTTCTATACATTGTGTTATTATCAAAACCTATAACACAATGTTAATTTGGGTTCTATCCATTGTGTTTTTATAAGAACCTATAACACAATATATGACACAATGAAGATGGTGTTATATCTGGGTTTTCTATAAATTGTGTTATTAGTTCAGGTCATTGTGTTTAATATGTTATTCATTGTGTTTTAATATGTTGTCCATTGTGTTTTAATAATTTGTTCAATTTTTTTCATTATCTTTGTTCATTGTGTTTTAGTTTGTTGTGTATTGTGTTTTTAGTTTGTTTTTCATTGTGTCTTCATCTGCTCTCCATTGTGTGTTTTATCTGCTGTCATTAATTGTGTCTTTTATCTGTTGTCATCAATTGTGTTTTTATTTAGTCTGATACTTATTGTGTTATATGTTATCGCCATTGTGTTATACATTATGCTCATTGTGTTTTAGTATGTTGTCTATTGTGTCTTTATCTGTTGTCATTGATTGTGTTTTTTATCTACTTTACATTGTGTTATTATCAAAACCTATAACACAATGTTAATTTGAGTTCTATCAATTGCTTTTTTATAAGAACCTATAACACAATATATGACACAACGAAGATGGTGTTATATCTGGGTTTTCAATAAATTGTGTTATTAGTTCAGGTCATTGTGTTTAATATGTTATTCATTGTGTTTTAATATGTTATTCATTGTGTTTTAATAATTTGTTCAATTTTTTTCATTATCTTTTTTCATTGTGTTTTAGTTTGTTGTGTATTGTGTTTTTAGTTTGTTTTCCATTGTGTCTTCATCTGCTCTCCATTGTGTCTTTTATCTGTTGTAATTAATTGTGTCTTTTATCTGTTGTCATCAATTGTGTTTTTATTTAGTCTGATACTTATTGTGTTATATGTTATCGCCATTGTGTTATACGTTATGGTCATTGTGTTTTAGTATGTTGTCCATTGTGTCTTTATCTGTTGTTATTGATTGTGTTTTTGATCTACTTTACATTGTGTTTTACATCATGTCCATTGTGTAATATGCAACTGGGTTTTTGAATTTTTTTTGAAAAATATAACAATATGGTACTCATATTAAAGATAAAAAAACGCTCGATTTTATGGTATATTTTTTTTTTAAAAACAAATGATGTATAAAAAAGTTACGGACGTTTAAAAATTGGGGGGGAAATAGCATGTGACTTACATGTGCATATTCTCTTTCCTCTTGTAGACAAAATTACCCTTTCCATTTAATTCCTCCTAGGACACTTGTCACTCTCTGGTGGCTTCTTACCCTTCTTATTTTTTAAAACTTTGTATTATAACTCAACCCTGGTAATACATATCCTTAGTAATAACAAAACAATAATAAAAACAGATTTATATATGTATCAAATAATTAAAGAATTATGATGATAATATAACCAATATGTTCTGTTTCAGTAACTCCTCTGCAGTCTTGGTAAAAAGCTGAGTAGCCTGCTCATGATTTAAGATTAGTGAAACAGAATCACTGTTGTCCTTCACTTCGATTTTGATCTTAAACTTAGGAACATGTTGAACAATAGTTTCATAACATTTGTAATTTGAGCACTCATAAACATCGTATTTCTTAAAATCATCATAGTCATCGGGTGCGATATATTCTTGAACCTCATGAGAAGCCTCATATGAACACGTAGGACACGTCATATAGTACCAGCCAAAGCCAGTGTCGACCTTCTCCATGGTAGCGAATATAATAAGAGATTTTGGCTGCATCAAAAAATATAACTTCAATAATGTATGTAAATTAAATACACAATTTTAATAAGTGTTGAAATTGACCTCCATTAATTCCCAAATAGTATCAATGGTGGTAAAACTTGCATCTTTAATAAATTCAGTTGACATAGCATCACCTTTGGCAGACATTATGAATTCTACGTTTTAATAATAATAACCGTTAGTATGCTGAAGAAAGATAATTAGAGTAAACAGGATTTAACAAATAATCCTTATTGTATATTTAACAATTAAATTAAAATTTAAATGAATACCTTGAGGTAGCAAGAAGAAAAGAAAGAAGGAAAATAGTTATGTGCAAATGAGGAGGTATACGGGTGAGTTAAAGGTATATTTATAGACTAAAATCTATGTATGTATGTGATTGACCAATTTCCATATTTCCATATTTCCATATAAACTATATATTGTAAAGTAAGAAAGTTTGAAAAATGAATTAGCTAATTATAATTCAAATTAAGGTCGACATTTATTTAATAAAATACAAAAAATAATTGTAACTAATTTTATGTGATTGACAAATTTCCATATTTGCATATAAACTATATATTGTAAAGTAAGAAAGTATGTAAAATGATATACCTAATTATAATTTTAAATTCGACATTTATTAAAATACATAAATAATTGTAACTAATTGTATGTGATTGACAAATTTCCATATTTCCATATAAACTATATATTGTAAAGTAAGAAAGTTTGAAAAATGGTGTAGCTAATTATAATTTTATATTCGATATTTATTAAAATAAATAAATAATTGTAACTAATTGTATGTGATTGTGCAATTTCCATATAAACTATATATTTTAAATTAAGAAAGTTTGCCTAAATTTAAACATATGAATACAGAGTTTTATCTTCTATAATTTGTTTGAAAATAGTTTGTTCTATTATCTTAAGAAAGTCAACTCTTTAAAAATTTGGTATTCTTTGATTTTAATATCAAAATTAAGTCACGATAATATATACTTATTAATAGTTACTCTATTCACAAAGTCAATTCCTTGAACATATATATCCTTTTATTTAAAAAATTTACAAAATTTAATAAACTAAAAAAGTTGACCTTATTTAGAATTTTATTTTGAAATTGTTTGTTTTAATAATTATATAGATTTGATTTTCTACTCGTTTGCTAATAAATTTTGAATTTTTTTTTATATTTAACATGTCCATATATATAGTATATGTATTAAATTCATTTACAAAAACAACACAAATTAATTTGTTATTCTAGATTAAATGGAATACTAATATGCGTTTAATTTAATGTTTATTTAGATAAATAAGATACTGCATGATAAATAAGATAGAAATTTTTAGTTGTAGTAACAAACATAAACATTAAAGATATACACAAACCGCTCGATTCCATCTTCGTGTCGGGCTAATTAAGAACCCCTTGACAGAGGTGCGCCATATATGATCACTCGATTTAAGTTTCTTTTTATGCTTACGTGCTAGGATTTGGTACACCATGGGTGATTGGTAAAAATTAGTTCAGGTAAAAATAAATAGTTTTTAGTTGGGTTTAGGTTACTGTCTGGGTTTAATTGTTCGGGGTTTATCCGGAACTTTTTTTGATTTTTAACTAATTAATAATTAATGGTTCGATATAATTGTAAAAATAGACTAATGTTGTGGTACAGAAGAAGTCGAGTAATCAAGTTAACAATCTATTGTTGTTGGATGTTTCACTCACTGAACTCGAATATGGAATTGCCAGTCTCATTTGTTTCTGATTGTTATGAAACTGTTCATAAAGCAATTGCTAATTTTGGGTTTTAATGGCAGTCATTTGGGGCTTTATTGTGATATCTTGGATGAAGTCAGAACTTTGATCGTGTATGGTGATCAAAGTAACAAGGCTTCCACAAGCTTTGACCAACTTTTGATCACTACAACCATGAGGTACGTTGTGTTGCGTTTTATTGGTATGTAAAATGAAAGTTTGTGGCTTCCTATTTCAAGAGACCAAACAACACTCATCAGTTTCTAAATGTTAAGTTTTCATGTCATTATGATGAATTACAATGCTTTAAAGTGAAGGGTTTGTTTGTTTTCTAAGTTAGAACTGTATTTTTAGATCTACATTTTTTTGGTTATGTTATCTTTTCTTTTCTACACATAACATGCAAAGTGGAATTACATATGTATATTTTTACATGTCAATTTAGTTGCTTAATGTTTTGTTTGAAATTTGGAAGTCATGTGGGATAAAGTCAAAACAGACGGGTGACTTCAAACCATTTCATATATAAGGGTTAAGTTGTTTTTTTTTTTAAATTTCAAATGGGTCAATAAAAGATCATTGAAAAAAGGAACAAGTCTAATGGGTTAAACTTGGGCAAAGTGTAGTTTTAGTTCATACACCGAACAGAGAAAAAATGGAAATTGGTTCCTGGTGTTAAAGAATCCATGGTGGTTCACATATTTTTTAAATAGGTTTTAATTTTTCTGTTGGTGTTATTATTTTAAAGCTTGTGCTCTTTTTTGTGTATAATAGTTTAATAATATTTAAATTTGAGGCCTCCAAGTGTTCAAGAGGCTTCAATTGATCCTTCTCAGTTTTAAGGAGACATTTGGCTATGTTTTTGTAAGAAATGAGTCAGTTAGTATTTTGTTTGCTAGATATGATGGTTGATACATTTGTTCTTAAAATAGTAAATAGTAAATACTATGGATCATGGTAAGGATGAGCAAATGGTACCCGGTACCGAATTTACCGAACCGGGTACACTTTTGGTACCGATTCGGTACCGATTTTTGAGATATTCGGTACCGGTCTGGTACGGCACCGGTAGTATTCACGGGTTTTTACCCTCAAATACTGGTACCGTACCGGTACCGAATCGTACCGTACCGGTACCCACTTTTGGGGATTTTCGGTTCCGGTACCGGTTCGGTATCGAGCTCACCCCTAGATCATGGTACATGGACTCTGCATCTTTATCTAATGGTTATTGGTTTACAAGGCGTACTAGATTTGCTTAAAACATTATACTAATTCGTCTGATGATTCTCTGTTTTAAATCTTACAGGAAATGTTCACATATGCAATACCTAATTATTATGTCAATTGTCAAGAGCCGAAGATCTTGAACAGCTATGTTAAAGGTTAGTTATTCTCATATATTATAGCTTCAACTAGGATACGTACAACATGTGTAAGAATTTTGAGCAATTTTCAACTTAGTTCATGCGATGTAATATGAATTATTTTATGATTCTTTGGGGACTGATCTTGCTGTTGAAGATTCTAAATCAATGGTTGATTTAGGGTTTCTTCAGTTTGGGTAATGTGATGGTTGATTTGGAGATTCTGAAACCGTACGTTTTCTTCTCCCGTTTTACATTTATCACACTCCACCACATGTTATTTGCGTTTGATTTTCAGTGTTAAACCCAGATTATTGCTTCCGATTCTTATTTTCGTCAATCAATCCTAATCTGCATCTTAATCTTATTTTCAGTGTTCAATCAGGATTATTGCTTTTGTTTGTTAAGTTATTGCATCCAATTCTTATCTTCGGTTATTCGATGGCTTACTATTTTTCTTAACCCTTCCTTTGTTTAAATTACGTAGATGGTCATGTGGTTTAGTGTCCATTACGGATTTAGTCCTAAATACCATTTTTTTTTTGTATTTTGACCCTTAGTGGCACTGGTCCTGAATCGTTATTTGTTCAGAATGTTAGAGATGCCCTTTTTCAAAACATCTTTTTTTAATTTTTCATTAAATCCTACATTAATATTATTACCTCTTTATATTTGCAGGGAATTTAAAATTGAAATGCTCTTGCTTGGCTCATTCACAACTGGTGCCATTTTGTTGGTAGTTATTTTTTGCCTTCATGTTCCTTGTGAAGAATTTTAAAACTAGCATGAAACATGATCAATATCTACAGGATGGACTCTCAGAGATTATATATTCAGGTCTATGTTTGATCTGTAACCAAGTCACTAATAAACGGGTTATGTTTAATATGTAATATGACGCTTTATTTGTATTTTGTTATATTTTATTTATACACAAATGTTTAATATGTAATATGACGCTTTATTTGTATTTTGTTATATTACGAGGGGTGTGGCGTCATTGTGAGTTTAAATTTCTTCGTTTGCAGGGTTACTCTCATCAGTATTCTTGAAGTTGGATGACGCTTTGAGAAAAGAATTTTGCCCAGAAAAAGTTACCATACACATCTCCTAATTCAAATCACCAGTAATATTAAAAGTTAACTCCTTTTTTTACTATTTTCTTTTATACCAAGGGCTACTCTTGATTAATTTATGCATTAGGAACTTTTTTTTGTCGTTCTGGTTAATATAATCCTACAAGTTGCAAATTGGACGGGCTGCGTACTGGGTCAAAACAGATTGGGAAATGACTTTTGCTGTTTGAGATTTAGTTAAGCAATCGCTTTGTTCATACTTTAAGAATATATTATCTTTTTCCACTTTGAAAATAAAAAGAGTAAAGGAGTGAAAGTTGATCTAAATGTTAATTAGAGAAAGCTTGAATTGTTCAATTTTAATAAACTGATAAATTTATTTTGGTTTTTATTTGAACCTATAACAATAGAGTTTGAAGAACAATGGACTAATTGCAAAGTAGATGGATGGAAGGATAAGGCTCAAGAAAATGAATATGTTCGTGAGCAAAATACACCAGTTGATCTAGACGATTATGGCAGAGTTGATGAATTGGTTGAACCTGGTACTAAATATCTAAATGAGGTTCACTCATTTACTCCTTTTACTTTCATATGTCATGCTCTTTGCTATTTTAGTTAATATATATGGTATATATGTTTGTCTGCAGGCATATGAACAACGTTAGAATTGAAATGTCATCTTCACCACATTCTTAGATATCCTTATGGAAGCTTTTTTTATTTTTCTCTATTATAATTCTTTTGATTTTGGCGGGTTGGGTTGAGTAACGGGTCAAAATGGGTTCGTATCATAATAGGCTAACTAATAATTGTTTCAATTTGGTTCGAGTAACAAGGATCCATCACAGATCTGAACATTTACACGGTGTGAAGGATTGAAAGAAGGATTTTCCCAACTTTCTTTCAACTCTTTTACACTCAATGCCTTCAAACCAGTAGAAACGGAGCTTGAGCCAACTCACTAATCATTCTAACAGTTGTGTGGTTCAAGATTCGGATTCTATCTACGAGGTTCACCGATTTCGGGTGAAACGTTAAACTACCGTTCCGAACAGCTCACCGTGTCATGTTTTGGGCAATGTTTTCGGCCCATTTGACCCGTTTACTTTTTACCTGATTTTTTATTTGACCTGTCTCTTGAAATTGACATGCATTTTAAGACCACTTGAGGAACAAGAATATCTAATATGATTAACTTAATCCTAAATATTCATATTAGAAGAATATTTTTGTTAATCAATTTAAAAAGATAGATTCATGTATGGACTTATTTGTTTTATTCTATTTTTTTGCAGAATATGGTTACACAATGAACATAACAGAAAAGAGTGACGTCTATAGTTACAGAGTGGTGTTACTAGAGATCTTAAGTGGACGTAGTGCGGTCGAGAATCGGGTCAGGGGGTTTCACATATAGTCGAGTGGGTCAAAAAGAAAATGGTTATAGCAGTAATTAACGTAGGACAAACAATACGTATAACACAACTAATGTGGTTTTTAAGGAGATTTTCAACGAATTATGATCATTGCATATTCATGTATTCCAATTTGTCATCGTAGTCTTACAAATTCGTTTGCGGTTTAACGTGTATTTAATCATAACATTTTATGTAAATGATGATGATGATGATAAGATATTATCTTTAATCAACCCGTGTAATACACGGGTTCTTAAACTAGTTAAAGATATACACAAAAGTTAAGTAGCATACAAAAGTCTATTATCAAAAAAGCCCATAAAGGTACATGTTCACAAGATAGTTAACAAAACAAAGACCAAACAGTTGTTCAAAAGACATCTTATAAAAGATAGGTGCACTTTGGCTTAGACAGCGCGGACATTTTTTAAGATGACGGTTTTCTTTGAAGTCACATAAGTGAAGTCAAGCATGACGCCATCATTCAGATTATTTTCCGCCATGAATCTAGGCCAGTTTATGACTGAATAGCGTAATGCAGTTCCATTTTTTTCTGGTTTGACTTCATAAATACTAACCTGCCCCTCCAGGTTTTCAAACTTCAGTGTATGAAGCTTCTTTGTAAACCCTGCGCGGTTTGATACCTTGACCGGAAGACGCTGCATGTAACAACGTGGATTCAAAACCATAAATTTTAAACATCAAATAATAACGACAAACAATGTAAAATTAAAGATTTATTCAGCAAAAATCATACCAGCCTGTATTCCCCTCTACGTGTAAAGTTACAAAACTCCGGATCTTCAGGAATAGTGTGTTTTTCAGATTTCTTTCCAGGTAAACACTTCTTAGACTTGGAAGTACCAACCGAGCTTATATTTTTCTTTACCTTTATAATTGAAAAAATTGTTGTTTTCAAAACGATACCATATTATTGTTAACAAATGAAGAGTATTTGTATAAATTGATAAACTTACATCTTTTGTGATAGATGGGGATCGTTCAGCTATAAATCCCTTGGAACTGCAATCAACGTCATGTTGTTTACCCTTACTTGGTTCTCCAAGTCCCTCATTTATGGTGATAGCATTTTGTTCCTGATTGCAAAGATTCTGTTTCAATGACACATTTTACATTAACATACATAAGGTAAATGATTACCTGTGATTGTTTAAATTCAGATGAATTTTATGTATACATAGACATTTATAAAAGTATCCGATTACCTGGTGGACATTTGGTTCTTCATGTGAAAACATGAAGCCATATTCTTTATGTAAGGCCTATAAAGGACAATATGCAAATAATTAGTGCTAGATAAATATTAATAAATAATGTGTATACAGATATTAGTAGATTACCTCGTTTAGTTTACGAACGAACTCATCACGAGATACTTCAAGAACATCATCATCGGAATTGTCTCCCATTATGAACACAACCAGCAATTGAACTCAAAAAACTGTTAAGTGAAAGTGAGCATTAGCAATATTCTTAAATAACAATACATATTTATCATAAACCAAAATGTTAATGAAAAGAGTAACTACAGTTAAAGATGCAGTAACTACATTATCCATACAGGCATAAAAAACCTCATCTAACACTGAATAAATAATTTATAATGTAAAAAACAAAATATATCACAATTTTTATAATGTTAAAAACAAAAAGTTTAAAATTAGGATTCCTATATGATAGACATATGTGATAAAATGACCAAATCTATTAATAAATTTATGTCATACACAATTATCTTTTGAACGGAATACCAAATAACATCACCACTGTATAAGACATAAGGTAAATACATAAAATCCGGATCAGTTTTTAAAAAACTTATAGATCAATATCAAAACATGCATAATAACAAAACATTAATCGGTTAAAAATAAGATCAATACATGAAAAAATACATAACAAACACTGTCAAATGAAAAGATCCTTATATAAGATCCAAGATATAGATTAGTACACTAACGACGACAACAAAATTATACCTAAACTTTCATCGGCTTTAAAAACTAAGATCAATCTTCATGAAAAAAAAAAAAGAACAAAATATTTCGAGAATGGTTTGAGTTTCCAGTTTAATCAAAAATAAAAGATGAAACTTGTCAAGAAAATTTCTCAAGAAAAACAGATTATCTATGAAAAACAAATCCTTCTATAAGATATAACATAGATAAACAAAAAACGGAGACGGAATCAAACTTCTCAATTAAATTTCATGAACCAAATACACCAAAAACAGATTATCTATCAAATATTATAAACTTACCGAAGAATATTTTGATGAAGATTATATGAAGCTGATGAAGATCAAAGGGTTTCTTGGTATACGTGTAGATGAAATATAAAGAACTGAGAATTTGGGTGTATTATTGCCTAAAAAAAAAGTTTATATAAGGTCCATTTTTCCGGGTGGGCGGGTCGGATTCTAGACATCTCGGATGCAGCTAAGGCTAGAGGGTGTGGGGCGCCACCCTTCCGCCACATCGACCACCATAGCGCCCCCCTCCACTTTCACCCACACCCCCGGCGCCATAGCCGGGGCGCCATCAAGCTTCCGCCAACATGATGGCGAGAGATGGCGAGAGATCAGCTGGGGCCCACTTGTTTGCACCAATCAAATTTGTTATTTTTTCTCTATAGCGCCCCTCACCACACCCTCCATGTTAATCCATGTTAAAGAGGGGCTCCATCGCACACGTGGATCCTATGTGGCACCTATAAAGCCCCATGGGGCTCCATCCACACCCCATAGCCTAATATTGCACAAAAAGGATGAAGTCTTTTGGAGCCAAAATCTTTTTCAATAAGCCTTATGAATAAAAAAGTATTATATATCTAAAAGTGGTGGGGCAATAATGAAATTTGGTTACCAATGTCATCAGATTGATTTTACATGAGGGTTGATATGTAATGATGAATTTTGGTTACCAATGTTTGATTTTTTCTTTGCCCTTATGATTACTATATTTTATGTTGAAGGACATTACCATTAGTTTATTAATTTTATATAGGCTATAATAAGTATTGTTAATATATTTAATCTTGTATGATTTATATAAGTGATTTCTTTGAATATTAATATGGGCCTAAAACAGGAAATAAAAAAAAACGCATATACATCCAATAAAATTGTGGTCAGATTTGCACAAGAACGTATATTATGTAAATTATTTAATGTTAGTAAATATATGGAACTTGATTATGACATTGATTACAAAATATGATTGAAATTATAGAAAAAAATTTAGGTAAATAGTTTAAACATATTTGTTTATTTTAGGAAATAATAAATCTTCATTGAAATATTATTTAAAAGGATTATATCTGTTATATATATAGATTAGTATACAAAATTCCAAATGGTGAAGATATCTCTACGTGATGATTGTGTGAAGTTTTGAGAAGTGATAGTTGTTGATGTTTAATCATGCTCTATAATAGCTTGGACATAACAAAAAATGAAACATAATACAAAATTCTTTTATTATTAAAGTAACGAAAGGATAAAATTTCATATATTTGAAACAAATTAGATAGTTCAAGAAACAAAACATGACAGAGTATCAAATTAAATCATAATTTCTAATCGAAAGGCGAAACAATTGTCTCCAAAAATAAGGCGCCTTTCGGTCCGTTGTAGCTGTCAACATGTTGGATGTAGTTAAAAGAATCATTGCACAGGACAACTTCAACAGTATCTCCCCAAATACTTGTTATCAACCACTTGTTGTCTTGAATTATATTGGTCCTTTGTTGCGTCTCCAGATAATCAACTATGCGAGCCTTATTGAAAGAAAAGACCTTGATCCAGTCATCATATTCATATTTGAATAAATCTGCAATTAGTTCACCAGCATATTGAACGACAATCACATGCAGCTTGTTCGAAATTGTTAGAAACTGTCCTTGGCAAGGATTGACTTCCATACGCTTCGGAAAACGAAGTATACTGAAAGATTCAGAGATAACATCAAAAGCAACTATGTTCCTTTCACCTGGTGGAATCCAGTAATTGGAAACCATGAAATATATTGTTTTGCCGGAATAAATTCCAGGAGACCATGAATAAAAGTTTGAAGCAAATTGAGATCCGTTCAAGAAATTTAATTTTGTCCATGAGTCATGACGTCGTGAATATACACGAGCAGTAAGGATGTTACTGTAACAATTAATATGAAGCACTTTTAGATCGTTGGACTCGTCAAAGTACATTCCACCTGTATCGTTGTGTCGACCAAAATGACGATGTAAGTAGTCGTCGGATATCGAGTTAAAACGCCTCGTTGTTGGATTCCAAAGGACAAGCTCACTGTAACTCCTTTTAATGCAAACTAAAATCAGTCCGTTAAACGAAGATATAATGCGTAAAAAGGAAGGATGGACATCGTATGGAAAAGTTATCGTTTTGCTTGTATCGACTTCTAAGTTGCCAGCTACTATGTCGTCAATGACAATGGACTTTTCTTTCAAGGAGAACAGCTTCTTTTGTAGTGATTTTCCAACTCGCCGAGCATGGATGAAAGCAAACTTTGGTGTAGATAATTCATAACACCATAGTTTAGAAACACATTTGAAACGACAAACTACCTTTGCAGGTAGTCTCGATAAGATCTCTTCAAATATCAAGTCATCCCCAACACGTTCCATGATTCGTAATACTCTGAAAATAAATAAATAAAAAACGATTGTATAAGCTTTTTTCAAGTTCATAAAGGCTCATATAAAAAAATGCTTATTGTATAAAAACTTGAAAATTATCAATGGAACATTGAAAATTTATAATACAGTATACAATAACTAACCGTGTAAGTGGAGGTGTTATGTATAAGATTTGAAGAATGATAAAGAATTTCATGAAATATGGGTATTTATAAGAGTTTCATCATATAGTGGAAATCTATTATTATTAAAAAAGATATGTCAAATTTTAAATTGAATAAGGTTTTCCATTCTCTTAAACATGGACCGATTTCTTTCTTTCTTTGTGTAAGCAAGATCCAGCACCCACCTTTTATTCATCCTAGTATATACTTTAAAAATAATTTAAGGTTTTCCATTCTCTTAAACATATACTTTAACCTTTTATTCATCCTAGTAAGATTTATCGATTTGTTTTTGAGAATTTGTATTAAGAATTTTATTGAAAATTTGATTGCAAATTGATTGGAAGATTGACTAAGATTGGTTTGGTGATATATTACTATAAATTTAAATGTAAATAAAATGTTGGTATTAAATGGCCAAAGATTGATCAATCATTTGGAATGATTATACGGAATAATGGCTTGCTATAATAAATATAAAAATTTGTTCGATTTGATATTATTTTGAAAAGCCTTAAGTAAGGCAACTTTACAAAATTAAGTTTACATAATGGGTAAATTAAATTGGTTGGTCAATGTGTTAATTTTTGTTTCTATTGGATCAAATGGGTAAATTTACATACCTTGGGCTACAATTGATTATTTTTAAACGTTCTAAAGGCAAAAATAGTGTTTTCATAATGGCAAAAAGCGTTAATATAAACGACAATATAAGTATTATAAAATAAAACATATCATTCCAAATATTATTGTTTTCAAAACCATACCAAAAAACCATTAAAAACCATAATATCCAACGATGAGGAAAACAAAATAGTAACCAATTGTCTTAAAAACCAAACAAAAACAAACAAATATGAGGACACACACTACTTCTCCATCTTTGGAATGAGAAGTTTGATAGAATCGGAATCTTGCACTTCATGGTTTTCATCACTGACACGACGTTTGGTTGAAGAACTTCCCACTGTGTTGTCTACATCATAAACCTCATGAAGATTGCGTTTAACTTCGCTAGTAGACGGCGACTTCTGATTAATTTTCATGACATTAGACACCGGCGTTTCATTGTCTCCCGTATAAGAAACCTCATCCTTCAAAAAAAAATGAAAGATTCAGAAATATTCAAAGAAAAAACTTTAAAAAACAAATACCTTTGAAACTTCACACGGAACAGATTGAATCTCGGACAGGTGAACACCGGATGATTCGGATTGATCGTCCTAAAACAATACAAATTATAATTATAAATACTTAAATCTTGAGGATAATATGTTTACAAAAAAAGTAAGTGCTTCATATTATCAAACTTAAACCTGATGAATTTTGAATTTGGTGTATATTGCAGAAAGAATGTCAGGATCTGAAGTAGCCATATGAATTCCATAGTTCTCGACTTTATATTTGATGTTAAATTTAGAAACAGATATGATGAAAGCAAGTTTCTTGCCAATCAAGATGTCAAATACATCAGGATATGGCTTGGGGATACCGCCATTTGCCAACTCCTACAAAGTTAAAACAAATCTATATTAATAACTTTCAAATAAAAAATATAAATTAGTCAAGCAAATTGTGCAAAAATACCGAGATTGATGTCTAAATTTACCTCATCTTGCACCTGCACCAATTCCTTTGCAGTTTTTTTGAAAATCTTGTACGCTTCGAAATCAAACAGAGTCAACGTAACAGTGCCAGATGAGTCTTGAACACGAATAGGTATCTTGAAACTGTATATATTAAAAAAAGTCAGCATCAATTAACTATTTTATATTATAAATTTATCGATTTACTAAATTCAACATATATATATATCATAGATGAAGTTTCAAACCGAGGTATCGAGAAAATATCAACTGCTTGACAGTCTTTGTTGGTACAAATTAATGCCGTCTTGTGTTTAACATCAACAGAACCATCTTCTTTTTCAGCGGTAACAAACGTTTCCTCGACACCCGATTTACAATGGTTGCAGGCATTGTAGTACCAGATCTTGTCAGAACAAATTGCGGTAACTGTACCAACCAACATAACCTTCTTCGGCTATTTAAACAAAAAAAAATGAAGAAAAACAAATTATTAAACAAAAAATATTAGTAAAATAAGTATTATTAAATATGATAACATAAAATAGCAATTCAAAAGTTATTTAAAAAGATGAAGCTAATCAATTAATCAATTAATATGGTGATAAATATAGAAAAACATATTACTAAACAAAAAATATTACTAAATTAAATATTATTAAATATGATAACATAAAATAGATGTAAGAATGTATTTTACCTCCGATATGTTACCAAGATAGACAGTCGGCATAAAATCACTGTTATTCATGAATTCATCCTCCACTGATGATATCAAATACGATCCAAAGTTGTCACTTGAAGATGGCGATGAAAAAAACTTCTCAATTAAACTACATTATTTAAAATAAGTATACGTATGAATTAGTTCGCATTTATGTATGGATAATTTCTAACTGATAATAAATTCAAAGTATGTAATAAATAATAGTAATGTTATTTCAAAATAACTAAAACAATTCTATAATACCTCTGTCTGAAAGTAGTAATTTCATCAATGTCAGTGTCGATGAAAATTCTACTAATGTCAAATGAGGTTGACAAACCACGTTTTCCTATATTAATAAAAAAACAATCAACATATACTATTAGTTATTTCGGTAAACAATGAAACGAATCATATGAAAGTGTTATTTAAAAAAAATATAAAATAGGAAATTAAAAATTGTACCTTTGTAAAGATTCACAACACCGAAGTGAACAACCATCACAACATACTTCTCTCGTTTTTCAGCGTTGAAGTAGGCATGCAGCCGAATTGCAAATTCATCCCAAAGTGTACCAATAATCTGTTGGTTCCTAAATATGGAACAAATGAAAGTATATGTAAAATACATATCAATTATACAATATATTGAAATAAATAAATGATTAAGCAAATAACTCACTCAAGATCTTTAAGCTTAACATTCAATCTCTTCCCTTTCGTACCATCCTTCTTAGTGGTGTCTTCAAGATTGAAACAAACCTCAACATATCCTATAAAGTCTATAAATAAAAAATAAGTGTCAATTATGAATAATAATAAAACAAAAAGAAATATAAAGAATTACTTAAAACATGCTCAATTAAATGACATACCAACTGTGGTATTAACTTCAAGTCGATTTTGAACAACGTCCTTGAAATTCACAAAACTGAAGTTATACTTAGGCCCGTTCCAATCTTGACTTTTTTTAATCTGGGTGAAAAAACTGAAAGTTAACTTCTGATTATTTTTGGTGTAGTTGTAGGATGAATTGTTGGGTGCAAGTGATGGTCTGGTTATCAGAAGGCATTCATCCAGCTTGAAGTGGTCCTGAAGCCTTGGCAAAATCCTATGCATACAACTAGCCTGAATCTGGTGACCCTACAAAATATCAATAAAAATTAATTATGAAATAAAAAAATTTAAAAATATATAGACCCATACTTAATACTTAATACATAATATAATAACAGTATAGTAAAAGTTGATAAATCGTACCTCTTCATCCATACATATCATGTCGACACGACAAGTTTCAGTCGGACAGCCATGCATCATTTTCCTCCAAAGGGAAACGATCTTCAACTTTAGCGTATAGTTGTTTGACAAAGGATTGAGATTGTTCAACATGGTTATGTTTTGAGGTTCCATATTGAAAACTGATATTTCAATATGTTTAAGAAATCTACCGGGTTTGAGGATGAGGTTTTAGAACATGTATATATAATAAAAAGTATGAGATTTATTTTAAGTTGTTATACAAACTAAAATAGGTTAAATTTAAATTTTTAAAGTTACCGAAATTAAAGTTTTGAGAATGGAACAGGATTGATTACCAAAAATAAAAATCCGAATTACTTCTACGTTATCTTAGAAAGAGAAAAAAAAATTCAAATTAAAAAAAAACACAATTAAGGAATATGAAATCCCTTCAAATCGGCACTGATTGGAGTTTTAATTTAGAAAAATTAATTAAAAGCTATTAAAATTAGGAAATTAGTTAAAACAACTTTGACTACAGTATAGACATAAAAGACAATAGAGAATTAAAATATTGATGATTACCAGTTCAGTATGCATTATTCAAAACTCAAATCAGAGAAAAATTAAAAATCATAAGTATTATACTAAACATAACATACCAATATCGTACAGTTTTGAAGCGTGAGCAACGCGTAGTGGCAGGACTAAAGCAATTAGCACACTCGTGAAAACCATTCATGACCTTCGATACCGATACAACAGGTACATCAACAGCAGCAAGCATGGCCTCAGCCCTAAACGATTCTTGGGCAGCAATCTGAGCAAGAACCCTAATTTTATGACAAACTTTAATCAATCAATATTTTAACTTAGAAATGATCCAAAACAAACTGTACTGACAACTAAATCAACCGAATCAGTTCAAAAACAATCAAAAATCACTGAGACAAATCAAAAATTCGTCTGAATCAATCCTAATTTTAACCAGATATTATACGTTAAAAATGGTTTCTGGTGTAACTATTAGCCTCTTAATTTTTTCTTTTAAATGTGGTATGAGTTCTTTCAACAAAAAAATTCGTGTGAATCAATCATAAGTCTAATACGTCATTCTTTTTTTAACATCTTGGGTTCTTATTCAAAAACCTAACACCAACTATATCCGTTCAAAACCCTAAATGTTCACGAATCGGAAAACAATCTGAAACATGTATTAAATAACTGGGTTCTTATTTACCTAGATACAATCGGAAACATGTATAAAAACCTTAAAATCGGAAAAACTTAAAATCGGAAAAAACTTAAACCCTAATATCAACAAAAAAATATTACCTTGTTCACGAATCGAATCGAAGCTATTCTATCGGATCTTCAATCACCGTTAATGATAAGATTAACTTAACTGCCTGGCGGAGGCGGATCTTGAAAAGAACGAATGAATGAATGGAAGCGGAATCATAGAGGAGGAAGAGTATTAGTCGGCGGAAAATACAATGTATTGAAAGGTTGGTGTAACTGGTGATAAGAAAATACAATATATATGGATCCGATTACTGAATCCGAATACACATGGACCTAACCCATATGCACCGAAAATAACCCATCACTTTTCCCGCCAAAAACCAATTAGAAGAGCCCTAATGAAGCGACACGTGTCCCATATTATTTTTGTTTATTATATATAATAGATTTCTTTTAATTGTTTAAGGGTAATATAGTCATTTCACACATAGTTAACTGAGAAATTTAACAGAGGTTAGGTCAGGGGACCAACCGAGTTCATTTTTGACAACTTTTGAGACCATGCATGTAATTAGTAAACCACTAGGACCAAGTATGAAATTTTTGCAAACCACATGGACCAACCAAGCATTTAACTCTAATTTTAATAAAAAGTAAATTTTTGTTTTTAACAAATTTACACTACAACCTCTTAACTTTAATAAAGTTACCTACACCCTCTGCACTTTAAGCTACAAAGATTATAAACGAAGTCTATGTTTCATTTTTCTTATACAAAATTACGTATGTTGCGCTATCTTTTTTATTACTATACAGAGTGCCGGTACTATATTGATAGTGTAATAAAGAGAACCATTACAATCAAATTATCGCCGCAACGCGCGAGGTCAGATTACTAGTTACTACTATTATTGAAACCATCACTAAATCGATACACTAATCTACTAAAGAACAATCACCACTGATCCTCTAGCGATGTGTTGGACGAAGATGAATCGACATCAATGCTTGTGGTGGTTTGCGAATTGCGACAAGGCAACGGATTAAAGTCTTGTCGGTGGTATTTGCAAATTGCGCCCCGCGGGGACTCACTATATGGGTGGTGGGGAATTATGTTTAGGTATAATCAGGGGCGGATCTACCCTTCAAGAAGGGGTAACCTCCATTACCCCTTGACGCTCCAATTTTAGTGTAAATTTTGGAAAAAATTAACGTTTTTTCGATTTCGTTATCCCTTTTCTTTGAAACGTTGCCCCTATAATAATTTTCTAGATCCGCCACTGGGTATATTTTAATTTTTGTATACAGATACTTTTAAAACATGACATGTCAAAGCGTTAATATTTTAGTTCGTTACAGAAAAATACACTACACAAACATGACATGTCAAAGCGTTAATATCGTTACAGAAAAATACACTACACAAACATGACATGTCAAAGCGTTAATATTTTAGTTCGTTACAGAAAAATACACTACACGCCAATACAAAAAGAATGATTTGGTTAATCCTGTTTAAGAATGTTAATTCAGGTAACTAGGTTTATATTAACTCAACTCAAACCGAACCTGATTAACTAATCTTGTCAAAATTTTGAATATTTAAATATACATGTTTATTAAACGAGTTAACCTTGTCAAGGTTTTTGTGACCCAGTTTGTATGAATGCCTGAAGGGTGTGAATTGGTACAAAAAGAATGATGACACTAGCATAGGATCAAAGCCAAATAAGGAAAGAGAAGGAAAGCTAAACTGAAATGTGATTAGAAAATCATATAAACTGGTTAAAATGACCCTCGCGCGCTACAGCGGAATTTAAAGTCATCAAGTATGGCAACATTTACATGAGATAACAATGTCACCAGCCTTTGTTGAAACATGTTCAAAAGTGTTTTGAGATTTGTTACGTCTGCAATCCAACATCAGGGTGTTTGCCATGGTTTTTCATCGGTCAATATTTACAAAAAATCAGATGGTTGTACAAAATTATGTCCAAAAGTGATGACCCAAAAAGCTGATCTGCCATGGTAATTTGAAATTCTGTAGTCCTGAAATATTATAAGTTGTATGAGTTTGTAGTGAAATTGATACAAAAATGATATAAATAAATTCATGAAAGTTAAAATTGGTTAAAGAATAAATCAAGTTGCAAATGTTTTTTTTAGTAAGTGGTAAACTAATAATATTTTACCCTTCTAGGCCTCGTCCCATAAAAATCTCGTCTACGCTCGTTTTGTAGGATTAAAAAGTTGACTGAAATTAGAAATAGGCATTTGTTACAGAGTACCGGTACTCTACCCTACTGTTATCGACCGAACAACATCAGTACCAGTACTAGTAGCACCGCCATCATCGGTACAATATTCAGTTTGTATTTTTACTCATATTCGGTTTTGGTATTTCGGTATTGGCACAGTATTGAGCTCACCCCTACCTGAAGATAGAGAGAGAATGTGAGAACGACGAGAGAGAGAGAGAGAGCGAGAATCAGAGAGAGAGATAGAAAGAACTCGGAGGTGGGTTGCAACTGATAAGGTCCGCCGCAGATAAGGGTTCCGCCGCACGTGACGACGGAGATGGTGAAATCCGGTAACAAGAAGGGTGACGAACATAGTTGTCGATAGCGAATAGCGACAAGGCACCTATAGGCTACGTAGCGAATAGCGACGGCTATTTCATAAAATAGCGATTACACTAGAAAAAGATTTTTGAAAATTTTTATATGTATATTACATCAAAATACCCTTGTATATATGCTATTTTACATGTATATTTAACAAAAACTAATAGTTAGTAGAGAAGGACTTATATGTTGGGTGTGTGAATGAAAGTCTCAAAAGGTGGTAAATACTTTGTCCCACATTGGTGTGTGAACAAAGTTAGTGGTTGTTTATAAGGTAAAGTCTTTACTACTCCATTGTAGCTTTATGACATGTTTTACCACAAGGGGGTGCAAAAAATGAGTTTCTGAACTGGAATTTAATTGAACTCGTGCATGCCTGCACGAATGCAGCTCAGAAAACCCCAGGCCCGCGTGTGCCAGTTTTTGCACAATTATGCAGTTTTTTTTTGTATTAAAAATGGCCCAGGAGAGAGGTGAAAAAACCAAAAAAAAAACCTAACTGTCGCTAGCTTCGCTATTCGTCGCTAAGACCCATATAGCGACACTTGGTCGCTTCGCTACATAGCGCGCTATAGCCGCTATTAACAACTATGGTGACGAAGGTGGGTTGCTGCTGATAAGGTCCGCCATTCACTTCGTTGTGCAGGTTTCAAACCCTAGGGTGGTGTTTGGTTGTTGACGGTGGTAGTTATGGTGGTGTTTGTTTGGTGATGGATGTGGTGGTGTTTGGTGGTTGACGGTGGTGTTTGGTTGGTGGTGGATGTGGTGGTGTTTGGTTGATGATGAGAGAGAGAATATTATCTTTTAAAGGTAAAGGGGGAAATAAATTAGGTGGGTTTAATTAAAGCTTTAAATAAAATAATAGAGAAATGACAAAATTGCCCCAACTAACAGAGATTCATGGATGGTGCTAAGTCAGTTGGACTAAAAAGGGCAAAATTTCAAACTTTTTGGACCCGTAGGCGATAGATAAAACCTTTGGACTATACTGACAGAACTGCCCAAACATCAGGGACCAAAATGGAATTTTACTCTTGATGGAAAAAAATAAAAATAGTAAGCCATTGTTTAGAATAACCCAAAACGTATTTATAAAACATAAAACCACCTATATACTTTTATCATAATGATAGTATTATAGTAATAGAAATGTTTACGGTCCGGTTTGAAGAAATCATGATTTCAAAAAACCGGAAACCGAATTGGCCAGGTCGGTTGGGTCGCCCAGACTCATGGTTTGGGCGATTTGATTTGTTTTCTAACAAAATACAAAATCGTTAAATTTGAACTATATTGTAAAAGTTAATAAAATTATTTATGAATATTATATGTATGAATAATTAAACACTTCAAAAACTGAAAAATAATAATATAAGATAAACCACCGAGTCCAAGTTCAAAACCATGAACAGAACTCCTAGACCCCGTTTTTCAAACCGTGAACCGAACGTATAGATATCAAACCGGCCAATCTGCTCCGGTTTGGGCGGTTCCTGCACACCCCTACTGATTACTTACAAAAGGAAATTCAGAGGAAAACTCGTTTCAAGTCAACTCAACCCATCTTATTTTGACCCGCACAAACTATTACTTATTAGTTATTAGACTTGACAACCCGAAACTACTGTGCATGATATTGAAATCTAATTCCAAAAGTAAAAAAGATGAGAAATTACAGACCTTTGTTCAATTTTGCCAGCAGAGATTACGCCTGCCTTCCTGCAATATCTCGAAAGCCAATTTGTATCTTTCTATAGAAGCTGAACCTGCATCAATATAGCTACGAGCTTCTTCCCTTAAACTCCATACCATCAATGCCTTCAAATCCTCAGACCCGCCAACAGACTCGACGTCCCGAATAATTCCATATTTCGCATTTTTAGTCCACCTGTGCAAAATGTAACTGGACGGGACTTCTTTTACGTTCATAACTTGGAAAACTTTTAACGCGTGCCGACATAGAATACCCTCAAACTCAAACATCCTGCAGCTGCAACTGATATTAAGATTCGAAGCGTTAAACGCAACCGTGTTTCGTTCATCTCCGTTCCCACATCTTTGAACTAAATATCGGCTAACCGTGCCATCCATGTTTATCTTTATTCCAACATAGTTATAACTTTCTAGAAGCTCTTGTTGGAATGCTTTGAATACGGTTATGGTGTATAGCCGGCTACATTGTTCCTCTAACGGGTCTTTTGTATGAAGAACGGGTTGTAAATTGAATGAGTTGGAATCTTCGTTTCGTTCTTCTTCACGGTTATGTTCGATAGCTTTCGTATAACGTGTTAGGAATTCGGTAAGTGGTACTTCGGGTGTTAGAAAAGTTCCAAAATACGATTTCATATCCCCGTCTACCGGGATGCCAGCGAAAAACGTACCCCGTATATACAGTGGGACCCAGCTTTTTCTCATTTCGTACATTTCGTTTAACCACGCGTTTTCCTCTAAATTATATTTCGCAATAAGTACACCCCACGCAGAATTGAATTCACTGGCGGTTTGGCTTTGTGAAACGCAACTTTCGTATTCGAATTTGAATTCCTCCATGGACCGTAACGGCCCGAGATTTTCACGTTCTTTAGCAAGAATCTGCGATGGGGAGAACCGATGATGTGTTCCTGGGAAAACTTGTGCGATCGCATTCTGAACGGGTTTGTCTTGATCGGCGATGATGGAAACGGGTCGTTTTCCAGACATGGCCCGGGCCCAAGCTTGGAAAACCCATGTAAACGACTCTTCTGATTCATCTGATATTAACGCACATCCTAACAGCACGGGTTGTCTATGGTGATTCACACCGACAAACGAAGCGAGCGGTACAGTGTAACTCGATCTCCTGTATGATGTATCGAAAACGATTGCATCACCAAATTGAGTGCAAGAGAATCTTGACCGTCCATCGGCCCAGAAGACACTCATGCATCTCCCGTTATCATCGACTTCTGTTGCGTAAAAAAAGCCCGTATCTTCAGATTGACGGGTTTGAAAATATTCTAGAAGTACGTTATACCACTGAGCTCCGATTCCAATTCCGCTTCCTCTATCTCTTTTAACTAAACTAAAACCACCGTTTGTTTCATGTAAATCCAGATTTTCCATTAATTCCTCCTTAAAAGATTTACTATTTATCTGATTTGTGTCATACGGTGAGTCGAGTTCATGGTTGTGTTCCTTCGATAAACGGTCAACAACCCATCGAGTGGTTCCTTGTCTCTGTATTCTCATATATGCTCCACACCCGACTCTTGAAGGGTGTTGATGGCCTTCTTTTGAACACACAAATCGTCTAGAAGTTATCGACCCGTCGTTTTTCGAACGAAATAACTGACCAATTCGAACTTTGAAACCCGTGTTAGCTGCATAAATGTTGTAGAATTTGTACGCTTCACTAGCAGATGTGAACTCAAGACCCGTGAACGGTTCAACTCTGGGTTCGAATTTGGATTCGATGTCTTCCTGTTTGAGCCGTTTAAGATCGATATTACGGTTATCACCAGACAGGTCATCATCTTCAAGTGATCTGATTCCGGTGGTTCTTGATGACACAGCGGATATCGGTTTTGGGTCGGGAAGGGCTTTTTGTTGAATAATTGGGGGAGAAATTTCACCCGAAAAATAAAGATCATGATTGTGTTCGGTTTTCATGGTTGCTAGAACCCATTTTCCAGAATCGCCCTTTTGTACTCTTATGAAAGCTGGACAGCCTGTTCTCATAGGAGTTTGAAAGCCTTCTTGTGAACAAACGTATCTTCTTGACATAATTGACCCGTCAACTCTTGATCTGTAAAGTTGACCGATTCTGATTCTGAATCCGGCTTGAGCTGCGTACGACGTATAGTATGCTTGGGCTGCTTCTGCTGAATCAAATTCTAAACCTACACGTGGCTGCATTCTAGATTTTGCTCTTACAGTCATGGTGTTGTCTAGATCTAGTTTATTCATATCAGATCCTGAAATAAGAATATAGAAAATACAAATCACATTCAAATAATATTTTATAAATCATAGCATGACTAGACAATTCCAATAGTATGAATTATTGATATAGTTGCGGCGTTGTGCAATTGCATAAGTCAGAAGTAGCTTAAAATTGAGCCATGATACACTTGAAACCTCTAAACAAGTTAACGCAAGTTAAACCTCTAAACAAGTTACGGCTTCCATCAAACATTTTTTAGACCAAAATGAACAAATCTCGTAAATGCATACTTACAATACCACGCCATCTAGGAGCTAAAGATACATCAACGTCATACATAACATTGTTGTTACTTGCAATCACACAATAATATTCACAGGCTATACATATACAAGTGTATCAAAGAAGGTAAGACAAAGAATACAATCATAAAGTTGTATTTAACAACAGTAGATCAATTGTAAAAAGATACTAATCTAACTAATTGGATAGACCACAATACCAATAACATAATTGGATAGACCCATACATTTAAAAAACAGGGTATAGCATCGCGTCTGTCCTTCTCACTTCAGTCAACTAATCCTAACTCAACCAATGTCATAAAGCCCTTATCCCAAACCAGGCTCCTGTTAACACGACATGAAACGGCACGATCTTAACACGTTTCGTGTCTTAAACAGGTCAACACCTTTAGGACACGATAAAATTTGTGTCTAAACAGGTTAAAGACCTGTTTACCTGTTAGTGACCTTTTTCTATATGTAATGGATGTTATGATTTGACTTTTATGGATTTTTGTTTTAAATTTGCTAAGGACTGATATGATACGGATAATGTATTAGTTAAGACTTTTTTGAACTTTTGGCAATTTTTGTTTCACTAAACAGGTTCCTAAATATTTGATATTTATCGTGTTTGGTTTTAAATTGCGTGATGCGCTCCGATGCGTTTAGTCCAAAAATCTGATGCGCGATGCGAGCGCATCACGTATGTGATGCGTTCTTTATAAAAAAAATAGTTAAAAATTATTTATACATAAAACTTATAAAAACATACTTAAAGTAAAACAACTGACGTAATTAGAAGGTAAGAGTTGTGTTTTTTGGTTCAAATCAAGCATACTAAGATGTTAATTATGGAAAAAACCGAACACAGTACATAAAATCTGGAAAAAAGCATAAGAAACAATGTTGCGTGCATCAGAGCGCATTATGCGATGAGCGCATCATGCGAAATGCGCGCAATATTCTCGCATCACGTAAACGCATCGCATCAGCTGTTGCGATGCGCTCTCATTAGCGCATCGGGTGCATCACGCATTATGCGCGCATTTTAAAACCAAGTCATTCGTGTCCCTAAACAGCTTTCTCTTAATAGGTCGTTTCATGTCCACCTATGTGTTTTGACTGTTTGGTAATAGTGAAACGATAAGTTATCGTGTCGCGATCGTGTATAGCATCTCAGGTCATCGTGTCGTGTCGTGTCTGATAGACTATCAAATGAAGAAGATAACAATGTACACAATAACACAAAATTACTCATCCTACTTGCATATTACAGTTACAAAAAAATTAATGTACGGACTTCAAAAGTTCAAATCTATTTAAACAAATCGGTAAGTAGTGCAAATGATAAAAATAATAACACACATTTCAATCTGGCAATTGAAAACTATGACCTATTTAGGGCTTTGGTGATTAATTGTAGACATAAACCCTAGCTAGACTGATACTAATACACAACTTAAAATGGAAAAATAATAATACAAATAATGCAAAATGCAGCAGTTTTGCAAAAACAATAAAATTAGGGTTTTGGTTTTACCTTCGCATAGCGATCGTTAATGACTAGTTAGATTAGGGTTTAAGCGACGTGAAATCGCCAGAAAGCAATAATATCAAGCATCTTTGCTACTGTTTATGACGCTCAGAAGACGACTGAAATGGAAACAAAATCCACACGTATTTGTAGCCGATTTGATTTGAAGAAAATGCGGGTAATCTGGTATTTGTAATAGGAATCGGACCGGATTGAGTTCTGATTTTGGATTTTGGGTGTGTTTTTCAAATCGATGATGTTATCATATCCTACACCTTCAATAGAAAAATATTTTATGTTTGACAAGCGGAAGCGACACATCGCATTACGATACTTATTTTTTATATTTTTTTACTAGATTATTACCCCGTGTATTACACGGGTTGAAAAAAAATGTTATTTTACATACTAAATAATAAAACAATATATCTTTAAAAACCTCATTTATTACACGAGTTTAATAAATATAATTTTATATATTAAATAATAAAAAACATTATATTTTTAAGAACCTCGTGTATTGTAATTTATATACCAAATAATGAAAAAGTTAAATCTTTAAAAACTCTATGTATTACACGAGTTGAATAAATGTAATTTTAGATTAATAGTATATTAAATAAATATAATTTTTTGATTAATGGTGTATTAAATAAATATAATTTTGGATAAAGTCTTATATATAAATTTTAAGTAATTAATATATTTGATAAATAATAAAAATACTAATAATAGTAAAAAATCTAATTTATATACTAAACTAGGTTATAACCCGTGAATACTCACGGGTTGTTAATCTATCTTTGTAAAAAAAATAATACATACATATATATTAATAAATGAAAAATTGCATGATGAATAAGGTGGATGAATAAATGATAAGAACGTCTATATGAGTAAAAATTAATAAAATGTAATACTGAGAACAACAAACTTCTCTTTTATTCGTTCATAATCATAGCATAAAGAACACTAAACAATTTAAGCAGCACCTTCTTCATTAACTTTTTTTTTAACTTCTACTTTAACACGTCCAAGAGTCGTTCAGGAATATGGACCAAAGCTTCTGTCCCTCTAAAAAACATCATATCAAATTTTGACTCAGAAATCATATCGAAGATAATAAAGTGTTCATCTTCAATTTTCATGTCTTCTTTAATGCGATCCCATCCGGTAGTCATATAAAAATTGTCACCATGTTTTTCCATAACAACCAACCATGTACGGTTAGGAAAAGAGGTTATAGTAACATGTTTCGTAGGTGGTATGTTCTTCAACTTATGATGAACAAAAAATCTATCGATAAGCTGCAAGTACAAAAAAAATATTTTATATTAAAGAAAGTTTTGTAAAATTTGTCAAATACCACTATAGTACAAACATAAAAAAATAAAATAATTACCAAATGATCTTTATGTTTAGAGAATTGTGATGTTTGGCAATGTAAGAAATCACATTGAGCAAGTGCAAAATCTTGATAGAAGTATATCAATCTAAAAGTTAGACTACCTTCGTACTGAAACATAAGCAATGAATTCTTTGGTAATAGTAGTGACTGAATCATATTGAACCATCCGTCGTGAAAAAGGTATGAAGAACCTGCTTTTCTAATTTTGACATTAAAAATTCTTTCATCAAGTGTAATGATTTGAACCATACCATCAGTAGCTAACTTGAAATCAGCTACCCAGTTGTGGTAACTCCTCGGTAAAATCTATATGCAAAGTAAGAATTAATACAAACATATAATAAAGAAATAAAAATAATTATAACATCAACATACCCAAGAATTCATCTTGTTGTTTGATAGAAAACGTAAAAAACAGTTAAGCATCTTCACTGATAATAAAACTTTGAATTGGATGAAGATGCTTTAGGTATTATCTATATTTATAATAAAAAGTTATTTAAAGACAAATAATATGTAAAACCATGGTTATTCTATTTTCCATATATAATGAAAATTGTTAAACTTTTATTACACATATTTAACAAATTTCTTTAAATATAGAGATACAAATCTATGATGCAATTATCATTAATAAGTAAATGTAAATAATTACTACAATTAAAAATCAACAAAAAAATGCAACCGTTTGTATTAGAAGATTATAAATAAATAAATGAATGTTAACTTTATAAGTAATAGATATTTCATCATTACAATCTACATTTATCAACACATCCATCAACTCACCAATCTTCATCATCTCTATTGCAAGAAAAAAAGTCTCCCTTCACCGTCGTTTGGATTCCAGTAAACTTCCTTCCAAAATCCGATTAGCTAAAGGTCGATTTTTTTTGTGAAATTCAGCAACTAAACATGTTTTAGTTAGTATATGCAGAAGATACGGTGTTTTATATGAGAATAAATCGGTGTTAGACATGACATTGAATTTTAGGGTTTAATCATCTTGAAGCTTTGATAAATTTGGTATGTTTGTCATCTAATGTAGATATTTCGTGTGATTTACATTGTGGATTATATATTTAATGAAAACGGTATATTCGGATTTTGTAATGAATCATAAAGGAAGGAAAACATATATGTTAATAACAAATGTTGGTATGTTACATGTATACAAAAATGAGTCCATCATGTCTCTGTGTGTTAGAAGATCCATCATCGTTAAAACTGGTATGCTATAATGCTTAAAAAAGTATATATATCTTCTATTAGAGAACATGTAACAAATAAAAATACCTGGTATGCTGCCACTTGACTTTGTGAAGAATGTATATGGAGATTATTGGCAAAGGACAAAAATAATGATACTTCATCAAAGTCAAAGAAGTTGGCAAGTATCGTTGAGAAGTGTAAGCGGGGAATCCGTTATCACTGACGGATGGGGTAATGTCGTAAGGGATCTTGAGTTGACAAAGAGGACATTCTTGCTGTTAAGGATAATCGAAGATAAAAATATTGAAATCGATTGTTTCGTAGAAAGCATATGTGGTGAATCATTTGTGACAGTAAACCGTTACGGAGTTCTAAAGATAATAGTAAGTATACTAACATGTTTGATTCAATATTTATTTTGTTATACTTGTCAACTAAATGGTATACATATATATCTAACAATAAAATGTTACATAACTTTTCAGGTGATTCCAGAAGCTTATATCACAAACTGTTACTGTTACTCTTACTCCCCAGTCAACGATTGTTATAACATATATGTAGCAGGTCAGACTTGGAAAGTTGAGACCGACAAAATCAATGATAATTATGTTTTTACAAAAGGTTGTCCGAAATTATTTGATGATCTTGAAATAGAATAGGAGGATATGCTGTTGTTGATGAAGATGGACACCGTTACATTTGAGTTAAAAATTTATCGTGGAGGAGTTGAGGTAGTTTTAAGCAAGAAGGAAGAAACTGAAGATGACTCTCTGCTGGAAATACCTAAAGAAACATACTATGAAAACGTTAACTTTGTAAGTATTTTGAATTAAAGTAGCATGGTTTACTACAAAATACGACTTAGTTACGCATATCATTGTATAACAGACCTTGTCTGAAGACGAACTATCAATAGATCAGTAGATTTCTGAGGTAATAAGTTTACATGTATATAGATTGGAATACATTACAATAAGATTTTATGGATTTTATTAATTATCATAGACAGATGCATGCAGTTGCTAACAAAGAAGAGGTGAATAAGAACATTGGTGGAAAACAAAAGTCGAAGGTAGGAAGAAAGAGTTTGATGATGGAAGAGAGAAACAACCCAAGAAAAGAAAATGTAATTATTTCAAACATAATAATAGATCAGTAATTTCATTTATATATGTAGACATATTTAGTTAATGATTGTTGGTTAATGTTATTTAACTTTAATCATTGTATTAACAGTTTAAAAAGAAAGGGAAACAGATTGTGGCATATTGTAATCCAGACGATAGTAAGTGGTTGATATGCGGAACAGAAGTGGAAATGCCAAACGTCTCAACATTTAGACGGAGAACTCGCAGTCGGTTGGTATGTATAGAAAAAGTTAACAACATTTACTTATAAATATTTGTTATACATTAATGGATAAAATATACTACTCTAAATATAATGTGTATCTGTAATAATAAGGTTAACGAAAATGAAAAGAGATATGCTAATGCATTGAAGATATTGGATGTTGAACCATAACGTGTTGCAAGGACAAATAATGTTGAAAAAACTGATAATTATGAATTCACAAAGAAGGGAAAATACCGCATGGTATGCTTTTTTACACTAATCATTCATTAAGAGTAAAAGTATAACAATCATAAGCCTGATTTAGCTGTTAATTCTCGTATAGATGCAGAGAATGCTTGTTGATGTTGTAAGAATTGCCGGATTCAAAAATAAAGTGCATGAGTTGAAAGTGAAGAACATGAATGGAAAAACCATCGATATGAATCTTAGGCGTCAGAAGAATGGAGATGGTGTAAGGTATGCAATCGAAGGTTGGTCGATGTTCATGAAGGAGAATGGCCATTGTGCGGGTGACACAATGCATTTCACATTTGTAAGTTCAGGAAATCTCCTGATCTTATCACATGTGGATGCAGTTAATGCAGGTTAACAGGTAATCTTATAAGCTAATGTTGAAGGTGTTTGTGAAGACGAAATCATGAGTCTTTTGTGCTACTGATTTTATGTATCTTTTTTTGGACATGCACGTTCTCTTCTTATCATGTTCAATTTTCGTCGTTGGTAGTTTAAGCTTGAAAACAATTAGTGGTATATTATCATGACAGATACCATATTTTTGAATATAACTAACAATGGTATCGACTATAAATGCTTGTTGATTATCGATGTTCAAATATATATATTTGCAAATTAAGATGTGGTTGTTTATATGTGACTTGCATTTATTATATAAGTTCTAACTCATATTTACTAACAATTTAATGTAACCTTAAATGTTGAAGTAAACAGTAAAGATGAATTCCATAAAAAAATCAATGAAGAAAAATAAAAGTTGGAAATTACTATTAAAATACTGAAAGTATAAATTTCAGAATATCTCTTTGTAGACTACATTGGTAATTTTATTAGTAATGTTCCCATCACTGTCTAAATATTAACATCATTAAGTAATCCATACTTTTGAATCTTGAAAGCGTCACATATACTTGTCCGTGAGTGTTCAGTATCTATTCAAAGAACCTTGAAGATGTTTGAAAGTGTGTAAAGTATCTGTATTTATAGACATAAGCTATAACTTATTTATGTAATTAATAATAAAGATTACTAAAATCAGTTGCAATCAAATTAATGGTCTGAAATATGGAAACAATCTTATATTTATAAGTTTGGGAAATTAAAGAGAATGTGTCAACACTAAAATCGAGTTGCTATAATTACGATATTTCTTAAAATAACTATAGAAATGTAACTGAATTGTATAAATATTTAAACAAATGATTAATGTTCATTTGATGAAAAGTAATTCATTAAGGTCAAAAGTAATATGTAATTTTTCATTTTCTTATTTTTATATTATCGGATGATTAAATTATGATACAATAAATAATAAATGTAGTCTTATAAAATAAGGAACATAACCAAACATGATTTCCAACCAAAAATAGTAAAGAATAAGTCAAAATATCATAATATATAGGGAAACCATAAAAATGTATTCAAACATCAAAAATTAAAAACCACAAAACAAAATTCCAATAGTCCAATAACAAATAATTTTTTTTATTGTAACCAACATTTGCAAAATCTCGTTTACCAATTCTTGCCTAAATCTTCGTCAAGATCATTATTCTCAACACACATGCGAGGCTTACTTGCTGCCGACCCCAATCCCTCTTCAATCACATAAACATCACTAAGGTTACGCTTCAAATCAGAAGATGATTGCTTCAAGTCACCCACGTAATCCTTTGAAACAGGTGTGGAGTTATCCCCAGTGTAAGAATCACCATCCTAAAAAATAAACAATTTATAATAACACAACTATTAAAAGTATATATCAGTATATTTTTAAAGTTAAACCTTAGAGCATTCACCACCAGCATATTGGAACTCAGACTGACTCATACCAAACGAATCAGAGACATCAAGCTGTAAAAAAATCGAAAGCAAGAGACAAATTGTTTAAACATCTTTTAAACGGTTTTGTAAGTGCAAATATATTAATAAAACAATCGCTTACCTGGTCAATTTTCCATTTTTTATTGAGCTCATCCAAGATGTCAACATCAGTGGTAACAACTGATATTCCATAATTCTCCACACCATTGACAATATTAAAGTCTGTTACTTTGATCACGAAAGCACACTTTAGGTTAACCAACGTTTCAAATTCAACAGGGTATTCTCTTGGAAGCTCATTTGTCTTGAGTAACTATATTAAAAAAATCTCATGTGTGGTTAGAATGTATATATAAAAATCTAATTGAATTAAATATAAAGTAGTACTAAATAGAACCTCGTCCTGAATTTCTATAAGTTCCTTTGCAGTTTTGCCAACAAACTTCAATGCCTCATGGTCAAACAATGTAAGTGTCACCGTACCGGTTGAATCTTGAACCCGAATTGGTATTTTAAACCTTAAAAGCATATTTAAATAATTAACAAACATAGACGAATAGATAATATAAACGACGTACATTGTTGAATCAACAATAATAGAATTATGAATAACAAACACTTTACCTGGACAGCGGGAAAAATTCTTTTCCTTGACAATCCTTGTTGGAACATTGATACACCTTCTCATCTCTAACATCACTTGTTCCATCTTCCTTATCATAAGTTTCAAACTTTTGCTCAAGTTTGGACTTGCAATGGTTACACCCATCATAATACCACATCTTATCAGAAACGACTGCTACGATAGTTCCAACAATAACCACTTTCTTTGGCTGTTTAAAGAATTAAAGAAATAAAAGTTCATTAAAATTTTGAAAATAGTTGAAATATAAAACATCAAATGTTAAGGAAAACCTCTATGATTGAGCCAAGATAAGCAATTAATGAAAAAACATCATTGTTTAAAAATTCATCTTCCACAGAACACATCATATATGACCCAACATGGCTACTTGACTCGGTTGAAGCAGCAAGTTTTGAAAGAAACCTATAAAATTTTTTGAAGAAACCAAAAATGTGTAATTAACAAAAAATACAAACAAAACGTAAAGTTGATACAATTATAAAAATATAAATAAATAATCAGACTCACTTTTCCTTGAACGATAGCATCTCATCAAAATTGTCGTTAATGAAAAGCCGTGAACCATCAAAATTATTAGAAATCCCCCATTTACCTATTTTTAGGTAAAAATAAATTAAACAATCAATCAGATATATATAAAGGAAGAACATCTATCTATATTGTATGGTATAAATTGTGTAATTGATAAAATACCTTTGTATGTCTTAACAACACCAAAATGGACAGCAACGACAACATGTGCTTCACGATTTTTACTAACCATGTAAGAATACATGTCCTTAGCGTAATCATCCCAAAGAGTTAAATCGATCTGAACATCTCTACAATAGCATATAAGAAAAAAACATAAGTTTAACAAAATTTTATAAAAATTATAGCATAATATGGAAAAAAACAAATAAGCTAAAATTTTAAAACTATATTACTCGAGATCTTGAAGCTTAAGATTGAGACGTTTCCCTTTACTACCATCCTTTTTGTTAGTGTCCTCAATCTTATAACAAACAACAGCGTAACCAATGAAATCTAAGAATAAAAGAAAAAAAATGTCAGCATATATAATAACATAAAAACAACTAAATAAAACGTCAAAAAATATTGTGGTATATAAACTTTGTAAATATAAATGAACACACCTACTGTCGTACCCTCCTTGATTCTCTGTGAAACAACATCATCGAAATCAACAAAATTGAAAACGTACTGCGGACCTTCCCATTTACTACACTTTTCCACAAACGTGTGATAGTAAAAAGATAGCTTCTGATTGTTAGGAACAATCTTGAACGATGCAGTGTTCGCAGCAAGAGATGGCCGTTTTATGATAAGGCATTCATCGACATTTAGATGTCTCTCAAACTTTGGAAATAGATTATGTAAGCAAAAAGCTTGAATCTTGGTACCCTGAGGGTAAATAAATAATAACACGCAAAGGAAATGTTAAAATGAACTCACAATCAGTATAATTAAACGAAAAAAGATTTATGGTATTGTAAATATGTAACAAACATAATACAAATAACAAAACGAAATAAATCAAGAAATTACCATTTCATCCATCAGTATCATATCAATACGATACGTCTCTCTTTCATTACCTCTCATCTTCTTTCTCCACAAACTAACAATCTTCACCTTGATAGTGTAGTTTGTACTAAGAGCATCGATATCGTTCAGCAAGGTGATGTCACCTTGGTTTTCCATTGTAGCTATGAAGACAACAAAAAAATTAATAGACTGTGGAAAACAAAATAATATGACTTTAGAAACAAACATAGTTTTCCTATCCAATGTACATTAACCAAAGAGAGGTTGTTTTTTTTTAAATGGAATAATGATTGAAGAACAAATGATCTTTTTATATAAAATTAGAAAAGATAATATTTTTAGTAATATATGATGAAAAATTCAAATCACAAAAAATCGTTTTTAAAAATACCATAATTAAGGAAACTGTATAGTTTTTAATTAGATAAAACAAATTAACATAAATACAAATTTATAAAAAGAGAAACTGTATAATCATATAACTAATCATATTCATCAAATAAAAAGGGTTGACTTTACAAAATTAACTAATCATATAACTAAGATCTGTTAATAATTTGAACGTATACACTTACCAGCTTCTTAGCATCTTCTATCTCAATTAGAGCAGTTATATGTCGATCAAACTTGTAGTCGTCAGTATCCTAAAAAATAACATCATAAATATAAAAATATAAGAATACAACAATGTACTGGTTGTTAAAGTTTGTTAATATATACTAAAACATGGTTACATACATTAAAAAAAGACTCAAAATTTGGAAGTTGAAAGTGACCAACACTATCCCCAACAACTCCTTCTTCAATATGACTTTCGGTAGTCTGTGGCTTCTCCTTGTGTTTCGACTACAGATAAAAAGTCCACATTAGTAACAATGTTAAATAAAGTTCAACTAATAAGATCGTATCAATCAACTTTAACAATGAAGGAGCGTTGTTTTTAGGATCCATAACTACAAAGGAAGTAATCAATGTTTTTAAAAAATATAACGGTAATCTATTTATAGAAAGAATGTCTACTTACAGAAACCGAATAATAATTCCGAATACAAAAAATTAAACTTAAAACAGTAATTTGTTTATAGAAACAAAAAAAACTTTAAAAAGAAATTAAAGGTATCCTTAAAGAATTAACAACTAACTAAATAGAAAAAATATAATTGATAAAACAAACCATATGAACTTCAAAAGATAATCACATAAACTTTCAAAATAAAGCATAAAGACAAAACTTAAAACCAAAGACTATAGATATCAATAAACAAACAACACCAAGAAAATTGAACTAACCTGTTTTGGTTGACGAACACTCCGAGTTCGATTGTCACAAAAGATGGAGGGTTCACCATGAGAAAAACAAACCATAAATCATTCATAACATATATTATTAATTTTTGAAAAAAAAAGAACCAAAAGGATAAAATCAAATATTACAAACTTAAAAAAGAGAAAATAACTATAACATTCAACTAACCTCTGTTGTTTGTTCAATGATCGTTTGTCTGATTGTTATCCAAGATTTAGGGATTCACATGAAAATCAAAATAAACCAAAATCAGTAAGTTTGATAAATGCCCAAGAAATGATTAACGTTCATAGATATTACATAAATCAGAGAATGTAGATGATGATAACAAACCTCCGATCTTGATATTGTTTGCAAAAAACAGTGATTAAATCGGATAATGTATATCATAAAGAACAACATAAAAAATACAGAGAAATCTTCAAAAATTGGGATTAAACACTTACAATACATAATAATCTAATATAGAAACAATTTATTTATAGAAACAAAATCAATATTCCGGAAAAACATATCAAACCATAAATAAAATAAAATAAACAAAATCTTTAATGGATTGGTAATTAATACAATACAAAATTTATTACTAACAAAAAAAAACGTAATCTGTTTATAGAAACAATGTCTAATTACAGAAAATGAATTATAATCTAAAACAAAGAACAGTCAAAACTGTAATACCTTGTATAATCGAGAAAACAAAAAATCCTCCCAAATGAGATTGAATCGAAATAAAAAAAAGGATTCCTTTATCACCTACAAAACTTTAACAATAAAAAAACCAAAACTAAAAGAGTTAATTCATACCCATTGATGGTGAATTCTGGATCGATGAACAATGGAGAATACCATGTTGATGATGGCTATGGTGGCGGTAGATTAGGGTTCTGTTTGAAAAAAGGAAATAGAATGAATGAAGAGTAATAGAACAAATCTCGTTTTGATTAAGAAAATAATCAACATCTTGTACTCTCATCTGAATAAACAACATACCCGCAATTTTTATGTTCGGGTCTGGAAGAAAATAATCGTAGATGAAGTTAATAACAAAATAATTAGTAGCGAATAAAAGAAAGATTAAGAAACATCTAAATAACATATAAAAACAGTTGCAACCTTGGATCTCTGTCGAATGTTTCAAAGAATCAAGAACACCATTAGGTTAAAGTGATAGAAGATGATTGTCGGTAGGTGAGATTTTGTGGAACTGATAGGTTTGATGAAGTACATTTACCTGTAATTCTTGAAAGATTCGTCACCTAAGATGATGATCGGCTATAGTATTTTGATGATCGGAGATGGTATGTTGATTTAGGGTTTGTAATTGAATATGGTAGGTAGAAGAGAGAGAACAGAAAGAGAAAGAAGATGATTCAAGAAGAATGTTATGCAAAATAATTGAATGAAATCAATTTAAAGGATCCGAATTCAATATGGGTTATTTGGATAACCCGAAAACCGGCCCATTCAATTCCGGATCCCGCGTATCTTTGGTTTTTTGGTTTGTGTTTTGTGAAACTTGGTTTGTTTATAGAGAATTACATCAATTCCCTCCCAAAATCAAACTCCACTAAACCAATGGTTGCCACATCATCAAAATGGCTTCACCATTCAAGGACACATAGCCCACATCATCTCATTTATTAATATATATATAGATAATAAATATAAAAGAAAGGCGGAAAACCCAAAAAATAGGTGCCTACAATGAATGACACGTGTCACATATTGGTTTCCTTAATTATATAGTATAGATATAGATATAGATGTTCACATCATCGGTTGTTTCAATCGATAACATAATTTGTTTTGATATCATGGATCCATAACCAACGCTACAAATGTGACAAACAACACTACAAAAGGGAGGTGGATATGAAATAACGAGTATAAAGTTAACCGAATAGACTATAAAGAAATTGAACTAAAGTAGAGTATATGGTCTAAATATGGAGTAAAGTGAAATAACAAAGTAAAATGTGCATGGTCTAAATATGGAAGAGTGAAATAAGTCGTTTTATACTTAAGATTTATGAATATATAAAACTCACTGAAATTAAACTAATAATATTTATCCATAAGATATTAAACTAATAATATTTAGTAGGAGGGTTATCTATAATATAATTTATTAAACTAAATAATATTTAGTATGATGATTATCTATAATTAATTAGAAAAGATTAAACTAAAATAATAATTATCTGTAAGAGATGGCCTAATATAATGACAAGTGTCCCTAAATTGATTTCTTTTATTATATAGTATAGATTTATATAATATTTGTTGTATCATCATTGTGATAGATATACATTAAAAACGAAGTAGTCGGGTATTCTATTTCATTATGTTGTGCATGGTTCGATTAGTTCAGTTATTATCCTCAACCAAAGTCGAAATCAAAGTCACTGATTAGTCTATTATATTAACCAATCGGTTTTCGTTTAATCACTTCAGTTATTCGGTTAGATTGACGGTTTTCGGTTTGGTTCATTTAATATCAGTTAATAGCAAAAATCAAACTTAGGCTAAAACTTTTGCTTAGAAATATGTGAAATTGATATATGAATACATGAAATGAAAGTATAAATATATGGAGTAAATTACAAAAATCGTTCTTTATGTATGTCACTTGTTGCAAACTGTGTCCTTTGTCTTCAGTAATTACAGAAAACGTACTCGATGTTTGTAAATTATGTCCTTTAGCCCTAACTCAGTTAATTTTTGTGGTTAAATCTGACCAAATAGACCCCACATGAGGGTATTTTTGTGGTTAAATCTGAACAAATGGACCTCATGTGGGGTCCATTTGGTCAGATTTAACCACAAAAAAATTAACTGAGTTATGGCCAAAAGGACATAACTTGCAAGGGTTTGCAAACATCGAGTACATTTTCTGTAATTATTGAAGACAAAGGACATAGTTTGCAATAAGTGGCATACATAAAGGACGATTTTTGTAATTTACTCAAATATATGAAATGAAAATGTAAAATATGAAATATATGAAGTGGAGGTATAAAAGCTAAAACTATATAAAAATATGAGTGATTCGGTTCAATTCAGCTAATTTTGGTTCAACGAGAGTACAAAAAAATTGATAACCGATATTTGATTAATTAGGTTTTCAGTTTCCAGTTAATTTTGTTTTTTGTTGATTTCGGTTCGGTTTCCTCTGTTTTCGATTTGGTTTAGGTTAACGATATAGTTATTGCTCACCGATAACCGGTTTTGGTTAATAACCGATGGGTGCGTGTGCGATGCGGCGGGAAACACAGACATTGCCACGATGTACATTGTTCGGTTTGTTAGATTATTATCCTCAACCTATATCAAGGTCATCGATTAGTCTGTTTTATTAACCAATCCGTTTTCAGTTAATCGGTTTGGTTTATTCAGTTAGATTGACAGTTTGTTTGTTTGATTCATAAAATTTCGATTAATAGCCAAAACCAAACTTGGCCTAAAACTTTTGATTAGAAATACATGAAATTTAGGTATAAATATGAAATGCATGAACTGAATGTATAAAGAGAAAATTGCTAAATTCGTCCCTGAGGTTTTACACAAATTGCTAGATCAGTCCAAAATCAAGATTTGTTGCTAAAACAGTCATTAGCCTTGTTTTGTTTTGCTAATACAGTCCAAAAAATGGACGCCGTTCAAATATAACAGTTGACAGGGGGGCAAAGTTGTCATTTTCCCTTTTAAATATTTTTTCCATTTATTTTATTGTCTTTAAAACTCCGATGTATATAGAGAAAATTGCTAAATTCGTCCCTGAGGTTTTGCACAAATTGCTAGATCAGTCCAAAATCAAGATTAGTTAAATGAACGAACATGAACAGAGGTCTCGTTCGTTCGATTGTGTTCGTGAACGTTCGGTAAGGTGTTCGTGAACATTCTTTGATTTGCGTTCGTTTATGTTCGTATGTTTGTGTTTTAATTGAAGATCTTTGTACTTACATATATTTTATGTGTGCTTTTTATATTATTCAACTTTTATTTATTTTATTACCCAAACAATTAAACCAGGAAACCCTCTTTCACCTTGTTTATGCACCATTTCCCTTTCATTTCTCATTATATACATCGGCAAATACAAACGACCCCCGTTCCACAATAAGGGATTCAAGTTCAAGTGCTACTCTCTAGGCCATCTATCTTTATCCTTCATTAGTTCGCCAAATTTATTTGTGTTCGTTTGTGTTCGTGAACCGTTCGCGAACCCGCTTATTTCCTTAATGAACGAACACGAACATAAAATCTCGTTCTATAAGTGTTCATGAACCGTTCATGAACACATTTATTTCCTTAACGAACGAACACGGACAAGGCCTTGTTCGTGTTCGTTCGGTTCGTTTACAGCCCTACATACGTGGGCTTGTTTCTTCACCAGCTGGGCTTCACCTTCATCCCTATTGCATTACAATCTTCGACAAAGTGTTAGGTTCCAACAACTTTCTGGTACCAAAACTACTATAGATTGCATTTTCTTTCATGGCCAAGATAGTCAAGCTTCACAGGTATTTTACTCAAACACGAAGTGACTTTAAACACTAGTACAAACAACTAACCCGTGATATATCTCTTTTTGCGACAACTGTCAAAAATCCAGGTATCCACACGATTAATTAACCATGATTAGTGCTTAATGACTATGCTGAATTACACTTAACTGCTTTCTGATTACTGCATTATACTTACATGTGCATCAGATATTGCATAGTGTCATATCATTACTGCATGCAAACTTATTGACATAAATGATGCACAAAGCACAGTTAGCACAGTTAGCGGATAACTCAGAAAAATGCTGACAGAACTCAGCACATAGACAGACAGTGCAATGAGACACAGAATAAGCCAGAAACCAAGTATTACACTAGTATAGTGTGTAGGAAAGTGACGATCACAAAACTGCCGTTCTAAGTAATAGTTTAAGTGCCGGAAAGTGCCTAAAACTCACATAAAGTGCAGAATTCTGCAGAAATTCAGCAAATCAGCATTTTAACAAGCTAGTATCATGCAAAAAATATGACTAAATGGTCCTGATTGCTTTCCTAAGTGTCGGGAATTAAAAGTGTCACAAAAGAGTACAAAAAGCACACTAAATTGCAAGTTTAGCACTTTAACAAACCAGTACCTAACCAAACAACCAGACACTACCCGAAACATCAAATTTACACTAGAAGCATTTTTTAATGTTTTCAAGCTAGTTACGATCCCCGAACATCATAACACATCTTATAACATATTAACACATTAAAGCCCTAATCAAGACACTTGAAACTTAACTTGATTGTGTAACTAGTAGTAGAAACACAACTAGTACCCCCCCCCCATTTGGCGACGGTCACAAAGTGGACCACCACCTTGATTTCCTTGCAATATTTTATTGGATTATGTTTGTAAGGCCTTGGACATATTAACCACTAGTTTAAGAAGTGTTGGAAGATTTTTAATATAAACCCTTAGTCCTTAACTCATTTCATCATAATCTTCAACAACACAAAAACTCCTCTCACCCTCCACCATAGCTACAGAGCACACCCATACTCAACCCACCATTTTCAAGTCTTGTTCATCCAATCTAAGGTGTACACAAGGTGTAAGAAGCTAAGTTAGTAAGCTTGGAGCTCTTGGAGATTGAAGGACCTCTTTCATTTACTTTTATCCATCACATTCATCATCTTCATCTTCTTGAGTTTCATCCCTAGCCTTGTGCTAGTAGTAAGGCTCTTATAATCTCTTGTTACTTCTTATAATGTTGGTTAAAAGATAATATAGGTTGCTAATCATGAAGAACACTAATGAACAAGATGATAATCTCTAACATAAAGCTCACTAACATAAGAATATATGTTGTTTTAGTATATGTGTGATACTTGATGATTGATTCTTGTGTTTATGATGTTAAACATCATATGGAACTTACTAGATTATGATTAAACACATGATCTAGCAAGTTGAAGTGATGATCTTGTGAAAGACCAAGATGATCATACTTTATGTTTCACATGAACTTGAAAATAAGGATGATTTTGGGTATGATAAAGTATGAAACACGTTAGAAGTCTTGTATAAAAGTGATTTCAAACATAGTTTTCTCAAGAAACCACGTTCATTTGCAAGATTTACATAATCATGGATTTTAAAGAAACTAACCATGTTTTTAGTGGTATATCAAGTATAGAAATACATTGTTAACAAGAAAAATTCAAAAGAATGATTTCTAGAAAAATCATCTTGTAAGTTGTAAAAGACTAAATCTTGCAAGAAAGGGATTTACAAATAAATAACCAAACTTTAAAGGGTATCTAAGCTTACTAAACACACTAGTAAGTTACTACAAGGTTTTATAAAAGTTCAAGTTCATGTTGTTGTGTAAATTGCATGATTTTGGCACTTGGTAAGTGTTGATTGAATTGTTAATTGTCACGACCCCCGACCCCACCCTCGATGAAATCGAGAGCCGCGAGCAGCCAAGTGGTACCGGTGGTTATTTTGAAAGCATTGCAGCGGAAATTTCATCAGAACCGTGAGTTAGGAAAAATATCAGAGTTTATAAAACACTGGATTTTATTTATTAACGAGATGGGATAAACCCATGTTCTGAAAGGTAGCTTTAATATAAAATAAATCAAAATACATAAAACAAATTTTCTTAATTTAATTTAATTGATAAAATAAGCCACTTCTATAAGCCTTGTTGGTGTCGCATCCAGCTCTAATTCCGATCTACTGTAATTACCTGAAACGTGTTTTAAAAAGATTTGGTCAGCAGGAAATACTGGTGAGTTCATTCAGATTTTATAAAATGACCTTTAGTTATGAATTACAGCATAAGAGCGATTACAATGGCTTCTATCTTATTTTTATCTGGCGCCGTGTCACCTGGTGACGATGGTCATACCACTATTGGGTCTTTCCCCAAGTAGTGACGTTTATCACTGTTAGGATTTATTAGCCTAACCCGTGAGAAATTAGTAATGTGCACAATACCCCACTAGCCAGTGATTAAGATAACCATGACTTACTCCCTGTAATTATAACATTTGAAAATGGAGTATTGTAAAATATTTTTGATAAAAAGAGAATGACTCACATTGCAGATTTATACGGGCAGAGTTTAGCCTACTGATTAGCCTTGTAACCTAATTTAAATAACAATGCACACGAACTAGGTTAGTAACTAATACAGTATTTACGATAACTCACGAGATAAAACCCTCACAACGAATGACAAAGTGCGATGCTTAAACATCCATCGAATTCACGACGAATGACAAAGCATAACCCTAATGTGGGCAGCACTTAAACATCCATCGGATAGTTTCAATCGACCGGACATTGAATCGTAGCAGCGATCAAGTTAATACCAGGTATCGTAGCAGCGTCTAGCTATTATGAAAGTAAAATTCGAATTGGAGCAGTAGAACTTCGTTTCTGAAAGAAACTTTCGACACCAGAGGACTGCTCGTAGCCTGCTCTATTTATAGCTGGAATTTGGATCTCATGCGGCCCGCGTGACCCTTCAGCCGATCCTTACGCGGCCCGCGTGGCCACCTAGTCTATGCGTAGGTTTGCTGGGTCATCAGTAGGTGTGCCACGTGGATGACACGTAGCCCCGGATGCTTATCCAGTCAACTCTCAAGTTGACGTGGCCCGCGTGACCTCCTGCCTATTCTTTACGCGGCCCGTGAGAAGACCACAAGTCTTGATTTCTTATTTTTGATATGGATTGAGGTTTTAGGTGTCCGGGTTTTTACTTACGGGTCAATTTAGGACATTTTTGAATATAATTATATCACAAAAAGGGGATAAAATAGTGAGAAAAGAGAATGGACTCGCCTTGTAACTTTAGGGTTCAACTAGAAAGTCTCCTGGTAGAATATTGGGTATAACTTCTGAGCTATTTAATATATATATATATATATATATTTGTACTCTTGTTAAGTATAGTACCCTTAATTCAACATTGTCCCTATGTCACGAGACAGAACCCCAATGAACTTAGTCAGGCAGAGCCTTGACATGCGTTATGGGGCTCAGATCAATCGGAAAGGGTAGCGGTGATCAGGAATTAAAACACTTAAAACGAGGCAGGGCTTTATTATTATTATAGGGTGAATTAAAAAAAAATATATATGTATGAATAGAAGATAGGGGCGATAGAAAGAGATGGGAATAAACAAACTTGAAGTCTGAAGTTCTATTTATACTAAACTTCAAACATCTTTGGAAAGAAATTGTTACTACACGTGTACATGCATGCATACACTTTCATCATGCATGTTACACATAATCCCAATTTCATAAATGCCATGCACACGTAGACACATTTTAAAAATTAAATCGTTTAGATTATTTTATTATTTATATATTATAATTAATTCAGCTGCTTCACTTATTTGGCGTACATAACTTCTAAAATATGACGTTTTATAAAACAATGAATATGTCATTAGGACGAGAATAATCTTATCTACATTTTGAACCAAGTTTCATTAAAAACAAAATAAGTCCAAATACAATGTATTTTTTTTAATTTAATTATTAAACGGTTCCTAGTCCCGTCTAGGTACTTTATATTTCTAACAGTCAACTTACCCGTAATCTACCTGTCTAATAATATAAGTTTTTATATACTTTTATTTTATTTAGAAAGGTCACCCATATACAGACCAATTAACTAGTATAATATTTCAACCAACTATGTATAAAATAGTTTTTAAAACTATTTGGGTCGAATAATTATATAAAAAAAATAAAACTAGTTACTAGTGGCTAATAAATTTAAATAACCCTAAAATTCTTATATGGTAAAAATGGGAATGTTACATTAATTGTTTGGGATGACTTTAAAAGAAAATGATATGCTTTGAAAGCATGGAAACCTCCATTTTTAAGGGGAAACTATGGCAACATTTTTGTAAAAATTAAATACTTAGAGAAATATTTTAAACAAGTATTTACAAGTATACTTTAACCATGGTTTTTCATATAAGAGTTTGCCATGATTTTTGTTACAAAAAGTATAAATATTGGAGGTTGCTTTTTGTAAATAAAAATGACTAAATATGTATTTGAAAGATATATATTTAGAAGACACATGTGTGTGATTATTTGTATACTTTGTGTATTAGTTATATTATTTTAGGAGTTGAAATAATATAACTTAACAAATACCAAGAAATTACAATCCAAAATATTACCAAAAATCTCAAGGAATAAATATACACGTTACACACATAATATTGGGAAACCGAACGAAAGAATGTAACTTACAAAGTATTCCGGAAAATACATTTATAAGTATATTTTTGGTAAATGGTATTTTGGATACAAAGAAATGAAAATATGATTTTTACGATTCTTACAAAGTTATATCATATTTTGACAAAAAGGAAATATATAATTTTTGGTGGATATATATATATATATATATATATATATATATATATTGTCACACCCCGATATTTCTACGTTTCACCGGTGGGCCCGGTAGGGGAGTATCGTGACGTAGTTGATATCATCATAGTCAAACAACACAATATTTAAATGCACAACGGAAGCAAAAGATAAATATATTACAATCCGAATATAAAGTAATATCAAGTATTACAACGGAAAGTAAAGGATCCACAGGCGGATCTTAAAACATAAACATTGTTCAACAGACTTTAGACGCCTAGAACTTGCAAGATTCCTTATTAACGTCCTGAGCAGCTTCCAGCCTATTTACGTACTTGTACCTGTCACTTAGACTTTTGAAAATACGTCAGTTTTCACTGGTAAATACACTCAACTGACTCATTTGAAAAGAGTTTAAGAAAATTGGTTTAGGAGCTCAAGGCACGAAGATAATTTGACACTTTGATTAAAATGCACAAGGCAAAATTTAATCTTTTATACTTGGGACAAACTATATTTGATGTTATCAGTTTTACATAACTTGCTCTACATACGGGGCCCGGTCCTATGCCGGTTCATGATTAACCGACACACCACTATTCCCTTATTGGGAATCCCTTATTGGGTATAATTAACTAATAAACATATGGCATCTGTCAGGTGTATGCCTACACCCCGTGCTTAGGTCGTGGCCATTGCATTTAATGAGTCAAGGATATCCAGGACACGGTCGCATTAATCCCCAATGTTTCAGTCAAGCAATACGAATTAAAAACAGGTTATTTGGATTTCCGACTTATTGGTCTTTGAATCCCATACCTGACCATGCGGTATTTATATTACCGTATCCCAAGCCCGTAATAGGGAAAATAAGTTAAGAGTATTTACCTGAGCTAGCTCCTGTCTTAAATAGCAAGAATTTAATAACTCAGCCGTATTCACTTAAGTAAGCGTAGGTACAATTTACCGAAAGGCTCTAGTCTGGAATGATGGTATAAATAACCAATTAGAATGCTAACGGGTCTTTTAATTAAGCCTAAGCTTAGACCGGTTAGTTTTAAAGAAAGATACGGTTCAAACGCATGATTAAGCGAAGACTGGATAAAATGTGATTTAGACCCGACAAGTTTGGAGACTTGCTTAATATGGGTATTTCATACACATTCTGGATTTTGAGATAAAACCGATAAGGTTTGACCCGTTTCGGCTAATTTATGTAAACTAGTTACATAACCCGAACCGAACGCGTAATAAGCGTAACGGGTATTCATGAGAGCCATATACATGTTTCCTAAGTTAATATGCTTCAAATATGTTGTGACATCAGTAAGATGTCTTTTATTATGCCCGAAACGAATTTAAACACAAACTATGCCCCGTAGGGTAGTTTGGTCATTTACAAGGTTATAAAAGAGTTTAAGTATTAACCTGAGTTACAGGTCTGATATAATCAGAAAAATACTTAATTTACTGAGTTATAACAGTAGGGTAAAATATATATGTGAAATTTATCAATTATAACCAAACTATGCACCGTAGGGGCATTTTGGTAATTTCACATAAGCCGTTAAGCTCAAAACTGAGGTCTGAGTTAAACAACTTTTGCTTACTGTTAAAATATTATAATTTGCCTCAAATATCAGTAGGTATCACCCTTTGTATGTTTAAAATAGTTTTAGTACATACTATGCGTTAAAAACGCTTAATAGGGCGATTAGAAGCCATTTCCGGGTTCTATACATAAATCTGATATTTTTAATATTCCAGAAGGCTTAAAATAATGTATTTATCATATGTAATCAGTAGCAAAAGGTTTGGAGTCAATTAGATGTGTACAACTCATTTTATAGCCCGTAAGGGCAAAACCGACAATTACCGGATTAAGCCTGCGACTATAAGTTATGCTCAGCCTAAAATTAATTAAAAATCTTCAAAAATCCCAAAATAATATATTACATCAGTGGGTATAAAGTTTGATATCAAAAAGTGAGTTTAAATAGGCTATACGCTAATTACGCCGTTTAATTAACATAAAGCTTTCAATTTACGCTAATGAGCATAACTCTCAAACTACACCTCAAACTGATGTCAAACTTTGGGTACAAGTTTATATATCAGTGACTAAGGTTTCTACTCTTTTACATTTTCAAAAATCACGTTTTAAGGTGAAAAGGGCATAATGGTCAACATATGAGCAATTAACGGAATCATGCATATTAATTGGTTAACTAATGAACCACGGTGTATAATCACAGAGGGTTATACTAGCATGTAACCTGGTCCAAATGAAGCTCTAAGGTATTTCTAAATCATACCAAAACGGGTCAGAACTGAAGTCAAAGCAAAAGTCAAAGCTTTGCGACTTTCGGTTCCGAACCGGGTCTAAACATAAAATTGTTGGGTTGAACATGCTTAGACATGTTCTTACACTAATTACCAAGTTATATTAATGATCAAACAGGTTGTATGTGTTCTACATTGCTAATTATGCATAAATTAGAAATTAAGCATCCTGTTGACTTTTTATTAACAAGTTTGACCCGACATTTGACCTAGTTAGAGTGGGAATCAGGGGAACCCTTTCAAGGGTTTATTACCCACATAATTACCAGCTTATAACTACTTTCAATTTGACTAATCACTGAACCATTAGTGATTAATCATTAAGTCAACCGTTAATTACGACGGTTTGACTTTTAAGCTAAAACTAAGCAAAAACTTAACTAAGGAAGATTAAGCAAACTTACAAGAGTCCTATGCACGATTTGTGAAGCTTAGAGAGAAGTCTTTAGCTCCAAAAATGCTCCAAAGTGCAGATGGAAGGTGTGAGTAATGGGTTGCAACTTAGTGGCTTTATATAGTGATCAAATCACCATGGATTGTTGACACACAAGTCTACAACTGACCACAACTCATCCACAAGTGTCCCTAAGGGCCTAGGAGTCATTTAGGGGTCGTCCAAGATGAGGAAAATCAATTATAAGTCGGTTACAAGCTTCAAACAGGCTGCTGCCTGTTTTTTCTGCAACTGGGGGTCTGACGCGGCCCGCGTAAGGTTTTGTTAACCTTTACGCGGCCCGCCTAAGCCACGTTTTCAGGTTTAAACATTTTTAAGTTGTGGCATCTTGTCTCTTGGCCTCTCGAAGGGTCAACTAAGCTTATTTCTTGCAATTTGACCCCCTCATATTTATTTACAAGGGCTTCAAGACTTATACCCCCTATGTTAAGTCCTTGGTCACTTCATGTTAACCCGAAAAGTCATAATTTTCAATGTTAACGCTTTAACCCCTTATATACGAATTTGATCATAACTTTCTCATACGATAACGAAACTTTATGAAATTTATATCGTGCATTCTAGTGAGCATAATTAACCGTTACAAAGCTTCAGGTGTGTCAAAAGGTCACTCAGAGGTATAACTTAAACATGTTGACACATTTAACCCCTGTAGTTTGTAATCTCTCACTTTCTTTCATATTTAGCTTCGTATGATCCATGATTTATTCGTTTGAAGGTATGAGCATCATGTAGGGTAAATGTACAATATATTTATTCACTGTTGACATTTAGAACTCGTATATTCACATACTTTCCATGATTGTCAACTTTAGTCCTTTCAGAACATTCTTTCACACGTTCAAATTTATGACACGTGTCAACACATTATAGGACGTGAATTTTCGAGGTGTTACATCCTCACCCCCTTAAAAGAAATCTCGACCTCAAGATTTGTTAAAGTAAAGGAAGTATTTTCTACCTTATATTGGCTTAATCTTTCCCAGTACCTTTGAGCCTCTAAGGCACTCCAATTGACCTTTATAATAGGTACATGTATCTTTTTTTTTTTGGAGCTTCTAATCCTGTTGATCCTTAATCAACACAGGTTGCTCATCATATCATAAAGCTGTATATCATTATGTGATAGTGTTTCTTGACTTATTGGTGAAACACCTCCTTCAGTCACTTGTGTGAAATGTATTGCGAGCTCTGCCAAGCTGCTTAAATAGGTTTTAGCTTACAAGCTACTTGATCTTGATACATTCGATTTCCTTCGAATGGTTCTATATATTCAGAGCTTAATTAGCCTAAAAATTTAACAATTTGGCACACCCTTCCTGGGTGATTTCTTTTGTTGAACCTTATTCTTTAACAAGAACTTAGGAGGGTTGCTATTTTCATAAATTCTTAATTTTCTGCCGAATACTGGCAACTTACAATCGACTATGGATTTGTATGATCTTATTTGTTGTTTCCTAGGCAACTTTCAGATCCTGATAATTGGACTTACCAATTCTCTATTTAACAATAGATGTTTAACATTCCACCCATACAAGGTCTCCAAAGGAGTAACCTTGATAATTACATAATAATTGCTATAGAAAAACTCATTTTATGGTGAGATGGTCATTCCAACCACTACTTAACTAATCTCAAAGAATAGCTACTCCTTACAGCTAGTCAAACTAATCGACGATCCTGGGCAGGTAATAGCGATTCTTAATTGTTGCCTAAATAGGGTTGCGGTAATCAATGCATAAGCAAGATGATCCGTCTTTCTTATTTATATAAATCGGAGTTCTTAGAACTTCAAATTTTGGCTTTATGAAATCTTCTCTAAAAACTTATCGATTTGGCTCTTAGTTCCTCCTATTCCGTTGGTATTGACAGATATAAGGCTTTTACAGTAATTGCAGCCCTAAGCGGAATGTTTGTCCTAACATCCCCTTGCCTCTCAGAAGGTAAACATGGTAATGCTTATAAAGAAGATAATTATGACACACAGAGATGTTAGAGATGTCTGTATTCTCAGGCTTTGGTTCATCTATCGATGTAAGTGTCAGATAAATGACACATTCTCTTTACAATGCACGGATGCCCTAAGTAGAGATACTTATAAGGACATTTTATATTAGATATCTTCTTTGAATACTACTAGTCGACTTTAGCACAATATGACCATTGGGATATCTCAGGGATTCCATGCATTAAACCTCCATACTGATCAGGCATGGAAACAATCTATGGGACACACTAGGATACGCCAATCCTCATATGGTACTCTTATCAAACATAGTTTGGCATTCGCAGGCGATATAAAATAATGAGAAAATAATAAAATAAAGTAATATATATATTGTCGTACTCTTTCTGGGGAAAAGTATTCAGATTCTTATGAAAGGATTTATCTCCGAGGATGGGAGAGAGGGTCATTAAAGATTCCATTGGTAAATTATACCTTATTTTTAATATCTGAAGTTCTTATGAATGTAATCAAGAGTTTACTAGGCTTATGGTTTACTAAAGGTTTATTATCCCTTGCATTAACGTAAGATACTTAGCTGAAACTATCAATGATAAATGGTACGGGACGTACCTGATGCTATTATTGATATGTACTGTCTCTGCCATTCAATCGGTAGTTCAGTCGTTTCGTTTCCTTTCTTATCCTTCCCAGAATTAGCTGCTCCTTCCTTGGCGGCCTCAGGACAATTAGTACTGATGTGGCCCTTTTCGCCATAGCTGAAACAGTTTGCATTCTTTATGTCCCTACATTCGTGGGACTGGTGACCAGTTCTTTTGCAGATGCCACATTGCTTTATCTTTTGGTTTGATCGACACTGTCCCCAGTGTCTTCTGTTGCAGTTTTTGCATGTAGGCTTCTTGTTGGAATCCTGTTGGTTATTGTTGAGCTCGGATTTGCTCTTCTTAGGATTCTGGGAGTTATCCTCCTCCCTTTTACGCTTCCCATCTTCAGAAGCCTTGGCAGCCTTGTTTCTAACCACATCGAGTGTGAGAGATAGCGACAGATCTGCCGCTGACCTGAATGTAGTAGGTCTCGATGCTTTCACACTTGCCTTTATTTCTGGGGCTAGACCCCCAATAAAGCGAGCTATTCGCTTTGGTTCCGATGTGATCAAATAAGGAACCAATCGAGACTTGGTATTGAAACTTGTAAGGTATGCTTGACAATCTAAGTTCTCCATGACTAATGTCAAGAATTCAGTCTCGATCTTCTCAACTTCATGTTGAGGACAGTAATTTTCTTTGATAAGAGCAACGAACTGATCCCAAGTCATGTTGTACAAAGGGATCTTCCCGGTGGCTTGAATTAACGATCTCCACCAGGCTAAGGCCTCACCCTTAAATGATTGCGACACAAACTTGACCACATCCCTCTCAGCGCATCCGCTGATATCCACAACTGTATCCATCTCATCTAACCACGTCATACAATCTACAGCTCCTTCCTCCCCAGTGAAATCCCGGGGTTTACATGAAACAAAGTACTTGTAGGAGCAACCCTTATCACGGGGTCCTTGATTCAGTATGATCTGTTGAGACGGATCACTGTGATGATTAGAAGAGTGACGCTCTTCATCTTCCTTCTTGGGTTTATCCTCCTTGGGGGGTGGCTTTGTATGTGGTGTTGTTAGGGTCCTACTTCGAGTCCCACTATACTCTTCGTACTGCCACTCTAAGGCCTTTGTCACTGCGTCGTCTACTAACGCTTTTAGTTCAGCACCCGTTAAATTAATTCGGGCGTTATCATTGTTCTCCACTGGGTGGCAATTAATTTCATCTGAGCCAGCCATTTAATTGAACTGTTACATAAAACAAGGACAATAGTTTACTTGGGAGTTTATTGTGGAATTGTCTTTTATGGCAATTCATTAACCATGGTAACGGAGACCATATTTGGTTAGTTTATTAATCACATTTATTTAGGATTTCTATTATAATTTATCCTAATTATTAAAAACAATAACAGTTTTACTAGTGGCACGAAAGGCCTAGTCACATGGACATTTATAAATTATAAGCTATGATTTCAGAGAATCAAAGCATTGAGGTTTGAATCATAGTTCATTACCTTTTCTTGACATGGATTTGTAGGCTACCACTGTCTTTAGTCTCAAAGGACATCGACTATAGCCCGTAGGCACTTCCCTTCTAAGGGATGTTTATTATGGAATTGCCCCTTAGGGTAATTCATTAACCATGGTAAACAGAGACCATATTCGGTTAATTTATTACTCACATTTATTTAGGATTTCTATTATAATTTATCCTAATTATAAACAATAACAATATATATTAGCACATAAGGCCTAGTCACAAGGACAATTTTTTTTAAAATTATTAGCCAGGATTTCAGAGAATCGAGGCATGAAGGTTTGAATCATAGTTCATTACCTTTGTCAGACAGGGAGTCATAGCTACCACTGTCTTTTGGCTCATATGGAAATGAGCAAGGCCCGTAGGCACCATATTACCACGTGTGGTCGAAATATGATCATCTTAATTGATGATTTATACCCATGATTCAGAGATCATTAAGTTGGGTTTGGAATCTTTGGAAAGATCCTTATAAAAATGACGTGTGTGATTTTAACGAATCACGTCTGCCAGGAGCGTTAACATGTTTTCAGATGTTAACTGGGATTTGAATCTTTTTAACAGGCCTTACCATCTTGGCCCGGTCTTTTAATTGACCCGGAGGCTAGGTTACACCTTTAAGATTCTTAATTAATATTTAACGCAGAACAATCCTAAATCGGAATGTTAACAAGGATCTGAATCTAATTATGGAACTACCATCTTGGCCCGGTCTTAAAATGACATGTGGCTAGGTCTTGTCCTTTTTAGATTTTGCCATTTTATTATAATGGTAGATCTTATAATATAGGGATGATATCTTAAATATAATCGTTCCATTAAATTTAACAAGTATATGGTTGCCCTAAACGGGACTTCTACAGAAAATGACTTGCACATGCAAGAGCTAATAAGAAAATGACAAAGGAACCAAATAAGGACAAATAAAACGAATTAGAATTTGTCCTATGTTCTTGTCTAGACTCAAGAATGTGCAAATGTGTAACTGAGATTAAACACAAAAAGGCTAGTGTTTAATTCACTCAGTGTTGGCTCTGATACCAACCTGTCACACCCCGATATTTCCACGTTTCACCGGTGGGCCCGGTAGGGGAGTATCGTGACGTAGTTGATATCATCATAGTCAAACAACACAATATTTAAATGCACAGCGGAAGCAAAAGATAAATATATTACAATCCGAATATAAAGTAATATCAAGTATTACAACGGAAAGTAAAGGATCCACAGGCGGATCTTAAAACATAAACATTGTTCAACAGACTTTAGACGCCTAGAACTTGCAAGATTCCTTATTAACGTCCTGAGCAGCTTCCAGCCTATTTACGTACTTGTACCTGTCACTTAGACTTTTGAAAATACGTCAGTTTTCACTGGTAAATACACTCAACTGACTCATTTGAAAAGAGTTTAAGAAAATTGGTTTAGGTGCTCAAGGCACGAAGATAATTTGACACTTTGATTAAAATGCACAAGGCAAAATTTAATCTTTTATACTTGGGACAAACTATATTTCATGTTATCAGTTTTACATAACTTGCTCTACATACGGGGCCCGGTCCTATGCCGGTTCATGATTAACCGACACACCACTATTCCCTTATTGGGTATAATTAATTAATAAACATATGGCATCTGTCAGGTGTATGCCTACACCCCGTGCTTAGGTCGTGGCCATTGCATTTAATGAGTCAAGGATATCCAGGACACGGTCGCATTAATCCCCAATGTTTCAGTCAAGCAATACGAATTAAAAACAGGTTATTTGGATTTCCAACTTATTGGTCTTTGAATCCCATACCTGACCATGCGGTATTTATATTACCGTATCCCAAGCCCGTAATAGGGAAAATAAGTTAAGAGTATTTACCTGAGCTAGCTCCTGTCTTAAATAGCAAGAATTTAATAACTCAGCCGTATTCACTTAAGTAAGCGTAGGTACAATTTACCGGAAGGCTCTAGTCTGGAATGATGGTATAAATAACCAATTAGAATGCTAACAGGTCTTTTAATTAAGCATAAGCTTAGACCGGTTAGTTTTAAAGAAAGATACGGTTCAAACGCATGATTAAGCGAAGACCGGATAGAATGTGATTTAGACCCGACAAGTTCGGAGACTTGCTTAATATGGGTATTTCATACACATTCTGGATTTTGAGATAAAACCGATAAGGTTTGACCCGTTTCGGCTAATTTATGTAAACTAGTTACATAACCCGAACCGAACGCGTAATAAGCGTAACGGGTATTCATGAGAGCCATATACAGGTTTCCTAAGTTAATATGCTTCAAATATGTTGTGACATCAGTAAGATGTCTTTTATTATGCCCGAAACGAATTTAAACACAAACTATGCCCCGTAGGGTAGTTTGGTCATTTACAAGGTTATAAAAGAGTTTAAGTATTAACCTGAGTTACAGGTCTGATATAATCAGCAAAATACTTAATGTACTGAGTTATAACAGTAGGGTAAAATATATATGTGAAATTTATCAATTATAACCAAACTATGCACCGTAGGGGCATTTTGGTAATTTCACATAAGCCGTTAAGCTCAAAACTGAGGTCTGAGTTAAACAACTTTTTCTTACTGTTAAAATATTATAATTTGCCTCAAATATCAGTAGGTATCACCCTTTGTATGTTTAAAATAGTTTTAGTACATACTATGCGTTAAAAACGCTTAATAGGGCGATTAGAAGCCATTTCCGGGTTCTATACATAAATCTGATATTTTTAATATTCCAGAAGGCTTAAAATAATTTATTTATCATATGTAATCAGTAGCAAAAGGTTTGGAGTCAATTAGATGTGTACAACTCATTTTATAGCCCGTAAGGGCAAAACCGACAATTACCGGATTAAGCCTGCGACTATAAGTTATGCTCAGCCTAAAATTAATTAAAAATATTAAAAAATCCCAAAATAATATATTACATCAGTGGGTATAAAGTTTGATATCAAAAAGTGAGTTTAAATAGGCTATACGCTAATTACGCCGTTTAATTAACATAAAGCTTTCAATTTACGCTAAAGAGCATAACTCTCAAACTACACCTCAAACTGATGTCAAACTTTGGGTACAAGTTTATATATCAGTGACTAAGGTTTCTACTCTTTTACATTTTCAAAAATCACGTTTTAAGGTGAAAAGGGCATAATGGTCAACATATGAGCAATTAACGGAATCATGCATATTAATTGGTTAACTAATGAACCACGGTGTATAATCACAGAGGGTTATACTAGCATGTAACCTGGTCCAAATGAAGCTCTAAGGTATTTCTAAATCATACCAAAACGGGTCAGAACTGAAGTCAAAGCAAAAGTCAAAGCTTTGCGACTTTCGGTTCCGAACCGGGTCTAAACATAAAATTGTTGGGTTGAACATGCTTAGACATGTTCTTACACTAATTACCAAGTTATATTAATGATCAAACAGGTTGTATGTGTTCTACATTGCTAATTATGCATAAATTAGAAATTAAGCATCCTGTTGACTTTTTATTAACAAGTTTGACCCGACATTTGACCTAGTTAGAGTGGGAATCAGGGGGAACCCTTTCAAGGGTTTATTACCCACATAATTACCAACTTATAACTACTTTCAATTTGACTAATCACTGAACCATTAGTGATTAATCGTTAAGTCAACCGTTAATTACGACGGTTTGACTTTTAAGCTAAAACTAAGCAAAAACTTAACTAAGGAAGATTAAGCAAACTTACAAGAGTCCTATGCACGATTTGTGAAGCTTAGAGAGAAGTCTTTAGCTCCAGAAATGCTCCAAAGTGCAGATGGAAGGTGTGAGTAATGGGTTGCAACTTAGTGGCTTTATATAGTGATCAAATCACCATGGATTGTTGACACACAAGTCTACAACTGACCACAACTCATCCACAAGTGTCCCTAAGGGCCTAGGAGTCATTTAGGGGTCGTCCAAGATGAGGAAAATCAATTATAAGTCGGTTACAAGCTTCAAACAGGCTGCTGCCCGTTTTTTCTGCAACTGGGGGTCTGACGCGGCCCGCGTAAGGTTTTGTTAACCTTTACGCGGCCCGCCTAAGCCACGTTTTCAGGTTTAAACATTTTTAAGTTGTGGCATCTTGTCTCTTGGCCTCTCGAAGGGTCAACTAAGCTTATTTCTTGCAATTTGACCCCCCTCATATTTATTTACAAGGGCTTCAAGACTTATACCCCCTATGTTAAGTCCTTGGTCACTTCATGTTAACCCGAAAAGTCATAATTTTCAATGTTAACGCTTTAACCCCTTATATACGAATTTGATCATAACTTTCTCATACGATAACAAAACTTTATAAAATTTATATCGTGCATTCTAGTGAGCATAATTAACCGTTACAAAGCTTCGGGTGTGTCAAAAGGTCACTCAGAGGTATAACTTAAACATGTTGACACATTTAACCCCTGTAGTTTGTAATCTCTCACTTTCTTTCATATTTAGCTTCGTATGATCCATGATTTATTCGTTTGAAGGTATGAGCATCATGTAGGGTAAATGTACAATATATTTATTCACTGTTGACATTTAGAACTCGTATATTCACATACTTTCCATGATTGTCAACTTTAGTCCTTTCAGAACATTCTTTCACACGTTCAAATTTATGACACGTGTCAACACATTATAGGATGTGAATTTTCGAGGTGTTACATATATATATATATATATATATATATATGTTTCCTTGTAATTATTAGGAGATATATTATTTTTGGGAAAAATATATATTTTCTTGGATAAACTTGAAATACATTATTTATGGATAAAAATAAGTTTATATATATTTTCTAAAGTTAGACCTGAAAATATATTATTTTGGAACTACAAATATTTTTGCCAAAAGAAAAAATTATAAAAAAAATTTCTAAGTAATAATTCTTAAATATATATATATATATATATATATATATATATATATATATTAGTGGACATTTATTAGAAATAATATTCCGGAAAGTTTAACACAAAATTAAGTATAAGAATACTTAACAATTACAAGAAAATACGTATTCTCGTACGTAAAAATCCACACCGGAATACGACACCGATACATGGCAAAAATATACAAATACTTACAAATATACCCATCCTTGGGAAGGAAGTACAAGTATAAATACTTGGGAAGTATTAAAATAAGATATACTGTTTTAACGATTATTCCAAAAAGTAATGAATATAATTTGAGTTAAAATATTAATTATTTTAACAAATAGTTGCATAACTTGGGATGATACCGAAGACATAAAAGAAACGTAACTCAAAAATATTAATACTAAGACAAGGCACGACCCGTTCGTCTAATAGACATTAGTACATTGTAGGTAGTCGTGTTTGCTGAAGGAACTTGAGTTACGATTGTTGAAGACGCAGGACTGTGAGTTCATGTCCCCCTTTTCTCTTAACTGTTTTCAGTTTTATAACTTCGGGGGTGAAGTACATGTTTCAAATGATTACAAAATGCTTACAAACAAATATAATTGGTATGGTTAGCTATGGAAAGTACAGTAGATCATGTGAATGGGTAGGCGCACTCTTAAGACCATTAATCCTCGTGTTATGACCGAGGGGCATGAGTGATAGATCTATTTGGGTGTAGCGAGCCCACACCCATGAGGACCAGGGTGGCCCATGAGGTGACTATGTCTTACAGCCGGAGGCCCGGTACAAATTTGCTAGGTTTGAGCCTTCCTACGCCGTTGCACGCATGTTAATGGCCTTGCAAACCATTAATCGATATGTTTCCTTGTTTTGCTTTCATACCGGGATTTATAAACATACATACATACACTGATCACAAAGGTTTTATACATTCATATACACAAACACATGAACTCGCTCAACTTTTGTTGATGTTTTCAAACTACATGTATTTTAGGAAATTAAGTGGATCTGGCGAGTGTTTGGATGTTCCAAGCTGCGTTATGAATAAAAAGATGTCATCCGAAGTCATTAGGGTTTAGGAGAAGTATCTTAATCCTGGACGAGATACATGGTTCTAAACTCGGTTTTATTTAAGGTCTTTTGTCAAGTCTTCGTGAACTCTTTAAAACATGTTGTGGTTTGTAATTTAAATTTGGAGTCTACGTTTCAGACAATTATGTTGTGATATTTTCAAACTTAATTTATGGATGAACATCTAATGGTTTAATCATATAGCGTTGTTATGATTGAATGCAATGGTATTAAGAAAGTCACACCATAATCACGCTTCCGCAAAAGTCAGGGTGTGACACTTTTAAGTTCTGATTTGTTGATTCATGTACTAACATAGATGTCGTCTTCTATTTAAAGCATAAAATGACAAGTCAATTCTGTTAGCATATTCTGTCATCCTCATTGTATCCATGATATCTCTTTTAAGTTCTGAAAGTTGTGTAACTTGTATTTTTTTCGAATAATGAATGAAGTATAACCATATTATTTAGAGTCACTTCCACCCAACACTATATTTCACATAATCCATAACACATAGGTGAACGTAACCATATTTCACATTTCACATAATCCATAACACATAGGTGAGTGTGAAAGGTAATATCCCATACAGCCTACGTGACTCGCTATTTTTTCATTTTTCACATTTACTACAACACAGTATAAAAATAACATGAGTTTGTACTTAAAAGGGTAAAAACATCATATTATCCACATCAACAAAAAATAACTAATCTTGATTTTGGACTGATCTAGCAATTTGTGTAAAACCTCAGGGACGAATTTAACAATTTTCTCTATATACATTGGAGTTTTAAAGACAATAAAATAAATGGAAAAAATATTTAAAAGGAAAAATGACAACTTTGTCCCCCTGTCAACTGCTATATTTGAACGGCGTCTTTTTTTGGACTGTATTAGCAAAACAAAACAAGGCTAATGACTGTTTTAGCAACAAATCTTGATTTTGGACTGATCTAGCAATTTGTGTAAAACCTCAGTGACGAATTTAGCAATTTTCTCATGTATAAAAGCTAGAAATACATAAAAATATGAATGGTTCATTTCAGTTAATTTTGGTTAAATGAGGGTACAAAAAAATTAATAAACGTTTTTGGTTAATTCGAGTTTCGGTTAATCAGTTTTCAGTTAACTCAATTTTTGGTTGATTTCGGTTAACGATTCAGTAATTACTCACCCTTAAACACTGTTAATCACGTAATATATCAATTGGTTTAATTAAAAAAATATAGTAAGACTATACTCAAATTAAAGAAAATAAAAATACTCGTTTATATAGTATAGTTTATATATATATAGGGTAAGGATAGTGTAAAAAGGGTCTAAAGTGTGAGAAGTGTGAGAAGTGTATTATAACACTATATATAATACTATATAACACCATATAAACACCGTATAACAATATGTAACACCATATAATACCATATAACACTATGTAACACTATATATCATTATATAACACTATACATCTACCATAGACATGCTATCAGACAACCTATAGTGTTATATTTGTTATATAATGATATATAGTGTTACATTGTGTTATATGGTATTATAAGGTGTTACATATTGTTATACGGTGTTTATATGGTGTTATATAGTATTATATATAGTGTTATAATACACTTCTTACACTTTGAGCACTTTTTACAGGATCCTCTACCTATATATATATATATGTAGACTTATAAATTGGTGGTGGTGTACGGACAATGGTGGTGGGGTGGTGGTGATGCTGGACGATGGTGGACGTGGACGGTGGGTGGTGGTGGTGGTGGACGATGGTTGTGGTAGACGGTGGTGGTGGGTGATGGACAGTGGTGGTCGTGATGAACGCTGGTGGGTTGTGGACGGTGGTGGTGGAGATGCACGGTGGTGGTGGGTGGTGGTGTTTAACACCCTGCAGACCTTAAAAAATCTTAGAAGTGGTTGGGTCAAGTTTGCACCAAGAAGAGTTCACACAGACGTTTTTTAATGAAACGCCTTAAAAAAAAACAAACAGTCTGCAGATGACAATGCCTACGCGACGCATCGCAGATTTTTAAGAAAAAAACAAACACCACCGTAATTTGTTATCTCAAATAACAAAATTACTAAAAACACAAATCATTTAATGACACACACCACAATTGCCCTAATTTTACGTCCCCAACATAAAACCAAAAAAATCGTGTTCTTTGTCGTGACGGTGGGACGGTTTGTTACGTGTCAATAAATAGAGGGGGTTAAATGTAATTGTCTATTAGTATAGGGTTATAGTGAATAGTTCAATTTGTATATAGACTCGAGTTGTGAACAGAATTGATTATCGAATGAATTGAGTTTTCCTCTTCTCTTGTGTTCTTCTTCTCTATCTTTCGATCATCTACTGTTATTACGAAACTGTTCGTAACAATGGTATCAGAGCTATCGTCCTATTGACCGTGGGTTAGGGCAACAATCAATCGACAGCGGGTAGTCATCTGTGTGGATTGAAATTGAACAAACGATTCAAGAATTAGGGCACCAACGGGTTCTTGACAACGAAAATCGAAGGCAGTTATTAAGTATTCTTGAATACTTCAGCAAGCAATCTCTACAACAGCGATAACAATGGTGTTCTTGTGTTTGTGTGGGGGTCTGATACGGGAGAACATGGTTCACATTTGTGGAACCAGTAGGTGTTCTTGTGGTGGGTTACAATTTGAAGGCAGGGCTCATTTTTGTGGCTACAATCCAGATTATTCAAAACCACCAACCGATTATGAACTTTGGAGGGGTTTAAGAACTTCTGATGAATGGATGGGATCACCAAAATGGGGAAAACAGAGTCCTAGCTTGTTCAACACCAAGAATCAAGAACCAAGAATTCTAAATACTGCTTCAGCTATGGAAGAAATCAGGAACTTACAACAGGCAGGTTCATTTCAAGATTATTGTAATTCATTTGATTTTCTCCTTTCTAAAGTGGTTTTAAGTGAGGATTATGCTACAAGTTTATTCATGGGGGGTCTTAAACCTGAAATTGGGGGTTGGGTTAAGTTGTTTGGACCAAAGAGACTTGAGGATGCCTATGAAAGGGCAAAGAAACAAGATACTTTTCTTGCCATTTTCCATGGCAGTAAAGAATTTAAGAAGGTAGGAGATCAATCATTTAGTACGAATCATGATGAGGAATTTAATGAAATTGAAATTCAAGCCGTTGATGAATCTGAAAATGGGGTTGAGATTCAAGAACCCATTGATCAAGATTCATGTAATAGTGAGGATTCAAAAGAAATTGAATATGGAATGATTTCTTTAATTCAAGATGTCGCGTTTGAAAATGAACTGGTTCCGGTAATTCAAAATAACATGTTGGAAGAGGAATTTGGTTCCTTGAATCAAGGTATGTACGTTATTGAAGTGGGTGATGATGTTGTTAAAGAATCAGAGAAGAAACGAGTTGTTACATCTAAAACTAAAAACCTTATGGGTGATGATGTTGTAGTGAATGAAAAGAATTACGTAGGCAATTACAAAGGGCATGGGCCAGGGAATTTTGTTGAGAACAAGATTGGAGAAGTCTATGCTATGGGTTATAGTCAAAACAATGGAATTGCATTACAAACTGTTACAAAAGATAAAAGGTTTAATGTGTTTAAGACTAAGAAAAAGTGGCAATTAAGTGTTGAGTTAATGGTCGTTAAAGGTTTTGAATGGAAACCGGGTTGGCGAAGTGGTTCGGCTTGTGTTAGTTATGTTGAAGGCTCTCCTATTAAAGTATCAGCCCTCATGGTCACTAAGAAGAAAGATGAATATAGGAATCTGAATTTGAAACTTATATACAAAAATCATGGTTTATATGGAGAACTTTATGAAATTTCTTATGTTGATGAGCAAAAGAATCAGGGAATGAGAAATAGGAAGATATCTTGCAATGTTGATAGTCATTTTGGTGGAGTTGTTGACCAGTTGATGTTGTTTGGAAAAGTTAACAGACCCATTTTAGGAATTAAGTTTGTACTAGATCATTCTGTAGAGCAATCAGAAGTAAGCAGAGTACTTGTTTCAGAGGCTCCTCCAAACAGCTCAGCTGGAAAAGGACTAGCCGATTTCAAAATTTTTGTAAGTGTTACAATACAATTCACTCCGAACACCACTATCGATATCTTTTATCGTCCATATGAGCCAGTTCTGAACACATTATCTACGATAGTTGGAGCTAAGGAAGCAACTGAAATGACACAAAGAATATACAAGAAGTCGAATGTTCATTTTGAAGTAAAAAGATTGGCTGCTGACTGTGTTTTGCTTGATTATAAAGAGAAATCAAATGGAGTTCAAGCTCAAGTACGTATACCTGTGACTAGGCTCAAAACCAAGGAGAAAGAAAGACATATTGGCCTAGCCGACTGGTTGGGAAAGGCTCAGCAACCAACTGGTTCAATCCTGTTCTTGGGTCTCGCTTGTATTGGGAAAATAAAGGTTACTAAGGCTCTTGCAAAACAGTTTTCTGATGATGAAAAACTTCGTATTAGGATTGATATGTCTGAGTACGTGAAGCAATACTTTGTTACCCGATTAATTGGTGCTCCACCTGGGTATGTTGTTCATGAAGAAGGCAGTCAACTTACTGAATCCAGGAGGAGAAAATTGACAAGTGCTGAATTAATTGATGAAGGAGAGGAATTTCATCAATTTGGTGAAGCTCAAGGAATCACTGATGGTTTTGCAAAAGATTTTTCACACTTTGGATTTGATACTTTTGATTAGATTTTTTTTTTCTGATTTTTGGGGACAAAAATCTAATATGAGGGGAATATTGTTACGTACAAAATAGTAGAGGGATTAGGATTGTAATAGCTAAATAGTCTAGGGTCTATTCGGTAACTGTTGGTTAACCAGATGAGTAAGAATGAACTATCGATGAATTTGAGTAAACTTCTTCCCTCTTGTGTTCTTCTTCTCTCAATAATCGATCAAACACTTTGATACGTAACAATGGTATCAGAGCATCCATAGGAACTCATGCACAATTAAACACAGAACTTATGCACAATTAAACACAGAAGCATTAACACGACTGTTTATAATTTTAACTTCAATAATAAAATAAAAAAAACAATATTGACTTACAAAATATTATTCTTTTTTTCAAATGCTGATTTTTTCTAAAACATAATCTAGAAATAAATTTATAAGGTTTTTTAAAAGGATATATAAGACTGCTGCTAAGCATATTATTGCAGGATTATTCAAAATTGACTACATGGCTACGATAATAAGAAATTATCAAAAGCATAATCATCTTATCCAAATGCTAAAGATTGATAATCATAACTTCAAAACGCAACAATATATTCCAAAACACATATCAGACGCCCCGTTACATTACAACAGAAACGAAAGCTCTAATGTTGCGACAACAGAAGTAAATAACTTACAAAGAAATACACTCGTCACCTTATTACATCGCAAAGTCCAGAAACAAAGTAATAACTCCTAAAGATAAAGACTAGTCAAACCCATTTGATCTACAAGTCAACACAGAGGTAGGAGATGACGGATCCAGCCCGCCTTTGAGTTCGCTCACTGACCTTGGCTTTCTCAATCAAAACCTTCTTCATATTGGTGCAGCCGGAAATCACTGTGGCTACACCAGCTGAAGTAATTCCTGGGCAGTAGACCATGTGGCAGGATTCCAGCAGTTTGCATCTTTTAACAAGATGGTCTAGACCCACATCGGTTATCTGACGACAATGTGATAGTACTACATCTTTTAGCAATGGGCATCCTTCACCTACCTCTGCCAATGCCATGTCCCTCAAATTCTGTCCACACCCCACAAATTATCCATTAATGTTAAGTTGATTACATATACAGAAAGACAAGTTCATTAATAAACGATTTTACGTAGATATGCGCTAGAAATGCATAATGCACTTATTACACCCTAATAACAGCAATATGCACACATTTAAAACACTATATACAAGTGCATAAGTGGTTCTGGCAGTTATGTACATGCCTATTGCTTTGAGATCTCATGAGACTAGTATAAAAAGGTGATGAGATCTCATCTGGACTACTGGATTACACCCAACAACTTTGCATACTTGTACTCGTAACTCTCTTTTGTAGGTTATCTTGTTATTAATGCAAAGTTATTTCTTTGTATACAACACTTTCACAAGCTTAACTTAGAGCATGTCAAAATCGCATCTCGTGAGTCAAAAACTTACTCTGTGACATGTGATCCGTATACACAGTTACACACACGCGCGCACACAGAGATGGAGAGAGATGTCACCTGAAGAACGCTGACATCCAAATAACTTAGCTGAGGGCATCCTCTTGCAATTGCTATTATTCCATTATCTCCAATTTGGTGACAGCCACTAACATTTAAATGGCGTAAATAGGGACAACCTTGGCCAATAGCAACCAGAGCATCATCCCCTACCCTAGAAATATATTAGATATAATTTAGAATATTCATTTAATTGGCAATGACAAACAGACACACATCACACACACACACACACTTTATTAGACAACCATGGTTGCCTGATAATTTGCATCTTAATGAGGTGAAACAGGGAAGTTTTTACCTGTCGCAAAACCGAATGCTAAGGTCTGTAAGGTATTTACAGTTGTTACCAACAGCTATAATCCCCATGCTCCCAACCTATGAATACAGGGAGATTTTATTATCAAAGGAACAAATTTATGAAACAGACTAGTTGAAATCAAGATTTAATAGTACCTCATAACATCTGCGTATATGAAGCCTTTTTAAATTCCTACAACCTGTAGCTATGCTGTAAATGGCATCATCCCCAATGATTGAACAATCCACTAAGTGAAGAGCTTCCAAATATTTGCAACCTTTACCAATCTCAGATAAGGCTTCATCACCTACTTTTTGACAGTATAACAACGCTAACTCCTTAAGTTGCCTGCAAATGTGTTCATATTAAAAAGTTTTAATTCCGTAACAAAATATAAAAGTTGTGCTCCATAAACAATCATGACATGTGCCCTGTTTGACAGGCATGCTTGTTCATGAAACTAATCAGCCACAGTAACAAAAAGTAATTTGGATTAAGAAAACAATATTAATTCATTTCAACAAGCAAAAAGAACCGGTAAGATCCGTCATGAATCTTCTTCAGCAAAAGGCTGTAGAAGCAAAATGACACATATTATACAACAGGTAAGAGATAATAGATTGAATCGAAAAATTATTTTTAAAAAGGCTAAGGAAAGAGGGGGTGCTATGTATTAGTTAAAAAATAGAAGACAAATTGGCTTTGTCATTTGACCTACTGCCTTCTTACAGTAGGGGATGAGACGAGTACATCAACATATATAATAACGGTGGATTTAAAAAAGCATCTGGTAAGAAAACTTACATGCAAGATCTTCCTATACTTTCTAGCCCATACGTGCCAATATTGTGGCAACCATTAACTTCAAGATGTGCAAGTTCAGAGCAACCAGCTGCAACTGCTTCTAATCCCTTGTCACTCAAGAAATAGCAATCACTAAGCATTAGACTCTTTAGCTTCTTACATCCCTTCCCAATGGCACAAAGACTCCTGAAATGCCAATAATTCATACATATACCCAGTTATAAAACTTAAGATATTAAATTTCCTCTCATACTTTGAATATAAACAAAAAAGACAAACAAAAAAGAACTAACTTATCGGTAAATCTTTGGAAACTAAAGAGTGCCAATGACTCTAGTGACAAACAAAAGACACCAACAGCAGTCAAAGCTTCATCAGTGACATTGATGCACTGCAAACTTAGATTTTTCAGAAGAGAGCACCCTTTCGCAACGGCAAGCACCCCTTCGTTCTGGACAAATTCGGAATCTAATGACAAGGTTTCAAGAGACCTGCAATGAGACCCTACGGCTTCTAATGAGATGTCAGTTATTTTAGCACATGCAGCAACACCAAGCCATTTTAAAGTCTTCCCACACCCAAGGGCTAACTCAACCAGACCAGTGTCAGTTAAACCTTCACAAAATCGTAAATTTAATACTTCAAGATGCTTGCAATACTTGCCAATAGCCACTAGACCTTGATCTCCAACATAGCAGCCCTTTAGAATGGAATAAAAAACTAAAGTTACATTAGATCCTAAAGTTCACATGTTTCATAATCTATGATATTTACCTGCAAATCCAAGGATTTCAAGAATCTACACTTCTCAGCTAAAGATCTGAGGCCTGCACTTGTTGCATTGGAGCACCATATTAGGCTTAATTTCTCAAGGTTGCTAAATCCATCAGCGACAGCTGTCAGGCCAGCATCTGAAATACAATATGAATCTGATTCACTAGCTCCAACCTCACTTCTCTCAGACACAAAGTGAAGCCTAAGCCATGAAGCAGAGGAATGGCTAGCATTGCGCCTTCTTCCCTGCATCCATTGGCGATAAATTACTATGACTGACCAGATTCAATTTAAGCTTGAAAGCTAACTAGGCTCATTAATTAACTGCAACCACATAACTAAATGAATAACCGATTGTCATTCGTCCATTAGAGGGAGGGATGCCAAAGAAATAGTGTTGAGCCTTTGACAAAATATCTTCTTGTTTTATATACTACATCAACATTTGATTATGATAACAAAAGGATCATACTTTCCTTTATTGTTTCTCACAAATCCTACTGTTTCATTTCTTGTCCTACGTCATTTTCAAGTTTCGAGTTACAGAAAGTATTTCATTAGTTACACAATAAAGTCATTGATAAAAATTCGATGATATTATTAATGCAAAATTATTGGTTGTCATGTATACAGGGATTACTTCATCATTTTAGTATTCCTTTTTACTCTATTAGCTTGGATGATTGCCAGAAAGCGTGTCCTTTTTCACATCCATTTTCCCATTACTTTGTACTCTAAATTCATAGTGAATCTTACGTAATTTAACGTCATATTCCTCATAAAAAACAATGATTATATAACTTTTTGTGCATGAGCTTAATTATAGCCTTGCAAAGGTAGCTTTTATCACTCACTTTCACCATCTATCACACTCCCTCCTACCATTCTCCATCACCCCAAACCCATCTACAATCACATAGCTTTTGAACATAGTGCATGAGTCCATGACCAATAGTAATACACCATCAAGAAAACTAACATGAGGGAAGGGATAAATAACAACTAATACAAATAGCACACAGATCCTCATTCCTCTTCATGAAATAAATTTAATGAACACAGAGATATATAACTCATAACTTTATGCCTCCTGATGCAATTTTAAGTCTTATCAGTTCATCAGACCCAATCACAGCTAACTGTCAATACTGAAAATGCACTATGTAACTATATAATATATATTATTCTGTTATGCATTATATACTTACTTAAAAGGCTATGTCGGTGGGCCAATCCGACATAGCCAAGTGTCGTCTTGTGGTTGGTCACAAGAATTTTTTGCCTTTAACCCTTAACTTTTCTAATTTACATGTTTAGTCCTTCTACTGTAACTATCATAATATACAAGTTTAGTCCCTCTAGTTAATAAACTTTATTCCTCATTAGTTAACTTTGCTTATATACATGTTTCATCCCTCTACTTTAACTTTGCTGATATAAATGTTTAGTCACTCTACTTTTACTTTTATTAAGTTTAGTATTCCGCCTTTTAGAGTTTTTTTCCACTAACGTGATGAACCAAACCCACTCCAACCAACCAGTATTGCTTCCGCTATCGCATTATCAGAACCGACATTTTTCTTTCCTTTTAGGATTTCGTCTTTTATTGTTTTTTTATACATATGTTAACGTTTCGTTCGATGCATCTTTTCCCAGTATTTTACGTTCTCTCTTTCGGTTGCTATATCGAGTGTCGTGTCGGGAGTATAATGATAATCAAAATCCTGCCGCAACGCGCGGGGTAAAATTACTAGTTTTATAAAAAGATTATCATCATTCTTAATATGTGTTGTGTGTCAGGCATCCCAAACTAATAAGTAAAATCTTCAACAATTCCCTATCACTCCAATTATATCAATATCCACTATAAATTTACCTAAATCCAACTAGTACCAGAAATTTATCTAAGCCAGTGAGGATAACCTTGTCCAATGTAACTTTAATCAGTTTTATCATACCTAATCACAACTATTTGTTAATAAATAAACCAGATCTTGTTTTTGTAATAGATCTAAGATTTAGGAAACCCTAAAAATCAGATGAAAATTGGGGAAATTGAACTTACAAAATCAACAGGGAGAGAAACCGAGAGGCGTTCGTCGATATAAACGTTGGTGACGTTAGGGAAGCGGCGAGCGAGGAGGTGAACAAGTGCGTCGGGGCTGCCGGAGGCTCCGATGCGGATGGTGTCGCGGCTGAAGCGGTCGAGAGTCAACCAACGGCGGCAGACGAGAGAGCATGCGTCCCTGGTGGATTTGGAATCGAGATTGCGGAAGATTTCGAGGATCAGCTCGTCTGGTAGCGTGGAATTGATGAGATCGTGGCCTTTCATGGTGGTGAGTTCACTCGGTGGATTGTGGTGGTTGACTATGGGGATGGGTTAACTCATTTGGGGATATATATATAAAAAGGTAAATGGATGTTTCCTTGAGGATGCGGTTTTTGAAATAAAGATATGTTTTTCTTTTTCTTTTTCTTTTTTTCTGTTTTGTTTTGTTGTTTTTACAGTCCTTTTGCTGTTTTTGTTTACATTTTTGTTTTCTTTTTTTCTACTGTTTTTTGGTTGTTTTCATTGTTGTTTTGGTGTGTTGTGTAGTGTCGTGTCCAGGAAGTGGGTGCATAACTAATACAATAGGGTGGACAGGGTGCTAAGCTCGGGCGGATCTATATGTATTTCTGGGGGTGCACGGGTCACCCTTCAACTTTTTCGGCGATGGCCGATAAGGCGCCTGGGTTTGCGCTTCAGAGACTATATGAGGCGAATGTTTTAGGAAAAGGCATGGCGACAAGGCATTCGCGTTTGTGCTTCTTGGTCTACGGTAGAGACAGCTTATCGTCTGAGCTACGTAGAGAAGACATAGTTAAGAAACAGGGTTTGTTGACTTGTTCTCTGTTTTCTTGTCACGTATATGAAGAAGAAAACAAAGTACAAGTGATATGCTTGAGTGAAAATTACTCTATTACCCTCAATTTAAATGATACATGATTTGAGTCTGCTTTCTTCCTAGCACTATTGGTTGTGATGAGAGAACAAAAGCTTTCTTAAGGTCATTATTTTGCTAAACATATAGTTATTCTCTTATTTATTATTCTGGTTGAATTTTATTCTTTGGGTTTTAGGTGAAATTTTTAGCATATTTCATCCAATATTCATGTATTCAAATTTATCAACATTATCTGCATTTTGTCCATCGATATTTTTCTTTTCTTTTTATGTTTCAGTTGTTAAATTGTGGTGTTAATATGTTTTATGATAATTTACGATGTACATATGGTGTTATAAATTTTAAGTTTTTTAAAACTTTATGTAGTAGTTGTGCGTAAATAATGATAGTATTCTATCAAAAATAGATAAAAAAAATATATTATATAGTAAATTGTGCCTCAAGTACGAAAAGCGGTGCACTTTGCGCCCTTGTTTTAGACCTTATCGTTTTTATGCGCTTCTCACTTTTTAAAACCAATGTCTTATTAATGCACAGTAAAAAAAACTAGGATGCCCCTGAATTTTCCTTCTAGTTCCGCCACTGGCTAAGCTCGGATGCTTGCGAGCTCCGACACGTTCCAGCGAGTTATCAATCTACTTGTTTTACCTCCCGAACAAAAGCCCTAAACTTTTATTTGCGATCTATGGCTTTTGAAACACAATTTTTGAGATGAACAATGGGGGACGTTTCCAGGGGGTCTCCTTTCTTGGCGAAAATGTTTTTTTTTTCACAAATGAAATGGGGCAAAAATAAATTGTAATGGTGGAGATGATTATTTTTGTAGTTTCTATAAATAAATAAAAAATAGTGTCGGCTCAAGGGGTAACCACCCCAACCAAAGTGGGTTGTTTGGATTTTACTTGAGGTGACACTTTCCTATTGGTTGTTGTGTGAGTTTCTTGGGTTGGAGGGGGTAAGCACCACGTTGCGTCATCGAGAAAACATGGAACACCCAATCGGCTTATTCCAAGTGGAGGTGAGGGAGATATTCACGAATCGGGGTTATGCGTGTGTGAGAGAACAGGGAAACAAAGGTGAGGGGACACTGCCTCCTCCTTGCGGTAAACACTCGCCGGAATGGGACCGGAATGTCCCAAGCCATTCTTCCGAATGCCACTTTGTATGCCCTTAAACATGATATCAAAAACTATGTTATTTAAAAAATAATATAAATTTTGAATGAAAATATAAGTCCATGCTCAGTAAAAGAAACACATTTTGGATCGATTTAGGGTTCATCGACTTTATGAAACTGATTTTGGGGTTTAGTGGTCAAATTGGAGACAACATTCTTCAAATAGAACTTTGCAAAACCCTTTGTTTCTATTGGGGTCTAATATACCACCCAGATCATCACCTTCATCAAACATTTGAGTAAATAAACATGATTGGGTTAAAACCTTGGGGAAGAAGAAAACTAAGAGATAGAGAGATATTTGACTCAAATTATGCTTGATTTCCATTCCATATGTAACCCAAATAAATAAATAAGAAACTTACATAAGACACCCCCAAACTAAACCCAAATAGCATACTAATCCCTTGACTTAACAATAGTAATAAAAATAAAAATAAGATACGTAACAATACTCCCCCTTTAACCTACTTTTTGCCCTCAAAAAGTACTTCAAGGAACCTTGTCTTCATCCTCTTCTGTTGCTTGTTTTTCATCATCTACCACTTCAAGTATGTAAAGTTGTTTTTTCTTACACTTGTGCCCCGGAACGAACCTTTCAGTACACCAGAAACATTCCCCCTTTGCCATTTTTTGCTCAAGTTCATCACTCGTCAAACGCCTCGATCTAAGGATTCCCGGTGTAGAACTTGATGGCTCGGTTGTTGGACTTGGCAGCAAGGGTAGTTTTGAACCATTAACGGGAGGTGTTATTTTGACATCTTCGGGTTGCAGCCCATCCTCCACAGCGTTGAAACGCTTCATCAAGCATGTGTTGTTAATAGTTTGAATTCTTGCTAACCCATACGCCTCACGTAGTGTTTGAGGCTTGAACATCTTTACCGGCCCTTTTATTTCCGGCTTCAAACCCTTCAAATATAGGCTAACGGCATAAAGTTCGCTAACGGTAACCTTGTTAAGCAAACGATCGAAACCTGAATTATATTCTTGTAGACCCTTGGCGTCATCAGTAAGTTGAACGAGAGATGCAATCTCTTCCATAGTGAAGGGGTAAGGTCCCAAAAACCTCATAACAAGTGCTTGGGACCATACCACAACCTTGCCTTTCAGCCTTGTACCTTGCGCGGCCGCGCACTGGTCTCACAAAAAGAAAGACTTAAAGAACAGTCAACAATCAACACTTGCGCGCCCAAAGGAAATCATAAATCCTTACGCTTTCTCCCATAAACAAAGGATGAAAATCCCGAAATAAACACTTCCGCTTAAATATCCAGACTTGGATACTATTTACCCAGACTTGGGATTTATTTATTCAGCTGATTCCACACGATATGGTGTCACACCAGATTACAGCAGTAATCTTCTAGAAGAAATATAATCGTGCACCACTAAGACGGTTATAACCGTCTGGACACATGTCACCATCTCAGGCATCCCTGAAATCACAACGAAAGCATGTCATTGGAGAGTAATCTCCACTTGATCACTTTACACGTGGCAAATCCCCAGCCTTCGATCTAAGCCACGATCCGTGTGCTCTCACGTCGGATCAAGAAGCTTGACGGAAGGAAATGTAACCGCTTACGGGGTTAGCATCTTCCGTCAACTTTTCACTAACAGGTTTTCCCGCCCAAAGACTCCCGGTTATAAATATGAGAACTACTCAGGTATGAAATTCAAGTTACACACACTTCTCAAATACATCTTCTTCTTCAGAACCCATATTTATTCTCACACCGGAGTCAGGTCAAGGAGAGAACCCTCTTCTCCCCTTGGCGAGGCTAACAGTGCTTCTTTTTTGCAGAGTTATCAGAGAAGGAGATCAGTTGTAACCGAATCAAACGAGAGGAAACCCACCTTTTTATGCGGATTCAAACCCCCTAGATATCTCGGTTCCGACCATTTATCTAGTGTTTCTGCGCCCACCGATTCCTCTGTTTTTTCAGTTTTATCTCGTTTCAATTCAGTTTCCTTACCCTCTGTTTTAACATGGCAGAGGATTCATTAACTCACCCATCAAGTCCTCGATCTAGATTCAAGGGATCTACAGTCCAAAATACCCAGATCGACGGAATCATGGGAATCGACAAACGTAGCAGACATCCAGATAGAGAGAATTCCTCAGATCAGCTCACAAAAAGAGCTCCAGAGTACTGGCTCGGCAGATGCCAAACTGCTTTAAACCGAATTTTTACACAAATTCACAGATCTGAATCCCCAAACATCAGATCTGATGCTCTAAAAAGAAACAAGGGCAAAATCAGTACTGCAGTATTGGATCCACAGACACCTTGTCAGGGGGACATCCAATTTGACAGTTATGTTGAAATACTTCGACAATCAAAAGCCACCAATTATCAGAAAGCCAAACAAATAAACATGGTTCAAGGAGGTCCGTCACGTAGGCCAAATAAACGAAACCATGATCAACATTGGAGGGAACAACAAGTCGTGTTTCCTGTTGTCCCTGGAGGACCTCAGGAAGAAAGACCAGTAATTATTACTGGCATCTTTGGCCATTACCGAACGGACTGTATGTTTATAGATCCGGGAAGCTCGATGGACATCATATATGAGCAATGCTTCAAACAGCTTGACCCAGAAGACAAAGCACGTCTAGAACCGGTCGATTTTCCTCTCACAGGATTTTGCAATGAAGCTGTATTCCCAGTAGGGCAAATAGCCTTCCTTGTGACTCTATTGTATGGCGAGCATTCACGAACAGTCACAGTAAATTTCATGGTCATGCCGGCAACATCACGCCATGATGTCCTGCTCGGAAGAATATCACAAAGAGAATTCAGCATGATCACCTCTATCCCACACGCTGCATGCAGATTTCCAACGGAAACCGGAGTTGCAATTCTATACTCAAGCAAAGAGGTCATGTACGTAGATGACGAGCCACCGGCAAAGGTAGTCAAACCTTCAACATCAAACGAACCGGAGAAATGGGTCCTGAACAACGAATATCCAGAGCAAACCATCCTGCTAGGACACGCTATTTCACCGACAACACGAATACAATTAAAAGAATTGTTGTCTAACAAAAAAGAGATATTCGCTTGGTGCCCAGCAGACATGACTGGGGTACCACGCGACATAGCGCAACATTGCCTGAATATCAAACCATCAGCAGAACCTGTTGCTCAGGGGAGGCGTAGCTTTAGCGAAGAAAAAGCGAAAGCCATGGATGAACAAGTGACAGAGCTACTCAATGCGGGAATCTTACACGAAGTTAAATACCATACATGGGTTGCCAATCCAGTAATGGTACAGAAACACAGTGGCGGATGGAGAATGTGCGTCGACTTCAAAGACCTGAATAAAGCGTGCCCAAAAGATTGCTACGCGCTTCCGGAGATAGACAAAAAAGTCGACTCTCTAGCGTCATTCAGATGGAAGTGTTTTCTTGACTGTTACAAAGGCTATCATCAGGTCCAAATGAAAGAAGAAGACGAGGACAAGACCGCGTTCCGCACAGATAAGGGTATCTTCTGTTACACCAAAATGCCCTTCGGCTTGCACAACGCAGGCGCAACATACCAACGACTAATGGACACAGTCTTCAGAGGAGATATTGGTAAAACAGTCGAGGTATACATAGACGACCTTGTTATCATGAGTCATGAGGAAGAAACAATGTTAGCAAACATTCAACACACATTCGACTCATTGCGCAGTGTAAACTTGAAACTCAACCCAACAAAATGTTCCTTCGAGATGGAAGAAGGGAAGTTTATCGGTTTCATAGTAACACGAGATGGGTTTAAAGTAAACCCAGAAAAAGTGCAGGCCATCCAGCTGATGCCATCACCTGCAACAATAAAAGAAATGCAAAGACTCGCTAGGCGCTTAGCAGCCTTGAATAGATTCTTGGCCAATCATGCGGCAAAGTCTTATCCATTCATCAGTACACTACGGAACTGTGCCAAGAAAACCCACTTCCAGTGGACACCAGAAGCAGAAGCAGCTTTCAAGTAGATGAAGGAATGCTTAATTCAGTTGCCAACGCTAACAGCACCGCGAGAAAAAGAACCGCTGATTTTATATTTGTCTGCTGCGGAAGTAGGAGTTGGTGCAGTATTAATGGTAGAACGAGAAAACGTTCAGACTCCAATTTATTATATAAGCAAGATGCTCACCGGCACGGAAACCCGTTACTCGATGATAGAAAAACTGGTCCTAGCACTAGTACATGCATCACGACGCCTACGTCGGTACTTTTCGGGCCACGTCATCACAGTTCTCACTAATTACCACTTAGGCCAAATCTTATCTAAACCCGACGTAGCGGGAAGATTGGCTAAGTGGGCTATCGAGCTAGGAGGATACAATATCCTCTACAGACCAAGACCAGCAATCAAAGGGCAAATTCTAGCGGACTTTGCCACAGAGGTTCCCATCGACAAAGTTCAAGAATGCGAGGCAATCCAGAACCCTGTCCCTGTTTTCGAAGATAGGGTCTGGACTTTACACACAGACGGAGCTTCCAATGACGACGGAGCAGGCCCAGGTCTCCGATTGGTCAGCCCAGACAACCATGAGCTTACATATGCCATCCGCTTGGATTTTCGAAGCACGAACAACGAAGCTGAATATGAAACATTCTTGGCGGGTCTCCGTTTAGCGCTCAAAATGGGGGCAAGAAACCTTGAGGCCAACGTCGATTCAAAACTAGTAGCCGAACAAGTTAATGGCCACTATGATGCAAAGGGAGAAGCTATGGCATTATACCTTGAACAAGCGCGGATGTTAATCAGCCAATTCCAGACGTTCAAGGTTAACCATATAAACAGAAGCGAGAACAAGCACGCAGATGCGCTAAGCAAATTGGCTGCTACCAGCTTCAAGCACTTAGCAAAATAAGTACGCATCAAGGTATTGTCCAATCCTTCTGTTCATCTCAAACAAGTAAATGTTATAGAAGTCGGGAATCCATCCTGGATGTCTCCGATCATCTTATACCTACAACACGGAAAACTCCCGGAAGGAAAAGCAGAAGCTCGAAAAATCCAACACAAAGCAATAAACTATGAAATGGCGGATGGCGTCCTATACCGGAAGTCATTTATGGGACCATTACTACGATGTGTTGACAAAACAGATGCGCAATATCTGGGCAGAGAAATCCATGAAGGTTTATGCGGAATACACGCAGGACCGCGCATGGTTGTGGCAAAAATAATGAACGCGGGATACTACTGGCCCGGAATGCATGTGGATGCAGTAGATTTATTACGGAGATGCGCAGCATGTCTGTGACAACCCGAGTTTCCAAGGTTCCTACTCGACTTAACCTAGTACTTGTTTGCAAAATGTTTTGATTTTATTTATAATTGGTGTGCATCATAAGTGTGTTGTATGTATATACTTGATTGTGTTAATAACATGTTTAATATCAACATGAGAGTAATAGCCGAAAACACCCTCCCTGATGAAAACACACATGGTGTTTTCGTCCATATGTGGCTGGCGAAAACCCAAAATGGGCTTTAGGCCCAGTAATAGATTACTTACATATTTATTTTTAACCTTTACGTGATAACTTTTAATCGGCAAAACCCTAGAACACCTCTCTAACTGTGACGGCAACTGCAAGCCTACGGAGCCTTCGTTTTGGGTCAATCCATTAGTTTTCCATCTCGGTTAGTTTGCACCGTGGTTTATTGTGTATAACTTTCGATAGATCGTTACATGTCTGCGTATGTGTATATATCTGGTTATTATATATATATGCGATTGGTATAATAATGATGATGATCATGCATATTGATTGTTGAAGTTCTGTGAGATTTTTGTTATACAAATTGGTAGTTAAAGATGGGGTCTTGACTATGATTGGTTGTATGAAGTTAACTAACAGATCATGATTTCATGTGAAGGCATATGTGATTAATTAAGTGATTTACTGATGGATTGTTAATCTTAATCTCTCAATGATTTGGCAAGTTATATGTGCACACATATTGGTTTAGCTTGGTTGAATGACTGTATGAGGAATTGATGTAACTGTTAGAATCATGGGGACTCGTAACTGTTGCTGTTGATGATCATGATGCCCAACGAAAACACTCCCCCATCCAACGAAAACACACCTCAACGAAATCCAAAGGGATTTCTTCACCCATGTGTTTTCGGCCCAAGTAAGGGATTTCAGCCCATATCTGATTTCGTCACATGTGTGCTAGTCAAGTATTCTGAGCCGCAACTCTGTTAGCATATAACTCTGTTAGTTGATAAACTATATTAGATTGTAAATCCAGTTAAATATGTTAACTCCGTTATGACTGTAAAGTGGTTAACTCTGTTAGATTGCAAATCCATTAATTGTTAACTTTATTAGTTCTATTCAGCATGTAACTCTGTTAAGCTTGTTGGCTTTGTTAATTCTGAAGTATATAACATTACTAGCTATTAACTCTGTTAAGATAAGGGGAGTAATTCTGTTAACTTTACTCACTCAGTTAGTTGCTAGTTCTGCTAAATGCCAGCTCTGTTAAGTGTATAATTGGATTGTTAAACTGTGAAGGACATTTATGTAGTACATGAACTATATGGATTTGATTAACTGTTACGTGTTACACGATGATAACTGCTGAGCACTTTATGACATAGATTGCATGTGAAACATTGCGAACTCGAAACTGATTGTATATACATGCATACTATAGGTCGTGATTGACTATTTGTGAGCGTGTATACTTTAGCATACCGAGCAAACTAAGGTGAGTTCACACTCTTACCAAGGCATGGGATTCCCGGGGTTGGGAATGGGTTTGGATGATTACTTATGCTTAAATTGTTATCGGAATTACATACCATAGGCCTCGGGAGAGGAAGGTTATTGGTAGGTACTGCTAGACTAGTGATACATATACTTCTCTTCGCACACACGCCGGGAATGGCTGCGATAATAGAACTAATCTTCGCACACATGCCTGGAATGGCTGCGAACCATACTCTAAACTTCGCACACATGCCGGGTGGGCTGCGATACAAATATACCTAGTCTAGAAAACTTGGGAAACACACCACAACCTTCGCACACATGTCTAGGAGACTGCGATTCAAGTACATACGATATATGGGTTACTAAACGAACATATGGTTTACAATACGATTACTATAACTGAACAACCAACTGTGAACTCGCTCAACTAGTTGTTGACTCTCTGTTACATGCCTTGCAGGACCTTAGGTACCCATGGAGCTTGCACGGGAGGCGCAGTCGTTGTGGAACATGGACCGAGGATGCTATGTTAAAACATTTAAACATTTGAACTTATTACTTACATTGGGTTTACAATTATGCTTCCGCTAGACACTTAATATGCTTTGTTTGAACACCTTTCATACTGTTTGGTTAAATTACTTTTATTACTTATTATATTCGATATGATTGGTGGCTTGATCCTGGTCATGTCACGCCTCCAAGCGGTGATACTCCGCGTGTGGATTTTGGGGGTGTGACAGATTGGTATCAGAGCCAGGTTTATAGAGAACTCGGTTTTAATAAGGGGAAAACATTTTTATTAAAACCAGACTATAACCTGTACAGTGCTCAACAATCCACAACGACGCCTCGCTCCACGTGCAAGACTCAACATTCTAGGTAATATGGTATATGTTTTATTGCCTACTTGCTAGAATTACATAGAACTTTGCTCATGGAATGCTTAGATACACGTAACTCCTACTGCTTGAGAATACTTGTGTGCTCACTCGCTTCTGTCATCGCACTATTCGCGAACCTCTCTTACTTATGTTATCTTTGCTATGAAGATCATGGCTGGACGTATAAACATGACACAAGCCCAGTTGACGGCTCTCATTAACGAACAAGTTGCTGCGGCACTTGCAGCCGCACAAGCAGGAAGTATACCCTGCAGTTGTAACTCACACTAGGATCTTTAGATCCTACACTCCTAAACCAACTCTTGTGTTTAATCTTGTCCTGATTCTTATACCCAACAGGTCAGCCACCTGTTTGCACCTTCAAGACTTTCATGGACTGTCGTCCTACTACTTTTAGTGGCACGGAAGGAGCAGTTGGACTCCTCCATTGGTTTGAAAAGCTCGAGTCCATTTTTGAGATGTGTGAATGCCCTGAGGCTTGCAGGGTGAAGTACGCCACTGGTACTCTAGAAGGCATTGCACTGACTTGGTGGAAGGCGCAAGTTCAGATGTTAGGGTTGGCAGTTGCAAACGCCACACCCTGGAATTATTTCAAGGAGTTGATCAAAGAGGAATACTGTAGCCGTGATGACATTCATAAGCTGGAGGTAGAGTTTTACAATTTGCAGATGACGGGATCGGAAATTGAAGCGTACACCAAAAGATCGAATGAGTTGGCTATTCTGTGTCCCACTATGGTAGACCCTCCCATTAAGCGTATCAAACTGTATCTCAAGGGTCTAGTGCCGAAGATTCAAAGTCATGTAACCTCAGCGAATCTTGGCACCATTCAACAGATCGTCAAGTTAGCTCATCGCCTCACCGATCAGGCAGTGGAACAGAACAGGCTGCCTAAACGTATCAGCGCTACTACTACCGCTACCACTTCAGATACTCCTGCTACTCCCAGTGACAATAAGCGGAAATGGGAGGGGGATTCCAGCAGGGGTTCAGCTACCGTTCAGTCTCAAGCACAGCAGCAGCGCAAGACTAATGATTACCAGAGTCTGAGTCAGCAATCTTCTGGTGGTCAGGGGCAGGGTGGATATCGGGGAATTCACCCACTATGTAATAGGTGCAACAGACACCACAGTGGTCTGTGTCGCAAGGGCCGCTGTCAGAGATGTCTCAAGATAGGTCATGAAGCTAAAGATTGCAGGAGCTCAAGGCCTGCGAATCAGAACCAGCAACAACAGCCACCACCTCCACGAAACCAGCAACAACAACAACAGCGTGGCAATAGGGGATGCTTTCAATGTGGGGCTGAAGGCCACTTCAAGCGGGACTGCCCCCAGTTAAACCAAAATCAGAATAACAACAACAATAATCAGGGCAATGGGAACAACAATGGGGGAAACAACAACAACAATGGTGCTAGGGGTCGTGCATTTGTGATTGGTCAGGGTGATGCAAGGAACGATCCTAATGTGGTTATGGGTAAGTTTCTTCTCGACGACTTTTATGTTACTGTATTATTTGATTCGGGTGCGGATACCAGTTATATGTCTCTGAAAGTTAGTCAAATGCTTAAACGCGCACCAACACTTTTGAACACCAAACATGTCGTAGAGTTAGCTAACGGTAAAAGTCTAGAGGCCACACACATAGTTCAGGGTTGTAATCTTATCCTCGCTGGTCAGACTTTCTCTATCGATCTCATTCCTATAACTCTGGGTAGTTTCGACATCGTCATTGGTATGGATTGGTTATCTCAACAACAAGCAGAGATCCTATGCAAGGAGAAGATCATTCGCATTCCCCGTACTGGAAAAGAACCTCTCAAAGTTCAAGGCGACAAGAGTGGTGTCGTGAGTGGCATCATCTCCTTCTTGAAGGCACAGAAGTGTTTGCGAAAGGGCCACACAGCTATTTTAGCACTCGTTACAGATACATCGACGAAAGAGAAGAAGTTAGAGGATATTCCTGTTGTACGCGACTTTCCTCAAGTGTTTCCTGAAGAGTTACCTGGTTTACCGCCTCATCGCCAGGTCGAATTTCAGATCGAGCTAGCTCCATGAGCAGCACCCATAGCTCGAGCACCTTATCGCTTAGCTCCAACCGAACTGGAAGAACTGTCTAAGCAATTGCAAGAACTTCTGGAAAAGGGTTTCATTCGTCCTAGCTCTTCGCCCTGGGGAGCTCCAGTATTATTTGTGAAGAAGAAAGACGGTACCTTCCGCATGTGCATAGATTACCGCGAACTGAACAAGGTGACCGTGAAGAATCACTATCCTCTTCCACGCATCGACGACTTATTCGACCAGTTGCAAGGGTCGAGCTATTACTCGAAGATTGACCTGAGGTCAGGCTATCATCAATTGAGAGTCCGGGACGAGGACGTCTCCAAAACAGCATTTAGAACACGCTACGGTCACTACGAATTTCTGGTCATGCCATTCGGATTAACGAACGCGCCTGCGGTTTTCATGGATCTTATGAACAGGGTGTGCAAACCTTATCTTGACAAGTTTGTTATTATTTTCATTGACGACATCCTGATCTATTCGAAGAGTCAGGAGGAACACGAGCAGCATTTACGACTCATTTTGGAACTCCTTCGAGCAGAACAGCTGTATGCCAAGTTTTCAAAATGCGACTTCTGGCTTCGTGAAGTCCACTTTCTAGGCCACGTGGTGAACAAGGATGGGATTCATGTCGATCCATCCAAGGTAAATTCGATCAAGAACTGGCCTGCACCTCGCACACCCACAGAAATTCGCCAATTCTTGGGTTTGGCGGGTTATTACAGACGGTTCATCAAAGACTTCTCAAAGATTGCACAGCCGCTTACACTACTGACACAGAAAGGTGTTGCTTACCGTTGGGGTAATACACAGGAAACAGCGTTTCAGCACTTAAAGGATAGACTCTGTAGCGCACCTATCCTCTCATTGCCTGAAGGCACGGACGATTTTGTAGTCTACTGCGACGCATCCATCCAAGGTCTTGGATGTGTGTTGATGCAACGGGATAAAGTTATTGCTTATGCTTCGCGCCAACTTAAGATTCACGAACGGAATTACACTACACACGATTTAGAGTTGGGAGCTGTTGTTTTTGCGCTCAAGATATGGCGACATTACCTGTATGGTACCAGGTGCACCATCTACACCGATCACAGGAGTCTTGAGCATATCTTCAAGCAGAAAGAATTGAACATGCGTCAGCGTCGATGGGTCGAGTTACTGAACGATTACTAATGTGCTATAAAGTACCATCCGGGCAAAGCCAATGTGGTGGCCGACGCCCTCAGTCGAAAGGATACTACACCTAGGCGTGTACGAGCGTTGCAACTCACTATTCAGTCTAGTCTTCCTTCTCAGATACGAGATGCTCAGGTAGAAGCATTGAAACCAGAAAACGTCAGGGCTAAAGCTCTACGCGGCTCAAGGAAACGGTTAGAACAAAAGGCAGACGACGCCTACTATGTAACAGGGCGCATATGGGTCCCACTCTATGGTAACTTACGCGAGCTTGTAATGGATGAAGCTCATAAGTCCCGCTACTCAGTACATCCTGGTTCGGATAAGATGTACCACGATTTGAAAACCACATATTGGTGGCCTAGCATGAAAGCTCACATAGCAATTTACGTTAGCAAGTGTTTGACTTGTGCAAGAGTCAAAGCGGAATATCAGAAACCTTCAGGCCCACTCCAACAACCTGAGATACCATAATGGACATGGGAGCAAATTTCCATGGATTTTGTTACTGGCCTGCCTAGATCTCAACGTGGGAATGATACTATTTGGGTGATCGTGGATCGACTCACTAAGTCTGCACACTTCCTGGCTATTAAGGAAACAGACAAGTTCTCTACCTTAGCAGACATCTACTTAAAAGAAGTGGTTTCAAGGCACGGGGTGACAACCTCTATTATCTCTGATCGTGACGCACGTTTTACTTCAGAATTGTGGCAAGCAATGCACAAATCTTTTGGCTCTCGTTTAGATATGAGCACAGCTTATCACCCTCAGACGGATGGGCAGTCTGAGCGCACTATTCAAACTTTAGAAGACATGCTTCGTGCATGTGTAATCGATTTCGAAAACGGCTGGGAAAAACATCTCCCGTTAGTGGAGTTCTCGTATAACAACAGCTACCACACCAGCATTAAAGCTGCTCCATTTGAGGCATTGTACGGACGTAAATGCCGGTCACCTCTTTGTTGGGCAGAGGTGGGTGATAGTCAGATCACGGGCCCAGAACTTGTAGTTGATACTACTGAAAAGATTGCTCAGATACGGCAACGCATGGCGGCAGCTCGTGACCGTCAGAAAGCATACGCCGATAAAGACAGGAAACTACTCGAGTTCCAGGTTGGGGATCGAGTGCTACTCAAAGTCTCACCCTGGAAGGGTGTTTTTCGTTTTGGCAAACGAGGCAAACTTAACCCACGATACGTTGGACCATTCGAAGTCATAGAGAAAATAGGCAAAGTGGCCTACAGACTGAATTTACCAGCTGAACTCAGTGTAGTTCACAACGTCTTTCACGTGTCAAATCTGAAGAAATGTCTGTCAGATGAGACCCTCATAGTTCCTTTGAAGGAGCTTACTATCGATGAACAGTTGCGATTCGTCGAGGAACCAGTTGAAATCACGGACCGGGATGTCAAGGTCCTCAAGCACACCAGAATACCTCTTGTTCAAGTTCGTTGGAACTCCCGTCGTGGCCCAGAGTTTACCTGGGAACGAGAAGACCAAATGAATCTCAAGTATCCCCAGTTATTCGGGAACAGTACAACCACTACTGAGGCTGAAGCTACTACAAAATTTCGGGACGAAATTCCAAATCAACGGGGGGATGATGTGACACCCCAGGAAAACCAGTAAACTACACAACACAACTAGCTTCATCAGTAACCACGTGCTAAATTTCGGGACGAAATTTCTTTCAAGTTGGGGATAATGTGACAACCCGAGTTTCCAAGGTTCCTACTCGACTTAACCTAGTACTTGTTTGCAAAATGTTTTGATTTTATTTATAATTGGTGTGCATCATAAGTGTGTTGTATATATATACTTGATTGTGTTAATAACATGTTTAATATCAACATGAGAGTAATAGCCGAAAACACCCTCCCTGATGAAAACACACATGGTGTTTTCGTCCATATGTGGCTGGCGAAAACCCAAAATGGGCTTTAGGCCCAGTAATAGATTACTTACATATTTATTTTTAACCTTTACGTGATAACTTTTAATCGGCAAAACCCTAGAACACCTCTCTAACTGTGACGGCAACTGCAAGCCTACGGAGCCTTCGTTTTGGGTCAATCCATTAGTTTTCCATCTCGGTTAGTTTGCACCGTGGTTTATTGTGTATAACTTTCGATAGATCGTTACATGTCTGCGTATGTGTATATATCTGGTTATTATATATATATGCGATTGGTATAATAATGATGATGATTATGCATATTGATTGTTGAAGTTCTGTGAGATTTTTGTTATACAAATTGGTAGTTAAAGATGGGGTCTTGACTATGATTGGTTGTATGAAGTTAACTAACAGATCATGATTTCATGTGAAGGCATATGTGATTAATTAAGTGATTTACTGATGGATTGTTAATCTTAATCTCTCAATGATTTGGCAAGTTATATGTGCACACATATTGGTTTAGCTTGGTTGAATGACTGTATGAGGAATTGATGTAACTGTTAGAATCATGGGGACTCGTAACTGTTGCTGTTGATGATCATGATGCCCAACGAAAACACTCCCCCATCCAACGAAAACACACCTCAACGAAATCCAAAGGGATTTCTTCACCCATGTGTTTTCGGCCCAAGTAAGGGATTTCGGCCCATATCTGATTTCGTCACATGTGTGCTAGTCAAGTATTCTGAGCCGCAACTCTGTTAGCATATAACTCTGTTAGTTGATAAACTATATTAGATTGTAAATCCAGTTAAATATGTTAACTCCGTTATGACTGTAAAGTGGTTAACTCTGTTAGATTGCAAATCCATTAATTGTTAACTTTATTAGTTCTATTCAGCATGTAACTCTGTTAAGCTTGTTGGCTTTGTTAATTCTGAAGTATATAACATTACTAGCTATTAACTCTGTTAAGATAAGGGGAGTAATTCTGTTAACTTTACTCACTCAGTTAGTTGCTAGTTCTGCTAAATGCCAGCTCTGTTAAGTGTATAATTGGATTGTTAAACTGTGAAGGACATTTATGTAGTACATGAACTATATGGATTTGATTAACTGTTACGTGTTACACGATGATAACTGCTGAGCACTTTATGACATAGATTGCATGTGAAACATTGCGAACTCGAAACTGATTGTATATACATGCATACTATAGGTCGTGATTGACTATTTGTGAGCGTGTATACTTTAGCATACCGAGCAAACTAAGGTGAGTTCACACTCTTACCAAGGCATGGGATTCCCGGGGTTGGGAATGGGTTTGGATGATTACTTATGCTTAAATTGTTATCGGAATTACATACCATAGGCCTCGGGAGAGGAAGGTTATTGGTAGGTACTGCTAGACTAGTGATACATATACTTCTCTTCGCACACACGCCGGGAATGGCTGCGATAATAGAACTAATCTTCGCACACATGCCTGGAATGGCTGCGAACCATACTCTAAACTTCGCACACATGCCGGGTGGGCTGCGATACAAATATACCTAGTCTAGAAAACTTGGGAAACACACCACAACCTTCGCACACATGTCTAGGAGACTGCGATTCAAGTACATACGATATATGGGTTACTAAACGAACATATGGTTTACAATACGATTACTATAACTGAACAACCAACTGTGAACTCGCTCAACTAGTTGTTGACTCTCTGTTACATGCCTTGCAGGACCTTAGGTACCCATGGAGCTTGCACGGGAGGCGCAGTCGTTGTGGAACATGGACCGAGGATGCTATGTTAAAACATTTAAACATTTGAACTTATTACTTACATTGGGTTTACAATTATGCTTCCGCTAGACACTTAATATGCTTTGTTTGAACACCTTTCATACTGTTTGGTTAAATTACTTTTATTACTTATTATATTCAATATGATTGGTGGCTTGATCCTGGTCATGTCACGCCTCCAAGCGGTGATACTCCGCGTGTGGATTTTGGGGGTGTGACAATGTCAATGACACGCGCCAAAAACACTCCGACCAAAGAACCCACTCGTACCAGACACCTCCGCCTGGCCTTTTCAACAATGGGGCATCGATCTCGTTGGTCCGTTCCCTGACGCGCCAGGCGCAGTAAAATTCATCATCGTAGCAGTCGACTATTTCACAAAATGGGTCGAAGCTAAGGCACTAGCCTCAACAACAGCAATGGTAATTCGCAAATTTATATGGGAACACATTATTTGCAGATTCGGATTACCATTACGCATCATCTCCGACAACGGCACAAACTTTGCCTCAGAAGATCTTCAGAAATGGTTCAAAGAAATGAAGATTGAGCACAATTTTGCCTCTGTGGCGCACCCACAGGCAAACGGCCAAGTCGAAAGCATCAACAAGCAGATAGTCGACGGCATCAAGGCGTGACTAGGCACAGCACGCAGAGGATGGGTTGATGAACTGTCGCAACCCCCGGTCCCTGATTCCCGGGAACGAGCGGACGCGATCACAGAGTTTCGGTGGTATCAGGTTTATTTAATCTCGCAGCGGAATTTACATCAGGATCGTAGTTAGGAAATGTTTATCAGAGTAAAACCACCATATTTGATATTAATAATAACATGGGCAAAACCCAAGTTTCTTATTACAATACATTTATAGGGACAAAACCCTATTTTATTAAATTTAAAACATCGTTTATTAGATAACTTTTATAGCCACTTCTTTTCCAAGCCGTCAGTGCTCTCGAGCTGGCTTTTTCCCAGTTGGCTTTCACATTGTGTTACCTGAAACATGTTTTAAAAATATTTTGTCAGTGGGAAATACTGGTGAGTGAATCCCAGTTAAACCAAGAAACATTTTATCAATTAAAACAGTATTGCGAGCGATCACATTGTTTATTTCTACACAATTACTCATTTAGTACTGTCAATCCTTGACTTGTGGGTCATATTACACATTGGCTAACTCGTTGTCCAATGGTAACGTACTGTCATTCTGACTTACTACTCGCAAGTAATAAATTTTGTATACAAAACCCCAAATACCGGCAGTAATTGAAGAATTACAAAGACTCAATCACCGCTTAATCACATTGTAAAACTTTTAAGGTTTTGTAAAACATTTCAAAAATATTAACAAAAAGAGGATAAACTCACATTGCTGTCTTAGGCTTTTCGTAAGGGTTTCCTGGATAAAATCTATAATTTATACAAATGTACATTGGTTAGTATCATAACCCTTTGAAAATATTAATAATACCCTCCCCGAGACGTCATTCCAACAACTACGTCGGGCAGAACCACGACAGTTGTTACGGAACCCTAAATCAATCGGGTAGCATAACTATTATGAAACTAGGGTTATAATACTTACAACGGAGCAGAACCTCACTAATTAGGGGGTATAATACTTGCAAAATATGCCTAATACTTTCAGAATTCGAGTTTGAGAAGTGTGAATGAGCGACGGAAAACGAAAACTGATGCTATCTATTTATAGTTCTGATTTCTGGTCTTGTCGCGGCCCGCGTGAAAGACAAGGGCCACTTACGCGGCCTGCGTCAACATTGGTCAACGCTGTAGCTTAGCTGGGTCAGCTACTAGACTCGCCACGATGTTGACACGTGTCAGCACCGGATGTCTCCGCGTTTCATGATCTGTCGCGGCCCGCGTTAACTAACGTGAACACTTACGCGGCCCGCTTGAACTAAAGGTTTCCACGATATCAGATTCAACCCTAATACCGCCCGCGTAAGATGTTGGGGTGGGTCTACGCGGCCCACCTCAACTCCATTTCTCTTAATTTTGATTTATTTTATCATTATAACATAACTAGGGCTCGGTTTTTACCTACGGGGTGTAATATAAAACATATTGAGACATTTTATAATATATTAGAGGGTAGAAAAATATTATGAGGGTGTTGGTTTTACCGAGGGTTGTTACATTCTCCCCACCTTGTTTTGAGCTCGTCCTCGAGATCTATTGGAATAAATATGGATATTTCTTTTTCATTTCTGCTTCAAGCTCCCATGTGTACTCAGGTCCTCTTTTGGAATCCCACTTCACTTTGACTAGAACTAGTCTCTTATGCTTGAGATTCTTAACTTTCCTGTCTTTAATTTGTAGAGGTCTTTCTACAAACATGAGTTGTTCATTTACCTCTATATCCTTAAGAGGTACTATCAATGATTCATCAGCTAAGCACTTTTTAAGATTAGATACATGGAACACATCATGTATTCCTACCATTTCCTCTGGCAGTTGTAGCTGATAGGCTACAGGTCCTATTCTTCTAATAATCTTAAAAGGTCCAACATACCTGGGACTTAGCTTTCCCCGTTTGATAAATCTTACCACTCCTTTCCAAGGAGAGACTTTTAACAATACTTTATCTCCTACTTGAAATTCCAAAGGCTTGCGTCAGTTATTAGCATAACTCTTTTGTCGATCACGTGCTGCTTTCAGTCGTTCCTTGACTTGAATAATTTTATCAGTTGTTTCTTGTACTATCTCAGGTCCAGATAGTTGCTGTTCCCCAATTTCTGCCCAACAAACTGGGGTTCGACACTTTCGTCCATAAAGTGCTTCAAATGGTGCAGCATTGATACTTGTGTGATAACTATTATTATAAGAAAATTCTATTAAAGGTAAGTGATCATCCCAATTACCTCCAAAGTCAATTACACAAGCTCTAAGCATGTCCTCCATTGTCTGAATTGTCCTTTCGCTTTGTCCATCCGTTTGTGGATGATAAGCCGTACTTAGCTTTAACTTGGTTCCCATTGCTTTTTGGAAACTTGACAAAAAATGAGATGTAAAGCGACTATCTCTATCAGAAACAATTGATAAAGGAATACCATGTAAAGAAACAATTTCATTTACATACAATTTAGATAATTGTTCCATACTAATTGTTTCATTCATTGGTAGAAAATGAGCTGAGTTAGTTAGTCTATCTACAATCACCCAGATTGTATCATTTCCTTTCTTAGTTTTAGGTAATTTAGTAACAAAATCCATTGTTATTAATTCCCACTTCCAAACTAGCATTTCTAATTGTTGTAACAAACCTGAGGGTTTCTGGTGTTCAGCTTTGACTTGTGAACAAGTTAAACATTTAGAAACATAGACTGCTATGTCCTTTTTCATTCCTATCCACCAGAAATTTTTCCTTAAATCCTGATACATTTTATCACTTCCTGGATGCATTGTATACTTAGATTTATGGGCTTCTTCTAATATACGATGACGTAGATTTCCTAATTTAGGTATCCACATTCTATTTTCATGGAATCTCCAAATTCCATCTGTTCCTTGTTTTAATTCTTTCAGCATACCTTTCAACTTTTCAGTATCTTCCTTGATTACTGATTCTTGTGCTTCTCTTATCTGATTATTTAAATCTACTTGTAGATTTAATTTAAGAGAACGTACCCTTTTTGTCTTTTCATGATACTTTCGGCTTAAAGCGTCTGCTACTACATTTACTTTTCCTTCATGATACTGGATATCACAGTTATAATCACTAAGAAATTCCATCCAACGTCTTTGTCTCATATTTAACTCTTTCTGCCCGAAAACATACCTTAAACTTTTATGATCAGTAAATATGGTAAACTTACTACCATAAAGGTAATGTCTCCAAATCTTAAGAGCAAAAATTATAGCTCCTAATTCTAAATCATGTGTTGAATAATTTTCTTCATGATTGTTAAGTTGTCTAGATGCGTAAGCTATAACCTTTTGACGTTGCATTAATACACATCCATAACCTAATTTAGAAGCATGACAATAAACTACGAAGTCTTCAGTTCCTTCTGGTAATGCTAGTATGGGTGTATTGGTTAATCTTTGCTTAAGGATTCTAAATGCTTCTTTTTGTTTTAATCCCCATTCAAACTTAACAGATTTACAGGTTAGCTTAGTTAAGGGAATGGCTATTCTAGAGAAATCTTTAATAAATCTTCTATAATAACCGGCCAATCCTAAGAAACTCCTAACCTCAGTTGGTGATTCAGGGGTTTTCCATTTCGTAATTGCCTCGATCTTTGTTGGATCTCCATGAATTCCTTCATGATTAACTAGGTGTCCAAGGAATTGTACCTGTTCTAACCAAAATTCGCACTTTGAAAATTTAGCATAAAGCTTTTCCTTTCTTAATAAACTTAAAAGTGCGTGCAAATGTTTTGCATGATCCTCTTCACTCTTAGAGTAAATTAGAATATCATCTATGAAAACAATTATGAATTTATCCAAATATGGCTTACATATTCGGTTCATCATGTCCATAAATGCAGTTGGGGCATTGGTTAAACCAAATGGCATGATAGTAAATTCATAATGACCATACCTCGTTCTAAATGCGGTCTTAGGAATGTCCTCTTCCTGTACCTTTAATTGATGATATCCTGACCTTAAATCGATTTTAGAGAAAAATCGAGCTCCTTGCAGTTGATCAAACAAATCATCGATTCTCGGTAATGGGTACCGATTCTTAATTGTGACTTTGTTTAATTCACGGTAATCAATGCACATACGCATTGATCCGTCCTTCTTTTTAACAAACAGTATTGGCCCTCCCCATGGCGACGAACTTGGTTGTATGAATCCTTTCTCTAACAATTCATCTAATTGTTTCTTTAATTCTTGCATTTCTGCAGGTGCCAAACGGTAGGGTGCTTTGGCAATTGGTGATGTTCCTGGTAGCAGGTGAATTCTGAATTCAACTTCTCTGTTTGGAGGTAGTCCTGGTAATTCTTCTGGAAAGACATCTGAAAACTGAGATACTACTGGAATGTCTTTTAGTTCTTTTCCTTTAGTGTTAGTGATTATGGAAATCAAATACACTATAGAACCTTTTCTCATACAACTTGCAGTTTTCATCACAGAAATGAATTTAGTAGATCTAGAAGATTTATCTCCTTTAATTGTGATCATTTTACCTTTTGGTGAATTTACTTGAATTAACTGTTGATCACATAAAATACTAGCTTTATTGGCTATTAACCAATCCATTCCTAAAACAACATAAAATCCTACCAGATTCATGGGATATAGGTTTGCAATAAACTTCTGATTTAAAATTTCTTTGCTTGCTCCCTACAAGATTTCAGAAATCCTAACAGTTTCTCCATTAGCTGTCTCTACTACGCATTCTAGTGGTAGTTTAGTTAATGACTGATTTAGAAATTTGCAAAACGATGTATTAATAAAACTTTGGTTTGCACCAGAGTCAAATAATACTTTAGCAAAGATATCATTAACTAAAAACGTACCAGCTATAATATCTGGAATCATCTTAGCTTCTTCTGCAGTTAGAACAAATGCTCTAGCATTTTTAGTATTCTTGTTATCTGGAGCTGGAGCTAATTTTGGACAATTTGGCTTGATGTGACCTTGTTCTCCGCAGTTGTAGCATATCCTCCTGTTTTTCTTCCTACAGTCTTCTTCCTTGTGTCCCGATATTTTGCAAAAATTACAGTATATGGTGCATCTTCCGGAATGCTTTCTTTTGCAATTTCTACAGTATCGTGTAGAGGTAGAACCTATATTTTTCCCACGAGTAAAATTTCCAGAACGAAATTCTTGAGTGAACTTCTGGGTTAGGTTTCTCCTTTGATCCTCTTCTCTGGTACGGACTAATTCATTAGTCAAGGTATTGGCTAGTTCTACAGCTTCTTCTATGGTTTGAGGTCTAGCTGCCTTGACTACGTGTCTAATCTCCCCAATTAATCCCCAAATATAACGGGAGATTAACACTGGTTCTGGTGAAGCAAGAGTTGGCACTATTCTGGCATATTCGAAGAATATTTTAGTGTATCCCTTACTATCCACACCAGTCATCCTAAGATTTAGGAATTTGTTTGCTATCTGTTCTTTTTCATTGGGTGGGCAGAATTTCCTTTCTACCTTGTTCTTAAATTCGTCCCATTCCATATTATAGGTTTGATCACTTCCTCTTGTCTGGAGGATAGTGTTCCACCATTCTAGTGCTGCATTTTTAAACAGATTAGAAGCAAACAATATTCTATCTTCTTCAGCACGCTTGCTTATCCTTAAGACTGCCTCAGTCTTTTCTATCCAGCGTAAGGTTGCAATGGCCCCTTCGTTGCCCGAGAATTCCATTGGTTTACAAGACCAGAATTCCTTATAAGAACAACCATAAGGCATGGTTCTTCTTCTTTTGGGAATAGGCATTTGAAGTACAGGTCCATTGTTCACGCTGTGTTCTGGTTCAATTGGTCGCTTACTGCTATGCTTACTTTTATTATCCGCATCTTTAACAGTTTGAAGTATAAATGGCATTGCATCTATAATTCCTTGTGCTACTATGTGTTGGATAGCACTATTGTCCACTTGGTTTCCATTGTTATTGATACTCGGATTATCATTAACCACGTTAATGTTACTCTGGTTATCGTTATTCAGATTTCCTTGATTTCCTTCATCGGCCATCTGAATTTTTAAACATTTATCCCATATTAATATCACAATTAATATTTTAATATAGTTAATCACATAACACACAATCTAACCAAAAACGTAGATCATTGCTACTATACTCTTTTCATATACTTATGCGTCTATTACACACTAGTACAGAAATAAAGATTATAATACCAACAGAAATAAAATAGTAATATGCATCCGTACACACATATTTTTATTTTATTTTTATTTTTATTATATTATTATTACTACCGCTTCTTTCATTCTAACATTCACGGATATGGATTCATCCAAAAATCCATATTGCGCTCATCGTATTTCCATACGAGACGCTCTCCCACCTGACGCATCCTCTCACTGCTTTCTAAAATTTCTTCTCCAAAAGTCCTAAGTTCTTGGACGTTTTCTGCACTCATTGGGGGTGCAGGTTCTAGGACTGGGTTTGGAATCTAGGGTGCGGGTTCCTGATATGGAGGTAAAAGTGCCTGAAGTTGGTAAGGATCTTCCAAAATTCCCCTAATGTAGTTATCATGATAATAGGGATCTAAAGGGTCCATACCTGAATAGGCTCCTATAGGTGTGTTTTCAGGAATAGAGTAACGTTGCACATAGTCCCTATTCTCGTCCCACCATGGGTCATAGTTCGGGTCTAGTGGATTTGGTGCAGGTACTCTAGGAATTTCGTCAGGGTTAAAGTCATGCATTTCCACTTGGTTTTCCTGGTTTTCTATTTCCATGAGTTGTTCCGAGTTTTGTGGTTGTGGGGCTACTAGTTGTTCCAGACTTGGGTCAGCAGCAGTTGTAGCTAGAATATGGAAGTTAGCTAGGCTTCTATTAAGCATATCTTGCGTATGAGCATCTGTTTCTCGCTTAATAGCTGCTAAGGCCCTTTGCTGTTGCAATTTTCGCATTCTCTTCCTACGAGCAAAAGCTTCTTTACTGAACCATCCTCGTTTCTTATTAGGAAATGGTTCTTCAGATTGAGCTCTAAAGGTAAATATTCCCTCCTCCTGATTAGCAGAATACCCTAAAAGGGCAGGTTGTGATGATGTACCTTCACTCCTAGGTGAATCAGATAACTGACGATTCACGTCTGTTGTTCCTTGATCACTCATACTGAAAACTAACAGATAGTTAAATAACAAATAACACATAATTACAGTTATGCACGTATTTCCATAATTTATTTCCTAACACAAATTTAAAATTTTTAAGTGTCAGCAGAACACTTATTTGGCTCAGACCAGTGGCTAGGCTCTGATACCACCTTCTGTCGCAACCCCCGGTCCCTGATTCCCGGGAACGAGCGGACGCGATCACAGAGTTTCGGTGGTATCAGGTTTATTTAATCTCGCAGCGGAATTTACATCAGGATCGTACTTAGGAAATGTTTATTATAGTAAAACCACCATATTTGATATTAATAATAACATGGGCAAAACCCAAGTTTCTTATTACAATACATTTATAGGGACAAAACCCTATTTTATTAAATTTAAAACATCGTTTATTAGATAACTTTTATAGCCACTTATTTTCCAAGCCGTCAGTGCTCTCGAGCTGGCTTTTTCCCAGTTGGCTTTCACATTGTGTTACCTGAAACATGTTTTAAAAATATTTTGTCAGTGGGAAATACTGGTGTGTGAATCCCAGTTTAACCAAGAAACATTTTATCAATTAAAACAGTATTGAGAGAGATCACATTGTTTATTTCTACACAATTACTCATTTAGTACTGTCAATCCTTGACTTGTGGGTCATATTACACATTGGCTAACTCGTTGTCCAATGGTAACGTACTGTCATTCCGACTTACTACTCGCAAGTAATAAATTTTGTATACAAAACCTCAAATACCGGCAGTAATTGAAGAATTACAAAGACTCAATCACCGCTTAATCACATTGTAAAACTTTTAAGGTTTTGTAAAACATTTCAAAAATATTAACAAAAAGAGGATAAACTCACATTGCTGTCTTAGGCTTTTCGTAAGGGTTTCCTGGATAAAATCTATAATTTATACAAATGTACATTGGTTAGTATCATAACCCTTTGAAAATATTAATAATACCCTCCCCGAGACGGCATTCCAACAACTACGTCGGGCAGAACCACGATAGTTGTTAAGGAACCCTAAATCAATCGGGTAGCGTAACTATTATGAAACTAGGGTTATAATACTTACAACGAAGCAGAACCTCGCTAATTAGGGGGTATAATACTTGCAAAATATGCCTAATACTTTCAGAATTCGAGTTTGAGAAGTGTGAATGAGCGACGGAAAACGAAAACTGATGCTATCTATTTATAGTTCTGCTTTCTGGTCCTGTCGCGGCCCGCGTGAAAGACAAGGGCCACTTACGCGGCCCGCGTCAACATTGGTCAACGCTGTAGCTTAGCTGGGTCAGCTACTAGACTCGCCACGATGTTGACACGTGTTAGCACCGGATGTCTCCGCGTTTCATGATCTGTCGCGGCCCGCTTGAACTAAAGGTTTCAACGATATCAGATTCAACCCTAATACCGCCCGCGTAAGATGTTGGGGTGGGTCTACGCGTCCCGCCTCAACTCCATTTCTCTTAATTTTGATTTATTTTATCATTATAACATAACTAGGGCTCGGTTTTTACCTACGGGGTGTAATATAAAGCATATTGAGACATTTTATAATATATTAGAGGGTAGAAAAATATTATGAGGGTGTTAGTTTTATCGAGGGTTGTTACATGAACTCCCCAGCATCCTATGGGGACATCGAACAATGCCAAAGACTAGCACGGGAGAAACTCCTTTCAGCTTGGTTTACGGGTCTGAAGCCGTAATCCCAGCCGAAATTGGCCTACCGTCACCGCGCATGATAGCCATGGAAAAACAGAACAATGAACAAGAACGAAGAATGGATTTAGACCTTCTTGAAGAAAGGAGCGAAAACGCCGCCATCACAGAAGCAAGGTACAAATCCAAACTCGAAAAATATTACAACGCGTGTGTACTTTTGTCCCCGGTGATTTCGTCTTGCGCGACAATGAAGCGTCAAACGCAGAAAAACCGGGCAAATTAGCGCCAAAATGGGAAGGACCATACATTATCAATGAGGTCCTTGGTAAAGGGGCATACACCCTAAAAAGAATTGATGGGACTCTAGTTCCCCGCACCTGGAATGCGCAGCAGCTGCGCAGGTGTTATATGTAGGACAAAGCATTCACAGGCAATGTATTTCCTATTTTACTTGTATTGCAAGCCTAGCGCTGTATTAATACAAACGTCATCTTCTTGTTACTGTTTGTTACAAATTGCATGTAATTCTTTTGGTTTGCGCGAAAACAATATGGTAAACATTGTACACCTCATGAACAGTCTGGAAAAAGCGCAACATAAGCGCATATTCTGGACAAACGTTCACACATGAGCACAATACCATTTCTCATTCGCTCTACCTAGTCCAAACAATTAAAACACATGCAACATATTGCAACCCAAACATACAAGACATACAGGTACAACAGTACACCAAAACACATACATTATCAAGTGTAGCATAACAAAGATCATAGCAATGATCTTCAAAAATTTGTTCAGTACCAAAACTAGCAAGTTTACAAAAAAACATTAACAAAGGAAAAGAACTAGCTCTAGGGTTAAACACCTAACCAGCATCGGGACCATCACCAACGGTGGGCACCTGCTCACACCGGCGATTCTTCCGGCGTTGATACACCAACTGGCATCCTCCTTTTTGGACCATCGGAAAGCAAGCTATCAAGCCATCAGCATCCAGCACAGTGCTACCATCATCAGTGACACCTTTGTGCCGGAAAATTTTACAGTCAACAGCCACCGGAGAAACAGGATCGACTGGACCCTTTGCCGTAACAGCAACTAAAGGTGGTGAGCTGGAAAGAAGCATGAGGCCTTCAGCAGCCTCGTAAACCCTAAAAACATCCAACAAAAGACGAGTATGGTAAGAGCGTTTCATCTTCTTTGCCAAAAATCAACAAGACGATAAGAAGTCTTAAATGTACATATATATAGAAGAACCCAACTTCGAGAAAAGAGAAACTTAATCACCATGATTAACTGTCAGAAAAACATCCCATCCAAACGGCGCAACAGGAACCAGGGTCATATCCCCATTAATGAAGTCTGACAAGCGCTATTACGTATCCCAATGTAAGAAGACAAACTCTCGCAAATACGGATTTTTTTATTACAAACTGACGTCATCAAACGTCAGATCATGGTTACAAAAGATCCAATTTTCAAAAGAAAAAATAGCATTTTCTCCCAAAAATCTTTATAATAAAACGAATCTTCCCATAGAAGACTTTCCATTTTCACGCCAAAAAGCATTTCCCTCCCATAAGTCCAGTGCTCCACTTACTTGCATAAGTGCAACACCAGACTGGGGGGACTTGAAGGGGTAAGGTCCCAAAAATCTCATAACAAGTGCTTGGGACCATACCACAACCTTGCCTTTCAGCCTTGTACCTTGCGCGGCCGCGCACTGGTCTCACAAAAAGAAAGACTTAAAGAACAGTCAACAATCAACACTTGCGCGCCCAAAGGAATTCATAAATCCTTGCGCTTTCTCCCATAAACAAATGATGAAAATCCCGAAATAAACACTTCCGCTTAAATATCCAGACTTGGATACTATTTACCCAGACTTGGGATTTATTTATTCAGCTGATTCCACACGATAAGGTGTCACACCAGATTACAGCTGTAATCTTCTAGAAGAAATATAATCGTGTCTGGACACATGTCACCATCTCAGGCATCCCTGAAATCACAACGAAAGCATGTCATTGGAGAGTAATCTCCACTTGATCACTTTACACGTGGCAAATCCCCAGCCTTCGATCTAAGCCACGATCCGTGTGCTCTCACGTCAGATCAAGAAGCTTGACGGAAGGAAATGTAACCGCTTACGGGGTTAGCATCTTCCGTCAACTTTTCACTAATAGGTTTTCCCGCCCAAAGACTCCCGGTTATAAATATGAGAACTACTCAGGTATGAAATTCAAGTTACACACACTTCTCAAATACATCTTCTTCTTCAGAACCCATACTTATTCTCACACCGGAGTCGGGTCAAGGAGAGAACCCTCTTCTCCCCTTGGCGAGGCTAACGGTGCTTCTTTTTTGCAGAGTTATCAGAGAAGGAGATCAGTTGTAACCGAATCAAACGAGAGGAAACCCACCTTTTTATGCGGATTCAAACCCCCTAGATATCTCGGTTCCGACCATTTATCTAGTGTTTCTTCACATAGGGTTAAAACCTTGGGGAAGAAGAAAACTAAGAGATAGGGTTAAAACCTTGGGGAAGAAGAAAACTATCGACTGGAGCTCTGATACCCTTGATAGGGTTAAAACCTTGGGGAAGAAGAAAACTAAGAGATAGAGAGATATTTGACTCAAATTATGCTTGATTTCCATTCCATACGTAACCCAAATAAATAAATAAGAAACTTACATAAGACACCCCCAAACTAAACCCAAATAGCATACTAATCCCTTGACTTAACAATAGTAATAAAAATAAAAATAAGATACGTAACAAAACACCAATGACAAACAAATATACAACATAGATCATTCAACAACATGTCGTGACCGGTTAGGCTTGGTAAATAGTTAAGTAAATAAACACTCATGACAAACTACATAAAGTTTATCTAAAAAGAATATGATAATATGATGTCTACCTAAATGCAAATGCAAATGTAATTTGACATTCAAATATACGAGACTGATTATTTCAAGAACCATAAGTTGCATAAACATGATTAATATTCCTGAATTGAGTGAATAAGGATCAATGTATGTATATTAGCACAAAGATTGTCAAAAGGGGATAAGATGTTTATGTTAATTGAAAGCAACCAAATCAAAACTTAGTGAGATTAAATTGATTGTCAATTTAGGGTTCATTGGTTTCAAAAGATTGATTTAGAGTTCACTAGTCAAACACAAAGGGGGTGTTTGGCTAAGCTTTTTCACACCTCCTTATAATTTATTAACTTTAAAAAAAAAAAAACTAACAAGGAGAAAAGGTGTTTGGCAAACCCAAAAAGTCTTTTCAAAATGACTTTTTGTATAGGAAGAAAAAGTTATATTCCCTACACAACATATACGTTGTTGTTGTGTTCTTTTCTCCACAGCCGCATCACTGGTTCTCCACAGCGACGAGTTTCTCCACAGTAGACATCACTCTGACGACTCCGGCGACTCCAGCGACTTCAGTTCCGGTACATTATAATTTGTTCAATTTCTGCATTAATTTATTCATGTTCATTATTATTGGTTTATGAGGTGTTCGGTGGTGGATTAATGAAATATGAGTTGAAATTGTCAATGTTCATTATAATTTGTTCAATTTCTACTGTTGGCGAAATATTCTTGAAGTGGAGTTTAATCATTGTTCAATTTTTGTGTTCAATTTGTTGAAGTGGGTGTTCAATTTGTTGAAGTGGAGTTTAATCATTGTTCAAATTTTGTTTTCAATTTCTTGAAGTGGGTGTTCAGTTTCTACGTTGATATACAAAATACGTGTTCATATACAAAATCTGTGTTGAATTCGTTTTAATATACAAAATCTGCTAAGCCAAACACTTTTTAGTCATTTTACATGAATAACTAAGCCAAACACTTTTTAAAAAAACAACTTATTGGCTTTTCCCACCCCATAAGCTAATCCAAACACTTTTTTAAAAACTCGTTTTCAAAAAGTCATAAATCAATAAGTCCTTTTTGAATTAAATAATCTTTGCCAAACAAGCCCAAAGAATGGATTTGTCGTCGTTCTGCGATGACGAATCAAAAGTAGATCAACTTAGGGTTTATGGATGTGTCATGAAGATCATGTAAGGGTTTATTTTGGCGTTACGGCTCTTCATTTTCATATGACAATCGCAAATGAAGGAATTGAAAGCATGAAAGAAAAGGTAAATCGTTTTGTGCCCAAAATTGTCACACCCCGACCGCGTAAAACAACAAACCGTGGCGGAAACGTCAGGGAGTGTCGTAACAGAATCACTGTTTCACAACACATGGTGATTAAATATTTGTTTTATTCCATTAATGAACTCAATGTTTTATTACAAACCAGATAAATACAAATAATTGTCTTTCAAGTTTTAAAGTCGTTAAGGCACGAGTTCATCCTATGTGTAGCATGCATCAACAATCATCACATAGTAGCACCTGAAACATATGTGAAAATAGGTACGTCAGCATAAAAATGCATGTGAGTAACATAGGTTTTGTGAATTAGATCCATGGCTTTTGATAACATAAGAAAAGGTTTTGCGTTTACAAAAAATAGCCATGAATCCTTGTAAAAAGTTTGGTTTCTTAAACACATTGCTTAGATAAAAAGGTTTGTAGTATATGCAAAAATATACTTTGGTTTTGAAATAATTGGATAAGTAGTATATCAAAATATACTTTAGTTTTGAAATAGTTAAATAGATAGTATATCAAAATATACTTTAGTTTAAGAGTGAAAGCATCGGTAGTATATCAAATTATACTTTGGTTTGAAAATAGCATATCAAACTATGCTTTGGTTTGAAAATAGCATATCAACTATGCTTTGGTAGTATATCAAAATATACTTTGGTTTGTGAAATAATAGAGTCGGTAGTATATCAAACTATACTTTAGTAAAACAGTATAACGTTGGTAGCATATTAAAATATGCTTTGGTAGTATATCGAAATATACCTAAATCGTGATTTGGTAGTATATCAAACTATACTTTAGTGAACAATAGCATATCAAACTATGCTTGGTAAACAATAGCATATCAAACTATGCTTTGGTTTTGGAAACAACATAAGATAAGATTTTATGGCTTAATTGGAAAACATTTGCAATCTATACGTTGGTTAACATAATATCGCGTTGGCAGCATATCAAAATATGCCTTAGTAGTATACCAAAATATACCATATATCCTGATTTGGCAATACATTCAAACCTTAGTGTATCAAACTACACTTTGGTGACTATAGAAATACCACAAAGGCAATTCTATTTGGTTAAAACTTTGGTTTCCAACATTCCATACAATAGGAATGGGGTGTTAAGTCCTATAGCGCTATATTGTACTACCAATCGGCTTGATCATAGTTAATGAATGTATAAGTAATAATACTAACCAACAAATAGTTTTACAAACTTTGAAAATCAGTGTTTAAGCCATACATAATCGTTCAATTCGTCAAAAGATAAGTATTATGCATGTGAAAACATATAGCTTGAAATCATGAAAATAATGAATAGGCACATATGAATCACCCCAAATCATTTGAAAACGTAAAAGAGGGGACTATGTACTCACTTGAGATTTGCAAGTATCCTTGATTAAGTGTCCTAACAAAGCTCGGGAAATCAAGGAATCAAGTGGCACCTAGTACGGAATCACTATGTTAATAATCGAGGCCTAAATCGGGAGATCGGGTAGAATGAGGTCTTGTAAACCAAATGAGTGTTGGAACTCATGTAATATGGTTTAACAAAGCCTACATTCTTATTTGGAACATATCCTAAGTGCTTATGACCCGTTAAGGTAGTCTACGCTACTTTAACGCATGATTAGTGCAAAAGCGCATTCGAATGGCCTAACTAGTCCTATGACAAGTACTATATGCCCTAACATGTTTAATTATGTTGCATAATTAGTTTAAGTGTCAAAATTTAAGTTACATATGCTTAAATTCAAATTACGCATAAAAAGGGCATTTTTGTCATTCTCCTAAGGCATATAAACTACCTATCATACAACTAATTAAACTAAGTGACCATAAGGTATAACCTCGAAAGGTTATTCCCTATACAACTATGGTCACAAATATGTTTGGTTGGATCCTAATGATCGACCAAATGGGTCAGGTTCGAAAGTCTAAGCGGTTGTCAAGACCGCTTGACTTACGACCCTAAACAAGCACTAAACTAAAAGTGACGAGTTAAACATGTTAAAACATGTTTAACTAAGTTAGAAAACTGATTTGATATCAGAACAATATCAAAACAAAGTGTTTTGATACCCGAAAATAGTTTCGTCGCAAAATGCACTTAATCATGCATTTTGACCGAAACTTTGACTCGTCACTTCAACTAATCAACGTGGTAATCAGTAGGTATAGTCACAAGGGACTATAACCATCGTGATTACACCCACATTGCAAAGTTCAAATGAACTTTGTCTTGACCAAATCATGGTCAAAGCTGAAAGTCAAACACTGTTTGACTTTCATGCTTGAAATGAATAAACAAGCATGAAAGAACACTTACAAGTGTTCTTGGCTGGAAAATTTGAACAAGAATGTTCAAGTATGAAGCCTCCAACTTAATGTGGTAGCCTCAATCAGAGCATAGATCAGATTTGAAGGGAATGAGCAAGGAATGAATCTAAGGGACCTTGATATTTATAGTTTTCTTGGGTTAATTTGATCATGCCATGTGGATTGTGTGTTGATCAAGGAAGAATCATGGCCATACACTTGTTATTATTTGATTGGAGGACTTGTTGATCACGCAAACCAGCCCACCGATTGAAGAAACCAGGGTTTAAAACAAGGACAACAGCTGAATTAGAAGTTTCTGATTTTTGTGGTGCTGGAAACAGCTTACAGACCATAAGGTCCAGTGCATACGGTCCGTATGCAGTCTGCAGACCAGCAAGTTTCACAGATTGACAATTTTAACCCCTGAGCTTGTTTCGTCGCGTTTGGGCACTTCTAACATCCGTCAAACCCATTTTCAAGTTCCATGATGAAGTTAAAGTATATTTAACTTGAATTATGATAAAAAAAAAATGTCACTGATGTCGGTTCGTTTGGCTGTACGGTTGCGTTGTTTGGTTAATTACGACGGAAATCGTAACGGACGTCAAAACGACCCAAATTGCGAAACGAAAGGTATTTTTGCATTCCTATCACTAAAATACAATATTCTAGTGATTAAAAAATTTTTTGGATGTCCGGATATGGTCAGAACGCAAGATATGCACAAAATGCATACTTTCGCAGTTTTGACGCTTTTAGCCCATGTGATCAAATAAGCGTATTTTCGCACACTGAACCCATCAAAACTTATTTTTAAGCTATGTTAAGGGTATTTAGGGTATGTTTAGCTTCTGATCTTGTTTCGGAGTTCACGTTGCTATACGAAATGGCAGACTTTTGTAGTTTGACGCAAATAGTCCCTATGATCGAATAAACTTGTTTTTGCCATACCAAACCCTTCAAAACTTATTTCTAAGCTATGTAAAGGATGTTTAAGGTATGTTAAGCTTACGTCACTATTCCGGAGTGTACGTTTCGTTAAACTGATTACATTTGCGTAATAGTTTACGTAAAACTTTCAGAAAAGCCTCCCAAGAGTTCGAAATCATACTAGATTGGATATGTGTAATGTCATATGTAATTGTACAAATCCCGAGAATGAAACACAAGATTTCATTGGATTCGTATATGTATGATGGTCGTAAAGGCACAAATGTTAAAAAAATGATATTGACACTTGTTTTACACAGATCAAATTATATGGTATCGGTTCCAAAAAATACCCATATTGGTATTGGTGGCTTTGCTTAGTGTGAGGCAAGAGTATAAAACTCAATCCATTGTTCATGGTTACTTTTACATGTTATTTTGTACATTACACTATGGGGGAGCAAAAGTATGATCATTCTACAACGAAGCATCTAAACAGGATCGAAGGGATAACTATTGTAACGCCCAGCGTCCCTTAACCTTAGACTTTTGTCAGATTTAGTCCCTGAAATTTAGCTATTGGCAAGTCTAGCCCGTGAACTATATGATGTGTGATACTTTGATATCTTGGTAAATCTATATGCTTGAAATGTCTAAATCTATGTTTGGAATGTCTAAATCTATGTTTGGAATACCTAAATCTATATGCTTGAAATGTCTAAATCTATGTTTGGAATTTCTAAATCTATGTTTGGAATGCCTAAATCTATATGATTGGAATGTCTAAATCTATGTTTGGAATGCCTAAATCTATATGCTTGGAATGTCTAAATCCATATTTGGTGCTTGACTCTTGAGACTCGTGAAACTTGATTCTTGGTGGAACGAGAGACTGGAGTCTTGTCACTGGCGGAATCTATCAATCTTGGAAAACTTTTTGGTGTTTATGATGTAATCTAGTTATTCTAATACCAAATAATACGCAACGCTTAATCTAACTCGTAAAATGAATCGAAGACGGGAACGCGAAAAGGATGGGAACGACCAAGTGGCAACCCGATCGGATGACCGTCCGATCGGATAGCCACCCGATCGGATAGCCACTCGATCGGATAGCCACCCGATCGGACGACCATCCGATCGGATGGCCACTCAATCGACCAGCCATCCGATTCGTGCCACACCACCTTAACACCCTCACACACTATAAATAGGCCTGTCACATCACCATTCTCACTGATGTGACAGCCTTACTCGAGCAGACGCATGCATACCACTTTTCTTCATTTTCTTGGCGATTTCGATACGTTTTAAGTTAGATTCTTATACTTTCTTGATCTACACTTCATTCTCTACGTGATTCACCTTTGAAATCACACTTTTCACCATGGAATCTCTCGAATCTAAGCTCTTGAGGATGATGTCATCATGGTGGGGTGTACAAACTGCCATATGATGTCATTCCTGACAAGATCTAGCTCAGATATAAGGAATTTCAGGTATTTTGCACCAAATCTAAGCTAGATCTAGGATTTTTATGATAAAAATTAAGTTTCCTTCATCTTTCCTTCAATCTTTCATTTTAAACGATGAAATCCAGGTACAAACGGACTGTAGACTTGATGGGTAGTCTAGAGTAGGTTTGGAAACGGATTGTTGCCAGAGGAAACGACCATGGAACGGATTCCGACATAAACCGCAGTCAACAGATGACTGACCGGACAGGGGTGATTCCTATCCGATCAGAACGGCTGTAAGATAGTGAGTTTACCATTGTCGCAGTACGACCTGTGCCGTCCTCGTTAATCTAGAAACTTAGAAATTTCACAAAATTACAAACGGGACAAGGATCACTCGATCGAGTGACAATCCGATCGGATAACCATCTGATTGAACAGCCACTCGATCGGGTAGCAGTTGTCTAGCACTCAGGACTTAGAACCTTTTTTCAAAAATTTGGAACTTTGGAAATCTCAATCGAGTGGCAACTCGATCGGATAGCCATCCGATCGAGCTGCCATCCGATTGAGGTGACCAACACACTAAACTTGATACTTGGATCGAGTGACCACCCAATCGGGCAGCCATCCGATTGGGCAGTCATCTGTTCCCTCTCACATTAGCCACTCGATCGACCGGCAATCCGATCGGATAGCCATCCGATCGGACAGCCATCCGATCCAGTGACTGTTCCGACACTTGCGTATTCTCGTTATTCTGGCCGACTCTTACCTGTTGTAATCTAATCAGGCTAACTCTAAAAGAGCTCCCTTTGATCCAATAACAGTGTAACTGTTAAGCAATCACTGTGAGTATACTCGATCCCTTTTAGCTTTAAACTTTGGGATGTAACATGTATTCTATAAACTACGAAACTTGATACTTTTGCAAGCTAAACTCTATCCTACGTGTACGTGAAAAACTTGTGCATTCTAGTATTCTATTTGTGCTATTTGACGTTTAATCCAGGGTGTGTAGTTCCGCCTTAACAATAGTAGCGCTATAGGAGGTGCACCTCTCCCATTATTCTCAGGGGGTATTGTTAGGAGGATTCTAGCTTACCTTGAGTATTGGGTAAACACTAAAGCATCGGGATACTTGGGCTATCACTGCGTGGACTGCGACACTAGCACGGCTGAAACTATTTCTATTGCTACATCGTGGATAAAAGTTGTTTTAACCTATTATGCTATTACTCAAACTTGTATACTCACCAGTACATTTTTGTACTGACTCTATTTTAATACATGTTGTAGGATGATAGGATGCTGAAAACATGGAATCAAGCTAGGATGAAGCTTAGAAACTCACCTAGTTAACTTAGTCTATGAACAATGTTTGATACTCGATGTTTGTTGGAACTTGTGGTTATTTGGATATGGTTGTGTTAGACAATTTTGCATGAAATTTATTAATCTATATTGAAACATTAGCGTTATGAAATCTCATGAGCAATCTGAACGCTTAGTGCTCGTACCCCGATGTTTCCGCCATGGGGTGTGACAGATTGGTATCAGAGCCATAACTATAGGGAATTAGGATAAGTAGGAATACTTACCCTAGTCTATAGTTCTAGGAATCTTGACTCTTATCTGTTGTTTAAGACTTATGCATTCTACCGTACCTGCTTCCTAGCAACACATTCTCCTGCTAAACTTACATGCCTTTCCTAAGGCTGACATAATATACACTTGATACTTCGAAAACACTGTTAACCAGTGTTTGTTTTTTGAACGAGATTTACCCTCAAGACAGGAGTGACATCCGAACCTTGATGGAAAATCTCCATATTATTCTAGGAGGTCTTGTCTGCGGATAAGTACCAACGTTATTAGGATACGATGTTATCAAGTTAGAGGTGAAACTTAGACCTTGATAACTAGTCCCACTCTTTGATGTTTTCATGTCTCGCCAAAGTCTCAAAACTTCCATTCAATTGGGTACGTGAAGTGACCAAAAGGACGAATATCGTAGGCCTAACATTGATGACGTATTGGTCTAAGTAAGTCAAGACACGTTGCCTCAATTCGAAAGGGTTTCGAATCACCTTGGTTAGTCATCGTTCCTCTACCCGGAACACTCTATGTTTTATGAGCCCATCTTTTATGTTATCTCGATTTTACATGTGGCTTTAGACTTAATTCTTCGTTTATCTTGATTCTTCATTTATTTTGAAACATCCTCACGAATCGCACGTATGTCCGCAATCTAAAATGTTAACTCTAATCTCAGGATCAACTAAATTTGTGAAGCTTTATTCTATCATGATAGCCTATGTGTGGATCTTGATCGACTAGGATACTATGTGAACCTATCTGATGAATCTATGTATTAATGTGGTTGTAAAACACTAAATGTAACATGGCATGGAAGTACGAGGGAAAAGTGACGTGTCTGAAGCATGGTGGATACGCCGCTGGTACTTCCTATATATGAAGTAATGATAGCATTCATGATTACATCGAGCTTGGAACTTGTTGAATCCTGAGGTTCTTCAGATGCCGGTTGGGGGTATTCATAATAGTAGTCATCATACTTCTCCTGGTAACTTGGGAAACGTGGCATCTCGGGTTCACAACTATCATAATCCCATTTTGGCTCATAATTGTTGTTGACATTTGACTGATGGTATCCCTGATATGAAGGTGGCTTGTAACCGGACTTTATTTTTCCTTTCCAAAACACTGGATCTTTCCAAAACACTGGGAAATCTTCATGTATGTGAACTTTTCCACAACAAGCGCATGACTGGTAAGCTTCGCTTTCTTGCTCTGGTGGTGGAGGTGGTGGTCTAATGTATGGAGAATGTGAGGATGGACCATTGAAATCTTCATAATCCACCCTCCTATATTCATACAATCCGCTGAGGTAGTCTTCCCGATCCTTGTTGGCTTGAACTTTTTCGTAGAAAACAGAGTAATCCTCTAAATAGTGCTCTCCGCTTCCGCAACACTCACACGGATCATCATCTACCCAATTCATATTGAAAGATGGTACCTGCAAAACATGTACCTGCACAAACAAGCTCGACCACCCAAAGTAAAATCACAAAAGTACAAGAAAGAAAAACTAAACTAAAATTGAACAAGCAATGAAATACTAAGCGCACTAGCTCCCCGGCAACGGCGCCATTTTGACGTGACCGTGTCGTCCCGATCAGTCAAAAACCCAATTAAACCTAGGTAGCTAGGGTAAGTCGGGTATCATATCTATGAAGAGCAGGTGGTCAGTATCGCATGACCCGTTCGATTAGTTAGACTATTTACAAACAATGTACAACGTGATTATGAAGTTTGCTAATTTTATTTGTTCAATTGATTTGAAAATAAATCGGAGTGAACCGACAAAGGGTATTATCTAAAACAATTTTGATTAACTAAAATTGCAACTAAGATACTAACTAGGAAGTTGAAACTAGAAATGAGAATACGGATCACACCCGGTTCGATAATTGCAAGACCTAGGGTTCCTACATGTTTTAACTTGATTCAATTTCATATAGTGATTAACGGATTACTATCAAGAAGCTTAGGTGTGAATTGCTATCAACGTCATAGACAACGAACCGTAATGCAGTTCGTTGCCTCGGACATGTAAATCCTAACCTACGATAAGGCATAAGTGCACAAATTCATTTCGCAAAGTCATAACTTTATCATCGTTCGACAATTCACAAATTCAATTCAAATGCACGACAATTATCATAAGTTTCAAATACTAAACAATTTGTCACAAAACCAAATTAAAATACAAATGTATAAACCCTAGAAATCTTACAACATCTACACCGGGGTGAAACCGACGAGACTATCCGCTCATTGTTGAATGGACGCGATCACAAGCTTGAGATAGTGATGAAGACATGATCGAATCGGTATTTGCGGAAGATGGATGATTAATGATGATGTTGTGATGAGTTCTTTTTGGAGCCAAAGGAGGGTATACGACCGCCCCCCTAATATCGATCATATGTGTCTTTTCTTGCTGCCAATGATGTACTCTCCCAAGTCCAATCTCTGCCGCCACTAGTGTTTACGTGGATGTGTGGCCCAATCCAATATGCGGCCCAATTGATGATAATGTTTTGATTTATAAATAAACAAAGCCCAGTTTGTCTTGTCTGCCGTCGAGATGATGATTAATATTGTTCACTAAAGATGATCAATTTCATTAAATAAATAGTGCCTTAAATATTTTTGTAGCCCCCAAAATCCTTTCCCCAATGATGTCTGCCAAGTTCAGTTGGCTAATGGCTACCAAAGTTCTTTTTGATGTGCTCTTGATTATTTTATAATGATAATTCTTGTGATGTGTTTTGTCCAATCCCAAGTCCTTCTGCCCTCAATTGTGCATGCGTGACCATTGGGTTTATTTTTAAAACCCCTTAAATTGATTTTCCACAAACAATACATGTGCGCTGAATTCATGCATCGTAACTTACGATTTGAGCCGCCGCCTACGCTTCGGAGATTCTGTTTGTTTTATATTTCTACACAATTCAGCCGTAACCTACGGTTTGTAAACCGTAGGTGAAAACACATTTATCAACTCCACAATGCAGCCATCATTCAACTTTCATTAATTGCCAATATCGCCCCCTACAAACATGTTAACTTCATCGAATCAAATGATTAACCTGTAAAACCATAAACTCTCGTAGTTATCACATTCATGTCATATAATCACTTGAAACTCACTCAAATACGTAATATAACACGCTTTAACACTCGGGTTTCACACTCTCCATCAATACTCGATCCCTTTTTACTTTAAACTTTGGGATGTAACATGTATTCTATAAACTACGAAACTTGATACTTTTGCAAGCTAAACTCTATCCTACGTGTACGTGAAAAACTTGTGCATTCTAGTATTCTATTTGTGCTATGTGACGTTTAATCCAGGGTGTGTAGTTCCGCCTTAACAATAGTAGCGCTATAGGAGGTGCACCTCTCCCATTATTCTCAGGGGGTATTGTTAGGAGGATTCTAGCTTACCTTGAGTCTTGGGTAACCACTAAAGCATCGGGATACTTGGGCTATCACTGCGTGGAGTGCGACACTAGCACGGCTGAAACTATTTCTATTGCTACATCGTGGATAAGAGTTGTTTTAACCTATTATGCTATTACTCAAACTTGTATACTCGCCAGTACATTTTTGTACTGACTCTATTTTAATACATGTTGCAGGATGATAGGATGCTGAAAACATGGAATCAAGCTAGGATGAAGCTTAGAAACTCACATAGTTAACTTAGTCTATGAACAATGTTTGATACTCGATGTTTGTTGGAACTTGTGGTTATTTGGATATGGTTGTGTTAGACAATTTTGCATGAAATTTATTAATCTATATTGAAACATTAGCGTTATGGAAATCTCATGAGCAATCTGAACGCTTAGTTTTCGCACCCCGATGTTTCCGCCATCGGTTGGGGTGTGACAACTATTCTCTTCTATTGTATTCTTGTTTTAGGTAGTGCTTGAATGGATGAATGGTTCTTGGAATGAAATGTATATTTGCGAGGGAATGGGAGAAAAGTGTTTAGTTGGTAAATGAAATGAAATCACCTAATACAAAAGGAAATATCAGTACCTCTAAACACCTCAAGCTCATTTCGTTCACCCCCCCCCCCCTTTAGTTTTTTCATTTTATTCCATTTTCACCCTTCATCACCACCGTCAATTCCCACTGTCGTCACACTCTCACCACCCATCGTTGTCACCTCCACCACCAGTCGCCGCTGCTCGCTACCACATTCCCCCACTTTCACTGGAGGCGCCGCCACCACCACCACCCCGAATGCTACCACCATCACCACCACTCGCCACCGCGCCGCCGCCACCCACCCATAACCGTTATGTCACAACCTCGACATCTCCCAGGGAGCGGGAGCCGTGAGCCAGTCAAATGGTATCAGTGTTTATTAATTTGGCAGTGAAAATTTTCATCAGGACCGTAGTTAGGAAATATTTTTATCAGAGTTAAACACCAAAACGTTTAAAATAGATAAATGGGAAAAACCCAAGGTTTACTGATAATACATTTATAATAGACAAGTGGGACAAAACCCGGTTTTCATTTTAGTACATTTATAGGGTGTAACCCTAATTATTGAAAACAAATTTCCTTTTTAATTAGGTAACTTTTATGGCCACTTTTCTAAGCCTCTTGTAGGATCGGTTTTCGACTCTGAAACGATTGCGAACTGACTCGTGTAACGTGCGGAATCCGTACACGAACGTGACCGAACACACACGATGTAATATAATCTGTGATTCTATTGATAAATCTAAAAACGTACATGCACCTGAATCACGACGTCACTTCCTCTCTCTAGCTCTAGATCTCCAAATCTCAAATGTGGCAAAAGTCAAAAGTTCTAAACATATCACCTAACACTTCTATTTATAGGCCAAGGGGCTTAATGAGATTTCTCATTAATTACATAAATGCCACCTTGCCTTTTCCCTAAATATTACAATATAATATCTTGTATTCTTCTAAAACAGCTACGAACTGGATTGACGGAGGCGATAGACATTACTGCACTAACAGACTCCCCCTTGGATATTGTCGCAGTCAATCTCGTAGCGTCTTGTCTTTCTCTCTCTCTGAGTCTTCTTGAAGCTTTATCATATTCAGCATTCACAAACTCCCTCTTTCTTGAATAGAATCCCCATGGATCTGTCTTCAGCTTCAGCTCCCCCTTTCAGTAGATTCTTCAGGCTCCCCCTTTCATCAAGCTTCCGTGCTTTTGGGATCGACACCTGGCTTTCCGGTTACAAGCTCCCCCTTGCGTTGAGCTCGTCTTCAGACTCCCCCTTAGGCTCAGCTATCGGGATCGTAGTCTGGAACATTTATAAGTAAAAGCATTATGATCATCCAGGATTAAAAACTTGGCTCTCTCAGCATAAGCAAAAACATTTCAAATATACGACATTGAAAGATTTTACAATTGTCTAGGAATCATGACCTGGCTCTTAAAACTTTTAAATCAAGATCCTGGCTCTAAGATATAATAATAGAAATATATCCAGGAATACTTAATTCTCTCCCCCTATCTACGAACTTCATAGATTTGGCAGTATTAAGAATCCAAGATCGAAAACTAGCTCTTTACAACAGATATTAACAGTTTAAGCATCCAAAACCTTCACGATTTATCATCCAAGTTGTCACACCCTGATATTTCCACATATTACCGGTGGGCCCGGCGGGGAGTATTGTGACGTAGTTGATATCATCATTGTCAATATACACAATATAATAGCATAGCGGAAGGCTTGGTGAATAAACTATTACAAACCATCGTGTCTGAGTGTTCGAATAAAAGAATATACAGACTTGGTTGTAAGATCCACAGGCGGATCATAAGTAAAATACAAGAAACTGAAATAACAGACTCCAGATATCTAGGGATTTGCAAGATCCTCTTATATGACACCTAGTAGCTCCAGCCTATTTACGAGAAATACCTGTCAATCAACCTTTAGAAAATACGTCAGTTTACACTGGTAAATACAATTACCTGACTCATTTGAAAATATTTATGAAAATTAATTTAAGTGCACAAGGCACAAATCATTTATAACTTGGGACAATTATTTAAAATAATCTTGTATACAGATTTATATGTTTGTCATACAATTGGGGCCGGTTGGAAGCCGGTCTTGATTAACCGACTCACCACTTATAGAACCCACAAAGGAGTTATCCCCAACATGTGGGTTTATATTTTAGCATTTGCATCTGTCAGGTGTATGCCTACACCCCGTGCATAGGTCGTGGCCATTTTCAAATGAAATGAGCCGAGGATATCAAGGACACGGTCGTATTAACCCCCAATTCTTATGTTATCAAAAAAGACAGATTAAAACAGGTTATGTAAATTTATTAATCACAATCTGATTAAATGATTTCATACCCGACCAAGTGGTATTATTATAATACCATATCCCAAGCCCGTATAAGGGAAAATAAGTTAAAAGTATTTACTTGAGCTTAAATGTGAAAAGTAACTCAGCCGTATAATCCTAAAGCTTTATGATGATACCGTCTACTGGATGCTACTTAATCTGTATAGAAGGTTTAATAACCTATTAGGATGCTAACGGTCTTTAGTTAAGTCAAAGACTTAGACCGGCTAGCTAGAAAGAAACTTTACGGTTCTAAACGCTAGATTAAGCGGAGACTGGAACAGAATGTGGTTTAGACCCGACAATTTTAGGTACTTGTATAATATGGGTAAACTAAACACATTCTGGAATTTGAGAATTTAATGATAAGGTTAAACCCGTTTCGGCTATTTTACGTAAACTAGTCACATAAACTGATCCGAACGCATAAACGCGTAACGGGTAACCAAATGAATTATATACAGGTCTCAATGTTATTATGCTTAAAGTATATTAATACATCAGTAGGATGTTAACATATATGCCCAAAAAGTATTTAAAACCAATTTAAGTCCCGTAAGGGCATTTTGGTCATTTTAATGATTATAAAAGAGATTTTATAATAAACTGAGGTTCTCGTCTTTGGTAATCAATAAAAATATTTATTTCATCTCATTACATCAGTAAGATACTACATATATGTGAGGTTTACCATTTAGGGCCAAACTTTGCCCCGAAAGGGCATTTTGGTCATTTCACATATGTTTTTAAGGACATTTTTGGAAATCTGAGTTCATAACTTATACCTACTGTAATAATATTTAAATTTGTTTAAAATTCAGTAGGTAACAAGTCTTTAGGTGTTAAATATGGTTTTAAACCATACTATGCACCAAATTAGTGTAAAACTCGCTAATTGACGATAATCAAGATGTTTATGTAAATCTGAGATTTTGATCATTTTTAAATGCTCAAAATAATTTATTTAATGTATGAAATCAGTAGGAAAAGGTTTGACATTTCAAATCATTTGTTAATCTTATTTTATGCATGAAAAGGGTATTATCGTCATTTACCGAATTACACAAGAACTCTATGATTTAAACAGATTATAATCTGACCAAAAATACTAATAATCCTTAAAAATAATATCTTAACAGTAGGTGATGAGTTTTGGTTCAAAATCTAAGTTTAAACAAGTCTTATGCAAGATATCGCAATTTAATTAATAAAAAGCTTCTAATTACGATATCGAGCATAACTTTTGTTTGAGACCAAGAACTGAGGTCAAATTTTCAGGACAAGCTTATATATCAGTAGGAAAGGTTTTTGTCCTCTCACATTTCTAAAAATCTCATTTATATGTCAAAAGGGCATTTACGGCATTTATAAGCATATTAACAAACAAGAGCATATAATTCAAACTACTAAGGACTAAGCAATATAACTCCAGAGGGTTATACTACTGAATGATATGGTCCTAATGGAAGCTTAAAACATGGAAGAATTAAGCTTAAACGGGTCAGAACTGAAAGTCAAAGCAAAAGTCAAGCTTTTGCGACTTTCGGTTATAAACTGACCTTAGACTGATAATTGTCGGGTTAGACCTGGTCAAACATGTTCTAATACTAATTACCAAGTTATTAGAATGTTAAAATATAATTTAAAACCTCTGTTTTATTAGTTTAAATCATTTTTAAAGTTTCAGTTTAGTTTGACTTTTTGACTATATAGTTCGACCCGACAATTAACTAGTCAAACGAAATAATTAGGAGGTGCCCTTTTAAGGGTTAATCACCTACCTTAATATGGTTCCATAACCACTTTCATTTTGATCAGTGGCTGGACCATTTATGATTAAACCGAAAGTCAAAGCTTAATTACGATATGTTTGACTTTTCGGTTTTTAAGCTAATAAAATGGACTAAGTAGGGATTAAAACTCTTACATAAGGTCCTTGCTATCTTTTAAACACTTCTTAATCTTCTCCTAATGCTTTTCTAGCTCCATAAATGAGTTTTGAAGTTGTTGCAAGTGAATGAGCAAATGAACACTTAGACTTAGAAGCCTTTATATACAAATTGGACATGCATTTGGATCTTTGCATCTGTTTTGGAGGCATCTAGGATCACCCCAGGTGTCCTAGTGGTTTAATAAGACCGACAAACAACCCCTAGTATCACTTAGAACAAGTTAAAGTCGGTTTGGAGCTGAAAACCTGCACCTGGCAGGTGTTTTCTGGGCTGGGCGTTTTTAGGCGGGCCGCGTAAGACTCAGCAAGAGTCTACGCGGGCCGCGATGACTGTCTGATCAGGTTAAAACATTTTAAATTTTGGCAGATTCAGTCCCTGGCCATTTAAAACCTCATACAACCTCATTTTTGACATACAAGGCCCTTGTAGTTAATTTGTAGAGGCTCAAGGGAGTATATCCAAACTCCGTTAGGCCCGGTTTCGTTAAATATCTCCATGAACACAAGTTTCATCACATTGACACTTTTCACCCAAAGTATTGAAAACTTGTATAACGATCTCGAAACCACTTGAAATTTATACCACTTATTCTTGAGAGTATATTTGAATATTTCGAAGCCTCGGGTACGTTAAAAGGTCACTCAGAGGTAAGAATTAACATGTTGACACGTTTACCCCTGTAATTCATAATCTTTCGATTATTTTCATAAACGGCTTCTTATATCCATTTAATCACTCGTTTAAGAATATATTCTTCATGTATGGTCATTCAGAGGCACAAGTTTGGCATGTTGACACTTTTAGTCCCTCCGGACACATAGTTTCATCGTTTGTCAACTTTAGTCCTTTAAACTCAATCTTTCACATGATTAGGGTTTAGGACACGTGTCTTCTCATTATTGGACACATTTTTACGTGGTGTTACATCCTCACCCCCTTAAAAGAAATCTCGACCCCGAGATTTACTAGAATAAGTGAGTGTACTTCTGCCGCATAGTGGACTCAACTTCCCACGTATATTCAGGGCCTCTACGGGCATCCCATTTAACCTTTACTATAGGCATGTGCTTCCTTCGGAGCTTTTTAACCTGACGATCCTCGATCGATATAGGCCTTTCAACAAACCTCAGGCTTTTATCAATCTTAACGTCTTTATGGGATATAGCTAGCGATTCATCAGCTAGACATTTCTTGAGATTACAGATGTGGAACACATTGTGGATTCCACTCAGCTCCTCAGGTAAGTTTAGCTTATAAGCTACACTGCCGACACATTCGATAATCTCGAATGGTCCAATATACCTCGGGCTCAACTTGCCCTACTTACCAAAACGCATCACCCCTTTCCAGGGTGATACTTTTAGTAAGACTTTATCGCCCACTTCGAATTTTAGAGGTTTCCGCCTCTTATCAGCATAACTTTTCTGCCTGTCTCTAGCAGCTTTCAGGCGGTCGTGAATCTGGACAATCTTGTCTGTCGTTTCGAGGACTATATCAGGTCCTGATAACTGAGCTTCTCCTACTTCTGCCCAACAAACAGGTGTTCTACATTTCCTTCCATACAATGCCTCAAAAGGCGCAGCCTGAATGCAAGTATGGTAGCTATTGTTATAGGAGAACTTGATCAAGGGTAGGTGGTCATCCCAACTACCTCCCAAATCAATAACACACGCTCGAAGCATGTCTTCCAAAGTTTGAATTTGACGCAACCCACGATCCCTTATTTGTCCCGGGAACGGGCGGACGCGAACTCAGAATTTCGGTGGTATCAGTTGGTTAATTTGGCAGCGGAAATTACATCAGGACCGTAGTTAGGAAATGTTTATCAGAGTAAAAACCACCACATTTAATATTAATAATCACATGGGTAAAACCCAAGTTTCTTATTACAATACGTTTATAGGGATACACCCTATTTTATTGAATTTAAAACATCGTCTTTTAGGAAACTTTTATAGCCACATTTTTCCCAAGCCTTCAGTGCTCTCCAGCTGGCTTTTTACTAATTGGCTGTCACATTGTGTTACCTGAAACGCGTTTTAAAAACATTTGTCAGTGGGAAATACTGGTGAGTGATTCCCAGTTTAATCAAGAAACATTTTATCAATTAAAACAGTATTGAGAGCGATCACATTGTTTATTTCTACACAATTACTCATTCAGTACTGTCAATCCTGACTTCTGGGTCATATTACACAATGGCTAACTCGTTGTCCAATGGTAACGTATTGTCGTCCTGACTTACTACTCACAGCGTAGTAAATTTTATATACAAAACCCCAACATACCGGCAGTAATTGAAGAACTACAAAGACTCAATCACCGCTTAATCACGTTGTAAAACATTTAAGGTTTTGTAAAATATTACAAAAAGGTTAACAAAAAGAGGATAAACTCACATTGCTATCTTAGACTTCGCGTAGGGGTTTCCTGGGATTAGTCTATAATTTATACAAATGTACATAGGTTAGTATAATAACCCTTTGATAATATTAATGATACCCTCCCCGAGACGGTATTCCAACAACTACGTCGGGCAGAACCACGACAGTTGTCACGGAACCCTAAATCAATCGGGCAGCGTATCTAATACGAAACTGGGGTTATAATACTTACAACGGAGTAGAACTTCGCTAATTAGGGGGTATAATACCAGCTTTATAAAGCCTATACTTCAGAAATTGTGATTGAGAAATGAAAACGGGACGAACTGAAATGAAATCCGATGGCTCCTTTATATAGTGCTGATATCTGACTCTCATGCGGCCCGCGTAAGTGTAGCCTTAGGGCTACGCGGCCCGCGTCAAACTTCGGTCAAAGCGTAGCTCGTCCGGATCACCAACTAGACTTGACACGATGATGACACGTGTCATCACCGGGCTGCGCCACTATTTTGATCTTACGCGGCCCGCGTAAGCTTAGGGGGAATCTTACGCGGCCCGTCTAAACTAAAGAAACCAACGAAATCAGTTTCCAACCTTGATACCGCCCGCGTAAGTGGTTGGGGTGGGTCTACGCGGCCCGCCTCAGCTTAATAATCAGATTTTAAATTTTATTTTTAATACTATACTATATTTCGGGCTCGGTTTTCACATACGGGGTGTATTTTAAAGACATATTGGGACATTTTAAAACATAATAGGGTGTCGGAAATATTCGAGAGTGTCGGTTTTCTTGAGGATTGTTACATCCTCCCCACCTTGTTTTAGAGCTCGTTCTCGAGATCTACTGGAACAAGTGCGGATATTTCCTTTGCATTTCAGATTCAAGCTCCCATGTATACTCAGATCCTCTTTTGGAGTCCCACTTCACTTTGACCAGAACTAATCTCTTGTGCTTGAGATTCTTGACTTTCCTGTCTTCAATCTGTATAGGTTTTTCTACAAACTTGAGTTGTTCATTTACTTCTATATCCTTAAGAGGTACTATTAGTGATTCATCAGCTAAACACTTTTTGAGATTAGATACATGAAATACATCATGTATTCCTGCCATTTCCTCTGGCAGTTGTAGCTGATAGGCTACAGGTCCTATTCTTTTAATAATCTCAAAAGGTCCAATATACCTGGGACTTAGCTTTCCCCTTTTGATGAATCTTACTACTCCTTTCCAAGGAGAGACTTTCAACAATACTTTATCTCCTACTTGAAATTCCAACGGTTTGCGTCGGTTATTAGCATAAATCTTCTGTCGATCACGTGCTTCTTTTAGTCGTTCCTTGACTTGAATAATCTTGTCAGTTGTTTCTTGTACTATCTCAGGGCCATATAGTTGTTTTTCCCCAATTTCTGCCCAACAGACTGGGGTTCGACACTTTCCTCCATAAAGTGCTTCGAATGGTGCAGCATTGATACTTGTGTGATAACTATTATTATATGAAAATTCTATTAAAGGTAAGTGATCGTCCCATTTACCTCCGAAATCAATTACACAAGCTCTAAGCATGTCCTCCATTGTCTGAATCGTCCTTTCACTTTGTCCGTCCGTTTGAGGATGATAAGTTGTGCTTAGTTTTAACTTGGTTCCCATTGCCTTTTGGAAACTTGACCAAAAATGAGAGGTAAAACAGCTATCTCTATCAGAAACAATTGATAAAGGAATTCCATGTAAAGAAACAATTTCATTTACATATAATTTAGCTAGTTGTTCCATACTGAAAGTTTCCTTCATCGGGTCGAAACGGTTCGGTTCGATACGGTACGGGTTCGAAACGGTTCGCGTCGAAACGGTTCGGTTCGATACAGTACGGGTCGAAACGGTTCGCGTCGAAACGGTTCGGCTAGAAACGGTTCGGGTCGAAACGGTTCGGTTCGATACGGTACGGGTTCGAAACGGTTCGCGTCGAAACGGTTCGGTTCGATACGGTACGGTTCGATACGGTACGGGTTCAAAACGGTTCGCGTCAAAACGGTTCGATACGGTACGGGTCGAAACGGTTCGGTTCGAAACGGTACGGGTCGAAACGGTTCGTGCCGAAACATTTTATGATATTTGGATTTTTTTAGAATTTTTTTGAATTTTTATGATTTTTTAGAATTTTTTTGATTTTTTAGAATTTTTATGATTTTTTAGAATTTCTTTATTTTTAGATTTTTTTGGATTTTTTTTTTAATTTTTTTTATTTTTTTGATTTTTTGTAATTGGATCAAAATGGCAACTGAAAACATTTTTTAAGGAAATCCCCAAAATACCCCTGGTTACAGATGGGGTTTATGGATGGAGTTAGGCAAAATGATCAAAATGGCAACAAAATGTAAAAGTCAGGGACCCAGATGCAAAAAAAAAAACTATTTGGACTAAACTGGCAAATTTGGACAAAACTCAGGGACTAAAATGGCAATTTACTCTTTTGGGTAATTTAGTAACAAAATCCATTGTTATCAATTCCCATTTCCACACTGGCATTTCTAACTGTTGTAGAAATCCTGAGGGTTTCTGGTGTTTAGCTTTGACTTGTGAACAAGTTAAACATTTAGAAACATAGGCTGCTATGTCCTTTTTCATTCCTATCCACCAGAAATTCTTTCTTAAATCCTGGTACATTTTATCATTTCCTGGATGCATCGTATATTTAGACTTATGTGCTTCTTCTAAAATACGATGACGTAGGTTTCCTAATTTAGGTATCCACATTCTCTTTGTATGGAATCTCCAAATTCCATCTGTTCCTTGTTCTAATTCTTTTAGCATACCTTTTAATTTTTCAATATCCTCCTTGATTACTGATTCTTGTGCTTCTCTTATCTGATCATTTAAATCTACTTGTAGATTTAATTTAAGAGAACGTACCATTTTTGGCTTTTCATGATACTTTCGGCTTAAAGCATCCGCCACTACATTTGCTTTTCCTTCATGATACTGGATATCACAATCATAATCACTAAGCATCTCTATCCATCATCTTTGTCTCATAGTCAATTCCTTTTGCTTGAAAACATACCTTAAACTCTTATGATCAGTGAATATGGTAAACTTACTACCATAAAGGTAATGTCTCCAAATCTTAATAGAAAAAATTATAGCTCCTAACTCTAAATCATGGGTTGAATAATTCTCTTCATGATTCTTAAGTTGTCTAGATGCGTAAGCTATAACCTTTTTGTCGTTGTATCAATACACATCCATAACCTAATTTGGAAACGTCACAATAGACTACAAAATCTTCAGTTCCTTCTGGTAACGCTAATATGGGTGTATGGGTTAATCTTTGCTTAAGAATTCTAAATGCTTCTTCTTGTTTTAATCCACATTCAAACTTAACAGATTTACAGGTTAGCTTAGTTAAAGGAATGGCTATTCTAGAAAAATCTTGAATAAATCTTCTGTAATAACCGGCCAATCCTAAGAAACTTCTAACCTCGGTTGGTGATTCCGGGGTTTTCCATTTGATAATTGCCTCAATCTTTGTTGGATCTACATGAATTCCTTCATGATTGACTACGTGTCCGAGAAATTGTACCTGTTCTAACCAAAATTCGCAGTTTGAAAATTTAGCATAAAGCTATTCCTTTCTTAATAAACTTAAAAGTGCATGCAAATGTTTTGCATGATCTTCCTTATTCTTAGAGTAAATGAGAATATCATCTATAAAAACAATTATGAATTTATCCAAATATGACTTACATATTCGGTTCATCATGTCCATAAATGCGGCTGGGGCATTGGTTAAACCAAATGGCGTGACAGTAAATTCATAATGACAATACCTTGTTCTAAATGCGTTTTTAGGAATGTCCTCTTCCCGTACCTTTAATTGATGATATCCTGACCTTAAATCGATTTTAGAGAAAAATCGGGCTCCTTGCAGTTGATCGAACAGATCATCGATTCTTGGTAATGGGTACCGATTCTTAATTGTAACCTTGTTTAATTCACGGTAGTCAATGCACATACGCATTGATCCCTCTTTCTTTTTAACAAATAGTATTGGCGCTCCCCATGGCGACGAACTTGGTTGTATAAATCCTTTCTCCAGCAATTCGTCTAATTGTTTCTTTAATTCTTGCATTTCGGCGGGTGCCAAACGGTAAGGTGCTTTGGCAGTCGGTGTTGTTCCCGGTATTAAATGGATTCTGAATTCAACTTCTCTATTTGGAGGTTGCCCTGGCAATTCTTCTGGAAATACATCTGAAAACTGAGATACTACTGGAATATCTTTTAAATTCTTTCCTTTAGTGTTAGTGATTATAGAAATCAAATACACTAATGATCCTTTTCTTATGTAACTTGCAGTTTTCATCACAGAGATAAATTTTGTAGATCTAGATGGTTTATCTCCTTTAATTGTGATCGTTTTACCTTTTGGTGAATTTACTTGAATTGACTTTTGATCACATAAAATACTGGCTTTATTGGCTATTAACCAATCCATTCCTAATACAAATCAAATCCTGCCAGATTCATGGAATAAAGATTTGCAATAAATTTCCGATTTAAAATTTCTATTCTTGCTCCCTGCAAGATTTCAGAAATCCTAACGGTTTCTCCATTAGCTGTCTCTACTAAACATTCTTGTGGTAGTTTAGTTAATGATTGATTTAGAAATTTGCAAAATGATGTATTAATAAAACTTTAGTTTGCACCAGAGTCAAATAATACTTTAGCAAAAACATCATTAACTAAAAACGTACCAGCTATGACATCTGGAATCATTTTGGCTTCATCTGCAGTCAGAACAAATGCTCTAGCATTTTTGGTATTATTGTTGTTTGCAGCTGGAGCTAATTTCGGACAATTAGGCTTGATATGACCTTGTTCTCCGCAGTTGTAACATATCCTGTTGTTAGCTTTCTTCCTGCAGTCTTCTTCCTTGTGTCCCGATATTTTGCAAAAGTTACAGTATATGGAGCATCTTCCTGAATGCTTTCTTTTGCAATTCTTACAGTAAGGTGTAGAGTTAGAACCTATATTTTTCCCACAGTTAAAATTTCCAGAACGAAATTCTTGTGTGAGCTTCTGGGTTAGGTTCCTCCTTTGATCCTCTTCTCGGGTATGGACTAATTCATCTGTCAAGGTATTTGCCAGTTCTACAGCTTCTTCTATGGTTTGAGGTCTAGCTGCCTTGACTACGTGTCTAATCTCTCCGATTAATCCCCAGATATAACGGGAGATTAACACTGGTTCTGGTGAAGCAAGGGTTGGCACTATTCTAGCATATTCGAAGAATAATTTAGTGTATCCCTTACTATCCACACCAGTCATCCTAAGGTTTAAGAATTTGTTTGCTATTTGTTCCTTCTCATTTGGTGGGCAGAATTTCCTTTCTACCTTGTTCTTAAATTCTTCTCATTCCATATTGTAAGTTCTATCACTTCCTCTTGATTGGAGGATAGTGTTCCACCATTCTAGTGCTGAATTTTTAAACAGATTAGAAGCAAACAGTATCTTATCTTCTTCAGCACATTTGCTTATTCTTAAGACTGCCTCAGTTTTCTCTATCCAGCGTAGGGTTGCAATGGCCCCTTCGTTGCCCGAGAATTCCATTGGTTTACAAGACCAGAATTCTTTATAAGAACAACCGTAAGACACGGTTCTTCTCCTTTTGGGAATGGGTACTTGAAGTACGGGTCCATTGTTCACGTTGTTTTCTGGTTCGATTGGTAGCTTACTGCTATGCTTACTTTTATTATTCGCTTCTTGAATCGTTTGAATAATAAATGGCATGGCATCTATGATTCCTTGTGCCACTATATGTTGAACGGCACTATTATCCATTTGGTTTCCATTGTTATTGATGCTTGGATTCTCATTAACCACGTTAATGTTACTCTGGTTATCATTATTCAGATTTCCTTGATTTCCTTCGTCGGCCATCTGAATTTTAAACATTTACCCCATATTAATATCACATAATAATAATAATAATTAATATCGTCAATCATATGATACGCATCTTTGCCAAAAAAACGTCGATCATTGCGACTTTACTCTATTCATATACTATTATGCATCTATTACACACCAGTACTGAAATACAAACAGAAATAGAATTACAGTAATAGTAATAGGCATCCATACACACATATTTTATTTTATTATTATTATATTATTATTACTATTACCGTCTCCATTCTCACATTCACGGATATGGATTTATCCAAAAAGCCATATTGCGTTCATCGTATTTCCATACGAGTCGCTCTCCCACCTGTCGCATTCTCTCACTGCTCTCTAAAATTTCCTCACTAAATGTCCTAAGTTTTCTATACGAGTCGCTCTCCCACCTGTTGCACGTTTTCTGCACTCATTGGGGGTGCAGGTTCTAGGACTGGGTTCGGAATCTGGGGTACTGGTTCCTGGTATGGGGGTGAAAGTGCCTGAAATCGGTAAGGATCTTCTAAGATCTCCGTAATATAATCATCTTGGTAATAGGGATCTAAATGGTCCATACCTGGGTAGGCTCCTATGTTCTGTATGGGTGTGTCTTCATGTATCGGGTAACGTTGCACAAAATCCCTATTATCGTCCCACCAGGGGTCTAAATTTGGGTCTAGGGGTTTAGGTGCTGGTACCCTAGGGATTTCTTTCGGATTGAAGTCATGTATCTCTACTTGGTTTTCAGGGTTTTCTATCTCCATCGGTTGGTCAGGGATTTGCAATTGTGGTTGGGGTGCTATTATTTGCTCCAGACTTGGGTCAGCAGCAGTTGTGGCTAGGATATGGAAATTGGTTAGGCTTCTATTAAGCATATCCTGTGTATGGGCATCTGTCTTTCGCTTAGCAGCTGCTAGGGCTCTTTGCTGTTGCAACTTTCGCATTCTTTTCCTACGTGCAAAGGCTTCCTTACTGAACCATCCTCTTTTCTTATGAGGGAATGGCTCCTCCGACTGAGCTTTAAAGGCAAACATCCCTTCTTCTTGATCAGCAGAATACCTAGAAAGGGCAGGCTGTGAAGAGGTACCTTCACTCCTAGGTGAATCAGACAACTGACGACACATGTCTGAGGGTCCTTGATCACTCATACAGTAAACTAACAAATAGTCAAATAACACAAATCACATAATCACATAAATTATTTCCTAACACAAAATTTAAATTTAAGTGTCAGCAGAACACTTCTTTGGCTTAGACCAGTGGCTAGGCTCTGATACCACCTTCTGTCGCAACCCCCGATCCCTTATCTGTCCCGGGAACGGGCGGACGCGAACTCATAATTTCGGTGGTATCAGTTGGTTAATTTGGCAGCGGAAATTACATCAGGACCGTAGTTAGGAAATGTTTATCAGAGTAAAAACCACCACATTTAATATTAATAATCACATGGGTAAAACCCAAGTTTCTTATTACAATACGTTTATAGGGATACACCCTATTTTATTAAATTTAAAACATCGTCTTTTAGGTAACTTGTATAGCCACATTTTTCCCAAGCCTTCAGTGCTCTCCAGCTGGCTTTTTACTAATTGGCTGTCACATTGTGTTACCTTAAACGCGTTTTAAAAACATTTGTCAGTGGGAAATACTGGTGAGTGAATCCCAGTTTAATCAAGAAACATTTTATCAATTAAAACAGTATTAAGAGTGATAACATTGTTTATTTCTACACAATTACTCATTCAGTGCTGTCAATCCTGACTTGTGGGTCATATTACACATTGGCTAACTCGTTGTCCAATGGTAACGTATTGTCGTCCCGACTTACTACTCACAGCGTAGTAAATTTTGTATACAAAACCCCAACATACTGGCAGTAATTGAAGAACTACAAATACTCAAGCACCGCTTAATCACGTTGTAAAGCATTTAAGGTTTTGTAAAATATTACAAAAAGGTTAACAAAAAGAGGATAAACTCACATTGCTATCTTAGACTTCGCGTAAGGGTTTCCTGGGATTAGTCTATAATTTATACAAATGTACATAGGTTAGTATAATAACCCTTTGATAATATTAATGATACCCTCCCCGAGACTGTATTCCAACAACTACGTCGGGCAGAACCACGACAGTTGTCACGGAACCCTAAATCAATCGGGCAGCGTATCTAATACGAAACTGGGGTTATAATACTTACAACGGAGCAGAACTTCGCTAATTAGGGGGTATAATACCAGCTTTATAAAGCCTATACTTCAGAAATTGTGATTGAGAAATGAAAACGGGACGAACTGAAATGAAATCCGATGGCTCCTTTATATAGTGCTGATATCTGACTCTCACGTGACCCGCGTAAGCGTAGCCTTAGGGTTACGCGGCCCGCGTCAAACTTCGGTCAAAGCGTAGCTCGTCCGGATCACCAACTAGACTTGACACGATGATGACACGTGTCATCACCGGGCTGCGCCACTATTTTGATCTTACGCAGCCCGCGTAAGCTTAGGGGGAATCTTACGCGGCCCGTCTAAACTAAAGAAACCAACGAAATCAGTTTCCAACCTTGATACCGCCCGCGTAAGTGGTTGGGGTGGGTCTACGCGGCCCGCCTCAGCTTAATAATCAGATTATAAATTTTATTTTTAATACTATACTATAGATTTCTTCAAACCTATCCACCAATAATTAGCTTTCAAATCTTGATACATTTTGTCACCTCCAGGGTGAACTGAGTATTTGGAATTGTGAGCTTCCTAGAAGATTATATCACGAAGCCCTCCATGAATAGGAACCCAAATTCTTCCATTCATTCTAAGGATTCCATCCTTGCCAGATGTTAACTGTTCAGCAATCACACCTAACTTTTCATCTGGAAGGTTAGTTTCCAAAACAGCATCTTTCTGTGCAGCTAATAGCCTTTCATTCAGGCTATTCTTCAGTTCAATGCTCTTAGCATTAATCCTGATAGGTTTGACTCTTTCCTTTCGGCTTAGAGCGTCAACGACTACATTCTCTTTGCCAGGATGGTAGCGAATTTCACAATCGTAATCATTTAAAGTCTCCATCTAGCGGCGCTGTCTCATATTGAGCTCTTTTTGATTGAATAAGTGTTGGAGACTTTTGTGATCCGAATAGATCACACATTTAGTTCCATACAAATAATGTCTCCACAACTTTAGTGCGAATACAATGGCACCCAACTCCAAATCGTGGGTGGTGTAATTCTTTTCATGCACCTTTAGTTGACGAGATGCATAGGCAATCACCTTGACCTTTTGCATAAGTACACAACCCATACCGGTGTGTGACGCATCACAGTAAACGACAAACTCTTCAATTCCTTCGGGCAATGTCAACACCGGAGCATTGCTTAGTTTCTGCTTAAGAATCTCAAAGGATTCTTGTTGTTTTGGACCCCAAACAAATTTTACATTCTTACGGGTCAAAGAAGTCAATGGTTCAGCTATCCTTGAAAAATTCTCAATGAATCTTCTATAATATCTAGCTAAACCCAGAAAGCTGCGAATTTCTGTAGGCGTCTTAGGTGCCTCCCAGTTCATAATGGCTTCTATCTTGGCGGGATGTACTTGGATGCACGCTCACTAACAACATGTCCAAGGAATTGGACTTCACGAAGCCAAAACTCGCACTTGGAGAATTTAGCATACAGCTTCTCCTGTCGAAGCAATCCTAAGATACATCAAAGGTGCTTCTCGTGATCAACTTGGTTACGAGAGTAGATAAGTATGTCGTCTATAAAGACAATGACAAATTTATCTAAGTATGGCTTGCAGACTCTATTCATGAGGTCCATGAATGCTGCTGGTGCATTAGTGAGCCCAAAAGGCATCACTAAAAACTCGTAATGTCCATATCTCGTTCTGAACGTTGTCTTAGGCACATCTTCAGTTCGGACCTTAAGTTGATGATATCCGGATCTCAAATCAATCTTCGAGAAGAAGCTTGCCCCTTGGAGCTGATCATATAAGTCGTCGATCCTGGGTAAGGGATAACGATTCTTGATCGTTACCATGTTTAGCTCACGGTAATCAATGCATAAGCGCATTGATCCATCCTTCTTCTTCACAAACAATATTGGAGCTCCCCAAGGCGAAGAGCTAGGTTGTATAAAACATTTTTCCATTAAGTCATCCAATTGAGTCCTGAGCTCTTTCATTTCGGTAGGCGCTAGACGATAAGGAGCTCGTGCAATTGGTGCAGATCCTAGTAGAATGTCTATCCTGAACTCTACTTGCCTCACAGGAGGTAATCCAGGAAATTCATCAGGAAAGACATCAGGATACTCTGAAATAATTGGAATATCTTCGATCTTGGGTTTTGGGTCATTCACAGTCACTTGTGCCATGTAAATGACACATCCGTTCTTTAGACATCTTGATACTTTGAGAATAGACACATTGTTGGGCAAACCATATTGTGTATCTCCTTGGATAGTGACGGATTCACCAGAAGGGGCTTTGATGATAACTAGCTTTTTGTCACAGGCGATTTGGGCTTGGTTATGTGACAACCAATCCATGCCTAAGACCACATCAAAACCAGCCAATTTTATTGGCAAGAGGGATAGCGGGATAGAATGATTCTTAATGGATATGAAACATCCATCAAGAAGAGTTGAGGTTGTTTCTAAGGTACCATCAGCAAGCTCTACCTCATATTTTATGTCTAGAGTCTTAATAGGCAGATTCGGTGACTTACAAAACTTATGGTCTACAAAGGACTTATCAGCACCTGAATCAAATAAAACTCTAGCATAAATATTATTAATGAGGAGGGTACCTGTTATGATGTTCTCGTCATTCACCGCTTCCCTAGCATTCATCTGAAAAACTCTTGCATTCGTTTTCTTCGCCTCCTCGGGCTTCCTAGAATTCTTGGGGCAATTTGTCTTGATGTGCCCCTTTTTATTGCAACCGTAACAGGTTGCATCCTTGATGTTTCGGCACTCTACAGACTTGTGCCCTTTCTTCTTGCAAATCCCACATGGTTTGGCTTGTGGGTCTTGGTTGCACTTCCCAAAGTGCCTTTTATTGCATGTCTTACACCTGGGCTTGTCACTTGACTGCCATTTCTTAGAACCAAAGTTCCCTTTGTTCCTCTTGTTAGATTGAGGGGACTTGTCTTCCTCCCACTTCCTCTTCCCGTCATCGGTAGCTTTCTTTGCCCTACCCCTCACAACATCAAGAGTAAGGGACAATGATAGATCCACAACATATCTATAAGTAGCAGGCTTAGAAGCCTTGACATTTCCTTTCACTTCAGGGGCTAAACCACCGATGAAACGTGCAATGCGTTTGGGTTCAGGAGTGACCAAATATGGTACAAGTCTCGACATCGAGTTGAAAATGGTCACATAGGACCTACAATCCAAATCCTTTATCACCAAATTGAGGAAGTCAGTCTCTATCCTTTCGACTTCATGTTGAGGACAGAAAGTGTCCTTCACAAGATCAACAAACTTGTTCCATGAAAGGTTTTACATAGGAACCTTTCCAGTGGATTGCACCAATGCTTTCCACCAAGTGAGGGCGTCGCCCTTGAAAGATTGAGAAACAAACTTCACTATGTCTTCCTTAGCACATCCACTAATGTCAATTACAGTCTCCATTTCATCTAACCACTTCATGCAGTCGATTGCTCCTTTATCACCAAATTGAGGAAGTCAGTCTCTATCCTTTCGACTTCATGTTGAGGACAGAAAGTGTCCTTCACAAGATCAACAAACTTGTTCCATGAAAGGTTTTACATAGGAACCTTTCCAGTGGATTGCACCAATGCTTTCCACCAAGTGAGGGCGTCGCCCTTGAAAGATTGAGAAACAAACTTCACTATGTCTTCCTTAGCACATCCACTAATGTCAATTACAGTCTCCATTTCATCTAACCACTTCATGCAGTCGATTGCTCCCTTTTCTCCTGTGAAATCCCTCGGTTTACAGGAGACGAAGTATTTATAGGTACACCCCTTGGTGTACCTGGGAGTCTGATTTAACACAACCTTCTGAGGGAGATCTCTGGTTGGATGAATGTTGAGATTCATCCCCTTTTGATGCATGCGAATGTGATAAGGGTTTTGTATGAGTTTTGGACCGAACATTACTCGGTTCTTTGAATATTTTATCCATCGTTTGAGCAACTGCGGTGTCAATCATTGCTTACAATTCAGCATTTGAAAGATTTATTCTTGCTTCATTATTGTTTTCTTCTCGTAGATGACTGTTTGCTTCGTCAGAGCCAGCCATGATTTGAGTACTATATCAAACAATAATGACATATTTAAATTATATAATGAATCATCGTATTGATGACTAGATGGTCATGGTATTATTAAACCATATAGACCATTTTAAGTAATAAGTAACAATCAATAGGATATAGTCCTTTATATTTATTAGACAGGGCAATATAATTCACAACTGTCATTGTCATAAAGGACATTTTCATTTAGCACAAGGCTCGTCTCGAAGGACATTTAGATAGCGCAAAAGGCCTTGTCACAGGGACAATTAGAATATAACCAATGATCTCCTGGATCAGTGATCTTTTAAGGGTCAAACATAGTTCATCGCCTTATTGACAAGAAGTTTATAAAATAGAACTATCATTGCCATTATTACACCTTTGCTTATAAGCATACATCTCAAATGGACGTTTTAGGTGTATCATCATATTGATGTTTATTAGCCATGATTCATATTGATCATATATGCTTATGAAAATGATTTGGAAGGATCCAAGTACATTTGGAAGCTTGTGTGGTTTCTCGTACTGCACAGTCAGGAATGTTAACATGTTTTCAGATGTTAACAGGGAGTTTATTGTCTTAAAAAGGTTGTACCATCATAGCCATTAATATTTTGGCTAGGTTATACCTTTAAGAATTTCTTTGGCGGATCAATTTAAATATTGAAATGATATGATGATGTAATAAAATACATACTTAAAATCCAAAAATAAATTCCATTAAAACATTAAAACTATTACAAAGATGCCCTATACGGGTCTTGAAATAACACACTGCCCACGCAGGGGCTACAGAAAATAGAAATAAGTCCACGCAGGGAATCGGTACTGAAAATAAAAATGTCCTCGCAGGGACTTGATTAAAAGACAACACAAGATAAAATAAAACAACTTCCTACTTCTTTTTGCCTTTGATGAGATTCGCAAGGCCCTTGAGAAAGTTGTTATGCTTCTTATTGGTTTCATCTGCTTTTCGCTCAACCCTGTCCAACCTCTGTAGAATCTCCTGAGTTTGCTCCTGTTGGGGAGGAGGAGGTTGTTGATATGGTGGGTATTGATACCCCTGCACCGGATATCCAGTTGGGTAAACTGGTGGGTAAGAAGAAGGATAAAGTGCACTATACTGTGCTACAGTAAGGTATGGATCTTGGGCTCCATATTCCGCAGTGGTTGGATACCCAGATGGGTTATACCCAGATGAACCTGGGTATGTTGGTATCGGGTTGTAAAAACCCACTGGCGGTGGCGGTGGTGCATAAGAAATTGGCGGGGGATTGTCTTCCGGCACCGCATACGAGGGTCCACCCAATTGGGGGTCCTCGGGAATAGGAGGGTACGAGCTAGAGCCTTGAGGGGAACTGAACCGTGGTCCCCCACGCACATACATTCGTGCATTCCTCCTTCGCTTAGGTGGCTCGGGAGGTGGTTGAGGTAGTTCCTCAACAGGTAGAGGTGGTGGGGTAACCGCCTGAAGATATGGTTCAATCAAAGGAGGTTGAGCAGGAAAGTTATGATATGAAGGGGTGAATTCCCATTCATACATAGCCCACCTTTCGGCAAAAGAATCGGGCCCCTGGTAAGGCGATCCATGATATGGAGAACCGCTGGATATGCTGATAGGGTGGCCAGGTGTCCCGGTTGGTGGTTCTGGGTCAGGGTCAGGGTCGTCATCCATTTCTATCTCTTGGGAGAAGTGATCTTCGGGTCCTAAAGGATTGAAACCCAGAAGATTGTTGCCATAGTCGTTGGGGTTGAACTGAGCTGGGGAATAAATGGAATCGGAGTGATGGAAAGAATTGGAGTGTAAAGAGTCCTAAGATTGGTGCGAATGGTGAGAATGGTGTTATTCCTGAGAGTGATGGGAATGTTGGGGCTCATCAGGAATGAGTTGCCCAAAATATGGAGGATCTGAAGGTAAGGATCCTAGCGAAACAGAATGCCTCGCCGGTTCGAATGTATGACTCCAATGATCCCGAGAGTCGGAACTAGAGAAAGATGCTGACGGAGTGCGCCTATGGGAGGGTCCCGCATGGCCTGATGGTCTTCCTCTCATTGGTCCCTTTCCCTTGCCTCGTACACGTGGCGGCATTTTAGCTAACCTGTTAAAACAAGTAAAACAAAAATATAAACGATAAAAGGAAAGTTAAGAATAAATCCTAGGTCATATGCCTAGACTCGGAAGTCTAAGGAATGTGCTTATTGTGTCATTGAGATTAAACACAAAAGGTTAGTGTTTAATTCACTCAATGTTGGCTCTGATACCAACCTGTCACACCCCGATATTTCCACATATTACCGGTGGGCCCGGCGGGGAGTATCGTGACGTAGTTGATATCATCATTGTCAATATACACAATATAATAGCACAGGGGAATGCTTGGTGAATAAACTATTACAAACCATAGTGTTTGAGTGTTCGAATAAAAGAATATACAGACTTGGTTGTAATAAGATCCACAGGCGGATCATAAGTAAAATACAAGAAACTGAAATAACAGACTCCAGGTATCTAGGGATTTTCAAGATCCTCTTATATGACACCTAGTAGCTCCAGCCTATTTACGAGAAGTACCTGTCAATCAACCTTTAGAAAATACGTCAGTTTACACTGGTAAATACAATTAACTGACTCATTTGAAAATATTTATGAAAATTGATTTAAGTGCACAAGGCACAAATCATTTATAACTTGGGACAATTATTTAAAATTATCTTGTATACAGATTTATATGTTTGTCATACAATTGGGGCCGGTTGGAAGTCGGTCTTGATTAACCGACTCACCACTTATAGAACCCACAAAGGAGTTATCCCCAACATTTGGGTTTATATTTTAGCATTTGCATCTGTCAGGTGTATGCCTACACCCCGTGCATAGGTCGTGGCCATTTTCAAATGAAACGAGCCGAGGATATCCAGGACACGGTCGTATTAACCCCCAATGCTTATGTTATCAAACAAGACAGATTAAAACGGGTTATGTAAATTTATTAATCACAATCCGATTAAATGATTTCATACCCGACCAATTGGTATTATTATAATACCATATCCCAAGCCCGTATAAGGGAAAATAAGTTAAAAGTATTTACCTGAGCTTAAATGTGAAAAGTAACACGGCCGTATAATCCTAAAGCTTTATGATGATACCTTCTACTAGATGCTACTTAATCTGTATAGAAGGTTTAATAACCTATTAAGATGCTAACGGTCTTTAGTTAAGTCAAAGACTTAGACCGGCTAGCTAGAAAGAAACTTTACGGTTCTAAATGCTAGATTAAGCGGAGACTGGAACAGAATGTGGTTTAGACCCGACAAGTTTGGGTACTTGTATAATATGGGTAAACTAAACACATTCTGGAATTTGAGGATTTAATGATAAGGTTAAACCCGTTTCGGCTATTTTACGTAAACTAGTCACATAAACCGATCCGAACGCATAAACGCGTAACGGGTAACCAAATGAATTATATACAAGTCTCAATGTTATTATGCTTAAAGTATGTTAATACATTAGTAGGATGTTAACATATATGCCCAAAAAGTATTTAAAACCAATTTAAGTCCCGTAAGGGCATTTTGGTCATTTTAATGATTATAAAAGAGATTTTATAATAAACTGAGGTTCTGGTCTTTGGTAATCAGTAAAAATATTTATTTCATCTCATTACATCAGTAAGATACTACATATATGTGAGGTTTACCATTTAGGGCAAAACTATGCCCCGAAAGGGCATTTTGGTCATTTCACATATGTTTTTAAGGACATTTTTGGAAATCTGAGTTCATAACTTATACCTACTGTAAAAATATTTAAATTTGTTTAAAATTCAGTAGGTAACAAGTCTTTAGGTGTTAACTGTGGTTTTAAACCATACTATGCACCTAATTAGTGTAAAACTCGCTAATTGACGATAATCAAGATGTTTATGTAAATCTGAGATTTTGATCATTTTTAAATGCTCAAAATAATTTATTTAATGTATGAAATCAGTAGGAAAAGGTTTGGCATTTCAAATCATTTGTTAATCTCATTTTATGCAAGAAAAGGGTATTATCGTCATTTACCGAATTACAAAAGAACTCTATGATTTAAACATATTATAATCTAACCAAAAATACTAATAATCCTTAAAAATAATATCTTAACAGTAGGTGATGAGTTTTGGTTCAAAATCTAAGTTTAAACAAGTCTTATGCAAGATATCGCAATTTAATTAATAAAAAGCTTCTAATTACGATATCGAGCATAACTTCTGTTTGAGACCAAGAACTGAGGTCAAATTTTCGGGACAAGCTTATATATCAGTAGCGAAGGTTTTTGTCCTCTCACATTTCTAAAAATCCCATTTATATGTCAAAAGGGTATTTACGGCATTTATAAGCATATTAACAAACAACAGCATATAATTCAAACTACTAAGGACCAAGCAATATAACTCCAGAGGGTTATACTACTGAATGATATGGTCCTAATGGAAGCTTAAAGCATGGAATAATTAAGCTTAAACAGGTCAGAACTGAAAGTCAAAGCAAAAGTCAAGCTTTTGCGACTTTCGGTTATAAACTTACCTTAGACTGATAATTGTCGGGTTAGACCTGGTCAAACATGTTCTAATACTAATTACCAAGTTATTAGAATGTTAAAATATAATTTAAAACCTCTGTTTTATTAGTTTAAATCATTTTTAAAGTTTCTGTTTAGTTTGACTTTTTGACTAACTAGTTTGACCCGACAATTAACTAGTCAAACGAAATAATTAGGAGGTGCCATTTTAAGGGTTAATCACCTACCTTAATATGGTTCCATAACCACTTTCATTTTGGTCAGTGGCTAGACCATTTATGATTAAACCGAAAGTCAAAGCTTAATTACGATATGTTTGACTTTTCGGTTTTTAAGCTAATAAAATGGACTAAGCAGGGATTAAAACTCTTACATAAGGTCCTTGCTATCTTTTCTACACTTCTTAATCTTCTCCTAATGCTTGCTAGCTCCAGAAATGAGTTTTGAAGTTGTTGCAAGTGAATGAGCAAATGAACACTTAGACTTAGAAGCCTTTATATACAAATTGGCCATGCATTTGGATCTTTGCATCTGTTTTGGAGGCATCTAGGATCACCCCAGGTGTCCTAGTGGTTTAATAAGACCGACAAACAGCCCCTAGTATTACTTAGAACAAGTTAAAGTCGGTTTGGAGCTGAAAACCTGCACCTGGAAAGTGTTTTCTGTGCTGGGCGTTTTTAGGCGGGCCGCGTAAGACTCAGCAAGAGTCTACGCGGGCCGCGATGACTGTCTGATCAGGTTAAAATATTTTAAATTTTGGCAGATTCAGTCCCTGGCCATTTAAAACCTCATACAACCTCATTTTTGACATACAAGGCCCTTGTAGTTAATTTGTAGAGGCTCAAGGGAGTATATCCAAACTCCGTTAGGCTCGGTTTCGTTAAATATCTCCATGAACACAAGTTTCATCACATTGACACTTTTCACCCAAAGTCTTGAAAACTTGTATAACGATCTCGAAACCACTTGAAATTTATACCACTTATTCTTGAGAGTATATTTGAATATTTCGAAGCCTCGGGTTTGTTAAAAGGTCACTCAGAGGTAAGAATTAAGATGTTGACACGTTTAACCCCTGTAATTCATAATCTTTCGATTATTTTCATAAACGGCTTCTTATATCCATTTAATCACTCGATTAAGAATATATTCTTCATGTATGGTCATTCAGAGGCACAAGTTTGGCATGTTGACACTTTTAGTCCCTCCGGACACATAGTTTCATCGTTTGTCAACTTTTGTCCTTTAAACTCAATCTTTCACATGATTAGGGTTTAGGACACGTGTCTTCTCATTATTGGACACATTTTTACGTGGTGTTACACAAGTACAAATTAATGACCTTGGAGATATCACAAACTGATTTTGATTTTTTATTTTAAAATCCACAAGTTTCAAATTAATGAACTTGTTTATTTTCAGAAACACGATCAGCATACTTAGGTTTTGAAACACAGCATTCAGACATCGGTTGTCGAAAATAAATTGAAATCAAAATCTTTTTGTATTTTTCTGAAACATAAAGCAGTAAAGAAATATATACAAATGTATTTATGAAGGGGTAAGGTCCCAAAAACCTCATAATAAGTGCTTGGGACCATACCACGACCTTGCTTTTCAGCCTTGTACCTTGCACGGCCGCGCACTGGTTTCACAAAAGAAAGACTTAAAGAACAGTCAGTAATCAACACTTGCGCGCCCAAAGGAAATCATAAATCCTTGCGCTTTCTCCGAAAAACAAAGGATGAAAATCCTAAATTAAACACTTCCGCTTAAATATCCAGACTTGGATACTATTTACCCAGACTTGGGATTTATTTATCCAGCTAATTCCACACGATAAGGTGTCACACCAGATTACAGCAGTAATCTTCTAGAAGAAATACAATCGTGCACCACTAAGACGGTTATAACCGTCTGGACACGTGTCACCATCTCAGGCATCCCTGAAATCACAACGAAAGCATGTAATTGGAGAGTAATCTCCACTTGATCACTTTATACGTGGCAAATCCCCAGCCTTCGATCTAAGCCATGATCCGTGTGCTCTCACGTCGGATCAAGAAGCTTGACGGAAGGAAATGTAACCGCTTATGGGGTTAGCATCTTCCGTCAACTTTTCACTAACAGGTTTTCCCGCCCAAAAGACTCCCGGTTATAAATATGAGAACTACTCAGGTATGAAATTCAAGTTACACACACTTCCCAAATACATCTTCTTCTTCATAACCCATACTTATTCTCACACCGGAGTCGGGTCAAGGAGAGAACCCCTTTCTCCCCTTGGCGAGGCTAACGGTGCTTCTTTTTTGCAGAGTTATCGGAGAAGGAGATCAGTTGTAACCTAATCAAATGAGAGGAAACCCACCTTTTTATGCGGATTCAAACCCCCTAGATATCTCGGTTCCGACCATTTATCTAGTGTTTCTTCATTGGCGCCCACCGATTCCTCTGTCTTATCAGTTTTCATCTCGTTTCGATTCTGTTCTTTTCATTCTCTATTTTAACATGGCAGAAAATTCATCATCTCATCGGCAAACTGGTCCTCGGCCGAACGTCGGAAACAATTTTCAAGTAGAAGGAATCCCAGAGGATGCCTCGGATGACAACGAGGTTCAATCCAATCGAGCAAATGACCCTGTCACTCCAGGAGTGTTACCAGCAAACCCTGCTCAATCTATTCTGCCACCAGGAGAAACTCCAATTTCCTGGTACGTCAGGTCTCAAGGGGCACTAAACGCAGTATACACACAGCTATGTGCTCAGACTGCTCCCTTAACTCAGTCACGGAGACCAGGATCTCGTGCTAACGCTTCCTAACAGGAAGATTCAACTTACGAGAATACAGAAGTTTATGCCAGATCCTCATCAAAACGTGAGTACACTCAGTCAGGAAGTCACCAAAGAGAATATCATGGTGAACCACACCCTCGCCGAAGACAATCGGTTCATGATAGGTTGGGTTCCCAACGGAACACCCACACCGATGAATCTGATCCAACATACCGTTTAAGTGCAAATACCAGTGTGTTCAATTGATTGCAGCCAAATTACAACAAGTGCAGGCCTCGTGCGGTTTATAACCCTAAGGCAGAACACACCTATGATTTGATTTACCGCCCTGCGGAAGCAGCGGAAAATTCAAAATTCATCATGGAAATAGCTTTAGCTCCGCTTGAGAAAGCTAAATTACCATCCAACGTGGGAAAATTTAACGGGCTGACAGACCCCGATGACCACTTAAGGGTATTTACCAGCGCAGGTCTGGTTGGGGGCTGGACCCTCCCGCTATGGTGCCATCTGTTCGTGCAGACCCTGACCGGCGCAGCGAGAATCTGGTTCGATAACCTACCAATCGGACAGATCAAATCATGGAAGGACCTGCGCGAAAAGTTTTTGACACACTTTAGCCAACAACGGCGTTCCATTCGCGATACATCTGACGTCATGAACATTTGGCCCCGTGATGACGAAAATCTGGAGGATTTCATCACCAGATACAATAAAGAGGTATTGGAGATCAGCGAAGTTCATGAGCAACTAATCCGCGCTCAATTCAAGTACGCGGTTAGATGCGATGACATGATTAAGGTCTTATCTGGAACAGAGGGTCTTCCAAAAAGTTGGGAGAAGGTAATGGCGGCGGCCAAGGTCTACGCGCAAACCGAAAAGAACCTTACCACAAACAGGCCACCACCACCACACAATAGACCCGCAGACTTAAGCTCAACCGGCGAAAGAAGATTTAAAAAATCATGGCGTGAGTCGGGCTCAGGGAGTCGTTCGTCTGAAAATGCTCGCGCAACGATCAGCAAACTCACCGCGCAGGGGGAGTCTAAATAGGAGAATAGGGAGAGGCAGTGGACTCCCCTAACTAAGACCCCGGCGGAAGTCTTGAGTACAGAAGAGTATCAATTCAAACCTCCGATCCCCATGAAAAATAAGCGTGGACAAGACCCTGCCCAATACTGCGAATATCACAAAGACAATGGGTATACCACTAACAACTGCATCTCTCTACGTACAGAAATAGAGAAAGCCCTCAAAGGCGGCGAACTCACACATTTGCTCCAAAATGTGCGCAAAGAGATTAAGCAGATAACTCGGGGTGAGGAGGGCCCAAGCAAAAGGGCAAAAACTTAAAAGACAACTCTATGAATTTCCCGCAGAAAAACATGATCTATAAAGCGAAGCGGAAATATTAGAGAGTAAGTTAAGTTTCATATAATTATATTAGCAAACTTTGTAAAAGCCTCTGTGCTCTATCCCTAAATAAAATAGCAAAGTTTCTATTATTCCTGTGTTTATTTTTACAAAGAGCATGCAATTTCTTTTAGTAAGCGCAAAAACATTATGGTAGTTATAAAACAAGCCTCATGAACGGTCAGTGATCACGTCACAAACGACCATAAGTTCACACATGAGCTTCATACATGAGCTTCATACCAACTTCATTCGCCTTACTCAATAAAAGTAATAGTACTCGTGCACAATATTGTAAACAAACAAATAGAAACGTCATGCTATTCTCAGCGTACAAATACGCCTTAAAAACTATCAAACACGGCAGTGTTGTCACACCCCGATTTCCACGTGTCACCGGTTGGCCCGGTGGGGAGTATCGTGACGTGGTTGGCAACATAATAGTCAAACAACGCAATATTTAATATGCACAGCGGAAGTAATTTAAAAGATATAATTCAACCGAATATAATATTGTAATATCAAATATCACAACTGTCGATTGTTTATCCACAGACGGATCGAAAATAAAATGGAAACAATAGCTCAACAGACTTTTAGGCATCTTAAGCTTGCGAGACTTCTATCGATGCTAAGGAGAAATATCCAGCCAATTACGTATAGTACCTGCATTTAGCCTTTTTGGAAAATACGTCAGTTTACACTGGTAAATACAATTAACTGACTCATTTGAAAATGGTTTAAGAAAATTGATTTGGATGCACGTGGCACAAAATATCTTTTATAATTTGATTAAAATGCACAGAGGCAAAATTAATCTTTTTATAACTTGGGAGAATTATTTAAATATATAATCTTGTGAACGAATTACATGTTCCTTGTGCGTTCAGTAGCCCGGATCAAGTCCGGGTTAAAGATCAATAGACACACCACATTATTCTTTTATGCACTGACGGGTGTACGCCTACACCCCGCGCTTAAGTCGTGGCCATTTCGTAAAATGATGCCAAGGATATCCGGGACATGGTCATTAACCCCCCAAAGGCTTTAAGTAACAAGACTGTTTAAACGAGCCGATCAAATTATTCAATTAACCACCCAACGATGGAAGATTTGATGCCCGATCAAGCGGTATGCTATATACCGTAACCCAAGCCCGTATAGGGAAAATAAGTTAAAAGTATTTACATGTGTAAACTGACGTATTTTCCAAAAAGGCTAAATGCAGGTACTATACGTAATTGGCTGGATATTTCTCCTTAGCATCGATAGAAGTCTCGCAAGCTTAAGATGCCTAAAAGTCTGTTGAACTATTGTTTCCATTTTATTTTCGATCCGTCTGTGGATAAACAATCGACAGTTGTGATATTTGATATTACAATATTATATTCGGTTGAATTATATCTTTTAAATTGCTTCCGCTGTGCATATTAAATATTGTGTTGTTTGACTATTATGTTGCCAACCACGTCACGATACTCCCCACCGGTCCCACCGGTGACACGTGGAAATCGGGGTGTGACAGGTTGGTATCAGAGCCAACATTGAGTGAATTGAACACTAGTCTTTCGTGTTTAATCTCAATGACACAGTAGCACATTCCTTGACCTTCTGAGTCTAGACTTAACTTAGGAATATTCTCAATACTAACCTAGAAATTTTTGCTTCCAAATTTTTATATATACGTCGCCAAGCGAAGAAGCTGTAATAAAAATTCTCCACATCTGGAGCCTTGAAATGTTGAGCTTCGTACCGCGACTAGAATGAAACGAGCATCCAAGGAGAGGACACTCAGAAATAAAATAAAGAAGAAACTCCTCTTGCTGAAGATCGTTTCCTTAATAAGTCCTTATAAGGACACAATTATCTTTCAGTCCCTACGAGGACAACATTATTCCTTTCAAGTCCCGCTTAGGGCAACTTTATACTTTTATTTTTATATAGTGGAATGATTAAGTTTAAACTTTCATTCTAAACAAGAAATATTAAATAAATGGAAAATAACATTTTCTTTTTGCAAGATCTACCATTATAATAAAATGGCAAAAATCTAAAAAGGACGAGACCTAGCTTCGGGTCATATTAAGACCGGCCAAGATGGCAGTTCCTCAATTTAGATTCAGATCCTTATTAACATTTCAATTTAGAAATTTTTCTGCGATAAATATTAAAAGAATCTTAAGAGTGAAACCTAGCCTAAGTGTCATTATAAAGACCTGGCCAAGATGGTAAGACCTGTTTAAAAGATTCGTATCCCAGTTAACATTTGAAAACATGTTAACACTCCCGGCAGATGTGATTCATTGGAAATCACACACGTTATTAAGGATTCTTCAAAAGATTCCTAACCCAGTTTAATGATCTCTGAATCCTGGGTTTACATCATCAATTAAGATGATCATATTTTAACCATACGTGGTAATATAGTGCCTACGAGCCTTGCTTATTTCTACATGAGCCAAAATACAGTGGTAGCTATGATTCCCTGTCAGAAAAAGGTAATGAACTAGGTTCAAACCTCAAGGCTTTGATTCTCTAAAATCCTAGCTTATAATTTATAAATGTCCTTGTGACTAGGCCTATTGTGCCAGAATACCTTCATGCTTTGATTCTCTGAAATCATAGCTTATAGTTTATAAATGTCCTTGTGACTAGGCCTATTGTGCCAGAATACCTTCATGCTCTGATTCTCTGAAATCATAGCTTATAATTTAAAAGTGTCCATGTGACTAGGCCTTTGTGCCACCTTAATATCCGTAATGTTTTATAACTAGGATAAATTACAATGCCTCGATTCTCTGAAATCATGGCTTATAAATTAAACTTGTCTACGTGACTAGGCCATTTGTGCTATTATTAAAACCTTAATGCCTCGATTCTCTGAAATCATGGCTTATAAATTAAACTTGTCTACGTGACTAGGCCATTTGTGCTATCATTAAAACCTTAATGACTCGATTCTCTGAAATCATGGCTTATAAATTAAACTTGTCTACGCGACTAGGCCATTTGTGCTATTACTAACTTATAAATTAGGATTTATGATAAAAATCCTGAATAAAATAAACATCCTTCCTTCCCTGCCAGTATGCATTTTTAAAAGAATCTCAAAGGTAAAACCTAGCCTACGCGGCCAAGATGGTTGATGCGTTGTCGAGTGTTATATATATTAGGTGTATATTTTAAGCCCCTTTAACACTTTTTAGTCAAGTTTTAAATTTATAAAACACGATATTTACTAACACTAGACACACATATGGGCAAGTGCACCCATCGTGAGCGTAGTATAGTGTTGGTAAGATACCAAGGTCGTCCAAGGACACAAGAGCTTTTAGTACCGGTTTATCCTCAACGTCTAACCAAATCAAAAAGTTTAGAAAAATGTTTTAAACTAAGAAAAATAAAAACTAACTATAATGCTGAAAATAAAAATAAAAAGAAAAAACAGATAGACAAGATGAATCACTTGGTTCCGACTCGTATCTAGTGTAACCTTTGATTATTTCCGCACTTTTGCACTATTTTAAGAGATTATCTTAGTTATTGTAGTAGGCCCCTCTTTTGAAGGTGACGTTACCCTCACCCCAGTAGTTTGAGTCAGCAAGGATACAATCCTAAAAGGGTGGATTATTGGAAGATAATTAATTAAGTTATTAATGCAATATTATGGTAGGCCCCTCTTTTGGAGGTGACGTTACCCTCAACTAAGTAGTCTGAGTCAGCAGGGATACAGTCCTAAATAGCCGGGTTATAGTATTAATAGTAGTTAACTTATGAGGGGATCAAAGAGTTTGGACCCCCGCCATCCAATACCGTTAAGTATTGAAGGAGGTCCTACTAAATTTGACCCAGGTCCATTGCAGGACCTCTAAACGCTGAACAATGGCAAGACCTTTACTAAACCGTTCCCTTAACCCCCGACCAGGTAGCCAACATACCTCCATATAGACCGTGGAGATATGAATGGTGAAAATCTTTTATTTTATATAGACAGTAAAATAATGCCAAGACACCACAGACAAACGATAAAGAAAGATCACCTTCAACATAAGCAACCAGTTATTAAAGTCATTAATACGAAACCAAATAAAAAGTGCAAAAGATTAGAAATAAAAAAGTATTACACTAGACACTTTGTCTTCACCAAGTGATGTAAGAGACTTAGGCAAACATGACCTTGATTGTCAAGAACTCTTACGATCAATCTTGGATCCCGAGACGACTCACACACTCTACGATGGACAATGGATGATGGTGGTGGATGATGGTGTTATGGTGGTGGTGGGTGGTGGGTGAAGTGTGAGAGAGGTGGTGTGCCAAGGGATGGTTTGAGCTTGAGCCAAGCACTTCTATTTATAGGCAGAACAGAAGCTCGGGCACGGCCCCGTGTCCAGTGGCCACGGCCCCGTGTCCACATCCTTCTCTTTCTTCATTTAATGCAGCTTTGTCTTATTAGTTGACCACGCCCCCGTGTCCGCTGAGCACGACCCCGTGGTGCAGAAGAATCTTTGTACTATGCAGATTTGCTGGATTGTGCGAATCTTATAGTTGACCACGGCCCCGTGGTGGGCAATAGAAGCTTCTACCACTTTGTCTTTTCTGCTGACACTTGGGCACGCCCCCGTGCTGGCTGAGCACGGAGCGTGTTCAGGCCTCTGATCTCTTGTTTTGCTTGGGAAGATGCTGTCGTGGGGTCGGGCATGTCACGTCTTGTTCCTTTTCTTGTATTTATGTTAGATTTTGATGTCTTTTGCTTCTTTTGTTAATTTGAGCTCATTTAATCCTGAAAATACAAAAGGAAGACAAAAGCACACTTTTTCCAACATTAGTACTAAAAAAGGGTTAGTTTTATGCCTCATTTGATGAAATTTATATGTTGCATTTTTAACACATCAAATACCCCCACACTTGAATCTTTGCTTGTCCTCAAGCAAAACTCTTTAATATGTGGCTATTACACTCCCAAATGGAATTGGTAGAGAAGAAGGTTTTTGGGCTTGTCGTAGAGTGTCGGGATTTCCAAGATTCTTTATTTAGTTTTATTTTTATTTATTTACAATCCTATTCGTCATGATTTATTTAAAACTTTTCACAAGATAAATTACTTATTAGGGCATAACATGCCTTTGTAAAATTCTATTTATATACAAGTTCACATACCTCACGGGGATCACTCAAAACTCGGCCGAAAATGTATTTTTGTGGATCACTCGAGAGCGGCATGGAACTTACTCCTACCATAGGCTTGCCAAGCAATCAATCATCCTCCTTTTTAACTTATATACCTTTGTAAATATCAAGAGGACTTTGTGGGTGAAGGGTTAGGCTTGGGTTAAAGGTAGGTGGTTGGGTTGGTGGTTAGTGGTTAGTAGAAAAAGGGCTAAAAAGCGTAACAAGTGTCGGTTTTCGTAAGACTTTCTATTTTTGTAACTTTTATTTTGATGAAGCTATTATTCAAACAAAGTTATTTTTGATGAACTTGTTTGTTTATTTTCTTTTGCTTCATCATCAACACAATTTTTGGTGGGTAAAAAGGGTGTTTGGTTTGGGTTATGAAATGAAAAGGTTTAGGCTCAAAGGGGCTAACTAGGGGGATTTTGGGTAGGTGGTAAAAAAAAGAAAAATAATGGTGTAGAAATAAAAAGGGGTTAGTCCTAATGCCTCCATCATTTACTTACTCGGGTTTAAGTTGGTAAGGACCGGGAATGTATCGTTATGGCAAGTTCTAGAGTCGTAAGAACCAAGCGGCTATTCACACAAGAAACGAAAAATGAGCATTTAGTCAAATGATATGTAAGTGTATGCTCAATAAAGGCTCAAAACTCACTTTTGTGGGAATGGGTTTTTATGTGATCAAGTATATATAATCAAATTTTAACTAAGCTTGTCATGCCTTTTCATAATTTTCTTATGTTGGTTCTTTTTATCACGACGCTATCGGTTGTAAATTCGTAAAAATATAACCTTTTTAGAACTTGAAATTCCCGAGTTAAACCTAGACAAGAGAAAAAAAAATGAAAATTTTTGAAAAAAATTTGGGGTGATTAGCGATTCCAATAGAGTTTTGTGTAAGGCTTGTATTTAGGACTTGTAAGATTCAAGGTTTTAGCATCCCCCACACTTAAATTACACATTGTCCTCAATGTGTCCCAAAAATAAGTTTTTAGGTTGATTGAATGTGTGAAAGGTGAAAAAGCAAAAAAAAAATTGTGTTACTGGGCGCTGAACACGGCCCCGTGTTATCCGGGCACGGCCCCGTGTTCAAGTGCCAGTAACAAAATTAAAACAAGAGAAACAGAAGTCTGGGCACGGGGGCGTGTTGGGTGAACACGGCCCGTGTCCAGTTACCTGAACTGGGTCTTTTTCTGCAGACAGTGCAACACGGGGCCGTGTTGGGTGGACACGGCCCGTGCCGAGCTTACTGTAAACGAAGAATTTTGTCGGACGGTTCTGTTTTCCTGTATGGAGTGCTGGTTCTAGTTTCCCTTGCATCCTTTGCCATCTCAAGTGTGTTTTATTCCTGAAAATTAAAACTAACTAGAAAACAAGAAAATTAATCTAAACTAAACTAAGGATAGTTCCGCGGAATGCCTCCGTGGTGCGCCACGTTTATAAGGGTCCTTGGCTAGACCCAAAGCCTGGTCACATGTTACCCAAGTGGGATGTATTGCATCCCATGTTACACCGTCGGAGAGCGTCATCCAAGCTTGAGTCTATGACCTTCATGTATTTAACCGGGTCTTCTTCCTCCACTTTCTTTCCACATTCAAACTTCACTTCCTCATTCCCAAACTTCAATGTTAACGTTCCGTCATTCATATCCACCACTGCTTGGGCGGTGGCTAGCAATGGCCTCCCGAGGATGAGAGGGACATCGGTGTCTTCTTCCATGTCTAGGATGACAAAGTCAGTTGGAAAAACGAAGTTGTCAACCTTGACCAGCAGATTTTCAGCGACACCTTGTGGAAATTTGACGGATCTGTCGGCGAGTTGTATGCTCATCTTTGTAGGGCTTGTAGTTCCTAGGCCGAGTCGTTTGAACATTGACGTGGGCATGAGGTTAATGCTAGCCCCAAGATCGGCTAATGCATTACGAACGGGGGACTTCCCAATTGAGCAAGGAATTGTGAAGCTCCCGGGATCGATTTTCTTTTGTGGAAGTTTGTTGAGCACTAAAGCGGAGCATTCTTCGCCTAAGTTAACTAATTGCAATGATTCAATTTTCCTTTTGTGAGTGAGGAAATCCCTCATGAATTTTGCATATTTAGGCATTTGGGTTAGGACCTCAATAAAAGGAATATTGACATGCAATTGTTTTAGTAAACTTTCAAACTTTGCGAATTGCTCATCGGTCTTTTGACGATTTAACCTACCGGGGTACGGAATTGGAGGAGTCTTGGTGGGCTCTTGATTTGGTGAAGAAGCCTTGTCTGGTTGAGGTGTAGGTGAAGTCGTGCTTTGGCGTTGATTTCCTTCAACTGGTGGTAATGGGGCATCCTCGGGACCCACGGTTCGGTTTCTCAATGTGATGAGGTGTACTTACGCCTTTGGGTTGGTTTCGGTATTACTTGGTAACGCGCCTTGTGGTCTCTCGGAGAAATTTTGAGCTAGTTGATTTAATTGTTTTTCAACGTTTTGAATACTAGCTTGTTGATTTCTAAAATTCGATTCCAATTGTTGAAATCGATCCGAGTTTTTATTTTCGGTGTCGGAGATGAGGCGAGATACGGTATCTTCAAGCCTTTCTCTTCCACCTTGTTGTTGAGAGAAATTTTGTGGTTGTTGAAAATTAGTTCGTTGGTTTTGTTGGTTACTACTATTGCCGGGATCTCTCCAACCAAGATTTGGGTGGTTACGCCATCCTTGGTTGTAGGTACCCGTTGGAGGACCCGACGGCCTAGGTCTATTATCAATGTAGTTTACCGTTTCTGCTTGTTCATCTAATTCTTTCATACAACTCCAATTTTCATGTGACCCACCACACCCTTCACAAGCCATAACCGAGGTCGATTTTGTCATTTCTAGCCTTTTGATTTTCGAAGAGAGGGCCTCGATTTGGGCTTGTAAAGAGGTGCTTTCATCAACCTTATGGGCGCCCGGGGCAATAGATTTATTACCTCGGGGAGTGTGCCATTGAAAATTGGTTTGGGCAATTTCCTCAATTTGATTATATATTTCATTTGGGCGACGATTACCTAAAAGTCCCCCGGAGCTTGAATCAAGTGTTTGTCATGTGTGTGGCAACAACCCATTGTAGAAAGTGGATACTTGTTGCCACACCGCTAGACCATGATGAGGACACTTTCTTAAAAGCTCCTTGAACCTTTCCCAAGTTTCATATAAGGATTCCCCATCCTCTTGTGAGTATGTATTAATTTCAGTCATTAGTTAGCCGTTTTAGCAGGAGGGAAATACTTATATAGAAACTTTTGGGCTAGTTCATCCCAGGTGTTTACCGAGCCAACTGGGAGGGTGTTAAGCCAAGCCTTAGCTCGGTCTTTTAGTGAAAATGGAAACATCCTAAGGCGAATGGCGTCGTTTGATGCTCCATTGATCCGAAAAGTATCACATATTTCCAAGAAATTAGTAATATGTAGATGGGGATCCTCGTCCGCAAGCCCATGGAAGGTTGCGGAGTTTTGGAGCATTTGTATCAAATGCGGCCGAAGTTCGAAGTTGTTGGCTTCGACATTCGGTGCATTGATAGCGGCGCCGAGATTGCCTACGGTAGGCCGTAGGTAATCCATGAGGGTACGTTGGTCCGCCATTGGAAGTGGGTCCCCCGAAACTTTCTCTTGATTTTTAGCTTTAAGTCTTTTTCTGAGAAAGTGTTCGGGTTCTTCTAGAGGTTCTTTTATGTCTCTACTAGAACTGGAGCTCATGCACTACGTAGGAGGTTCAAATGTGGCGCCTGGGTTCCAAGTCCTGCAATAAAAACAGAAAAGAACGTTGGTCAGAATGTTCACCACGGCCCCGTGCTCAGTGAACACGACCCGTGGTCAGAGATACAGTGATTGTTTTCTGGATCCCTGTTACTGGGAGTTGGACACGGCCCCGTGTTGCACCGACACGGCCCCGTGTTCAGCTCTCTGTAACTCAGAAAATGAAAACTGCCAGTGACGATGCCGGGCACGGCCCGTGTCCGACCAGGCACGCCCCGTGCTGAGCTCTGCAGAAACTGAAAAACTAAAAAAAATCCTAAAAAAAATGAAAAACTAGAAAAACGATTAGGCCGTTGATTCCTAACTTTCTTAAAATCCTTGTGTCCCCGGCAACGGCGCCAAAAACTTGATGCGTTGTCGAGTGTTATATATATTAGGTGTATATTTTAAGCCCCTTTAACACTTTTTAGTCAAGTTTTAAATTTATAAAACACGATATTTACTAACACTAGACACACATATGGGCAAGTGCACCCATCGTGAGCGTAGTATAGTGTTGGTAAGATACCGAGGTCGTCCAAGGACACAAGAGCTTTTAGTACCGGTTTATCCTGAACGTCTAACCAAATCAAAAAGTTTAGAAAAATGTTTTAAACTAAGAAAAATAAAAACTAACTATAATGCTGAAAATAAAAATAAAAAGAGAAAACAGATAGACAAGATGAATCACTTGGTTCCGACTCGTATCTAGTGTAACCTTTGATTATTTCCGCACGTTTGCACTATTTTAAGAGATTATCTTAGTTATTGTAGTAGGCCCCTCTTTTGAAGGTGACGTTACCCTCACCCCAGTAGTTTGAGTCAACAAGGATACAATCCTAAAAGGGTGGATTATTGGAAGATAATTAATTAAGTTATTAATGCAATATTATGGTAGGCCCCTCTTTTGGAGGTGACGTTACCCTCGACTAAGTAGTCTGAGTCAGCAGGGATACAGTCCTAAATAGCCGGGTTATAGTATTAATAGTAGTTAACTTATGAGGGGATCAAAGAGTTTGGACCCCCGCCATCCAATACCGTTAAGTATTGAAGGAGGTCCTACTAAATTTGACCCAGGTCCATTGCAGGACCTCTAAACGCTGAACAATGGCAAGACCTTTACCAAACCGTTCCCTTAACCCCCGACCAGGTAGCCAACATACCTCCATATAGACCGTGGAGATATGAATGGTGAAAATCTTTTATTTTATATAGACAGTAAAATAATGCCAAGACACCACGGACAAACGATAAAGAAAGATCACCTTCAACATAAGCAACTAGTTATTAAAGTCATTAATACGAAACCAAATAAAAAGTGCAAAAGATTAGAAATAAAAAGTATTACACTAGACACTTTGTCTTCACCAAGTGATGTAAGAGACTTAGGCAAACATGGCCTTGATTGTCAAGAACTCTTACGATCAATCTTGGATCCCGAGACGACTCACACACTCTACGATGGACAATGGATGATGGTGGTGGATGATGGTCTTATGGTGGTGGTGGGTGTTGGGTGAAGTGTGAGAGAGGTGGTGTGCCAAGGGATGGTTTGAGCTTGAGCCAAGCACTTCTATTTATAGGCTGAACAGAAGCTCGGGCACGGCCCCGTGTCCAGTGGGCACGGCCCCATGTCCACATCCTTCTTTTTCTTCATTTAATGCAGCTTTGTCTTATTAGTTGACCACGCCCCCGTGTCCGCTGAGCACGACCCCGTGGTGCAGAAGAATCTTTGTACTATGCAGATTTGCTGGATTGTGCGAATCTTATAGTTGACCAAGGCCCCGTGTCCGCTGAGCACGGCCCCGTGGTGGGCAATAGAAGCTTCTACCACTTTGTCTTTTCTGCTGACACTTGGGCACGCCCCCGTGCTGGCTGAGCACGGGGCGTGTTCAGGCCTCTGATCTCTTGTTTTGCTTGGGAAGATGCTGTCGTGGGGTCGGGCATGTCACGTCTTGTTCCTTTTCTTGTATTTATGTTAGATTTTGATGTCTTTTTGCTTCTTTTGTTAATTTGAGCTCATTTAATCCTGAAAATTCAAAAGGAAGACAAAAGCACACTTTTTCCAACATTAGTACTAAAAAAGGGTTAGTTTTATGCCTCATTTGATGAAATTTATATGTTGCATTTTTGACACATCAATGGTGAAACCTACTCAAGGGATTCAGATCCTTTTTAACACCTAAGAACGTGTTAGCACTCCTGATAAATGTGATTCGATAAAATCACAACAGTCATCCCTATATTGGAAAATTTTTATTTCCTAATTTGCCTTATGATCTAGAATTCATGGCTTATATCATCTTATAAGATGATCATATTATAAACATCCGTGAGTGATGAAGTGCCTACGGGCTAAATTTGTTGTCCGATAAGACAACGACAGTGGTGGTCCTTGACCCTGTCTAAAGATATTGGAATACTTCCAAGCATAATAGTTGGTAGAGACCATACGATCTCGACTAATATCATCTAAGAAGATGATCATACCATAAATATTCCTTAGAAGGGAAATGCCTACGGGCTATAATTAACGTCCTCCGAGACTAAAGACAGTGGTAGCCTACAACTCCCTGTCAAGAAAAGATGTTTTGCCTACGGGCTATAATAAATTGTCCATCTGAGACATTGACATTGTGATCTTTATGATTCCTTGTCTAAGGTGGTGAGTTATGCTCAAGCCAAATAGTCAATATGATTAATGCAATCCTGACTTATATCATCTAAAATGATGAATCCATTATAAACATCCATTAGTGATGTTTCGCCTACGGGCCATATTATATTGTCCATTTGTGACACAAACATTACGATCTCTATGATCCCCTGTTTAAGGTTGTGAGCTGCACTCAAGCCTAATAGTCTATATGATCCTTGCGATCCTGACTAGTATCATCAGTATGATGATCATAAATTCATAATATTGACATCCCTAGTGATGAATTGCCTACGGGCTATGCTTTATTCTACTGTCGATAAGACAGAATAGTGGTGATCTTTATGATCCCCTATTCAAAATGATGGGATTATACCCAAACCTAATAGTCAATATGATCGATGTGATCATAACTAATATCATTAGATACGATAATTATAGATAGACATCCATTAGTGATGTTAATTGGTTTACCTTTCTGTCAAGAGAATCGCCTTTCAAGACGATGACGGTTGTAGTCTATGACTCCCTGTCCAAAGGAAGAACTATGTTCAAGCCTTAAAACTCATGACCTATTAAGATTGTAGCCTATGAATTGATGTCCTTGTGACAAATCCACGAGTTATATTTCAAGTCACCCATAACAAGCCTCCGTGCTATAATTCGTCGTTCGTGACAAGTTAACATACTAAATGTTAACATCCCGGGTGACAGGCCTTAGTGCCATATCCTATAACGTCCTAGAGACAAGGCCATTTGTGCCGTATCTAAATGTCATTACGACAAGGCCTTCGCGCCATATGATTACTTATGTCCTTCATGACTGGCTTTATGCCATATCTTTCTACGTCCCTCGAGACAGGCTTCAATGCCATATATGTATATATATATAACCAAAGTCATGTAAGGCTAGCCTTTGAGCTATGTATAATCGTCCTTGTGACAAAGACAGTTGTGACATTATGGTCCCCTGTCAAGCAGGTATTGGACTCGCTCCAAACCTTGAATGCCATTGACAGTCCTTTTGTGACCTAAGCTAAATGTAATAGATATACATTCAAATAGCATCTCATTAAGAATGTTCGGAACATAATGGCCTATACGGTTCGTGGATGCCGTGGCTAATTTATGTCAGGTCATCAGGATAATGACTAATAATGGTTTAATTTGGTAATTAGTACCAAGTTTTGAGTATAGAAAACTCGGATGAGATAGGCAATAGTCGCGATGCTATTAATGCTACAAAAGCGAATAATGTCTCAAACGTAAACCTCAATATTAATGGAGTTAATCTCCAAGCGGTGGTTAACGCAACAGTTTGAAAGGCCATGGGAAAAGGTCATGAAACAATCCAAAGAGCCGAATGCTTCTCGCTCTAAATTTCATTCAAAACCACGTTCAATTGCTCATGAGAAGAGTTTTGTTCACACTTCGAATATGAAGGATGAACCAAAGGAGGAGGATAACTCCTAGAAATCTAAGAAAGAGAGCAAGTACAGGCTTAATAAAAAGCAACGAAAGTTCAGTAAGAAGCCTGTATGTAAGAGTTGCTATAAAAGACACTAGGGACAGTGTCGAATAGAGCCAGGAACAGGTCATCATTTCCCAGGAACGTAGGGACATAAGGAATGCAGTCTATCACGGCTGTGGTGAGTAAGGCCGCATCTGAACTAGATTCCATAAAGCTGCCAAAGAAGGTGCAGCTAAGCCTGGAAAGGCTAAAGGAAGAAATGCCTGAACTCACCTGATGAATGCCAAGAGGCAGTTCACGATGTCATCAAGTACATCCCTTATCATTTACCAATGATAATTTCTGCTAAGTGTCCTGATTTAATACAGGCAATAATAAATCTTCATAAACCATAAGCTTAGCAAACTTTTATATTATCCACAAGGTATAACTTACCAAGGAAACCATAGTAACCGATTCTTCTAGTATCGGCAAGGAATCCTTCCGAAAAATCTAAGAGTACTCTTTCTTAGCATAGAGTACGACAACATATGTTATTTTAATTATTTTTCTCATTGTTTTTCTATCGCCTACGAATGCCAAACTATGTTTGATAAAAGTGCCATATGAGCATTAGCGTATCATAGTGTGTCCCATGGATTACTTCCATGCCTGATCAGTATGGAGGTTTAATACATGGAACCCCTGGGATATCCCAATGGTCACATTGTACTAAAGTCGACTAGTAGCATTCAAAGAAGATATCCAGAATGGAATTGTCCAAGTAAATGTTCCCAATTAAGGAATTCGTGGACTTATAACATAAATGTGTCACTTATTTGACACAAGCAATGATGGATGAACTGGAGCCTGAGAGATGGAAAAATCTCTGTAACCTCCTTGTATCTTGATCACCTTCTCCAAAGATTACCCTGTTTACCTCTCGAGAGGCAAGTAGAGTTAAGATTAACATCCCGCTTTGGGTTAGAGTGTTGTAAAAAAAACTCCATGTTGATTATGGAATAATCGAAACCCTGACTAAGTAAGTTTTAAGACATAGGTTCGTATAGCCTAACTCGATATTCCAAAAGTTTGATATTGTTAAATAAGAAAGACGGTTCATTTTGCTTATGCATTATTTACCTCAACCCTAATTAGGCAACAATTATGAATTACCAGCAGCTGCTCTGAATCGTCGATTTGTTCGACTAACTACAAGGATCAGCTAATCCTTAAAAATTTGTTAAGTAGTGGTTGGAATAACCATCTCACCTTAAGATAAGCTTTTCTATAATAGTTGATATGTAAGCATCAAGGCTGCTCCCTTGGAGACCTTGTAAAGATAGAATGATAAACATCTATTGTAGGGGTAAATTATTGGTGGATAGGCTTGAAAAAAAAAATCTGTAGCTGCCTATGTAGCTAAGTGCTTGACTTGTGCCCAAGTCAAAGTAGAACATCAAAAGCCGTCAGGCTTGCTACGACAGCCTGAACTTCCTACTTGGAAATGGGAAATGGTAACTATGAATTTTATCACCAAATTACCCAAGACAAGGAAAGGAAATGATACAGTATGGGTCATAGTTGATAGACTGACTAAGCCAGCACATTTCTTACCCATCAAGGAGACTTATAGCTCCGACATGTTAGCCCAGTTATACGTTGATAAGATTGTAGCCTTACATGGCATATCTGTGTCTATTATCTCTAACAGAGATACTGGATACGCGTCACATTTATGGAAGAGTTTCCAACAATCTTTGGGCACACGTTTAAATTTTAGTACGGCTTATCATCCTCAGACTGACGGCCAGAGTGAGCATACTATTCAAACGTTGGAAGACATGCTACGTGCATGTGCGATCGATTTGGGTGGTAGTTGGGATAAGAACCTACCATTAATCGAATTCTCCTACAACAATAGCTACCATACCAGCATTAAGGCTGCGCCCTTCGAGGCATTATACGGTAGAAAGTGTAGATCGCCCGTTTGTTGGGAGGAAGTTGGAGATGTCCAATTATCAGGACCAGAGATAGTCTTTGAAATGACGGACAAAATTGTCCAGATTCGTGACCGTCTCAAGGCTGCCCGAGATAGGCAGAAGAGTTACGCAGATCCAAAGCGTAAAGCTTTTCACTTCGAAGTAGGTGATAAAGTGTGCTTAAAGTATCACCCTGGAAGGGAGTGATGCGTTTTGGTAAGAAAGGCAAGCTAAGCCCGAGATACATAGGACCTTTCGAGATTATCGAACGTGTCGGGTCAGTTGCCTATAAGTTAATCTTACCGGAAGAGCTCAGTGGAATTCACAACGTGTTCCACATCTGCAATCTGAAAAAGTGTTTCGCTGACGAATCACTGGTAATACCGCATACAGATGTGCATATAGATGAGAGCTTAAAATTTGGGGAAAAAACCATTGTCGATTGAAGATCGACAGGTTAAAAAGCTTCGCAGGAAGCATGTGCCTATTATAAAGGTCAAATGGGATGCCCGTAGAGGTCCCGAATACACATGGGAGGTTGAGTCCACGATGAAAGAAAAGTACCCTTATTTATTTCAGTAAATCTTGGGTCGAGATTTATTTTAAGGGGGTGAGGATGTAACACCTCGAAAATTCACGTCCTATAATGTGTTGACACGTGTCATATGTTTGAACGTGTGAAAGAATGTTCTGAAAGGACTAAAGTTGACAATCATGAAAAGTATGTGAATATACGAGTTCTAAATGTCAACAGTGAATAAATATATTGTACATTAACCCCACATGGTGTTTATAACATCAAACGAATAAATCATGGATCATGCGAAGCTAAAAGTGAGAGATTACAAACTACAGGGGTTAAAAGTGTCAACATGTTTAAGTTATACCTCTGAGTGACTTTTTGACAAACCCGAAGCTTTGTAACTGTTAATTATACTCACTAGAATGCACGATATAAATTTCGTAAAGTTTCGTTATCGTATGAGAAAGTTATGATCAAATTCGTGTGCGAAGGGTTAAAGTGTAAACGTTGAAAGTTAGGACTTTTCGGGTAACAATAAGGTTAACCGGGGACCTAACAAAGTGGGTATATGTTTTAAAGCCCTTATAAATCAATTTGGAAGGTTCATAATGCAAGAAACAAGTGTCTAAACGAAGTTTGAAGAGCCAAGGATCAATGCGCAAAAATCTAAAAGTTTAGATTTGCTGCAGGAAGGCCTCGCGCCACGCGAGGAGCCCTCGCGCCACGCGAGGGACTGCCAGTACCGAGAAACATGGGTTTTTGCCTGCTGAGTGCAATCTGCTCGACTTTAACCGATTTTCCACATTTTTCTTGACCCCTAAACACCCCCTAAACATTTAGGGACACATGTGAACGATTTGTGGTGGGTTATAGGCTTGTGTGTCAACATTTTGTGGTGATTAAAGTGCTATATAAAGCCCTTGAGTTGCAACAAGTCTTCACACCATCATTCTTGCTCTTCTGATCATTCTTGGAGCTCCAAAGCAGACTCTAGTGGTCAAAATTCGTGCATAGGACTCTTGTAAGTTTACTTGACCTTTCTTAATTAAGTTTTGGCTTAGTTTTAGCTTAAAAGTCAAACCGTCATAATTAACGGTTGACTTTAAGATTAATCACTACTGGTCCAGCGATTAGTCGAATCAAAAGTAGTTATAAGTTGGTAATTATGTGGGTAATAAACCCTCAAAAGGGTTCCCCCTGATTCCCACTCTAACTAGGTCTAATGTCGGGTCAAACGTGTAATTAAAAAGTCAACAGAATGTTTAAATTGCAATTTATGCATGATTAGCAATGTAGAACACATATAACCTGTTTGATCATTAATATAACTTGGTAATTAGTGTAAGAACATGTCTAAACATGTTCAACCCGACAATTTACTGTTTAGACCCGGTTCGGAACCGAAAGTCGCATAGTTTGACTTATACTTTGACTTTCAGTTCTGACCTGTTTTGGTATGATTTAGAATTGCCTAAGAGCTTCATTTGGACCAGGTTACATGCTAGTATAACCCTCTGTGATTATACACCATGGTTCATTAGTTAACCGATTAATATGCATGATTCCGTTAATTGCTCATATGTTGACCATTATGCCCTTTTCACCTTAAAACGTGATTTTTGGAAATGTAAAAGAGTAGAAACCTTAATTACTGATATATAAACTTGCATACAAAATTTGACATCAGTTTGAGGTGTAGGTTAAGAGTTATGCTCGTTAGCGTAAAATTAAAGCTTTATGTTAATTAAACGGCGTATTTAGCGTATAGCCTACTTAAACATACCTTTTGATATCAAACTCTTTACCCACTGATGTAATATATTATTTTGGGATTTTTAAAGATTTTTAATTAATTTTAGGCGGAGCATAACTTATAGTCGTAGGCTTAATCCGGTAATTGCCGGTTTTGCCCTTACGGGCTATAAAATGAGTTTTACATATCTAATCAACTCCAAACCTTTTGCTACTGATCTTAAATGATAAATAAATTATTTTAAGCCTTCTGGAATAATAAAAATATCAAATTTATGTATCGAACCCAGAAATGGCTTTTAATCGCCTTATTAAGCGTTCTTAACGCATTGTATGTACTAAAACTATTTTAAACATACAAGGGTTGATACCTACTGATATTTGAGGCAAATTATAATATTTTAACAGTAGGCAAAGTTTGATAAACTCGGACTTCAGTTTTGAGCTTTTCGGCTCATGTGAAATTACCAAAATGCCCCTACGGTGCATAGTTTGGTTATAATTGATAAATTTCACATATATACTTTACCCTACTGTTATAACTTATTAAATTGAGTATGTTTGCTGATTACATCAGACCTGTAACTCAGACAAACACTTAAACTCTTTTATAAACTTTTAAATGACCAAACTACCCCTACGGGGCATAGTTTGTGTTTAAACTCGTTACGGGCATAATGAAAGACAACTTACTGATGTCACAACATGTTTGAAGCATATTAACTTAGGAAACCTGTAGATGGCTCTCATGAATACCCGTCACGCTTATTACGCGTACGGTTCGGTTTATGTAACTAGGTTACATAAATTAGCCGAAACGGGTCAAACCTTATCGGTTTTATCTCAAAATCCAGAATGTGAATGAAATACCCATATTAAGCAAGTCTCTGAACTTGTCGGGTCTAAATCACATTCTATCCGGTCTTCGCTAAATCGTGCGTACGAACCGTATCTTTGAAACTAGCCGGTCTAAGCTTAAGCTTAACTAAAGACCCGTTAGGATTCTAATAGGTTATTATAAACCTTCGTTCCAGATTAGGAGTACCAGTAAAAGCTACGTGCGTTTGCTTATTGTGATTTATACATTGCTCAGGTAAATACTTTTAACTTATTTTCCCTATACGGGCTTGGGTTACAGTATATAGCATACCGCTTGATCGGGCATCAAATCTTCCATCGTTGGGTGGTTAATTGAATAATTTGATCGGCTCGTTTAAACAGTCTTGTTACTTAAAGCCTTTGGGGGGTTAATGACCATGTCCCGGATATCCTTGGCATCATTTTACGAAATGGCCACGACTTAAGCGCGGGGTGTAGGCGTACACCCGTCAGTGCATAAAAGAATAATGTGGTGTGTCTATTGATCTTTAACCCGGACTTGATCCGGGCTACTGAACGCACAAGGAACATGTAATTCGTTCACAAGATTATATATTTAAATAATTCTCCCAAGTTATAAAAAGATTAATTTTGCCTCTGTGCATTTTAATCAAATTATAAAAGATATTTTGTGCCACGTGCATCCAAATCAATTTTCTTAAACCATTTTCAAATGAGTCAGTTAATTGTATTTACCAGTGTAAACTGACGTATTTTCCAAAAAGGCTAAATGCAGGTACTATACGTAATTGGCTGGATATTTCTCCTTAGCATCGATAGAAGTCTCGCAAGCTTAAGATGCCTAAAAGTCTGTTGACCTATTGTTTCCATTTTATTTTCGATCCGTCTGTGGATAAACAATCGACAGTTGTGATATTTGATATTACAATATTATATTCGGTTGAATTATATCTTTTAAATTGCTTCCGCTGTGCATATTAAATATTGTGTTGTTTGACTATTATGTTGCCAACCACGTCACGATACTCCCCACCGGGCCCACCGGTGACACGTGGAAATCGGGGTGTGACAAGTGTTTTAGTTACTTGCGCAACAGCGCACCAACAAAACAGGGATATACATCCCAAATATTACAGGAAAATTGTTCAATACATTTTTCAACCTACGCTAAATCTTCACCCTCATCCGGAAAGATTTCCCTTAGTTGCGCTACGTGATCGTCAGATTGCAGCGCAACATTTATCAGATCCATAACCGGAAGTTGCAAGTTGTTGAACTCTGTCTTCAAGGCAGCAAGAGCGGCACCAGTATTCACGCCAAAAGTTGCAGATTTACTATCATCCCAGTCAACCTTTAAAGCGCTATTCACATGATGGGAGCATTCGGCATATCCTTGGGCATATCCATCTCTTCACGCATCAACTACTAAACGAGCAACGGTTTTATCCAGCTCTTCGGAATTTAACACCGACTCAGCAACCTGCGGAAGAATGAAAGAATTAATAAACAAGAAAGCGCATAAACAGAAACTAAATAAGCAACTTACACAAGCAATCCCACGATCTTTCAGCCATGCCATATCACTCTTTAAAGGTTCAAGCTCGCTCTCCGCCGTGGCTCGCGCCGTTTCAGAATTTTCCAATTTCTCTTCAGTTTCGGTCAAACGGCGAGAGGTTTCAGCCTTTTCAGAATGCGCAAGCTCCAGATCCTTTTTAAGTTTTTCCTAGCCAGAAAGCAAAGCAGTAAGTTCTTCTAATTCTTTATCTCTAAGGGCAAGAGTGGCGCATGCTCATACCTCTCGTTGCTCACTTCGCTCCCTATGGGAACGCGCTTCCGCCAAAGCAACTTCCACATCAGCTTTCTCTTTTTTCAACTTTTCTACCTCCGCATCCTGATTCTTCAGTTTTCCAACCTCAGCCTTGAGGTTATTAATAATATTACGGAGGTTTGCCTTCTCAGCATTGTCTTTTTCGCAAATTCTCCTCCAGTTTTTGCGTTCTTCAGAAAGGAGAGCAGCTTCAGCCTCCGCTTTCCTCTTCCAACCTGCAATAGACCACTCCTCGGTTTTACGATCGGCCTCAAACTTGGCCTGATCAGCTTCCAATTTAGCCTTTAGCTGGGCAAAACGCTTCTCATCACTGGCAAACTTCTTCTGGGATACCCTAAGAGTTTCCCAGTCTTTATGCATACTATACCACTCACGCACTATGCGATGAGTAGTAGAAGCATGAGAAGCAGTCTCCTCAAGATAAGCTTGGTAAGTTTGTTCATAGGACCGGCTTTCTTGAAACTTGATTTCACCAGGCGGAAATATCCCCTACAACCAATCTCGGCACACACACCAATCCGAGAAAGTATCACCTTTTCTCAAGTTCCAAGCAGGGGTATGAGGCTCGGAAGCATCTTTTTCTGAATAAGTTCTATAGTAATAGTCCCCCAGAGTTTCCTCTGGGCGGATTGGAGAATTCGGACCCGCATCAGAAAACGCGTTTTGCTCCTCAGCAGTAACCTTCTCTACATGCTCAGGCATAACATCAGAAGGTTTAGGAGAAGAAGTTGCAGTAGGAGACTTTTCAGCAGTTTGCTCTTTCTCCACGTCTTGAGCAGCAGTTTCAGGGGTTCGTGGATTACCAGCACCATCCACCACACCTGGATCAACAACTTTTTCAGTCTCTGCAGCAATATCAACAGGCTTCTCAGCCTCAACAGTCTTCTCCACACCACCATCAGCAACCCCCGTAGGCTCTAACTGGTCAACGACAGAAGCACGCGGAGGGGTGGGTGGAAGCTCTTCATTAACCACAGATTGCAGCTCTGTGGGAACAGGGGAAACAGGAACCTCTGGAAAAACAACAAAATCTGTAAAAATTTAATGCACATAAAGGAAACAAGAAAAGGCAACATTTACCAGGAACAGATTCCGAAATAAAAGCATCGAGATTTCCTTTTCTGGTAATTTTGTTCCTCTGAATCTTCTTAGAGGGCTGACCCTCAACATCAGTATCAGCTTGTTTCCTTTTACCAGCCTTCCTGTGCACCAAGTGTTCAGGGCTAGAATCCAAGTCAATAGGTTCATTTGGGTTGGATGGAGGGATATCAGCAGTATCTCTCGGTTCAGGTTTCGGCCTCCTAACAGTAACTGCAGGTATAAGACCCTCCAAAGAGTCAGAAACCACCACATAATCGCACCAGGAGTCAGAGGAATGGCGCATACCTTTCTTCTCTCCTCCAACATTTTTTGTCTTCAAGGATTGAGTTTTATCTTCACCTTTCTTCGGCACAGAAGTAGAAGTCATCGCGCGCTTCCTCTTTTCAGGGCCTATGCCCAAGTTTGACAACTCACCTACAGAAGCGCAAAGAACATTTTACTAAAAAAAAAGCGCAAGAAGCAAACAGTAAACAATATGTACAAAACCTACCAGCGCCAGCAGCAGGGTGAGCAGACAGATCCACATCCCGCGGAAGAACAAAGTTTCTCACAATACGATGGTACCAAAGTTCCTCATTAGGTTTCTTCTTGATGGTACCCATTTTTCCTCCTTCCCTCTTAAAGGCAACAACATACAGTGAAACAACTGCAAGCAAAAGATAGCAAGTCAAAAAAAAAAAAAAAAAAAAAAAGAGAAGAGAAAGAAAAGGGGGGAAAACCCCAATCCTACCATGACCATCCTCGGTGTACACCGGTTTGTCATTACGCTCCATTTTCCAATTCAAACTCATGCCGGCTCCGACGAGAGCTTTCTCCAGCAAAACAATGTTGGGAACGTCCTTCAGATCCTGGTACCAGTTCTCATCAACAGGGGTCTGAATCGTTTCAATCGGAACATCTTCCTTCCCCCTTAAAACCATCCTCACCGGAATCACTCCAGCTTTGATAAAAAATAATTTTTGTTTCCAATCGTGGAAGGATTTTGGGGGTTACTGTAGAATCTTCTTTGCAGACGCCCTCTGAACGAACGAGTAAAACCCTTGGGTACAGTGCATCTGGTGAAAAACCCTAAATCGAGAAACAGTTGGCTCAATATGCATTGTCCGACACACAAATTCAAAATGTCGAACCCTAACCATGCCAATAGAGTGAAGTTGGGAGATATGCAACTTATAGTACTCAAGGAATTCAAGAAAAAATTTAGTGACAGGCAAACGAAAGTTGCCTTCATAGAAAAAATCCCAAAAAGGGTAATATACCCAGCCGGAGCATCCGCTGCAGTCTGCCCCTCTTCAGGGTACAGAGCACCCCAGTTCTCCGGAAATTTGAGATTTCGAACCAAACCATCGAAGGTCGCCCTAGGCCACTTTAACGGTGGAAGTTCAGTTGACATTTCTTCAGAAAGATCTTCTTGATGTTCTCCGGTTGACATAAGAGGAAGGAATGATAAATCTTTTCTTAGAAGAAAGGAACAAGAAGAGTTTTCAACAAAACAATGATTACACAGAAACGGGGCTACTCAAACGTTATATATACTCACCGCAATAAATAGCATCGGTAACCGCCACAACACCTTTTTCGGAGATCACAGTTCTCCAAGCAGCAGAGAGAGTGAAAACCAACACGAAACGCGCTTACACGCGCGCGTGCAAGACACGGACAGTAAAAACAACTGACAGTGACAGACTGTCACTCAATTTTACTGTATCAATCTCATTCAAAGTCAAAGATTTTCAAAAATCTTTACAATGATCAAAATGAATCTTCTTCCGGAAGTTTCCTTATTTTTCGCGCCAAAAAGCAGTTCTCTCTTATAAGTCCAGTGCTCCACTTATTAGCATAAGTACAACACTAGACTGGGGGGACTTGAAGGGGAAAGGTCCCAAAAACCTCATAATAAGTGCTTGGGACCATACCATGACCTTGCTTTTCAGTCTTGTACCTTGCGTGGCCGCGCACTGGTTTCACAAAAGAAAGACTTAAAGAACAGTCAGCAATCAACACTTGCGCGCCCAAAGGAAATCATAAATCCTTGCGCTTTCTCCCATAAACAAAGGATGAAAATCCTAAATTAAACACTTCCGCTTAAATATCCAGACTTGGATACTATTTACCCAGACTTGGGATTTATTTATCCAGCTGATTCCACACGATAAGGTGTCACACCAGATTACAGCAGTAATCTTCTAGAAGAAATACAATCGTGCACCACTAAGATGGTTATAACCGTCTGGACACGTGTCACCATCTCAGGCATCCCTGAAATCACAACGAAAGCATGTAATTGGAGAGTAATCTCCACTTGATCACTTTATACATGGCAAAAACCCCAGCCTTCGATCTAAGCCACGATCCGTGTGCTCTCACGTCGGATCAAGAAGCTTGACGGAAAGAAATGTAACCGCTACGGGGTTAGCATCTTCCGTCAACTTTTCACTAACAGGTTTTCCCGCCCAAAAGACTCCCGGTTATAAATATGAGAACTACTCAGGTATGAAATTCAAGTTACACACACTTCCCAAATACATCTTCTTCTTCATAACCCATACTTATTCTCACACCGGAGTCGGGTCAAGGAGAGAACCCCTTTCCCCCCTTGGCGAGGCTAACGGTGCTTCTTTTTTGCAGAGTTATCGGAGAAGGAGATCAGTTGTAACTGAATCAAACGAGAGGAAACCCACCTTTTTATGCGGATTCAAACCCCCTAGATATCTCGGTTCCGAACATTTATCTAGTGTTTCTTCAATTTACATACAATATTTTTGTTTGAGTTCGCGTCAAAGGATCATATCAGTTTATGACATATCACTAGCACCGTTGAGCTTTAAACCCTTTAAGTTCTAAACGATTCACTTAGATTGTCAGTATACCGATCCACTTAAATTTTTACACAAAGTTCAATCGATTCGAGATACGTATTAGTGTTTTAAGGACTTAACTTACTCACGTGTCCCACTTCAGAATATACTCCTGTATCAAAATTCCCTAGATTCAGTCTTACAGGTGAGTATACCAATTTGATATCTGTTCTCTGGGTTAGTGCGAGACCTTGATAGCTCAGGTATGAACTTCCGTTCAGTCAAAGAGATGAAGGCTCGACTTTAGGTGTGTTCCCTTTAGGGAATCTTTTCTTCAACTGCAATTGATTCATATCTTTCGATATTTTTCAATTTTTATGTAGAGGGTAAGCTTTTAAAGTGTGTAAAGTATTATACGAGGTCTAGGCCATTGCTTCCGCAATATCAGAAGACCAGGTATAATACCCCAGATATCAAACAGTATAAAGACCTAGTATCTCAGAATCAGGCAATCTCTCAAACAAGATTTCGGGGGTTACCCATATATCCGAGAGATGTTCCCCACGAGATAAGTAAGTATTGATATTTAGGTTTATATCTCGAAAACAATCTACTAAGCGTGTAAAAACCTACTGGCATATCATCAGTGAGACCGTTTATCACATTTAACATTCCAATTCTTTAGCGTACTGTGATTGTATACTGATGTACTATCATTTCCTCTTTTTACACAAAACTCATTTTGAATTTTGTCATGTTTTTGGCTTTTTCAAATTTTCTAATGTTTTTGGATTTTCTAAAAATTTCTTACTCCCCCTAAAATTCAAAATATTTAAAGAAAATTTTGACAAACCGATGTAGATAGCTTTGTCTCGCCATCCATTTTCTGCATCTCATGCTCTTTTTTGCAGAAAATATAACATGTAAAGTAGTAATTACCCCCATGATTTACAACACATTGATATTTTTACAGATTGAAAACCGTTTTTCAATCTTGTGAAATTAATCATGTTTGTTCAGCCGTGAGGGTTTCGGCGTATTCACTCAACATATTTTTATAATTTTTTTGAATTTTTGACAAAATTTCAAAAAACAAACATATTTTTGATTTTTCAAAATTTTCAATTTTTAGGGTTTTTAGAAATAATGTTTATTTATGTACAAAAATTAAACAAACTCCTTGTTTAACAGTCGCAGGGACCAACAGCCTCTTCCTCTCGTGCTAGGCTGCTTCGTCCGTTGGTTTGACTTTCATCCTCTTTCTAAAGCACCTGCACATTCAAATTACTCAATTATTTAAACAAGTTAGCCCAGGTCTGTTTGATCTTAGGCATTTCGACACAATATGATTTATTCAATTTCAGAAAATCATCGTTTTGAACAAACAGCTTTTCATCTTTTACTTCATCCTTTTTTATTGAATCAGTTTTCTGTTCAGAAACAGGTTGTGTCTTAACCACCCAGCCTTGTCCTTTTGAAGCACTTCTTTTGTAAAAATGAGAATCATTTTGAACATTTTCATTTTGAACAAAAACTTTTGGTTTCTAAAACTGGTTTGGTTTTGTTGCATCAACTGTTGTTTTCCAACTTTGTGTTGTTCTAAATCTGGGTGTCACTGGTTTCAATGTTTGTTGTGATTCAGCCTTTGACATTTTTGGCTTCCAGGTTTGATTTGAATCAAACTTGGTTGACTTCTGATTCACAACATCAGACTTCTTTTTCTTTTCAACATCAACAGGTTTTAGATTTGGACACTTGCGAGCAAAATGTCCTATTTGATCACATTTGAAACATGTTCTCTTGGACACATCTTTGACCTGTTGTTGCTTTTTCTGAGCATAGAACTCTTCATTAGACTGACGTCTAAATTGGAGTTCTTTCTCTTCTTCTGAACTTGTTCTGTGAACAAAATTCATCTTTGTCTGATAATTTGGCATTTCATTTTTCTTCCAATTCTGTTTCTTTTTATAACCCAACTCAGCCTTCATGTTTTTCTTTTTGTAACCAGGTTTGTTATAAAAAGTTTTGTGACTCTTTCCAGCAAACTTTGGAATCTCAGACTTTTCAACCTCAATCATCTTGAAAACTTTTTCCATCTTTTCTGAAATCACATTCTGAATCGGGACTTCAAGATCTGAGAATAATTTGTCCGATCCAATCATGGTATAAACCAATCATTTTGAATCATCATGCGCATTTTTCTCGGATCTTGAGTTTTTCAGATAACCTTCATGAAAACTACCTTCATTTTCATCTTGTGATTCAGATTTACCTGTTTCAACCGACTCTTCTTTCAAAACACTTTCAACGACCTTACCTACCACCTCTGAATCACTACAATCATCAGATTTGGAATAGGTTACGTCAATGTTATATGGAAATTGATCAACCATGTTGAAAGCTTTTTCCACCTTCTCGTCATCATAGAATGTGAATTTTTCCTCAAACGGTGGTGGAACCTGAAGATACTCTGAGCCAATTCCTTTCTTGTTTTGCTCAGAATCTTTACCATCCGGTTTTATATTGAAAATGCGTTCAAGAACATATGAAGAAGCGTGATAACTGTGTAACTTGTTGTTATCTTGTTCTAAATCAACTATTTTACGCTTTAGCTTAGCAACATCTTCAATGTAAGAGTTTACAACTTGTTTCTTAATTTCATACTGTCGCTTAAGCGTATCAGTTGTTTCAGAACAATATTTCAATCTATATTGAACAAGTTTCATTTGACTCTTCACGTCTTCATATGATCCTTTTGTAATATTATATGCATGTTTTATCGAATCATACTCTTTCTTCATTTCTTGAAAAGCATTTTCTTTTTGTAAACATTCTTCCATCATTTTCGAAACCTTTTCTTTCAAAATTTCATTTTCTTTTTTCTAAATTCTTGCATTTTTGTGTTATCTTTTCATCATTATCTTTCAAAACTTTTTCGTTTTCTAACATCTCTTTGCATTTATTTTTGAAAACTTCTTCGATTTTAGTGAATTCAATGTCTCTTGTTCTGAATTTTTCATCTTTTTCAGTACAAGCACTGCACGTTTCCATGCATTTCTTGCACTGTTTTTGCCTCACTAATTGGCACTTTGGCTTTCGCTTCCATCTGTGTCTGATCGACTTCTCTCTTCTGTTCTTCCTCACCAACACCAGCACTATCATCCACTTCAACCGAACTTTCCTGCTTCTTATTAGCTTCTTCTTTCTTTTTCTGATCTTCTTCATTCTTTTGTTTTTTCAGTAACAGCTTTTTCACCAACTACTTTGTTTTCTTTTTCACCAACACTCTTCTGTTCTTCGGCAACCTTCTTCAAATCATCAACCACTTCGTCAACATTCTTCTTCATTCTTTCTTCATCCCTCTTCTTCAGACTCGCTGTCATAACATCTCAAATGATTTTATCCAGCTTTTTCTTATAGTGTTTATCTTTTTCAACATTTGAGTAATACTCGCCAGATAGAGGGATTGCTGCAAGAACATCATCAAAAACCACTTCTTTTGGATGAACAACTGGTTCTCCGTTCCTGTTGACATAACAATCTCTTTTCTTGTCATATCTCCCGTAGTTCTTTGCCTCTTCATACTCATTCTCCATTTCTTCAATCCAATAACCAGCAATACATCTTTCTCTGTATGTCTTTTTGTTCAAAATCTCTTCTCGAGTTTTCTCCTTTATTTCAACAACAAATGCATGATGTATGTTTGATGATATAGTTCTGCCATGAGCTGTGAACCGATCATCAACAAGAACATCTTCTGGAAGGAATTCGCTCCAGTCAAACCCTTCATCATCTTGAATCACAACACAAGCTCTTGATTTCTCTTTTTCAGGATTATCTTCAATTTGTTTCAACCTTGGTGATTCCTATCTGTTCTTGTGATAGATCGCTTTTTGATAGCAATCTTCTTTAAACGGATTAGCTCTTTCTTCAACTGCATAGTTTCTGCATTCTCTTTTGAAATGAACTTTTTGCTTGCATTTGAAGCAGGTCACTTTTGATTTGTCGAATCCCAGCTTTGTTGATGGTCCATAAATTGATTGTCTGCCAGTAATATCCATGAACCGCTGAGCTCGTCGAATGCAGCTTGCTAAACATCATCTCAGATCAATGAGTTCCATTTCTTCTGGATCGATCTGGTCGTAATCTTCCTTTATCGGTTTGGAACGTAAGATTCTAGAATGGATCCAAGAAGACTCATTTGCTGTTTAGCATTGTTGATGTTCATTGAAGAAGACTTATTTAGCTTTAAAGCGATGTTACAGAGAATCTCTTCAGGTTCTTCAGAGTTAGATGTTGTTGACGATGAATGATATCCTGGATCATAACTTGATGAGTTTTTATGTGGTTCTTTTGACTTTTCAACACTGAATGCCGTCTTTGGTGATTCATTTATAGTCACCTGAGGTACACTTGCCTTGTAGTAAAAACCGACATTCTGTTGATGCGAAGAGCTACTCATCTTGTTCTGTTTCTGCAATTCAAGCTCATGAGTTTCAATCTTTTCAATCAACACATCGAGAGTAATTGTTTCGTACAACACATCATTTTTCAAAATAAAAACAAACTTTTGCCACCGATCAGCTTGTGGTAACGCTTCAATGATTTTATCAATAATTTCCTCACGTGTTTTTACGATTCCAAATCTATCAAGCTCAATTTTTAAATGACAAAATCGCTCAATCATTTGTCTCACCGACTCTCCTTTTAGACTATCAAACAGATCAAATTCCTTTTTTAATAAAGCAATTTTATTCTTTTTGATTTGTTTACCACCCTCAGCTTTAACCCTTAAAGCTTCCCAAACTGATTTGGATGAACCGTCATGATCAAGTAATGCAAAAATATCTTTTCTAATCGACTGTTGGATTAGAGCAATCATTCTTTGTTCATATGAGAAGTTCTTTTTGTCTTCAACGGATAAGCTTTTGAGTGGGATTTATTCTCCTTTGTCATTGACATGTCTATCATATCCAAACTCCATGCAAAACCAGCTTTCATGTGCGTAAGCTTTGGCCCAATTGATAAAACGTTCTTTCCACCATGTGTAGCCCTCAATACTTTCCAGTTTTGGTGGTTTCGAATAAGTTCCATAGAAGTTATCATGTTTAATATTATCATTGATTGCTTTTGTTATGGTTTTAGGTGTAACAGTTTGAGTTTCTGAAGATTCTGATGTGAAAGCTTTGTAGAACGTGTTGTAGAACTCTTCAGCCATGACGTTTCTCGTTTATCACCTCGAATCACCTACAAACGAACAAACATGATCAGTTTAAAAACTATCAAACAGCTGGATCAGATGGGAATCCGATCGAGTGAGGTCAAACAAAGTCAACAGTAACAATGATCGGATGGCAGCGGATCGGATGGAGATCCGATCGAGTGACTATCCGACGATTGGCTTCCAATCAATTGACTGATAGGTGTCGGATGGTGATACGATCGAGTGGTGATCCGACACTTGACCAAGTTGTGTTGAGGATCGGATGGTGATCCGATCGAGTGGTGATCTGATACTTGAACCTGAGACACAAGCAAATAGTGTGATTAGGATCGGATGGCAATCCGTTCGGATTGCCACTCGACACTTGAACCTTAAAACCTAAATAACAATGTGCTGTGGATCGGATGGTGATCCGATCGAGTCAGGGTCAACAAAGTCAACGTTTTAATGAATTGCAATGAATCGGATGGTGATCCGATCGGATTGCAATCCGACACTTGACAGTATGAACTAAACAACCAAATGTACTAAGGATCGGATGGTCATCCGATCGGATTGCCATCCGATCGGTGAACATCAGCAAGAACAGTAACGAACATGTTTTAACAGATCAGACAGAAAAATCTTGATTTCTCTCAAAATACTTGGAATTTTGATCTAATTTTGTAGGCTTAAAGATCAATGATTTTCGCACATAATATCCAAAAATCAGCCAATTTTAACCGTAAAAGCCATGTTAATTTTGCGATTTTGAGTCTAAAAGTGAAAGAGATGAAAAATGAAGAAATTTGACAAATCTGGATGAATTTTTTATCTGAAACTGATGAGATCTTGTGCGAATCTGTGTGATTGATCCGTGCAATCGAGCTCCTGCTCTGATACCACTTGTAGGATCGGTTTTCGACTCCGAAACGATTGCGAACCGACTCGTGTAATGTGCGGAATCCGTACACGAACGTGACCAAATACACACGATGTAATATAATCTGTGATTCTATTGATAAATCTGAAAATGTACAAGTACCTGAATCACGACGTCACTTTCTCTCTCTAGCTCTAGATCTCCAAATCTCAAATGTGGCAAAAGTCAAAAATTCTAAACATATCACCTAACACTTCTATTTATAGGCCAAGGGGCTTAACGAGATTTCTCATTAATTACATAAATGTCACATTGCCTTTTCCCTAAATATTACAATATAATATCTTGTATTCTTCTAAAACAGCTACGAACTGGATTTTCGGAGGCGATATACATTACTGCACTAACACCTTCAGTGCTCTCCGGCTGGTTTTTATTGACTTCACACTAAGTTACCTGAAACATGTGTTTAAAACATTTTATCAGCAAGAAATACTGGTGAGTGAATCCCAGTTTAATCAAAACAGATTTTATCATTTTACAGCATTGAGGGCGATCTCGCAATTATATTTGTTTATATTTCTACCTTAATTACCACCCATGGTACTGTCAATCAATGACTGGCGGTCATGTTACTACTCACAGTGTAGTAACAAATTTTGTATACAAAACCCCAACATACCGACGATAATTGTAGAATTACAAATACTCAATCACTGTTAATTATAATGTAAAAACAATTGAGGTTTTGTAAAAATAGTTTACAAAAAGGTTTCACAAAAAGAAGGATTATTCACATTGCTATTTTAGGTATTTCACCTGTGACTTCCTGGTTATAATCTATTAATTTAAACAATGCACATGCGTTAGTATAATAACCCAATTTACATTAGTGATACCCTCCCCGAGACAGAACTCCAACGACTGAGTCAGGCAGAGCCTTGACATGCGTTACGGAGCACTAGATCAATCGGACAACGTAACTAATACGTAACTGGGGGTTATGATACTTACAACGAGGCAGAACTTCGCTAATTAGGGGGTATTATACCCGGGAATTATTTCTTCTATATAGAAATTTAGAGAGAGATTGAGAAATTTGAACGACGAAAACTGAATCTCGAATTCGCTATTTATAGGGCCTGGTCTAGGGTCTCTCGGCCCCGCGACGGAGACAAGGGGGGCTGTCACGCCCCGCCAGAGCCTAAAAAGGTGGCGGCATCGTTGCTGAGTCACCGGTGGTGTTGACGCGTGTTATGCCACATGGCACGCTGTGGTTTCACCGTTTGTTGCTTTATTCTTGTTTTTATTTGTTGTTTGTTAATATAAGGGTTATTCTACGGGGTGCATTTAGGAGCGTTTTAGGGGTGTCCAAATTATTTTAAGGAGGGTTGTTATACGCTGCCACCGCCATTTTTTTTTTTGCCTATCAAACAACATAAGGTAATGATTCATTCAGTTCCCGCATGATAACCAAACAAGACAATGGAATGGTAATGATCCATGTCATTCATTTGTCCATTCAATTACTTCGGCAAATCCATTCCCTCGTCTATTTCATTACATTGTACCAAACAAACCTTTATTAAATGGAAAAGAGTCGCAAATTTAGAAACTCCGGTGATGATTATCACTATGGATGAAATTAACACACTTTCCATTTAAAGATATCCATGGATAATTCTGAAAACTGGAAAGGGATATGCCCTAGATTCCAATATTGTAACATACAGAAAACAAATTTAGTAATTAAACCAAATTAACCAGGGGTGAGTAGGTAAAACACCATTAGTAGGAAAGATCAACCCAATTAGCATTGAGATTTAAATAAATAAATCTAACGCTAACTAAGGTAAATAAATGCTTTATTGAAGATTAAATTTACAAAAGGCCTGGGCTATCGGGACTTAAATTTAAATCGCATCGGTCTTACTTGGTAACGCCCCAAAGCCCGATTTTATTGAGTGTACATTTCTTATGTATGTCATGAAATAAAAAAATAACGAAGTTCTCTAACTTAGACAGAAAATGAGTTAAATACTAAGAGACAACTGGGTTAAGGCTAAACATAAGGACTAGCTAAACCTAAGGGACTAAAGTTGGTCAAGTTTTTAAGTAAAAAGAAATGGAAAACAAAAGCTCAGTGTGTGAGTGTGACAATGTTCTATAGAGAGGAAAAACCCTCTCTATAATTCAAGTCACAAAATGAGTGAATATAAGGTGAAATTCAAGTGATTTCCCTTGCATGACTCTCTAGCATCATCTAAACCTAAGGTATGTGGTAAATTTACACATGATGAGTTTTGATGCGAAATGAATTTTGATAATATGATGAAATTGATGTTGTAATAATGTTTATGATCACCATACTTGCTTGTATGTGTTATTTACTTGAACAATTTTGAGATTTAATTAAATGTTTATACATGCCATGAAGTGGGTTTAATCTAGGTATAAAACCCAAACTCTTGTATGGTTAAATGATAAATTGCCTTGAGTAAATGAAGATTTTTGGTTAGCTAGATGTTAAGGATTGTATGAATTTGTTGAATTGAAAAACACATGGTAATTTTGGATGGCAAATTAAGCTAATATGATGACTTAAAAATGATGCCCGCCAAGTGTTCGATAAAATGACAAAGTAAGTTTTATCGAATTGTTAGTGTTAGGGGTGTCAATCGTGTCGGGTTGATGGGTTGGTGGGTTAACGGGTTACGGGTTGGCGGGTTGGTGGGTTGAAATGTTCAACCCGAACCGACCCATATTATTATCCGGGTCAAAGATTTCAACCCTAACCCGACCCATATAAATTCGGGTCAACCCGAACCCGACACGTTTAACCGATATTTTGAAATGAGTCATATAAGTTGACGATCTATAAACGAGTTATTGGGTTTTAAGCGTGTTATCGATAACATGTTTAATGATGACTATGAGTGTGACAAATAAATAATATAATGTATCAAAATTAACATTATTATAACTAACCATGTAAAATAGAAACAGAAAAAACAAAAAAAATATATATACGTTTTTTTTTCGAAATAGTTAAACGGGTTAATGGGTCAACCCGTTTTTTATACAGGTCAACCCAAACCCGACCCGTTTTTTTTTTAATGTTAGTCGACCCAAATTTGTTTTGTTTGTGTCGGCTTCAGGTCAAAATGGATAAAATTATGACGAGCTAATGTTGGTGATAAAAGAGAATTTGTTAAGATGATATCCCATGGTGTAAACCATGAAACGGGTCAAAGTGGGTAAAGTTATGATGAATTATATTTTGGTAATAAACAATACCTTGTTAAGGTGAGACCTTATGGTATAAACCATAACGGGTCAAACGGGTAAAAAGGGTGTTAAATCACATTTTGGTGACATGCAATAACTCCATAAGATTAGACCCTATGGTATAAACTATAACGTGTCAAATGGGTAAAAATGGTATTGAATCATATTTTGTGACAACATAACTTGTTAAGACCCCCTACGGTGTAAACCATGACGGGTCAAATGGGTAAAAATGGTGGTGGATCGCATTTTGGTGATAAAACAATGAATTGTTAGGTGGAGACGCCTAAAGGGTAAACCAAGAATGATCAAATAGACAAACGAGGTCAAATGGTGATAACATCACCATTTGAATTTGGTATTTAATGCTTTGTCTTGTTGAGTTCTATATATACAGATAAACATAATGGTAAGGGCATGCATTGCCACAAATTAACAAATATAATCGCAAGGTATTGGTAACGGGTCATTACTTTGACCCCGCTAGATATTTGTAACCGGTCATACCTTTGGGTAAGGGCGTAAGAGACAACGAAAGGTGGTCGAGTAGCCGTAGGGTAACAATCCACCTCATGAGTGGTGTTATTAGTAATTAAGCGAAATGGTCCTTAGAGCCAAAAATACGCTTATGATATGAAACATGACTAAAATGAGTTTTGAAGAAAGAGGACATTAGAAATCTTTATGTTATCAGGGACATAATTAATCTTAATGGAATAACGAGCTAAATGTGTCCACTAGTTTTTATTTAAACTTATAAAGGTCCATCGATTTGGAAAAATTACTTAAATTGACTAAAATGTCATCGGATAATGGGTTTGGGTAGAATGCCTAACCGAAAGAAAGTTTTGGAATGGTAAGGCATTGTCTATTTAAACCAACCATAATTTCGGTTATGGTTGGGAGTTAACGGGGGTAAACAATGATAAGGAGTATAAGAGGTTTGAGCTAGAAAGCTTAATGACTTCTTAACGGGTCGGTTGGGTAAAACTTCAAACCAAAAGAATTTGTGATATTTACGAATAATTGTAGTTGGGGAAAGAAAATAAGAATGATAATAGAGAAAAAGAGATGGAAGCATTGAGTTAAAATGCTCAATGTCTTCTTAACGAGTCGGTTGGGTAAAACGCTAAACCGAATGAAAGAATTGGAAATTTAAGAATTTGGGTCCCAAATTGTGGATATTGGGTTTGAGGCTTAAAATGAAAAATTAACAAAGTGCACGCATCAGCAAGGTGCACATATCAGTTGTCGCGGCGCGCAACGTCTAAAGGCGTTTCTGTCGCGATATGTGACAGAACCCCAGATGATTAAAACCCTTTCTTTTGTCATTTTTCGATTTGTTATCACAACAGAAATATAAGCACTAATCGTTTTGGTGTTTATGACAGGCTTATAAAAGTGCTGGTTCCGGACGGATGATCAAGCACACGAAGAACCGAACACTTTTAAACCTCCATTTCCTTGGGAACATTTTTCCAAGAAAGTTGAAGCGTAGTCATGTGTGACAAAGTTTTCAAGTCTAAAATCTTATTGTTTTTGGACTACAATATATGTGTGTAATAATATGTTAAGTCGGTTCATTTGGGTTATCAATAAACCCAAACTCATAAGTTATTCGTTTCTTTAAAAAAACCTGGGACCAAATCGTCCGAATACTAAGATATTCAGTATTCACGAGAACGAATGTTACAAATATATCATTAAAAATTCCGTTGAGATTAGTCCTCTCTACAACACAAATTTATATCTATTAGGTAAAAATCTTTGAGAACACTTGTCATTTCCTCGTACCTCCTCACCCTTATTTTACCACCTCTTTATTCGGTATTAACAAGAACTAGCGTTACAAATATATCATTCAAATTTCCGTTGATATTAGTCCTCTCTACAACACAAATCTATATCTATTATATTAAAAAAAATCTTTGAGGACATGTGTCATTTTCTCGTACCTCCTCACCCTTATTTTACCACCTCTCTCCCCTGATGTATTGTAAACTTATCGCTTCTTTCTCCTATAAAATAATAATACTAAATCATATTTCCCCCTTCTTTCTTATTTATTTAATACTTATTTTCTCAACTATTTCCTTTATTATTTCCGCTTATTGATAACTACTTAATATTTCATTTATCAAATCTCGTGTAATATACAGGTTTCTAATGTAGTAGCAAAGGAAGGAGTCCTTTATAAAGAAAAGGAAATGGTTATGATATTTAAAAAAAGCAAGACAACACACTCCAATAAGTAGATTTTTGTACATTGAGCAATTACTTTAACTTAACCAAACAACAATCTTTGAAACTCATCATCACTTGAATAATCATTGCTGCCAAACTTTTCAATGAAAGGTCCCTTATATTTGGTACATATACTAGAATAAAAAAAGCCCCTGCTGACATTTAATAGAGTTGTGTATATGTATTCTAAAAACATTGAAGCACCACAACTGAAACAAAATCTAATTCAAAATGACATTGGTCGTCTCACAGCCAAAATCCATCTCAAATTTGGGTACTCAAATGAGGACAAAGCTAGAGCTGACACTCGAAATCTTCAAAGGAATGGACTAATGACAACATAAGGGAATTGAGAGCATGATTTGTATGAAAGAGCCTGGTCTCTATACTTCATACACTTCCTCTACATTGGTGCCATGGGTTATACATTCAAGCACTCAATATGACCTCAAACTTTATAGTTTTTCACATATCAAACAACCTCCTAATTTTCTTACCCTTCCTTATTCATACAACAATATATTCATACCAATTGCTCACTGCTACACCCAAACACACGAAGTAAATAAAAGTGCTCATCAAGTTTGGCATAAACCAAGCTACATCTACCACTTTACTACAAACCTTTGTGATATCGAAAGTAGACAAAAAAAAACCGGGAGGGTAGCGGGTCGGACCCATACCTCCCAATTAAACTCAATAATAATATTCAAATGTACCCTAAGCTACAGAAGAAAACCATATGTGATACGTTAACGGAAGACGATAGCGATATTGTAAACATCGATCAGTATCTTTAAGAATATATCATATGTATAATCTTTCATCGTCTTTTTTTAACGCAAATTTGGATCACTAACAGACCACTAGAGTGTCATTGTGTCACGAGCGAAACCACCTGATCTTATCTATCTCTACTAGACAATAAATCTAAAAACCACCCGATCATATACACCAATTCAGAAAAAAAAAACCCAACAAATCTAGATATTTCACACCTGAAGTCGGTGTCGAAGAAACTTAACCCGATGGATATCCACCAACCCCCACCGACGTGACCCGACGCATTGACTCGTTCTCTAGACTCTACTACTAGATTTAATTAATTTAATTCTATCTCATCGTGTTTCTCTCTCTCTCCACCCACCTTATCAAACCAACGGAGACGACTTCAACAACAACAAACAGGTTCGCAAAAATGTTCGAATTCACCAGAATCAACACCAAAGAAGACCGCGACGGTGACATCGAGCAGGGAACTCTCTACCCCGGACTCAGCCATGGCGAAAACGTCCTTCGTTGGGCCTTCATCCGCAAGGTTTACGGCATTCTCGCCGCTCAGATGCTCCTCACCACCGCCGTTTCCTTTCTCACCGTTCTTTATGCTCCCATCAACGACCTTCTTCGTGGAAATTCTGGCCTCTTGCTGTTTCTTGTCTTCTTGCCGTTTGTTCGTATGCTTCTAACCCTAGATAGATCTCAGATTTTGTTTCTTTGATATTGTTTTTAAGGCCTTGTTGATGTAGATCTAACCGATCGTATATTTTTTGTTTATTAATTGTTACTTTCTGTTTTAATTATATGTTATATCGTGATATCTAGATCTGTATCACGGTTGACCTATGAATGATAATCAAATTGCCAGATCTTGTTATTATGTCCTATGGAACCTTTTTTGTGGCCTTAATACAAGTTTGATTTAGGATTTTTTTTTTTTTTTTTTTCAAAAAGAAAGGTTTAGGGTTTTTAGTTTGAGACTAATAGGTTTGAACTGGTTGATGATTGACATTTGAGGGTCTTGTTTTGGGGGTTTTTAATTGTTAGAGCAATAGGTTTTGACTAGTTGACTATCAAGGTGGATCGAATCAGGCAGTAGTGATCAGATGGTCTTATGCCTAATTTGGCTTCATAGATGATTGTCTGGCCAATTCGGGTCTCTTTTGTAATCCAGTTTCGGTTAAATCAGGCCTCCTACTGTCTTTGTTGAATTGGTTATTGGTTCTCTTTTAGTGAAAGCTAAGATATGTCTCCTCTTTTGACTTTACAGGCTGGTGTCAGGAGGGTAATTAGGTAGTTTTTGTTTGAATTTTTTAGAAAGTCTGGCTTCTTTTCGTGCTCGACAAATAGTTAAGCGGACTTGTATGCAATATAAGAAGCATAGCATTTTGCTGTCTATGTTAGCTAGTTGGTTGACTCTTTTAACTTATATCTTAAGCCTCTTATGTGTGTGATATACCACACCACATTTATTTGCTCTTAGCTTGAACTCGACATCTTATTAGCCTTAGAGGGCTTAGATTATACATTCTTTAACAAACAAGCATCCACTTTACTATCATAGACTCATGGCATCACTCATATGAAGTGTCAATGTTGTATCTAGAAGATCCATGAACAGAGCGTAGTAGTATTTTTTCCCCTTTTGATTTGCAACTACATCATCAGGTGGGTGATTTAGCCACTAGTGTGGAACCACAATAAAAATATTTATTATAGAATATATTCATGTCTAATGACTTGTCTACTTTTTTATCATGGATATTGGTATTCATTGCCACTATCGCATTCGGTATTCATTGTTAGCACAAGTTCAAGTGAGTTACCGCTAGTCCAGTTTTAGAAACATATAAGCATGATTATTGAAGATCCTATGTAATGATGATTCACGATGCTGATGATGTGGCCTTCTTTTTTATGTGACACTATGGATTGGCTTAAGTGTCCATAATTAACTGGCAAGTACTTTTTTTTTTGCAGTGTTGTGGCCATTGCATGTGTATCAACAAAAGCACCCACTCAACTTGGTCTTCCTTGGACTCTTCACAGCATCTCTGAGTCTGACTGTAGGTGTAAGCTGCGCCAACACAGATGGTTTGTGATCTTGATTTCATCTTAATGCTCATAACAACTTATTTTAGTGGGTTGAAACTGGCACTTATAACCCAAATTAATCATACAGGAAAGATCGTCCTCGAAGCGTTGATTTTAACGTCAGCAGTGGTTTCATCTCTGACTGCATACACTTTCTGGGCATCAAAGAAGGGCAAAGACTTCAGCTTCCTGGGACCTATTTTGTTCACCAGTCTCGTCATTCTTTTAGTCACTAGTTTCATGCAGGTCACTCTTTTATTTTTCTCTCTTACACATAGGGTGAAAACGAGCCGAGCCAAGTCCGAGCTTGACTAGGCTCAAGCTCGAGCTCGGCTTCATTTGAGCTTTGTTTCTAAAGCTCTAGCTCGGCTTGTTTATTAATTTAAAATTATAATTTTATATATAATTTGATTATTTTTCATAATTTTAATAAGTAGTAGTATATAGTTGATATATTAAAAAAAATTATATAAATAGTGGGCTCGTTTTGGCTTGCGAGCCAGCTTGAGCTCGATAACCAAAGCTTGGGCTCGTTTAATAAACGAGTTTGTTTTTAGGCTTGGGCTCGAGCTTGTTTAAGCTTGGCTCGTTTCGAGGTTTATTTTGAGTCGATCTTGACTAGCTCACGAGTAGCTCTGCTCGTTTGCACCCCTACTTACACACAATGTACCTTTTGTAATCATATTATAAAAAATGCAAAAAACAGTTGAAAATAATGTTGACCCGACTTGTTTTGACCATCAGGTGTTCTTCCCACTTGGACCTGCTACAAATGCCATTATTGGTGGATTTGGTGCGGTGTTGTTTTCTGGGTACATAATCTACGACACAGAAAACTTGATTAAGCGATTTACATACGATGAATACATCTGGGCATCGGTCACCCTCTATCTTGACATATTGAACCTCTTCCTTTCAATCCTGCGGATGCTGAGACAAGGAGACAATTAGACATCACAATGTATGTTAAGCATGCTTTGCTTATCTTGAATAACATGTTCATCATCTATCCTTTTCTTTTTTGTTGATCTATAAAAATCCATAGCACATTATGACCAGCAATTTGTAAGTATGATAATCAAAGTGTTTTGTGATGTAATGATTATGATACTCTTTCATTAAAGAATGCCAGTGTGTAAATGTGAGTGGGTGATCAACAGGTGGGACGGAAGCCAAGAAGAGAGCTATTAAAAATGAGGCTGGGTTGACTAACGAAAGTTTATTGGTTATAGATATTTTATTAAGATACTATATTATTAAAATTTCAATACTTAAATGTTTTAAAAGTAGTGCCTACATAGGTTAGAAAATCAAGATCCAACGGGTCCAAAAGGTGAGGTTTGACAACTTTGTCAAAACAGACCGGGAAATTATTCAAATGCTCTTGACCCTGTAGAACTTAGGGGGTGTTGGGTTTGTGTTTTAGAATGATTTAGATGTTTTAAAGAAACCAAAATCTGAAGAAATTGGAATTAATTTTATTTTATCTAAAACTGTAAATGTGTTTTGATACTTTAGTCGGATAGTTTTATAGAAGCAATTGAGGTTTATTAATTTTGACCATAATTTTGTTTTTCTGGTCTTTTAACATAATGTCTACAATAATATCAAACCAATCAAATAAAAGTTACAAACATAAGTTGTTTTGCGGTACGGTACGTGATACATGTAATGAAAAAAAAATATACCGAGACGAACTTGTATTGAAACCAAAAACCATTAAAATGAATATTGGTAGTGGTAATGTTCGTGCGGTATTTGGTCGGTAAAAAAATACATCTGTTACAAAATAAAAAAAATTATTCGTAATCGTTTAATTACGCAAAAGTTGTTTTGTGTAACATATAAAATGAAGTCGTAATATGCCTAAAAACATATTGACAAGTGTTTAACGAGTATTGAAAACGGTTCTGATAATATTGATACTGGTACTGATTTTGTTCTATCGATATCGGTTCAATTTGATATGACAGTCTTACTCGGTATAGCTTATGATACTCAAATACTTTATTTTAAATATAACTCTTTTTTAATAAAATTAACTGACGTTTGTTACTAGTTTACCCTATGAATAGTTTTTCTAATTGTGAAATTTATTGTGTATGATTGTTTTTGTTGTAAACACTTGTTATTAGTGAAAACAAAATCAAATGATATATGAAATATCAATAAATTAAATGATACATGAAATATTAATAAAAAGTTAAATAGGTTAAATGTCATGTATATACTAATTATCTAATCTAGTCCTAATAAAAGAGTTCATTTGTCACGTAACATTTGCTCATAATAAGTGGTTGTTTATTTACCTCTTAATGGAACTTTTAATGGACCAGATCTCTTACTGGTTCAACACTTAATGATTCATACTGTTTGCTTCGTGAGCAAGCCTCTGAATGATTAAACATTATGCTGAGTCTGAATGGTTAAGACCTCTAATTTGAATTGATCAAACATTTGCTTCTGAACGTTTAAGCATTATAATGACTCTTAATTGTTCAGATCTCTTACTGGTTCGACACTTAACCATTCAGAAGTTGCCAAACGGCCCCTAAATGATTCCACCAAAATGCTATGTGGCAAATTAGGGATGAGATCGGTGTCATACCGGTACTGTACTAGTACCGATACCGAAAATACCGATACCTAAATTGAGGACAAGTGGATACCAAATATATTGGTTCGGTATCGGTACGGTACCGATTTTTCGGTACTTTACCGCATTGGTACCGCTTTGGTGTTTTCCATTTGTTTTACCTAATATCCATAACTGATGGATACGAACCAATGTATTACAAACAAGTTTAAATTATCATACTAGAAGATGTCATGAATGAGTACACTTGGGCGATGCTTTTTACTGTTGATGAAGATATCATGAACTTAGAAGAAAAGTCGTGAAGATGAGATATTGGTTTGGAATTCAAATCTAAATGAAAAAGTAAATATAATGAAAAATTAATATTGAATGAGTACAACATAATCTGGCACATACGCAAAACTTGTTTTAATCAATCGACTCATTCATGCAACTACTATCCAATATCCACGTATTCTTCATTTCACATACTATTTAAACACTTATATGTTTAGTTTACAAAAACAATAAATAACTAAAATGATTGTAAACAAATATTTAACTGGTTTATGAGAAAAAAATATATCACCCAAGTTAACCCATCTACCATTATTTAAAGTATATATTTAAGGATAAATTAATTACATAGTTGCCAAAAAAACCCCTTGAAACTACTAAAATTCCGTAGTAATACCGGTTTTTACCAAAAAATACCTGTATCGATACCGTTATTTATTGATACCAAAATTCAAAAAATCTAATACTATTATTACCGTTATTTATCGATACCCGTTTTGTATGTTTAACAAAAAGTTTTCGAACCATCAATATCAAGGCATTAATCACTCACCTTTCGAATAATATAATATTATTTTATTACCATTACAAATTTGTATTTTTTAACAAAAAAGTTTTCGAACCATATTAATCACTCACCTTTCGAAAACGGCCTTTACATTTGGACCCTAATACGAGAAAGCCCAAAAAAACAAAAAAAGAATAAAAAAAAGAAACCAAAACCACAAAAACACCCTTACTTGCTTACTTAGTTCCCCCTCTTTGTAATTTCATTCTGTATGTATAACAATCTCAAATGTAACAAAAACCACATTCAATTTCCGAAATCACTCATCAAATTTTCCGATTATTCATCTCTCTCCGTTAATTCCTCAAACAAACACTGTTCTTGAAATAGCCACCAGAGTTCACGCTCATACAGTCGTTATTACATTCACGTTTACGTGAATTGTTGTTTGTATTGTTCCTTTGATCACAAAACAAGCCTCTTCGAGGGTTTTCCACCAGTTTGCTGCTGTTTTAGGGGTTTTAAGCTGTTGTTTTGTTGTAGGTTGGTGTTTGGAGAGTGATTTTGAGTAGTGTGATCAGTTATGTTGGACTTTAGGATAGTTGATTAGGGTTTATTGGGTGATTTTTTAGGGATTAGGGTTAGGGTTAGGGTTTGGTGTTTAGAGATGGTGAATGAGACTGAGCTTGAGGAAGGAGAGGCTCGGTTTGACGATAATGATGCTGGTTTTGACCCTGATACAGCTCTCTCTTACATTGTAAGAGTTTTGACTTTCGTTTGTTTGTAGAAGTTTTGTGTTTTACGCGATTGAATTGATGAATTGTGTTAGTGAAACTTTGTGGTGGTGGTGGTTGGACCGAGAAGTTTACGGTCATTGAATCGTGTCAAGTTTGGTTTTGTATGCGTTATTGTAGGCATATTACTAAACTGGTTTGGTAACTGTTGCAGAAAAACCAAAGACATGAATCTGCAATGTTGATTGGATTTATGTTTGTTGGTACTTGGTAGTTTGTTGTAATGTCACTTTGAAAGTATTTGTGGTTCATTGAATTGTGAATTCTAGACAGTATGCTCCAGTCGCTGCAAAAAACGCAATTTGAGCACTGAATTTAAGTAGTGGATTGGTTACTTTTTAAAATGTAGTTGTAAAAGCACTCATAAACTTGAGTTCTGTTGTATATTCTTCAATGGCTCATTTTAATCAACTCAGAAATTAACTGGCATGAATCTTGTTGTGTATCAGTCTTGACCATGGTTATGATTTTCACTCCATTGGGAAAATGGTTACACAACCACCACATCTTTTAGTGCGTGTGTTCTCTTGATAATCTGGATCTTATTTCACTTCTTTGAAAATGCATTTGCTCACTTGGGATGGATATAGTTGTTTTTGTGCATGTATTATTATTTTAATTCAATTTTATTTTACTTCCATGCGGATTCATTTCACCGACCTACACTTGGGATATAGTGATCACATGGAAAAGCACTATTGTTTTGTTTCTCAACTTTGAGTTCAACTGATAGTTTACTTACTGTATTCAGATTACTGATACTTGTGTTAAGTATCACTAGTCCTCTTGTAATGTAAGGAAGCAAAGGAAAACGGTTGTGGGTTCTGTATGAAATCTTGAAACTTCGTTTGATCTATATAAACTTATTTAAGCAATTATCATGTGCCATATTCTTTTCTTTATAATCATTAACATTTATCATTTATGTTTCTGCTTCTTTTAGGACAAGAGACTTCAACATGTGTTGGGTCATTTTCAGAAAGATTTTGAGCAAGAGATGTCTGCAGAATTATTGGGTAAGCCACCCGTAATAACATATTTCTATCTGAAACGTGATGGGGCATCACTATAACTAATTTCTTGGCAGGGCCCAAATATGGTGGGTATGGATCCTTTTTACCCGCACATAAGCATCCTCTCGCTATACCTTCCCATAGGAACACTTTGAATTCCAACAAACCGAGTTCACCTAAAACTTTTCATATGGAGGTATACAAATTATACTTTTTTCGTTATTTATCTTAATTGATATGTGAATCGTGTTTTTTGTTGACGATTGTGGTTTGTGTTACCATTTAGGCTGCTCCTGCCCCCCTAAATCCAGTCGCACTAGTAGACCCTGTTAAACCAGCTGCATTGCACCATAAAGATGTACGTGTTGATCAAAATGGTCCATCTGTTGATGACGTGGTGAGCAAAGATACATCTTTATCGCGTGGTGAAACATTTCTATCGAAAAATGAAACCCCTGCTGGTGGTTTGGTAAATCCAACTGGACAAAGGTCACTAAAGGTACGGATTAAGGTCGGTTCATATAAGCCTGCCATTAAAAACGATGAAATTTATAGTGGTCTTGGACTTCTTACTCCATCTTCCTCAATGAGCAACAATACCGATGATAGTAGTGACAATGACCCTCCGATTGAATTCCATGATGCCCCTTTCGATTCTCCGCGTAGCATACTACGTGTAAGTGTAATCATGTGCTTCTTACTATTGTTTTGTTATATTTATTTATATATATATGTAGTATGTTAATTTCTTATTTCTGTCACCATGTTGTAGGATATGAGTTCTATCTTTGTCCCTGGAAGCCGGCTGCTCTCACCGTTAAACGAGAGTTTACTTTGCTTAAAGAATAAGGTTATGCCTTTGTTCATGGGGAGACAAACGAGTTTTTCCGTTGTTGTTGATGATTCATCATCTGTTCGTGAAGAAGTAAAGCAGATGGAACCAGAATCTGTTGACTGTAAACAGGGGTTGACCAGTGATATTAAAGTCAAACCATCATCTGATTATATAACATCTGAAACAAATCGAGCAGCTAAGAAAGATGTACCTCTGAAGATCAGAGAAACGAAAAAAGAAATGATGAAAGACCAATTGTTTGGCAACGATTTTACAAGCAACGAGTCTGCTGAAAGCTATGAACAGAAAAAGGTCAAAAAGCTTTCGCTTGATTCAAGGGGAGTTAGACTGATCATTTGTGAAAACGAACCCGATGTTATTAAACATGAGACCGATCGTTTTGAAAAGAAAGTTGGTCTTAAAGCTATCAATTGTGAACCACAAGAAGCAAAATCATCTAACAATATGGCAAAACTGCCATTTGAAAGAAAAAATAAGTTGACAGGCATTCACAAAAAGGAAAACTTGAGGTCTAGTCTCTCTGGAGTAATGAAAGACAAGAAAACCGCTTTAAGACATATTGTAGAGGTACGTAATAGCTATAAAGACATATTTGACACTGACAATGGAGCAATAAAAGTGGAAAATACTGCGGGAAATGCAATTCCTGCTGACGTGGCAGCCACTCAGCAAATAGTAATGGGCCCTGCTGCCCCTCCTGATAATTGGGTAGGGTGTGATCGTTGCGAGAAGTGGCGCCTCTTGCCAATTGGTATCGAGCCACATAATCTGCCTGATAAATGGCTCTGTAGCATGTCAACATGGCTGTGAGTTCTTTTCTATCGCTCTTTATCTTTAGAGTAAAATGCCATTTTCGTCCCTGAGGTTTGGCCAGTTTTGCGATTTTCGTCCAAAGGTTTGTTTTTCCACCGTATCTGGGTCCAAAAGGTTTGAAATCTTGCCATTTTCATCCGGCTCGTTAACTCCATCCATTTTTCTCTGTTAAGTCAGGGGTGTTTCTGACTTTTTGTTAAGTTAAAGGGCAATTCGGTGTTTTCACCTTATGTACAAGCATTTAGCATAATGTACAAGTATTCAAAAGACTGAATTTCCCTTTAAGTTAACAAAAAGGACGAAAATACCCCTGACTTAACAGAGAAAAATGGATGGAGCTAACGAGCCGGATGAAAATGGCGAGATTTCAATCATTTTGGACCCGTATGCGGAAAAAGAAACCTTTGGAAGAAAATCGCAAAACGGGTCAAACCTCAGGGACGAAAATGACATTTTACTCTTATCTTTATATTTCTAACTTTTTTTTTGTAGGCCTGGAAGGAATCGTTGTGATATTGGTGAGGATGAAACTACAAGGGGGGTTCAGGAATTGAACCTTCAGTTTATCTCTCAGAGTCAAGGCATCCTTCAATGTAATGATAGTATCGTTAATATCAGGAATTCTGAACGTAAAAACTCAAATATTCATTCTGAGACCATGGCTAATAAATTTGAAAAGAGCAAGTCTCGACCACCCGAAGGTACGAGCTCCAGTTTGATTGAAGCTTCACATTCATCAATGGATGCTCTGCAGCTTGACAGACAGAAAAGAAAAGGTTTGAACGAAAGAAACCAACTGTTGCAGCGTGATAGACAGACAAAAAAGAAAATGCCGTTTTCGTCCCTGAGGTTTCGCCAGTTTTGTGACTTTCGTCCAAAGGTTTGTTTTTCCACAACTGGATGCAAAAGGTTTGAAATCTTGCCACTTTCATCTGGCTCGTTAACTCCATCCATTTTTCTCCATTAAGTCAGGGGTATTTCCATCTTTTTTGTTAACGTTAAGACAATTCGGTCTTTTTCAGGGGTATTCCGTTTTTTTCACATAACGTGAAAAAAAAACTGATTTGCTCTTTAAGTTAACAAAAAAGACGGAAATACCTCCGACTTAACGGAGAAAAATGGATCTAGTTAACGGGCTGAATGAAAATGACAAGATTTCAAACCTTTTGGATCTAGATGCGAAAAAACAAACCTTTGGACGAAAATCACAAAGCTGGCCAAACCTCAGGGATGGAAATGGCAGTCTACTCAAAAAGTATAAATATCCGTTGCTAAATGTGATAATTATATGTGAAAGTACTAATTTGTCCTTTTAAAATATGTTTTCAGGTGATGTGAGACTTAAAAAACTGAAAAGCAAGACAGGGTCTGAGCAGTACGAGACTGTAACTTCAATAAAGATCAAGACAGAAAGTGAGCAGCTAAACTTTAGCAATGGAAGTCATCGGCCCACAGATAGATTGGTAGTTTCAGTCAAAACACGGACTGAAAATAATATATTGGATAAAAAGGTGGAAATTCACGCGAAGAAGAGGAAATTGAAAGACTGGCAAGAAAGTCAACCTCATGCAAACGTATCGGAAAATAATGAAAATAGAATAAAAAGGAAAGAGAAGAGGTTAAAGACGGAGGTAAAGGAGTCTAGTGACGACATATGTTTAAATAAAGGAAAAACAATGAAAATAAAATTACCGGCTAGTAAAGAGAATTCAGTTGACACAAATCATGTGAAAAATCAGCAGCATAGAAGTAAAACTACTTGTAAAAAGGATTCGGAATCCGAGCGGTTTTCGCTTGCTGCAAATTCAAGTTCTTCAGTAGTTTCCGATTCTTGCAAAAGGGCTAGCTTGCAAGAACGAATAGAGTCACCAGCAGGGGCAGTTTTGTCATCTCCTATTAGTTCTTTTAATGTTGGAAAAAGTATTTCAAGAAAAGCTCATGTTAGGACTGAAATTCCAAGAAAGGACATTGATGCAAGCCAAAGTCAAAGAATTGGTGGCAAAGCAGACTTAAAGCATAAAGAAGCCTCAAAGATTAGAAATAGTCATAATCTTGAACATACAACAAATGCTAATGGTGCTATAGACAAATATGAAAGATCTAATGTCCAAAGAGTAAAGATTAAAGCGTCCGATCCTTTGACAAATCAACCTAATAAAATGAGAAGGGTTGAAGCAAACTTAGGTGATATGGGCAGCCCCGAAATGAACCCGACTGTAAAAAGAAAATCTAAAAAGGTTACTTTGGGTGATATATCAAAGATAAGGGATGCAAGTGATGTAGAGCCAAAAGTTGAGGTTCAAGCATTTGATTATACCGGTCAAAATCGGTCAAAGGTTATGAAACATCCTGGAGTTGCTGCTAATCCAAATCATACAAGTCTTGTGACTGATTGTGGTAATCTCAGTGTTACAAGCTTCTTGAAGGAGTTTGCATCTAGTCAAAGTCAAACTGCTTTGACTGCTTTCAAAAGAGCCGAGGAGTCAAAAGACCATGCTGACCGTTTAAAGGTTTGTATTTTTTATTCACTAAAATTTTATGTCTGGTGACTCTGGTCATGTAACAGTATTTTAACTTTTAACCTGTGCAGATTTCTGGATTTGATTATGAGTGTAACAATGCGTACTTTGACTCTGCTTTGAAGTTTCTTTGTGCTGCTTCTCTTCTCGAGGCCTGCAATGCTGACATCAGTAAATCAAAAGGAGTGGATACAATCAATGTTTACACCACTTCTGCCAAACTTTTCAAGTAAAGCTTAAAGTTTTTTATTACATAATCGATGATGCCACAAATAATATTGTTTAAATAGTCTAGGTCATGAGTTTTAAAACAACTTGCAGAATCTGTGCTGAAGAATATGAGAAACGAAAAGAACTGGTTGCGTCGACACTGGCCTATAAATGCATGGAAGTTTCATGCATGAGGATAGTCTATTGTAAGAATTTGCTGACAAGACAAGACTTACAAACAAGTATGCAAATGGTTACTCACAAATTATCATTTTGTTATTGTTATAATAATATATTGAATTTATTTGACCCGCACAGGTGAGTCACCGTCATCTTCTGCATCTGACGTTGATAACTTAAACAATCAAGCAACAATGGATAAAACCGTGTTGTCTAAAAGCATCGCACATCATAAAAACCATCTAATTGTTAGAAATCAGGCTAACTTTACGAGGCTGCTTGATCTTGTAAGCGCATACTAAATACATTTGAAATTATATCCGTTCTGTTGAAACTGATTATCTGCTTTTGTTGTAATTGATTTGCAGGCAAGTGATGTAAATCTTGCAATGGAAGCTTCTACGAAAGCACAGAACGCTTACAAATCTGCTAGTGCGGTTATAGAAGAAGCTCAGAACAAAGAGATGACAATTTCAGTCAAACGGGTTGTCAACTTCAGTTTTCAAGATGTGAAAGAATTTGCATGTTTGGTACAAAAGGCACGCGAGGCTGTAAATCGTCAAGGCAACAAGAGGCAGTGAAGTTAGAATAACTTCTTGCCATCATTTTTGACCTATCTATACAAAACAAACAAATACGATGAAGATCAGGATCAGAATATAGAAAAAAGTGAATATCAATTTTGACCGTTGACCCTTTTAGCACTTTGTGATGGTGTTGGGTATATGAGATGAGAATATGGAGAGGCTTTATTGTAGGATATTGATGTTAGAACTTCATACATAACTTGCTGTTAGTGATTAAAAATGCAACATCTCATCATAGACTTTGTTACCGCATTTGGATTCTGTACTCTGTAGGACTGTCTTTTGACAATCAAAAGACAATTTTTAGTCTGCTTTTGACTTGACTAGACTTTAGGTCTAGTGGTAAACTGGTAATGATTTTTTTTGGAAATCTATATATACACACACAATCGTCGTTCTTTTAGAACCTTGTCACTAGGGGCAGAATAAAACGAAAACCCACTTAAGTTGAAAAAACTTAAAAAACCTATACAAAAACCCTATATAACATTTTTATTTTTTTTTCTAAAAATTAGGGAATGTAACATACATATATTTAAACATTTTTGTAAAAAAAAAGCGCCGAGTAGTTTTTTTTTAAATTGTTAAAAATTTCATGTTACATAACATATATGTCCAAAAAATGTAACATACAAATTTTGAACATTTAAAATGTCAGTTTATGTATTTTGCATTTAATCGAACCCCAGACATGAAAAATAGTAGCATTAATCAGGACCCAGGTAATCTTCCTAACAACTTGAAATGTATTTAGAAAATCTCAAAACTAACACACATCTTTAATCTGCATAGAAACAAGATAACTAAACATAAAATCTTGTATGTAAAAAAGTCTCGAAGACAAACAAAAGAACGGAACGTAAAACAGAAATTTTGCGAAAAATGAAAAGTATAGAGGAACAAAGTTGAAAGTAAAAAAGTTGTGAGGTTAAATTGCAAAAATGCAAAATTTTGGGGTTAAGAATAAAAAAATCAAATAGTTTTGGGTTAAAAGTAAAGATTAAAAGTTTTGAGGTTAAAAGTAAAAAAAATCAAATAGCTTTGAGTTAAAAGTAAATAACCAAATAGTTTTAGGTTTAGAGTAAAAAATCAATTTTTGTTTTTGAAAAGTCCTCAAAGCATAAATTACAAACATGTTAAAAATTATAGTATTGGGGTAATGGGTAAAAGCGTCTTTAAGACCCCCTGTAGTGGGGCGTGAGCGTGATGTTTGTTTTTTTTTCTCCCATAACGCCCCAAACACCACGACGGGCGGCGTTATGGGGGCTTTTTTGATGGGTGGCGCCATGCATATAGCGGCGCTATGTGTGTTTGGTTTTCAAACTTTGACCAATAAAAAATAGTTAAGGGTTTTTATAATTAATTAAAAAATAATAATTAATAATTAGGTAATGATGGGTAGGGGCTTTATGACTACGACAAGTGATATAACGCCCCATAAAGCCCCTGTATGACGTGGCACGACACGTGTCGCATAACGCCCACGAAGGGGCTCTATGACTACGGCAAAACATATAATAAGGGGTTTTCTAATGGCACACCCCCTATCTATCTACACACTTTTTGAATTCAATACGCATCATATAGGCCTATACGATGCGTATTGAAATAAAGTAAAAGACATGGCAGACTGACAGGTGCAGGTTATGTCTGGCGGCGGGCTTTATACGCATCGTATAGGCCTATACGATGCGTATCAAGGCACTGATTTTTTGAATTTTATTTTTTGATGTGTTGTGTCGAATGTGAACCCGATAAACGAAAGAGATTTCGAGCAGTTGGTCGATGACATCATAGATAAAGATCTTGACACGATCATATCCATTTTCATGTGTTAGACTAGATAGTCCAAGATGAAATATATTAAAACCATTTAAGCGGCGTGTTCTAATCAACGTTTATCGACATTGTTATAGGTGATGAAGAAACCCTAAGTAGCAGGTAAGGGTTCTTTTGACTATGCTTTTATCATTTGTCATATGGTAAGAACTACCAAGGGGATATTCAGTTCTCTATTCGGTCATCTTTCCAAGCTTTTACACACGAATATGTGGTTCCTAATTTGCGGAACATAATCCCAGATTGTCTAAAGAAGCGCTTTTATCACGTGTCATGTCTAATTCTCGAAGAATCTCGTATGGGACAGAAAAACATTGTCTAAAGAAGCGCTTTTATCATTTGTAATGTCTAATTCGCGAAGAATTTCGTATGGGACAAAAGGATAACGAAGATAAAATGATATGGGACAAAAACCAACATTTCATATCTACTGAGTTGATCAACACCAACATTTCTTCGAGCTAACTGCCGATATCTCATTCTCTTATTTTGTTCAAAGTTTCTGTGTCGAAGGCGAACCCGAGAAACGAAAGGGATTTCGAGCAGTTGGTCGATGATATGATAGATAAAGATCTTGACACGATTATTTTTCAAGTTTGCACAGTGGGAGAAAAGACCAGCACCTCTGTCAGTATTGTCCTTTAAATTCGCATAAACATGTATTCGTTTCATAACCTACTCCTATAAATCAACCACAACTCACCCGACACATGATACGGCACGCTTACCTTAATCACATCTTCCATGGAGTCACAGATCCGACAATAGGGCCCACAGATCTTATGCCCACCCGAGACCGACCTCTGGATCACACATGATAAAAGCGCTTCTTTAGACAATCTGGGATTATGTTCTGTTTATTCAAGATTTACGTCTGATGTCCAAGTTTGATCACATTTGACTTCATCTGCGGCTGTCCAATGACTATATTGGTTCAATAATCCGACAATGGGCCCACGGATCTTATGCCCACCTGAGACCGACCTCTGGATCACACATGATAAAAGCGCTTCTTTAGACAATCTGGGATTATGTTCCGTTTCTTCATGATTTTCGTCTGATGTCCAAGTTTAATCACATTTGACTTCATCTGCGGCAGTCCAATGACTATCTTGGTTCAATAATCCGAAAATAGGGCCCACGGATCTTATGCCCACCCGAGACCGACCTATGGATCACACATGATAAAAGCGCTTCTTTAGACAATCTGGGATTATGTTCCGTTTCTTCAAGATTTACGTCTGATGTCCAAGTTTGATCACATTTGACTTCATCTGCGGCAGTCCAATGACTTTCTTGGTTCAATAATCCGTTCAATATCAGCGTTGTTTATCACCCTCTGTGAGCATTGGAAGCCCGACAAACAGTCTTGCAATGAAGATTGAATGTGGAAAACCGCAACCGTTTTTTACTACGGAAACGGTGGCTATGGGAAATACAAACCTGGCACGAACCACAATGGACTCAGACTCATACTACCCTTGCTGTTTCGTATTTTCTCCTTTTCTAATTCTCGAAGAATCTCGTAACTACCAATATCTCATCCTTCTGTTGTTCAGTACTTCCGAGACAATTCAAGTGAGTCCTATGAAGCAAGTGTCCGTCTATTCAATTGAGAGGAATCATTGCATTACATCCCCCTTGAAAACAAATTGTGTCTGTCTGAACCAACCGAAATCCACAAGGCATGCCTGTTTGATGAGCGAATAGAGATCCAAATTGTGAGGAAAGATGACCGAATAGAGATCTGAACCAACCGAAATCCACAAATTTCCAACAATTAACAGGACATTGTTAAAAGGGGAAATCTATTGGAACACCTGATTGAGATAAACTTCTTCGAGCTAACTGGCGATATCTCATCCTTCTGTTTGTTCAGTACTTCCGAGACGATTCAAGTGAGTCCTATGAAGCAAGTGTCTGTCTACAAATTCCAAAAAATTGTGGGTTAATAGATTCCGAAGCTGTTATTTCATAGAGAACAAGTTCACAGCAGAATGAAATTTTATTGAAAACTTGTAATTTCTCCACTCACTGTGAAATCGAACAGTTTCTGTGTCGAACAGTTTCTCCGTCGCTAATTTCTCCACTCACCGTGAAATCGAACAGTTTCTTCGTAGATTCCGTCCGGTTTCAAAGCCGGTTAAGGATTACGAGTGTTCTAGACTCGTTCAAGGCATGCTTGTTTGTGCGATTTACAAAAATAAGGATGCATTCGACGGTAAACGATGCAGCTGATGAAACCGAAGCTGTTATTTCTGTTGTTCAGTACTTCCGAGACAATTGAGAGGAATCATTGCATTACATCCCCATTGAAAACAAGTGGTTGTAATGATGGAACCCTTGATTTGAAAAACATTTTTGAGAAATTTATAGTTCAATACGCATCGTATAGGCCTATACGATGCGTATTGAACGATGAATTTACTAAAATACCCCTGTTTTTCTGATAAATTCAGGGATATTTTTGAGAAAATTCAAAGTTTAATACGCATCGTATAGGCCTATACGATGCGTATGAAGCTGATATACGATACGACATAGGCCTATACGATCGTATTGGGCATTATTTCAAATTTAGTTTTATCGTGTTTCCCTCGGTTCGACGCGTATACGTCTCGTTTTTTGCCGAACTTTCGCATATTTTGTCGTTTTATGATGTATACCTTCAACATAAGTCATTTCGGTGCCGTTCGGTTGCGTGCAAATATCGTATTCAATGATTACGTACACTTTTGTTTGATTAGGCCGTCGATTTTAAGCTTTCTTAAAATCCTTGTGTCCCCGGCAACGGCGCCAAAAACTTGATAGACGTGTGAAGTGTTATATATATTAGGTGTATATTTTAAGCCCCTTTAACACTTTTTAGTCAAGTTTTAAATTTATAAAACACGATATTTACTAACACTAGACACACATATGGGCAAGTGCACCCATCGTGAGCGTAGTATAGTGTTGGTAAGATACCGAGGTCGTCCAAGGACACAAGAGCTTTTAGTATCGGTTTATCCTCAACGTCTAATCAAATCAAAAAGTTTAGAAAAATGTTTTAACTAAGAAAAATAAAAACTAACTAAAATGCTGAAAAATAAAAATAAAAATAAAAACAGATAGACAAGATGAATCACTTGGTTCCGACTCGTATCTAGTGTAACCTTTGATTATTTCCGCACTTTTGCACTATTTTAAGAGATTATCTTAGTTATTGTAGTAGGCCCCTCTTTTGAAGGTGACGTTACCCTCACCCCAGTAGTTTGAGTCAGCAAGGATACAATCCAAAAAGGGTGGATTATTGGAAGATAATTAATTAAGTTATTAATGCAAATTATGGTAGGCCCCTCTTTTGGAGGTGACGTTACCCTCGACTAAGTAGTCTGAGTCAGCAGGGATACAGTCCTAAATAGCCGGGTTATAGTATTAATAGTAGTTAACTTATTAGGGGATCAAAGAGTTTGGACCCCCGCCATCCAATACCGTTAAGTATTGAAGGAGGTCCTACTAAATTTAACCCAGGTCCATTGCAGGACCTCTAAACGCTGAACAATGGCAAGACCTTTACCAAACCGTTCCCTTAACCCCCGACCAGGTAGCCAACATATCTTCATATAGACCGTGGAGATATGAATGGTGAAAATCTTTTATTTTATATAGACAGTAAAATAATGCCAAGACACCATGGACAAATGATGTGTGTAAAATGCAACATATAAATTACATCAAATAAGGCATAAAACTAACCCTTTTTAAGTACTAATATTGGAAAAAGAGTGTTTTTGTCTTCCTTTTGTATTTTCAGGATTAAATGAGCTCAAGAACACAAAAGAAGCAAAAAGACAGCTAAATCCAACATAAATACAAGAAAAGGAACATAAGTGGATTGCCCGACCCCTCAAAGGCATCTTCCCAAGCAAATAGAGAAGGCAGAAGACTGAACACGCCCCGTGCTCAGCCAGCACGGGGCCGTGCCCAAGAAGCAGCAGAAAAGACAAACCTATAGAAGCTTCTATTGCCCACCACGGGCCGTGTCCAGCGGACACGGGGGCGTGTCGAAAGTACTGCAGGCGCATTAATTGTAATTGCGAATTACAATTAATGAGGAGAGAGAGTGTCAGACAGGCACGGGACCGTGCCCAGCGGACACGGGGCCGTGCCCAGCTCTCTGTTCAGCCTATAAATAGGAGTGCTTGGATTCATTTCAACTCATCCCTTGGCACACCACCTCTCTCACACTTCACCCACCACCCACCACCACCATAACACCATCATCCACCACCATCATCCATTGTCCATCGTAGAGTGTGTGAGTCGTCTCGGGATCCAAGATTGATCGTAAGAGTTCTTGACAATCAAGGCCGTGTTTGCCTAAGTCTCTTACATCACTTGGTGAAGACAAAGTGTCTAGTATAATACTTTTTATTTCTAATCTTTTGCACTTTTTATTTGGTTTTGTATTAATGACTTTAATAACTAGTTACTTATGTTGAAGGTGATCTTTCCTTATCGTTTGTCCGTGGTGTCTTGGCATTATTTTACTGTCTATATAAAATAAAAGATTTTCACCATTCATATCTCCACGGTCTATATGGAGGTATGTTGGCTACCTGGTCGGGGGTTAAGGGAACGGTTTGGTAAAGGTCTTGCCATTGTTCAGCGTTTAGAGGTCCTGCAATGGACCTGGGTCAAATTTAGTAGGACCTCCTTCAATGCTTCACGGTATTGGATGGCGGGGGTCCAAACTCTTTGATCCCCTCATAAGTTAACTACTATTAATACTTTAACCCGGCTATTTAGGACTGTATCCCTGCTGACTCAGACTACTTAGCCGAGGGTAACGTCACCGCCAAAAGCGGGGCCTACCACAATATTGCATTAATAACTTAATTCATTATCTTCCAATAATCCACCCTTTTAGGATTGTATCCTTGCTGACTCAAACTACTGGGGTGAGGGTAACGTAACCTTCAAAAGAGGGGCCTACTACAATAACTAAGATAATCTCTTAATTATGTGCAAAAGTGCGGAAATAATCAAAGGTTATACTAGATACGAGTCGGAACCAAGTGATTCATCTTGTCTATCTGTTTTTCCTTTTTATTTTATTTTTCAGCATTTTAGTTAGTTTTTATTTTTCTTAGTTTAAAACATTTTTCTAAACTTTTTGTTTTGATTAGACGTTGAGGATAAACCGGTACTAAAAGCTCTTGTGTCCTTGGACGACCTCGGTATCTTACCAACGCTATACTACACTCAACGATGGGTGCACTTGCCCATATGTGTGTTTAGTGTTAGTGAAATATCGTGTTTTATAAATTTAAAACTTGGCTAAAATAAGTGTTAAAAAGGACTTAAAGTATACACCTAATATATATAACACTTCACGCGCATCAAGTTTTTGGCGCCGTTGCCGGAGACACAAGGATTTTAAGAAAGTTAGGAATCAACGGCCTAATCATCTTTTATTTTTCTTTTTAATTTTTTTAGGATTTTCTTAGTTTTTCAGCTTCTGCAGCGCTCAGCACGGGCCGTGCCCGGTCAGACACGGGCCGTGCCCAGGATCATCACTGGCAGTTTTTATTTTCTGAGTTACAGAGAGCTGAACACGGGGCCGTGTCCAACTCCCAGTAACAGGGATCCAGAAATCAATCACTGTGCCTCTGAACACGGGCCGTGTTCGCTGAGCACGGGGCCGTGGTGAATATTCTGACCAACGTTCTTTTCTGTCTTTATTGCAGGACTTGGAACCTAGGCGCCACATTTGAACCTCCTACGTAGTGCATGAGCTCCAGTTCTAATAGAGACATAAAAGAACCTCTAGACGAACCCGAACGCTTTCTCAGAAAAAGACTTAAAGCCAAAAATCAAGAGAAAGTCTCGGGGGACCCACTTCCAATGGCGGACCAACGTACCCTCATGGATTACCTACGGCCCACCGTAGGCAATCTCGGCGCCGCTATCAACGCACCGAATGTCGAAGCCAACAACTTCGAACTTCGGCCGCATTTGATACAAATGCTCCAAAACTCCGCAACCTTCCACGGGCTTGCGGACGAGGATCCCCATCTACATATTACTAACTTCTTAGAAATATGTGATACCTTTCGGATCAATGGAGCATCAAATGACGCCATCCGCCTTCGAATGTTTCCATTTTCACTAAAAGACCGAGCTAAGGCTTGGCTTAACACCCTCCCAGTTGGATCGGTAAACACTTGGGATGAACTTGCCCAAAAGTTTCTATATAAGTATTTCCCTCCTGCTAAAACAGCTAAATTAATGACTGAAATTAATACATACTCACAAGAGGATGGGGAATCCTTATATGAAACTTGGGAAAGGTTCAAGGAGCTTCTAAGAAAGTGTCCTCATCACGGTCTAGCGGTGTGGCAACAAGTATCCACTTTCTACAATGGGTTGTTGCCACACACAAGACAAACACTTGATTCAAGCTCCGGGGGACTTTTAGGTAATCGTCGCCCAAATGAAATATATAATCAAATTGAGGAAATTGCTCAAACCAATTTTCAGTGGCACACTCCCCGAGGTAATAAATCTATTGCCCCGGGCGCCCATAAGGTTGATGAAAGCACCTCTTTACAAGCCCAAATCGAGGCCCTCTCTTCAAAAATCAAAAAGCTAGAAATGACAAAAGCGGCGTCGGTTATGGCTTGCGAAGGGTGTGGTGGGTCACATGAAAATTGGAGTTGTATGAAAGAATTAGATGAACAAACAGAAACGGTAAACTACATGGATAATAGACCTAGGCCGTCGGGTCCTCCAACAGGTACCTACAACCAAGGATGGCGTAACCACCCAAATCTTGGTTGGAGAGATCCCGGTAATAGTAGTAACCAACAAAACCAACGAACTAATTTTCAACAACCACAAAATTTCTCTCAACAACAAGGTGGAAGAGAAAGGCTTGAAGATACTATATCTCGCCTCATATCTGACACTGAAAAGAAAAACTCGGATCGATTTCAACAATTGGAATCGAATTTTAGAAATCAACAAGCTAGCATTCAAAACGTTGAAAAACAATTAAATCAACTAGCTCAAAATTTCTCCGAGAGACCACAAGGCGCGTTACCTAGTAATACCGAAACCAACCCGAAGGCACAAGTACATCTCATCACATTAAGAAATCGAACCGTGGGCCCCGAGGATGCTCCATTGCCGCCAAGTGAAAGAAGCCATTCTAGCCAGCCTGTGACCCCTCCTGCGCCAGAAAAAGCTTCTCTACCAACTCAGGAGGCTACCAAGACTCCTCCTATTCCGTACCCCGGTAGGTTAAATCGTCAAAAGACCGATGAGCAATTCGCTAAATTTGAAAATTTGCTAAAACAATTGCATGTTAATTTTCCTTTTATCGAGGTCCTAACCCAAATGCCTAAATACTCAAAATTTATGAGGGATTTCCTCGCAAACAAAAGGAAAATTGAATCATTGCAATTAGTTAACTTTGGCGAAGAATGCTCCGCCTTAGTGCTCAACAAACTTCCACAAAAGAAAATCGATCCCGGGAGTTTCACAATCCCTTGCTCGATTGGAGGATCTCCCGTTCGTAATGCATTAGCCGATCTTGGGGCTAGCATTAACCTCATGCCCACATCAATGTTCAAACGACTCGGCCTAGGAACAACAAGCCCTACAAAGATGAGCATACAACTCGCCGACAGATCCGTCAAATTTCCACAAGGTGTCGCTGAGAATTTATTGGTAAAAGTTGACAACTTCGTTTTTCCAACCGACTTTGTCATCTTAGACATGGAAGAAGACACCGATGTCCCTCTCATCCTTGGGAGGCCATTTCTAGCCACCGCCCAAGCGGTGGTGGACATGAATGACGGAACGTTAACATTGAAGTTTGGGGATAAGGAGGTGAAGTTTGAATGTGGAAAAAGAATTGAGGACGAAGACCCGGTCAACTACATGCAGGTCATAGACTCAAGCTTAGATGATGCTCTCCGACGGTATAACATGAGATGCAATACATCCCACTTGGGTGACATATGACCGGTTTTGGGTCTAGCCAAGGACCCTTATAAACGTGGCGCACCACGGGGGCATTCCGCGGAACTATCCTTAGTTTAATTTAGATTAATGTTTTCTAGTTAGTTTTAATTTTCAGGAATAAAACACACTCATGGTGGTAAGGGATGAAAAGGGGAACGAGAAAAATGACTTCATGCACAAGAACAAGGCAACCCGACAATTCTCTCCATTTCAGAAGGTTCAACACGGGCCGTGCCCAACCAACACGGCCCCGTGCTGAACCACCTGCAGAAAACGCCCAGTTCAGGTAACTGGACACGGGCCGTGCTCACCCAACACGCCCCCGTGTCCAGACTTCTGTTTCTCTTGTTTTAATTTTGTTACTGGCACTTGAACACGGGGCCGTGCCCGGATAACACGGGGCCGTGTTCAGCGCCCACTAACACAAATTTTTGCTTTTAAACACCATTTTACACATCTAATCAACCTAAAAATTTATTTTTGGGACACATTGAGGACAATGTGTAATTTAAGTGTGGGGGGGATGCTAAAACCTTGAATCTTGCAAGTCCTAAATACAAGCCTTACACAAAACTCTATTGGAACCGCTAATCACCCCAAATTTTTTTTTTCAAAAATTTCATTTTTTTTACTTGTCTAGGTTTAACTCGGGAAATTCAAGTTCTCAAAAAGGTTATATTTTTACGAATTTACAACCGATAGCGTAGTGATAAAAAGAACCAACATAAGAAAATTATGAAAAGGCATGGCAAACTTAGTTAAAATTTGATTATATATACTTGATCACATAAAAACCCATTCCCACAAAAAATAAGTTTTGAGCCTTTATTGAGCATACAATTACATATCATTAGACTAAATGCTCATTTTTCGTTTCTTGTGTGAATAGCCGCTTGGTTCTTACGACTCTAGAACTTGCCATGACGATACATTCCCGGTCCTTATCAACTTAAACCCGAGTAAGTAAATGATGGAGGCATTAGGACTAACCCTTTTTATTTCTACACCATTATTTTTCTTTTTCTTTTACCACCTACCCAAAAATCCCCCTAGTTAGCCCCTTTGAGCCTAAACCTTTTCATTTCATCACCCAAACCAAGAACCCTTTTACCCACCAAAACCTTTTTCATTTTTAAACCCTTTGTTTTAGTAACAAGTTCGGTTTTTCGTATGATCAAAAAAAAAAAAAAAAAATTTGTGTTGATGATGAAGCAAAAAGAAAAATAAACAAACAAGTTCATCAAAAATAACTTTGTTTGAATAAAAGCTTCATCAAAATAAAAAGTTATAAAAAAAAATAAATAATAGAAAGTCCTACGAAAACCGACACTTGTTACGCTTTTTCGCCCTTTTTCTACTAACCACTAACCACTATCCCAACCACCTACCTTTAACCCAAGCCTAACCCTTAACCCACAAAGTCCTCTTGATATCTACAAAGGTATAAAAGTTAAAAAGGAGGAGGATTGATTGCTTGGCAAGCTTATGGTAGGAATAAGTTCCATGCCGCTCTCGAGTGATTCACTAAAAATACACCTTCGGCCGAGTGTGAGTGATTTCTCCCGTGAGATATGTGAACTTGTATATAAATAGAATTTTAAAAAGGCATGTTATGCCCAAATAAGTAATTTCTCCTATGAAACGTTCTAAATAAATCATTACGAATAGGATTGTAAATAAATAAAAATAAAACCCAAAAACATCTTGGACATCCCGACACTCTACGACAAGCCCAAAACCTTCTCTTCTACCTATTCCATTTGGGAGTGTAAGCCACATATTAAAGAGTTTTGCTTGAGGACAAGGAAAAGTTCAAGTGTGGGGGTATTTGATGTGTGTAAAATGCAACATATAAATTACATCAAATAAGGCATAAAACTAACCCTTTTTAAGTACTAATATTGGAAAAAGAGTGTTTTTGTCTTCCTTTTGTATTTTCAGGATTAAATGAGCTCAAGAACACAAAAGAAGCAAAAAGACAGCTAAATCCAACATAAATACAAGAAAAGGAACATAAGTGGATTGCCCGACCCCTCAAAGGCATCTTCCCAAGCAAATAGAGAAGGCAGAAGACTGAACACGCCCCGTGCTCAGCCAGCACGGGGCCGTGCCCAAGAAGCAGCAGAAAAGACAAACCTATAGAAGCTTCTATTGCCCACCACGGGCCGTGTCCAGCGGACACGGGGGCGTGTCGAAAGTACTGCAGGCGCATTAATTGTAATTGCGAATTACAATTAATGAGGAGAGAGAGTGTCAGACAGGCACGGGGCCGTGCCCAGTGGACACGGGGCCGTGCCCAGCTCTCTGTTCAGCCTATAAATAGGAGTGCTTGGATTCATTTCAACTCATCCCTTGGCACACCACCTCTCTCACACTTCACCCACCACCCACCACCACCATAACACCATCATCCACCACCATCATCCATTGTCCATCGTAGAGTGTGTGAGTCGTCTCGGGATCCAAGATTGATCGTAAGAGTTCTTGACAATCAAGGCCATGTTTGCCTAAGTCTCTTACATCACTTGGTGAAGACAAAGTGTCTAGTATAATACTTTTTATTTCTAATCTTTTGCACTTTTTATTTGGTTTTGTATTAATGACTTTAATATTTAGTTACTTATGTTGAAGGTGATCTTTCCTTATCGTTTGTCCGTGGTGTCTTGGCATTATTTTACTGTCTATATAAAATAAAAGATTTTCACCATTCATATCTCCACGGTCTATATGGAGGTATGTTGGCTACCTGGTCGGGGGTTAAGGGAATGGTTTGGTAAAGGTCTTGCCATTGTTCAGCGTTTAGAGGTCCTGCAATGGACCTGGGTCAAATTTAGTAGGACCTCCTTCAATGCTTCACGGTATTGGATGGCGGGGGTCCAAACTCTTTGATCCCCTCATAAGTTAACTACTATTAATACTTTAACCCGGCTATTTAGGACTGTATCCCTGCTGACTCAGACTACTTAGCCGAGGGTAACGTCACCGCCAAAAGCGGGGCCTACCACAATATTGCATTAATAACTTAATTAATTATCTTTCAATAATCCACCCTTTTAGGATTGTATCCTTGCTGACTCAAACTACTGGGGTGAGGGTAACGTCACCTTCAAAAGAGGGGCCTACTACAATAACTAAGATAATCTCTTAATTATGTGCAAAAGTGCGGAAATAATCAAAGGTTATACTAGATACGAGTCGGAACCAAGTGATTCATCTTGTCTATCTGTTTTTCCTTTTTATTTTATTTTTCAGCATTTTAGTTAGTTTTTATTTTTCTTAGTTTAAAACATTTTTCTAAACTTTTTGTTTTGATTAGACGTTGAGGATAAACCGGTACTAAAAGCTCTTGTGTCCTTGGACGACCTCGGTATCTTACCAACGCTATACTACACTCAACGATGGGTGCACTTGCCCATATGTGTGTTTAGTGTTAGTGAAATATCGTGTTTTATAAATTTAAAACTTGGCTAAAATAAGTGTTAAAAAGGGCTTAAAATATACACCTAATATATATAACACTTCACGCGCATCAACAATCGATAAGGAAAGATCACCTTCAACATAAGCAACTAGTTGTTAAAGTCATTAATACAAAACCAAGTAAAAAGTGCGAAAAGATTAAAAATAAAAAGTATTACACTAGACACTTTGTCTTCACCAAGTGATGTAAGAGACTTAGGCAAACATGGCCTTGATTGTCAAGAACTCTTACGATCAATCTTGGATCCCGAGATGACTCACACACTCTATGATGGACAATGGATGATGGTGGTGGATGATGGTGTTATGGTGGTGGTGGGTGGTGGGTGAAGTGTGAGAGAGGTGGTGTGCCAAGGGATGGTTTGAGCTTGAGCCAAGCACTTCTATTTATAGGCTGAACAGAAGCTCGGACACGGCCCCGTGTCCACATCCTTCTCTTTCTTCATTTATTGCAGCTTGTCTTATTAGTTGACCATGCCCCCGTGTCCGCTGAGCACGACCCCGTGGTGCAGAAGAATCTTTGTACTATGAAGATTTGCTGGATTGTGCGAATCTTATAGTTGACCACGGCCCCGTGGTGGGCAATAGAAGCTTCTACCACTTTGTCTTTTCTGTTGACACTTGGGCACGCCCCCGTGCTGGCTGGGCACGGGGCGTGTTCAGTCTTCTGTTGTCTTGTTTTGCTTGGGAAGATGCTGTCGTGGGGTCGGGCATGTCACGTCTTGTTCCTTTTCTTGTATTTATGTTAGATTTTTATGTCTTTTTGCTTCTTTTGTTAATTTGAGCTCATTTAATCCTGAAAATACAAAAGGAAGACAAAAGCACACTTTTTCCAACATTAGTACTAAAAAAGGGTTAGTTTTATGCCACAATTGATGAAATTTATATGTTGCATTTTGCACACATCAAATACCCCCACACTTGAATCTTTGCTTGTCCTCAAGCAAAACTCTTTATAATGTGGCTATTACACTCCCAAATGGAATGGGTAGAGAAGAAGGTTTTTGGGCTTGTCGTAGAGTGTCGGGATTTCCAAGATTCTTTATTTAGTTTTATTTTTATTTATTTACAATCCTATTCGTCATGATTTATTTAAAACTTTTCATAAGATAAATTACTTATTAGGGCATAACATGCCTCTTTAAAATTCTATTTATATACAAGTTCACATACCTCACGGGGATCACTCAACACTCGGCCGAAAATGTATTTTTGTGGATCACTCGAGAGCGGCATGGAACTTACTCCTACCATAGGCTTGCCAAGCAATCAATCCTCATCCTTTTTAACTTATATACCTTTGTAAATATCAAGAGGACTTTGTGGGTGAAGGGTTAGGCTTGGGTTAAAGGTAGGTGGTTGGGTTAGTGGTTAGTGGTTAGTAGAAAAAGGGCGAAAAGCGTAACAAGCGTCGGTTTTCGTAAGACTTTCTATATTTTTTTTTCACTTTTATTTTGATGAAGCTATTATTCAAACAAAGTTATTTTTGATGAACTTGTTTGTTTATTTTCTTTTGCTTCATCAATCACACATTTTTATTTATTTATTTTTTATTTTTTGAAAAGTCATACGAGAAACCGAGCTAGTTACTAAAACAAGGGGTTTAAAAATAAAAAAGGTTTTGGTGGGTAAAAGGGTGTTTGGTTTGGGTTATGAAATGAAAAGGTTTAGGCTCAAAGGGGCTAACTAGGGGGATTTTTGGGTAGGTGGTAAAAAAAAGAAAAATAATGGTGTAGAAATAAAAAGGGTTAGTCCTAATGCCTCCATCATTTACTTACTCGGGTTTAAGTTGATAAGGAATGGGAATGTATCGTCATGGCAAGTTCTAGAGTCGTAAGAACCAAGCGGCTATTAACACAAGAAACGAAAAATGAGCATTTAGTTTAAAGATATGTAATTGTATGCTCAATAAAGGCTCAAAACTCACTTTTGTGGGAATGGGTTTTTGTGTGATCAAGTATATATAATCAAATTTTAACTAAGCTTGTCATGCCTTTTCATAATTTTCTTATGTTGGTTCTTTTTATCACGACGCTATCGTTTGTAAATTCGTAAAAATATAACCTTTTTAGAACTTGAAATTCCCGAGTTAAACCTAGACAAGTAAAAAAATGAAAAAAATTTGAAAAAATTTGGGGTGATTAGCGGTTCCAATAGAGTTTTGTGTAAGGCTTGTATTTAGGACTTGCAAGATTCAAGGTTTTGGCTTCCCCCCCACACTTAAATTGCACATTGTCCTCAATGTGTCCCAAAAATAAGTTTTTAGGTTTATTGAATGTGTAAAAAGGTGTAAAAAGCAAAAATTTTGTGTTACTGGTTACCTGGGCACGACCCCGTGTTGAGTGGACACGACCCCGTGCTCAGATGCCAGTAACGAAAACTTACAGAAGGTGAACACGGGGGCGTGTTGGTTGAACACGACCCCGTGTCTGTCAAGGTCTGCAGAATAAATACAGACAGCAGGTTCAGGGGAATGGGCACGGGGGCGTGTCGGCTGGACACGACCCCGTGTGGACAGTCTGCAAAGTTGAAAAACAGGTTTCTTTCTTCGATTTTCCTGTCCCGGCTTTAGTAGTACCAATGCTTAGTACTCTAAGCCTTGTATGTACCTGCTTAATCAATAAACACCATACCATACCATAGCAAACATCCTACTTTTACCAAATTCAACATCCATGTCAAAGTTAAAAGAAAAATAAGTGCATAAAATAAAAGAAGTTAGGGAAAGTAAATTGTTCAACACTTGGCACGCAGGCCATCAATTGTTCAAGATTAAAAAGGGTTAACCTGGGAAGTCATCAACCAACCGCTTCCTCCTCCGCTCCTCCCGCCAACTCCATGGCATCGTCATCATCATCGTCATCATCCCCTCCATGGCCCGCAATGTGGTCCCGAATATATCCAATATCATCTTGGATATCGGATATGTTTCTCTCGATAGCTCCAACCCGGTGGTACGTGTTGCTCGCCATGTTATAGGTGTTCCTGGTGCACATAAGGTTTTCCTGCAACAAATCATGCAAACTTTGAAGGTTAGGAAAACCGCCTCCCGAGGAGGATGATTGGCCCGAATCACCATGGGGTTGGTATTGGTATTGATGATGTTGCGGAGCGTGGAGGACAAGTGCTTCTTGCGGGTTCCATGCATGACCTTGCATCCTTTGAAAGCTCACCGTCCCGTCTTCCGCCTCATAAATTAGGTTCATTGAGCGGCATATGTGTATATCCACCATGCCCGACCATGGGCTCCTCTCAAATGACCTAGGTATGTGGGCGAAGTGCCTGAATAGACGGTACACCCATCCCCCAAAGAAGATAGGGGTCGGTGCGCTTGCAAGGCAGTTATGATGCATGTTTCGGAGCATGAGGAACGGAACATCAAGTGGCCTGCGGGTGTGGATACAGTGGAGGACAACAAGATCTCTTAACCCAACGACGCCACTACTATCATGCCTTTGGCTAAGAGAGTAGCCGAGGAGCCTATGAATGTATCTGTAGAGCGGATCCCTCAGCTTCGTACTCTTAGTGCTGCTAGGATTGTAGTACCCTTCACCAATCTGAGCCCAAATGGCTTGGCGTTCGTTCTCACCTATCTCTCGCATTCCCCCAGTATTTTCCTCGTTTCCCGCATCCTCTTCCGCATACAACCCGACAATCGATCCAAATTGAGCCATAGAGATCGAATACCTCGTTCCGCCACATCGGAATGCTACCCCATCATTGTCGAACGGGTCGCACCTCGAGTTGAATGTGAAGGTGCTATAGAATTCCAAAGTGCATTCGTGGACGGAACGGAGTCGAGTTGTTAAAGCGACTCTGAGTGGTCCCGTGACAATGTTGTTGAAACGGTCGATTTGATTCACCATAGTTAACAGTTCCGTGCATGCTTGCCTCGGGTATTCCTCCGGCCTTGTTTGAAGTATCTCGTATCTAGCCCTCGCATCGAGCTCATTGGCGTTAAATCTTGTGAACTTCCTAGCCATCTGAAAGAATACATCAAAAGTTAGCACGAAACAGAAGTATTTTCGGACAAAACTGCAAACAGTGAGCTGGACACGACCCCGTGTTCAGCGGACACGGCCCCGTGTCCAGGCGTCTGTTACTCAAAAATTTCATTTTTTGTCCCGGTTTTGAAAACTTGAAAATTTTTGGTCCAATAGGTGCGGTTTCCCCCGAAAATGAAACCCTAAGTGCCGTTTTTTCCAAAATATCCCGTTTACCCATTCAATTTTATCTTTTTCGGTTCAAGAACAAGGGTTTGGGGTTTTTGTGCAAAATCGGACGAATCTATGAACAATACAAGTGTATTTACTTCCCATAACACTAATCTAACTAAATGCAAACAAATCTAAACAAAAATTTGAGGTTCGATCTGGATGAACTTCAAGAACCCTAGATTTTTCCCCAAATTTTTGGTGTTTTAACTACATGCAAGTAACTAATCTAACTACTAGAAGTGATAGAATCATACCTTGATGTTGTTAGAGTGATAGGAGACGTCGAAAATCTGCGAAAAATCGCCTGGAACCAGAGCTTTTTCGGGGAAACGGGGCGTGTGTAATGTTGTAACTGTTTTGAAAAAGGGGTTTTATCCCGACTGCAGTGCGAACACGGCCCCGTGTCCAGCGGACACGGCCTCGTGCCGAGCAAAGTTTTTGAATTTTTTTTTTTTTTTGTGCTCGTGTGAGTGCCCTTGTTTCCCATAAGCTTTGGTTAGAAAACTTACCGCTTTAGTTGTCGTCCCAATCGCTCGTAACTTACTAGGTATGATGTTGGTTTCATTCTTCCATCGTTTGAAGCGAGATCTCTTCCTCTTCATCCTCAATGAATCCTTGATAGAGTTTCAGCCGTTGGCCATTGACTTTAAATGGGGGCCCATTTCGAGATTTAATTTCTACTGCACCGTGTGGGAAAATATGGGTGATGGAAAAAGGTCCTGACCACCTAGACTTTAATTTACCAGGAAACAATCGAAGCCGTGAATTAAACAAAAGAACTAGATCTCCTACCCGAAATTCATTAGGTTTAATATGTCTGTCATGCAAATTTTTCATTCTTTCCTTATAAATTTCGGAGTTTGAGTATGCATAATTCCTAAGTTCGTCTAATTCATTTAATTGACAAAATCGATTTTTACCAGCAAATTCTAAATCTAAGTTTACATTTTTGATTGCCCAGTAGGCTTTGTGTGCAATTACTACTGGCAAGTGACAACTTTTTCCGTAGACTAGCTTATATGGGGTTGTACCTATTGTTGTTTTATAAGCAGTTCGAAAAGCCCATAAAGCATCATCTAATTTATCTGCCCATTCCTTTTTATTTAACCCTACAGTTTTTTCGAGTATTCGTTTTAAACCTCTATTAGTCACTTCGGCTTGTCCGTTTGTTTGAGGGTGATATGCTGTTGAGACCCGGTGATAGACCCCATATCTTGTTAAAAAAATTTCAAGTTGATGGTTGCAAAAATGGGTACCTCTATCACTTATTAATGCTTTAGGTGTGCCAAAACGAGAGAATAATTTTTTCAGAAATCTTACCACGACTCTTCCATCATTTGTTGGAAGTGCCTCGGCCTCGGCCATTTAGACAAGTAGTCTACTGCCACAAGTATATATTTGTTTCCTTTCGATGGTGGGAAAGGTCCCATAAAGTCGAGTCCCCACACATCAAAAATTTCACAAACAAGAATGCCATTTTGTGGCATTTCGTTTTTGGAAGAAATATTACCTGTTCTTTGGCAAGCATCACATGTCTTGACAAGACTTTGGGCGTCTTTGTAAATGGTTGGCCAATAAAATCCTGAATCGAATACCTTTCGTGCGGTACTAGCGGCACCATGATGCCCTTCGTATGGACCTTCATGACAATGGCGGAGAATTCTTCGTGCTTCGCTACCATGTACGCATCGTCGGACGAGTTGGTCGGCACACATTTTGAAAAGATATGGATCTTCCCAAAAATAGTGTTTCACATTGGCAAAGAATTTTTTTCTTTGATGATGTGGCCAACCTTTTGCGACTATACCGCTAGCTAGGTAGTTAGCATAGTCGGCTTACCATGGTTTTTCCTTATATTCCACCCTTTCCAGGGACTCAGTTGGAAATTTTTCGTTGATTTGCTCGTCCCTGGTTGCCTCCAAAGCTGGGTCCTCTAAGCGTGAAAGGTGATCTGCAGCGGTGTTTTCTGCTCCTCTTTTGTCTTTGATTTCAATGTCAAATTCTTGGAGGAGTAGAATCCACCGAATCAAACATGGTTTTGCGTCCTGCTTTTTGAAGAGATATCGAATGGCAGCATGATCTGTATAGACTATAGTTTTAGAAAGAACAAGATAAGAACGAAATTTATCAAAAGCAAATACCACAGCTAGTAATTCTTTTTCAGTTGTTGTGTAATTCTCTTATGCATCATTTAGTGTTTTACTAGCATAATAAATTGGGTGAAAATGCTTTTCTTTTCTTTGTCCCAAGACAGCTCCAACTGCAAAGTCACTAGCATCACACATGATTTCGAAAGGAAATTTCCAATCAGGCGCTATCATGATAGGTGCATTGATTAACATTTCCTTTAAGGTTAGAAATGCTTGATTGCAATCCTTGTCAAAGATGAAAGGAGCATCTTTTTCAAGTAATTTTGTTAGAGGCCTTGAGATTTTAGAAAAGTCTTTGATAAACCGCCTATAAAATCTGGCATGCCCTAGGAAACTTCTGATAGCTCTTACGGAGGATGGAGGTGGTAATCTAGAAATGGTATCTATTTTGGCTCGATCCACCTCCATTCCTTCGCTTGAGATCTTGTGACCGAGTACTATTCCCTCCGTTACCATGAAATGGCATTTTTCCCAATTAAGGACGAGGTTAGTTTCCTCACATCGGGATAGCATTCGTTCAAGGTTATCGAGGCATTGGTCGTATGAATCCCCAAAGATAAAAAAGTCATCCATGAAGACTTCCATTGTCTTTTCTATCATGTCATGGAAGATGGCTACCATGCAACGTTGGAATGTTGCGGGGGCATTACATAGACCAAACGGCATGCGTCGATAAGCAAAAGTTCCATAGGGACATGTGAAAGTTGTCTTTTCTTGGTCTTCGGGTGCTATCGGGATTTGAAAGTAACCTGAAAAACCATCCAAGAAACAATAAAATTTATGACCGGATAATCTTTCTAACATTTGATCAATGAAGGGTAAAGGAAAGTGATCTTTTCTTGTAGCTTCATTTAATCTTCTATAATCTATACATACTCTCCATCCTGTGACGGTTCTCGTTGGTATTAATTCATTCTTTTCGTTAGTTATTACCGTCATACCTCCTTTCTTTGGAACTACTTGGACGGGACTCACCCAAGGACTATCAGAGATAGGATAGATAAGTCCGGCGTCAAGTAATTTGATGACTTCGTTTTTAACCACTTCTTAAACATTTGGATTTACTCGACGTTGTGGTTGTATTACCGATTTGTAGTCATCATTCATTAAAATTTTGTGTGTACACATGGACGGACTAATTCCTTTTATGTCTACAAGTTTCCAAGCTATTGTGTTTTTGTGTTTTTTCAAAAGACTAATTAATTTTTCTTTTTCTAAGCTATCTAATTTAGACGAAATAATTACAGGTAAATTACCATTTTTGTCTAGAAAAGCATATTCCAAACCTTTTGGAAGTTCTTTGAGCTCAAGTGGTGGGTCCTTAGGAGACTCCTTATTTGGTTGCTCATTTCGATCAAGAACTTTAAAAGTTTGTTCTATGGCGACCTCTTCTTCAACAAAGTGGTCAATCTCTTCACTTGTATCGGGTGGTTCATCTTCATCTTCAATTAGGGGGTCATTATTGCCGAAAGGATATTTCATTGACCGTTCGAGATCGACACTTCTTTTAAATGCCCCTAATTGAAGAGATAGATTGTTGAACTTCCGGTTTTTCAGAGCTTCATGAGTTTTTACAAATGGTCGTCCCAACACTAGAGGAGCGTCATCGAGGATGACAAAGTCGGTCGGGATTACCATTTGATTTGTTTGAACCAATACATCCTCAACTACACCGATTGATTTTATTACTTTCCGATTGGAGAGAAAAATGGGTATTTGAAGTGGAGAAAAATCACTAATACTTAATTTTTCGAAAATGTAGTTAGGCATTATGTTAACACAAAGATCTTTATCGATTGTGACATTACTAATAAACGAATTTTGAAAGAAACATGGAACCGGTGTAATGTTAATTTCAAATGGGTCTTCTTTTATTAGCGAAGTTTGATCATTAGTTAACTTAACACTTACCGTTTCGTCAATTTTAGTGTTAGTATTTAACTCTTTTAAAAACTTAGCATGAGTGAGTACTAAACAATGATTTTCAAAAGAAGGTGACAAGAGATTAATTTCTTCAAAATTAGACTCTTCTTGAATTTTAACGTTGTCGGACTCACCTTTTTCGTTGTTTAACTCATGTGTCGGTTTTTCACTTACTTGTTCTTCCATTTTAACACTTTCAGTTATCTCTTCCTTTTTTAATTCTTCTCTTGCGCGGGACTCCTCTTCCCTTGCGTGAGATTCTTTTATACAACGATCGATAACTCTAATGTGTTCTAATATCCTATCGGTCACATCGGTTATAGAAAAAGAGTCGGAATTTTCAAAGCTTGAATCCGGTTGTTCGATCCTTTGTTCCTCATAATACCCATATGAAGTAGATGGTTCACACCATTGTTCTTCATTGTAAGCATATGATGGATAAGGGTCGTAATTTTGTTCTTCATAATACTCATATGAGGTGGGTTGTTCACGCCATGGTTCCTCATAATAAGCATACGAAGGTGGTGGCTCATATCTTGGTTCCTCAAAGTACGAGTATGAAGGCTCATACCTTGGTTCATCAAAATATGAGTATGAGGGAGGAGGTTCATACCTTTGGTCTTCATATGACGTGTATGAAGTTGATGGCTCGTACCTGGGTTCCTCATAGTAGGTGTATGAACGGGATGGTTGATATGAGTGACAATTTTGAACCGAGTGTGTGTTACGACAATTAGTGCAATAGTTACCCCTATAATCATCCTCCTCATAGGTGTAGTTGTAACCTCCTGAGTATTGATCCATAAGAATCACTCAGCAGACCACAACCAAGTCTCGAGATCAGAAAACAAAAATAAAAACGGAAACAGAGGCTGGACACGGCCCCGTGTTCAGTGGACACGGCCCCGTGTTCAGTGGACACGGCCCCGTGTACAGAATCTGTATCTGGGCGTTTTAATTAAATTTACTGATTTCGTTGAGCACGGGGCGTGTTCAGTGAGCACGGCCCGTGTTCAAGCTTCTGTTACTGGGTGTTTTTATGAAAATGTGCAGCACGGCCCCGTGTTCAGTGAACACGGCCCCGTGTACAGGTTACTGTAAATGCAAAACTAAACTAAAATGCAGGAAAAAAAAAATATGCGCGTGTTTTAAAAAGGTTTTGAAAAACTGATTAGGCCGTCGATTTTAAGCTTTCTTAAAATCCTTGTGTCCCCGGCAACGGCGCCAAAAACTTGATGGACGTGTGAAGTGTTATATATATTAGGTGTATATTTTAAGCCCCTTTAACACTTTTTAGTCAAGTTTTAAATTTATAAAACACGATATTTACTAACACTAGACACACATATGGGCAAGTGCACCCATCGTGAGCGTAGTATAGTGTTGGTAAGATACCGAGGTCGTCCAAGGACACAAGAGCTTTTAGTACCGGTTTATCCTCAACGTCTAATCAAATCAAAAAGTTTAGAAAAATGTTTTAACTAAGAAAAATAAAAACTAACTAAAATGCTGAAAAATAAAAATAAAAATAAAAACAGATAGACAAGATGAATCACTTGGTTCCGACTCGTATCTAGTGTAACCTTTGATTATTTCCGCACTTTTGCACTATTTTAAGAGATTATCTTAGTTATTGTAGTAGGCCCCCTCTTTTGAAGGTGACGTTACCCTCACCCCAGTAGTTTGAGTCAGCAAGGATACAATCCTAAAAGGGTGGATTATTGAAAGATAATTAATTAAGTTATTAATGCAAATTATGGTAGGCCCCTCTTTTGGAGGTGACGTTACCCTCGACTAAGTAGTCTGAGTCAGCAGGGATACACTCCTAAATAGCCGGGTTATAGTATTAATAGTAGTTAACTTATGAGGGGATCAAAGAGTTTGGACCCCCGCCATCCAATACCGTTAAGTATTGAAGGAGGTCCTACTAAATTTGACCCAGGTCCATTGCAGGACCTCTAAACGCTGAACAATGGCAAGACCTTTACCAAACCGTTCCCTTAACCCCCGACCAGGTAGCCAACATACCTCCATATAGACCATGGAGATATGAATGGTGAAAATCTTTTATTTTATATAGACAGTAAAATAATGCCAAGACACCACGGACAAACGATAAGGAAAGATCACCTTCAACATAAGCAACTAGTTATTAAAGTCATTAATACAAAACCAAGTAAAAAGTGCGAAAAGATTAAAAATAAAAAGTATTACACTAGACACTTTGTCTTCACCAAGTGATGCAAGAGACTTAGGCAAACATGGCCTTGATTGTCAAGAACTCTTACGATCAATCTTGGATCCCGAGACGACTCACACACTCTATGATGGACAATGGATGATGGTGGTGGATGATGGTGTTATGGTGGTGGTGGGTGGTGGGTGAAGTGTGAGAGAGGTGGTGTGCCAAGGGATGGTTTGAGCTTGAGCCAAGCACTTCTATTTATAGGCTGAACAGAAGCTCGGGCACGGCCCCGTGTCCAGTGGGCACGGCCCCGTATCCACATCCTTCTCTTTCTTCATTTATTGCAGCTTGTCTTATTAGTTGACCACGCCCCCGTGTCCGCTGAGCACGACCCCATGGTGCAGAAGAATCTTTGTACTATGAAGATTTGCTGGATTGTGCGAATCTTATAGTTGACCACGGCCCCGTGGTGGGCAATAGAAGCTTCTTCCACTTTGTCTTTTCTGCTGACACTTGGGCACGCCCCCGTGCTGGCTGGGCACGGGGCGTGTTCAGTCTTCTGTTGTCTTGTTTTGCTTGGGAAGATGCTGTCGTGGGGTCGGGCATGTCACGTCTTGTTCCTTTTCTTGTATTTATGTTAGATTTTTATGTCTTTTTGCTTCTTTTGTTAATTTGAGCTCATTTAATCCTGAAAATACAAAAGGAAGACAAAAGCACAATTTTTCCAACATTAGTACTAAAAAGGTGTTAGTTTTATGCCACATTGATGAAATTTATATGTTGCATTTTGCACACATCAACTCCATAGTGCCTTGTTATATGTATACGTGTGTGTAAATATCGTTAGTCGCGTACTTTGACGTATTTTTGCGTATTTTGACGTATTCTAACATATTGTTGCGTATTTAATAGTATTTTTGACGTATTTGAGCGTATTCTAACGTATTTTAGCTTATTTTAACCTATTTTAGGGTATTTTTACGTATTTTAGCGTATTTTAACGTATTTTAGGGTATTTTAACGTATTTTAGGGTATTTTAACGTATTTTATGGTATTTTAACGTATTGTAACGTAATTTTAGCGTATTTTAGTTGGTTTCGAATATACCCAACGTATTTTAGTTTGTTTCGAATATACGCCTCAATTAATCTTTTTTACTCTTTTCTTCGATTTCAACAAATATTTTCAATAATCAGTACGCAACAAAGAGACCGCCTTGTTAATTTTAGAGTATTTTAGCTTATGTTGATGGATAACGCAAACAAGTTCTCCACAGTTTGTTATTCAAATCTCTATTCGGTCATCTTTCCAAACTGCAACACACAATAAGTTTAAACTTTATAGTGTGTGATTTGACCAGGAAATGGTTGGAGGTAATTTATACTTTTAATAAGCTATCACAGTTGTCAAATTCGTTGTGTGCATTCATAGCAATCTGAAACAATCAGATATTTATCAATCTGCGTGTGTCACATCCATCCTGTTATAGCAACCATAAGTCGTTAACTACCAAAAGAATGCATACACAAATAGTTCTAGTGGACGAACAATATGGTAACAAGAGTACGTTGTTCCAAGATCAATTCCAATTGCATTACATCCCTGTTGAAAAAACGTAACCGAATTTTTGAAGTACACGTTCTCTGATACCTGATCGTGTTTGGTTTTGTTTGCGACTGAATCAACGATGTCCTTTATGTCGATTTCAACTTCCATTGATCAAATAATAAAAACCCTAAGAAACCCAGATGAATCAGTTGTATAGCTGAGGAGAGAGAGAGAGTGTTTGGGTACTTCTTCTAATGGCGCCTCATTAGCGCTTTAACTACCAAAAGAATGCATACACAAATAGTTCTAGTGGACGAAGCAAATAGACTGCCTTGTTAATTTTAATGAACCAATTAAGATAGAATCTTCAATTTCGAGAACATTCTCCGTAACATGAAGACGTGTCGGGTTCTTCTACTAGTGGTATTTTAATGAAGTATTGTAGATTGAATGTGCAAACCGCAACCGTGTTTTACTACAGAAACACAAGTTTTCCTTTTGAGTTTGATGGATGTCCGTTATCTCAGTTGAGGCGTGCATTGTTTAAATCTGAATATAACTAGATGTTACGTGTAACTTCATTAAACCAAGAACAAAGCCTATTTCAAAACACATGTGTTCGTATCAGCGTTGTTTATCACCCTGTGTGAGCATTGGAAACCCGACAAACAGTCTTGCAATTATATCGTGTCAAGATGTTTCAGTTTGCACATTCAATATTCACAGTTGCATTTAGAACAAGAAGTCCAACAATCCGTTTATTATCCGTTAGCGAAGGAGAAACTGTTGGAATTTGTGGATTTCGGTTGGTTCAGAAACTTAACAAGAGAAGCAACTAAAAAAGCGGTGAACGGTATTTAACGTACACACCGCATTCGAAGATCCTTGCATTAGACACAATTTGTTGGAATTTGTGGATCAACAGAAATAACTGAAATAACAGTTTCGGAATCTATTAACCCACAATTGGTTGGAACGAGGGTTTATTCTCTTTAATATATTAGAACGATCCTTGTTTTGAGAACCTGATTCTGTTGTTCAGTACCAACAGAATGCATACACAAATAGTTCTAGTGGACGAAGCAAAGATACCGCCTTATTAATTTTAATGAAGCAATGAAGATTGAATCTGCAAACCGCAACCTTTTTTGACTACCGAAACGGTGGCTATGCGAAATACAAACCGTAATCGTTTGTGACTATGGGAAACTTGGACATCAGACGTAAATCTTTGAAGCAAATATGTGGTCCCCAATTTGCGGAACGTAATCACAGATTGTCTATAGAAGCGCTTTTATCATGTGTCATATGGTAACAAGAGTGTGTGTTCCAATATCAATTCCAATTGCAGTTTTTTCAACTCTCCTGTTCCAAATGCAGCTGATGAAACCGAAGTTGTTATCCTTTGCTTTCTGCAATTCTAGCAGGCACTGATGCTAAACGTACTGTTATTACATCCGAGACGATTCAAGTGAGTCATATGAAGCAAGTGTCGGTCTATTCAGTTGAGAGGAATCATTGCATTACATCACTGTTGAAAAACATAATTGATAAATTTAGGGAAAATGAGATTGAAAGATGATAACCCAACAGTGGAGGATCAACTACTTTGAGTATATTCGAAACCAACTAAAATAATCAGTACGCAAAAGCTTCGATAAATTCAGGGGTATTCTCAAATAATGTTACCTGGATATTTGAAGACCAACAAATGTCCAAAGTGCTGCTTTTTCGTTTGCGTGACGGAAAGCTACCGCGTGACAGGAAGCTACCTTGCAAAAACTAAAAAATTAAATCGACACCCTCAATATGCATCGTATAGGCCTATACGATGCATATTACTTTTTGGTAGGGGACAATGGCAGCCTTTGGCAGACATAGAAGTTTGAACCCACCTCAATACGCATCGTATAGGCTTATACGATGCGTATTGAGGGTGTCGATTTAACCCCCAAGTTGTGCCAATAATACGACCCTATAATAATAAGGTAGAGCATTCACATCCAATCCATCAAATTATACATACATTCCACTAAAAAACAACTCCTATATCAATATATTTCCACTAAAAACAAATACTTTTTCTCTCTCCTTTCAATTAAATAATATTATCATTACATTTTTCTCTCACTTCCACTCACAACCACTTTCAAAATATATTAAAAAATTATAACGGGTGAACAGTGTCCCCCCAAATATACAGATGAACAGTAACATTTTCTCTCTCCTCCACTCACAACCACTTTTTATACCCTTTATAATATAAAAACCCCTCCTCACATAATTTGATGGTTAGGATGTGAATGCTCATACACTCAGTTTGCTACTTGCTAGTATGAACATAGCTTGTTGCCTTGATCAATTGTGCCCTTACGACAAAACATATATCATAATACCTACAACCACCGGTGCGTAATTTAACACCGACTTTGTTTGATCACATTCCTATCACTTCAAAATCCATTGCAGCAATTGAACCCTAGATTCTGTGTACGTGTAAAATCCGCGAGGAAGGTAATTTAACCTCTATGATAATCAATTATGTCGCTTAGTCAAGTGCATGCTTTGATTTCACCTGCAAAATTGTGTTATTTTCCCTTTGTATTGTTAAGGTCTTCTTCGTTATCATCATCTTATGTTATGTTGCTTGATTGATTATAATTTCAATGAAGTCAACGTTCAACATCCATGAAGAAGAAGGTAACTTAATGAGTCCCTTGGTTTAAAAAAGCGCAACAAGGCTCAATATTTCCAGTATTTTTGCGCAGCAGGTTGTTGTACATCATGTATTTCAGGTTGTACATGTGTTTCAATTTTCGGACGACGACTAGCGATTAGTTAACCAGTTACCTAAAAATCAATCAATGGCCAGCCAACTAGCGATTAGTCGCCGATTAATCCCGATTTTTCTCACACTGTGTGCCGAAACATTTTGTGTGGGAGCGCAGAAGCGCCGTAATGTGTCACACATGGAGTGCATTTTCGCACAAAGAACAAAGACATGGAGTGCGTTTTTGCACAGAAAGTACTTTCTGGTCATTTTCAACACTCAGAAAATTTAATGTTCATTTTGGAGTAACTTTTTGTTCATATAGGGAATTTGCCCCTTACAAAAACCATCGCCCGCCCGTCAAAGTCTTACCTCTCTGTTTTCTTTATGAATGTAACAGTTGGATTGATACGCACAACACATTCCACAGTTAATCACCACTAGTTGGTTCCATTGCATCATAAAAGTTGCATAGTCAGCATGAGCGAGAGAGGACCAATGAACTTAGAAGTAGGATGGGGCTTGATGCAGAGAGGCATAACAAAGTTAAAGAACATTCTAGAAGACCTTCCCGAGCCGCCATTCAGCTCAGAGGAGTACATGATGTTCTATCAGTATCTATTCTCACTTTTATTGTTCTTGTGATTAACTTCCCAGTGAATTTATTATGTTATATGTTGTATGATTACTTGAATTTGTTCCAGACTCGTGTTCAACATGTGCACGCAGAAACCGCCACATGATTACTCTCAACAGTTGTATGACAAGTATCGCGAGTCTTTTGAAGACTACATTACTTCAACGGTAATTTGCCTATCTATTTTTTGAAGAGTACACCTGCTGCACAGTGATGTTTTATCATAATTAGCTATAGATGCATGAGGTATATATATCTAGGATTGGTTTGTTTTAAACTTTTAATTACCGCCATGATTCTTCTTGCTTATCTTCATTCTATGTTTTTCAATAATTATATATATAATATGTTTGCCAATTGTTGTTGTTAATGGTGTATTAATTTTCTTACGCAGGTGTTACCATCCTTAACAGAGAAACATGATGAGTTCATGCTCAGGGAGTTTGTGAGAAGGTGGTCAAATCATAAAGTCATGGCTTTGTGGCTTTCACGATTTTTCCACTACCTTGATCGCTACTTTATCCACCGTAGATCTCTTCCGACACTAAATGAAGTTGCATTTGCTTGTTTCCGTGATCTGGTATTGTTTTATGAAATAGTATTCGACATTCTTCAGATGTTATTTGTTAATTTCTTCAGATATTTAGTGTTGATTCTCTGTTGGATACGGTGTTAGGTGTACGAAAAGGTGAAAGGGAAGGTGAGAGATGCAGTAATATCTCTGGTATGCATTTACCATTGGTTTCTCTGCAGACCTGGTTGTGTTAGTTTCCTGTTGAAATATTATTTAATGATGATTTTGTAACCAGATCGATCAAGAGCGTGAAGGCGAGCAGATTGACCAATCTTTACTGAAGAACGTTCTAGATATATTTATTGAGATGGGAAAGGGACAGATGGAGTTCTATGAGAACGATTTTGAATCATCCATGCTAAAAGATACAGCAGCGTACTATTCGCGCAAGGCTTCAAACTGGATCTCAGAAGATTCTTGTCTAGAGTATATGCTCAAAGTAAACTTCTTATATGATCTTCAAAATAAAATTGTCATTATAATTTCAACATCATATTTGTTTGGTATTTCAGGCAGAGGAGTGTTTGAAAAGGGAAAAGGACAGAGTTTTAATCTATCTTCACGTCAGCAGTGTGCCAAAGCGGCTTGAGGTCTTTTTTTCTTTATACAAGATTTTTTAGGTTTTCCTTAATAGTTAATATACTTGATGGCTGTATAATGTGTATATCTCTCCAATTGGTTGTGTGTAGAAAGTTCAACATGAGTTGTTATCTGTTTATGCAACTCAATTGCTTGAAAACGAACAATCCGGTGTTCATGCATTGCTCAGAGATGACAAGGTATATATGCACTGCTCAATAATCTTTTTATTAAAAAATAAAATAGTGTTCACATCTGTATAATTGTTCAGACTATTTACTCCTTGTCTAGGTTGATGATTTATCAAGGATGTACAGACTCTTTTCAATGATACCCCGGGGATTATATCATTTATCTAGTATGCTTAAGCAGGTTTGTAATATTGGACGCAATTTATTTCTTTCTTATGTTCTTTTTCAATCTTGGCATTTCATATGTATCCCTATGTTGTACAGTATGTCATTGCTGAAGGTACAACATTGGTTAAACAAATAGAGGATGCTGTAAGTAACAAGAAGGTTTGTACATACTAAACATGTTAATTCACAATCTTTTTCAAGCATTTAAGTCGTCGTGTGGTTCTTTGCAGACTGAAAAGAGAGATGTGGTTGGTTTGCTAGAACAGGTAATCATGATAATATGGAATTTTCAGAAATTAGTAATCTTGGTAATTTTGTTATGAGCAGAAACTTATGTGTGTCCTGCTGCGTGTGTGCTCAGGTTTTTGTTAGAAAAGTGTTTGAGCACCAGGATAAGTACTTGAAATATGTAAATGACTGTTTTAGTAACAATATCCTCTTTCACAAGGTATGTATGGTAGCAGTTCATTATATAACCCTACAAAAAGCAACTTAAGACACCATGGTTTGAATCACCCTCTTCAAAAAGACACAACCCTTCAAACCATTTTTAAATGTATCACACCCCTTACAAAAAAGTCACAACTTTTAAATATATCACACCCCTTCAAAAAGGCACAACCCTTCAAAAAGGCACAACCCTTCAAACCACTTTGAAATGTATCACACCCCTTACAAAAAGTCACAACTTTTATTAAATACAAAACATATTATTAAACGAAAAATGAATAAAATAAATATAACATTAAAATATCAAATTCAACTAATTAAATCAAACGAACCGATTTTGGCTTGAACCAAAACAACTTTTTTTAGGTAACTTGTTGATAAACAATTAGTATGATTTTTTGTTTTGTTACTATGTTATGTTTTTAAATAATTGTGTAGGCACTTGGAGAAACTTTGGAAATATTCTGCAATAAGATCATTGCTGGAAGTTCAAGTGCAGAGGTACTTGCTACGTTTTGCGATAATATTCTTAAGAAAGGTGGTAGTGAGAAATTGAGTGATGAAGCCATTGAAGATACATTTGAGAAGGTATTTTTTTTGTGTGTGATAGAAGTGGTAATGCAGGATTACAGGCTCACATTTAAGTTTTTAAATCAATTTGCACTTTTGCAGGTTGTTAGGCAGCTTGCCTACATCAGTGATAGAGATCTATTTGCAGAATTTTATAGGTAAACCGTTTAGATTGTGATAAGTAGAAGTGGTAGCGCAGGATTACAGGCTGGCATAAATTACTAGGGTCTGGTATGGGGTGATGTAATGGACGATGGAATGGAATTAAATCAGCGGTGGAGGCGGTGGGGGTGGCGGTGGCAGAGGCCGGTGATGGCGGAGGTGGTGTGTGGCGGCGATGGGTGACGGTGGTCAGTGGTGACGGGTGACCGTGGCGGCGGTGACGGGCGGTGGGTGGCGGAGGCAGTGGTCGGTGGTGGTGGTGGCAGTGGTATGTGGTGTCAGTGGTGTGGGTGCTGTTGGTGGTCAGTGGTGGTGATGAAGGGTGAGAGAGGGAATGGAATGAAAAAAAAATCAAGGGGTGAATGGAATGAATTTGAGGTTTTCAAAGGGAATGGAATGCCTCATGTAATGTAATGGGTGATTCCATTACCTTGACCAACCAAACACATTTTTTTCATTCACTCGCAATAGTCCATTCCATTCCGCCTCTCATTTCCGCATACCAAACACTACCCTAGTGTGTAAAATATGTTCACAGAATTTGAATTATTATAAAATCTTTTAATGAATTTTAAAGGTACATTTTGGATGGTTTCTGGTCCATTCGAGTTGTTTCCTTATAATTTAATTTCCTTGTTTTACCTGTTAAAGATAGATCATAATCGAAACCAACACATAGATAAGTAATTCGAAATTGCCAGCTGTACTAACAATATATTCTATTACCAGGAAAAAACTTGCTCGGCGGCTTTTGTTTGACAAGAGTGCCAATGATGAGCATGAGAGGAGTATTCTCACTCAGTTGAAACAACACTTTGGCGGTCATTTCACGTCAAAGATAGAGGGAATGGTAAGCATGCATAAGTAATTAGTCATATTCATATTCATATTCATATTTTATTGTGGTGGTATATAGGTGGATGTGTAAGGGTCAATATGAGTTCGGGACAACATATATTGTTTTTGTTTGGGTCAGGTTGATTTGGAACCTTTTAAGTTTTTAACTTTTTATGAATAGTTAAGTGTCTCAAATATGATTAGAAAATCAATATTACTTCAAATACATTATAAAGTTTCTGAATACAAGGTATCATGCAATAAAGATAAATCATAACCCTAATCGATTCATTTTTTAAGTAAATGGATCAAAGTTGCCAACTCAACTACATTACAGAATTGTAATCTATCTTTTGTGGCTGTTTTTCAGTTTACTGATTTAGAATTGGCAAAAGAAAACCAATCCCACTTTGAGGAGTACTTGAGCAATAATTCAAATGTTAGCCTTGGGATTAACTTGACCGTCACTGTGTTGACTACTAGCTTCTGGCCAAGTTACAAATCTTGTGACTTAAATCTACCAGCAGAAATGGTACAACCACCATTCACTTCATTTTTATGAGAAACAAAGATCTGAGTATTGGTTTTTGTTGTCATGTAATGTGTTTATATTGTTCTTATTTTTCCTTAGGTGAAGTGTGTTGAAGTTTTCCGAGAATTTTATCAAACAAAAACAAAGCACAGGAAACTAAAATGGATATATTCATTGGGTACCTGCAACATTATCGGGAAATTTGAACAAAAAACTGTGGAGCTCATTGTCACAACCTACCAGGTTTATTTTTATCAACTTAAGTAGATATATAGTTGGTTTATGTGTAAAGTTGACCCTTCGACTTCAACTTGGACTGATGCAGGCTTCTTTACTACTGTTGTTCAACTCATCAGACCGATTGAGTTACCAAGAAATTAAGAGTCAGTTGAACCTGTCAGATGACGTTGTCGATAGGCTGCTCCACTCTCTGTCATGCGCAAAATATAAAATTCTTATCAAGGAGCCAAACACTAAAACAGTCTCTCCAACTGATACCTTTGAATTCAACTCAAGGTTTACAGATAAAATGAGAAGGATTAAGGTATATGAGTGTTGTTATTTTTAAAATATCTTATGCTTATACGATTGAACTATAGTTTAATTATTATTATTATTTTAAATTTAGATTCCTTTACCTCCTCTGGATGAGAAGAAAAAGGTTATTGAGGATGTTGATAAGGATAGGCGGTATGCTATTGACGCTTCAATTGTGCGAATCATGAAAAGCAGGAAAGTATTGGAATACCAGCAGTTGGTTATGGAGTGTGTTGGACAGTTAAGCAGCATGTTTAGGGTAACTTTCTTTCCCCCTCTATATACAAAATATTGAACAAAAACTGGAAATGTTTGGCGTGAAAAGTTTAACAAACACGCTTTAAACTGAAAATTAGTATGAGTTATTTTATTACAATGATAAAGTCATATTACAAATATCAAATTCAATATTCCTAAAAGTATGTTATATAAGTAATAATTCATTTGACCAGTTAGGTCCATGAGAAAACCACTAAAAACTTGAAAACTGAGAAAACTACTATCAACCAATCAATTTTTTTTTTGTATTTTCATTCTTTTTAATTATAAGGTTAGTATTGTAAAATTAAAAAAAAAACACAAAAAATATGTATGTAGATCAACAAGCTACATATATATGTAGCTCGTGAACTACATATATGAGGTATATATATGTAGTTTACGAACTACATATAGCTCTTCAATCTACCTATAATTTTTTATTTCCGCAAAAATTAGTAACATATAAAAAGAATAGAAAAAGGAACTCTTTTCTAAAAATTGTTTTCTTGAAGTTTTCAAGTATCTTTAAGTTTCCTTTTGATCTCTCTACATTTGATAGGTGTATGTTGGCTAGAGTTTGCAAATTTTGCGGGCTAGGTGATGGGTCAAAATAAGTAACTTTTGTAAAATATTTTATGTTTATTACATGTAATTAACATGTAATTAATGCGTCAGATATGACTAGAAAATTTACTTTTTATCTAAAAAAAATAATCTATTTTTTGAATAAATTGATATAGGAGATTTTTTGTATTAAAAGTACTCTTTGAGTGAGGACTTTGACCCTTGTTCTTTTAAGCTATTTTCATTTCATTTTTCTTGCTTGATCCGTGAAGAGGTGAAACATAACACGGATTGACCCGTTTATAAGTCAATGGATTGCAATTGCCACCTCTAGGTTTGGTCACTTTTAAAACATTTTTCTCAATCTTCTCTAATTATATGTAACTGATGAGGCATGAACATATATGCAGCCGGATGTAAAAGCAATAAAGAAGAGAATTGAAGATCTGATAACTCGTGACTATCTTGAAAGAGACAAGGACAACCCAAATATGTTCCGATACTTGGCATGATTCTGGTTGACTGTGATGGTCATGGATACATTACGCTTGCATATAAGCTTTACTTGACATGTTCTATTGCTCGATTTGTGATGGGAATCTGTTGAAAAAGAAAAAAAGGTAACCGACAGGATTTGGTATAAATATAACTTGTTCAATTGATATGATTAAGCATGGCTCAACCATTTTGGGGCCCAAAGCAATGTATAAATTTGAGGGCCTTTCCCATGTACTTTTTTGCTAGAGATGGGCATAAAAACCGGTTCCTACCCGATTCCAGTGGACCCGGCCCGGACCCGGTTCCGGTTCCAACCCGATGCTCAGAGGAACCGGTCCCAGGTTTAAAAAACCCGACGGGTATTACCCGGTTCCCATTTTTTTCTAAAAAAAGATAACCGTACCCGGTTCCTACCCGTACCCGGTTTCTACCTGTACCCGGTTCCTATCTGTACCCGGTATGTTACCGTTGGAACCGATTTTTATATGAATATGACCGTTGGAACCGAATCTTGATATATGTAAACACATTAAATTCAAAATCTGACCGTTGGAACCGGTTCCGTTATGACCGTTGGAACCGGTTATAGTATAAATATCACAATTTTTTTTATTTTTTTTCACAAATCATCTTCTTCTTCTATCTGTTTCTTCTCCTTCTTTACATATTTTTAATGGCTTCCAAGAACTCTAAAAGCACAAACTCTCCATCCGTCAGTAATGTTCCACAAGGTTCAAATGCTCCATTTGTGGTGGGAACATTATCGCATAGCCGCAATATGGATGTTTGGTGCAATTGGGATTTAGTCGAGATGAGCGATGGTTCGCAAAAGGCTCAATGCAAGCATTGTGGCTCCTTGTTAAGCAAGGACTCTAATTCCACTTTAACGAAGCATGCGAAAAAATATTGCAAAGCTCTAAAAGATTTGACACCCGGTCAAGTGCAACTTTCAAAAGATGGTAAGATTTTCCGCTACGAACAAAAGATAACTCGTGATAGGATGGCGAAGTTGGTCATCAAAAAAGCGTTGCCTTTTGGACACTTTGACGACCCCGATCTCACTAAGCTAATCAGGGAGACGCTTCAACCTAGCTACAAACATGTAAGTCGTCGAACTTTAAAACGTCATTGTTTAAATATATGGGAAAATGCAAGAAAAGATTTAATTGCATTTTTTCAAAATTTAAAGACTTGTGTAAATTTAACTAGTGATGTGTGGTCGGCTCCACACGGTTTACCCGAATCATACATTTGTGTCACCGCTCATTGGGTTGATCCAAATACATGGCAAATGATGAAGCGTACGATCGCATTTGAAGAGTTTCCTTCTCCTCATACGGGAGAAAATATTTATAAAATTATGAATGTCACAATTATAAAATATTGTTTAGAGGATAAAATATTTTCAATATCTTTCGATAACGCCTCAAACAACTCAAATGCGATCCAAAAACTAAAGTTGAAGTACAAACCAATTTGTGATGGTGTTTTAAAAAGTTTGAAAACTCAAGTGACATGTTGAGGAACATGTTGACACCAATGACCAATAAATTTAAAAAATATTTTTTGGACTTACCACCCGTATTTTTATGTGCCGCCGCTTTAAACCCAATTTTAAACGTAGCGGGTGTTAACACGTTAGTTGATGAAATTTACGACAAGTTGGATATGCATGAGGAGGATCCAACATTGAAAGCCAAAACTAAAAAAGTTTTCGAGGAATCTTTGAATAAACTTTATGATCATTATTTAAAAAAGTATGGGGAAAAAAATCATACCATTTTTAACGGGGCTTCATCATCGGCCTCTAACAATGAAACAATTGCCAACCCCATCATAGCCATGTTGAACGTCGTTAGAGACGAAACGACGAAACAACAAAGGGGTAACGAACCATCTAGTGAACTCGGCCGATATAAACTAAGGGATGATGCACTTACTATGACGGCCGAGGAGTATAATAATTTTGACATTTTGGCATGGTGGAAGTCTAAAGAATCGGAATTCCCGATTCTAGCCACCATGGCTCGTGATTTACTAACGGTCCAAGCTTCCACGGTAGCTTCGGAAAGTGTTTTTTCTCTTAGTGGTAGGGTATTGTCGATTAGAAGAACAAGATTAACCCCGGAGTCGCTAGAGATGGCAATTTGCCTAAAAGATCATTTGGACGGTGTTGATCGTGTTCAACACAAGTCGAGTCTCGAAGACGAGGTGGAGTTGGAGCACAAGATTATTGAAGAAGAGGATGAAGAGGAAGACGAGGTAGAGACCAATGATTCCGAAGACGATTGTACCGAAGTGCCCGCACCAAAGCGTAGCGGAAGTGAAAGTGCCGCACCGTCCTCAAGCAAGCAAACGAGCAAAAAAATAAATTTGAGGAACCGATTCTGATCAGTCCCGTTGAATACCCGATTCTGTTATGAAACAAATGCGAACCGATTTTCATTACCGAAGGAACCGATTTTGTACTACTTAAACGATTATATATGCGAATTTTTTTTTTCACAAACGAAACGGTTACATTGATAAAGTTAAACAAACAAAGTTGAACAAACATCACACATAAAACATAACACATCAAACATAAAACATAACACATCAAACATAAGTAAACAAACGGATCCACCAAACTACACATTAGAAGAACCGGATCATTCGCCCTTTCCTTCCTTTTTTGCCTTTGTCACCGGGCAATGTTTGTCGGTATGCTTCTTGAGGGTGGAGTTTGCTGCCGCCTTCATGAACTTCCCACAATTCTTGCACCGAGCCATCTCATGGTTATCCGACATCAAACACAAATCAAAATATTTCCAAATTGCGGGGTTACACTTGGTTTCTAAAATCAAAACAACTCCTTCTTCCGATGCCATAGATTCTTGTTCTTTCAATGAGTTTAGAGAAGAAGATGGATCATAGGTTGAATGAAAATGAGCCGAAACCGGTTTTTATGTTAAATATCGGTTACAAACGGTAATATTACCGTTGAAACCGGTTCCGGGCGGTATAATAGGTTAAAATGGCAGCTTTAATCGAGTGTACACAGAGGAATCGGATTCGATCAGTAGGCTGCCAGCTTTTTATTGAAAAACCCAAAATAACCGGTTCCACACAGTACCCGTACCCGGTTCCAAACAGTACCCGTACCCGGTTCCATTGAACCCGTAACCGGTTACGCCGGTTCTATATTTATTTACTTGTACCCGGGTTGTACCCGGACCCGGTTCCACTCAGTTGTATCCATACCCGGGTACGGGTTGGAACCGGTTCCGGGTTTTAAGAATACCCGATTTTGCCCATCTCTATTTTTTTGCCTACAATCCTAACATGCTGAGGCCATGCGTAGTCATAACGCCCCTTTGTGGGCGTTATGCGACACGTGGCGCGCCACGTGTGCGGGTGGGCGTTATGGGGCGTTATGCATTTTAAGCCCGTAGTCATAAAGCCCCCGTCTAATCATTACTCAATTATTAATTTCTAATTTTATATAATTATTTTCTAAATTTATAAAATTAAAATTCATTTCATTAAATTAAAAAACATTACACTAAAATAAAAATAAAAAAACATTACACTTTAAAAAAATTACAGTAACATAAAAAAAAAAACAGTTCCACTAAAAAAATAAAACCAGCCCATAAAACCAAAACACAAAACCAGCCCAAACCCATAAATTAAAAACCCTAAAATTCTTCTTCTCCCTTGTCTTTATTCTTCTTCTTCTTCGATATATACCTGCTTCTTCCTTGTCTTTATTATTCTTCTTCTTCTTTGATATATACCTGCAACACAAGGAAGAAACAGAGCATTAAATAACCAGAAAAAAAAAATTCAAACATCAATCCATCACGCCGCTATGGAGGTCGCGCCCCTCTCTTCTTTCTCCTTCATGGCGCCCCTCGTTTTGGTGTGCCCGGCGCCATGACCGGGCATACCGCCCCACTACGCAAGACCTGATATATATGATGACATTAGCTAATTAGCGATACCATATTGCATTTTAGAATTTTTAAGGTTATGTAATACTGGTACAAATGAAGAACATATAGAATTGAAGAACACACCAGAAATGAAGAACACATACAGAAACAATGAAGAAAACAAGAACGTAATAAAATAATAACTACGAATGATGATGTGGAATCTGGATATTGGTATTGACTAAAAAAACTCTGGGCTGCTAAAATTGGGCCCTAAATTTCAAGGGCCCAAAGCTATAACTTTTTGGGTAACACTGGCGGGCCGCGTCTGGATATGAATATATGATGCCATCAATTGTAAATTTTTTTTATTTTTTATTTTTTATTTTTTTAGAGGTGCACAAAACGGTTTTTCTAACCTAGCCGTGTTAAACGATTAGGCCGGTTAAAAAAAACCCAGTTATTAAGACCATGTATAGTGGTCATGTGAAATCCCATCCCATTTCACATTCAACCCACATGTGAAACATCATCTCCGTTGTATGTGAAGTAGTCAAAATAATGTGGTCTTGTTGGGTTTATACATGAAGGAAGGAGGGAGGGAGAGAGAGTGTGTATTTAGAAAGCCGGGATTGGTTGGTTTTCTTTTATTCACACCACTACACCATTTTGGGTGTAATTTTATCCATGATGACGTGGAACTCACATGCTAAACCACTACTCATAGTCTAAAATAATTGGTATCACCGTGTAAAAAACCATAACCTATAGTAACCGCATAGGTTAGAAATAACTCATTAACCTAAAATTGATGTTTTCAATTTCATCAATGGAGATGTAAAAATCTGAATTGATGTGTTGGAAATTTTGTGAATAATTTTCACAAATATAGGAAATGCATTTTTCCTATTTTTGTACTAGAAATAAATATAAGAAACCGCGGGGTTTTTATATATTTATTTGTGGGTTTGTGTTCTATGTTGGAAGAGCTTCACAACAAACTAAACCGTGTCCAAAACGAAGCTAAATTGAATGAGATATCGATGCTCAAAGTTTGGTGTTTGAAACATTGAATGCTGAAATAATGGGAAAGTGACATCTTGTCCCACATAGGAGGAGAGATGAAACTTAAAGTGGTACTAGTATTTAAGTGGGAACACTCATTCTTTATTGTTACATGGAAGCACACACTAGTGTACTTGCGAAGGGTGGTTCTGAGCACCCTAACTCGCGTGCGTGGTGTGTGATGGCGCACTTTGCACGCCGCGAGCCGCTTGAGAGCCGCCTTTGTATTTTTTACCGCGCGCGTGTGGTGAAGCACATGGGCTGCAAAGACCAGATGGCAGGTTAACCTTGGCTGGTGACGTGGCAGGCGAGCGCACGAGTGCATGGAGCATGACCAAGCTGGTCTACGCGCAGGGGCGCATGTACACTGATGTTACGCGCGTGGCGCACCAAAGTGAGCCAATACGGTGCGACTGTGTGGCGTGATCGTATAGCTTCACTGGTGTCGTGCACGCGCATAGGTGGTGCACCCTTGTATGATCGCGCATGAAAGTGAGCCAAAATGGCGCGCGCGCACTAGATTGTCTGTCATGCGCGCGCAGAAGCTTCCAGACTTTAATGACAGAGCAGTTTCATTTCAACATTTGAAAAAGACGAGTCAACGGTTTTGACTGAGAATTAAATGACGAATTAAAGTGCATTGAAGACGTTTAATGCAATTTAATTCTCCCATTTAATTCATTTTTCTGGTTCATCCAAACCTGCAATATAAATAGGAGGGCAGCCTGCTACAGAAGACACACTGGAAAAACACCAACACATGCTAAACTTTCTCTGCAGAATTTTTATCTTATTTCTTCTTGTTTTGAGGTACACCTTCGGGTTTTTCGTCAACTCCGGCAGTACAACTGTTTAGACTGTTGTATCCTGGAAACAAACGAGTTCTTTTGGGAGACTCGAAATTTGTTTTAAGGGACCCGTGTCTAACACGATCCTCAGCCAAGAACTTCTTTCTGTTTTGTAATTTGTTCTTGTTTTTCTTTTTGTTTCAGTTGTAACAGTATTGTAATTTACTGCTTTCTTATTTTCTGTATTGTAATTCAAGTTAATAAAAGTTTTATTTTATTTTATACGAACGGTTTCCTACATGTTGTTCGATTACAGTTATCTTTAATACGATTTGTGTTTTTTTTTTTTTCTGGGGAACTTTGACCAAATTTACTTCTATTTGACTGTAAACTAGTTAGTTATCTTAGATAGGTACCTTAAAGTTAAGCTTCTGACACTTTGATGGTTTCTTTAGGGTGAACGCTCCTCAACTAATTAAAAACCTTATATCTGTTCGTCGTCTTACCACTGATAATTTAATTTCTATTGAATTTGACCCTTTCGGTTTTCTCGTGAAGGACCTCAAGACCAAGGCCCCTATCCTTCGATGCAATAGCTCGGGTGATCTTTATCCTCTCACCGCTCCACTCCAAAGTCTCTCCTCTTCACCTTCCACATTTGCTGCCATTACCCAAGACCGTTGGCATCAACGACTTGGGCACCCGGGACAAAATTTACTGCATTCATTAAAATCTTCTTCTTGTATTGATTATGGAAAACTTAGTACTACTACTTGTCAATCATGTGTTTTTGGCAAAAGTGTTAAGCTACCCTTTTATGATTCCTTGAATAAGACTTCTTTACCATTTGACATTATTCACAGTGATTTATGGACCTCGCCGGTGCTTAGCACCGGTGGGCATCGTTATTACCTATTGTTTCTTGATGACTTTACTAATTTTCTATGGACATACCCAATAAGTAACAAGTCACAAGTTTTCGAGATTTTTTCACGCTTTACCAATTACATAACTACCCAATTTGAGCGAAAAATAAAACAATTCCAATGCGACAATGGGAAAGAATATGCAAATAATAATTTCCAAAATTTTTGTCATCAAAACGGCATGTACTTCCGCTTCTCTTGTCCTCACACCTCATCTCAAAACGGAAAGGCGGAACGCAAAATCCGCACAATCAACAACATGCTTCGCACCCTTCTCGCTCAATCTTCTCTCCCACCAAACCTTTGGCATCACGCACTAGAAGTTGCCACCTACCTTCTCAATATTCTCCCAAACAAAAATCACAATTTCCTTTCACCCACCACTCTTCTTTACAAGTGCCAGCCCACCTATGAACACTTACGTGTTTTTGGCTGCTTGTGTTATCCCATTCTCCCTTCCAACACAATTCATAAATTAGCTAATCGGTCCCAACCCTGTGTGTTTCTTGGTTACCCTACTAACCACCGGGGCTACAAATGCCTCGACCTTCAAACTCACAAAATCTTCATTAACCGCCATGTTCACTTCGAGGAATCCGTCTTCCCGTATCAAATTCGTTCCCCCACCCCTACCCAATCGTACGATTTTCTTTCCCCTCCCCTACATCCACTTTTGTGGTCTCATGTCTCCCAACCTTCTCAATCACCTCCCACCCCTCCTGTCTCGACCCATCTACCTTCTCCCAGTCATACCGCGGCCCAAACCATCACACCTTCTCAAACCGACCCATCACCTCCAACTAGCCCCATACCCCCAGCCCAACCGACTTTGTCTGACACTGTTTCTCCAACCGCCCCACCCACATCTGTCCACCAACCTTCCCAGCCAACCTCGCCTCCTATAATTCACACATATACCCGCCGACAGCATAATACCACCCAACCCAGGTCTGTCTTCTTCCCGGGTAATGCTACGGCTCATCAACCCACCTCGACTGTTCCTCCTCCGTCTCCACCACCTCCACCTCCTACCCGCACCATGCGCACACGCGCAATGGATGGCATTTCTAAGCAAATTAAACCAAACCTTAACCTTCACGCTTCCACCATCGCTCCAATTCCCAAAAACCCGCAGGTTGCTCTGTCCTCACCAGAATGGTACAATGCTATGAACGATGAATTTAGTGCTCTCATTAAAAATGAGACCTGGGAACTAGTTCCTAGAACACCAGATATGAATATTATTCGCAGCATGTGGCTTTTCAAACATAAGTTTAAATCGGATGGAAGTCTTGAACGCTATAAGGCACGGTTGGTATGTGATGGTAGAAAACAGCAGGTTGGTATTGATTGTGGAGAAACATTTAGTCCGGTAGTTAAACCGGCAACTATACGGTTGGTGTTATCCTTAGCTCTTTCTCAGTTATGGAAAATTCACCAACTCGATGTCACCAACGCCTTTTTGCACGGAAATTTGGCTGAAACAGTCTACATGTATCAGCCCATGGGGTTTCGACATCGGAATTATCCGGATCATGTGTGTCGCCTCAAGAAGTCTCTGTACGGTCTGAAGCAGGCTCCTCGCGCGTGGTATCAACGCTTCACGGACTTTGTCCTTACGCTAGGTTTCGTGCAGAGCAAATCTGACCACTCTCTTTTTATTTACCACCAGGGATCACACACAACATATTTATTGATCTATGTGGATGACATTATCCTCACCACCTCGTCTGATGATCTTCGCAAACGCCTAATGTCTTCTCTTGCTGGTGAATTTGCAATGAAAGATTTGGGTCCCTTGACTTACTTTCTCGGTATTTCTGTCACCCGCACAGGTGATTACATGTTCTTATCTCAACAAGCTTATGCTAAAGATATTCTGCATCGGGCTGCCATGGATTCTTGCAAGCCTGTCTCCACTCCTGTTGACACCCAATCTAAGCTGAGTGACTCCTCCAGTCCTTTGTTCGACGACCCGACTTCCTACAGGAGTCTTGCGGGTGCGCTACAGTATCTTACTTTCACACGTCCCGACATTACATACGCAGTTCAGCAGATTTGTATGCACATGCACTCCCCTCGGGTTGATCATTGGAACGCCCTAAAGAGGATTTTACGGTACATTCAGGGCACCTCTGATCTTGGTTTACTTTTAGGACCAATGCCACAGTTATCATTGCTTGCCTACACAGATGCTGACTGGGCTGGATGTCCCGACACTCGCCGTTCAACTTCCGGCTACTGTGTTTATCTTGGGGACAATCTTATTTCCTGGTCTTCCAAACGTCAGTCTACCGTCTCCCGCTCCAGTGCAGAAGCTGAATACCGAGGTGTCGCCAATGTCGTATCTGAAATTTGTTGGCTTCGAAACCTGCTCCTCGAGTTGCACCGTCCGCTCTCACGTGCAACCTTAATCTATTGCGACAATGTTAGTGCAATTTACTTATCTGGAAATCCGGTTCATCATCAACGTACAAAACATATTGAACTGGATATTCACTTTGTTCGGGAACAAGTTCAGCGCGGTAATGTTCGTATCCTCCATGTGCCATCTCGTTACCAGATCGCTGATATCTTCACCAAAGGACTCCCGCGGATCTTATTTCAAGACTTTCGGTCCAGTCTCAGCATCCGCTCTCCTCCCGCTTCGACTGCGGGGGTGTATTAGATAGCGTATATATATAGTAATGACTTGTTTACTTTGATAGGTGATTGATATTATATTGAGAGGAGATCTCGCTGTAACATGTATATATTCAGATTATTGTAATCAATAGAAATCACGGAATACCAATCTTACAGTGACAATAAGCTCCACAGTTTTTTGTTCAAATTTCCCGTTAATGTTGCAGGTACCCAATGAGTACATCCACGTAAGTTTCCTGTGCTTTGTTTTTGTTTGATAAAATTCTTTGAAAACTTCAACACATTTCACCTAACAAAACAAAAACAATATAAACACATTAGTACATTGCGGAACAACAAAAACAATATAGAATCTTCTAAGATCCAGTTTGAAGCCTTGCGTGAATAATATGCTGCTGTATCTTTCAGCATGGATAATTCAAAATCATTCTCATAGAACTCCATTTGACCCATTCCTATCTCAACAAATATATCTAGAACATTCTTCAGTAACGCTCGATCAATCTGTTCGCCTTCACGCTCTTGATCAATCTGGTTACAAAATCATTAAAATATTTCAAATGAAAACCATCACAATTCACAACCATGTTTGCAGAAAAACAACTGAGAAACACATACTAGAGATATTACAGCATCTCACACTTTCCCATTCACCTCTGTGTACACCTAAAGTTAGAAGATAAAATAGAATGATTCAAGTCAAACAGATAATATTATTGATTGTTAAAGAATTTTTTAATATTATTTCAAAGATACCAGATCACGGAAACAAGCGAGTCCAACTTCATTTAGTGGCGGAAGAGATCTACGGGCGATAAAGTAGCGATCAAGATAGTGGAAGAATCGTGAAAGCCAGCGAACCATGACTTTATGATTCGACCATCTTCTCACAAGCTCCCTGAGCATGAACTCATCATGTTTCTCTCTTAAAGAAGGTAACACCTGCAAACACATAATCTTAGCATTTGTAGATGGAAAAGTACCCCCCCCCTCTAATACGAACCTAACACGAAATTTGTGGGTCTGGGTTTAGTCTAAGTGGGTCCGAGTAAGTTTCGGGTCAAACCCACTAACACATTTAGCTGAGAGGCCATGTTTGGGTTCACAAGTTGACCTGACCCGTTTAACACCTTTACGTTTAAGTAAAAAAAAACTATTATATCATAAGTCATAACTTAACTAATTGAGTTTTGTATTGAAAAAAAATCAGAATTTTACATATTTTAGTATTTTTGGTTGTAAACTAGTAATTTTAGAGTATCATGCCTTGTTCAAGTTCATGTGTGTTGCAATCTTTTTAGTTTTCAGTTCGGGTTGGGTTTGACCCACGGTCACGATCCGTGTAACACCTCTACAGCAGAAATAACAATATGCATAAAATGATTTTCAGTTCGGGCTAGGTTGACCCGTGGTCATGACCCGTTTAACACCTATACAGCAGAAATAACAATATGCATAAAATGATTTTCAGTTCGGGTTGGGTTTGACCCGCAGTCACAACCCGTTTAACACCTCTACAGCAGGAATAATAATATGCATAGAATGAAAAAGATCAATTTATGCCTTTAATTTGCAGGCCTAGACTTACAATAGCAAAAAATCATTGAACTGTCATAAAAAAATAATAGAGTAAAATGCACGGATAGTACCTGTGGTTTTGCAAAATAACACCTATAGTCCCCAACTTTTGGAAATTACACCGGTGCTCCCTGTGGTTTGACAGTTTGTTACTCGGAGTCCCTGGAGTGGATGACGGTTAGTTTTCTCCGTTAAGTAGATGTGAAATGACAAATTTACCCTTCATCTTCTCCACTCTATAAAAACAAAACAACCCCACCCCAACCCCCACCCACCCCCACCTTTCTCTCTGTTTCCCACCACCATTAACCACCAACCCAACCCACCCCCCACCTTTCTCTCTGTTGCTATCAAGCATGGGAGGCTTTGATGGTGTGCGGGGAGGACCTCCGCACAAGGCCCATGATTTCGAGGGGCATGCGATTTAAAAAAAATCCGATACGTACATGTTATTTTTTTTAAATGGTAAACACATACCACTTTCAATATAGACCGATTTACAAATCATTTTTTATGGTTTAGAATTTAGCCCACTTGGAATTATGTTTATTAAGCCCAATACCGATTTGATCTTTAATAATAACAAAACACAACAGAAGGGCATATTTTTTCAATCTCGAAGAGGGTACGTGAATTCTCAGAGACGCTTCTGCTATCAAGAACCCACAGGGCATCATTGTTCAATCCGCTAGACCATATGGTCATAGAGCCGTGCTTAAGTTTGCCCAGTATACCGGCGCTCACACCATTGTCGGACGTCACACTCCTGGTACATTAACTAACCAGCTCCAGACCTCTTTCAGTGAGACACGACTCCTCATATTGACTGACCCACGAACCGATCGCCAGGTTCTATTTTAGTTGATCAATTTCATCTCGTTTTTCGATTGTTGAAAAGCTATTTAATATGTCATCGTTATTGATTCTTAACAGCCCATTAAGGAAGCTTCACTCGGAAACATATCGACAATAGCTTTCAATGACACTGATTCTCCTATGAGATACGTTGATATCGGTATCCCCCCTAACAACAAAGGGAAACACAGCATTGGTTGTTTGTTTTGGCTTCTAGCCCGAATGGTTCTTCAGATGTGGGGTGTGATCAATCAAGGTCATAAGTGGGATGTCATGGTATTAACTATTAACCAAATATCTTCGGTTTTATCAAATTTTCATTCATTTGATTCAAAGGTTTTAGAATTTAAAAAAAATTATATGTTTTTGCAGGTCGATTTGTTTTTCTACAGGAACCAGAGGAGGATAAGGAAGAAGAGGATGAAACTGCTGTAGTGGATTACAAAGATTATGGAGCTGGTGCTATTGGAATGAATGATCAATGGTCGTCGCAAATTCCTGATGCCCAATGGGGCGGTGATGTGGCTCAACCGCCAATTGCTGGTACCCCTGTAGCTGCAGCTGATTGGGGTGCTGCTGATGGTACGTAACTAGAGGTGGGTGGTGGTTAATGGTGGTGGGAAAGAGAGAGAAAGGTGGGGGTGGGTGGGGTTGGAGCGGGGTTGTTTTGTTTTTTATAGAGTAGAAAAGATGAAGAGTAAATTTGTCATTTCACATCCACTAAACGGAGAAAACTAATCGTCATCCACTCCAGGGACTATCCGAGTAACAAACTGTCAAACCACAGGGAGCACCGGTGTAACACGTGGCAACATGATGTCCATCTATTCGGTTTTTAGAGTTTTTGTAACTCACATTGGATTTTCCCCTATAATTCACCTATATATATATACACACACATATAGGATGTGGTTCTAGAGAGAACACTAGTGTATTTGCGAACTGAGTGAACAAATCCTGGCCATTGATTTACACACGTGTATGGCCAAGATTAGTTCGCTCAGTTCACAGATACGCTAGTATTCACTCTTGAATATATATATATATATATATAGGGAGAAGATCATGCGAGAACCACCTCTTATTGTGAGAACCGCGAGAACCAATGTGAACACACCAAAAATGCCTAAAAATAGCTAAAAATCACACAAAAATTTTTTTTTTGATTTTTTTTAATATTTTTTAGGTTAAAATCGCTACTTTTCGAAGCAAAAAAAAAAAAAAAAAATTTTTAGCTTGGGGTTTAGTTTTTAGCATTTTAGCTTGGGGGTGGGGGGGGCTTAGGTTTTTGGGGGGTGGGGGAGGGGGTTTAGGTTTTTTGGGGGGGGGGGGGGGGGGGTTTAGGTTTTTTTTTTTGGGGGGGGGGGGGTTAGGTTTTTTTTGGGGGAGGGGGGGTTTAGGTTTTTAGGGGGTGGGGGGTGGGGGTTAGGTTTTTTTAGGTTTTTTTAGCTATTTTAGGTTGTGTTCACATTGGTTCTCAAGGTTCTCACAATAAGGGTGGTTCTCGCATGAGCCCCTCCCTATATATATATATATATAGAGAGAGAGAGACGGGTTCTGGAGAAAACGACAAAAAGTGTGAGAACGGTGAGAACGCATCCTGGCCCAACACGTGGCGCGGGGCATGATCAGGGTCCGAGGAGTTTTTTTGGTCATTTTATCTTCCGCTTTTCCAATTTCTTTTTTCACAATATTGATTTATTTTTAGCGTTTAAGATTTTTTGGCGTTAACCAAATTCAATAATTATATGGCGTTTTTCATGGTTTCATTGTATCAGTATTTTGGCGTTTATGGCGTTATTCAAATCGTATGCCATTGGAACCTCAAGGGGTCAGAATTTCTCTGTGAATGGCTTCATCCATACCAAGTATGGCCATGACTTTTTAGGATGACGCCGCATTGTTTGTTCTTAGATTCAAAGGCGTTTTAGACAAGATGACCCATTGTTCTATTATTTTTTATATACATTTTGACGTTTTGTGGTATCTTGGTGTTTTACAATCGGAAGATTCTATTACAACCATAGGGAAAAAAATAGATGCGGAAAAAAAAATAAAAAATCCTAATCGGATCTCTCTTCACAATCTTCACTGTCATCAGTGTATCTCTTCACAATCTTCACCAGATATATGGCGTTTTATGTAAAACTTAACAAACCCATCGATTTGATTATTTTTGTCTGCTCGTCTGTTGAAGCGGCTTTTGTGGATGTTTTTTAGGGATATAGATCTTTGAAGATGAAGATCAAGTTGAAGAACCAAACGAAAAACCCACTCACACGTCATCCAAGCCTTCTTCAAGAACAAAGAACACAACAGTATCATTTTCTTGAATTTTTGTCCATCTAATGCAGCAAAATCCATCCAGTGAAAACTTCACGAAGAACAATACTGAATATCCAATTTGATTTTTTTTTTAATTTTTTGTCGTTTTACAGTGAGTGGTATTTAGTAGTATTGGCGTTTGTTTTTTTTTTGTTTGATCAAATGGAAGTTGCTGATTGGCATCATTTTATAGGATGTCATTTTGGCGCGTAGGTTAGGCGGTGCATTATTATAATAAAGTATTTGTCGTTTTCAGTTACTGTTTGTAATTATTATTTTTGACAAGCTTTATCTCTGAAGTCTGTAACACGTCCCATCTTTCAAGTTTGGCATTTTAGTTTTACTGTTTGTAGTTACTGTTTTTAGTTACCATTTCAAGTTTGGTTTTTAATTTTTTTATGGGTTTTTTATAATACTTGTCCAAGTAATTTTATTATAGCTTGGGAGTTTTTGGGGCGTTTTATGGCATTATGGCGTTTTGACAAACATTTGTCTGTATGGCGTTTTTATTATAAATGGCGTTGTTATTTATATAACAATCAACTGAAAAAGAAAAATAGAAAAAAAAATATAAACAATTGATCTTCCAAATCTTCACTGTCAGTAGTCTCTTTCTTCTTTTGAAGTATCTTCACTGGCTGTTTCGACTTTCGAATGATTCATTTTAATTTTTATTCATCTTCAGCCTCTTTTTCTTGAAGATTTGTCCATCTCATGCAGCAAAATTTTATTGAGTTAACAATCCATTCGGCGAAACTTTTCCCCGTAGAAGAATATTGAATTTTCCAATGAACGATGTTTGATTTTTTAATTTTGGCGTTTTACCGATAAAAAGAACGCCACCAAATAAAAGCACTTTTAAACCTCAAAATTTAATCATGCTAAGATCAATAATGTTTTGCTGTATGTGATTGACAACATTGTTAATCCTCGGTTAAGAAAGATAACTGACAATGTTGTCCACCCCATACAGCTAAACTTTATTGATAACAAACCTCAATAATGTTTTTGTATGTTTTGGCGTTATAAATTGGATGGAAGTTGATGATAAGTCAATAAGATTTTACTCAATAAAATGGACAATATCCTCACTTAAGGATTTTGTCCATTACATGATTGAAGGCTTACAGACGACCAAACTGAATTTCAAATAAACGTTTTGGTTTAGAAGATATTTGATGTTTGGGTTTTTTGGCGTTTCTAAGACGAATGGTATATATTAAATATGGCATTTGGGATTTTGTGTGTGTTTTTAATTGATGGTCTGAGATGTTGTATATATAGGATTTTTTTGGCTGTTTTTTTAGGCGGGATTTTATTATAATTAAGTTTGCCGTTTTATATCTAATGGCGTTTTTAGTTAGAATGATGTTGCTATTTGTATGGCTTTTTATTTCATGATATGGCGTTTTGTGTGGAGAAGTCAAAAGACCCTTTTACCCTTAATGAAGCGCGTCCACGTAATAAAATTGATGTTATTTACGAAAACGCCAGTGCGCCAATCTAGTCCATATATTGTTTTGATCGGACGATCCATAAGCGTTCTCACCGTTCTCACACTTTCTACCGTTTTCTCTAAATCCCGACCATATATATATATATATATATATATATATATATATAGGACTAGGTTCATTTGTGAACCTTTTTATATTTGTGAACAAAATGAACTCATCTTGGCCATTGATCTTCTTTTAAAATTATAAGGGTATGATGGTCATTAGACATATATACACTATTTTTAATTTAAATTTATTATACATAATCAAATTTAGTTACTAGATAAATCTACAACCACCCTACTTTCATGCAATCAAAAACCAGATTCGAATTATTTCGAAATTAATCGTTCCAAAAAAAAAAAAAAAATCATGGCCATCATCCATAATCAATTCAATCGGCCTTCATCATCAACTCAGTCTTTTTCCAAAATCGTCCTAGTTTATTGTCAGTTCGATATACATTATTAACATGTCAAACGTCAACGCAAATAGCGATTCTGAATATTTGGCGATTCCACCAGTTCGTGAACAACCAGATGAAGATAACGTGTATATTACATCAATTGAACAACCAGATGTGTATTTCAGTTTCGTTATTTCATTGCGTGAAGCTTGTTGTACGATTCTTTTGTAGATTTTTGTACATGATAAGGTTAAGGTATTTTGAGTAATTTATAATGTATAGTATAAGATGAATATGGATTGTTATGTATCCTGTGTAATACATATACGTAGATTATGATTTCTGCATGCTATTGCTGACTGTCGCAAATCTAATATCTGTCCTACAAAGTCGCATAATATTTACATGATTTTAAAGGGTGGTCACCATAATATATATGTATTGGTGCAGATGTTACATAAGTGTATATGTATACTAAGAGTTTAAGATCCTGTCATACACATGTGTACAGTTTTTTATACTGAACGATAGGTCTCGTTTGTATCATATGCTATGTTATCACACTAACAGACGGTCTCGTTCTTTTCATATGTGTAGATCAAAGGCAGTGATGAGAGGAACGTAGAGTTGAAGCAAAAAAATCACAAACTTCTGTAGAACGTTTTCATAGAACCTGAAAGGTTTACGCATGTGTATTGTTAACACATTCCTTACTTTACACATGTGTGTTGTTAACATTTTTATTTTACACATTTGTACATCATGAAACCAAGTAATAACTTGTAAATACATATACGTATTTTACGAAAGCATAGCGGTACATAACTATACATATATGTACTTCTGAAATGGTACATGCATAAAAGAATATAAAGCGTACATTCAGTTCGACATAAAAATTTACTATTACACATATGTATTTACTTATCCACATTAATATATTATATAACTATTATAATAGTATTTGACATATTTGTGCAAACATTTTATTTAATAATAGTATTATTAAATCCTTCATGTAAGAACATACACATTATTCAAATCTGACATGCATGTAATGGGCAAAAAAAAAAAAAACAAAAAGACGATGGAGTGGGCAAATTAAAAAAAAAACGGTTGGGCAAAAAAAAAAAATGTAGTGGGCAAACTAAAAAAGGTTGATATTTTGGTGGAACCATGCTAAAAAAACGGAAATAGTTATTACTAGATTCCAAAACTGACAAATAACAAAGTACCATATTACCCCTAATTAAAAAAAGTTAGTTTAAATTAATTTTATGTATTTACAATCTTGCCATCCAATATCAATGGTTGATATTGGTTCATTTAGTTCTCAAATAAGGGTTGGTTCACTCTTGAACCCTACCCTATATATATATATATGCGAACCACTTGTTATTTATAGGAATGACAATGGACCGGGTATTGGTAATCCCAAGCCCGTAACCGGTTGTAATTCTTTGTCCCATACCCGGCTCATTACCCGTTGGGTATTTGTCAGGTAATTACCCATCGGGTATCGTGTATACCCGTAGGTATCGAGTATACCCTTTAATTTTTTTTAAAATACCATTAAGACTCCCATGTGCATTTTTTACTCTAATGTTTATATAATTTACTTGAAATGTATTTAGAAAATCCCAAAACTAACACACATCTTTAATCTGCATAGAAACAAGATAAATAAACATAAAATCTTGTATGTGTATGTTAAAGTCTTGAAGACAAACAAAAGAACGGAATGTAAAACGAAATTTTTGCAAAAAATGAAAAGCATATAGGACCAAAGTTGAAAGTAAAAAAGTTGTGAGCTTAAATTGCAAAAGATGAAAAATTTTGAGGTTAAGAATAAAAAATCAAATAATTTTGGGTTAAAAGTAAAGATGAAAAATTTTAGAGTTAAAAATAAAAAAAAGAGTAAACTGCAATTTTACACCCTGAGGTTAGGGGTCATTGGCAGGTCTACCCCCCTAAGGAAATAATTGCAATTTTACCCCCCACTGTTCACCCTTATGTCGCAACATTACCCCCTGTTAACAGATTCTGTCAAGTCAACGTACTTTGACCCTTATATGTGGGGGTATTTTGGTAATCTTACCCATATATTATTATTATTATTATTATTATTATTATTATTCAAAACCATTATTTCATCTGCTTTCAGATCTTTCTAGAGAGAGAGAATATCTTTCTCATCTTCTCCATCACCAAAAACTTGAGGTTCTCCGATGGATCTCAACTCTGGTTTTTTGTTGTTCATGAATTGATGATTTAAATCCATGGTGGCAAATAAGTTAACCTTCTATCACAGTTCATTCTTCATAATATGCATCAATTGTTCTTGATGTTCTTGCTACAGCAGTTCATTCTTCATATTTAAACCACCGCCACCATCAACGTCGTTCCTACAAGAAAGAAGCACACAAGTTCATCTAATAACCCAGATCTGGAATAGGAACCACTGTAGGCGGCTAGGGTTAGGGTTTGGAATAGGAAAGAGGTGGTGGGTGAGTTGATGGTGGCGGTGGTGAGAAAGGGGAAGGAGGTGGTGGCTTAGTTGATGGTGGCGGTGGTCAGAAGAGGAGAAGGCGGTGGTGGTGGAGTTGATGGTGGCGGTGGTCAAGGCCGGAGATGCAGGCGGCGTTGCATCTCATTCAACTCAGCGGCGGCGAATCGGATGATGATGATGATGATGAACCTGATGATGATGATGATGAACTTGTTTCGTTGATGATGATGAACCTGATGATGATGATGAACCTGATGATTTTGGTGTCTTTGTTTCAGGTATGGTTGGATTTGTCTCTGATCTTGCAATTCTTACTCGTATTTTGGTCATTATTGTTATTGGGTCTGATTTGGTTCATGTCTTCCAAGTGTTTGTAGAAAGTCCTCAAAGAAATTTGGTTATAAACGCACAAGACTTCAAAAGGGTTTCAAGATTTTCGTGTTTTTGTTTGAGGTATGGTTGGATTTATATCTGATCTTGCAGTTTTTACTCGTATTTTGTGTTAGGAATGAACTGATGATGATGATGAAGAATGAACTGATCTGGGTTTGGACTGCTGCTGCTGATGATGATGATCTGGGTTTGGAATGATGATGATGATGAATGAACTGATCTGGCAAAAACGTTTGAATATGATGATGAAGAAGCACACAACGATTAAACGATTGAACTGCTGCTGATGATGATGATGAACAATGAACTGATCTGGGTTTGGAATGAACTGATGATGATGATGAATTTTTATTTTGTGTTGATTCTTGATTTTTTATATAATTTTAATAAGACAGGGGCAAAAACGACTTTTCACACATTATAACAGTCAAACAAACGTTGACTTGACAGAATCTGTTAACAGGGGGTAATGTTGCGACATAAGGGTGAACAGTGGGGGGTAAAATTGCAATTATTTCCTTAGGGGGGGGTAGACCTGCCAATGACCCCTAACCTCAGGGTGTAAAATTGCAGTTTACTCTAAAAAAAATAGTTTTGGATTACAAGCAAGCAAAGAATCAAATACTTTTTGGATAAATCTTTTTTAAAACCCTCAGTTTGCTACTTGCTAGTATGAACATAGGTTGTTTTGCCTTGATCAATTGTGCCGTTACGACAAAACATTTAACACCGACTTTGATTGCCTATCACTTCAAAATCCATTGCAGCTTTGACTTAATTGAACCCTAGATTCCGCGAGGAAGGTAATTTAACCTCAATTATGTCGCTTAGTCAAGTGCATGCTTTGATTTCACCTGCAAAATTGTGTTATTTTCCCTTTGTATTGTTAGGGTTTTCTTCGTTATCATCATTTTATGTTGCTTGAGTGTTGGGATGATTGATACGCACAACACATTCCACAGTTAACCACCACTAGTTGGTTCCATTGCATCATAAAAGTTGCATAGTCAGCATGAGCTACAGAGGACCAATGAACTTAGAAGAAGGATGGGGCTTGATACAGAGAGGCATAACAAAGTTTCAGAACATTCTAGAAGACCTTCCCGAGTCGCCATTCAGCTCAGAGGATTACATGATGTTCTATACGTATCTATTCTCACTTTTATTGTTCTTGTGATTAACTTCCCAGTTAATTTATTATGTTATATGTTGTATGATTTCTTGAATTTGTTCCAGTCTCGTGTACAACATCTGCGCGCAGAAACCGCCACATGATTACTCTCAACAGTTGTATGACAAGTATCGCGAGTCTTTTGAAGACTACATTACTGCAACGGTAATTTGCCTATCTATTTTTTGAAGAGTACACCTGCTGCACAGTGATGTTTTATCATAATTAGCTATATAGATGCATGAGGTATATATATCTAGGATTGGTTTGTTTTAAACTTTTAATTACCACCATGATTCTTCTTGCTTATCTTTATTCTATGTTTTTAAATGATTATATATATATAATATGTTTGCCAATTGTTGTTGTTAATGGTGTATTAATTTTCTTACGCAGGTGTTACCATCCTTAACAGAGAAACATGATGAGTTCATGCTCAGGGAGTTTGTGAGAAGGTGGTCAAATCATAAAGCCATTGCTTCGTGGCTTTCACGACCTTTCCACTACCTTGATCGCTACTTTATCCACCGTAGATCTCTTCCGACACTAAATGAAGTTGCATTTGCTTGTTTCCGTGATCTGGTATTGTTTTATGAAATAGTATTCGACATTCTTCAGATGTTATTTGTTAATTTCTTCAGATATTTAGTGTTGATTCTCTGTTGGATACGGTGTTAGGTGTACGAAAAGGTGAAAGGGAAGGTGAGAGATGCAGTAATATCTCTGGTATGCATTTACCATTGGTTTCTCTGCAGACCTGGTTGTGTTAGTTTCCTGTTGAAATATTATTTAATGATGATTTTGTAACCAGATCGATCAAGAGCGTGAAGGCAAGCAGATTGACCAATCTTTACTGAAGAACGTTCTAGATATATTTATTGAGATGGGAAAGGGACAGATGGAGTTCTATGAGAACGATTTTGAATCATCCATGCTAAAAGATACAGCAGCGTACTATTCGCGCAAGGCTTCAAACTGGATCTCAGAAGATTCTTGTCTAGATTATATGCTCAAAGTAAACTTCTTATATGATCTTCAAAATAAAATTATAATTATAATTTCAACATCATATTTGTTTGATATTTCAGGCAGAGGAGTGTTTGAAAAGGGAAAAGGACAGAGTTTTAATCTATCTTCACGTCAGCAGTGTGCCAAAGCGGCTTGAGGTCTTTTTTTCTTTATACAAGATTTTTTAGGTTTTCCTTAATAGTTAATATACTTGATGGCTGTATAATGTGTATATCTCTCCAATTGGTTGTGTGTAGAAAGTTCAACATGAGTTGTTATCTGTTTATGCAACTCAATTGCTTGAAAACGAACAATCTGGTTTTCATGCATTGCTCAGAGATGACAAGGTATATATGCACTGCTCAATAATCTTTTTGTTAAAAAATAAAATAGTGTTCACATCTGTATAATTGTTCAGACTATTTACTCCTTGTCTAGGTTGATGATTTATCAAGGATGTACAGACTCTTTTCAATGATACCCCGGGGACTATATCGTGTAGCTAGTATGTTTAAGCAGGTTTGTAATATTAGACGCAAATTTCTTTCTTTCTTATGTTCGTTTTCAATCTTGTTGTTTCATATGTATCCCTATGTTGTACAGTATGTCACTGCTGAAGGTCCAACATTGGTTAAGCAAATAGAGGATGCTGTAAGTAACAAGAAGGTTTGTACATACGAAACATATTAATTCACAATCTTTTCAAGCATTTAAGCCGTTGTGTGGTTCTTTGCAGGCTGAAAAAAGAGATGTGGTTGGTTTGCAAGAACAGGTAATCATAAAAATATGGAATTTTCAGAATTAGTAATCTTGATAATTTACTTATGAGCAGAAACTTGTGTATGTTCAGGTTTTTGTTAGAAAAGTGCTTGAACACCAGGATAAGTACTTGATATATGTAAATGACTGTTTTAGTAACCATATCCTCTTTCACAAGGTATGTCTAGTATTAGTTAACTGATAAACAATTAGTATGATTTTTTGTTTTCTTACTATATTCTGGTTCCAAATTATTGTGTAGGCACTTGGAGAAACATTTGAAATCTTCTGCAGTAAGGTCATTGCTGGAAGTTCAAGTGCAGAGGTACTTGCTACGTTTTGTGACAATATTCTTAAGAAAGGTGGAAGTGAGAAATTGAGTGATGAGGCCGTTGAAGATACATTTGAGAAGGTTCTCTTTTTTGTGATAGAAGTGGTAATGCAGGATTACAGGCTGGCATTTAAGTTTTTAAATCAATTTGCACTTTTGCAGGTTGTTAGGCAGCTTGCCTACATCAGTGATAGAGATCTATTTGCAGAATTTTATAGGTAAAACCGTTTAGGTTGTGATAAGTAGAAGTGGTAACGCAGGATTACGGGCTGCCATAATAAATTTATTTTTCCTTTCTGATAACTAGAGATGGAAAAATGGGTGGGCTGTGAGGACCGGTAACATGTCAATAACAAGGGTCTGTTTGGTACGGGGTAATGGAATGACAAAGGAATGAAATGGATCATTATCATTCCATGGTCTTGTTTGGTTACCATGTGGGAATGGAAAAAACAATTGCTTTGTGAATAAAATCAGCGGTGGAGGTTGTGGGTGGCGCCGACGGGTGGTGGCGGGGGCGGTGGTGGCGACAGAGGGTGGTGGTGGTGGTGCTGGTATGTGCCGTCGGTGGTTGGTAGTGGTTGTGCCGGTGGTCGATGGCAGCGGTGGTCGGTGGTGGCGGCGGTGGGTGGCGGGGGTGGGGGTGGGTGGCGGGGGTGGGGGTGGGTGGCGGGGGTGGGGGTGGGGGTGGTGATGATGTTGGTGGTCGGTGGTGGTGATGAAGGGTGAGAGAGGGAATGGAATGAAAAAAAAGGAGGGGGTGGATGGGATGAATTTGAGGTTTTTAGAGGGAATGGAATGCCGTATGTAATGTAATGGGTGATTCCATTATCTTCACCAACCAAACACATTTTTTCATTCACCCGTAATAGTGCATTCCATTCCGCCTCTCATTCCTGCATACCAAACACTACCCTTGTGTGTAAAATATGTGTTCACAGAATTTGAATTATTTTAGATGGTTTCTGGTCCGTTTACCTGTTTCCTTATTAGTTAATTTCCTTGTTTTACCTGTTAAAGATAGATCGTAATTGAAAGCAACACATAGATAAGTATATGGTATGAATTGCCAGCTATAGTAACAATATATTCTGCTACCAGGAAAAAACTTGCTCGGCGGTTTTTGTTTGACAAAAGTGCCAATGATGAGCATGAGAGAAGTATCCTAACAAAGATGAAACAACACTTTGGCGGTCATTTCACGTCAAAGATAGAGGGAATGGTAAGTGCGTATTAGACAAAGTAATATAGTATAGGGACTAAATGTGTAATATGGTGTTCTATATAAACACCCACCACATTTAAATTACACAATCACAATCTAATACAGTTCTGATTACAAAGTTTATCTATGCATAAGTAATTAGTCATATTCATATTTTATTGTAGTGGTATATAGGCCGGTTAGGTGGATGTGTAAGGGTCAATATGAGTTCGAGACAACACATATTGTTTTTGTTTGGGTCAGGTTGATTTGGAACCTTTTTGTTCTAGTTTTTAACTTTTTCTGAATAGTTAAGCATTTTAAATATGATTAGAAAATTAATATTACTTCAGATACATTATAAAGTTTCTGAATACAAGGTATCATGATGCAATAAAGATAAATCATAACCCTAATCGATTCATTTTTAAGTAAAGTTGCCAACTCAAATATTCTGCAATGCCTACAATACAGAATTGTAATCTATTTTTGTGTCTGGTTCAGTTTACTGATTTAGCATTGTCAAAAGAATACCAATCCCACTTTGAGGAGTACTTGAGCGATTCAGGTTGATTTGGAACCTTTTTGTTCTAGTTTTTAACTTTCTCTGAATAGTTAAGCATTTTAAATATGATTAGAAAATTAATATTACTTCAGATACATTATAAAGTTTCTGAATACAAGGTATCATGATGCAATAGAGATAAATCATAACCCTAATCGATTCTTTTTTAAGTAAAGTTGCCAACTCAAATATTCTGCAATACCTACAATACAGAATTGTAATCTATTTTTTGTGTCTGGTTCAGTTTACTGATTTAGCATTGTCAAAAGAATATCAATCCCACTTTGAGGAGTACTTGAGTGATAATTCAAATGTTAGCCCGGGGATTGACTTGACCGTTACTGTGTTGACAACTAGCTTCTGGCCAAGTTACAAATCCTTTGACTTAAATCTACCAGCAGAAATGGTACAACCACCATTCACTTCATTTTTATGAGAAACAAAGATTTGACTATTGTTCTTATTTTTCCTTTAGGTGAAGTGTGTTGAAGTTTTCCGAGATTTTTATGAAACAAAAACAAAGCACAGGAAACTAACATGGATATATTCACTGGGTACCTGCAGCATAAACGGGAAATTTGAACCAAAAACTTTGGAGCTCATTGTCACAACCTACCAGGTATGCTATTTCTATTAACTTACGTAGATAAATAGTTGGTTTATGTGTAAGTTGACCTTTTGATTTTGACTTTGACTGATGCAGGCTTCTGTACTACTATTGTTCAACTCATCAGACAGATTGAGTTACCAAGAAATTATGAGTCAGTTGAACTTGTCAGATGACGTTGTCGTTAGGCTGCTCCATTCTCTGTCATGTGCAAAATATAAAATTCTTATCAAGGAGCCAAACACTAAAACAGTCTCTCCAACTGATATATTTGAATTCAACTCAAAGTTCACAGATAAGATGAGGAGGATAAGGGTATTTAAGCGTTGTTACTTTCTATATATCTTATGATTACATTATAGTTTAATTATGTTTTAAAATTTAGATTCCTCTACCTCCCGTGGATGAGAAGAAGAAGGTAATTGAGGATGTTGATAAGGATAGACGGTATGCAATTGATGCTTCAATTGTGAGAATCATGAAAAGCAGGAAAGTGTTGGGATACCAGCAGTTGGTTATAGAGTGTGTTGGACAGTTAAGCAGCATGTTTATGGTAACTTTCTTTCCCCCCTCAAAATACAAAAAAAATTGAATAAAAATGGATAGGTGTGAAAAGCTTAACAAACAAGCTTCAAATTGAAAATTAGTACGAGCATAGTTGTCAATAGCGGTCGCTATGGTTGCTATAGCGAATAGCGTAGCGTATAGGTCGAAGGTCGCTATAGGGTATGTAGTCATAAATAGCGGGATTTCACTTTTTTTTTTAAATATATGCGATTTAATATAGCTATAAGATAGTTGGATTTTAGGAATTTGTTAAATATACATGTAAAATAGCGTATATACCAGGGTATTTTGATATAATATACATATTATTAAAAAAAAATTCTAGTGTATGGCAATTTATAAAATAGCGCCCGCCATTTATCGCTATTCGCTATGTAGAGCATATAGGTACCTTATCGTGCTATTTGTGGCTATTCGCCATTAACAACTATAAGTACGACGAGTTCTTGCAATGATAAAGCCATATTGTAAATCTCAAATTTGATATTCCTAAAAGTATGTTACATAACTAACACATTTTGGTGTGTTGGCTACAGATGGCAAATCCTGCGGGCTAGGTGTTGGTCAAAATAAGCAACTTTTGCATGTGTTGAAACTGGAAAATATTTGTCCAAATATATGAAGTTTATTACAAGTAATCAGTGCGTCAAATATGATAAGAAAATTTAATATTATATAAAAAGATAATCAATTTTTTGAATAAATTGATTTTGGGGATTTTATGTTAAAAGTATTCTTTGAGCGAGGTCTTTGAGCGAGGACTTTGACCCTTGTTCTTTTAAGCTATTTTCATTTCATTTTTCTTGTTTGACCCGTTAAGAGGTGAAACTAACACGAATCGACCCGTTCATAAGTCAATGGATTGCACTTGCCACCTCTATTTTGCCATTTTTTAAACATTTTTCACAATCTTCTCTACATTAATCCGTAACTGATGAGGCATGAACATATATGCAGCCTGATGTAAAAGCAATAAAGAAGAGAATTGAAGATCTGATAACTCGTGACTATCTTGAAAGAGACAAGGACAACCCAAACATGTTCCGATACTTGGCATGATTCTGGTTGACTGTGATGGTCATGGATACATTACGCTTGCATATAAGCTTTACATGACATGTTCTATTACTCGATATGTGATGGGAATCTGTTGAAAAAGAAAAAAAAAAGGTAACAGACAGGATTTGGTATAAATATAACTTGTTCAATTGATACGATTAAGCATGGCTCAACCATTTTGGGACCCAAAGCAATGTATAAATTTGAGGGCCTTTCCCATGTAATTTTTTGCCTACAATCCTAACATGCTGATATATGACATTAGCTAATTAGCTACCATATTGCATTTTAGAATTTTTAAGGTTATGTGAAGAAACACCAAACTAATCTGGTGATTAGTATGTGGTTAGTGTCTAGTCCAAATAAGGTTAATCTTCTTCCGTTCTCATCTAAACGGCGATGATGATCCTGTAAAACAATCAACACACCGTAAGCTCGTTACAAGGAGGAGAATAGGGGGGTTCTTCTTGTAACCACCCTCTGGCGTGAGAATAAGTAATTGTTTTGAGGATGATAGTGTGTATTAAGTGAGAGAGCAAGAATGCGATCCTTAAAACCCGGAGGTGAAGTTCCCTATTTATAGCCGAGGTGATTTGTGATGGAGATGGGTTAATGGGCCTTGGGCCTGGGGACGACAACAAGGAATATCCATTCTGCTCCCTCTGCCACGACCGTTAGTGATTCCAGGGGAGAGGGTAGCTGGTGCATGCTGAATGGATCCACGTGTCCTGACGATTGTCATTGTTGTCTGGTCTGTCATCTGCAGCTAAGTGGAGATCATGGAGCAGTGGTCGGTGCACACTGATTGGTGCCACGTATACGTCCTTGTGTACCTTTTTGTCTCCTGTACGATTGTCCATCGTGCAGCACGATTAGATACAGACTGTTGAATGCTTATTGGCCCACTGCTCTGCCACTTGTACCTTTTGTACTTGTTCGATGTTTGCATGCGCTTCTTGTCTCCGCGCGACTCGGGTATATCCCGTGCAGCCGGCGCAAGGTCGGGAAAGTTATCAATTTGGTTTATCTTGGGTATGGTCTCGTACGCGACCTAAGGTTGACTCGTATGGTCGGCGCAGGATTTAGGACCATACCCCTTCATTATGTAATACTGGTACAAATGAAGAACACACCAGAACTGAATAAGAACATGGTACAAGTAATAAAGAACATACAGAAACAATGTTGAAAAGAACTTAATAAAATAATAACTACGAATGATGATTTGGAATCTGGATATTGATATTGACTAAAAAAACTCTGGGCTGCTAAAATTGGGCCCTAAATTTCAAGGGCCCAAAGCTATAACTTTTTGGGTAACACTGGTGGGCCGCGTCTGGATATGAATATATGATGCCATCAATTGTAAATTTAGAGGTGCACAAAACGGTTTTTCTAATCTAACCGGGTTAAACGATTAGACCGGTTATTTTGTTAAAAAAAAAATCCAGGTATTAAGACCAAGACCATGTATAGTGGTCATGTGAAATCCCATTTCACATTCAACCCACATGTGAAACATCATCTCCCTTGCATGTGAACTAGTCAAAATAATGTGGTCTTGGTGGTTTATACATGTGCAACCCACATTTTCTAAATTGTTTGTTTTCCTTTTTGAAAGTGTTTAGTAACAGGCTTAGTGGGTTTAACCTATAAAAGGGCATATGTACCTTAGTGTTTGACTGTTTGATTCCTACTATTTTCTTTTGAGCTTAATTCACTCAACGGATTATTTATCACAAATCCGATTGATACATAACAGAGTAAAATGAACATTTTAAGCTCGAACAATCTCAGAGGTGATGACGCTTCTTATTGGAAACTACAAACGTATTTTTTTGAGCAATATATGTTTACGTAATAACAAGAAAAAAATTATATTAAAAGAATTATTAGAGCATCGGTTTTAATGTAGTAGCAAGTTGATGACGTACCAATCACCCTACCAAATATGAGTTTGAAGGTTGACTTTCTTTTATGTCAGGAATGTTTATTCTTATTCTCCAAGGCTTTATATTTTTATCAACTAGAAAATGACATCTCAGTTTAAACAAAAGATAAACAACTATATGTATAAATTTGACAATAATCTCACATTGACTATTCAAAGTAATGGATGGAGAACAAAAGGAAGCACCTGCGATCGGCATTGACCTTGGAACAACATATTCATGTGTCGCGGTCTGGAAGCATAATCGAGTCGAAATCATACCCAATGAACAAGGCAACAGAACCACACCGTCTACTGTTGCTTTTCGTAACGAAGAACGTCTTGTTGGTGATGGTGCCAAGAATCAAGCCACCATGAATCCTGCTAACACCATTTTTGGTCAGCCTACTAGTTTTTTTTTCTTTTTGATGTTATATTATTATTGTCTTTATTAATTAAAAGTGGATTTTTTAGATGCTAAGAGGTTGATTGGAAGGAGATACAGTGATCCAAATGTGCAGGCTGACATGAAGTTGTGGCCTTTCGAGGTGATAAAGTGGTTTCCCGACACGCCTAAGATTGTTGTCTCGTACGAGGGTCAAACGAAGAGATTTTCGGCCGAAGAAATTTTAGCAATGATACTTGGAAAGATGAAAGAGACTGCTGAGGCATACCTTAGAAAAGATGTGAAAGATGCTGTTGTAACGGTCCCAGCTTATTTTAATAATTCGCAACGTCAAGCAACAAAGGATGCAGGCACTATTGCTGGATTAAACATCATCCGCATGATCAGCGAGCCAACAGCCGCTGCAATCGCGTATGGTCTAGATAATAAGTTTGATATTACTAGAAAAATGAATATGCTTGTGTTTGACTTGGGTGGTGGTACTTTTGATGTCTCTATATTGACTATCGATGAAACGGGTAGTTTTAAAGTGAAAGCTGTTGCGGGTGACACTCATTTGGGAGGTGAGGATTTTGATAACTGTATGGTGGATCATTGTGTTCAGGTATTCAAACGAAGATGGAACAAAGATTTGACAATGAATGTAAAAGCGTTGGGGAGGTTACGAGTTGCGTGTGAGAAAGCGAAAAGAATTCTCTCAAGCACTACTCAAACGTCGATCGATTTAGATTTCTTGCATGAGGGGATTGATTTTTCGATGAAGTTTACTCGCGCCAAGTTCGAAGAGCTGAACATGGAGTTATTCGATAAATGTATTGAGATTGTGGAGAAATGTTTAAATGATGCAAATATTGAGAAATCAGATGTAGATAAGATTATTCTTGTCGGTGGGTCGACCAGGATACCAAAGGTCCAGTGTTTGTTGCGAGAACTATTCGACTCAAAGGAGTTATGCAAGAGCGTGAACCCTGATGAGGCTGTCGCGTATGGTGCAGCCATAATGGCGGCAAATTTAAGCGGTGATCACAGTCATGAGAGTGTCAAAAATTTGTTGTTATCGGATGTCACACTTTTGTCACTTGGTGTTGAGACAATAGGACAAGTAATGAATGTTGTGATCCCTAGGAACACTCCAATACCTACAAAGGAGACTCAAGTGTATTTTACAACTGAAGATGATCAAACTTTTATAAACATCAAGGTGTATCAAGGTGAAAGAGCGAGATCTATAGATAACCATTTGTTGGGGAAGTTTGGTATTTCTGGGATACCGCGCGCTCCCAAAGGAGTTTCGAAAGTCAAGGAATGCTTCGAAATAGACACTGATGGTATCCTTACTGTCACAGCGGAGATATTATCTACTGGGATGACGAAGAAAATGGTAATAAGTAACGCAAATGGAAGATTGTCAAAGGAACAGATTGAAAAGATGGTAAAAGATGGCGAAAGATACAAACTTGAGGATCAAGAATACAAGAAAAAAGTGGATGCATTTAATATGTTAGAAGAACTGATATACATCAAGAGGGATAAGATCAAAGACGACGGTATCAAGAAGAAGTTGCATCCGTTCATCGTGGAGAAGATAGAGGATGCCTTAGATGACACGACTCGGTGGCTCGATAGCAACCAAGGGGCCGATGTTGATGAGCTTCAACGCGTGAAGGCTACGCTAGAGCTTGGTTGGATGTCACTAATCTAGTCATGTCGTTATGTTCGTTGTGTGACATGTTTTGCTTACATAAATTTGGGTGTATGTATATAAGTTGATGGGTCTGTAAATTTGTATATGTAGCAAATCTCTGTTACCTTCTTTTCTTTCTCTACATATTGGCATAATCGCATCATATGTAAATTCAGTTTCCCTTAAAACAAGCAATAAAACAAGTCGAGTAAAGCCGAGATGCAAAAGAACATAAAACTTCTAATATGTGAACTATAATGCAAATAGCAAAACCGAAAATACTATAATATCCATGAGAGCATCAGTAACTGTCATGTCGGTCTTTCAAGCATCTATCATTAATCCAAAACATTGGCAAGATCTACAGTAGTTTCTAGCCAATCAAACTCAAAGCACCAGTTAATTACTCTGGATTTCATGATACTTTGGCTCTCATTAATCATGGTCCACCAAAATCATGCTAGGTACCGGAACACATTCGGGTTCTCTTTGTCTCTTTCAAGATAATCACGCGTTATCAGATCTTCAATCCTCTTCTTAATTGCTTTCACATCCGGCTGCATATGTTCATGACTCATCAGTTACAGATTAATGTAGAGAAGATTGAAAAAATGTAAAGAAAGTTACCTTAAACATGCGGCCTAACTGTTCAACACACTCCATAACCAACTGTTGGTATCCCAACACTTTCCGGCTTTTCATGATTCGCACAATCGAAGCATCAATTGCATACCGCCTATCCTTATCAACATCCTCGATAACCTTTTTCTTCTCATCCACAGGAGGTAGAGGAATCTAGATTTGAAAAAAAAATAACAATTAAACTATAGTTTAACCTTATAACCATAAGATATATAACAAGTAACATCACTCAAATAGTCAAATACCTTGATCCTTCTCATTTTATCTGTGAACTTTGAGTTGAATTCAAATATATCAGTTGGAGAGATTGTTCTCGTGTTTGGCTCCTTGATAAGAATTTTATATTTTGCACATGACAAAGAATGGAGCACCCTAACGACATCATCATCTGACAAGTTCAACTGACTCATAATTTCTTGGTAACTCAATCGGTCTGATGAGTTGAACAATAGTAGTGCAGAAGCCTGCATCAGTCAAAGTTGAAGTCATAGGGTCAACTTTACACATGGACCGATTATGTATCTACTTAAGTTGATAAAAAATAACATTTTTATAGGAGAAATTTAACCTGGTAGGTTGTGACAATGAGCTCCACAGTTTTTTGTTCAAATTTCCCGTTAATGTTGCAGGTACCCAATGAGTACATCCACGTAAGTTTCCTGTGCTTTGTTTTTGTTTGATAGAATTCTTTGAAAACTTCAACACATTTCACCTAACAAAACAAAAACAATATAAACACATTAGTACATTGCGGAACAACAAAACCAAAACTCGGATCTTCGTTTCTCGTAAAAATGAAGTGAATGGTGGTTGTACCAATTCTGCTGGTAGATTTAAGTCAAACGATTTGTAACTAGGCCAAAAGCCGGTAGTCAACACAGTTACAGTCAAGTCAATCCCGGGGCTAACATTTGAATTATTGCTCAAATACTCCTCAAAGTGGGGTTGGTTTTCTTTTGCCAATGCTAAATCAGTAACCTGAATGAAGCAAACACAAAAGATAGATTACAGTTTTGTATTGTAGGCATTGCAAAATATAATTGAACTGGCAACTTTGATCCGTTCACTTTGGAATTGATAAATTTGGGTCACGATTTGTCTCTAATGGGTCATATAGGAAACGGGTCAAATGAGTTGAACAAGTTAAGCGGGTCAAAAGTTGTCCAAAGTGTATTTTTAATGCACAAGACCTCTTAGGAGTTGGATCGCTATATTCAAAACTTCATATTATGACTGAGATAATGCCTTCTAATCATATTCAAGACGCTTAACTATTCATAACAAGTTATATACAATATCTTAAAGAGAAAGGTCTTTTTCTATTAACCCTCAAACTTTTGACAACATTCACTATTAACCCCCAAACTTTCGACATGAGGCACATTCACTATTAACCCTAAAACTTTTGACGACATTCACTATTAACCCTCAAACTTTTGACATGAATCACTATTAACCCTCATCTTTAAGTAAGTTACACATTCACTTCTAACTTTTGGTAATTGACAACTTTTACCCTCCAACCTTTTCTACTTAATAAATACTTTTCTTTATTTATGCCCTAACCACGTTAGTGTCTAATTTACTTTTACGACTTTACACTGCAACGTCCGAGGCATACTCTTTTTTATCTATGTCTCATGACGTTAATGTCACGAACGTAACGTGTGTAACAAAGTAAAAAACATGTAATGCACGTGAAAAGAGGTCACAAACACAACTTTGTCACCTCAACACATATATGAATATGACTAATTACTTATGCATACTTACCATCCCCTCCATCTTTGATGTGAATTGACCGCCACATTGTTGCTTCAACTTCGTCAGTATACTTCTCTCATGCTCATCATTAGCACTCTTGTCAAACAAAATCCGCCGAGCAAGTTTTTTCCTGTTAGCAGAATACACTATCAGTACAGCTGGCAATTTCAAACCATATTCTTAAAGTTTATCAGAACCTAAATGGTTTTACCTATAAAATTCAGCAAATAGATCTTTATCACTGATGTACGCAAGCAGCTTCACAAGCTGCAAATCGATTTCAAACTCATTTGTGAGTCGGTAGTACCACTTTTACTAAAAGGATAGCATTATAACAATAAAAAATACCTTCTCAAGCGTATCTTCAACTGCTTCATCACTCAATTTCTCACTTCCACCCTTCTTAAGAATATTATCACAATACGTAGCGAGTAACTCCGCACTTGAGCTTCCAGCAACACCCTTATTGCAGAATACTTCAAATGCTTCTTTAAGCGCCTACACATGAATTTAAAAAGAAAAAAACGTTACGAAAAAATGATATTAGTGCTTTATCAACAGAACTACTATATAAGTATATACTGTATACATACCTTGTGAAAGAGGGTATGGTTACTAAAACAGTCATTTACGTACGCCAAGTACTTATCATGGAGCTCAATCACTTTTCTAACAAAAACCTGAAAACACATACACACGTAAGTTTCTACTCATACACAAATAATATATTATAAGGGTTACCTGTTCTTGCAAGCCAGCCACGTCTCTCTTTTCAGCCTGTAAAGAACCAACAAATGGTGTAATAAAAATATGATTTGAAAAGATTGTGGATTAACATGTGTTAGCATGTAACTATGTACAAAGTACAAACCTTCTTGTTACTTGCAGCATCTTCCGCTTGTTTAACCAATGTTGTACCTTCAGCGGTGACATGCTGTACAACATAGGGATACATATGAAACAACAAGATTGAAAAAGAACATAAGAAAAAAAAGAAAAAAAAATGTGCGTCCAGTATTACGAACCTTCTTAAACATAGTAGATACAGGTTCTAGTCCCTTGGGTATCTTTGAAAAGAGTCGGTACATCCTTGATAAATCAACAACCTATACCAAAAAAACAAATGATCAAAGATTCAAAACCATGAAAAGGATGTAAACATTATTTTATATAATTAAAAAAATCACTAATTAGTGCATACCTTGTCATCCCGGAGCAATGCATGACAACCGGAGTGTTCCTTCTCGAGCAATTGAGTTGTGTAAACAGATAACAACTCATGTTGAACTTTCTGCACGCAGTCAATCGGAGAGAATGAGAGATACAAATTACATAACCATCGAAGTATATTAAGTAAAGAGTAAAGTACACGGATGATCCCTATGGTTTACCAAAATTTTGGATTTGGTCCCTAGCTTTCCCAAAGTACACGGATAGTCCCTGTGGTTTGCACTTTGTAACACATTTAGTCCCCAGCCAACAAATCTAAATGTTTTAGCATGTCCAAGTTAGGGACTAAATGTGTTACAAAGTTCTAACCACATGGACCATTCGTGTACTTTTGGATAAAGCCGGGGCCTAAATGTGTTACAAAGTGCAAACCGCAAGGGCCATCTATGTACTTTTGGAAAGCTAGGGACCAAATTCAAAATTTGGGTCAACCACAGGGACCATCCGTGTACTTTACTCTTAAGTAAAACTTGAAAATGTTAAAAAAAAAAACCTCGAGAAGCTTTGGCTCACTACTGCCATGAAGATAAATTATAACTCTCTCCTTTTCCTTTTTCAAACACTCCTCTGCCTGAAAATTCCAAATAAAAATAATTAACATGTTGAAATTATAAGTTTATTTTGAAGATGAAATAAGAAGTTTACTTTGAGCATATAATCTGGACAAGAATCTTCTAAGATCCAGTTTGAAGCCTTGCGTGAATAATATGCTGCTGTATCTTTCAGCATGGATAATTCAAAATCATTCTCATAGAACTCCATTTGACCCATTCCTATCTCAACAAATATATCTAGAACATTCTTCAGTAACGCTCGATCAATCTGTTCGCCTTCACGCTCTTGATCAATCTGGTTACAAAATCATTAAAATATTTCAAATGAAAACCATCACAATTCACAACCATGTTTGCAGAAAAAACAACTGAGAAACACATACTAGAGATATTACAGCATCTCTCACTTTCCCATTCACCTCTGTGTACACCTAAAGTTAGAAGATAAAATAGAATGATTCAAGTCAAACAGATAATATTATTGATTGTTAAAGAATTTTTTAATATTATTTCAAAGATACCAGATCACGGAAACAAGCGAGTCCAACTTCATTTAGTGGCGGAAGAGATCTACGGGCGATAAAGTAGCGATCAAGATAGTGGAAGAATCGTGAAAGCCAGCGAACCATGACTTTATGATTCGACCACCTTCTCACAAGCTCCCTGAGCATGAACTCATCATGTTTCTCTCTTAAAGAAGGTAACACCTGCAAACATATAATCTTAGCATTTGTAGATGGAAAAGTACCCCCCCCTCTAATACGAACCTAGCATGAGGGTTTAGTCTAAGTGGGTCCGAGTAAATTTCGGGTCAAACCCACTAACACATTTAGCTAAGAGGCCATGTTTGGGTCCACAAGTTGACCTGACCCGTTTAACACCTTTACGTTTAAGTAAAAAAAAAAAACTATTATATCATAAGTCATAACTTAACTAATTGAGTTTTGTATTGAAAAAAAATCAGAATTTTACATATATTAGTATTTTTGGTTGTAAACTAGTAATTTTAGAGTATCATGCCTTGTTCAAGTTCATGTGTGTTGCAATCTTTTTAGTTTTCAGTTCGGGTTGGGTTTGACCAGCGGTCAAGACCCGTTTAACACCTCTACAGCAGAAATAACAATATACATAAAATGATTTTCAGTTCGGGTTGGGTTTGACCCACGGTCACGACCCATTTAACACCTCTACAGCAGAAATAACAATATGCATAAAATGTTTTTCAGTTCGGGCTAGGTTGACCCGTGGTCATGACCCGTTCAACACCTCTACAGCAGAAATAACAATATGCATAAAATGATTTTCAGTTCGGGTTGGGTTTGACCCACGGTCGCGATCCGTTTAACACCTCTACAGCAGAAATAACAATATGCATAAAATGATTTTCAGTTCGGGCTACGTTGACCCGTGGTCATGACCCGTTTAACACCTATACATCAGAAATAACAATATGCATAAAATGATTTTCAGTTCGGGTTGGGTTTGACCCACGGTCACGATCCGTTTAACACCTCTACAGCAGAAATAACAATATGCATTGTCGAATACCCAAATCCCGGTCGACGTTCAATGGATCTTCGCTGACGTCCAGATATCCCGTTCATTGTGGCTACAAAAGAATAAACCGTTAGCCTCGTCACGGAGGGCCCCGGGAGGGGGATCTGTGACCAAGCTCCGGCGTGAGAGTAAGTAAACTTGCCGGGGAGTGAGAGGAGCTTCTTCCGATGAGTGTGATCACCGGAATGTTTCCTCTTTGGTGTGAATCCAATAAATACGTGTGTGTATTGAATGTATAGGAATGTTGGTCGGAATTAATGAGAGAAGAGTAAATGAGAGAATATTAAATGTGATACCTCCGATCTGCCTTATGGTTATCCTTTTGACTCTTATATAATCCCCAGCCCTTATCCCACATGTGAGATATTTTATCAAGGTGATCTAACGGATTCTGCGGGCTTTCGAGGGGTTCAGACACGTGTCTGACCCCTAACGGTATGATGGCAACCTTATTTAATGTTCTGGCCGGAGAAGTACAATTGCCAGCCAAGATCCTCTGTTTATCAAGCATTAAATGAGACCTGCTCCTTCTGATTATGGTTTCCCGCTCATTTCTAACGAAAGGATCCTTAATGGGCAAGGCAACTTGCTATTTGGGCTTGCACCTTGTTGGGCCCTTCACGAAGTCAGCCCACAGCGGGTAAAATGGGATCTCCCATTGGCCCGTCGTCATGCATAAAATGATTTTCAGTTCGGGATAGGTTGACCCGTGGTCATGACCCTTTTAACACCTATACAGCAGAAATAACAATATGCATAAAATGATTTTCAGTTCGGGTTGGGCTTGACCCGCAGTCACAACCCGTTTAACACCTCTACAGCTGGAATAATAATATGCATAGAATGAAAAAGATCAATTTATGCCTTTAATTTGCAGGCCTAGACTTACAATAGCAAAAAATCATTGAACTGTCATAAAAAAATAACAGAGTAAAATGCACGGATAGTCCCTGTGGTTTTGCAAAATAACACCTATAGTCCCCAACTTTTGGAAATTACACCGGTGCTCCCTGTGGTTTGACAGTTTGTTACTCGGAGTCCCTGGAGTGGATGACGGTTAGTTTTCTCCGTTAAGTAGATGTGAAATGATAAATTTACCCTTCATCTTCTCCACTCTATAAAAACAAAACAACCCCACCCACCCCCACCTTTCTCTCTGTTTCCCACCACCATTAACCACCAACCATGGGCGGACCCAAGCCCAGCCCAAGGTGGGCGGGCGCACCCCCGGGGAAAAAAAAATTTAGTGCTAAGTTCCGTCGAAAATCCCGTCCGCACCCCTTGGAATTTTTCGTCCGCACCCCTTGGAATTTTTCGACCGCACCCTTGAAATTTTTCGTCTGCACCCCTTAGGTAAAAAGTGTTATCAATTTATATTTAAAATTTTTTTTAGTAAACTCTTATTTAAAAAAAAATACTACCTAAATTATATAACTTTTAATACCTAACTAACTAAACCCAAATACTCATACATTTACCCACTTATAATTCCTAACTAGCTAGCCCACTAAGTCTTAGCCCATTAACCAAACCCAACAATATTTCAAACTATAATAAAATAATTAAAGCCCAAAACCTTTAGAAATTCTCTCCCGCTCTCTCTCTCTCTCTCTCTTGCGTCCCTGCACTGCCAACGAACAACATCACCCAGCGACAACAGTCCAGCAGCCGGCGACCACCGTAATCAGCCACCATACCACCGTCGTTTGACACCAAATCTAAACGGAATCCGAACACGGGTAAGTTTCTTTGTTATTTTGATGATTTTGGTTGATATTATAGGAGAAAAAAAGGTAATAAAGTTGTTAAATAGGTTTGAAATTTTTTTGTGTTTTGACGTTGTTTATGGTTGTTTAGATGATTTTTATGGTGATTATGTTGTTTATATATTTTTAGGGTGATTATGTTGTTTATATATTTTTAGGGTGATTACAACTTACGTTATGATTTCTAGGGCTTGAATGGTTGAAAATTAAACTTAAAATTGAAACATTATGTTATGGAGCGATAAACTTATGTTATATAGAGAAAGAATTGCTTAAAAAATTAGTTTTAAATGATGTTTTGAATAGATGAAAACCCGTAGGGCGTCGAAGTTTTAATTATGTTTGTAACAAGGTTTGACATGTTTTTGATGATTATATAAATTTAGTTTGATGTTCGTTGACCCGACCCGACCCGATACGAACCGATTTTTTTTACTTATATACCTAGGGGCCTAAAATTTTTAAAAATGTTTCGCACCCCCATGGAAAAAATCCTGGGTCCGCCACTGCCACCAACCCAACCCACCCCCCACCTTTCTCTCTGTTGCTATCAAGAACCCACAGGACATCATTGTTCAATCCGCTAGACCATATGGTCAGAGAGCCGTGCTTAAGTTTGCCCAGTATACCGGCGCTCACACCATTGTCGGACGTCACACTCCTGGTACATTAACTAACCAACTCCAGACCTCTTTCAGTGAGCCACGACTCCTCATATTGACTGACCCACGAACCGATCACCAGGTTATATTTTAGTTGATCAATTTCATCTCGTTTTTCGATTGTTGAAAAGCTATTTAATATGCCATCGTTATTGATTCTTAACAGCCCATTAAGGAAGCTTCACCCGGAAACATATCGACAATAGCTTTCAGTGACACTGATTCTCCTATGAGATACGTTGATATCGGTATCCCCGCTAACAACAAAGGGAAACACAGCATTGGTTGTTTGTTTTGGCTTCTAGCCCGAATGGTTCTTCAGATGTGGGGTGTGATCAATCAAGGTCATAAGTGGGATGTCATGGTATTAACTATTAACCAAATATCTTCGGTTTTATCAATTTTTCATTCATTTGATTCAAAGGTTTTAGAATTTAAAAAAAATTATATGTTTTTGCAGGTCGATTTGTTTTTCTACAGGAACCAGAGGAGGCTAAGGAAGAAGAGGATGAAACTGCTGTAGTGGATTACAAAGATTATGGAGCTGGTGCTATTGGAATGGATGATCAATGGTTGTCGCAGATTCCTGATGCCCAATGGGGCGGTGATGTGGCTCAACTGCCAATTGCTGGTGCCCCTGTAGCTGCAGTTGATTGGGGTGCTGCTGATGGTACGTAACTAGAGGTGGGTGGTGGTTAATGGTGGTGGGAAACAGAGAGAAAGGTGGGGGGTGGGTGGGGTTGGAGCGGGATTGTTTTATTTTTATAGAGTGGAGAAGATGAAGGGTAAATTTGTCATTTCACATCCACTAAACGGAGAAAACTAATCTTCATCCACTCCAGGGACTATCCGAGTAACAAACTGCCAAACCACAGGGAGCACCGGTGTAACACGTGGTAGCATGATGTCCATCTATTCGGTTTTTAGAGTTTTTGTAACTCACATGGGATTTTCCACTATAATTCACCTATATATATATATATATACACACATATAGGGTGTGGTTCTAGAAAGATGTAACACCTCGAAAATTCACGTCCTATAATGTGTTGACACGTGTCATAAGCTTGGAACGTGTAAAGGATTACTTAAGAGGGACTAAAGTTGACAAACAAGAAAAGTAGGTTAATATAAGGGTTCAAAATGTCAACAATGGATAAATATACTTTACAATAACCATACATGATGTTTATACCCTTAAACGAATGATTCATGGATCATACGAAGCTAATTGTGAAAGAAAGTTTGAGATTACAAACTACAGGGGTTAAATGTGTCAACATGTTTAAAGTGTACCTCTGAGTGACCTTTTAGCAAACCCGAAGCATTGTAACGATAAATTATGCTCACTAGAATACATGATAAAAATTTCACCAAGTTTCGTTACCGTATGAGAAAGTTATGATAAAATTCGTATACGAGGGGTTAAAAGCGTCAACGATGAAGTTTATGACTTTTCGGGAGATAACAAAGTTAAACAAGGGCTTCACAAGGATTGGTTATCTCTTGGAGTCCCTGGAAATAAATTTAGAGGGCTCATAGTGCAAAAATAAATGTCGAAACAACTTTATATGGACAAAGGACCAAAACAGCAAAAATCTAAAAATTTGATTTGGATCAGAGGGGGCGTCGCGCGACGCGAAGGACCCCTAGGGGACCTACGCGTGACGCGAGGGGCCTTCTGATGCCGAAAAGTGTGGCTAGTGTCTGCTATGTCCATTGTAACCGACTTAAAGATATATTTTCACTCCCATGGGCGACCCCTAATAGTTCCTAGGCACTAGGGACACTTGTGGATGATCCATGATCAGTTGTAGCATGATTTGTCATGATCACAAGCCATCAAATTCACTATAAAAGGCCCCTCATGTTGCAACTTTGTGATCATACTTTCCATCTGCATTTGTGGAACTTCCTGGAGCATAAGATCAGTCCCCAAGCATCTCTAATCTTGCATTAGACCTTGGTAAGCATCCTTGACCTTCCTTAGTTGAGTTTTGCTTAGTTATTAGCTTAAAAGTCAAACCGTCGTAATTAAGGTTTGACTTGTCGATTAATCACTAATGGTCCAGTGTTTAGTCAAATTAAAAGTAGTTATAGGTTGGTAATTATGTGGGCATTAAACCCTTAAAAGGGCACCCTCTGATTCCCACTCTAACTAGATCAAATGTCGGGTCAAAGTTGTTTATAAAAAGTCAACAGAACCATAATTTTCGAATTAACGCATAATTAGCAATGCAGAAGGCGTGTAACCTATTTTATCACTCATATAACATGGTAATAAGTGTAAGAACATGTCTAAGCATGTTCGACCCGACAATTTTCTGTTTAGGCTCGGTTCGGAACCGAAAGTCGCAAAACTTTGACTTTTGCTTTGACTTCAGTTCTGGAAAGGACACTGTGAAGTATGCATCCCAGCCATTCGATGACAATACTCTTAATTAGTAAGGACATTAATAAAGTCCACAAGAAAGATCCCCTTATACATCATGGGATGGTCCAAATTTTAAGGACCTTATTAGAAAAGCCTATTATCCACATCACAAAATGGAAAAAGATGGAATAAGAATTTTCTGACTCTCGCCATAAAAGTTCTAGATTGTCGACAGTAAGTCGCAAATTTTAATACATTGGCTGAGTTAGTGCTCTATTCAATTTACCCAAAATCTAAGCTTAATGCAATTGATTATTGGTGGTTAGTATCGAAAATAAGAGGGCACATTAAGGTTTCAAAGCCTGCTCATTATAAACCCATTATGGATCTACCTCAGCTACTCACGTTGTATAGACTAAGAAACAACCAGTCAAAGCTGAGACTGTCCTAAAATTTGTCAAAGATTTTGCAGCTAAGTTTAAAAGGATTAAGAATGGAGGCGTTTAACCCTCCTAATGAATGATTAAGAGGCACCTCACATTTATATGACACTAGATAAACCCCTTATTGTGATTTATTGCTAAGAGTTGTGTTGGGTTCAGGTGCTGCTAAGTCTCTCATAAAGACCATAAGCTTAGCAAACTTTTAGAAAATTTTCCCGTAAGAAACCCAGATATTAAGTGTAAGGTAAGACTCACAGGCGAATCATAAGAACCATTTCTTCTGTTCCTGTCAGAAACCTTCAGTCGTAGAATTTTAGAAGTATCCTCTCTCTATGTGTAATGCGTCAGCATTTAGAGTTGATATCTCTTTGATCTCTAACGATTGCGAATACCAAACGGTATGATAAAAAGCGCCATATGAGGATTGGTATATCTTAATATGTTCCATAGATTGCTTCCATGCCTGATCAGTATGGAGGTTTAATGCATGGGACCACAAAGATATTCCGATGGTCATAGAGTACTAAAGTCAGCTAATGGTATTCAAATGAGATATCCAGAATGGAATTGTCCAAGTAAATGTTCCAGATCAAGTAGTTCGTGGACTCGTAACTTAAATGTGTCACTTAATTGACACAAGCAATGGTGGATGAATTGGAGCCTGAGATTTGTAAAAATCTCTGTAACCTCCTTGTATCTTGATTATCTTCTCCTAAGATTACCCTGTTTACCCCTGAGAAGCAGGTAGAGTTAAGGTTTATATCCCATTTAAGTCTGTATTATTATGAAATCTCCAAGACGGTTAGTACCATCATTGGAAGAATCGAAACCCTGATTAACTAAGTTTAAAAATAGAGGGTTCATATAGCCTAACTCAATATCCTGAGAATTCGGTATAGTTAATTATGAAAGACGGTTCATTTTGCTTATGCATTGTTGCCGCAACCCTAATTAGGCAACGATTAAGAAATTGCCATCAGCTGCCCAGGATCGTCGATTTGTTCGATTAACGACAAGGGTTAGCTATTCCTTAAAATTAGTTAAGCAGTGGTTGGAATAACCATCTCACCTTAAGATAAGCTTTTCTATAATGGTTGATATATAAGCATCAAGGCTGCTCCTTTGGAGACCTTGTATAGATGGAATGTTAAACATCTATTGTTAGGACAATAGATTGGTAAGTCCAATTATCAGGATCTGAAAGTTGTATTGGAAACAACAAATAAGATCACGCAAATTCATAACCATCAGTAAGATGCCAGTATTCGGCAGAAAATCAAGGATTAATGAAAATAGCAAACCTCCTAAATTCTTGTTAAGGAATAAGGTTCAACAAAAGATATCACCCAGGAAGGTTGTGCCAAAATTTGTTAAATTATCAGGCTAGTTAAGCTCTGAATATATAGAGTCATTCGAAGGAAATCGAATGTATCAAGATCAAGTAGCTTATAAGCTAAAACCTATTTAAGGAGCTTGGCGGAGCTCGCAATACATTGCACACTAGTAACTGAAGGATGTGTTTCGCCAATAAGTCAAGAAGCACTATCACATAATGATATGCAGAATTATGATGTGAGGAGCATCCTGTATCGATTGAGGATCGACAGGTTAAGAAGCTCCAAAAGGATACATATACCTAATATAGGGGTCACTTTGGGAGCTTAGAAAGACTCCAGATATGTTATAAAAGTTAAGTCCATTATGCGACAAAAAGTACTTCCAGCATTTTAACAAATCTCGAGGTCGAGATTTCTTTTAAGGGGGTGAGGATGTAACACCTCGAAAATTCACGTCCTATAATGTGTTGACACGTGTCATAAGCTTGGAACGTGTAAAGGATTACTTAAGAGGGACTAAAGTTGATAAACAACAAAAGTAGGTTAATATAAGGGTCCAAAATGTCAACAATGGATAAATATACTTTACAATAGCCATACATGATGTTTATACCCTTAAACGAATGATTCATGGATTATACGAAGCTAATTGTGAAAGAAAGTGAAAGATTACAAACTACAGGGGTTAAATGTGTCAACATGTTTAAAGTGTACCTCTGAGTGACCTTTTAGCAAACCCGAAGCATTGTAACGATAAATTATGCTCACTAGAATACATGATAAAAATTTCACCAAGTTTCGTTAGCGTATGAGAAAGTTATGATAAAATTCGTATACGAGGGGTTAAAAGTGTCAACGATGAAGTTTATGACTTTTCGGGAGATAACAAAGTTAAACAAGGGCTTCACAAGGATTGGTTATGTCTTGGAGTCCCTGGAAATAAATTTAGAGGGCTCATAGTGCAAAAATAAATGTCGAAACAACTTTATATGGACCAAGGACCAAAACAGCAAAAATCTAAAAATTTGATTTGGATCAGAGGGGGCGTCGCGCGACGCGAAGGACCCCTAGGGGACCTACGCGTGACGCGAGGGGCCTTCTGATGCCGAAAAGTATGGCTAGTGTCTGCTATGTCCATTGTAACCGACTTAAAGAGATATTTTCACTCCCATGGGCGACCCCTAATAGTTCCTAGGCACTAGGGACACTTGTGGATGATCCATGATCAGTTGTAGCATGATTTGTCATGATCACAAGCCATCAAATTCACTATAAAAGGCCCCTCATGTTGCAACTTTGTGATCATGCTTTCCATCTGCAATTTTAGAACTTCCTGGAGCATAAGATCAGTCCCCAAGCATCTCTAATCTTGCATTAGACCTTGGTAAGCATCCTTGACCTTCCTTAGTTGAGTTTTGCTTAGTTATTAGCTTAAAAGTTAAACCGTCGTAATTAAGGTTTGACTTGTCGATTAATCACTAATGGTCCAGTGTTTAGTCAAATTAAAAGTAGTTATAGGTTGGTAATTATGTGGGCATTAAACCCTTAAAAGGGCACCCTCTGATTCCCGCTCTAACTAGATCAAATGTCGGGTCAAAGTTGTTTATAAAAAGTCAACAGAACCATAATTTTCGAATTAACGCATAATTAGTAATGCAGAAGGCCTGTAACCTATTTTATCACTCATATAACATGGTAATAAGTGTAAGAACATGTCTAAGCATGTTCGACCCGACAATTTTCTGTTTAGGCTCGGTTCGGAACCGAAAGTCGCAAACTTTGACTTTTGCTTTGACTTTAGTTCTGACCCGATTTAGTATGATTTAGAAATGCCTTGGATCTTCCTTAGGACCAGGCTACATGATAGTATAACCCTCTGAGGTTGGATCGTTGATTGTCCGATTCGTTTACACGTTTCCGTTAATTGCTTAATGTTGACCATAATGCCCTTTTGACCATAAAACGAGAATTTTGGAAATGTGAAAGGACAATAATCTTTATTACTGATGTATAAACATCTCCCTAAAATTTCACATCAGTTGGAGGTCTAGATTAGGAGTTATGCTCAATAGCGTAATTTAAAAGCTTTTTGTTAATTAAAAGGCATAATTAGCGTAAAGCCTATCTACACCCAATTTTGACACCAAACCTTTTACCCACTGATGTAATATAATATTTTGAGATTTTTGAAGATTTTTAATTATTTTTAACCTGATCATAACCTAAGGTTATGGCCTTGATTCAGTAAATACCGATTATACCCTTTTTGTGTATAAAATGAGTTTTACATAGTATTTTGACACCAATCCAATTGCTACTGATTTTATATAATAAATGAAGTATTTTGAACTTTATAACCTGATCAGAAAACTCAGATTTCCTGTATAACCCGGAAATCGCTTAAAACGACTTTTTACGCGTATTAAACACCTAGTATGGGTTTAAAACCATTTTGGCATATAAGACTTATCACCAACTGATATAACCTATTAAATTAAGTTGTTTTACTGATTATTTCAGACCCGAGTCTCAGAATTTAAAATTTATCTCTTTTATAATCTTTTAAATGACCAAAATACCCCTACGGGGCTTAAATTGAGATTAAACTCGTTTTGGGCATAATGGAAGGTATCCTACTGATATCACAACATATTTAAGGCATATTAACTTAGGAAACCTGTTCGTGACTCATTCGGTTACTCGTTACGCACTTTTCGCGTTCGAATCGGCTTACGTAACTAGTTTGCATATATTAGCCGAAACGGGTCAAACCATATCATTTTGTCTCAAAACCCAGAATGTGTTTAAGTTACCCATATTAAACAAACATACAAGCTTGTCGGGTCAAAACCACATTCTAAACCGGTCTTCGCTGTATCATGCGTTTGAACCATATCTTCCTTTTGAAAACTAACCGGTCTAAGTCAAGGCTTAATTAAAGACCCGTTAGGATTCTAATAGGTTATTAAAAACCTTCGTTCCAGATTAGGAGCCCAGTAAAAGCTATCTGTACTTGCTGAATTGATATACGACTGGGATTGAATTTATATTTAGCTCAGGTAAATACTTTTAACTTATTTTCCCTTATACGGGCTTGGGGTACGGTATATACAAATACCGCTTGGTCGGGTATTGAATCTTTAATCGTATGAAGGTTAAATCATTGAAATGTTCCGTTTAAATTGTTTTGTTTGCTTAAAACCTTTGGGGGGTTAATGACCATGTCCCGGATATCCTTGGCATCATTCATGAAATGGCCACGACCTAAGCACGGGGTGTAGGCGTACACCTGACAGCTGCATATGTAAAAAAACTGGTATCCCACTTAAAGGAATCAGCCTTGTGGGCATTATACCTGTGGTGTGTCTATTAATCTTTAACTCGGTCTGCGGACCGGGCTACTGAACGTATAAGAAACATGTAATTCTTTTACAAGTATTATATACAAATAATTATCCCAAGTTATAAAAGATATTTGTGCCACGAGCATTCAAATCAATTTTTTTTATTAAACTTTTCACAATGAGTCAGTTAATTGTATTTACCAGTGTAAACTGACGTATTTTCCAAAAAGGCTAAATGCAGGTACTATACGTAATAGGCTGGCTACTCCAGACATCAATAATCAAGTCTCGCAAGCTTTAGATGTTAAAGTCTGTTGAACAGAGTTATCTTTCTATTTTTAGATCCGCCTGTGGATCCATCTTACATTCCGTTGTAATATTTGATATTACTTTATATCGGGTTGTATTATATTTATCTTTTGCTTCCGCTGTGCATTTAAAATTGTGTTGTTTGACTATGATGATATCAACTACGTCACAATACTCCCCACCGGGCCCACCGGTAATACGTGGAAATATCGGGGTGTGACAAGAACACTAGTGTATTTGCGAACTGAGTGAACAAATCCTGGCCATTGATTTACACACGTGTATGGCCAAGATTAGTTCGCTCAGTTCACAAATACACTAGTATTCACTCCACTGGCCCATAACATGGCGCGGGGCATGATCAGGGTCCGAGGGGTTTTTTGGCCATTTTATCTTCCGCTTTTCCAATTTCTTTTTTCACAATATTGATTTATTTTTAGCGTTTAAGATTTTTTGGCGTTAACCAAATTCAATAATTATATGGCGTTTTTCATGGTTTCATTGTATCATGTATCAGTATTTTGGCGTTTATGGCGTTATTCAAATCGTATGCCATTGGAACCCCAAGGGGTCAGAATTTCTCTGTGAATGGCTTCATCCATACCAAGTATGGCCAGGACTTTTTAGGATGACGCCGCATTGTTTGTTCTTAGATTCAAAGGCGTTTTAGACAAGATGGCCCATTGTTCTATTATTTTTTATATACATTTTGACGTTTTATGGTATCTTGGTGTTTTACAATCGGAAGATTCTATTACAACCATAGGGAAAAAAATAGATGCGAAAAAAAAAATAAAAAATCCTAATCGGATCTCTCTTCACAATCTTCACCAGATATATGGCGTTTTATGTAAAACTTAACAAACTCATCGATTTGATTATTTTTGTCTGCTCGTCTGTTGAAGCGGCTTTTGTGGATGTTTTTTTGGGGATATAGATCTTTGAAGATGAAGATCAAGTTGAAGAACCAAACGAAAAACCCACCCACACGTCATCCAAGCCTTCTTCAAGAACAAAGAACACAAAATGACATTGACTGTCATCAGTATCTTTTTCTTGAATTTTTGTCCATCTCATGCAGCAAAATCCATTCAGTGAAAACTTCACGAAGAACAATACTAAATATCCAAGAAAGCATATTAGCCATCTTTGATTTTTTTTAATTTTTTGTCGTTTTACAGTGAGTGGTATTTAGTAGTATTGGCGTTTGTTTTTTTTGTTTGGTCAAATGGAAGTTGCTGATTGGTATCATTTTATAGGATGTCATTTTGGCGCGTAGGTTAGGCGGTGCATTATTATAATAAAGTATTCGTCGTTTTCAGTTACTGTTTGTAATTATTGTTTTTTATAAGCTTTATCTCTGAAGTCTGTAACACGTCCCATCTTTCAGGTTTGGCGTTTTAGTTTTACTGTTTGTAGTTACTGTTTTTAGTTACCATTTCAAGTTTGGTTTTTAATTTTTTTATGGGTTTTTTATAATACTTGTCCAAAGTAATTTTATTATAGCTTGGGAGTTTTTGGGGCGTTTTATGGCATTATGGCGTTTTGATAAACATTTGTCTGTATGGCGTTTTTATTATAAATGACGTTATTTATATAACAATCAACTGAAAAAGAAAAATAGAAAAAAAATATAAACAATTGATCTTCCAAATCTTCACTGTCAGCAGTCTCTTTCTTCTTTTGAAGTATCTTCACTGGCTGTTTCGACTTTCGAATGATTCATTTTAATTTTTATTCATCTTCAGCCTCTTTTTCTTAAAGATTTGTCCATCTCATTCAGCAAAATTTTATTGAGTTAACAATCCATTCGGCGAAACTTTTCCCCGTAGAAGAATATTGAATTTTCCAATGAACGATGTTTGATTTTTTAATTTTGGCGTTTTACCGATAAAAAGAACGCCACCAAATAAAAGCACTTTTAAACCTCAAAATTTGATCATGCTAAGATCAATAATGTGACAACTGGCCCAAACCGGTAATTTCCGTACACATTGATTATTGCTTAATGACTGCAATTATGAGTCTAAGTGTCAGCAATGTCTGAACACATGATTAAACAAGTGAATTCATGCATGTTGTATACTACAAAATATTGCTTTATGCATAAACAAGAGCGTTGCGTCAGAATAATAGTAAACTCACCGGTAAGACACAATGTGTCAACAGAACTGCGGAAAGCAGTTAGACATCAGAATTGAGGCCTAGGTGTAGGTCCGACGACAAAAATACATTAAAACCCTAGAGTATGTGTGAGGGTTTAATTTATGGACATTTCGAAAGCAAAAATATGCACTAAAAAGCACCCGAAACGCACTTTAAGTGCAGAATTTATACAAATCAGCAATAATTCAGCATTTAAGCATATAAATATTATGCAGAAATGTCATTTTATTATCCAGAATATTTCCCTAAGTGTTGGGAATTGAAAGGGTACAAGAAAGGTACTTAAACGACACTAAAAAGTGTAATTTAGCACTTTAACGAATCGGTATGTAACCGAACGACCGGCTATACCCGAAACATGAAAATATTGTTATTTTCATTATTTATCTTTTTCTGAGCCAGTTAGGGTCCCTGAATACCCTAACACCCATTGTAACGCATGACACACCACTAACCGGGTAACTACACTTAACCTAACTAATAAGCCTAACTATTAGTTTGAAATGAACCAAGACCCCCCCCCCTCCTTGCAAACCGTCCCCAAGTAGGGGGACACCCTTGTACTTTTGTTGATTATAAAATATAGTGTGTCTAATATCTAGATGGCACTAAATCCCTTGGGTAATACTCATAGCAATTGTCTATAAGTAAGTTGATATTACACCTAAGTTCATTTGTCACACAACACAAAAACAAAACTCTCTCCTTGCTCTCTCAAGCTCACGGCCACACACACACACTCATCCATCAATTTTTCGAGTTTGGTTCTTGCCATTCCAAGATCATACAAACATCAAGGGTCACGTATTAGGAGCCTTGGAGCAAACGGAACGCGAAGGACCTCTCTACTTTGCTTTTATCCACCTCTTTTGCGCATAGAATCTTCCCTAGCCTTGAGCTAGAGGTATAACACTTAAATCTCATATTTGAGCTTATCTAAAGTGGTTAAAAGAATTTTTGTCGGTTAAAACTCGAAATCTTACAAGTTGAAGCATTAAAGTCTACTAAAAGTATGAAAAATGGTGGTTAATAGCTCATGTGTTGTGTAAAAGTTGTAGTATTTGAAATATGTGATTATTTAGACCCGATCTATGTTGTGGTAGCTCGGATCACCGTTTAACCCGGTTTGGTAAGATCATGGATCTTAACATAAAGCTATTTTAGAAGTAACAAGGGTTAAAAGGTGAAACCCTACCACACATAAACCATGAACTTGTGTAAAAAATGTTTTAACTTGTACAAAAGTGTTTAAAACTAGTAGATCTATGTATCTACAAGTGGTATTTTCAAAAGACCAAGCATCAAAAGAAATCACATGTTCTAAACCGGATCTTACACAAACAAAAGTGGTTTCTGTGAACAAACAAGTGTGTGAACACTTGTGTAACAAAAGTTTTAACAAAGAAATAATTTTCATAAAAACCGACTAGAAGTTGTGAAACTTCATATTCTTTAAAAATAAGATTTTTAAGAAATTAAACTTATTTTTAAGGATAACAAGACTTACTAAATGTGCTAGTAAGTTACTACACATTTTTGTAGATATTCAAGTTCATGAAATTAGTGTTTATTGTTGATGATGATTGCTGGTAATTGTTGTCGATGATTGATAATGATTTAAAAGAAAATAAACACACGTTTTGAAAACGTGGGAAACCTCCATTTTTAGGGGAAACTCTGCCAAAATTTTTATAAATTTTGACACTTAGAAAAATATGAGTTTTTGAGAAACTTATCCCCTAAAAATATACCTCAAAACATTAACAAGGTTTCCCTAACTTTTGATGATAAGAAATGGTGATTTCTTGAAGAATAAAAATGGATATTATGTATGTATATTTTTGAGAGAAAAATATATATTATTTTATCACCAAATTTTGTGCTAAGTGTATATAGTATGTGTTATACGTGCTAGTGTATTAAGACCTAAAAATACACTAAATACTCATGAGGAGTAGAAATATAGAAATACACATACAAAACACAAGATACATGATTCGGGTGCAAAGTGCAAAACACAAAAGACTTATATTTATTTTTGGAGAAAATAATATAAGTAAGATGCGTAGTTAAAAATATAAGAATATTTTTAACACAAGAAAATATACACAAAAGAGAGTGACTGTACTTGTGCGACGCAAGTCTAGTGACTAACGATAAGAAAACGCGTATAGGTTACGACGTTAAGTAAGCAAATCCGGTGGAGTTTACGACGCTAGGAACGCAAAGTTGTGAGTTCATGCTCCCCCTTTTCTCTTTAACTGTTTTCAGTTTTTATAACTTCGGGGGTGAAATACATGTACAAAAGTACAATATTTATAAATGGTATGATATAAATACAAGAAGCGCATTTGGTGAGACGAGAACCAAGTGTAAGGCGCTATGAGAAATGATAACAAGAAACGCGCTTGGTGAGAACGAGAACCAAGTAGGAGGCGTTATGAGAAATAGTGTCACGAATAGGGTACAGAAGCACCATTAATCAACAATATACCTAGACCGCAGAACAAAAGGTTAGATCTAACGGGTGCCTGGCAGCCACACTCCTGGTCGGGGCGAGAATCGAGGAGTGCTTTTGTGTCTCAGAATATACCAATTAAATGCCTTAGGTTTGGTGGCTTCCTATGACGTGTCACATGTTAATGGCTTTGCAACCCATTAACGATCCTGATATTTACAGGAATATTGTAATTACATAAAATTCATACCATACTAAAAATTGATGAATACTTGAGTACGTGGGGTACTCAAGAAAAGATTGAGTTATACTTGAAGTACGTGGGGTACTCAAGAAGAAATTGAATTATACAGATGTACGTGACGTACACATGAAACTGGATTTATATATGAAAACTTGATTTACTCACAAACTATGTTTTCATACAAAGTATACAAACATGAAATACAAAACAGCATGAATTCACACCAACTTTATGTTGACGTTTTTTCCAAAAACTCACATGTATTTCAGGTAACTAGGATGGATGTGCGCGTGGTCTTGCTTATGCTCGTGGATGTCGCTTGTGTTTAAACTTTAAATAAAGTTGTAAACTTTTGAGACAATGTCTTTATGTTGTCTAGCGATGTAAACGCTAACGTATGTTTTCAAATTATGGTATTTGAATGTTATTTTACGAGCATGTAGCATGTTTACTCTTCGTATGCAATGAGAACCTTTCATGATCACACCTCGTGCTTCCGCCGCAGAAAGGGGTGTGAAAGATTGGTATCAGAGCTGCGATTGTAGTGAACCAGGATTCCTTCTCGAGTCTAGTCTACAATCTCTAGGATCCATTCACGAAAACAATTTTCAAAGAGTTTTCATTGCATAAAACGTCCCGCGACATCCACTGCCTGAAACTGTCTACATGAGTCTAGAAAAGACACTGCGAGACTTAGAGTGCACTTGAGTAGCACTTGTCGTTGACTAGAAACTACTTGCAATTATGTGTGATAATTAGCATGTACTAGAAGTAGAATGTCACAAGTATATGTGGCTTTACCTGAAAGCGATGGCCTATCTGAAGGAAGAGATACGAGGATGAAACGAACTGTGCGGACTGTGCAAGGAGTTACGTAATTATGGATGCATACATAATTATGGAATTCAGTGCACAGAAATCACAGCAAGTCTTGTCACGTATAGATTCCCTCAGTGCAAGCCTACCAAGTACTCTGCTAGAGTAATAATTGTTTGATGTCACTTATGTGGTATATATACCTGTGAATATATATGATACTACTGTCTAGTGTGACGATATCAAACAAATGCCTAACCCTGTTGTGTTATGTTCTGTCAGAACATGGCACCCAGGAAAGCTGTGAATGCTCGCAATGACGAACAACCTCCTCCTCCCCCACTGCCAAGAATTGCCGAAGAGCTAGAGGCTCTACTGGAAGAAAGGATCTCCGCTGCTATCGCCCAGTACGAGGCAAACCGTACTCAAGACAGTGGAGGACCAAACAACGCTAGACGTAATAGGAATGGAGATTCATCTGGGGACAGCGTAGTGCGAAGCTGCACTTTTCAGCAGTTCCTCGACTGCAAACCGATGAACTATGATGGCACAGGAGGTGCAGTAGCATTTGTGCGCTGGACGGAGAAGACTGAAGCTACCTTCCGCATGAGCAAGTGTACCGCGGATCAACAAGTCACCTTTGCTACCGGGTTGTTTGCCGATGAAGCTCTGACTTGGTGGAATCTGCAAGCCCAAACCTTGCTCGATAATGCCGCTTATGGCTTAACTTGGGAGGAACTAAAGGAAAGAATGAGAGAGAAGTACTGCTCTCGTGCTGAACTCCAAAGGCTGGAGACGGAGTTCTGGCACCTGACCATGGAAGGTGCTGACATAAGTGGTTACACTCAAAGGTTCCACGATCTGTCTAGAGTACTTCCCTACATGGTGACTCCCGAATTTAAGCGTGTTGAACGCTACATTTGGGGACTGGCCTCAGAGTTTCGTGGCATGGTGACGTCTGCCAAACCACAAACAATCACCGAGGCTGTAACTCTGGCTGACAGCCTGACCAAAGATTGTGTTCGTAAGAAGAAGTTATCGTTGAACCCAACAAAGAAGACCGAGACACATGATGAGTCGTCCGGTGACAAGAAGAGAAAGCGTTCGATTCTGAATCAAGCGACTCGCAACAACGAAGGTTTCAACAAAAAGCGTGACGCTAACCCGTCTCAGGAGGCGAAGACCCTTTCAACCAAGGCGTACCAAGGCTCCATGCCTGAATGCCAAAAATGTAAGTTTCATCATAAAGGAGCTTGTCGCATTCCAAGGTGCGACAAATGTGGTAGGTTGGGTCACCAAGCAGAAAACTGTTGGGGAAACGGAAGGAATGGGAATGGCAATGGTAACCGGAATAGCCGTGGAGCTGGGCAAAACCAAGGATGCTTTGGTTGTGGAGGAATGGATCATTTCAAGAAAAATTGCCCAAGGGGAAACAATGCTCAGACTCGAGCATTTGTAATTAGAGCATGGGACGCACACAAGGACCCTAATGTGGTCAATGGTACGTTCCTCATTAACAACCACATTGCATCCATATTATTCGACACTGGCACCGATTATAGTTTCATGTCTGTGGAATTTAAACGCATACTCGGAATAGAATCTAGTAGGTTAGAAATTCCTTATTCCATAGAACTAGCCAATGGTAAACTCGTTGAATCGAGCGAAGTTGTTAGAGGCTGCACACTAGAACTTGGCGAACGAAATTTTAGCATCGACCTCTTACCTATTCAATTGGGTAGCTTCGATGTAGTAGTCGGAATGGACTGGTTGTCCAAGAACAAAGCTGAAGTTATTTGTCATGAGAAAATCATTCGCATCCCTTTAGCGAATGGTGAAACTCTTATCGTGCATGGAGAAAAACGAGACGCGCCTCTTCGAATCATCAGTTGTATGAAGGCACAGAAGTGCTTAAGGAAAGGATGTGTTGCTTTCCTAGCACACGTTATAGACAAGGAGGCTGTGGAGCCGAAACTCGAAGACATTCCTGTGGTGAAGGAATTTCCTGATGTGTTCCCTGAAGATCTGCCAGGACTACCTCCGCAACGACAAGTCGAATTCCGTATAGACTTGGTTCCAGGAGCTGCTCCTGTAGCCAAGGCGCCCTATCGACTTGCGCCATCCGAAATGCAAGAATTATCTACACAGCTCCAGGAGTTGTTGGATAAAGGATTCATAAGGCCAAGCTTCTCACCATGGGGAGCTCCGGTATTATTCGTGAAGAAGAAGAATGGAACACTGCGGATGTGTATCGATTACAGAGAATTGAACAAGCTCACTATCAAGAATCGGTATCCACTACCGAGGATTGATGACTTATTTGATCAACTGCAAGGATCAAGCTACTATTCCAAGATCGACCTTCGATCTGGATACCATCAGCTGAGAATCCAAGATGAAAGCGTGCCAAAGACTGCATTCAGAACGCGATATGGGCACTACGAATTTCTTGTGATGCCGTTTGGATTGACGAACGCGCCAGCAGTCTTTATGGACCTAATGAACCGCGTGTGCAAACCATATCTCAATAAATTCGTGATTGTATTTATCGATGATATCCTGATTTACTCGCGAACGAAAGAAGAACATGAGCAACATCTCAGAACCATCTTGGAGCTACTGAAGAAAGAGAAGCTTTATGCAAAGTTCTCGAAATGCGAATTCTGGATTCGCGAAGTACAATTTCTTGGTCACGTGGTGAATGAGAAGGGCATTCATGTAGACCCGTCCAAGATTGAGGCGATAAAGAATTGGGAAGCTCCCAAGACCCCAACTGAAGTTCGTCAATTTTTGGGCTTAGCGGGCTACTATCGGCGATTCATTGAGAATTTCTCGAAGATAGCTCAACCGCTAACGACCCTTACTCAGAAAGACAAGAAGTACGACTGGGGTCACAAACAAGAAGAAGCCTTTCAGCTACTTAAGAACAAGCTCTGCGATGCACCGATACTATCGTTACCCGAAGGCACTGAAGACTTCGTGGTATACTGCGACGCCTCACGACAAGGCTTGGGTTGCGTGCTCATGCAACGCCAAAAAGTCATCGCTTACGCTTCAAGACAACTGAAGGTTCACGAGAGAAATTATACCACTCACGACCTGGAGCTGGGTGCAGTGGTGTTCGCCTTAAAGATTTGGCGACATTATTTATATGGTACCCGATGTACAATCTCCACAGATCACAAAAGCTTACAACACATATTTGATCAGAAGGAATTGAATATGCGCCAGCGACGTTGGGTCGAGCTGCTGAACGATTATGACTGTGAGATTAAGTACCATCCTGGAAAGGCAAACGTTGTAGCAGACGCGTTGAGCCGAAAAGAAAGGGTTAAGACCCTAAGGGTTCGAGCATTGGAAATGACGATTCGAACGAACCTCACTGCACGCATTCGAGATGCACAACAAGAAGCTCTTAAAGAAGAGAACCGTAAGGCTGAATACCTCCGGGGTGCATTGAAATACATGGTGCCAAATGAAGAGGGAGCCTTATACTTCAAGAAGCGTATCTGGGTTCCACTCTGCGGTGGCATACGTGAGGTCATCCTTAATGAAGCCCACAAATCGAGATATTCGATCCATCCAGGATCGGACAAGATGTACCAAGACTTGAAAGAGTACTATTGGTGGCCGAGACTCAAAAGCGACGTTGCTGTTTATGTCGGAAAATGCCTAACCTGTGCGAAGGTTAAGGCCGAATATCAGAAACCGTCCGGCCTACTACAACAACCAGAGATTCCCGTGTGGAAGTGGGAACAAATCTCGATGGACTTCATAACGAAATTACCCAGGACCCCGAGAGGGCACGATATGATATGGGTAATAGTTGATCGATTGACGAAGTCTGCGCATTTCCTACCAATCCGAGAGAAGGATAGCACTGGAAAGCTTGCAGAGATATACTTAAGAGAAATTGTGGCACGACATGGAGTGCCAATCTCAATCATTTCAGACAGAGATGGACGCTTTGTCTCAAGAATCTGGCAATCATTTCAGGAAGCCTTTGGATCTCAGTTAGATCTGAGCACGGCATTCCATCCGCAAACAGACGGCCAGAGCGAACGGACAATACAAACGTTAGAAGATATGCTTCGCGCATGTGTCATGGATCTAGGCGGCAGCTGGGATACTCATCTACCTTTAGTTGAGTTTTCCTACAATAACAGTTATCATACGAGCATAAAAGCCGCGCCGTTCGAAGCTCTGTATGGCCGCAAATGCCGATCGCCCTTATGTTGGGCAGATGCCGGAGATAAACGTATGGTTGGTCCTGAACTTGTACAAGAGACAACCGATAAGATTGCACAGATACGAGAGCGCATTAAGGCGGCTCGAGAGCGACAAAAGAGCTACGCGGATCCAAATAGAAAATCGGTAGATTTCAAGGTGGGAGACAAAGTGTTGTTAAAAGTCTCACCATGGAAGGGCGTAGTCAGATTTGGAAAACGTGGAAAGCTGAATCCACGATACATCGGACCATTCAGAATATTGAGAAGAATTGGTACCGTGGCATACAAGTTGGAGTTACCGGCAGAACTTAATGGAGTACATGATACGTTTCATGTATCCAACCTGAAGAAGAGTCCAACGCAAGAAAACGTGGCCATCCCGTTGGATGAAGTGCATATTGATGAAGCCCTCCGATTTACAGAGCAACCCGTTGAGGTTACTGACTGGAAAGTCAACAAGACCAGGAGGAGCAGTGTGAAACTTGTCAAAGTACGTTGGAGCTCTAAGCACGGACCCGAGTACACATGGGAACGTGAAGACCAGTTTAAGAAAAAGTATCCCCACCGATTCAAGAAGACTCCGGCGAGAGTTAGTGCAGTCTGAATTTCGGGACAAAATTCTTTTAACGGGGGGAGACTGTGACAACTGGCCCAAACCGGTAATTTCCGTACACATTGATTATTGCTTAATGACTGCAATTATGAGTCTAAGTGTCAGCAATGTCTGAACACATGATTAAACAAGTGAATTCATGCATGTTGTATACTACAAAATATTGCTTTATGCATAAACAAGAGCGTTGCGTCAGAATAATAGTAAACTCACCGGTAAGACACAATGTGTCAACAGAACTGCGGAAAGCAGTTAGACATCAGAATTGAGGCCTAGGTGTAGGTCCGACGACAAAAATACATTAAAACCCTAGAGTATGTGTGAGGGTTTAATTTATGGACATTTCGAAAGCAAAAATATGCACTAAAAAGCACCCGAAACGCACTTTAAGTGCAGAATTTATACAAATCAGCAATAATTCAGCATTTAAGCATATAAATATTATGCAGAAATGTCATTTTATTATCCAGAATATTTCCCTAAGTGTTGGGAATTGAAAGGGTACAAGAAAGGTACTTAAACGACACTAAAAAGTGTAATTTAGCACTTTAACGAATCGGTATGTAACCGAACGACCGGCTATACCCGAAACATGAAAATATTGTTATTTTCATTATTTATCTTTTTCTGAGCCAGTTAGGGTCCCTGAATACCCTAACACCCATTGTAACGCATGACACACCACTAACCGGGTAACTACACTTAACCTAACTAATAAGCCTAACTATTAGTTTGAAATGAACCAAGACCCCCCCCCCCTCCTTGCAAACCGTCCCCAAGTAGGGGGACACCCTTGTACTTTTGTTGATTATAAAATATAGTGTGTCTAATATCTAGATGGCACTAAATCCCTTGGGTAATACTCATAGCAATTGTCTATAAGTAAGTTGATATTACACCTAAGTTCATTTGTCACACAACACAAAAACAAAACTCTCTCCTTGCTCTCTCAAGCTCACGGCCACACACACACACTCATCCATCAATTTTTCGAGTTTGGTTCTTGCCATTCCAAGATCATACAAACATCAAGGGTCACGTATTAGGAGCCTTGGAGCAAACGGAACGCGAAGGACCTCTCTACTTTGCTTTTATCCACCTCTTTTGCGCATAGAATCTTCCCTAGCCTTGAGCTAGAGGTATAACACTTAAATCTCATATTTGAGCTTATCTAAAGTGGTTAAAAGAATTTTTGTCGGTTAAAACTCGGAATCTTACAAGTTGAAGCATTAAAGTCTACTAAAAGTATGAAAAATGGTGGTTAATAGCTCATGTGTTGTGTAAAAGTTGTAGTATTTGAAATATGTGATTATTTAGACCCGATCTATGTTGTGGTAGCTCGGATCACCGTTTAACCCGGTTTGGTAAGATCATGGATCTTAACATAAAGCTATTTTAGAAGTAACAAGGGTTAAAAGGTGAAACCCTACCACACATAAACCATGAACTTGTGTAAAAAATGTTTTAACTTGTACAAAAGTGTTTAAAACTAGTAGATCTATGTATCTACAAGTGGTATTTTCAAAAGACCAAGCATCAAAAGAAATCACATGTTCTAAACCGGATCTTACACAAACAAAAGTGGTTTCTGTGAACAAACAAGTGTGTGAACACTTGTGTAACAAAAGTTTTAACAAAGAAATAATTTTCATAAAAACCGACTAGAAGTTGTGAAACTTCATATTCTTTAAAAATAAGATTTTTAAGAAATTAAACTTATTTTTAAGGATAACAAGACTTACTAAATGTGCTAGTAAGTTACTACACATTTTTGTAGATATTCAAGTTCATGAAATTAGTGTTTATTGTTGATGATGATTGCTGGTAATTGTTGTCGATGATTGATAATGATTTAAAAGAAAATAAACACACGTTTTGAAAACGTGGGAAACCTCCATTTTTAGGGGAAACTCTGCCAAAATTTTTATAAATTTTGACACTTAGAAAAATATGAGTTTTTGAGAAACTTATCCCCTAAAAATATACCTCAAAACATTAACAAGGTTTCCCTAACTTTTGATGATAAGAAATGGTGATTTCTTGAAGAATAAAAATGGATATTATGTATGTATATTTTTGAGAGAAAAATATATATTATTTTATCACCAAATTTTGTGCTAAGTGTATATAGTATGTGTTATACGTGCTAGTGTATTAAGACCTAAAAATACACTAAATACTCATGAGGAGTAGAAATATAGAAATACACATACAAAACACAAGATACATGATTCGGGTGCAAAGTGCAAAACACAAAAGACTTATATTTATTTTTGGAGAAAATAATATAAGTAAGATGCGTAGTTAAAAATATAAGAATATTTTTAACACAAGAAAATATACACAAAAGAGAGTGACTGTACTTGTGCGACGCAAGTCTAGTGACTAACGATAAGAAAACGCGTATAGGTTACGACGTTAAGTAAGCAAATCCGGTGGAGTTTACGACGCTAGGAACGCAAAGTTGTGAGTTCATGCTCCCCCTTTTCTCTTTAACTGTTTTCAGTTTTTATAACTTCGGGGGTGAAATACATGTACAAAAGTACAATATTTATAAATGGTATGATATAAATACAAGAAGCGCATTTGGTGAGACGAGAACCAAGTGTAAGGCGCTATGAGAAATGATAACAAGAAACGCGCTTGGTGAGAACGAGAACCAAGTAGGAGGCGTTATGAGAAATAGTGTCACGAATAGGGTACAGAAGCACCATTAATCAACAATATACCTAGACCGCAGAACAAAAGGTTAGATCTAACGGGTGCCTGGCAGCCACACTCCTGGTCGGGGCGAGAATCGAGGAGTGCTTTTGTGTCTCAGAATATACCAATTAAATGCCTTAGGTTTGGTGGCTTCCTATGACGTGTCACATGTTAATGGCTTTGCAACCCATTAACGATCCTGATATTTACAGGAATATTGTAATTACATAAAATTCATACCATACTAAAAATTGATGAATACTTGAGTACGTGGGGTACTCAAGAAAAGATTGAGTTATACTTGAAGTACGTGGGGTACTCAAGAAGAAATTGAATTATACAGATGTACGTGACGTACACATGAAACTGGATTTATATATGAAAACTTGATTTACTCACAAACTATGTTTTCATACAAAGTATACAAACATGAAATACAAAACAGCATGAATTCACACCAACTTTATGTTGACGTTTTTTCCAAAAACTCACATGTATTTCAGGTAACTAGGATGGATGTGCGCGTGGTCTTGCTTATGCTCGTGGATGTCGCTTGTGTTTAAACTTTAAATAAAGTTGTAAACTTTTGAGACAATGTCTTTATGTTGTCTAGCGATGTAAACGCTAACGTATGTTTTCAAATTATGGTATTTGAATGTTATTTTACGAGCATGTAGCATGTTTACTCTTCGTATGCAATGAGAACCTTTCATGATCACACCTCGTGCTTCCGCCGCAGAAAGGGGTGTGACAAATAATGTTTTGCTGTATGAGATGGACAACATTGTTAATCATCGGTTAAGAAAGATAACTGATAATGTTGTCCACCCCATACAGCTAAACTTTATTGATAACAAACCTCAATAATGTTTTTGTATGTTTTGGCGTTATAAATTGGATGGAAGTTGATGATAAGTCAATATGATTTTACTCAATGAAATGGACAATATCCTCACTTAAGGATTTTGTCCATTACATGATCGAAGGCTTACAGACAACCAAACTGAATTTCAAATAAACGTTTTGGTTTAGAAGATATTTGATGTTTGGGTTTCTTTGCGTTTCTAAGACGAATGGTATATATTAAATATGGCGTTTGGGGTTTTGTGTGTGTTTTTAATTGAAGGTCTGAGATGTTGTATATATAGGATTTTTTTGGCGGTTTTTTTAGGCGGGATTTTATTATAATTAAGTTTGGCGTTTTATATCTAATGGCGTTTTTAGTTAGAATGGTGTGTGCTATTTGTATGACGTTTTATTTCATGATATGGTGTTTTGTGTGGAGAAGTGAAAAGACCCTTTTACCCTTAATAAAGCGCTTCCACGTAATAAAATTGATGTTATTTACGAAAACGCCACTGCGCCAATCTAGTCCATAGATTGTTTTGATCGGACGATCCATAAGCGTTCTCACCGTTCTCACACTTTCTACCGTTTTCTCTAAATCCCGACCCTATATATATATATATGCGAACCACTTGTTATTTATAGGAATGACAATGGACCGGGTATTGGTAATCCCAAGCTTGTAACCGGTTGTAATTCTTTGTCCCATACCCGGCTCATTACCCGTTGGGTATTTGTCAGGTAATTACCCATCGGGTATCGTGTATACCCATAGGTATCGAGTATACCCTTTAATTTTTTTTAAAATTCCATTAAGACTCCCATGTGCATTTTTTACTCTAATGTTTATATAATTTACTATTTTAATAACTACAATAAAGGAAAATATGACCAACATACATACATATCATATTCAAATGCATATTTGAAACATACATCCACAAAATTAACTAATTAAGGTCCTGCTACTTTGGAACATATAATATCAGTTTATTATGTATTTTGCATTTAATCGAACACCATACATGAAAAATAGTAGCATTAATCAGGACCTATGTAATCTTCCTAACAACTTGAAATGTATTTAGAAAATCCCAAAACTAACACACATCTTTAATCTGCATAGAAACAAGATAACTAAACATAAAATCTTGTATGTGTATGTTAAAGTCTTGAAGACAAACAAAAGAACGGAACGTAAAACGAAAATTTTGCGAAAAATGAAAAGTATAGAGGACCAAAGTTGAAAGTAAAAAAGTTGTAAGCTTAAATTGCAAAAGATGAAAAATTTTGGGGTTAAGAATAAAAAATCAAATAGTTTTGGGTTAAAAGTAAAGATGAAAAGTTTTGGGATTAAAAATAAAAAAAAAATAAATAGTTTTGGGTTACAAGCAAGCAACAACAACAACAACAACAACCATACCCAGTAAAATCCCACAAATAGCAAAGCTATTTATAGGGTCTGGGGAGGGTGGGATGTAGACAGACCTTGCCTCTATCCCTAGGGATAGAGATGCTGCTTCCAGAGAGACCCTCGGCTCCAAAACGAACATCATATAAACACACCAAGTCAAAGAATATAGAAACAAGCAGTCTCACATACCAATAAAGTGATCAGAATGACACAATATAATGTCAATCATGTATAATAGTATACAACAACATTTGGGCATAAACACAAGAAGGCAATCACCGGAAAAGTCACTTAAAGAATAAGAAAAACATGCGTCCCTAATATACACCTAAGACCTTACTGCACTATCCTCTAGGAGTCCTTAACCTTAATTCTACGCCTCCACGAAGTCCTATCTTGGACCATGTCCTCAGAAAGATGCAACTCTAGTAAATCATGCCTAATCTGCTTATCCCATGTCAGTTTGGGTCTGCCTCTTCTTCTCCTCCCCTCCACAGTAATAGTTTCCACTACTCTAACTGGTGCTGTCGTTTGCCTCCGCTTCACATGCCCAAAATTTTGGGGTTAAGAATAAAAAATCAAATAGTTTTGGGTTAAAAGTAAAGATGAAAAATTTTGAGGTTAAAAAAAATAAAATAGTTTTGAGTTACAAGCAAAGAATCAAATACTTTTTGGTTAAGGGCCTGTTTGGTTGCCTCTGAATGGCTCCATTCAGAGGTAAACCTCTGAATCGGACAGAGGTATCCTTGTTTGGTTCACAAAAACTTCACCTCTGAACTGAACCATTCAGCTCTGAATGGTTCAGCTACTTCTCATCTCTGAATGGAACTTTTGACAAGCCTGCCCCTTGTGCCTTAATTGTAACCTTTGCATCTTCTTCCACAGCCCCATCATCATCATCAACAACATGTCCCCAAACGCCTAGAAACAATCATTCACCAAAAACAACATAAACCCTAGAAACAATCATTCACCAAAACCCACAACAACATTCCACACCGAAAACCACCACATCCCCAAACGCCCCCGATTATCAGAATCATCACCAAACCAAAAACCCCACAAAATCGAACTCTGCTCACAGTTTCAACGAGGCTGCGGTTACGGCGACCGATGGTGGCGGTGGAGTTGATGATGGCGGTGGCGGTGGAGTTGACGGTGGTGGTGGAGTTGATGGTGGCGGTGGAGTTGACGGTGGAGTTGATGGTGGCGGTGGAGTTGACGGTGGTGGTGGAGTTGAGGGCGGTGGTGGAGTTGATAATGGCGGCGGTGTTAGATGATGATGATGATGATGGTTCAGATGTTAGATGATGATGATGATGAAGAAGTGGTGGGTGGTGGGTGGTTGGTGGTGGAGATGATGATGATGATGGCGGTGACGGTGTTGCCACCGTCAACTCCACCGCCACCTACATCGGCTTGTTGGGAGGGTGGGTTTTTTGAAGAGGGATGTTCTGGGGCACGGTAGAAGAGGGATGCTGCACTTGAAGTGGTGGGTGGTTGGTGTTGCAGGTAGGGAGAGAAAGGGGAAGAAGGGGTTAAAGTTTGGTAGGGAGAGAAAGGGGAAGAAAGGGGATGTCTGTGATGAATGACGATGATGATAGGTTTTATAGAAAAAAAACTATAATGGGTTTATTTTGTGGGGAGGGGTAAAAATGTCATTTTACACTGTCATTCAGATATGGAACCAAACAGAACTTTACTGGTTCAGCACTTACCCATTCAGACCCTCTTACCCATTCAGACCTCTTATTCATTCAGCACTTATTGGTTCAGATGTTGCCAAACAGCCCCTAAATCTTTTTTAAAACCCTCGGTTTGCTACTTGCTAGTATGAACATAGGTTGTTTTGCCTTGATCAATTGTGCCGTTACGGCAAAACATTTAACACCGACTTTGATTGCCAATCACTTCAAAATCCATTGCAGCTTTGACTTAATTGAACCCTAGATTCCGTGAGGAAGGTAATTTAACCTCAATTATGTCGCTTAGTCAAGTGCATGCTTTGATTTCACCTGCAAAATTGTGTTATTTTCCCTTTGTATTGTTAGGGTTTTCTTCGTTATCATCATTTTATGTTGCTTGATTGATTATAATTTCACTCAAGTCAACGTTCAACATCCATGAAGAAGAAGAAGAAGGTAACTTAATGAAGTCAAATTTAATCTTGGTTTAAAAAAAGCATATTTCCCGTATTTTTGCGCAGCAGGTTGTTGTACATGTGTTTCAATTTCCGGACGACTAGCTATTAGTTAACCAGTTACCTAAAAATCAATCAATGGCCAGCCAACTAGCGATTAGTCACCGATTAATCCCGATTTTTCCCACACTGTGTGCTGAAACATTTTGTGTGGGAGCGCAGAAGCGCCGTAACTAATGTGTCACACATGGAGTGCATTTTCGCACAAAGAACGAAGACATGGAGTGCGTTTTTGCACAGAAAGTACTTTCTGGTCATTTTCAACAATCAGAAAATTTAATGTTCATTTTGGAGTAACTTTTTGTTCATATAGGGAATTTGCCCCTTACAAAAACCATCGCCCGCCCGTCAAAGTCTTACCTCTCTGTTTTGTTTATGAATGTAACAGTTGGATTGATACGCACGACACATTCCACAGTTAATCACCACTAGTTGGTTCCATTGCATCATAAAAGTTGCATAGTCAGCATGAGCTACAGAGGACCAATGAACTTAGAAGAAGGATGGGGCTTGATACAGAGAGGCATAACAAAGTTTCAGAACATTCTAGAAGACCTTCCCGAGTCGCCATTCAGCTCAGAGGATTACGTGATGTTCTATCAGTATCTATTCTCACTTTTATTGTTCTTGTGATTAACTTCCCAGTTAATTTATTATGTTATATGTTGTATGATTTCTTGAATTTGTTCCAGTCTCGTGTACAACATGTGCGCGCAGAAACCGCCACATGATTACTCTCAACAGTTGTATGACAAGTATCGCGAGTCTTTTGAAGACTACATTACTTCAACGGTAATTTGCCTATCTATTTTTTGAAGAGTACACCTGCTGCACAGTGATGTTTTATATGCATGAGGTATATATATCTAGGATTGGTTTGTTTTAAACTTTTAATTACCACCATGATTCTTCTTGCTTATCTTTATTCTATGTTTTTAAATGATTATATATATATAATATGTTTGCCAATTGTTGTTGTTAATGGTGTATTAATTTTCTTACGCAGGTGTTACCATCCTTAACAGAGAAACATGATGAGTTCATGCTCAGGGAGTTTGTGAGAAGGTGGTCAAATCATAAAGTCATGGCTTTGCGGCTTTCACGACCTTTCCACTACCTTGATCGCTACTTTATCCACCGTAGATCTCTTCCGACACTAAATGAAGTTGCATTTGCTTGTTTCCGTGATCTGGTATTGTTTTATGAAATAGTATTCGACATTCTTCAGATGTTATTTGTTAATTTCTTCAGATATTTAGTGTTGATTCTCTGTTGGATACGGTGTTAGGTGTACGAAAAGGTGAAAGGGAAGGTGAGAGATGCAGTAATATCTCTGGTATGCATTTACCATTGGTTTCTCTGCAGACCTGGTTGTGTTAGTTTCCTGTTGAAATATTATTTAATGATAATTTTGTAACCAGATCGATCAAGAGCGTGAAGGCGAGCAGATTGACCAATCTTTACTGAAGAACGTTCTAGATATATTTATTGAGATGGGAAAGGGACAGATGGAGTTCTATGAGAACGATTTTGAATCATCCATGCTAAAAGATACAGCAGCGTACTATTCGCGCAAGGCTTCAAACTGGATCTCAGAAGATTCTTGTCTAGATTATATGCTCAAAGTAAACTTCTTATATGATCTTCAAAATAAAATTATAATTATAATTTCAACATCATATTTGTTTGGTATTTCAGGCAGAGGAGTGTTTGAAAAGGGAAAAGGACAGAGTTTTAATCTATCTTCACGTCAGCAGTGTGCCAAAGCGGCTTGAGGTCTTTTTTTCTTTATACAAGATTTTTTAGGTTTTCCTTAATAGTTAATATACTTGATGGCTGTATAATGTGTATATCTCTCCAATTGGTTGTGTGTAGAAAGTTCAACATGAGTTGTTATCTGTTTATGCAACTCAATTGCTTGAAAACGAACAATCTGGTTTTCATGCATTGCTCAGAGATGACAAGGTATATATGCACTGCTCAATAATCTTTTTGTTAAAAAATAAAATAGTGTTCACATCTGTATAATTGTTCAGACTATTTACTCCTTGTCTAGGTTGATGATTTATCAAGGATGTACAGACTCTTTTCAATGATACCCCGGGGACTATATCGTGTAGCTAGTATGTTTAAGCAGGTTTGTAATATTAGACGCAAATTTCTTTCTTTCTTATGTTCGTTTTCAATCTTGTTGTTTCATATGTATCCCTATGTTGTACAGTATGTCACTGCTGAAGGTACAACATTGGTTAAGCAAATAGAGGATGCTGTAAGTAACAAGAAGGTTTGTACATACGAAACATGTTAATTCACAATCTTTTCAAGCATTTAAGCCGTTGTGTGGTTCTTTGCAGGCTGAAAAAAGAGATGTGGTTGGTTTGCAAGAACAGGTAATCATAAAAATATGGAATTTTCAGAATTAGTAATCTTGATAATTTACTTATGAGCAGAAACTTGTGTATGTTCAGGTTTTTGTTAGAAAAGTGCTTGAACACCAGGATAAGTACTTGACATATGTAAATGACTGTTTTAGTAACCATATCCTCTTTCACAAGGTATGTCTAGTATTAGTTAACTGATAAACAATTAGTATGATTTTTTGTTTTCTTACTATATTCTGGTTCCAAATTATTGTGTAGGCACTTGGAGAAACATTTGAAATCTTCTGCAGTAAGGTCATTGCTGGAAGTTCAAGTGCAGAGGTACTTGCTACGTTTTGTGACAATATTCTTAAGAAAGGTGGAAGTGAGAAATTGAGTGATGAGGCCGTTGAAGATACATTTGAGAAGGTTCTCTTTTTTGTGATAGAAGTGGTAATGCAGGATTACAGGCTGGCATTTAAGTTTTTAAATCAATTTGCACTTTTGCAGGTTGTTAGGCAGCTTGCCTACATCAGTGATAGAGATCTATTTGCAGAATTTTATAGGTAAAACCGTTTAGGTTGTGATAAGTAGAAGTGGTAACGCAGGATTACGGGCTGCCATAATAAATTTATTTTTCCTTTCTAATAACTAGAGATGGAAAAATGGGTGGGCTGTGAGGACCGGTAACATGTCAATAACAAGGGTCTGTTTGGTACGGGGTAATGGAATGGACAAAGGAATTAAATGGATCATTATCATTCCATGGTCTTGTTTGGTTACCATGTGGGAATGGAAAAAACAATTGCTTTGTGAATAAAATCAGCGGTGGAGGCGGTGGGTGGCGCCGACGGGTGGTGGCGGGGGCGGTGGTGGCGACAGAGGGTGGTGCTGGTATGTGCCGTCGGTGGTTGGTAGTGGTGGTGCCGGTGGTCGATGGCAGCGGTGGTCGGTGGTGGCGGCGGTGGGGGTGGGGGTGGGGGTGGGGGTGGGGGTGGTGATGATGTTGGTGGTCGGTGGTGGTGATGAAGGGTGAGAGAGGGAATGGAATGAAAAAAAAGGAGGGGGTGGATGGGATGAATTTGAGGTTTTTAGAGGGAATGGAATGCCGTATGTAATGTAATGGGTGATTCCATTATCTTCACCAACCAAACACATTTTTTTCATTCACCCGTAATAGTGCATTCCATTCCGCCTCTCATTCCTGCATACCAAACACTACCCGTGTGTGTAAAATATGTTCACAGAATTTGAATTATTTTAGATGGTTTCTGGTCCGTTTACCTGTTTCCTTATTAGTTAATTTCCTTGTTTTACCTGTTAAAGATAGATCGTAATTGAAAGCAACACATAGATAAGTATATGGTATGAATTGCCAGCTATAGTAACAATATATTCTGCTACCAGGAAAAAACTTGCTCGGCGGTTTTTGTTTGACAGAAGTGCCAATGATGAGCATGAGAGAAGTATCCTAACAAAGATGAAACAACACTTTGGCGGTCATTTCACGTCAAAGATAGAGGGAATGGTAAGTGCGTATTAGACAAAGTAATATAGTATAGGGGACTAAATGTGTAATATGGTGTTCTATATAAACACCCACCACATTTAAATTACACAATCACAATCTAATACAGTTCTGATTACAAAGTTTATCTATGCATAAGTAATTAGTCATATTCATATTTTATTGTAGTGGTATATAGGCCGGTTAGGTGGATGTGTAAGGGTCAATATGAGTTCGAGACAACACATATTGTTTTTGTTTGGGTCAGGTTGATTTGGAACCTTTTTGTTCTAGTTTTTAACTTTTTCTGAATAGTTAAGCATTTTAAATATGATTAGAAAATTAATATTACTTCAGATACATTATAAAGTTTCTGAATACAAGGTATCATGATGCAATAGAGATAAATCATAACCCTAATCGATTCATTTTTAAGTAAAGTTGCCAACTCAAATATTCTGCAATGCCTACAATACAGAATTGTAATCTATTTTTTGTGTCTGGTTCAGTTTACTGATTTAGCATTGTCAAAAGAATACCAGTCCCACTTTGAGGAGTACTTGAGTGATAATTCAAATGTTAGCCCTGGGATTGACTTGACCGTTACTGTGTTGACAACTAGCTTCTGGCCAAGTTACAAATCCTTTGACTTAAATCTACCAGCAGAAATGGTACAACCACCATTCACTTCATTTTTATGAGAAACAAAGATTTGACTATTGTTCTTATTTTTCCTTTAGGTGAAGTGTGTTGAAGTTTTCAGAGATTTTTATGAAACAAAAACAAAGCACAGGAAACTAACATGGATATATTCACTGGGTACCTGCAGCATAAACGGGAAATTTGAACCAAAAACTTTGGAGCTCATTGTCACAACCTACCAGGTATGCTATTTCTATTAACTTACGTAGATAAATAGTTGGTTTATGTGTAAGTTGACCTTTTGATTTTGACTTTGACTGATGCAGGCTTCTGTACTACTATTGTTCAACTCATCAGACAGATTGAGTTACCAAGAAATTATGAGTCAGTTGAACTTGTCAGATGACGTTGTCGTTAGGCTGCTCCATTCTCTGTCATGTGCAAAATATAAAATTCTTATCAAGGAGCCAAACACTAAAACAGTCTCTCCAACTGATATATTTGAATTCAACTCAAAGTTCACAGATAAGATGAGGAGGATAAGGGTATTTAAGCGTTGTTACTTTCTATATATCTTATGATTACATTATAGTTTAATTATGTTTTAAAATTTAGATTCCTCTACCTCCCGTGGATGAGAAGAAGAAGGTAATTGAGGATGTTGATAAGGATAGACGGTATGCAATTGATGCTTCAATTGTGAGAATCATGAAAAGCAGGAAAGTGTTGGGATACCAGCAGTTGGTTATAGAGTGTGTTGGACAGTTAAGCAGCATGTTTATGGTAACTTTCTTTCCCCCCTCAAAATACAAAAAAAATTGAATAAAAATGGATAGGTGTGAAAAGCTTAACAAACAAGCTTCAAATTGAAAATTAGTACGAGCATAGTTGTCAATAGCGGTCGCTATGGTTGCTATAGCGAATAGCGTAGCGTATAGGTCGAAGGTCGCTATAGGGTATGTAGTCATAAATAGCGGGATTTCACTTTTTTTTTAAATATATGCGATTTAATATAGCTATAAAATAGTTGGATTTTAGGAATTTGTTAAATATACATGTAAAATAGCGTATATACCAGGGTATTTTGATATAATATACATATTATTAAAAAAAAATTCTAGTGTATGGCAATTTATAAAATAGCGCCCGCCATTTATCGCTATTCGCTATGTAGAGCATATAGGTACCTTATCGTGCTATTTGTGGCTATTCGCCATTAACAACTATAAGTACGACGAGTTCTTGCAATGATAAAGCCATATTGTAAATCTCAAATTTGATATTCCTAAAAGTATGTTACATAACTAACACATTTTGGTGTGTTGGCTAGAGATGGCAAATCCTGCGGGCTAGGTGTTGGTCAAAATAAGCAACTTTTGCATGTGTTGAAACTGGAAAATATTTGTCCAAATATATGAAGTTTATTACAAGTAATCAGTGCGTCAAATATGATAAGAAAATTTAATATTATATAAAAAGATAATCAATTTTTTGAATAAATTGATTTTGGGGATTTTATGTTAAAAGTATTCTTTGAGCGAGGACTTTGACCCTTGTTCTTTTAAGCTATTTTCATTTCATTTTTCTTGTTTGACCCGTTAAGAGGTGAAACTAACACGAATCGACCCGTTCATAAGTCAATGGATTGCACTTGCCACCTCTATTTAGCCATTTTTTTAAACATTTTTCACAATCTTCTCTACATTAATCCGTAACTGATGAGGCATGAACATATATGCAGCCTGATGTAAAAGCAATAAAGAAGAGAATTGAAGATCTGATAACTCGTGACTATCTTGAAAGAGACAAGGACAACCCAAACATGTTCCGATACTTGGCATGATTCTGGTTGACTGTGATGGTCATGGATACATTACGCTTGCATATAAGCTTTACATGACATGTTCTATTGCTCGATATGTGATGGGAATCTGTTGAAAAAGAAAAAAAAAGGTAACAGACAGGATTTGGTATAAATATAACTTGTTCAATTGATACGATTAACAGGGGCGGACCTAGGTTATGCCCAAGGTGGGCGGGCGCACCCCTTGGAAAAAAAAAATTAGTGTATATTTTAGGCAAAAAACCCGACCGCACCCCTTGAAAATATGCTTGAGCCACTCATCCGCACCCCCAGCAAATAATTCCTGGGTCCGCCACTGACGATTAAGCATGGCTCAACCATTTTGGGACCCAAAGCAATGTATAAATTTGAGGGCCTTTCCCATGTAATTTTTTGCCTACAATCCTAACATGCTGATATATGACATTAGCTAATTAGCGATACCATATTGCATTTTAGAATTTTTAAGGTTATGTGAAGAAACACCAAACTAATCTGGTGATTAGTCTGTGGTTAGTGTCTAGTCCAAATAAGGTTAATCTTCTTCCGTTCTCATCTAAACGGCGATGATGATCCTGTAAAACAATCAACACACCGTAAGCTCGTTACAAGGAGGAGAATAGGGGGGTTCTCCTTGTAACCACCCTCTGGCGTGAGAATAAGTAATTGTTTTGAGGATAATAGTGTGTGTATTAAGTGAGAGAGCAAGAATGCGATCCTTAAAACCTGGAGGTGAAGTTCCCTATTTATAGCCGAGGTGATTTGTGATGGAGATGGGTTAATGGGCCTTGGGCCTGAGGACGACAACAAGGAATATCCATTCTGCTCCCTCTGCCACGACCGTTAGTGATTCCAGGGGAGAGGGTAGCTGGTGCATGCTGAATGGATCCACGTGCCCTGACGATTGTCATTGTTGTCTGGTCTGTCATCTGCAGCTAAGTGGAGATCATGGAGCAGTGGTCGGTGCACACTGATTGGTGCCACGTATACGTCCTTGTGTACCTTTTTGTCTCCTGTACGATTGTCCATCGTGATGCACGATTAGATACAGACTGTTGAACGCTTATTGGCCCACTGCTCTGCCACTTGTACCTTTTGTACTTGTTCGATGTTTGCATGCGCTTCTTGTCTCCGCGCGACTCGGGTATATCCCGTGCAGCCGGCGCAAGGTCGGGAAAGTTATCAATTTGGTTTATCTTGGGTATGGTCTCGCGCGCGACCTAAGGTTGACTCGTATGGTCGGCGCAGGATTTAGGACCATACCCCTTCATTATGTAATACTGGTACAAATGAAGAACATACAGAACACACCAGAACTGAATAAGAACATGGTACAAGTAATAAAGAACATACAGAAACAATGTTGAAAACAAGAACTTAATAAAATAATAACTACGAATGATGATTTGGAATCTGGATATTGATATTGACTAAAAAAACTCTGGGCTGCTAAAATTGGGCCTAAATTTCAAGGGCCCAAAGCTATAACTTTTTGGGTAACACTGGTGGGCCGCGTCTGGATATGAATATATGATGCCATCAATTGTAAATTTAGAGGTGCACAAAACGGTTTTTCTAATCTAACCGGGTTAAACGATTAGACCGGTTATTTTGTTAAAAAAAAATCCAGGTATTAAGACCAAGACCATGTATAGTGGTCATGTGAAATCCCATTTCACATTCAACCCACATGTGAAACATCATCTCCCTTGCATGTGAACTAGTCAAAATAATGTGGTCTTGGTGGTTTATACATGTGCAACCCACATTTTCTAAATTGTTTGTTTTCCTTTTTGAAAGTGTTTAGTAACAGGCTTAGTGGGTTTAACCTATAAAAGGGCATATGTACCTTAGTGTTTGACTGTTTGATTCCTACTATTTTCTTTTGAGCTTAATTCACTCAACGGATTATTTATCACAAATCTGATTGGTACATAACAGAGTAAAATGAACATTTTAAGCTCGAACAATCTCAGAGGTGATGACGCTTCTTATTGGAAACTACAAACGTATTTTTTTTAGCAATATATGTTTACGTATTTAACTCAATAACAAGAAAAAATTATATTAAAAGAATTATTAGAGCATCGGTTTTAATGTAGTAGCAAGTTGATGACGTACCAATCACCCTACCAAATATGAGTTTGAAGGTTGACTTTCTTTTATGTTAGGAATGCTTATTCTCCAAGGCATTATACTTTTATCAACTAGAAAATGACATCTCAGTTTAACAAAAGATAAACTACATGTAAAAATTTGACAATAATCTCACATTGACTATTGAAAGTAATGGATGGAGAACAAAAGGAAGCACCTGCTGCGATCGGCATTGACCTTAGAACAACATATTCATGTGTCGCGGTCTGGAAGCATAATCGAGTCGAAATCATACCCAATGAACAAGGCAACAGAACCACACCGTCTACTGTTGCTTTTCGTGATGAAGAACGTCTTGTTGGTGATGGTGCCAAGAATCAAGCCGCCATGAATCCTGCCAACACCATTTTTGGTCAGCCTACTATTTTTTTTTTTTTTTTTTTGATGTTATATTATTATTATTGTCTTTATTAATTAAAAGTGGATTTTTTAGATGCTAAGAGGTTGATTGGAAGGAGATACAGTGATCCAAATGTGCAGGCTGACATGAAGTTGTGGCCTTTCGAGGTTATAAAGTGGTTTCCCGACACGCCTATGATTGTTGTCTCGTACGATGGTCAAACGAAGAGATTTTCGGCCGAAGAAATTTTAGCAATGATACTTGGAAAGATGAAAGAGACTGCTGAGGCATACCTTAGAAAAGATGTGAAAGATGCTGTTGTAACTGTCCCAGCTTATTTTAATAATTCGCAACGTCAAGCAACAAAGGATGCAGGCACTATTGCTGGATTAAACATCATCCGCATGATCAGCGAGCCAACAGCCGCTGCAATCGCGTATGGTCTAGATAATAAGTTTGATATTACTAGAAAAATGAATATGCTTGTGTTTGACTTGGGTGGTGGTACTTTTGATGTCTCTATATTGACTATCGATGAAACGGGTAGTTTTAAAGTGAAAGCTGTTGCGGGTGACACTCATTTGGGAGGTGAGGATTTTGATAACTGTATGGTGTATCATTGTGTTCAGGTATTCAAACGAAGATGGAACAAAGATTTGACAACGAATGTAAAAGCGTTGGGGAGGTTACGAGTTGCGTGTGAGAAAGCGAAAAGAATTCTCTCAAGCACTACTCAAACGTCGATCGATTTAGATTTCTTGCATGAGGGGATTGATTTTTCGATGAAGTTTACTCGCGCCAAGTTCGAAGAGCTGAACATGGAGTTATTCGATAAATGTATTGAGATTGTGGAGAAATGTTTAAATGATGCAAATATTGAGAAATCAGATGTAGATAAGATTATTCTTGTCGGTGGGTCGACCAGGATACCAAAGGTCCAGTGTATGTTGCGGGAACTATTCGACTCAAAGGAGTTATGCAAGAGCGTGAATCCTGATGAGGCTGTCGCGTATGGTGCAGCCATAATGGCGGCAAATTTAAGCGGTGATCACAGTCATGAGAGTGTCAAAAATTTGTTGTTATCGGATGTCACACCTTTGTCACTTGGTGTTGAGACAATAGGACAAGTAATGAATGTTGTGATCCCTAGGAACACTCCAATACCTACAAAGGAGACTCAAGTGTATTTTACAACTGAAGATGATCAAACTTTTATAAATATCAAGGTGTATCAAGGTGAAAGAGCGAGATCTATAGATAACCATTTGTTGGGGAAGTTCGGTATTTCTGGGATACCGCGCGCTCCCAAAGGAGTTTCGAAAGTCAAGGAATGCTTTGAAATAGACGCTGATGGTATCCTTACTGTCACAGCGGAGATATTATCTACCGGGATGACGAAGAAAATGGTAATAAGTAACGCAAATGGAAGATTGTCAAAGGAACAGATTGAGAAGATGGCGAAAGATGGCGAAAGATACAAACTTGAGGATCAAGAATACAAGAAAAAAGTGGATGCATTTAATGAGTTAGAAGAATTGATATACATCAAGAGGAATAAGATCAAAGACGACGGTATCAAGAAGAAGTTGCATCCGTTCATCGTGGAGAAGATAGAAGATGCCTTAGATGACACGACTCGGTGGCTCGAGGGCAACCAAGGGGCCGATGTTGATGAGCTTCAACGCGTGAAGGCTACGCTAGAGCTTGGTTGGATGTCACTAATCTAGTCATGTCGTTATGTTCGTTGTGTGACATGTTTTGCTTACATAAATTTGGGTGTATCTAAGTTGATGGGTCTGTAAATTTGTATATATAGCAAATCTCTATTACCTTCTTTTCTCTCTACATATTCGCATAATCGCATCATATGTAAATTCAGTTTCCCTTAAAACAAGCAATAAAACCAGTCGAGTAAAGCCGAGATGCAAAAGAACATAAAACTTCTAATATGTGAACTATAATGCAAATAGCAAAACCGAAAATACTATAACATCCATGAGAGCATCAGAAACTGTCATGTTGGTCTTTCAAGCATCTATCATTAATCCAAAACATTGGCAAGATCTACAGTAGTTTCTAGCCAATCAAACTCAAAGCACCAGTTAATTACTCTGGATTTCATGATACTTTGGCTCTCATTAATCATGGTCCACCAAAATCATGCTAAGTACCGGAACACATTCGGGTTCTCTTTGTCTCTTTCAAGATAATCACGCGTTATCAGATCTTCAATCCTCTTCTTAATTGCTTTCACATCCGGCTGCATATGTTCATGACTCATCAGTTACAGATTAATGTAGAGAAGATTGAAAAAATGTAAAGAAAGTTACCTTAAACATGCGGCCTAACTGTTCAACACACTCCATAACCAACTGTTGGTATCCCAACACTTTCCGGCTTTTCATGATTCGCACAATCGAAGCATCAATTGCATACCGCCTATCCTTATCAACATCCTCGATAACCTTCTTCTTCTCATCCACAGGAGGTAGAGGAATCTAAATTTGAAAAAAAAAAAATAACAATTAAACTATAGTTTAACCGTATAACCATAAGATATATAAAAAGTAACATCACTCAAATAGTCAAATACCTTGATCCTTCTCATTTTATCTGTGAACTTTGAGTTGAATTCGAATATATCAGTTGGAGAGATTGTTTTCGTGTTTGGCTCCTTGATAAGAATTTTATATTTTGCACATGACAAAGAATGGAGCACCCTAACGACGTCATCATCTGACAAGTTCAACTGACTCATAATTTCTTGGTAACTCAATCGGTCTGATGAGTTGAACAATAGTAGTGCAGAAGCCTGCATCAGTCAAAGTTGAAGTCAAAGGGTCAACTTTACACATGGACCGATTATTTATCTACTTAAGTTGATAAAAAATAACATTTTTATAGGAGAAATTAACCTGGTAGGTTGTGACAATGAGCTCCACAGTTTTTTGTTCAAATTTCCCGTTAATGTTGCAGGTACCCAATGAGTACATCCACGTAAGTTTCCTGTGCTTTGTTTTTGTTTGATAGAATTCTTTGAAAACTTCAACACATTTCACCTAACAAAACAAAAACAATATAAACACATTAGTACATTGCGGAACAACAAAACCAAAACTCGGATCTTCGTTTCTCGTAAAAATGAAGTGAATGGTGGTTGTACCAATTCTGCTGGTAGATTTAAGTCAAACGATTTGTAACTAGGCCAAAAGCCGGTAGTCAACACAGTTACAGTCAAGTCAATCCCGGGGCTAACATTTGAATTATTGCTCAAATACTCCTCAAAGTGGGGTTGGTTTTCTTTTGCCAATGCTAAATCAGTAACCTGAATGAAGCAAACACAAAAGATAGATTACAGTTTTGTATTGTATTGTAGGCATTGCAAAATATAATTGAACTGGCAACTTTGATCCGTTCACTTTGGAATTGATAAATTTGGGTCACGATTTGTCTCTAATGGGTCATATAGGAAACGGGTCAAATGAGTTGAACAAGTTAAGCGGGTCAAAAGTTGTCCAAAGTGTATTTTTAATGCACAAGACCTCTTAGGAGTTGGATCGCTATATTCAAAACTTCATATTATGACTGAGATAATGCCTTCTAATCATATTCAAGACGCTTAACTATTCATAACAAGTTATATACAATATCTTAAAGAGAAAGGTCTTTTTCTATTAACCCTCAAACTTTTGACAACATTCACTATTAACCCCCAAACTTTCGACATGAGGCACATTCACTATTAACCCTAAAACTTTTGACGACATTCACTATTAACCCTCAAACTTTTGACATGAATCACTATTAACCCTCATCTTTAAGTAAGTTACACATTCACTTCTAACTTTTGGTAATTGACAACTTTTACCCTCCAACCTTTTCTACTTAATAAATACTTTTCTTTATTTATGCCCTAACCACGTTAGTGTCTAATTTACTTTTACGACTTTACACTGCAACGTCCGAGGCATACTCTTTTTTATCTATGTCTCATGACGTTAATGTCACGAACGTAACGTGTGTAACAAAGTAAAAAACATGTAATGCACGTGAAACGAAGTCACAAACACAACTTTGTCACCTCAACACATATATGAATATGACTAATTACTTATGCATACTTACCATCCCCTCCATCTTTGATGTGAATTGACCGCCACATTGTTGCTTCAACTTCGTCAGTATACTTCTCTCATGCTCATCATTAGCACTCTTGTCAAACAAAATCCGCCGAGCAAGTTTTTTCCTGTTAGCAGAATACACTATCAGTACAGCTGGCAATTTCAAACCATATTCTTAAACTTTATCAGAACCTAAATGGTTTTACCTATAAAATTCAGCAAATAGATCTTTATCACTGATGTACGCAAGCAGCTTCACAACCTGCAAATCGATTTCAAACTCATTTGTGAGTCGGTAGTACCACTTTTACTAAAAGGATAGCATTATAACAATAAAAAATACCTTCTCAAGCGTATCTTCAACTGCTTCATCACTCAATTTCTCACTTCCACCCTTCTTAAGAATATTATCACAATACGTAGCGAGTAACTCCGCACTTGAGCTTCCCGCAACACCCTTATTGCAGAATACTTCAAATGCTTCTTTAAGCGCCTACACATGAATTTAAAAGGAAAAAACGTTACGAAAAAATGACATTAGTGCTTTATCAACAGAACTACTATATAAGTATATACTGTATACATACCTTGTGAAAGAGGGTATGGTTACTAAAACAGTCATTTACGTACGCCAAGTACTTATCATGGAGCTCAATCACTTTTCTAACAAAAACCTGAAAACACATACACACGTAAGTTTCTGCTCATACACAAATAATATATTATAAGGGTTACCTGTTCTTGCAAGCCAGCCACGTCTCTCTTTTCAGCCTGTAAAGAACCAACAAATGGTGTAATAAAAAAATGATTTGAAAAGATTGTGGATTAACATGTGTTAGCATGTAACTATGTACAAAGTACAAACCTTCTTGTTACTTGCAGCATCTTCCGCTTGTTTAACCAATGTTGTACCTTCAGCGGTGACATGCTGTACAACATAGGGATACATATGAAACAACAAGATTGAAAAAGAACATAAGAAAAAAAAGAAAAAAAAAAGCGCGTCCAGTATTACGAACCTTCTTAAACATAGTAGATACAGGTTCTAGTCCCTTGGGTATCTTTGAAAAGAGTCGGTACATCCTTGATAAATCAACAACCTATACCAAAAAAACAAATGATCTAAGATTCAAAACCATGAAAAGGATGTAAACATTATTTTATATAATTAAAAAAATCACTAATTAGTGCATACCTTGTCATCCCGGAGCAATGCATGACAACCGGAGTGTTCCTTCTCGAGCAATTGAGTTGTGTAAACAGATAACAACTCATGTTGAACTTTCTGCACGCAGTCAATCGGAGAGAATGAGAGATACAAATTACATAACCATCTAAGTATATTAAGTAAAGAGTAAAGTACACAGATGATCCCTATGGTTTACCAAAATTTTGGATTTGGCCCCTAGCTTTCCCAAAGTACACGGATAGTCCCTGTGGTTTGCACTTTGTAACACATTTAGTCCCCAGCCAACAAATATAAAGGTTTTAGCATGTCCAAGTTAGGGACTAAATGCGTTACAAAGTGCAAACCCACATGGACCATTCGTGTACTTTTGGAAAAATCCGGGGCCTAAATGTGTTTACAAAGTGCAAACCGCAGGGGCCATCTATGAACTTTTGGAAAGCTAGGGACCAAATTCAAAATTTGGGTCAACCACAGGGACCATCCGTGTACTTTACTCTTAAGTAAAACTTGAAAATGTTAAAAAAAAAACCTCGAGAAGCTTTGGCTCACTACTGCCATGAAGATAAATTATAACTCTCTCCTTTTCCTTTTTCAAACACTCCTCTGCCTGAAAATTCCAAATAAAAATAATTAACATGTTGAAATTATAAGTTTATTTTGAAGATGAAATAAGAAGTTTACTTTGAGCATATAATCTGGACAAGAATCTTCTAAGATCCAGTTTGAAGCCTTGCGTGAATAATACGCTGCTGTATCTTTCAGCATGGATAATTCAAAATCATTCTCATAGAACTCCATTTGACCCATTCCTATCTCAACAAATATATCTAGAACATTCTTCAGTAACGCTCGATCAATCTGTTCTCCTTCACGCTCTTGATCAATCTGGTTACAAAATCATTAAAATACTTCAATTGAAAACCATCACAATTCACAACCATGTTTGCAGAAAAAACAACTGAGAAACACATACTAGAGATATTACAGCATCTCTCACTTTCCCATTCACCTCTGTGTACACCTAAAGTTAGAAGATAAAATAGAATGATTATTAATGATTGTTAAAGAATTTTTTAATAATATTTCATAGAATACCAGATCACGGAAACAAGCAAGTCCAACTTCATTTAATGGCGGAAGAGATCTACGGGCGATAAAGTAGCGATCGAGATAGTGGAAGAATCGTGAAAGCCAGCGAACCATGACTTTATGATTCGACCACCTTCTCACAAGCTCCCTGAGCATGAACTCATCATGTTTCTCTCTTAAAGAAGGTAACACCTGCAAACATATAATCTTAGCATTTGTAGATGGAAAAGTACCACGAACCTAACACGAAATTTGTGGGTCTTGGTTTAGTCTAAGTGGGTCCGGGTAAGTTTCGGGTCAAATCCACAAACACATTTAGCTAAGAGGCCATGTTTGGGTCCACAAGTTGACCCATTTAACACCTTTACGTTTAAGTAAAAAAAAAGACTATTATATCATAAGTCATAACTTAACTAATAGAGTTTTGTATGCGAAAGCTTTTGAAAAAAATCAGAATTTTACATATATTAGTATTTTTGGTTGTAAACTAGTAATTTTAGAGTATCATGCCTTGTTCAAGTTCATGTGTGTTGCAATCTTTTTAGTTTTCAGTTCGGGTTGGGGTTGACCTGCGGACGAGTTTAACACCTCTACAGCAGAAATAACAATATGCATAAAATGATTTTCAGTTCGGGTTAGGTTTGACCCACGGTCACGGCCCGTTTAACACCTCTACAGCAGAGATAACAATATGCATAAAATGATTTTCAGTTCGGGCTAGGTTGACCCGTGGTCATGACCCGTTTAACACCTCTACAGCAGAAATAACAATATGCATAAAATGATTTTCAGTTCGGGTTGGGTTTGATCCACGGTCACGACCCGTTTAACACCTATACAGCAGAAATAACAATATGCATAAAATGATTCAGTTCGGGCTAGGTTGACCCGTGGTCATGACCCGTTTAACACCTCTACAGCAGAAATAACAATATGAAAATGATTTTCAGTTTGGGTTGGGTTTGACCCGCAGTCACGACCCGTTTAACACCTCTACATCAGGAATAATAATAATATGCATAAAATGAAAAAGATCAATTTATGCCTTTAATTTGCAGGCCTAGACCTACAATAGCAAAAAATCATTGAACTGTCATAAAAAAAAAATATGTAGTTTACCGTTGAAGTAATGTACTCTTCAAACGACTCACGATACTTGTCATACAACTGCTGAGAGTAATCATGTGGCGGTTTCTGTGTGCACATGTTGTAGATAGTTCTGCAACAAAGTTCAAGAAAATTATACAACATATAACCTAATAAAGTAACCGCGAAATCACAAGAACAGTAAAAACGAGATTCTATACGTATAGAGCATCATGTATTCCTCTGAGTTGAACTGTGGCTCAGGGTAACCTTCTAGAATCTTCTTCAACTTTGTTATCCCTTTCTGCATGAAGTCCCATCCTTGTTCTAAGCTAATTATCTTTCTATCCTTCATTTTGATTAATGTTCTACTTATACCACACTCTTACAGCTCTGTATAGAATTAAAACCAATAAATCAGATTACTTGCAATGATGAGAATTTGTGACTAAGGTGGTAAACGAACCAAACAGAACGGAACAGAGCCTTGTTCATGTTCGTTCGTTTAGCATTAAACTTGTTCATGCACGGTTCGTGCACACATATCGAACGAAAGTTCTTGTTCGTGTTCGTTCGTTAAGAAATTGAACTTGCTCACAAACAGCTCATGAACGCAAACGAACATATACCATTTAGAAAAAATAAAAAAATAAAAACAACATTCGTAATCCCAAACATTAGATGTAATCACCTTGTTAAGCACTAAGTATAAACATAATTATCACAAAATAAAGGCACAAGTTATTAGACATAATAAGCATATACATAATTATCCAAAAATAATGTTTCAAATATATAAGTTTCTAATGACTAAAAATAAGCTAAACAAAAGCGCGCGAATAGACTTAAACGTTCACGAATGCAATTGAACGAACGCTACCTTTGTTCGTGTTAGTTAATTTAATTAATCAAACGAAATTCCTTATACATGTTCGTTCATTTATTTAATAAACGGAAGAACTTAAACGAGACGGTTCAAGAACGGTTCGTTGAACTTTCAGTTCATTTACAGCCCTATTTATGACATCTGAAAATAAATAAAAAATAAAAAAAGATGCAAGCTTTATAATGCAGAGGAAAGGAAGATGAAAACTTACTTATACAGCAACCAACAACAGGACAATGAATTAACAAATTTTAATCAACATGAACCCCTATAACAACAATTTGAACAGAATAAACCAAATGGGGGAATCTAACATAAACCCTAAAGATTCAATAAACCAAAATTCCCAAAATTGGAAGCCTAAAAACGACTTTATCAACGTGGAAACAAAAGGGTTTCGATAAAGATGCACTAGCAGGCAAACCCAAAAGGGATTTTAAAAAGGGTTTCGAAAAGAAGACGATCTGGGTGGTATGATCACAATTCGCAACGAAATATATACAATCAAATACACCAAGATACGTATACCGATCAATAGATAGATAGATGTTGCGAATGTGCAACGAAAAGTGTCTTTTTTAAGGGAAAATTATATCGTATGGATCGGTTACAACTTACAATAAAGTATTATATATATTGTTGGTAAAGGACGATGAATAGTAACTTTATTTTTAAAATAACTAGATGATTTTCCGTTCGCGCGTTGCGGCGGGGACCCAATGACTGTAAAACGCGTGTCAACAACGACAAGCAAATACCGAATATCAAAACATTAAAAAAATGACGTGGTAAGGATAGTCACTCCGTCCTAAAAAACGATTTTAAATAACCTAATATATAATAATAGGACCCACACGTCTTACACGTTGGAAATTCGGTTGTTTTTAGTTCAGTTATTACGGTGCTAACACGTTAAAATATGGATGAACTCGGTACTGGTAACGACACCGAAAGTACCGATCCGGAGAATCTTGAAATTAGGTACTGGCACCGAAAATACTCGGTACAATACGGTATGGTATTTGAAGGTGAAAATCAATAAATACAGGTATGGTGCTAAGACCGGTGTCGAACCGAAAGTAACGTTTCTGAAAACGCCAAAAGGTGGGTACCAAATTGGTACAAAAAATGATTTGGTATAGTAAATTTGGCACCGATACGATACCGGTTTGATTACAGGATTTGATACGATTTTCTCATCAATAATCTAAATATCCAAATTAATTTTAAATGCAAAACTTCATTCATTACAGAAAAAACAAAAAAGAAAGCAAAATAAGTTGTTGTGTATTTAAAACCTCATTCAAACGAAATACAGTTTACTTACTCTGTCTATGAAAAGTAATCTAAACGGTGCAATTACTTGCATTGCTACAGGATTTGATGAGCTCGGTACCAACCGGTACCTAAAATAATGTTACCGAAATCCCCAAAAGCGGGTACAGGTACCGAATATATCTGTAACGGTACGGTTCGGTACCGGTCGGTACTGGTACGACACCGATATTTGAGGGTAAAAACCGGTGAATACCAGTACCGAAAATACACCTGATTTGATAAATTTGATATCGATACCGGTACCCGATACCATTTGCTTATCAATTAGTGATTTAACTATTCATTAATTTTACTACGACACCGATATTTGAGGGTAAAAACCGGTGAATACCAGTGCCGGACCAGTACCGAAAATACACCTGATTTGATAAATTTGATATCGATACCGGTACCCGATACCATTTGCTTATCAATTAGTGATTTAACTATTCATTCATTTTTACTATTCATTCATTTTGATTTTTAATATATAGGGTAATATATAGCTTTTTATTATTTTTTATTGAATATTTTATAATTGTTTATTATATATATATATTGTTGGTAACGGACGAGTTTATTATTATATTTATTTTTAATAACAATTTTTTTCCTTTTTAATAAAGCCATATATTTCCTTTACCATTGTCTTTTTGAACATATATTTCCTTCTTTTAATAATTCTTTTTTCTTTTCTTTTAGAACATATATTAAATTATCGATTAATTTGATACTTCTTTAATAATTTACGTTTATAAATTTTTTCTTAAAACTTAAGTATGTAGCTGTGCTTGATTTTTTTTCCCTGACAGTCTGTTATAAGTTTCGTTAAAAACGAAGTTGTACTGAAAATAAAGTATTTATTTTGTATTATAAAACGGTACGATGATAAACTCAACTGTTCTAATGGTTTGCCTTTCTAAACAACATTCTTTATTTTCAAATCACGATTGTTTTACATTATCATTTGCTCGGTTTCGCCGCAACGCGCGACGTAAATGAAACTAGTTATATATGATATGAGACATGAGATATAATTTTATTTATATTTTTTTATATGACATGAGATATAATTTTATTTTTATTTTTTTATATTAATCAAAAATTATATTTTATGATACATAAAAATTGTAGATCTGGTCGGGTTAGACTGAAATATAGTCTCTACCTTTTTAAAATTACACTTTTTATTTCAAATAGAAGATCTAGCCGAGCTAGACTGCATATATAGTCACAATCAAGAGGGTTTTTTATAATCTCTACACTCTGCTAAAATTACATACCATATACATACATGCTCTTTGTATTGATAATATCCGGGTACATCGTAAATGATGACATATGTGTGACTTGATTGAAAAGTACGCAAGTTAAAGAAGTTTGAATCGATCGAAAAATATGCAGTTTCAATAAAATAATAATTAGCGATAAACATGGTATTCACGATCCAAGAAGGTAAAAATGAAAATCATTGAAACATAACAGATTGAATCGATTGAATAGAAAATTTTAAAATAGTACCTTTGATGTCGACCGTAACTGATGGAAGGTTTTGATTTACGAAAGGAGATTTTAGGGTTAAGAAAGGGATTTGGGGATATCAAATGATTTGGCGATTTGTTATCGGCGGAATTTGTTCTTAATTAATAGGCGAGTCCAGTGATGATGTGGCATTTAAAGTGTGGTAAGAAACGTGTGGATTATTTATAATGAGGTATTTAGAATCTCGTGTATTACACGGCTTAAGTAATGTAATGGTATATACTTACTAACATAAAGGTTATGTCTTTTTAAAAAACATGTGTATTGTTATATAAAGGTTATGTCTTAACAAAAAAAACATGTGTATTGTTATGGTTGAATAAACACGTGTATTAAACCAGCATGGCCAAAGACAATTTGATACTTTATTTAGATAACTCGATTGTAATTTTAGTGTCCTGAGTTAAACTATAAACAAAATTATAAGTACTTGTATATATTATTTGATACTTTATTAGTAATTATTGTTTATATCCAAGTAATATATCTATATCTATACTATATTATAATGCATGAGGGAGGATCATTTTAAGATACCAAAAAAATAAGAATTTTTTTCTCTTAATTTATAAATGCACCCCTAAAATGAGGGTAAATTGGTCTTTTAAACAATAATTGTATTTACCCCCCCCCCCCCCCCCCACCATCTTATTACACTTAAATCCCTGAGTTTTAACATAATTATAGGTAATTAGTTACATTTTTTCACCCTCCACAGCAAACTTATAATTCTTTTACGTATTCTTGCCATAACTTATAAACTATAATATTTTAAGATAATCCAAAAGTACCTTGACGACCTACACATTTTTGTCGACATTCGATAGTTGTCTTGGTCAGTGTTGACGTGTGGATTAAAAAGTACATGTAGATGATGCCTTTAGCCTTAGTGCACAAGTGATTAAAGCCCAACGCACTAAGTCATTATCCTAAAATGTTTAATAGCTACAGAATGTCAAGTGATTAAATATTATCAATTTAATTATCTCATCTAGATTACACTTTAATCTCTCATTTTTAACAAAATTATAGATAATTAGTCAGTAGTTACACTATCCACTTATAAAAAACTAACTCCCCCCTCCCCACGATTTTTAAACGGACATAACTTTTTAGTAAGTTAATATTTTTTTAAATTACACCATATAAACGAGTATTTTATTCTCTTTAGTTTTAGTATAGTATTGCTATAGCTTTTTTACTTAAAGAAATGATATGTTACGTGATTAACAGTGTCTAAGGGTGAGTAATAACTGAATCGTTAACCGAAATCAACCAAAACTGAATTAACTGAAAACTGATTAATCGAAACCCCAATTAACCAAAAACAATTATCGATTTTTTTTACCCTCATTTAACCAAAATTAACTGAGCCGAACTATTTATATTTTCATATATTTATAGCTTTTATACCTTCAGTCCATGTATTTCATATTTATACCCTTATTTTATGTATTTATACCTCCATTTCATGCATGGGTGAGCAAATTAACCGTCATAACCGATAACCGAACCATAACAGACATAACCGAACCGATTTTAACAGATAACCAACATAACCGGTGGTCATGGTTATGAAACTTTGGTTAACCGACCAATCGGTTATGGTTATGGTTATGAAGCTTTTGCAAACCGATATAACAAAAACCGAACTGAACTTGTAATGTTAAGTCTATAATTCTATATAATGGATTTATGTTTTACAACAACCATGTACTTTTTTTTACTAATATAAAAGTATGTTAGTAAAAAAATGATATTGATGTAGATGCTCTTTATTTTGATGAAGAACTGAGGTGTTATGATAGTATGAATATTCTGTATAACACTGACTACATAATTACTTTAATAAAATAGATTACACATCGGTAGTTTAACCAAAAACTACGTGTAGTCTTGTCTGTTTTATAAAAAAAGACCCAAGCTAAGTCCAACATGGTGGGTTTCATTATTATTTTGTAGGCCTATTGATGTATAATTTTTAACTTTAGCCTAAAAGTTAGTTTTAGTTAAAGTTTTTGGTTAACAAACGAAATTAACCAAAACCGAACCATGACTGACTTTATAACCGGTGAACCATAACCGAAAGTTCGTTTATGGTTAAGAAAATCCATAACCGAAGTTAGTTGTTATGGTTGTGATTAAGGGTAAAAACCGAACCAAACCAACCCATGCACGCCCCTGATTTCAAGTACCTATACATCCATTTCATGTATACACCTAAATTTCATGTGTTTCTAATCAAAAGTTTTAGCCCAAGATTGGTTTTGGCTATTAACCTAAATTAAATGAATCAAACAAAAAACCGTCAATCTAACTGAATAAACCAAACCAATTAACTGAAAACGGATTGGTTAATAGAATAGGCTAACTGATGACCTCGATCTCAGATGAGGATAATAATCTAACCAACCAAACAATGCACATTGTGGCAATGTCGGTGTGTGGCAAAGTCTGTGTTTCCTGCCACATTACGGCGCACCTATCGGTCATTAACCAAAATCGGTTATCAGTGAGCAATAACTAAATCGTTAACCTAAACCAACCGAAAACAAACGAAACCAAACCAAAATCAACCAAAAACTGAATTAACTGAAAAGTGAAAACCGAATTAACCAAAGACCAGTTATAAATTTTTTTGTACTCTCGTTTTACTGAAATTAGTTGAACCGAACCAAATCATTCAATATATATTTCTAGCTTTTATACTTTATGTTCATATATTTCGTATTTTATATCTCCGTTTCATATATTTATACTTTCATTTCATGTATTTATATCTCAATTTCTTACATTTCTAAGCAAAAGATTTAGCTCAAGTTTGGTTTTTGCTATTAATTAAAATTAACTATACCAAACCAAATCTAACTAAGGGGTTGTTTGGCAACATCTAAATGGTTAAGTGCTGAATCAGTAAGAGGTCTGAACCAATAAGTGTTGAACCAGTAAGAGGTCTGAACTCTGAACCATTAAGAGCATGTATGATGTTTAACCATTCAGAGGCAAATGTCTGACCAATTCAGATTAGAGGTCTTAATCATTCAGACAATGTATTATGCTTAACCATTCAGAGACAAATGTCTGAACCATTCAAACATCTGCTCGTGAAACAAACAGTCTTAACCATTAAGTGCTGAACCAGTAAGAGGTCCGAACTATGAAAAGTCTCATTAAGAGGTAAACAAACAGTCCCTAAATAAATTGAAGTGATTAACCGAAAACTGATTGGTTAATAAAACAGACTAACCAGTGACTTTGGTTTCGGCTTCGGTTGAGGATAATAACCGAACCATGCATAGCACAATGAAATGGATTACTCGATTACTTCGCTTTTGATGTATATCCATCACAATGATGCTACAAAAAATGCGTATGGCAATGCGATGTGTCGCTCCCACCGCATCGCGCGGCCTTCTGCTAGTTTTATATTATTAAGCTGGTATGCTCGAGTCAAATTAGCGATGTTTTATTGCACGGGTTATTTTCTGACTATCTTAATAAGGTGTGTAAAGAAAAAATATTATTTAACATGAGAGAAGTAGGAAAATAAGCGTGAGAATAAATTAGATTTGGTTAAATTATTGTTTATTTGACCATTATTTTCTCACTTCCCTCTCATATTAAATAATAATATTAAACAATAAATTTAGTTGGTCCTAAGACTATCCACATTCACAATCTAACTCAACCCAACCTTTAATCAAAAAACTATTTTCTCTCTCTTCCACATACACAACCCAACCTAACTCAATTTTCAACACACATTCACAACTCAACCCAACCTAAATTTTTATTTTATAAATGTAAATAATGATTGAAACCATATTTTTTTAAAAAACAAATAAAGTTACTTATTTTTAATATAAAAATAAAAAAGTTAAACAATCAATATATATAATATACTGGAAAATATATTTTTTCAAACGAACTCCGTTTTTAATAAAATTTATATCGTAATGTTCCGAAATTTATTTTAGGAAATACGGCGTATTTAGTTTTGTTATTCGGTTTAAATATTAAAAATTATTTGAGTAATAAAATTATTGGAGGAATTGGTAGTTAGAAAATAAAATACAAAAAAGAAAATTAGGTGACGAAACCAATCCAATTTTGACATGTGGCAAAAGAGCATGTGCAACCTCTTGCAACCTTGGGTTGCTTGGCCAACCAGGTTGTGCAGAAAAATAGAATTTTTCTTTTTCTTTAATTTATTTGGACAACATAGGTTGGGAAAAAGTCACAAATGGTGATAGTCTAACCCCCCACCCCTCGTGTTGCAGGTCGGGGGGCATATAAAACTGTGTTGACCGAACGATGAAGATTATAATGTAACTTAGTGAATAAAAAATCAGACTGGGTAAAGTGCATGATGTGTGAATGAAAATTACTAAATGACAAAGTAATAACGTATTGAGGTGTAAATGAAATTTCACTAAATAATAAAGCACTAAATAACAACTTAGTAAAGTAAAGAGATGTAAACAAAAGTTTACTCTAAAAGACAAATTAACTATTATTCATCCTTATCTTCTAAATTAATACATATTATATTATATCACATCATATCATATTATGTGATATTGTATCATATCATATCATATCATGTGATATCATATCATGTCATGTCATATCATGTAACACTCTATCTTGTTATTATCGAATATCTTACATATTCGGACAATTTGGTCCCGCCCTTTTTTTATATAAATAACTAACGAGCCTGGGTTAACTGATAACCCAGACAAACCGACAAAACGAATTAATACACTTAATTTACAGTTTAGAGATATCAAAGTTTTAACTCAAAACTTTGTCGTGCATGATCATGCTTCAACCTTCTAGTGAACGTCTCTAAAGAGATAGCGGATTAATAATGTTCTGTTCTTCGCATTCTTGGCCGTCCGTCCGGTTCCCGCCTTTGTAAAAGCCTAACATGGCGAAGTGGGTAAGTCGGGCGGGTTTGGGTCACAGGTACCGAATATATCTGTAACGGTACGGTTCGGTACCGGTCGGTACTGGTACGACACCGATATTTGAGGGTAAAAACCGGTGAATACCAGTACCGAAAATACACCTGATTTGATAAATTTGATATCGATACCGGTACCCGATACCATTTGCTTATCAATTAGTGATTTAACTATTCATTAATTTTACTACGACACCGATATTTGAGGGTAAAAACCGGTGAATACCAGTGCCGGACCAGTACCGAAAATACACCTGATTTGATAAATTTGATATCGATACCGGTACCCGATACCATTTGCTTATCAATTAGTGATTTAACTATTCATTCATTTTTACTATTCATTCATTTTGATTTTTAATATATAGGGTAATATATAGCTTTTTATTATTTTTTATTGAATATTTTATAATTGTTTATTATATATATATATATTGTTGGTAACGGACGAGTTTATTATTATATTTATTTTTAATAACAATTTTTTTCCTTTTTAATAAAGCCATATATTTCCTTTACCATTGTCTTTTTGAACATATATTTCCTTCTTTTAATAATTCTTTTTTCTTTTCTTTTAGAACATATATTAAATTATCGATTAATTTGATACTTCTTTAATAATTTACGTTTATAAATTTTTTCTTAAAACTTAAGTATGTAGCTGTGCTTGATTTTTTTTCCCTGACAGTCTGTTATAAGTTTCGTTAAAAACGAAGTTGTACTGAAAATAAAGTATTTATTTTGTATTATAAAACGGTACGATGATAAACTCAACTGTTCTAATGGTTTGTCTTTCTAAACAACATTCTTTATTTTCAAATCACGATTGTTTTACATTATCATTTGCTCGGTTTCGCCGCAACGCGCGACGTAAATGAAACTAGTTATATATGATATGAGACATGAGATATAATTTTATTTATATTTTTTTATATGACATGAGATATAATTTTATTTTTATTTTTTTATATTAATCAAAAATTATATTTTATGATACATAAAAATTGTAGATCTGGTCGGGTTAGACTGAAATATAGTCTCTACCTTTTTAAAATTACACTTTTTATTTCAAATAGAAGATCTAGCCGAGCTAGACTGCATATATAGTCACAATCAAGAGGGTTTTTTATAATCTCTACACTCTGCTAAAATTACATACCATATACATACATGCTCTTTGTATTGATAATATCCGGGTACATCGTAAATGATGACATATGTGTGACTTGATTGAAAAGTACGCAAGTTAAAGAAGTTTGAATCGATCGAAAAATATGCAGTTTCAATAAAATAATAATTAGCGATAAACATGGTATTCACGATCCAAGAAGGTAAAAATGAAAATCATTGAAACATAACAGATTGAATCGATTGAATAGAAAATTTTAAAATAGTACCTTTGATGTCGACCGTAACTGATGGAAGGTTTTGATTTACGAAAGGAGATTTTAGGGTTAAGAAAGGGATTTGGGGATATCAAATGATTTGGCGATTTGTTATCGGCGGAATTTGTTCTTAATTAATAGGCGAGTCCAGTGATGATGTGGCATTTAAAGTGTGGTAAGAAACGTGTGGATTATTTATAATGAGGTATTTAGAATCTCGTGTATTACACGGCTTAAGTAATGTAATGGTATATACTTACTAACATAAAGGTTATGTCTTTTTAAAAAACATGTGTATTGTTATATAAAGGTTATGTCTTAACAAAAAAACATGTGTATTGTTATGGTTGAATAAACACGTGTATTAAACCAGCATGGCCAAAGACAATTTGATACTTTATTTAGATAACTCGATTGTAATTTTAGTGTCCTGAGTTAAACTATAAACAAAATTATAAGTACTTGTATATATTATTTGATACTTTATTAGTAATTATTGTTTATATCCAAGTAATATATCTATATCTATACTATATTATAATGCATGAGGGAGGATCATTTTAAGATACCAAAAAAATAAGAATTTTTTTCTCTTAATTTATAAATGCACCCCTAAAATGAGGGTAAATTGGTCTTTTAAACAATAATTGTATTTACCCCCCCCCCCCACCATCTTATTACACTTAAATCCCTGAGTTTTAACATAATTATAGGTAATTAGTTACATTTTTTCACCCTCCACAGCAAACTTATAATTCTTTTACGTATTCTTGCCATAACTTATAAACTATAATATTTTAAGATAATCCAAAAGTACCTTGACGACCTACACATTTTTGTCGACATTCGATAGTTGTCTTGGTCAGTGTTGACGTGTGGATTAAAAAGTACATGTAGATGATGCCTTTAGCCTTAGTGCACAAGTGATTAAAGCCCAACGCACTAAGTCATTATCCTAAAATGTTTAATAGCTACAGAATGTCAAGTGATTAAATATTATCAATTTAATTATCTCATCTAGATTACACTTTAATCTCTCATTTTTAACAAAATTATAGATAATTAGTCAGTAGTTACACTATCCACTTATAAAAAACTAACTCCCCCCTCCCCACGATTTTTAAACGGACATAACTTTTTAGTAAGTTAATATTTTTTTAAATTACACCATATAAACGAGTATTTTATTCTCTTTAGTTTTAGTATAGTATTGCTATAGCTTTTTTACTTAAAGAAATGATATGTTACGTGATTAACAGTGTCTAAGGGTGAGTAATAACTGAATCGTTAACCGAAATCAACCAAAACTGAATTAACTGAAAACTGATTAATCGAAACCCCAATTAACCAAAAACAATTATCGATTTTTTTTACCCTCATTTAACCAAAATTAACTGAGCCGAACTATTTATATTTTCATATATTTATAGCTTTTATACCTTCAGTCCATGTATTTCATATTTATACCCTTATTTTATGTATTTATACCTCCATTTCATGCATGGGTGAGCAAATTAACCGTCATAACCGATAACCGAACCATAACAGACATAACCGAACCGATTTTAACAGATAACCAACATAACCGGTGGTCATGGTTATGAAACTTTGGTTAACCGACCAATCGGTTATGGTTATGGTTATGAAGCTTTTGCAAACCGATATAACAAAAACCGAACTGAACTTGTAATGTTAAGTCTATAATTCTATATAATGGATTTATGTTTTACAACAACCATGTACTTTTTTTTACTAATATAAAAGTATGTTAGTAAAAAAATGATATTGATGTAGATGCTCTTTATTTTGATGAAGAACTGAGGTGTTATGATAGTATGAATATTCTGTATAACACTGACTACATAATTACTTTAATAAAATATATTACACATCGGTAGTTTAACCAAAAACTACGTGTAGTCTTGTCTGTTTTATAAAAAAAGACCCAAGCTAAGTCCAACATGGTGGGTTTCATTATTATTTTGTAGGCCTATTGATGTATAATTTTTAACTTTAGCCTAAAAGTTAGTTTTAGTTAAAGTTTTTGGTTAACAAACGAAATTAACCAAAACCGAACCATGACTGACTTTATAACCGGTGAACCATAACCGAAAGTTCGTTTATGGTTAAGAAAATCCATAACCGAAGTTAGTTGTTATGGTTGTGATTAAGGGTAAAAACCGAACCAAACCAACCCATGCACGCCCCTGATTTCAAGTACCTATACATCCATTTCATGTATACACCTAAATTTCATGTGTTTCTAATCAAAAGTTTTAGCCCAAGATTGGTTTTGGCTATTAACCTAAATTAAATGAATCAAACAAAAAACCGTCAATCTAACTGAATAAACCAAACCAATTAACTGAAAACGGATTGGTTAATAGAATAGGCTAACTGATGACCTCGATCTCAGATGAGGATAATAATCTAACCAACCAAACAATGCACATTGTGGCAATGTCGGTGTGTGGCAAAGTCTGTGTTTCCTGCCACATTACGGCGCACCTATCGGTCATTAACCAAAATCGGTTATCAGTGAGCAATAACTAAATCGTTAACCTAAACCAACCGAAAACAAACGAAACCAAACCAAAATCAACCAAAAACTGAATTAACTGAAAAGTGAAAACCGAATTAACCAAAGACCAGTTATAAATTTTTTTGTACTCTCGTTTTACTGAAATTAGTTGAACCGAACCAAATCATTCAATATATATTTCTAGCTTTTATACTTTATGTTCATATATTTCGTATTTTATATCTCCGTTTCATATATTTATACTTTCATTTCATGTATTTATATCTCAATTTCTTACATTTCTAAGCAAAAGATTTAGCTCAAGTTTGGTTTTTGCTATTAATTAAAATTAACTATACCAAACCAAATCTAACTAAGGGGTTGTTTGGCAACATCTAAATGGTTAAGTGCTGAATCAGTAAGAGGTCTGAACCAATAAGTGTTGAACCAGTAAGAGGTCTGAACTCTGAACCATTAAGAGCATGTATGATGTTTAACCATTCAGAGGCAAATGTCTGACCAATTCAGATTAGAGGTCTTAATCATTCAGACAATGTATTATGCTTAACCATTCAGAGACAAATGTCTGAACCATTCAAACATCTGCTCGTGAAACAAACAGTCTTAACCATTAAGTGCTGAACCAGTAAGAGGTCCGAACTATGAAAAGTCTCATTAAGAGGTAAACAAACAGTCCCTAAATAAATTGAAGTGATTAACCGAAAACTGATTGGTTAATAAAACAGACTAACCAGTGACTTTGGTTTCGGCTTCGGTTGAGGATAATAACCGAACCATGCATAGCACAATGAAATGGATTACTCGATTACTTCGCTTTTGATGTATATCCATCACAATGATGCTACAAAAAATGCGTATGGCAATGCGATGTGTCGCTCCCACCGCATCGCGCGGCCTTCTGCTAGTTTTATATTATTAAGCTGGTATGCTCGAGTCAAATTAGCGATGTTTTATTGCACGGGTTATTTTCTGACTATCTTAATAAGGTGTGTAAAGAAAAAATATTATTTAACATGAGAGAAGTAGGAAAATAAGCGTGAGAATAAATTAGATTTGGTTAAATTATTGTTTATTTGACCATTATTTTCTCACTTCCCTCTCATATTAAATAATAATATTAAACAATAAATTTAGTTGGTCCTAAGACTATCCACATTCACAATCTAACTCAACCCAACCTTTAATCAAAAAACTATTTTCTCTCTCTTCCACATACACAACCCAACCTAACTCAATTTTCAACACACATTCACAACTCAACCCAACCTAAATTTTTATTTTATAAATGTAAATAATGATTGAAACCATATTTTTTTAAAAAACAAATAAAGTTACTTATTTTTAATATAAAAATAAAAAAGTTAAACAATCAATATATATAATATACTGGAAAATATATTTTTTCAAACGAACTCCGTTTTTAATAAAATTTATATCGTAATGTTCCGAAATTTATTTTAGGAAATACGGCGTATTTAGTTTTGTTATTCGGTTTAAATATTAAAAATTATTTGAGTAATAAAATTATTGGAGGAATTGGTAGTTAGAAAATAAAATACAAAAAAGAAAATTAGGTGACGAAACCAATCCAATTTTGACATGTGGCAAAAGAGCATGTGCAACCTCTTGCAACCTTGGGTTGCTTGGCCAACCAGGTTGTGCAGAAAAATAGAATTTTTCTTTTTCTTTAATTTATTTGGACAACATAGGTTGGGAAAAAGTCACAAATGGTGATAGTCTAACCCCCCACCCCTCGTGTTGCAGGTCGGGGGGCATATAAAACTGTGTTGACCGAACGATGAAGATTATAATGTAACTTAGTGAATAAAAAATCAGACTGGGTAAAGTGCATGATGTGTGAATGAAAATTACTAAATGACAAAGTAATAACGTATTGAGGTGTAAATGAAATTTCACTAAATAATAAAGCACTAAATAACAACTTAGTAAAGTAAAGAGATGTAAACAAAAGTTTACTCTAAAAGACAAATTAACTATTATTCATCCTTATCTTCTAAATTAATACATATTATATTATATCACATCATATCATATTATGTGATATTGTATCATATCATATCATATCATGTGATATCATATCATGTCATGTCATATCATGTAACACTCTATCTTGTTATTATCGAATATCTTACATATTCGGACACTTTGGTCCCGCCCTTTTTTTATATAAATAACTAACGAGCCTGGGTTAACTGATAACCCAGACAAACCGACAAAACGAATTAATACACTTAATTTACAGTTTAGAGATATCAAAGTTTTAACTCAAAACTTTGTCGTGCATGATCATGCTTCAACCTTCTAGTGAACGTCTCTAAAGAGATAGCGGATTAATAATGTTCTGTTCTTCGCATTCTTGGCCGTCCGTCCGGTTCCCGCCTTTGTAAAAGCCTAACATGGCGAAGTGGGTAAGTCGGGCGGGTTTGGGTCACAGGTTGGGATGGGTTTGGGTTAGGATAGGTTTGGGTCAGGATGAGCATATTAGAAAAAGTGTTACAATGGGTTAAGGTCATGATAGATTTGGGTCATGTTAGGTTGGGTTAAAATGGGTTTTGATACAAATCAATATGGGTGAGAACGGGAACTCTAGTATTAAAATATATATGTCTAATTTTTAACATAAAAAGAACATAAAACATATAATAACGTGGAAAATAGAAAGAAAGGTAACCTGGATAGTGTGATGGTTTAAATTACCTAAATATCTATTTGTTTCTACCAAAAAACATATTTAATATTTTAATAATTTTTATCAATAAAAGTCGATAAAAAAGCAAATGGTTTTAATTACCCACAGATTCAAAAGACACATTTTCTACTCAGAAGTAGTAGTTTTGAAAACATATTCTCTCACACACAATAGTAGTTAAGAAACAAAAAAACATAGGCTTGTAGAAGAAGTCTACGGTGGTAGGAGGCGTGGACGACGGTGGTACACGGAGGTGACGACGACGGCAGAACGAGCTATTGTACAAGAGTGTAACAGGCTGTCAGTGTTTATATCGGCAGTATATAATAATTGCTGGTGGCGGCGATGGCGATCGGAGTACGGGCGGAGACGACGCTAGAAAGTATGGGTGGCGACGGTGGTCGAAAGTACGGGCGACGACCAGAAGGCTGTGACGGTGACTTTTAACATGTTATGGACCTATGGTGTTAAAGAGAAGAAGATCTGGAACTGGTAGCTGGCAACGCACCACCGTCCATCCTGACCCGCCATGTTATGGCCCATCCTGACCCACCTAGTTAAATAATGCAAACGAAACTAGGTTAGTAACTTAATACAACATTTACAATGAATTCACGAAATCAAAACCCTCATGACGAATGACAAAGTATAGCCCGAATTTAGGCAGCACTTAAACATCAATCAGATCGGTTTCAATCGATCGGACATTGTATCATAGCAGTGATCAAGTTATTACCCTGTAATCGTAGCAGCGTCTCGACCCTTAAACACACGTTTTAAGCAGAATTTAGACGTTTTTGAAGTAAAATTTCGAACACAGAAGAAAGGCCATGCAACGTCCAATTTATAGCTGATTTTTGAGTCTGTCGCGGCCCGCGTAAACTCGAAGGACAACCTACGCGGCCCGCGAGGGCCACCCTAGCTACGGCTAGGGCTGCAGTGTCATGGCGTAGGTCTGCCACGTGTCTGACACGTGGCCTGTAACACCTCGAAAATTTCGGGTTCAATAATAAAACGACACGTGTCATGTAAGACAAAACGCGTTGTAAACCCGGGTTTAATAAAAATGTTTGACAGGATTTAAAAGTGTCACCATGTTAACTTTTGCACCTCTGAACGACCTCGTAGAAAATCCCAAGACTCAAACATATTAAAAACATTTAGTATATGTTCAAGTTCAGGAAATTATTGCGTTGAATAATTTATGATTGAAGTGGTGGACTCCCACGAAGAAAAGAATGCTAAACCGTAGTTTTCGGTACTTTAAAAATGAATTCAAGGAAACATAATATAATGGTGGGGTATGTTAATGTTTAAAGCACATTTTAGAGGCCCCAATATGTTAAAATATTGTCCAAAAATCGAAATATTGAGGTTGCCCTTTCAAAACTTCAACGAACAACAACTTTGGCCCCTGATTGAATGCTTACGCATCGTAGGCAATAAAGCCCTACGATGCGCAGGGGGTGCCCAGCAACACAGAAACCTTCTGCAGCCGGTTCTTCGCGATTCTGACCGATCTCTTAGGTATTTCTCACTAATGAAAGACTCCTAAAATGTTCCTAGACCCTAGGACACATGTGGAAATGTTGTGGTGTGTCCTAGACTTTGTTGTCAACATGTTATGGTGGATTAAACCACTATATAAGGCATTGGTTGCAACAATTGTTCCTCACAACATTCTCCTGCATTGTGGGATCATTCTGGAGCTCAAGCTTGCTTCCTAGTGATCATATCTCGTGCATAGGACTTCAGTAAGTATTCTTGTCCTTCTCTAATTGAGTTTAGCTAGGTTAATTAGCTAAAAGTCAAACCGTCGTAATTACGGTTTGACTTCGAGATTAGTCACTAATGGCTCAGTCATATCTCGAATTAAAAGTAGTTATAGGTTGGTATTTATGAGGGTAATAAAACCCCAAAAGGGTTTCCCCTGATCACCATCCTAACCAGGTCAAATGTCGGGTCAAACCTTTAATTAAAAAGTCAACATAATGCTTAAAAGGTCATTTATGCATAATTAGCTATCTAGAACATATATAACATGTTTGATCATTGTTATAACTTAGTAATAAGTGTAAGAACATGTCCAAATATGTTCGACCCGACTATTTCCTGTTTAGACCCGGTTCGGAACCGAAAGTCGCAAAGCTTTGACTTTTGCTTTGACTTCAATTCTGACCCGTTTAGGTATGTTTTAGAAATACCTTAGAGCTTCATTTGGACCAGGTTACATGCTAGTATAACCCTCTGTGATTATACACCTCGGTTCATTAGTTATCCGATTAATACGCATGATTCCGTTAATTGCTCAAATGTTGACCATTATGCCCTTATTACCTTAAATCATGATTTATGAAAATGTAAAAGTGTAGAAACCTTAGTTACTGATATATAAACTTGTATGCAAAGTTTGACATCAGTTTGACTTGTAGATTAAGAGTTATGCTCAATATCGCAAAATTAATGCTTTATGTTAATAAAACGGCGTAATTAGCGTATAGCCTAGTTAAGCCGACTTTTTGGTATCAAACTTAATACCCGCTGATGTAATATATTATTTTGGGATTTTTAAAGATTTTTAATTAATTTTAGGCTGAGCATAACTAGTAGTCGTAGGCTTAATCCGGTAATTGTCGGTTTTGCCCTTACGGACCATAAAATGAGTTTTAATTATCTAAACGACTCCAAACCTTTTGCTACTGATCACATATGATTAATAAATTATTTTAAGCCTTCTGGAAATATAAAAATATCAGATTTAAGTATCGAACCCGGAAATGGCCTTTAATCGCCATAATTAGCGTTTTTAACGCATAGTATGTCTTAAAGTCATATTGGACATACCCGGGTTGATACCTACTGATATATGAGGCAAATTAGGATATTTTAACAGTAAGCAAAGGTTGATAAACTCAGACTTCGTTTTTGAGCTTTTCGGCTTATGTGAAATTACCAAAATACCCCTACGGGGCATAGTTTGGTTATGAATGATATATTTCACATATATGCTTTAGCCTACTGTTATAACTCATCAATTTAAGTATGTTTGCTGTTTACATCAGACCTGTAACTCAGTTAAACATTTAAACTCTTTTACAAACTTTAAAATGACCAAACTACCCCTTCGGGGCATAGTTTGTGTTTAAATTCGTTTCGGGCATAATGCAAGACATCTTACTAATGTCACAACATATTTGAGGCACAATTAACTTAGGAAACCTGTAGATGGCTCTAATGAATACCCGTAACGCTTATTACGCGTTCGGTTCGGTTTATGTGACAAGTTTACATAAATTAGCCGAAACGGGTCAAACCTTATCAGTTTTATCTCAAAATCCAGAATGTGAATAATAAACCCATATTAAACAAGTCTCTGAACTTGCCGGGTCCAAATCACATTCTATTCCGGTCTTCGCTTAATCGTGCGTACGAACCGTATCTTCCTGTAAGACTAACCAGTCTAAGCTTAGGCTTAATTAAAGACCCGTTAGCATTCTAATAAGTTATTTATACAATCATTCCAGACTAGAGCCTTCCGGTAAATGGTACCTACGCTTACTTAAGTGAATACGGCTGAGTTATTAAAATTCTTACTATTTAAGACAGGAGCTAGCTCAGGTAAATACTCTTAACTTATTTTCCCTATACGGGCTTGGGATACGGTACTATAAAAGTACCGCTTGGTCGGGTGTATGTAGTCATTTAAATCGGATTGTGATTGATGTACTTACATAACCTGTTTAATATGTATTATTTTATTATTATTTGGTGTATGGCCTTTGGGGGTTAATGACCATGTCCCGGATATCCTTGGCATCATTCGAAGTAATGGCCACGACTTAAGCACGGGGTGTAGGCATACACCTGACAGCTGCATTATGTAAAAACTGGTAATCCACTCCGAGGTATCATCCTTGTGGGCATTATACCGGAACTGGTAATCCACTTAGAGGATGATAGCCCGTGGGCATTATACCTGTGGCGTGTCTGTTAATCTAGTCCGGCCCTACAAACCGGCCCTAATGGACGACAAATAAGTAAAACTGTATACAAGATTATATACAAATAATTTTCCCAAGTTATAAAAGATTAATTTTGCCTCTGTGCATTTTAATCAAAGTGTCAAAAGGTTTTGTGCCTGGTGCATCTAAATCAATTTTCTTAAACTCTTTTCAAATGAGTCGGTTGAGTGTATTTACCAGTGAAAACTGACGTATTTTCCAAAAAGGTTAAGTGACAGGTACAAACGAAATTGGCTGGAAGCTCAGGGCGCTAGTAAGGAATCTTGCAAGTTCTAGGCGTCTAAAGTCTGTTGAACAAATGATATGTTTTTAAGATCCGCCTGTGGATCCTTTACTTTCCGTTGTAATACTGGATATTACTTTATATTCGGAATGTAATAATATTTATCGTTTGCTTCCGCTGTGCATTCATATATATTGTGTTGTTTGACTATTATGTTGCCAACCATGACGTCACGATACTCCCCACCGGGCCCACCGGTGACACGTGGAAATCGGGGTGTGACAGGTTGGTATCAGAGCCAACACTGAGTGAATTAAACACTAGCCTTTTGTGTTTAATCTCAGTTACACAATTGCACATTCTTGAGTCTAGACAAGAACATAGGAAAAATCCAAATTTGTTTCATTTTACCTTATTTGGTTCCTTTGTTATTTTTCTGATTAGCCCTTGCATGGACAAGTCAATTGTTATAGAAGTCCCGTTTAGGGAAACCATATACTTGTTTAAAGTTTTAAAGGAACGATTATATGTTTAAAAATATCATTCCTATATTATAAGATCTACCATTATAATAAAAATGGCAAAAATTCAAAAAGGACAAGACCTAGCCAATTGTCAGAATAAGACAGGGCCAAGATGGTAGTTCCATAATTAGATTAAGATCCTTGTTAACAGTTCAATTTAGGATTGTTCTGCGTTAAATATTAAAAAGAATCTTAAAGGTAAAAACCTAGCCTAAATGTCACGGCATACAGGGCCAAGATGGTAGGACCTATTCAAGAGATTCAAATCCTTATTAAACATATGAAAGCATATTAACATGCTCGACAAAATGTGATACGATAAAATCACACAAGTCATTTTGGGATATACTAAATTCCCTTATTTATATAATCATCCCTTGTGGATGAAGTGCCCACGGGCTATAACTAACGTCCTCTGGGACTAAAGACAGTGGTAGCCTACAACTCCCTGTCAAGAAAAGGTAATGAACTTTGATTCAAACCTTGAAGCCTCGATTCTATAAAAAAAAAAAAATCAAGGCCTATAAATTTAACTTGTCTACGTGACTAGGCCTTTTGTGCTATTATTAACTTATAATTTAGGAGTATAATAAAGATCCTGAACAATTATATATTTATCAAATTAACCAATATGTGTATTAAAAACATGGTTAATAAATCGTTCAAAAAGATAAAACTGTTTAAACTTCCGTAAAAACCTTGTCCTTGTTTAATTTTTATGTAGCAATTAAAACTACATGGCTGGGTCGGAAGAATTGAATAGTCACCCTCTGGAAAACCGCGATGATGAAAAGATTGACATAACCAGAGGAGAACTTCGTACATTGATTAACTCAGCTGTATCTAAAGCTGTGAAGGAGCAATTCCAGGAGTATAGTGAGACAAATAGTAAAGCCTCATCTGTACCCCACCCTAAATCCATCCCTAAAACTCCTCCAGAGCCTGATAACAAGCCGCCCTCAAAGAAAGATGAGTTAAAGAAAGATGACGATCGACATTCATCTAATGAACACAGTGCTCCATCCAAGAGGATAGTGTTCGATAATGAACCGCATACCAAATCCTGTAACTATAAGTACTTTGTTTCCTGCAAGCCCCGAGATTTTACTGGGGAAAAAGGGGCAGTTGATTGTATGATTTGGTTGGATGAAATGGACACAGTTGTCGATATCAGCGGTTGCGCTGAAAGGGATGTCGTGAAGTACGTATCCCAATCGTTCAAAGGAGAGGCACTGGCATGGTGGAAGTCTCTCATTCAAGCTGCTGGGAAGATTCCGCTCTACAGCATGTCATGGGAACAGTTTGTTATTCTCATTAAGGAGAATTACTGCCCTCAACACGAGGTTGAGGGGATCGAGTCAGATTTCTTATCTTTGGTGATGACAAACTTAGATTGTCAAGCTTACCTCACCAGTTTTAATACCCTGTCCAGACTGGTCCCTTACCTTGTAACACCAGAGCCCAAGCGAATTGCACGCTTCATTGGGGGTTTAGCCCCAGAAATCAAAGCCAGTGTTAAGGCTTCAAGACCTGCTACATTTAGGTCAGCAGCTGATCTCTCTCTGTCCCTTACTTTAGATGCGGTCAGGCTAAGGTCGCTAAAGAAATCTGAAGAAAGTAAGAAGAAGCGTGAGGATGATAACTCACGAGGATCAGAGAAGAAACACAAGGGAAACACTGACTCTGAGAGGTCTGGGTCTGGAAAGAATGGTCAGCAGACAGAGGAAAAGCCAAGGTGCTCGACTTGCCAAAAACGCCACTTTGGAAAATGCAGAATGGAGTCCAATTCTAAATCAGGACCACCTGCATGTGGGATATGCAAGTCTAGGGAGCACAAGACTGTTGATTGCGGGAAGATTAAAGATGCTACATGCTACAACTGCAACGAGAAGGGGCACATAAAGACCAACTGCCCTAAGTACGCGAAGAAGCCCGAGTAGGCCAAGAGAACAAACGCACGAGTTATCAGGAGGAACGCCCAAGAAATGATGCAGAATAATAATAGTATAATATGTACCTTTCCTTATCAAACAGTTTATGCAGAAACTTATTTGATATTGGCACATATAAATATATTATGAATGATAAATGTTGAGAACTGTTGTCTCCGTCTGATTAAGACTCCGGTCATTTAATACGATGTAGAAATTGGCCGATGATACTTTAGAAAATGCTCCAACAAATCCTATATTGATATCTAATATATATTAGAAATCACTCCTTCTCATACCTTATAGCAAACTTTTGGTTGCATACATAAGGACTCAATATAGTGATAAAAATCGATTGGTGGCCTTAAAAATCAAGCCCATATTGTGGGTGATAAGAAGCAATTAACTATCAAGACTCCTTATGAGACAACTCTCATAATTACACGTATCCGTACGAGTAATTAATATTAAATATAAAAAAAAATGGTGGAACTGGCCGTCCCCGGAATCGAACCTGGGTCTAGGCCGGCCGCACCCTTTCGCGCGCCTAGCCAACTGAGCTAGGTGCCTAGTTTGTGAAACTTCCATTATTTATTAGATATAAGCACTTGTACAATAAACTTCCTTATCATTTATCAATGATAATTTCTACTAAGTGTCCTGTTTTTAATACAGGCAATAATAAATCTTCATGAACCATAAACTTAGCAAATTCTTTTTATCATCCACAAGGTATAACTTACCAAGGAAACCCTAGTAACCAATTCTTATAGTATCGGCAAGGAATCCTTCCGAAAATCTTAGACCACTCTTTCTTCGCATAGAGTACGACAACATATGTTATTTTAATTATTTTCTCAGTATTTTTATATCGCCTGCGAATGCCAAACTATGTTGGATAAAAGTGTCATATGAGGATTGGCGTATCCTAGTGTGTTCCATAGATTATTTCCATGTCTGATCAGCATGGAGGTTCAATACATGGAATCCCTGAGATATCCCAATGGTCATATTGCACTAATGTCGACTAGTAGTATTCAAAGGAGATATCCGGAATAGAATTATCCAAATAAATATTCCTTGGTAACGGAATATGTGGACTCCTAACATGAATGTGTCACTTATTAGACGCAAGCGTTGATGAGTGAACTGGAGCCTGAGATATGGAAATCTCTGTAACCTCCTTGTACCTCGATTATCTTCTCCTAAGATTACCCCGCTTGACCCTGGGAGGCAGGTAGAATTAAGATTTATATCCCATTAAGGCTGTATTATTATGAAATCTCCAAGACGGATAGTACCATAATTGGGAGAACCGAAAACCGGATTACGTAAATTTTAAGATAGGAGATTCATATAGCCTAACTCGATATTCTGAGAGTTTGATGTTAGATAAGAAAGACGGCTCATTTTGCTTATGCACTAATTACCGCAACCCTATTTTAACAACGATTAAGAATAACCATCTCACCTTAAGATAAGCTATTCTATAATAGTTAGGTTAAAGGTGTCAAGGCTACTCCTTGGAGACCTTGTAAAGATGGAATGTTAAACATCTGTTGTTAGAACAATAGATTGGTAAGTCCCATATTCAGGATCTGAAAGTTGTATTGGAAACAACAAACAAGATCATACAAATTTCTAATCATCTGTTAAATTGCCATTATTAGGCAGAGAATACTTCCTTGTTTCAGTAAATCTCGGGTCGAGATTTATTTTAAGGGGGTGAGGATGTAACACCTCGAAAATTTCGGGTTCAATAATAAAACGACACGTGTCATGTAAGACAAAACGCGTTGTAAACCCGGGTTTAATAAAAATGTTTGACAGGATTTAAAAGTGTCACCATGTTAACTTTTGCACCTCTGAACGACCTCGTAGAAAATCCCAAGACTCAAACATATTAAAAACATTTAGTATATGTTCAAGTTCAGGAAATTATTGCGTTGAATAATTTATGATTGAAGTGGTGGACTCCCACGAAGAAAAGAATGCTAAACCGTAGTTTTCGGTACTTTAAAAATGAATTCAAGGAAACATAATATAATGGTGGGGTATGTTAATGTTTAAAGCACATTTTAGAGGCCCCAATATGTTAAAATATTGTCCAAAAATCGAAATATTGAGGTTGCCCTTTCAAAACTTCAACGAACAACAACTTTGGCCCCTGATTGAATGCTTACGCATCGTAGGCAATAAAGCCCTACGATGCGCAGGGGGTGCCCAGCAACACAGAAACCTTCTGCAGCCGGTTCTTCGCGATTCTGACCGATCTCTTAGGTATTTCTCACTAATGAAAGACTCCTAAAATGTTCCTAGACCCTAGGACACATGTGGAAATGTTGTGGTGTGTCCTAGACTTTGTTGTCAACATGTTATGGTGGATTAAACCACTATATAAGGCATTGGTTGCAACAATTGTTCCTCACAACATTCTCCTGCATTGTGGGATCATTCTGGAGCTCAAGCTTGCTTCCTAGTGATCATATCTCGTGCATAGGACTTCAGTAAGTATTCTTGTCCTTCTCTAATTGAGTTTAGCTAGGTTAATTAGCTAAAAGTCAAACCGTCGTAATTACGGTTTGACTTCGAGATTAGTCACTAATGGCTCAGTCATATCTCGAATTAAAAGTAGTTATAGGTTGGTATTTATGAGGGTAATAAAACCCCAAAAGGGTTTCCCCTGATCACCATCCTAACCAGGTCAAATGTCGGGTCAAACCTTTAATTAAAAAGTCAACATAATGCTTAAAAGGTCATTTATGCATAATTAGCTATCTAGAACATATATAACCTGTTTGATCATTGTTATAACTTAGTAATAAGTGTAAGAACATGTCCAAATATGTTCGACCCGACTATTTCCTGTTTAGACCCGGTTCGGAACCGAAAGTCGCAAAGCTTTGACTTTTGCTTTGACTTCAATTCTGACCCGTTTAGGTATGTTTTAGAAATACCTTAGAGCTTCATTTGGACCAGGTTACATGCTAGTATAACCCTCTGTTATTATACACCTCGGTTCATTAGTTATCCGATTAATACGCATGATTCCGTTAATTGCTCAAATGTTGACCATTATGCCCTTATTACCTTAAATCATGATTTATGAAAATGTAAAAGTGTAGAAACCTTAGTTACTGATATATAAACTTGTATGCAAAGTTTGACATCAGTTTGACTTGTAGATTAAGAGTTATGCTCAATATCGCAAAATTAATGCTTTATGTTAATAAAACGGCGTAATTAGCGTATAGCCTAGTTAAGCCGACTTTTTGGTATCAAACTTAATACCCACTGATGTAATATATTATTTTGGGATTTTTAAAGATTTTTAATTAATTTTAGGCTGAGCATAACTAGTAGTCGTAGGCTTAATCCGGTAATTGTCGGTTTTGCCCTTACGGGCCATAAAATGAGTTTTAATTATCTAAACGACTCCAAAACTTTTGCTACTGATCACATATGATTAATAAATTATTTTAAGCCTTCTGGAAATATAAAAATATCAGATTTAAGTATCGAACCCGGAAATGGCCTTTAATCGCCATAATTAGCGTTTTTAACGCATAGTATGTCTTAAAGTCATATTGGACATACCCGGGTTGATACCTACTGATATATGAGGCAAATTAGGATATTTTAACAGTAAGCAAAGGTTGATAAACTCAGACTTCGTTTTTGAGCTTTTCGGCTTATGTGAAATTACCAAAATACCCCTACGGGGCATAGTTTGGTTATGAATGATATATTTCACATATATGCTTTAGCCTACTGTTATAACTCATCAATTTAAGTATGTTTTCTGTTTACATCAGACCTGTAACTCAGTTAAACATTTAAACTCTTTTACAAACTTTAAAATGACCAAACTACCCCTTCGGGGCATAGTTTGTGTTTAAATTCGTTTCGGGCATAATGCAAGACATCTTACTAATGTCACAACATATTTGAGGCACAATTAACTTAGGAAACCTGTAGATGGCTCTAATGAATACCCGTAACGCTTATTACGCGTTCGGTTCGGTTTATGTGACAAGTTTACATAAATTAGCCGAAACGGGTCAAACCTTATCAGTTTTATCTCAAAATCCAGAATGTGAATAATAAACCCATATTAAACAAGTCTCTGAACTTGCCGGGTCCAAATCACATTCTATTCCGGTCTTCGCTTAATCGTGCGTACGAACCGTATCTTCCTGTAAGACTAACCAGTCTAAGCTTAGGCTTAATTAAAGACCCGTTAGCATTCTAATAAGTTATTTATACAATCATTCCAGACTAGAGCCTTCCGGTAAATGGTACCTACGCTTACTTAAGTGAATACGGCTGAGTTATTAAAATTCTTACTATTTAAGACAGGAGCTAGCTCAGGTAAATACTCTTAACTTATTTTCCCTATACGGGCTTGGGATACGGTACTATAAAAGTACCGCTTGGTCGGGTGTATGTAGTCATTTAAATCGGATTGTGATTGATGTACTTACATAACCTGTTTAATATGTATTATTTTATTATTATTTGGTGTATGGCCTTTGGGGGTTAATGACCATGTCCCGGATATCCTTGGCATCATTCGAAGTAATGGCCACGACTTAAGCACGGGGTGTAGGCATACACCTGACAGCTGCATTATGTAAAAACTGGTAATCCACTCCGAGGTATCATCCTTGTGGGCATTATACCGGAACTGGTAATCCACTTAGAGGATGATAGCCCGTGGGCATTATACCTGTGGCGTGTCTGTTAATCTAGTCCGGCCCTACAAACCGGCCCTAATGGACGACAAATAAGTAAAACTGTATACAAGATTATATACAAATAATTTTCCCAAGTTATAAAAGATTAATTTTGCCTCTGTGCATTTTAATCAAAGTGTCAAAAGGTTTTGTGCCTGGTGCATCTAAATCAATTTTCTTAAACTCTTTTCAAATGAGTCGGTTGAGTGTATTTACCAGTGAAAACTGACGTATTTTCCAAAAAGGTTAAGTGACAGGTACTAAACGAAATTGGCTGGAAGCTCAGGGCGCTAGTAAGGAATCTTGCAAGTTCTAGGCGTCTAAAGTCTGTTGAACAAATGATATGTTTTTAAGATCCGCCTGTGGATCCTTTACTTTCCGTTGTAATACTGGATATTACTTTATATTCAGAATGTAATAATATTTATCGTTTGCTTCCGCTGTGCATTCATATATATTGTGTTGTTTGACTATTATGTTGCCAACCATGACGTCACGATACTCCCCACCGGGCCCACCGGTGACACGTGGAAATCGGGGTGTGACAGGTTGGTATCAGAGCCAACACTGAGTGAATTAAACACTAGCCTTTTATGTTTAATCTCAGTTACACAATTGCACATTCTTGAGTCTAGACAAGAACATAGGAAAAATCCAAATTTGTTTCATTTTACCTTATTTGGTTCCTTTGTTATTTTTCTGATTAGCCCTTGCATGGACAAGTCAATTGTTATAGAAGTCCCGTTTAGGGCAACCATATACTTGTTTAAAGTTTTAAAGGAACGATTATATGTTTAAAAATATCATTCCTATATTATAAGATCTACCATTATAATAAAAATGGCAAAAATTCAAAAAGGACAAGACCTATCCAATTGTCAGAATAAGACAGGGCCAAGATGGTAGTTCCATAATTAGATTAAGATCCTTGTTAACAGTTCAATTTAGGATTGTTCTGCGTTAAATATTAAAAAGAATCTTAAAGGTAAAAACCTAGCCTAAATGTCACGGCATACAGGGCCAAGATGGTAGGACCTATTCAAGAGATTCAAATCCTTATTAAACATATGAAAGCATATTAACATGCTCGACAAAATGTGATACGATAAAATCACACAAGTCATTTTGGGATATACTAAATTCCCTTATTTATATAATCATCCCTTGTGGATGAAGTGCCCACGGGCTATAACTAACGTCCTCTGGGACTAAAGACAGTGGTAGCCTACAACTCCCTGTCAAGAAAAGGTAATGAACTTTGATTCAAACCTTGAAGCCTCGATTCTATAAAAAAAAAATCAAGGCCTATAAATTTAACTTGTCTACGTGACTAGGCCTTTTGTGCTATTATTAACTTATAATTTAGGAGTATAATAATGATCCTGAACAATTATATATTTATCAAATTAACCAATATGTGTATTAAAAACATGGTTAATAAATCGTTCAAAAAGATAAAACTGTTTAAACTTCCGTAAAAACCTTGTCCTTGTTTAATTTTTATGTAGCAATTAAAACTACATGGCTGGGTCGGAAGAATTGAATAGTCACCCTCTGGAAAACCGCGATGATGAAAAGATTGACATAACCAGAGGAGAACTTCGTACATTGATTAACTCAGCTGTATCTAAAGCTGTGAAGGAGCAATTCCAGGAGTATAGTGAGACAAATAGTAAAGCCTCATCTGTACCCCACCCTAAATCCATCCCTAAAACTCCTCCAGAGCCTGATAACAAGCCGCCCTCAAAGAAAGATGAGTTAAAGAAAGATGACGATCGACATTCATCTAATGAACACAGTGCTCCATCCAAGCCTCATCGCGCCCCGTGTAAGCCTTGCTTAACTCTTACACGGCCCGCGACAGATGGATAAATTTGGATTTTCTTGATTTTTCATGAAATTTAGGGTTTTAGAGGTCCGGGTTTTCACTTACGGAGTGTATTTGGACATTTTCGTGCAGATCCTTACATCTCCCCACCTTATTTAAAATCTCGTCCTCGAGATTTACTGGAAAAGTAAGGATGTTTTCGCTTCATTTCCGATTCCAGTTCCCACGTATACTCAGGTCCCCTTTTTGAATCCCACTTTACTTTGACCAGTACCAATCTCTTGTGTTTGAGGAATTTGACCTTTCTGTCCTCTATTTGGAGAGGTTTCTCAACAAATTTCAACTTTTCATTTACCTATATATCTTGAAGAGGTACTACCAGTGATTCATCAGATAAACACTTTTTAAGATTAGATACATGGAACACATCATGTACCTCGGCTAGCTCTTCTGGTAGTTGTAATCGATAGGCAACTGGTTCTATCAGTTGGGTAACTGTGAATGGTCCTATGTACCTTGTACTTAACTTTCCCTTCTTACCGAACTGAACTATCCCTTTCCAAGGAGAAACTTTCAAAAGTACCTTGTCTCAAGCTTGGAATTCTAGCGGTTTACGTCGGTTATCTGCATAACTCTTTTGGCGGTCTCGAGCCATTTTCAGTCTTTCCTTGATTTGAGTTATCTTGTCGGTGGTTTCCTGTACAATCTCGGGACCAGATAGTTGACTTTTTTCTATTTCTGCCCAGCAGACGGGAGTTCTACACTTTCGTCCATATAGTGCTTCGAACGGGGCAGCATTGATGCTTGCGTGATAACTATTGTTATAGGAGAATTCTATTAGTGGTAAATGGTCGTCCCAATTTCCACTGAAGTCGATCACACATGCTCTGAGCATGTCTTCAAGGGTTTGGATCGTCCTTTCACTTTGTCCATCTGTTTGGGGATGGTAGGCAGTACTTAGATTCAAGCGTGTCCCCATAGCTTCTTGGAAACTCGTCCAGAAATGCGAAGTGAAACGACTATCTCTATCTAACACAATGGAGAGTGGGACTCCATGTAGGGATACTACCTCGTCTACGTATAACCTAGCCAATCTTTCCATGCTAAAGGTTTCCTTCATTGGTAGGAAATGAGCTGATTTGGTTAGTCGATCTACAATCACCCAGATTGCATCGTTACCTTTCCTGGTCTTGGGTAACTTAGTAACAAAATCCATTATTATTAGTTCCCATTTCCATACAGGCATTTCTAACTGTTGAAGTAAACCTGAAGGTTTCTGGTGTTCTGCCTTAACTTGTGAACAAGTTAGACACTTAGAAACGTATCTAGCTATGTCCTTTTTCATTCCTATCCACCAGAAATTACTTCTTAAATCTTGGTACATTTTGTTATTACCAGGATGTATCGTATACCTAGATTTATGGGCTTCTTCTAGAATCTTATCTCTTAAATTTCCTTGCCTAGGTACCCAAATTCTTTTCTTATGGAATCTCCAAATTCCATCAGTCCCTTGTTCTAATTCTTTTATTCGTCCTTTCATTCCTTCAGCATCATCCTGGATTGTTGTCTCTTGAACATTTTTCAGTTGTTCCATTAAATCTATCTGCAGATTTAATCCGAGAGCATGAATTCGTCTTTGTTTCTCATGGTACTTGCGACTTAGGGCATCTGCTACTACATTTGCCTTTCCTTCGTGATATAGAATATCACAGTCGTAGTCACTTAGAATTTTCATCCATCTTCTTTGCCTCATGTTTAATTCTTTTTGCCCAAATATGTACCTTAAACTTTTATGATCTGTATAGACAGTAAACTTAATTCCGTACAGATAATGTCTCCAGATCTTAAGGGCAAAACTTATTGCTCCTAATTCTAAGTCATGAGTCGTATAATTTTCCTCATGCTTTTTCAATTGTCTCGATGCATATACAATTACCTTTTTGCGTTGCATTAGCACACAACCTAATCCTAGCTTAGAAGCGTCATAGAAGACTTCAAAATCTTCCGTTCCGTCTGGTAAGGCAAGAATTGGGGCATTTGTTAATCTTTGCTTTAAAATCCTAAAGGCCTCTTCTTGTTTGGGTCCCCATTCAAACTTAACAGTTTTACAGGTTAACTTAGTTAATGGAACAGCTATCTTAGAGAAATCTCTTATGAAGCGCCTATAATATCCGGCTAACCCTAGGAAACTTCTAACTTCAGTAGCTGATTGCGGGACCTTCCAACTCATGATTGCTTCTATCTTTGAGGGATCTACGTGAATACCTTCGTGATTTACCATGTGACCTAAAAATTGCACCTCTTGTAGCCAAAATTCACATTTTGAGAATTTGGCGTAAAGCTTTTCTTTTCTTAACAAAGTTAAGAGTGCATGCAGGTGCTCACAATGTTCGTTCTGGCTTTTGGAATAAATAAGTATATCGTCGATGAAGACAATTACGAATTTATCCAAATACGGCTTACAGATCCTATTCATCATGTCCATAAATGCTACAGGAGCATTTGTTAGTCCAAATGGCATGACTGTAAACTCGTAGTGACCATACCTAGTCCTGAAAGCAGTTTTAGGTATGTCTTATTCTTGTACCTTCAGCTGATGGTATCCGGAGCGCAAATCTATCTTAGAGAAATATCTAGCTCCCTGAAGTTGATAAAAAAGATCATCAATCCTAGGTAATGGGTATCGATTCTTAATTGTGACCTTATTCAATTCCCTGTAATCGATACACATTCGCATTGAACCATCCTTCTTTTTCACGAACAACACTGGTGCTCCCCAAGGGGATGAACTAGGTTGTATGAATCCTTTGCCTAACAATTCATCTAACTGCTTCTTTAGTTCTAACATTTCGGTGGGTGCGAGCCGATAGGGTGCCTTAGCTATTGGTGTAGTTCCAGGAATCAGATAAATTCTAAATTCTACTTCCCTATTCGGCGGTAATCCTGGTAGCTCTTCTTGGAATACATCCGGGTATTCTGACACTACTGGGATATCCTTAAGTTTCTTACCTTTGGTGTTAATGATTACCGAAATCATATACACCATTCCTTGTTTTCGTTCATAACTAGCAACTTTCATTACTGAAATGAACTTCATTGATTTGCGTGGCTTATCTCCTGAAATCACAATTACTTCTCCTGCTGGTGTATGAATTTCTATGGAATTCTTATCACAGAGGATTCGAGCATGGTTGGCTACTAACCAATCCATTCCTAACACAACATCGAATCCGGCTAAATTCATAGGCAGCATGTTTGCAGAAAATTTATGGCCTGAAAGTTCTATCTTTTCTTCTTGAAGAACCTTATCTATTTTAACAGAATTTCCATCTGCCGTTTCTACCGTATAACTCTGCCTAAGTTTAGTTAAGGGTTGCTTAAGAGCTTGGCAAAATGAAGTATTTATAAAACTTTGGTTTGCACCAGAGTCAAATAATACTTTTGCGTAAACGTCATGTACAAGAAACGTACCAGCTATCACATCTGGAATCAGATTCGCTTCCTGCGTAGTCAGCTGGAAGGCTCTGGCATTCTTCTTATTAGTTCCTTCAGCAAGTTTGGCCTTGTAATCAGCTGGTTTGACCAATTTTGGGCATTCTGGTCTAAAATGCCCAGCTTCTCCGCAATTGAAGCAAATCGTTGATTTCTTCCTGCACTCCTCCTCCCGGTGCCCCGGTGCCTTGCATAAATTACACTTCTCTTGACATTTACCAAAATGTTTCTTTCGACAGTTTCTGCAGAATGGAGGTGTGGAAGATTGCCCAGTTCCCTTTTTCTTGAAGTTGCTATTAGTATTACCCGCACGGAATCCTTGGGAAATTTTCTGGGCCAATTCCTTTTTCCTATTTTCTTCTCGCGTACGCACCAATCCGTCGGTCAAGGTGTTGGCCAATTCAACCGCATCGTCAATCGAGCGGGGTCTCGCAGCCTTGACTATGTCACGAATTTCGCTAATTAGTCCCCAGATATAGCGAGAAATAAGTACCGGTTCTGGCGAGGCCAGAGTTGGTACAATTCTAGCATACTCGAAAAATTTCGAAGTATACCCCCGACAATCAACGTCCACCATCCGGTGATTCAGGAACTTATTCGTCATTTGTTCCTTTTCGTAGGCGGGACAAAATTTTCTTTCCACCAATTCCTTAAATTCCTCCTAGCTCATGGCATAAGCCACGTCACTTCCCTTGGCTTGCAGCACCGTGTTCCACCATTTTAACGCTTCTTCCTTGAAAAGGTGGGATGCATACATTACCTTGTCTTCTTCTGCACATTTACTTATTTTAATTACTGCTTCGGTCTTTTCTAACCAACGCAGTGCGGCTGTTGCCCCTTCATTGCCTACAAATTCGACTGGCTTACAGGCAAGAAATTCCTTATAAGTGCAACCAGGTGTTGCAACTTTCATTTTCTTAAGTATTGGGGCTTGAACCATATTATTATCATTATTGCCGCCTCCATTTACACTGTTACTGAAATTATCATCGCGAGTGCGTTTACTAGGGTTGGCTTGGGAAAGTTCAGCAGGATTCTTAACGGCAACAACAATTTCCGGGATAGCATTGGCTATTCCCTGAGCAACAATATTTTCTATATCCTGCTTATTAAGAAAATGGTCTTCATTATTTTGTTCGGATTGGTTAACTTCAGTTGCCGGTTGGTTCACTGCGTTTTCCATCTGAATAATTAAATATATATATAAATTATTGTCGCAAAATGGATAGCAATTAAACACAATAAGGCAATCACAAACACAATTAAGTCAACACATATAACCAAAATCGTCGACCTTGCGACATTCATATATTTTTATAATATTATGCGTCAATACAAGCCACGTATTTACAGATATTTTATTTTAGTGATATTTATATTATTATACATGATTTTATTATTATTATTATATTATCTTTTTATATATATATTTTTTTCCACATAATAATATTATACAAAACATGCAACTTGGTTAACTGGCTCTTCAGAAACGACGTCCCTCTCGTCGTACTTGCACGTGATGTTTTCCCCCACTTCCCGAATTCGATTTCCCGCATCCACCAGTTCCTCGCCGTAGCGGCGTAATTCGGCAACGTTCTCCGAGCTCATAGGTGAGAAAGGTGCAGGTTCAGGATCAAATTGGGGAAAGTAAACATTGGGGTTATTCATGAAGTTCTGAAAATGCCAGTCGCTCGTCCACCATTCTTCCAATTGCCCTGTAAAAGGTTGAGGGTTGACGATAGGGTCCGGAATAGCAGGTTCCAAATTAATTGGAAGTTGTGATTGGGCGGGGAAATTGAAAAGGTTTTCATCGGCAGGTCCGATAAGGTCACAGTTTGCAAGTTTTCGATCAAGTTCCTCCCAAGGTGGCATCTCCTGGGCTGACCAGAGCTTTCCCCTATTTCCTTTCCCTTTCCTTTTGGCTCCTCCATCTTTTTCACCTTTTGGGCAGCTGGCTTCTTCCTTCGTCCGCGTTTCCAGTCCAGGAGCCTTCTTCTTTTTTTGGGTTTTGGTTTCTCCTGGGGCTGGGCCTGGAACACTAGTGGCTCCTCGGTATCCGCTTGATAGCCGGATTGGGTTCCTGTTGTATCCATATCGGTGGTATGGATTGTAAAGTTTCGGAGTGCTTCCGACAGTTCATTCATGTTATTAGCACACATGAAGAAACACACAGAAATTTCAAATTAAAATTTTATTTCTTGTAAATTAAATTTTTTTCACAGAATCACAGAATGGTAATCTGAAAAATTAAGTATTTCTAAATACTTAATTGGCTTAAATCAGTGGCTCTGATACCACATTTTTCTGTCACGGCCCCCGACCCGGTTTTACCCGGTTCAGAAGCTGCGGGACAAAAACCCGTGGTATTGGTGTTTAATTAGGCAGCGGAAATTTTAACAGGATCGTTTAAACTGAAAATAACCGTTTATTTCATTTCAAATTTTGGGACAAACCCCATAATTTACAATAAAGGAATTTCACTGGGAAATTCCCTGATTACAAAAACATGTTTATTTATTTACTGAGCCACTTTATCAAAGCTGGGAGTGCTACACGACACTTTTCCTTGTTCACAGTAAATCACCTGAAACATGTTTAAAAAAGATTTTATCAGCGGGGAAATACTGGCGAGTCATTCATTGGGTACAAAACGACACATTGTTATAAATTACAGTATTAAGGGCGATTACAATGTTTATATCAACCAATAACCAAAACGGTATTTGTCACTCGACCGTATCTGTGACTATGGTCATATCACCCATTGGCTAACCCGTTGGCCAATGGTGACGGTTATCAAGTAATGTATACAAAACCCCACATACCGGCTGTAATTGAAGATTACAAAGACTTAATCCCTGTAATTATAACTTTGAAAATAAATAGGGTTTTGGAAACAATTTGGTAAAAAGAGAATGGCTCACATTGCCAGTTTAACTAGACAGATTTTGCCTACTGATTAAGCCTGGTAACCTAGTTAAATAATGCAAAAGAAACTAGGTTAGTAACTTAATACAACATTTATGATAAATTCACGAAATCAAAACCCTCACGACGAATGACAAAGTATAGCCCGAATTTAGGCAGCACTTAAACATCCATCGGATCGGTTTCAATCGATCGGACATTGTATTGTAGCAGTGATCGAGTTATTACCCTATAATCGTAGCAGCGTCTCGACCCTTAAACACACGTTTTAAGCAGAATTTAGACGTTTTTGAAGTAAAATTTCGAACACAGAAGAAAGGCCATGCAACGTCCAATTTATAACTGATTTTTGAGTCTGTCGCGGCCCGCGTAAACTCGAAGGACAACCTACGCGGCCCGCGAGGGCCACCCTAGCTACAGCTAGGGCTGCCGTGTCATGGCATAGGTCTGCCACGTGGCCCTAAAGCTTATCCGGAGAATTGTAAGGTTGTCGCGCCCCGCGTAAGCCTTGCTTAACTCTTACGCGGCCCGCGACAGATGGATAAATTTGGATTTTCTTGATTTTTCATGAAATTTAGGGTTTTAGAGGTCCGGGTTTTCACTTACGGAGTGTATTTGGACATTTTCGTGAAGATCCTTACAATAACCCACTACCCGGGCCCATATTCCTTAAGTTTTTCGCTCTTTCTATTCGGTTTGGGTTTATTACTTAACTGCCGTTTATGGGCATTATCCATTCTAGTTCATAACTCATATTTTCTTATGTCACCGAAATGATCAACTTTATCAAAGAACATTACTTAACGGTCGTTTATGGGCATTATCCATTCTAGTTCATAACTCATATTTACTTATGTCACCGAAATGATCAACTTTATCAAAGAACTCATTATTAAATCTACCATTGGAGGTAGTTTGACCGTACCAATATCTGAGGGCGTTGTAGTAAATTTTAGCCCTTTTACGAACACGAACAACTTTTATAAGTTTAAATGAAAACAAACAGGCACATTTAGCTCGTTATCGCATCTAGATTTATTATGTCCCTAAGGACATAAAAGTTTCCAGTGGTTTAGTAGTTTAAAACACATTTAGCCGTAATTTCGCATCATAGACATGTTATTAGCTCTAAAGGTCGTTTTACCCAAATAGTAGATATATTTCATCTGAGTTAATCTAATTGCAACATCTAGCCCAACCATATTTCGTCGGGCCAAAAGCCCTTATTGAAAGTATAATCCTTTACACATACTTGGCGCGGGTCAAATCGATGACCCGTTATCAATATCTTGTGATTCTATTCGCTAATTCATGGCAATGCATGCCCATACATTATGTTTACCTGTAAGTATGAAAATTAACAAACAAAACATTAAATATCATATCCAAATGGTGATAACATCACCATTTGACCTGTTTGACCCGATTGTCCATTTGACCTGTTTATAGCTTACTCTTTTAGCGTTTCGACTAACAATGTATTGGTTATTCCTAAAAGGTGCATACTTACCATCTTACCCATTTGACTCGTTATCGTTTACACCATAGGGTCCTATTACAAAAAGTCATAGGTTTACTTAGGAGTGTTCATCGAATCGAATAACGATTTTTTTGCATTATTCGAATCGAATTTTTCAAATTTTATTTCTTTACATGAATTCGTATTCAATTCGATTCAATTAATATTTGAAACTCGAATTCGAACTGAATTCGAATAAATTCGATTTAATTCAAATTCACCCTAAACAAAAAATTATTTTACTTTCATTTTTTACAACCACTACAAGTAATTATATTCAACAGAAAATATAATAATCCGGAAAATTAGTTAACTATCAATATGTCAAAACACCAAAATTTAGAAGATAGATTGGTTACTGGTAGCGATTTAAGTTAGGTAAAATTTTGGAAATAAGTAGTATGAGCTATTTGTTAGAAGGTTTGGTAATGTTATGAATAATAAACTATCACTTATAGAGGTAGTTCATACTTTGGCCAAGTTTAGAAGTTATATGTGTGTGTATATATGTTTGTGTATGTATATACATATATAAAAAAATATATATAAATTGAATTCGAATTGAAAATCATAAATTCATTTTCGATTCTAATTCGATTAATGGACTCGAATACGAATCAACTCGAATTCAAACATTTTTAATCGAATTCGAATCGAGTCGACTTTCGAATTTTTCGAACCCGAATCGAATTCTGAACACCCCTAGGTTTACTGCCAAAAAATCATTTTTACTTGTTCGACCCATTTTGATTCGCGCCAGAAAGTCTTATTTTGAAAATTCATTGGTTTACCACCAAGAATTCATTTTTACTCATTCGACCCATTTTGGTTCGTGTCAGAAGGTCTTATTTTGAATATTCATTATTTACTACCAAGAATTCATTTTTACTCGTTCGACCCATTTTGGTTCACGCTAGAAGGTCTTATTTAAAAATTCATTGGTTCATCGCCAAAGCATCGTTACTTACCATTTTACTCGTTCGACCCTTTTCATGGTTTACACCATAGGTCTCGACTTTAACCAGTCATTGTTTATTTCTAACTATAGTACATCGTTTTTTATCCATTTTTGACCCGTTCATGGTTTACACAATGGGGTCTCGACTTTAACAAGTCATTGTTTTTAACCAACTACTTCTCATTTCTTAAATAGTGATTCTATTCTAGGAAGTGTAAGATTTAGATACCTTGCGTCCGATCATGTTTTCTAGTGTTTTTGACCCATTTGACCCATTCATTTCCAAGCTCTCACCTAGCTTGTCAAGAGTCAAATTATCATATAACATCCACAAAATGGTTAGATTAGTCATCTTACATCATGACCATCACACCTTATGAACTTTTATACCATATTTCTCATTCAATTCTATTATAGATCAGTTGCCATTTGACATATATAAATGCACTAACAAGTTCATGAAACGAATTTGGGCGTTTTATCAAATACTTGGTGGGTATCATTCTTAGGCCATCATAATGGCAAAATTAACAACCAAAATTACCATGTTTCTTTCCATCTTAACAAGTTCATACACTTATTAGCATTAAGTCAACATAAACTTTCAGTTATCATAAACTAATACATCAACTATCATGTAGGATCGTTTGCACGACCAAAACGAGTCGTTCAGAAGAGTTCTCAGACTAAATCAGAGGCGGAATTCAGTGATTTAGTCTTCGTTCAGCTTGATTCACATTAATCAGTCTTGTTTATTGATAAAATCACGTTTTACAGGCTAGAGACTCTTCGGTAGAGCTTCGCTACCAGAATGAAGAAGGTTACTAACGAAATGAACAAGGCAGGTATTTATAGGCAACTCATTTCGCACGAAACAAGTTCACACGAAATGGTCATTTCGTGCGAAATGGCCATCTCCATTTCGTACGAAATGGACATCTCCATTTCGTGCGAAATGGCTTTTCCATTTCGTGCGAAATGGCTCACACCTATATATTTTTCGTATTTCTCGTACAACGTGCCCTGATCTTTCTAACCTATTACAAGACTCGATACAAGACGAAGTCGACAGACATATGCACTAACAAACTCCCCCTTGGATGTCGACGAGTCTTCAGTTTGTCGAGTCTTCAGTCTTGATCAGTCTTCGTGCTCTTCTCAACGTATCTGACAATGTAAGCATCCACAATTTTCTCTCCTCTTTCTCTTTCACTTTCTCTGCCAGAATCGCAAACTGGCTTTAAACACTTTCAACATTAGCAGCTTTTGTCTTGAGTATTGTTCCAGGATTTGAATCTGGCTCTAACATCATCAGACTCCCCCTATCAATCAGCTGGGATCGCGGTCTGGAATTTGCTATTTGTAGCTTGGGATCGAAAACCTGGCATTAATCTTCAGGAATCGAAACTTAGCTTTTTCAACATTTCCTGCACAAATTCTCTACCCAAAACATAAGTTTTCAATTTATAACAATTTGAAAAACTTACTAGTAGAAAGCACACACCTCTTCAAAATTAATAGTTACATCAAATTCAAATTAATGACTTTGATTAACTAATCTTATAATCATTTTCAACAAAACATTTCTTCATTTAAACAAACTCCCCAACCCAAAGTCGTTCATCATGTTTAGCACTCGGAATTTTGAAAATCAGCTTTCCAACATCAGTTGTCGAAAAATAAGATGAAATAAAATCTTTTTGATTTTTCAAAAAAAAAAATTTATGCTAAAACACACTAAAATCTTTTTGGATTTAAGAAATAAACTATATACAAACATCTTTTTGTGAGTTTGTGTAAGAGGATCATATCAGTTTATGAGACAATTCACATGCACCGTTAAGCTTTAAACATTTTAAGTTCTAAACGACTCACGTTGATTGACGATATTATTGTCCTCTTAAACTCAAACTAAAAACTTTCGAAATGCTTACCGATATGTTAAGGTATATTAATTTTGCACTAAATTCTTATGGACCCCACGATCTCAGCATATCCCCTCATCATGCAATACACTGACTCAAGTAATGCCTTTAAACTTTCATCAACTGAGATATATGCGAAAACAACTCAGAATGTTTAAACATTAACAATCAGGTCGATCTTTCGATACGCAGAGAAAGTCCAATGTTTAAACAAAATAAGAAATAAAAACAAGTTGAATATGTTTAGGCTTTAACCACCAGGTCGATACTCCCGTATACGCAGAGGTGATCCAAAGCTTAAATGAAACACCAAAGAAAATAAAGCAGAACGTTTAGGCAATAACATCCAGTTCGATACTCACGTATACGCAGAGGATGTCCAATGCTTAAACAAAATAAAGAAAATAAAACAAATTTAAATCTTTGCAAAATGAAATGCACAATCACAATGACTTTTTCAGCAAGTTGTGAAAGCTCACAGACTTAACCGGTTTTATGTCTTTCGACAATTAGCGATTACCGAGCAGGCACACAGTCAAGAAGGACAAAACTAAGTACTATGCTTTCAACCGTGTTTCCCACTAGAACTAGGCCTTTTCATTTAAGTTTGTATCGTTATCGCAAATCTACTAGTCTAGCTGAGCCTATCGTCACATCTTTAGTGAGACCGTTTATCACATTTGATATTTCATTTCTTTAGCGTGCTGTGATAGTCCACTGATTTTACTATCATTTCCTCTTATTCACAACAAAACTCATTTTTGCTTTTTTCAATGTTTTTAGCTTTTCGATTTTATCATGTTTTTTGTATTTTTTCAAATTTTCTAATTTTTTTTTTAAATTTTTACTCCCCCTAAAATCAAAATATGTTTCAATTTTGATTTTCTGGGAAAATTTGAAAACAAACTGTACAAGTAAGGTGACAGACAACATGATATCGAATCACTTCAAATCGCCATCCACTTGGCATAAACAATCAGAACTCCCCCTGACAACAAACTATTTTCCCATTATGATTTCAAAACACTTAAGTTTGTTTTAATCAAATGGTTTTTCCGGAAAATTAGTTTTGTTGATATTACTTGTAAAATCGAGGTTTCATCACATTGTTTTCATCCACTTGCATGAGGGTTACATCAAGTTCAACTTAATGACCTTGATTAACCACTTGTAGGTTCAAATCAATCATACCACATGTAGGTCGAAATTTCACAGATGTGAATTTCTCAAGAAAGATGCCGATTCTTGCTCCACGATTACCAACTTGAGAGCTCCGGCAAGTCAGGGTTTTCATTTGAAAAGATCTGGGGTTTTCATCACTATGTAAAAACCCATTTCACCATATAAATGGACATTCATCCAAACATCTAACTTAGTCAAGTACCTCATACTTTTTTTTGTAAATATGATGATTTCAAGCACATTTTAACATCACTATAACATCAATTTCATCATACCATCAACATTCAACACCCACTTCATGACATGTATGAACATTTACTTGAATCTCTAAATTGATCAAGAATTTTACTTATACTAGCAATTACGATGATCATAAACATAAATACATCATCAATTTCATCAAATCATCAAAACTCACTTACACCAAAACTCATGATATGAAATTTCACCACATGCTTTATGATTTGTAGGCTTAGATGATTTATAATCCTCAATCATGCAAGGAAATCATTTCATTTTTCATCTTCAATTTTGAAATTTTTCATTCTTTGAGACTTTGGGAGATCCCTCCCCCCTCTCTATGTGTGTGTTTTGGTTTTTCTTGCCATTTTATACTTACACTTCCATTTATGTTCCATTTTAGCCCCTAAGGTTTGGTTTCTATTTAATTTGTTTATAACTCATTTAGCCTTCATCAATAACCAACAATTTTAACTAGGTTAATATTCCTAGTTATTTGTTTCATGCCAATTATTAAACAAACATGATAATTCAATTTACTAAGTTCGGGGATGCTACCACCCGACTTAAATTAAGTCCCGATAGCCCGAGCCTTTTTATAAACTTTATTTTCTTAAAAGGCATTCATTTAACTTTTATTTAACATTAGGCTTATTTAATTAAATCATAATGTTTTTCGGGTTAACTTTTACCACTAACAATATTTTACCCGCCCATCCCTAGTTAATTTGGGGATGTTACAAATCTACCCCCCTTAAAGAGGTTTCATCCCCGAAACCTTTCTTACGCTCTTCCTTGGGTCAAGCTCAAGGAAATTAGTTTCGGTTTTCATTTGAGCATTGCTCAAATTTTAATCATTCAATAATCTTACCAGCAAGGTAGGGTGTGCTCGACCCATTTCCGATCTTTATCGTTTTCTTGGTCAACATCTTTGTTCTTGAGAGTTTAACCTTTTGGTCAAAGATTGCCATAGGCTTTGCCGCACGCGCCTTTCACGTGTAAGGTCTCTTAGGCCATCACTTCCATCTTGTATTCCTTCTCTTTATAATTAACTAGAGCGAGTCAGTCTCCGACCACTCACTCGATCATATGAATCTATTAGCACAAATATTCAACGCTAATCTTGTTAAGACAAGTACAATGGCGTTAGGTTATAAACACTATTTGACCTTGATCGGTCTTGCCGGTTAGACTCACCAGTAACCGGTCACCTTATACCTCATTATTCAACTACCAGTCCGGTTTTACATTTTTTTTACAATTTTTAGTTTTTTTTTCCTATCATTTTAAAATTAATTTTATAATAAATTAATTCAACTATCAGTCCGGTTTTAAAAATATTCCTTAAACCTTCAAAGTTTATGGCTTAACTATTCCTGATGTGGATAAAGCAATGAAACATCCAATTAGAGGTGAAAAAACAGAACCGGAAACGTACCTGGAAAAAAAAACCCGGAACCTGGTATTTAAGAACCGACCCCACCTGTAAGGTACGCATAGGGTATACATTTTAGGACCAAAAACCGAACCCGGAACCGGAACCGATTTGTACTCGATTATATCCGATAACCGGTTCCAATTCAATATCCAGAACCGGGTTTTCCCAATACCCGAAAATATATATGTTTTTTCTAGTTCCTTCAATTAAAAAATATATATTAATTCTTTAGTTTTATGTTTTTAGGCATATATATAAGGAAAGGTTTAAAAAAGAACGCTAAATATTGTGAGAACCGTGAGAATGAATAAAAAAAACCATGAGAACTTGGTTAAAAACAATTCAAATTCAAAAAAAAAATTACACTTATCATTATACGAATAAAGTTTTAGAAATTTAATTTACACGTTTAAATTTACATGAATTTGTAAATAAAGAAGATTTACACATGTGTAAAAAATATAATAAGAGTGATTTTGATAGAAGAAATGAATTATTTGATGTTTTAAATTATTTGTTTGATGTTGTATTTTAATTACAACTAGGATTTTTCTGTCCGCGCTTCGCGGCGGGTTAATCAGCCTTTAAGACTATGAGGTGTGAGGCGTGTGTTTCATAAACCATTTGCACTTTACTCCAAATATGATGAATTATTTCTTACAATTTAATAATGGTTTTGAAAAATGTAATACACCTCTTTCCAAGATGGTTTCATAAACCATGTGCACCGATGTACTGTCAAAGGTTTTGAAAAATGTAAATACCTCTTTTCAAGATGGTTTCATCAACCATGTTGCACGATGTACTGCCAAAATTTTATCAAAAGATGTGCACCGATGTACTGCCAAAGGTTTTGAAAAATGTAAATACCTCTTTTCAAGATGGTTTCATCAACCATGTTGCACGATGTACTGCCAAAATTTTATCAAAAGAAAAAAATCAACCACCATTTTACTTTACTGTAACTTTCTCGAATATCTTTGGGATAACCTCTTCTACATCGATTTTTGCACGTTTATTACACATCTGTTCGTCATCTTTTCCTCGTCAGGTTAACTAACGACCGTTCTTCATCACCGAATTCAAACACGTTGGACCATATATTATACAACAATTTGTCTATATGATCGGGTCGTTTTTTTAAGGTCGGTTTTTAGAAATAATCTCCTTTTATTTTTTTTAAAGCAAAACCAATTTTCAACAATTCAAAACGGGTTTCAAACCTGAGTAAGAAGAGGCGCCCACATCTTCTCCGGTTATGATACCGCCGAGGAGCAAACCTTGTTCTTTTTGTCTAAGAATCCATCACGCAGGTGAAGTTAGCATACATTGAGTCGGACTTTTCCATCACAGCCATATAAAAAACAAAGCCGGTCCACAAATTCAAGGAAATCCACAGTGTTAAAAGTTTACAAACAGTACACATATGTTGGGACTTGGGAGCATGAAACCATCTAAAAAAATTACAGCAAAACGAAGCAAAAACCCACTCCGAAATGAAACAGAACTTTCTATGGCTCAGAGTTTTCAATAATAATGGCTGCAAGGTGGGTTGCAGGTCAAAACCTACCCTCCATCATCCTTGCCACGCCAACTCATCACAACAAAAAAAAAATCAGAAATCATCACAGCCAAAAAAAATCAAAACTCACCACAGGCAAGCAACGTAACCCTAACGTATCCACAACCTATCACCCACTGTCATCGCCGCCCAAAAACAGAGGCCATGACACGAAAGACGGCATAAACCATCGCCGATGGCCGACGTACAGAACGAAAGTAGGGAGGCGACGACATATCTGTGCTCATTGGCACCACCAGGTTCCGGTCGACCATAGGAGGGCCTGTTAAGGGAGAGATCAGCAAAGAAACCCTCAAAAACCCCCCCACCAAGGCAAGTATAAATATGGGACTTGAACCAGCGAGGAGTGGGCGAAAATAAAACTTTGAAAAGTTAGGTGGCTAAAGTTAAGAAGTAGACACGTCACTAGCGCAAACATGTGATGTGAATTGATATATATAATAATGAGGTTTGTATTAAAAAAATTGGTTTTAATTGGTTTTTTCATTCGTTCTTATGGTTCTCGCAATATTTAGCGTTCCCAAGATCCCTATGTATATATTTGTAACAAAAAAAAGTTGCAGCCTCCAAATTGGTGTTTTTTGCATACTGGACAATTTTTTTTTCATACCCGAAAATAGGGTATTATAATATCCTGGAACCGGAAGAACCGGTTCCATACCTGAACCGGTACATAGGGTATGGTTTTTAAAGCCAATAACTGGAACCAAAACCGGAACCGGGTATAGCGATACCCGATTTTCCCCTTTAATTCAATACCCGGAACCGGTTATTGAAAATACCCGATATGTGCACCTCTACATCCAATTGGAGATATAAGACATCTTCCTCTTAGACCATGGATAGTGTGAGGTATACGGTTTGGTCTTTCTTTTTACACATGGCATTCACATCAGCAAGGTCTGAAAATTGGGTACAATGGAGTAGTGGGGAGGCACATGATATTAGCGGGTTTTGGAAATTTGAAAAATAAAAAAAAATTGATTGGTCAAGACATGGAGTAGCGGGGAAGCAATATAATATTTGTGGGTTTTGGAAATACAAAAAAGAAAATTGATTGGCCAAGACAAAGTCCAACCAATCAAAATTGCTCGCGAGCATTAAAAGGATGGTGATGGGGCCCACATATATTTAACAAATCATATTCATTTCTTTCTAATTTCTTTTTTATTTTTATTTTTTATATATAAAGGGGCTTTAAAGAGGATGTTATCTGTCACACCCCAACCGATGGCGGAATCATCGGGGCATGGCACTGAGCGAAACAGATTGTCCAGAAGTTTCCATAACAACTATCATTACCATTTAATTAAAGCAATACGTCCCATACCGTATCTTAAATAGTCAAACAAGTTATTACAGATAACATCAAAACAAATATTCTGTTTCGACAACTCAGATTTAACGTAACTAGTTTATTCGTTGGTTTCTAGACTCCAGTTCCTAGCTTCAAGTTCATCACAGCCCGAGAAGCATATAAGCAACCTAGGCACCTGTCACATACGTTTAAAATAAAGTCAATACATATAATGTAAGGGTGAGCATACAAGTTTGATAATAGCATATAGAGTTTGAATTCGTTTACGCATAACCAGCACGTACACATAGTGAAATGAAGCACGTTAGTTATCGACATAGATCCATCGATACCAATGACTGCGGGTTGACTGCCCGAGGCAGTTCGCAATACATGATTACCACCGTAATCCATGCAAGTAAAAGATCCTTAACAACCCCCGTGTGAACGGGTGCTGAGTCCAAACTATAGTACTATCGTTGCTAAGGCAGGTAGACAGCATTCCATGTGTAAACATAACAAACAAGCATTCATAAGCCACGTATAACATGCATTAATGGTTTAGCGTTAAAATAGCTTGAGTAGTGTGATAGTTGTAGTTTGAATAGTTGTAACGTATGTAACACCCAAAAGTGCTAAAAGCGAAAAGGGTTCGAGTATACTCACAGCGATTATGGATTGAAGGGAGCGCTTTTACAGCGAGTACGATTAGCCTGAATAGATTCGATAACGTAACGATAAGTGGCGCGTAAAACAGTACAAAGTGAGAGTAGTCGGGATGGCTGATCGTGCGGGGCAGCTATCCGTGAGAAAAAGTCATCCGTGCGCATGAACTATCCGTGCGGACGGTGATGCGTGCGGATGGTGATCCATCCGGATAAGCTATCCGTGCGTGCGAGCTGTCCGTGCGGATGGTAATCCGTGCGGATTAGTTGTGCGTGCGGATGGCTTATCCGTGCGGACAAGTTGCTTGTGCGGATAATCGTTCAAGTGGATTGTTTCTTCCTAAGTGTGAGATGTGTTTGTGCATGATGGCTTGTGCTTTGGAGTTTTCGTTGTAGCATTTAGGAAGCACATAAGTGTTTCTACCTTTCAAGCCGGTCGCGCGGACAACAATCCGTACGGATGGTAGTCCGTGCGGACAATGGTAATCCGTGCGGACAGCCTGTGCGCGCGGGCAGAGACAATCCGTCCGGATACCCTGTCCGTGCGTACGACTTGGCCGTGCGGATGACCACTGTTTGAATTTATTTTAAGGCCTTAGTATCTCATGATCCGAAGAGTAATCCATTCAGAGATCGTCCGTCCGGATTGCTCATTCGTCGATACTCAACCTTGTTTGGAAAGTGGGTCCCAAGGGTAGCTCGTCCGGGTGACAACCCGTCCGTATAGCCTGTACGTGCGGACAGCTAGTCCGTGCGCACAGCTTGTCCGTGCGGACAACTGGTCCGTGCGGACAGCCTCTGGTCTGATTGTTCCGTTAGTCTACTCTTGGTTTCTGTTGTCGTTTATCGAGACGTTCTGATTACGTGGCGACCACTTGGAATTGTATTCTCACCCGCACGACTAAGCCGGCCAGGAACCACCCTGACTCGACATGTCGGCGACTCAGAACGGTCATTCCGGTTGACCCCGAAAGCAGGTGTCTTGCGGGTAGAATCCAGACCTAGGACTAGTGCATCACTATTAACGAGTAGAACACTAGAACCGATCAGATTCGTACCGATTTTAAGGGTAAAAGAAGGGGAGAACTTAGGTTTATTTCTTTCAACTCTTTTATTCTTAGAAAAGTTTAGATTTAGGTGAAGTTCTTGTGAAATCTTATGGAAATCGTTCAGATCTGAGATATTCTTGGTGGAATGAGGTCAAGCTTGAAGTTCATAAGAACTTCATGATGACGTCACCCGAGAATACCTCGAATCTTGATGATTCCATGCTTAAAAGTGGAGATTTGAAAGATAGAAAGGTGTAGAATTGTGTAGTGATCAAGAATGTACAAGGATTAGTGCAAGATCTTACCTGGATTGAGAGAAATCTGAGAAAAAGTGAAGAATGCGTGCGGTTCGGACGGGGTGTTACAGCCTCCCCTTGTTTAGGGAATTTCGTCCCGAAATTAAGTTGAAAGCTGTAACTAGGTCGTGAATCACGTGTGAGAGTTCTTCGTTTGGACCACTGAAAGTCGTCAAATTAATCGGGTTTTTACGGTTAAAATTGCTGATTTTTGGATTGTTATGCGAAATTGTCTGATCTAAAAGCCTATAAAGTTTCAAATCTTAATTCGAAGCCGTTTGGGAGAAATTTGAATTTTTGTTAGAAAAATGTTGAATGTTGCTGTTGATGTTCACCGTACGGATAACAAATCCGCGTTGACTATTGTTGACTCTGAATCGTGCGGAATCCGTGAACGTGTGTGACTAACACAATCGTAACGGAGTCAAAAACCGATCCTACAAGTGGTATCTGAGCAGGTGATCGATTGCGAGGATCAAACACACTCAGATTTGAGCAATTTCTTCATCTTTCATATTCATCACGTTTTTCTCTGAAAATCGCCAAATTAAACACTTCCTTACGGATAAAATTGCTAAAACTGGAATATGTTGTGCGAAAACACTTGATCTATAAGCCTACAAAATTTCTTAATTAAACAACTGTGGATACTTTGCCTTCATGTCGCTTTCGAGTTCCCAAGTAAACTCCGCGCCTCGTTTGCCTTCCCATCTGACCTTCACGATAGGAATGTTTGAGCGCCTGAGTTGCTTGGTTTGGCGATCCATGATTTCGACAGGCTTTTCCACGAAGTGTAATGTTTCGTTCACTTGTAGATCATCTAGAGGAACATGTAAGTCGTGGTCGGCGATGCACTTTCGGAGGTTTGACACGTGGAAAGTCGGGTGGACATTGCTAAGTTCCTCCGGTAATTCGAGTCTGTAGGCGACTTTTCCGATCTTTTCCAGAACCTTAAAAGGTCCCACATATCGAGGCGCGAGTTTCCCCTTCTTGCCGAATCGGACTACACCCTTCCAAGGTGATACCTTTAGGAGTACGTAGTCACCAACGCCATATTCGCGGGGTTTGCGCTTTTTATCGGCGTAAACTTTCTGTCGATCCCGAGCTTTCGCTAGGTTGTCTCGAATCTGGAAAATTTTGTCTGTCGTTTCTTGTAGCACCTCCGGACCGGTTAGTTGCGAGTGACCGATCTCGTGCCACACAATAGGCGATCGACATCTTCTTCCGTATAAGGCCTCGAAAGGTGCCATCTGGATGCTAGCCTGGTAGCTGTTATTATACGAGAATTCGACTAACGGAAGGTGTCTATCCCAATTACCACCGAAGTCTAGAACACACGAACGGAGCATGTCTTCAAGAGTACGAATCGTTCTTTCAGTCTGACCGTCGGTTTGTGGGTGGAACGCAGTACTTAGATTAAGCGTTGTACCGAGTGCCGTTTGGAATGTTTCCCACAATCGTGAAGTAAACCGAGCATCACGATCAGAGATGATGTCACGAGGCGTCCCATGTCGACAAACGATCTCGTCGGTGTAGATTCGGGCTAATCGTTCTACCTTGTAGTCTTCCCGTATTGGCAGAAAGTGAGCTGATTTGGTCAAATGGTCAATAACAACCCATATGCTGTCGTGACCTGATGACGTGGTTGGAAGCTTGGTTACGAAATCCATAGCTATGCTTTCCCACTTCCACATGGGGATTGGAGGTTGTTCGAGCAAGCCAGAGGGTCTTTGATGTTCAGCCTTGATTCTAGCACAGGTTAGGCATTTTCCGACGTTGAGAGCGATATCCCGTTTCATACCCGGCCACCAGTACCTATAGCGAAGATCATGGTACATTTTGTCAGCACCGGGGTGGATAGAATATCGGGATTTGTGGGCTTCATCCATGATAATCTGTCGCAGGTTGGTTCGCTTGGGAATCCAAATTCGGTCTAAGAAGTGGAATATCTCATTCTATTTGCTCACAAGCTGGGCTCCATCGTGGTAGATTCTTTCTTTCTTCAAGGTGCGTTCGTTGAAACATGCATGTTGGGCGTCGCGGATGAGAGCTTCGAGGTTGTGCTGGGCTTGAACATTACGAGTGCTAAGCAGATAGCTCCGTCTGCTAAGTGCGTCGGCAACAACATTCGCCTTGCCTGGGTGATAACGAATCTCACAGTCGTAATCATTGAGAAGTTCTACCCACCGGCGTTGATGCATATTTAGTTCCCTCTGATTAAAGATGTGTTGTAGGCTCTTATGATCGGTGAAGATCGTACACCTTGTACCATACAGGTAGTGTCGCCAAATCTTTAATGCAAAAACAACTGCGCCTAGCTCGAGATCGTGGGTTGTATAGTTCTTCTCATGGACTTTGAGCTGACGAGATGCGTAAGCTATGACCTTGTCTCGTTGCATTAGGACACAACCGAGACCAAGGTTGGAAGCATCACAGTAGACAATGAAATTATCGTTTCCGTCGGGTAGTGTGAGAACAGGAGCATTGCAAAGCATGTGTTTGAGGGTTCGAAAGGCAGACTCTTGTTTGGTTCCCCAGACAAAAGGCTTGTCCTTATGTGTGAGAGAGGTAAGTGGTACAGCAATCTTCGAGAATCCTTCGATAAATCGTCGATAATAGCCCGCTAGCCCGAGAAAGGAGCGGACTTCAGACGGGTTCTTAGGCGTAACCCAGCTCTTAACAGCTTCAATCTTCGCAGGATCGACGTGAATACCCTGACTATTTACGATGTGACCCAGAAATTGAACCTCCCCCAACCAAAACTCGCACTTGGAGAATTTGGCGTAGAGTTGGTTCCCCTGGAGTAACTCGAGAACCAAACGTAGATGTTGCGCGTGTTCGGCTCTCGTTTTGGAATAGATCAAGACATCGTCGATGAACACGATGACGAAACGGTCGAGATATGGTTTACACACTCGATTCATCAGATCCATGAAAACTGCTGGTGCGTTTGTTAGGCCAAAAGGCATGACAACGAATTCGTAATGGCCGTAACGAGTACGAAACGCGGTTTTGGGTATATCCTCCTCCTGTATACGCAGCTGATGATATCCTGAACGTAGATCGATCTTCGAGAAACACGTAGCGCCTTGTAGTTGGTCAAACAAATCGTCGATTCGAGGCAGAGGATAGCGGTTCTTGATAGTCAACTTATTCAATTCCCGGTAGTCGATGCACATCCGGAACGACCCGTCCTTCTTTTTGACGAAAAGGACTGGTGCGCCCCAGGGAGAGGTGCTCGGGCGAATAAAGCCTTTTTCAAGCAATTCCTGGAGTTGGGTTGAGAGTTCGCGCATTTCGGACGACGCGAGTCGATAAGGAGCTCTGGCGATAGGATTAGCTCCAGGAATGAGATCAATACGAAAGTCAATATCACGTCTTGGAGGTAGTCCGGGAAGATCCTCTGGAAAAACTCGAGGAAATTCTCGAACCACAGGAACGTCTTTTACTTCCTTCTTCTATTTCTTTTCCTTCTCCGCTGCTACAATGTTAGCCAAGAAAGCCCTGTATTCCTTGCGGAGATACTTGCTAGCTTGGAGACATGACATAAGCTTGAGGCCCTTTGAAGTAGTATCACCGTAAATACATAACGAATCACCGTTTGTGAGCGAAAAACGAATCATTTTATCGAAGCACACGACTTCGGCATGGTTTTCTCGAAGGAAGTCCATGCCTATTATGACGTCAAAGCTTCCAAGTTGCATCGGAATGAGATCAATTGGGAAGATGTGATTGTTGAGCTCGAGAGTGCAATCACGAATAACAGAGTTTACAGCGACGGTTCTTCCGGTAGCGACTTCAACATCGAATGCAGAGGAGAGTCGGGAACGTTTACGACTAAGGAGTTTCTCAAATTCGATCGACACAAAGCAATTATCGGCTCCAGTATCAAACAAACATGAAGCATAAATACCATTCACAAGGAACGTACCATTGACCACGTTGTTGTCGGCCTGGGCTTGACGCACGTTGAGATTGAAAGTTCTGGCGCGTGCGGCCTGTTGTTGCTGCTGTTGCTGCTGTTGCGGTTCTTGTTTCACCACCCTGTTCGGGCACATGTTGGCGAAATGATTCGGGTCGCCACACGTGAAGCATGCTCTGGCTTTGGCTGCGGGTGCCTGAGGAGCTTGTTGACCCTGTGGGGCAGCGAGTAGAGCTTGATTGGCAGGAGCTTGGCGAATACGGCAGTTGGCAGTAAAGTGGCCGTATACATTGCAGTGAGCACAGAAGCGGCATTGAATAGCAGTAGGGTGATGATAGGTGCAAGTAGGGCAGAGCGGGTGTGGTCCAGTATATGCACGCTTTGCAGGCGGTGCATTGGCCACAGGCGCCGCTACTTGACGCTGTTGGGCAGGTACAGCTTGGATCGGTGCAGCAGTAATCGCACAGTTCTTGTTGGTGGAGCTGTTCTTTCTCTTGTTGCTTGATGTGGTAGGTTCAGCAGTCGGTGCGGTAGTGGTGGCTTGATGCAGATGCTTGGAGGTCTTATCCCACACCCCAGCCTTAACCCTTTTGTCATTGATTTCAGCGGCCAGCAGATAGGTTTCCTCGATCGTGGCAGTCTTAGCCACTTACACGAAATCAGCAACGCAGTCGGGCAGAGCTCGGATGTACTTCTTGATGGTCATCTCAGGAGTCTTGACCTGGTCGGGACAGATAATGCTGAGCTGTTTGAAGCGAGCAGTGAGACCAGCATTGTCTCCATCCTTCTGATGTATGTGCCAAAATTCATCTTCAAGCTTTTGACGCTCATGAGGAGGGCAGAATTCCTCTAGCATGACTTCTTTGAGCTCGTCCCACGACAGACCGTAGGCTGCATCATTCCCTCGCTTGTTCCTCTCGGCCGTCCACCAGTCTAGAGCACGGGACTGGAAGACGCCGGTAGCGTTCAGAGTTCGAAGGTCATCAGGGCAACCACTTTGTCGCAGAGTAACCTCGATAGAGTCAAACCAGTGGAATAGTGCAGTAGGACCTCCTTCGCCTGTGAATTCTTTCGGCCCACATGACTTGAATTGTTTGAAACTGAAAGGCCTTGCGACAGCTTTAGGACCTTCAGTCCTCGATTCCTCGGATGATATGCTAGCGTTCTCGTAGGCATCACTCACAGCTTTTGCCACACTTTTCGCGATGATAGAGGCAAAACGTCTGTCCCTCTTTTCCTGACGAGTGAGTGTATGACGAGATCCAGGGGACATTGTCTGCAATAGACATCGCCACGGAACTCAACACATGTATTCGAATCTCACCTCACACGTTTATTACTACTAAAGCTCAGTAACACGTACCATGTAAACGCATATAGTCACAAAATCACAGAATTGCACAAAATCACATAAACACATAGAGCAGATAATCACAATGTTCCTAAACACGTAAGCACAATAGCAAGAACACATATATCTTAGTCACTAGGGGTAGTCAGAAAACAGAAACCTAGTATTCAGAGTTCGCGAGTATTCGAAAGTAGCAAAGTGCGAGCGTTTTTGGTTAATGATGTGTTGTGTGTTGTGTGTGTAGCAAAGGCCAAAAGTATTAGATTGAAACCGGTAGTACCTTAAAACGTTTAATAAATAAGCACAAACACGTAATTCTTATAAAAGCGACGAAGATTGAAACACATAAAATCGAGGATGGATCGTCTGCGGCTAGTAGACTTCGACTAACCAAAGTGGCTCGACTATTCGCAAGGATCCTTTGTGCACAATTACCTCCAGGACTACGCCTTTGCCTCGATTCTTGGGCATTGGCGCAATTCCCATTGGTTATATTGTGTCTTTAGATCGTTGGAGTCCATCGAAACTTTGGTGGGAGTTTTTGTATAAAAGCAGGACGAGTCGTCAAGGTTAGGGTTTCACCCCTATCTTACAACTTCGTCCTTAGTTTTAATAAAATTGAGGAGATTATTCATCAAAATATGGATTTCACTCCTAATTTGGTATGATTCTCCTCGTTTGTAGCTAAAACGCAAGCTGATTAGGCAACTTTAGTCGAGAGTTTGCGGTTTTCACACCTATTCTCGGCCTCATTACCTGTTCACAACTTGAAAATTCGAGTGCAGTGATAGAAAAGAGTGAGTGATAGTGGCGAGTTTACGCATATGCGTGAGTTGGTCTGTTGGTTCTTAACTATAGACTAGGTCTCTAAGACTTCGACCCGGACTAGGTCGAGTCTTGCCTAATTCCCTATAGTTATGGCTCTGATACCAATCTGTCACACCCCAACCGATGGCGGAATCATCGGGGCATGGCACTGAGCGAAACAGATTGTCCAGAAGTTTCCATAACAACTATCATTACCATTTAATTAAAGCAATACGTCCCATACCGTATCTTAAATAGTCAAACAAGTTATTACAGATAACATCAAAACAAATATTCTGTTTCGACAACTCAGATTTAACGTAACTAGTTTATTCGTTGGTTTCTAGACTCCAGTTCCTAGCTTCAAGTTCATCACAACCCGAGAAGCATATAAGCAACCTAGGCACCTGTCACAAACGTTTAAAATAAAGTCAATACATATAATGTAAGGGTGAGCATACAAGTTTGATAATAGCATATAGAGTTTGAATTCGTTTACGCATAACCAGCACGTACACATAGTGAAATGAAGCACGTTAGTTATCGACATAGATCCATCGATACCAATGACTGCGGGTTGACTGCCCGAGGCAGTTCGCAATACATGATTACCACCGTAATCCATGCAAGTAAAAGATCCTTAACAACCCCCGTGTGAACGGGTGCTGAGTCCAAACTATAGTACTATCGTTGCTAAGGCAGGTAGACAGCATTCCATGTGTAAACATAACAAACAAGCATTCATAAGCCACGTATAACATGCATTAATGGTTTAGCGTTAAAATAGCTTGAGTAGTGTGATAGTTGTAGTTTGAATAGTTGTAACGTATGTAACACCCAAAAGTGCTAAAAGCGAAAAGGGTTCGAGTATACTCACAGCGATTATGGATTGAAGGTAGCGCTTTTACAGCGAGTACGGTTAGCCTGAATAGATTCGATAACGTAACGATAAGTGGCGCGTAAAACAGTACAAAGTGAGAGTAGTCGGGATGGCTGATCGTGCGGGGCAGCTATCCGTGAGAGGAAGTCATCCGTGCGCATGAACTATCCGTGCGGACGGTGATGCGTGCGGATGGTGATCCATCCGGATAAGCTATCCGTGCGTGCGAGCTGTCCGTGCGGATGGTAATCCGTGCGGATTAGTTGTGCGTGCGGATGGCTTATCCGTGCGGACAAGTTGCTTGTGCGGATAATCGTTCAAGTGGATTGTTTCTTCCTAAGTGTGAGATGTGTTTGTGCATGATGGCTTGTGCTTTGGAGTTTTCGTTGTAGCATTTAGGAAGCACATAAGTGTTTCTACCTTTCAAGCCGGTCGCGCGGACAATAATCCGTACGGATGGTAGTCCGTGTGGACAATGGTAATCCCTGCGGACAGCCTGTGCGCGCGGGCAGAGACAATCCGTCCGGATACCCTGTCCGTGCGTACGACTTGGCCGTGCGGATGACCACTGTTTGAATTTATTTTAAGGCCTTAGTATCTCATGATCCGAAGAGTAATCCATTCAGAGATCGTCCGTCCGGATTGCTCATTCGTCGATACTCAACCTTGTTTGGAAAGTGGGTCCCAAGGGTAGCTCGTCCGGGTGACAACCCGTCCGTATAGCCTGTACGTGCGGACAGCTAGTCCGTGCGCACAGCTTGTCCGTGCGGACAACTGGTCCGTGCGGACAGCCTCTGGTCTGATTGTTCCGTTAGTCTACTCTTGGTTTCTGTTGTCGTTTATCGAGACGTTCTGATTACGTGGCGACCACTTGGAATTGTATTCTCACCCGCACGACTAAGCCGGCCAGGAACCACCCTGACTCGACATGTCGGCGACTCAGAACGGTCATTCCGGTTGACCCCGAAAGCAGGTGTCTTGCGGGTAGAATCCAGACCTAGGACTAGTGCATCACTATTAACGAGTAGAACACTAGAACCGATCAGATTCGTACCGATTTTAAGGGTAAAAGAAGGGGAGAACTTAGGTTTATTTCTTTCAACTCTTTTATTCTTAGAAAAGTTTAGATTTAGGTGAAGTTCTTGTGAAATCTTATGGAAATCGTTCAGATCTGAGATATTCTTGGTGGAATGAGGTCAAGCTTGAAGTTCATAAGAACTTCATGATGACGTCACCCGAGAATACCTCGAATCTTGATGATTCCATGCTTAAAAGTGGAGATTTGAAAGATAGAAAGGTGTAGAATTGTGTAGTGATCAAGAATGTACAAGGATTAGTGCAAGATCTTACCTGGATTGAGAGAAATCTGAGAAAAAGTGAAGAATGCGTGCGGTTCGGACGTCACTTGCCAAAAGTGGAAAAGTTGGAGAGTGACCCGTGTATTTATAGGATGCCAAAAAGGGAAAGGGTGAGCCGTGCGCATGGCACGTACCCGGATAGGCTATCCGCGCGGATTGGTCATCCGTGCGGATTGGCAATCAGTGCGGATTGGCAATCCGTGCGGATTGACCATCCGTGAGGATGCCGCCTGCTTTGGTGTGTTCGGTGCGATGTTGCTTCGGTTTCGATTTGCGAGCGATTCGATAGGGTTTCCTAGTCAAATTACTTTCAGTCCCAACTACTTCTTATATGGCTCGACTCGGAATTCGGGTTCGGGTTCGTTTATGTTCGAGTTAGACTTCGAGTTCGATTGAGTTCGCTTAATTATCTCAACAAAACATAAATAAACATGCACAGGTAACACGTAAGGCACACACACACGTATAAACAACAAGCAAAATACACAGTTCGAGTTACGGTTCGATGTTGATTTGATCAGCATAGCTTGACTAACTTTATCGCATTGTTACTTCCTATCATTCACAGTCGTAGGTCGATTGAAATACGGTTAGCATGAGTCGATTATTGTAATGAACGACATTTACTCCACATAATATAAATAAAATAAAAACATTTCTACGAGTCAAGTCGCGCGAAATCGGTCGTTGACTTTGACCTTGACTTTGACTTTCACTCGTGAAAACACGGGGTGTTACATTATCACATACCGTCCAAGTTAACGATAAAGCTCATCGCTTATGTGACGCATACATGACACTGATGTTGCTATACCACACTACCCAATGTTATTGTATGTCAGTTAGACGCCACGTTTTGTATATATGAATATAGTTTCAATAAAAGAACCAAGAAATCATCAAGCAAAACGGGTTCACGTTTAGACTAGAAACCATAAATCCAATTAACAAACCATACAACACATCAAGTAATGTGTTATTCAACTGTAAACCTCGCAGCATACTCAAAATGATCTACAGAAACCGAGCTGTAGCAAGAACATCAAATTTTTCAAAAAAAAATTATTTAAAATATGAAGATGCATGTATCCGCGACGACCAAGTATAATGCTACAAGTTCCGGGTCAACCGTCTAGAAAAGTTTGTCATCCCTGTAAAATCACACTCATTGCTGCTATAACAATAACTGATATAAGGTTAAGTGAAGTTATCTTGGATCTTTTTTCTGTTTATTGAAATATTCTGGAGGCATAGAAAGAAACTGCATAACCCGTTGAACCTGAGCAACATCAACTTTGAATTTTTCTGCTATTTGGTTGACATCCATAGGCCCGTTGTGATCATCAGCCTTACCTTGATACAGAAGGATGATGTGGCGAAGCTGGGCCACATTTAGGGTTCCTGGGGGAGCGGGTCTTTGTTCGTATCTGCCGGTTTCTGAAGTTGTGTTTCTCAATTTTGGCATGGGTCTTTTGTACTTGTCCACCACAAAAGCCTGTACAAATAGGATTTGAGAGTTTTTCTTATTATTTTAGTGATGTCGAAAAATAATATTCGTTAAAGACCAAGGTATGGGGAGTACTACAGGATCGTTTATGATTCTCACTAGATATCATATTACTTATGTACTCATATTACTTATTATCTGTTAACAAAGATGTTATGGGGGATGTTTGGGTTAATTTGGAGACTGAACTTTCACTTGGAAAAGATTGAATTATGAAACTTCAAAACTACAATACCTTGGAAAAGTGTAACACCACGAAAAAAAACGTATCCAATTATGTGAAGACACGTGTCCTAAACCCTAATAATGTGAAAGATTGGGTTTGAAAGACTAAAGTTGTAAAACGATCAAAATATGAAACCGAAGGGACTAAAAGTGTCATAATGCCAAACTTTTTCCTCTGAATGACCACCCACGAAAAATATATTCTTAAACGAGTAATTAATTGGATATAAGAAGCCGCTTGTGAAAATAATCGAAAGATTATAAACTACAGGGGTTAAACGTGTCAACATGTTAATTCTTACCTCTGAGCGACCTTTTAACAAACCCGTGGCTTCGAAATATTCAAATATACTCTCAAGAATAAGTGATATAAATTTCACAAGGTTTCAAGATCGTTATGTGTTTACGCGAATTCCCAAGAATTAGGGTTTAAAGCGTCAATGAGGTGGAACCTATGTTTCCGGAGATCGTTTATCGAAACCGGGCCTAACAGAGTTTGGTTATACTCCCTAGAACATCTACAAACTAACTAGAAGGGTTAAAAGTGCCTAAAATGAAAGATACATTGCATTAGAAGGTACAGGGACTGAAAGTGACAAGTTTGAAACTTGTTTTGCTGGTATGTGGTGTGGTGGCGTCGCGCCACAACCCCCCTCTTTCGACATGGCGCGCGGCGACAACTTTAATTTGAGAGAATATGATGGACATATGCAGGTTTCTTCTTTCCTTGTGCTCCAAACAAGTCTTGATCGAATTCTAGGGTCTTGTTGATGGTTTTTTGGAACCACTAGGACACATGGAACTATCTTGTAACACCTGAGAACACTTGTGATCATCTGGAACAACTTCAATTCACTATAAATAGGACCATAAGTTCAGCTTTTCATTTGCTCATTCACTCTTCACTCTCATCTCTCTAAGTTCAAGTGTTTCTGAGCTTTTCTGGAGATTACTGACCCAAAGGGAAGCTTATTCTTGTAGAAAAGATAGATAGGACCCTTTGTAAGTGTCTTAGCCCCTTCCTTAGTTCAGTTTTTAGTTTAAAAACCGAAAAGTCAAAGTTAACGTAATTTGACTCTGACTTTCGGTTTAATCACAAATGGTCCAGCCACTGTCCGAATTAAAAGTGGTTATGTGACCATAATTAGGTAGGTGATTAACCCTTAAAAGGGCACCTCCTAATTATTTCGTTTGTCTAGTTAATTGTCGGGTCAAACTATTAAGTTAAAAAGTTAAACTGACCATATCATTGAGTTCTTGTGTAATTCGGTAAATGACGATAATACCCTTTTCATGCATAAAATGAGATTAACGAATGATTTGAATGCCAAACCTTTTTCTACTGATCTTATATATTAAATAAATTATTTTGAGCATTTAAGGCTGATAAAAATCTCAGATTTCCATAAACATTCTTAATTATCGTCAATTAGCGATTTTACGCTAATTAAGGTGCATAGTATGGTTTAAAACCATATTTAACACCTAAGACTTATTACCTACTGAATTTTTAAATAAGTTTTAATATTATTACAGTAAGTATAAGTCATGAACTCAGACTTCCAAAAATATCCTTAAAAGCATATGTGAAATGACCAAAATACCCTTTCGGGGCATAGTTTGGCCATAAATGGTAAACCTCACATATGTATGATATCTTACTGATGTAATGTGATAAAATAAATATTTTTACTGAATGTTTTAGACCAGAACCTCAGTTTATTATAAAATCTCTTTTATAAACATTAAAATGACCAAAATGCCCCTACAGGACTTAAATTGGTTTTAAATACTTTTTGGGCATATATGTTAACATCCTACTGATGTATTAACATATTCTAAGCATAATAACATAAGAGACTTGTATATGGTTCATTTGGTTGCCCGTTATGCATTTACGCATTCGGATCGGTTTATGTAACTAGTTTACGTAAGTTTGCCGAAACGGGTTTAACCTTATCGTTATTATCTCAAAATCCAGAATGTGTTTAGTTTATCCATATTATACAAGTATCCAAACTTGTCGTGTCTAAATCACATTCTATTCCGGTCATCGCTTAATCTAGCGTATCGTACCGTTTTAGATACTTTAAGCTAGCAGGTCTAAGTCTACGACTTAAATAAGACCGTTAGCATTCTGAATTGGTTATATATTACCATCACTCCAGACTAGAGCCACCCGGTAAAAGCTACCTGCATTTAGATAGATTGGATACGACTGAGTTATTTTGCTGTGAACCAAGTATTAGCTCAGGTAAATACTTTTAACTTATTTTCCCTTATACGGGCTTGGGATACGGTATATAATAATACCGCTTGGTCGGGTATGAAATCATTTAATCGGATTGTGATTAATAAATTTGCATAACCCATTTTAATCTGTTTTGTTTTATAACATAAACATTGGGGGTTAATACGACCGTGTCCTGGATATCCTCGGCTCATTTCATTTGAAAATGGCCACGACCTACGCACGGGGTGTAGGCATACACCTGACAGATGCAAATGCTAAATACCCACATGTTGGGGATAACTCCTCTGTGGGTTTTATAAGTGGTGTGTCGATTAATCATGTTTCAGCTTCTATACCGAGCCCATATGTATGACAAACATGTAAAACTCTATACAAGATTTTATTAAAGATTGTCCCAAGTTATAAAAGGTTTGTTCCTTGTGCGCTTAAATCAATTTTCATAAACTCTTTTCAAAAGAGTCGGTTAATTGTATTTACCAGTGAAAACTGACGTATTTTCAAAAGACTAAGTGACAGGTACTACACATAATAGGCTGGGAGCTGCTCGGTGTCGAAATAAAGGGTCTTGCAAATCCTTAAAGATGCCTTAAAGTCTGCTAAACTTCATTTTATACATTCTGTAAAGATCCACCTGTGGATTTGATATTACAGGCTCGTCTATAATAAATACTTTGATATTTTAAAACATTTGAGTTTGTAATAATATTTTATATTCCAAGACTTCCGCTGTGCTATTTTGTGTATGTTTGACTATGACGATATCAATCTTACGTCACGATACTTCCCACCGGTAATACGTGGAAATATCGGGGTGTGACAGGTTGGTATCAGAGCCAACATTGAGTGAATTAAACACTAGTCTTTTGTGTTTAATCTCAATGACACAATAGCATATTCCTTAGACCTTTTGAGTCTAGACTTAACATAGGAATGCTCTTATCCCTATTAAGTAAACATTGTTTTCGATTTTATGTATTTTGAATATGTCGCCAGCAAGGAAGCCGTTGATGGAGATTCTCCTCATCTGAAGCCATGGAATGTTAAGCTTCGCATCATGGCTAGATTGAGCGTGCGACCGGTTTGGAGGAAAGACCTTTATGGACCTATTTCCAAAGTAAAAAATATTGAAACTTACAATCAGACTTCCGAGTCCATACCGTACGTCCCTGAGGCTCAAAATTTTCAAGTCTGTGACAGTGGAGTCCATACCAGGTGGTCCCTGAGGCTCCCGTATTGAAAATAATACCAGTGGATCCTAATGATCCCTATTTCTTATCTCCAAGTTTTGGAATCCCAGACTTGGATTATATACAGTCAAACCCCAATTCGTGATCCATATCATTCTTTAAACATAGAATTCTTGAATTCTACTTCTATAACGGATCCTGATTGGAATACGTACTTTATTCACTGAGGTCTTTAGTGTCTCTACCGAATATGGTAAACAAAGAAGAGAAACAATCAAAATGGAGCAAGGAAGGCGTGAGAGAATACTTATTTCGTAATATCCATTATCCTTTAAGTCCCTATAAGGACCTATCCCTTCTATATAGTCCCTGTGTGGAAATACTTTTCGACTTAAAGACCCTATATGGGCATTTGCTATTTAGTCCCTTTATGGACATATTATTTCATTAAAATCCCTTGTGGATGTGATATTTCATTATAGTCCCTTCAAGGACATATTGTCTCATTAATAAGTCCCAATGTCGCAACCCCCGATCCCTGATCCCTGGGAACGGGCGGACGCGAGCTCAGAGTTCGGTGGTATCAGGGTTATTTAATCTTGCAGCGGAATTTACATCAGGACCGTAGTTAGGAAATGTTTTATCAGAGTAAAACCACCTTCTTTTATATTAATAATAACATGGGCAAAACCCAAGTTTCTTATTACAATACATTATAGGGATAAACCCTATTTTATTGAATTTAAAACATCGTTTATTAGGTAACTTTTATAGCCACATTTTTCCCAAGCCTTCAGTGCTCTCCAACTGGCTTTTTACTAATTGGCTTTCACATTGGGTTACATGAAACATGTTTTAAAAATATTTGTCAGCGGGAAATACTGGTGAGTGAATCCCAGTTTAATCAAGTTTAAAGTCACAGTGAACAGTATTGAGAGCGATCACATTGTTTATGTCTACACAATTACTCCATTTGGTACTATCAATCCTGACTTGTGGGTCATATTACCCATTGGCTAACTCATTGTCCAATGGTAACGTATTGTCATCTCGACTTACTACACGCAAGTAGTACAAATTTTGTATACAAAACCCCAACATACCGGCAGTAATTGAATAACCACAAAGACTCAATCACTGCTAAATTTCATAGTAAAACATTTAAGGTTTGGTAAAACATTACCAAAAACATTAACAAAAAGAGGATAAACTCACATTGCTGTCTTAGGCTTTTCGTAAGGGTTTCCTGGATATAATCTATAATTTATACAAATGTACATTGGTTAGTACCATAACCCTTTGAAAATATTAATAATACCCTCCCCGAGACGGCATTCCAACAACTACGTCGGGCAGAACCACGACAGTTGTTACGGAACCCTAAATCAATCGGGCAGCGTAACTATTATGAAACTGGGGTTATAATACTTACAATGGAGCAGAACCTCGCTAATTAGGGGTATAGTACCCGACTATAATGCTTAATACTTTCAGAATTCGAGATTGAGATTTTAGAATGAGCGACGGAAACTGTAATCTGATGCTATCTATTTATAGTTGTGAAATCTGACTTTCAGGCGGCCCGCGTAAGGTAAGGCTAAGCCTTACGCGGCCCGCGTCAACACCAGTCAACACAATAGCTTAGCTGGGTCAGCTAGTAGACTTGACACGATGTCGACACGTGTCGGCATCTGGTGTATCCGCGTTTCATGAGTCCGCGCGGCCCGCGTTAATGTAAGCTTAAGCTTACGCGGCCCGCTTGAACTAAAGAAGTCAGCGGAGTCAAAGTCTGGTCTTAATACGGCCCGCGTGAGTGGTTAAGGTGCGTCTACGCGGCTCGCCTCAGCCCTATATTTCATGTTTTTGATTTATTTTATAATTATAACATAGATCGGGCTTGGTTTTCACATACGGGTATAATATAAGACATATTGGGACATTTTATAATATACTAAGGCGTCTAAAATATTATGAGGGTGTTGGTTTTACCGAGGGTTGTTACATTCTCCCCACCTTGTTTTAGAGCTCGTCCTCGAGATCTACTGAAACAAATGCGGATATTTCTTTTGCATTTCTGACTCTAGTTCCCATGTATATTCAGGTCCTCTTTTGGAGTCCCACTTCACTTTGACTAGAACTAGTCTTTTGTGTTTGAGATTCTTGACTTTTCTGTCTTCAATCTGTAGAGGCCTCTCTACAAACTTGAGTTGTTCATTTACCTCTATATCCTTAAGAGGCACTATCAGTGATTCATCAGCTAAACACTTTTTAAGATTAGATACATGAAACACATCATGTATTCCTGTCATTTCCTCTGGCAGTTGTAGCTGATAGGCTACAGGTCCTATTTTTCTAATAATCTTGAAAGGTCCAACATACCTGGGACTTAGCTTTCCCCGTTTGATGAATCTTACCACTCCTTTCCAAGGAGAGACTTTCAACAATACTTTATCTCCTACTTGAAATTCCAATGGTTTTCGCCTGTTATTAGCATAACTTTTCTGTCTATCACGTGCTGCTTTCAGTCGTTCCTTGACTTGAAAAATTTTATCGGTTGTTTCTTGCACTATCTCAGGTCCAGATAGTTGCTTTTCCCCAATTTCTGCCCAACAGACTGGGGTTCGACACTTTCGTCCATAAAGTGCTTCAAATGGTGCAGCATTGATACTTGTGTGATAACTATTATTATAAGAAAATTCTATTAAAGGTAAGTGATCGTCCCAATTACCTCCAAAATCAATTACACAAGCTCTAAGCATGTCCTCCATTGTCTGAATTGTCCTTTCACTTTGTCCATCCGTTTGTGGATGATAAGCCGTACTCAACTTTAATTTAGTTCCCATTGCCTTTTGGAAACTTGACCAAAAATGAGAGGTAAAGCGACTATCTCTATCAGAAACAATTGATAAAGGAATACCATGTAAAGAAACAATTTCATTTACATACAATTTAGATAATTGTTCCATACTAATTGTTTCTTTCATTGGTAGAAAATGAGCTGACTTAGTTAGTCTATCTACAATTACCCAGATTGTATCATTTCCTTTCCTAGTTTTGGGTAATTTAGTAACAAAATCCATTGTTATAAATTCCCATTTCCAAACTGGCATTTCTAATTGCTGTAACAAACCTGAGGGTTTCTGGTGTTCAGCTTTAACTTGTGAGCAAGTTAAACATTTAGAAACATAGGTTGCTATATCCTTTTTCATTCCTATCCACCAGAAATTTTTCCTTAAATCCTGGTACATTTTATCACTTCCTGGATGCATCATATACTTAGACTTATGGACTTCTTCTAATATACGATGGCGTAGATTTCCTAATTTAGGTATCCACATTCTCTTTTCATGGAATCTCCAAATTCCATATGTTCCTTGTTTTAATTCTTTTAACATACCTTTTAACTTTTCAGTATCTTCCTTGATTACTGACTCTTGAGCTTCTCTTATTTGATCATTTAAATCTACTTGCAAATTTAATTTAAGAGAATGTACCCTTTTTTACTTTTCATGATACTTTCGGCTTAAAGCATCTGCCACTATATTGGCTTTTCCTTCATGATACTGGATATCACAATCATAATCACTAAGAAATTCCATCCAGCGTCTTTGCCTCATATTCAACTCCTTTTGCTTGAAAACATACCTTAAACTCTTATGATCAGTGAATATGGTAAACTTACTACCATAAAGGTAATGTCTCCAAATTTTAAGAGCAAAAATTATGGCTCCTAATTCTAAATCATGGGTTGAATAATTCTCTTCATGATTCTTAAGTTGTCTAGATGCGTAAGCTATAACTTTTTGTCGTTGCATCAACACACATCCATAACCTAGTTTAGAAGCATCACAGTAGACTACAAAGTCTTTATTTCCTTCTGGTAATACTAATATAGGTGTATGGGTTAATCTTTGCTTAAGAATCTTAAAGGCTCTTTCTTGTTTTAATCCCCATTCAAACTTAACAGATTTACAGGTTAGCTTAGTTAAGGGAATGGCTATTCTAGAGAAATCTTTAATAAATCTTCTATAATAACCTGCCAATCCTAAGAAACTTCTAACCTCGGTTGGTGACTTAGGGATTTTCCATTTCATAATTGCTTCAATCTTGGTTGGATCTACATGAATTCCTTCATGATTGACTAGGTGTCCAAGGAATTGTACCTGTTCTAACCAAAATTCGCATTTTGAAAACTTAGCATAAAGCTTTTCCTTTCTTAACAAACTTAAAAGTGAGTGCAAATGCTTTGCATGATCTTCTTTACTCTTAGAGTAAATTAGAATATCATCTATGAAAATAATTGTGAATTTATCTAAATATGGCTTACATATTCGGTTCATCATGTCCATAAATGCAGCTGGGGCATTGGTTAAACCAAATGGCATGACAGTAAATTCATAATGACCATACCTTGTTCTAAATGCGGTTTTAGGAATATCCTCTTCCTGTACCTTTAATTGATGATATCCTGACCTTAAATCGATCTTAGAGAAAAATCGAGCTCCTTGTAGTTGATCAAACAAATCATCGATTCTCGGTAATGGGTACCGATTCTTAATCGTAATCTTGTTTAATTCACGGTAGTCAATGCACATACGCATTGATCCGTCCTTCTTTTTAACAAACAATATCGGCGCTCCCCATGGCGATGAACTCGGTTGTATAAATCCTTTCTCCAATAATTCGTCTAATTGTTTCTTTAATTCTTTCATTTCAGCAAGTGCCAATTGGTAGGGTGCTTTGGCAATTGGTGAGGTTCCTGGTATTAAATGGATTCTGAATTCAACTTCTCTGTCTGGTGGTTGCCCTGGCAATTCTTCTGGAAATACATCTGAAAACTGAGATACTACTGGAATATCTTTTCATTCTTTTCCTTTAGTGTTAGTGATTATGAAAATCAAATACACTATAGAACCTTTTCTTATACAACTTGCAGTTTTCATCACAGAGATGAATTTTGTGGATCTAGAGGGCTTATCTCCTTTAATTGTGATCGTTTTACCTTTTTGTGAATTTACCTGAATTAACTTTTGATCACATAAAATACTAGCTTTATTGGCTATCAACCAATCCATTCCTAAAACAACATCAAATCCTACCAAATTCATGGGATAAAGATTTGCAATAAATTTCTGATTTGAAATTTCTATACTTGCTCCCTGCAAGATTTCAGAAATTCTAACGGTTTCTCCATTGGCTGTCTCTACTAAACATTCTTGTGGTAGTTTAGTTAATGATTGATTTAGAAATTTGCAAAACGATGTATTAATAAAACTTTGGTTTGCACCAGAGTCAAATAATACTTTAGCAAAAACATCATTAACTAAAAACGTACCAGCAATGACATCTGGAATCATCTTGGCTTCTTCTGCAGTCAGAACAAATGCTCTAGCATTTTTAGTATTCTTGTTGTCTGCAGCTAGGGTCAATTTCGGACAATTTGGCCTGATATGACCTTTTTCTCCACAGTTGTAGCAATATCCATTACTGGATTTCTTCTTGCAGTTTTCTTCCTTGTGTCCTGGCATCTTGCAATAATTGCAGAGATTGGAGCATTTTCCCGAATGCTTTTTCTTACAGATCTTGCAGTATGGTGCAGAGGTAGAACATGTATTCCTACGATTATAATTTCCTGAACGGAATTCTTGAGTAAGCCTTTGGGTTAGGTTCCTCTTCTGATCTTCTTCTCTAGTACGGACTAACTCATCAGTCAAGGTATTTGCTAGTTCTACAGCTTCTTCTATACTTTGAGGTCTAGCTGCCTTGACTATGTGTCTTATCTCTCCAATTAACCCCGAAATATAACGGGAAATTAACACTGGTTCTGGTGAGGCAAGAGTTGGCACTATTCTAGCATATTCGAAGAATAACTTAGTGTACCCCTTGCTATCTACACCAGTCATCCTAAGATTTAGGAATTTGTTTGCTATCTATTCTTTTTCATTAGGAGGGCAGAATTTCCTTTCTACCTTGTCCTTAAACTCTTCCCATTCCATATTGTAGGTTTGATCACTTCCTCTTGTCTGGAGGATAGTGTTCCACCATTCTAGTGTTGCATTCTTAAACAGATTAGAAGCAAACAGTATCTTATCTTCTTCAGCACACTTGCTTATCCTTAAGACTGCCTCAGTTTTCTCTATTCAGCGTAAGGTTGCAATGGCCCCTTCATTGCCCGAGAATTCCATTGGTTTACAAGACCAGAATTCTTTATAAGAACAACCATAAGGCATGGTTCTTCTTCTTTTGGGAATAGGCATTTGAAGTACAGGTCCATTGTTCACGCTGTTTTCTGGTTCACTTGGTCGCTTACTGCTATGCTTACTTTTATTATCAGCATCTTTAACAGTTTGAAGAATAAATGGCATTGCATCTATAATTCCCTGTGCTACAATGTGTTGGATAGCACTATTATCCATCTGGTTCCCATTGTTATTGATGTTTGGATTTTCATTAACCACGTTAATGTTACTCTGGTTATCGTTATTCAGATTTCCTTGATTTTCTTCGTCGGCCATCTGAATTTTAAACAAGTATCCCATATTAATATCACAATTAATATCTTAATATAGTTAATCACATGACACGCATTTTTACCAAAACCGTCGATCATTGCGACTATACTCTTTTTCATATACTATGCGTCTATTACACACTAGTACAGAAATAAAGATTACAATACCAACAGAAATAAAATAGTAATATGCATCCGTACACACATATTTTATTTTATTTTTATTATTATTATTACTACCATTTCCTCCATTCTCACATTCACGGATATGGATTTATCCAAAAATCCATATTGCGCTCATCGTATTTCCATACGAGACGCTCTCCCACCTGACGCATCCTTTCACTGCTTTCTAAGATTTCCTCCCCGAAGTCCTAAGTTCTTGCACGTTTTCTGCACTCATTGGGGGTGCAGGTTCTCGGACTGGGTTTGGAATCTGGGGTAAGTGTTCCTGATATGGGGGTGTATGTGCCTGAAATTGGTAAGGATCCTCTAGTATTTCCCTAATATAATCATCTTGATAATAGGGATCTAAAGGGTCCATACCTGGATAAGCTTCTATGTTCTGTATGGGTGGATAATCTTGAATAGGGTAACGTTGCACAAAGTCCCTATTGTCGTCCCACCAAGGGTCGTAATTTGGATCTAGAGGGTTTGGTGCAGGCACTCTAGGGATTTTTTCTGGATTAAAATTGTACATCTCTTCTTGGTTTTCCTGATTTTCTATCTCCATGGGTTGTTCTGGGTTTTGTGGTTGTGGGGCTACTAATTGTTCCAGACTCGGGTCGGCAGCAGTCGTAGCTAAGATATGGAAATTAGCTAAGCTTCTATTAAGTATTTCCTGGGTATGGGCATCTGTCTCTCGCTTAATAGCTGCTAAAGCCCTTTGCTGTTGCAATTTTCGCATTCTCTTCCTACGAGCAAAAGCTTCTTTACTGAACCATCCTTGTTTCTTAGTAGGAAATGGTTCTTCAGATTGAGCTCTAAAGGCAAATATTCCATCCTTCTGATCAGCAGAATACCCCGAAAGGGCAGGCTGTGATGATGTACCTTCACTCCTAGGTGAATCAGCTAACTGACGATTCACGTCTGATGGTCCTTGATCACTCATACTGAAAACTAACAAATAGTCAAATAACACATAACACATAATTACAGTTATGCATGTATTTCCGTAATTTATTTCCTAACACAAATTTTAAAATTTAAGTGTCAGCAGAACACTTCTTTGGCTCAGACCAGTGGCTAGGCTCTGATACCACCTTCTGTCGCAACCCCCGATCCCTGATCCCTGGGAACGGGCGGACGCAAGCTCAGAGTTCGGTGGTATCAGGGTTATTTAATCTCGCAGCGGAATTTACATCAGGACCGTAGTTAGGAAATGTTTTATCAGAGTAAAACCACCTTCTTTTATATTAATAATAACATGGGCAAAACCCAAGTTTCTTATTACAATACATTATAGGGATAAACCCTATTTAATTGAATTTAAAACATCGTTTATTAGGTAACTTTTATAGCCACATTTTTCCCAAGCCTTCAGTGCTCTCCAGCTGGCTTTTTACTAATTGGCTTTCACATTGGGTTACCTGAAACATGTTTTAAAAATATTTGTCAGCGGGAAATACTGGTGAGTGAATCCCAGTTTAATCAAGTTTAAAGTCACAGTGAACAGTATTAAGAGCGATCACATTGTTTATGTCTACACAATTACTCCATTTGGTACTATCAATCCTGACTTGTGGGTCATATTACACATTGGCTAACTCATTGTCCAATGGTAACGTATTGTCATCCCGACTTACTACTCGCAAGTAGTACAAATTTTGTATACAAAACCCCAACATACCGGCAGTAATTGAATAACCACAAAGACTCAATCACTGCTAAATTTCATAGTAAAACATTTAAGGTTTGGTAAAACATTACCAAAAACATTAACAAAAAGAGGATAAACTCACATTGCTGTCTTAGGCTTTTCGTAAGGGTTTCCTGGATATAATCTATAATTTATACAAATGTACATTGGTTAGTACCATAACCCTTTGAAAATATTAATAATACCCTCCCCGAGACGGCATTCCAACAACTACGTCGGGCAGAACCACGACAGTTGTTACGGAACCCTAAATCAATCGGGCAGCGTAACTATTATGAAACTGGGGTTATAATACTTACAACGGAGCAGAACCTCGCTAATTAGGGGTATAGTACCCGACTATAATGCTTAATACTTTCAGAATTCGAGATTGAGATTTTAGAATGAGCGACGGAAACTGTAATCTGATGCTATCTATTTATAGTTGTGAAATCTGACTTTCAGGCGGCCCGCGTAAGGTAAGGCTAAGCCTTACGCGGCCCGCGTCAACACCAGTCAACACAATAGCTTAGCTGGGTCAGCTAGTAGACTTGACACGATGTCGACACGTGTCGGCATCTGGTGTATCCGCGTTTCATGAGTCCGCGCGGCCCGCGTTAATGTAAGCTTCAGCTTACGCGGCCCGCTTGAACTAAAGAAGTCAGCGGAGTCAAAGTCTGGTCTTAATACGGCCCGCGTGAGTGGTTAAGGTGCGTCTACGCGGCCCGCCTCAGCCCTATATTTCATGTTTTTGATTTATTTTATAATTATAACATAGATCGGGCTTGGTTTTCACATACGGGTATAATATAAGACATATTGGGACATTTTATAATATACTAAGGCGTCTAAAATATTATGAGGGTGTTGGTTTTACCGAGGGTTGTTACACCCAATGTGGACGTATCTTTCGACTTAAAGTCCCTGTGAGGACATCTGTACAGCAAAGCCCCTTTTGTGCGCACGCGGTACCAATATAGTCCTTTTATGGACATGTTATTTTATTAAAATCCCTTTGGGGATACGCTATTTCGAAATAGTCCCTTTGTAGACATGTTATTTCATTATAAGTCCCTTGGTGGATAAGATACTTCTTGATAACCCCCTTCGAGGACATATTTTATATACGGACTTATATTTTCCTTTTAGTCCCTGCGTGGACTAAAGTTGCTTTAAAGTCCCCGTGTGGACAAATGAATTATTAAAGTCCTGTCTGAGGCACTATTGTAAATTTCCTGATGATTTATGGAAAGTTTTTCTTATATCGGTATTCATATCGTCCTTTATCAAACGATCGTTCCGATTTTACTCGAACTTTATCGATCAGCTGAAAATTTTCAAAGGATCCTCTTAATGGTATAACCTAGCCTATATGTCTATGAACATGGCTGTGATGGTAAAACCCTCTTAAGATAATTAATCCTTGTTAGCATCTAAAAACATGTTAACATTCCTGGCTGTGTGAATTGAGAGACCACATTAGCTTCCAAAAGTACTTGGATCTTTCCAAGCCACCTTCATGGCCTAAATGATCAATATGAATCATGGCTAATAACGTCGAACATGATGTACACATCAAAACATCCAATTGAGATGTATGCCTACGGGTAAAGATGTATTCATGACAAAGATAGTTTTATTTCATAACTTCTTGTCAAAAGGCAATGAACTATGAAATTTTCAGATCCAAAGGATCATTGATTATGTTTTAAAATTGTCCTAATGACAAGGCCTTGGTGCCATCTAAAAGTCCTTTGAGACAAGCGTTTGCGCAAAATAAAATGTCTGTACGACATTGACAGTTGTGACTTATGTCCCCTGTCTAATAAATATGAAGGATTAGATTCCGTTTAAACGCCAAAAATGGTTTATTTAAAAACCTAGGCAAAACATAATCAAATAAATTTCATACTATCTTATTGGCCTATATGGTTTATTTACACCATGGCTATTTAATCATCAATTTCGACGATTCGCTATGTAACTAAATAAATTATTATTACTCGGTTATAGCCTTCAAAGCTTCACCATGGCTGACACATATGCAGGGGGCGGTTCTTAGTAGGCTAGTGGCAGGGCCACGGCCCGGGCAAGTTTTTCGGCCGTAGTGCTAATTTTTCGCATTTCGATCGAAATTTTTTATATATACTATGTTTGGCCCGGGCTTGTCCGGGCTTTTTTTAGTGTCCGTGTCTTTCGGCCCTGGCACGTTCAATGGGCAAGATCCGCCACTGCACATATGAAGCTCACAATCATCCAGTTGATGAGGATAATAACGCAAGACTGAACTTAACGGGCACCGAGTTACAGGCTATGTTAGATACAGCCGTAAACAAATCCGTAGACCGAGTATTAAAGGATCACAAGCGAAAGTGCGATAATACCTCAAATAAGGGTTACAAAAAGGGTAAGACTGGTTCGAACTATAACCAGTCCAAGCCGAATGAGGCGAAACCCAAATGTAAAACCTGTGGTAAACAACACTTCGGAAAATGTTTCCGAAAGCAGTCTAGGAGATGTGGCATCTGTAAGGAGATGGATCACAAGACTCATGAATGCAAGGACTTGATAGACGCCACATGCTATGGTTGTGGCGAGAAAGGGCATATAAAGACTCCCTGCCCAAAGAGGGCGACTAAAGGGAAACGTACGTTAGATTCACAAGCCAAGCCTTGTGGAATTTGTAATAAGGAAGGGCACAAAACTTTGGAGTGCCAAAACATAAAGGACGCAACCTGCTATGGTTGTAATGAAATAGGGCACATCAAAACTAATTGCCCAAATAAAACCAAGAAGCCTGGAAAGGCTAAGAAGGGAAATGCCTGAACTACCTGATGAATGCCAGAGGCAGTACATATTAATAATATCATCAGGTACATTCCTTATCATTTATCAATGATAATTTCTGCTAAGTGTTCTGTTTTTAATACAGGCAATAATAAGTCTTTCATAGACCATAAGCTTAGCAAACTTTTGTTGATACTCAAGAACTCTAGACCTTAAGTTTAAGGTAGAACCTACCAATGAAACCATAGAGACCGTCTCTTCTATTCTCGACGAAGATCCTTCTGAAAAATCTAAGAGTACTCTTTCTTCAAATAGACTACGGCAATATATGTTATTTTAATTATTTTCTCATTGATTTCTATCAACTGCGAGTGCCAACTATGTTTGATAAAAGCACCATATGAGGATTGGCATAAGCTAGTGTGTCCCATATATTGCTTCCATGCCTGATCAGTATGGAGGTTTAATGCATGGAACCACTAAAATATTCCGATGGTCATATTGTACTAAGGTCAGCTAGTGGTATTCAAAGAAGATATCCATTATAAGAATGCCTAAGTAGGCATCTCTACTTAAGGCATCCATCCACTCGTAGAACAGATGTGTCAATTGCATGACACAAGTGACGATCAACCCTGTTTACCTCCTGAGAGGCAAGGTGGAATTAGGATTAACATCCTATTAGGAGTCGTATTTATTACAGAAGCTCTATATCGGTTAGCGACTACAGAAATGAAAGAGCTAAGGACTCAATTGGATGACTTACTTGAAAAAGGGTTTTCATACAACCCAGCTCTTCGCCTTGGGGAGCTCCTATATTGTTTGTGAAAAAGAAGGATGGATCAATGCGCTTATGCATTGATTACCATGAGCTAAACAAGGTAACGATCAAGAATCATTATCCCTTACCCAGGATCGACGACTTATTCGACCAACTCCAAGGGGCAAGCTTTTTCTCGAAGATCGATTTAAGATCTGGGTATCATCAACTCAAGGTTAGAACTGAAGATGTACCTAAGACAGTGTTCAGAACAAGATATAGACATTATGAGTTTTTAGTGATGCCTTTCGGGCTCACTAATACACCAGCAGCATTCATGGACCTCATAAATAGAGTCTGCAAACCATACTTAGATAAGTTTGTCATTGTCTTTATAGATGACATACTTATTTACTCTCGTAATCAAGTCGACCACGAGAAACACCTTCGGTGTATTTTAGGATTTCTACGACAGGAGAAGCTATATGCTAAATTTTCCAAGTGTGAGTTCTGGCTTCGCGAAGTCCAATTCCTTGGACATGTTGTGAGCAAGCATGGTATCCAAGTAGATCCCGCTAAAATAAAAGCCTTCATGAACTGGGAGACACCTAAAACACCTACGGAGATTCGGAGCTTTCTGGGAATAGCTGGCTATTATAGAAGATTCATTGAGAATTTCTCATAGTTGCACCGTTAACTTCTCTGACCCGCAAGAATGTAAAGTTTGATTGGGGCCCAAAATAACAAGAATCTTTTGAAACTCTTGAGCAGAAATTGAGCAATGCGCCGGTGTTGACATTGCCCGAAGGAATAGAAGAGTTTGTCGTGTACTGTGATGCTTCACACACCGGTATGGGTTGTGTACTTATGCAAGAGGCAAGGTGATTGCCTATGCGTCACGACAATGTAAAGTGCATGAAAAGAATTACACCACCCACGATTTGGAGTTGGGTGCCGTTGTCTTTGCACTTAAGTTGTGGAGACATTATTTATATGGAGCCAAATGAGTGATCTATTCGGATCACAAAAGTCTCCAACACTTATTCAATCAAAAGGATCTCAATATGAGACAGCGCCGTTGGATAGAGACTCTAAATGATTACGATTGCGAAATTCGCTACCATCCTGGCAAAGCGAATGTAGTCGCTGATGCTCTAAGCCGAAAGGAAAGAGTCAAACCTATAAGGATTAATGCCAAGAGCATTGAACTTAAGAACAACCTGAATGAAAGGTTGTTAACTGCTCAGAAGGAAGCTATATTGGAAGCTAACTTTCCAAGTGAAAAGTTAGGTGTAACTGCTGAACAGTTAGCACCTGGCAAGGATGGAATCCTTAGAATGAATGGAAGAATCTGGGTTCCTATCCATGGAGGACTTCGATATATAATCCTCCAGGAAGCTCACAATTCTAAATACTCAGTTCACCCTGGAGGTGACAAAATGTATCAAGATTTGAAAGCTAACTATTGGTGGATAGGTTGAAGAAATCTATAGCCACACATGTAGAAAATGTCTGACTTGTGCTCAGATTAAGGCTGAACATCAAAAGTCGTCAGGTCTGCTACAACAGCCTGAACTTCCCACATGGAAGTGGGGGATGGTAACCATGGATTTTATAACCAAGTTACCTAAAACAAGGCATGGAAATGATACTATGTGGGCAATAGTCGATAGACTGACTAAGTTAGCATACTTCTTACCCATCAAGGAGACTCATAGCTCCGACAAGCTAGCTCAGTTGTACGTGGATAAGATTGTATCTCTCCACGGAGTGCCAGTATCTATTATATCCGATAGAGATACTAGATACACTTCTCACTTTTGGAAAAGTTTCCAACAATCATTAGGCACTAGTTTGAATTTTAGTACTGCTTACCATTCTCAAACAGATGGACAAAGTGAGCATACAATTCAAACTTTGGAAGACATGCTTCAAGCATGTGTTATTGATTTGGGAGGTAGCTAGGATGACCACCTACCTTTGATCGAGTTTTCCTACAATAATAGTTACCATACTAGCATTCAGGTTGCGCCTTTTGAGGCATTGTATGGAAAGAAATGTAGAACGCCTGTTTGTTAGGCGGAAGTAGGAGAAGCTCCATTATCAGGACCTGATATAGTCCTTGATACCTACTGAAGTTTTTAGTATATTTTTATAAAATAACAGTAAGTACAAGTTTATAAACTCAGATTCCCAATTTTGACATTTTAAGTCCTTGTGAAATTACCAAAATACCCCTAAGGTGCATAGTTTGGTTTTAAATGATGATTTTCACTTATGGGTCATACCCTACTGTTATAACATGTCAAATAAAGTATATTTACTGTATAAACCAGACCTGTAACCCAGATTTCTAACTTAACTCTTTTATAATCTTTTAAATGACCAAAATGCCCTTATGAGGCATAAATTGTGTTTAAATCCGTTTTGGGCATAATAGGAAATAACTTACCAATATTATATCATATTTATAGCATATTATCTCAGGGAACTTGCATATGACTCTTACGGTTACCCGTAACGCTCTTTTCGCGTTTGGTGCGGTTTATGTAACTAGTTTGCATAAATTGACCGAGACGGGTCAAACATTATCATTTTTGTCTCAAAATCCAGAATGTATTTAGTATACCCATATTATACAAGTATTCAAACTTGTCGGGTCTAAATCACATTCTATCCGGTCTTCGCTTAATCGTGCGTTTGAACCGTTTCGTCCTTAGAGCTAACCGGTCTAAGCTTAAGCTTAAATAAAGACCCGTTAGAAATCTAATAGGTTATATTAAACCTTCGTTCCAGATTAGGAGCACCGGTAAAAGCTACCTGCCTTTTTGCTTGTTGAGATATATACTTACCAAGGTAAATACTTTTTGACTTATTTTCCCTATACGGGCTTGGGGTACGGTATATAGAATACCGCTTGGTCCGGCATTGAATCTTTAATCGAATAGTGGTTAAATCCTTGATATGCTACATTTTGAATGTGTTTTGTTGCTTAAAGCCTTTGGGGGGTTAATGACCATGTCCCGGATATCCTTGGCATTATCTTACGAGATGGCCACAACCTTAGCACGGGGTGTAGGCGTGCACCCGTCAGTGCCAAACCAATTATGTGGTGTGTCTATTAATCTTTAACCCGGCAAGATCCGGGCTACTGAACGCATAAGTATCATGTAAATCCTTTACAAGATTATATTACATAATTATCCCAAGTTATAAAATGTCTTGTGCCATGTGCATTCAAATCAATTTTCAACCATTTTCAAAATGAGTCAGTTAAATTGTATTTACCAGTGTAAACTGACGTATTTTCCCAAAAGGTTAAGTGCAGGTACTACACGTAATAGGCTGGCTGTCTTCTAGAGCGTCCACAATAAGTCTCGCAAGCTTGGACGACAATAAACTGTTGAACAATATCTTATTTTTGTTTTGATCCGCCTGTGGATCCGTTTCAACTATCAGTGATATTTATTATTACATTTTATCTAAAGTTGAAATGAATCTATCTTTGCTTCCGCTGTGCATTATTATATTGTGTTGTTTGTCTATGATGATACCAACTACGTCACGATACTCCCCACCGGTGACACGTGGAAAATAGGGGTGTGACAGGTTGGTATCAGAGCCAACTCTGAGTGAATTAAACACTAGTCATTTGTGTTTAATCTCAGTTACACAATTGCACAATCCTCGATTCTCGAGTCTAGACAAAGAACTTAGGAAATTTCCAAATTTTTGTTTAAATTTTCTAACCTTGTCTAAATTATATTTTTGTTGTATCACTTGTTGTATTTGACAGGATCACCAGAATGCCACCAAGAATGAGAGGTAGAGGACGAGGACAAGGAGCATATGTAGCTCCGAACGACCATGAGGCCGAACCCTCACACCGGCGGACACCTTCGGACCCTCACCGCACTGATGCTCAAGACCTTTGGAGGTCTTTCACCGAACCAGCGAGACGCTCAGTCTCACTAAGCACCTCTCCATCGATCCCGCACTCCTTTGGGCCTCATTCGGAGAATGAGCCCCACAACTCACAACAGTCCTATATTCCTCTAGGACACCAGTCACCTTATAACCAACCATCGCCTGTTTACCAGGGTTTGTTCAACCCTGATGACTACCTGGATGTGCCTATGGGTGTTAACCCACTTGGGCCCGAAGACCACTTCTCTGGTGGCAACCCAATGGACATTGATGAGGATACTGATCCTTCTATGCCACCATCCGGAACACCAAACCATCCCATCGAGATTTCTGATGGGTCACCATTCATGGGATCGCCTTACAATGGTCCCGATAGCTTCGAGGAGAACTTCAGGCAGCACGACTGGGTGTTTACCCCCCAGTTATCATAACTCTCCTCTTCACCAGTCTTATCATAACTCCCCCCTGCACCAGTCTTACCATAACTCCCCTCTTTACCAGTCATACCATAACTCTCCCCTGCACCTTCCTCATCACTCTCCCCTACACCAGCAGGAGCAGCCACAGCAGCAGCCACAGCAGCAGCAGAATCCTTCTGAGGATTCTCGACTAGTAGCGGTCACTCCGCCAGCAGCAGCACCTCCACTTCAGCCTCCCTCGCCTCCGAGGCGAAGAAGAACTACCTTACGGATATCCGCACGAGGGGGGATTCGCATCAGCACCCTTCCACATTCGAGTGGCAGCCGGTTCTCGCCACTCCATGAAGAACCAGAGACGGGAGAATCTTCGCAACCCGTCTCAGAAGTGAACACTGCGCCATTCGCGCCTCAGCCACCATTGGGATTTGGAGACCCAATCCCTGCTTACACTAGTGCTGCAGCATTCAACCCCTTCGAGCAGCAGATTCACACGGGGTACAACTTTATGGAGGATCCCTACTGGGTAGCAGCAAACTCCAACACTTTCCACCAAGAAGCTCCCTTCGGAGGTCCCTGGGCTACGGGACCCTCGACTTATGGGTACCCATCATATGGGTATCAGCAGTCGCAGCCTCCTCAACCTCCTTATTATCAACCGCAGCCTCCTCAACCCCCGTTTTATCAACAACCACCTCAGGCACCGGCAATGTCACCGCCCCAAATGCAAGAAATCATTCATGAGATACATGAGGTGCGAGACGAGATGCGGCAGGGGTTGCATCATGAACGGAGGCGTAGGAAGGGGATGTTTAAGAAGGTAGTGGATCTACTTAAGGGGAAGAACAAGAAGGATCATTGAATCCTTTGTTTGTTGGTTATTTTAGTGTGGTACTCATGTCCCTGCGTGGACATTTATTTAATTATTTCTGTACTCTACCCCTGCGTGGGTATTTCTTTCTGTTCTGCCCCTGCGTGGGCATATCTTTTTATTTAACCCCTGCGTGGGTTTGTTTGTTTTGTTATTTGGCCCCTGCATGGGCATATGATTTATGTAAAAGACCCGTTTAGGGCAACTTGTACTGATTTAATTTTTATTTGAAATGGTTAATTTAAATTTCATTTTTAAATTATGTGCATAAACATAGTGTATGAATAAATGAAAAATAACATTTATTATTTTGATGTACCATTTTAATAAAATAATAAGGATCTTAAAAGGTAAAACCTAGCTATTATGTTGTCATAAATCTAGCCAATATGGTGGAACCTGTTTAAAAGATTCGAATCTATGTTAACATCTGTAAACATGTTAACATTCTTGGCTAGTGTGATCAGTAAAATCACACACGCCACCCTTTTAATAAAATATCCAAGTTTAATATTTCTATATATAATTGGTTGTGACATAATGCCTACGGGTTATAATTAATGTCATATAAAACAAAAGGCAGCTGTAGTTTATACACTCCCTGCCAAGAAAAGGATTGATTTGTCTTATTTATTCAAATTTTAATCCTATAAGATCTAAATTGGTAATTTAGAAATTTGTCTACGTGACTAGGCTTATTATGCCAGTATTATATTTCATTCTAAAAAGATTATTAGTAAAAAAAAATCCTGAATGAAATTATTAAATTAACTAATATGGCTTTTATTTACCATGGTTAATAAATCGTCAAGAACGATAATACTGTTTAGACTTCTAAATAGACCTTGTCCTTATTTTTATGTAGCAATTAAGACTACATGACTAAGTCGGAAGAGATAAACAGTCATCCAGTGGAAAACCCCGATAATACTAAAATATTAGTAACGGGTGCGGAATTGAAAGCATTAGTGAATGATGTTGTCATCGAAGCACTAAACAGACAGTATATCGAATCAAACGGGACCCAAAGTAGGACCCGATCTGCGCCACATTCCAAACCGAAAGTCCACTCGGAAGCTCATAGCAAACCGCCCTCTCAGAAGGAGGTACCTAAGAAAGATAAGCCAAAGAAGGATGATGAGGATCATCACTCCTCTAACCAAAACAGTGTCCCGATAAAGAAGATCAAGCAGAAACAGGAACCGCATAGTAAGTCCTGTACATATAAATACTTCGTCTCATGTAAACCCAGAGACTTTACTGGGGAGAAAGGAGCGGTCGACTGCATGACCTGGTTGGATGAAATGGATACAGTAGTAGATATCAGCGGGTGTGCTGAAAGAGATGTAGTGAAATACGTGTCCCAATCATTCAAAGGAGACGCTCTGGCGTGGTGGAAATCTCTCTTACAAGCTGCCGGAAAGGCCACACTTTACAGTATGTCATGGGATCAGTTCGTAGCCCTTATTAAAGAGAATTTTTGCCCACAACATGAAGTCGAAAGGATCGAGTCAGACTTCTTATCCTTGGTGATGAAAAATTTAGACTGCCAAGCATACCTCACCACATTCAATACTCTATCTCGGTTGGTTCCATACTTGGTAACCCCAGAGCCGAAAAGGATTGCCCGTTTCATCGGGGGTTTAGCCCCTGAAATTAAAGCAAGTGTTAAGGCATCGAGGCCTACAACCTTCAGATCCACTGCTGATCTATCTCTATCTCTCACCATGGACGTAGTCAGGTTGAGAGCGCTAAGGAACTCAGAAGAGAATAAGAGAAAGCGTGAGGACGATACCTCACGAAGATCAGAAAAGAGACACCGAGGAAATGACGACCACAAGAAAGGGTCGGGATTTAAGAAGAATGGGCAACAATCGGGGGATAAGCCCAAATGTAAAGTTTGCAAGAAAAACCATTTTGGAAGGTGTCGATTTGAGTCGAAATCCCAGCCCCAGCCGAGACCCTGTGGAATCTGCAAATCTACGGATCATACGACTTTGAAGTGTAAGGGTTTGAAGGATGCAACATGTTATGGTTGCAACGAAAAAGGGCACATTAAGTCCAACTGCCCAAAGATCACCAAGAAAGCCGAAGATGGAAAGAAGACCAATGCGAGAGTCTTCAAGATGGATGCTAAGGAAGCTGTTCAAGATGACAACGTTATTACAGGTACTTTTCTTGTAAATGATGTTTTCGCTAGGGTATTGTTTGATTCTGGAGCAGATAAATCTTTTGTTGATGATAAGTTCTGTAAGTTATTAAACCTTCCTGTTAGAACCTTAAGTGTGAAATATGAGGTGGAATTAGCTGATGGAACAATAGAAACAGCCTCAACTGTTTTAGATGGATGTGTTATATCCATTAGGAATCATTCTTTTCCTTTGTCCCTACTTCCCTTTAAGCTCGCCGGCTTTGATGTAGTTATAGGCATGGATTGGTTATCGCATAACCAAGCCCAAATTGTATGCAACAGGAAGCAAGTGATAGTCAAAACTCCGTCTGGGGAGTCACTTACCATTCAAGGTGATACCCAGCATGGATTGCCTGAGCAAGTGTCTATGCTCAAGGCATCCAGATGTCTGCAGAAGGGTTGTGTCATTTATATGGCACAAGTTACTATAGACGAGCCAAAGCCTAAGATTGAAGACATCCCTGTCATTTCAGAATACCCTGAAGTCTTTCCCGAAGAACTACCTGGTTTACCACCAGATAGACAAGTAGAATTCCGAATTGACATCATCCCTGGTGCTGCACCAGTAGCGAGAGCACCTTATAGGTTAGCACCAACGGAGATGAAGGAATTAAGGATGCAGTTGGATGATCTGTTAGCTAAAGGTTTTATTAGACCTAGTTCGTCTCCTTGGGGAGCGCCGATCTTATTTGTCAAGAAGAAGGATGGATCGATGCGTTTGTGCATCGACTACCGTGAGCTTAATAAAGTCACTATCAAGAATAGGTATCCTCTGCCTAGGATCGATGATCTGTTCGATCAGTTACAAGGAGCAAGCTACTTTTCAAAGATCGACTTGAGGTCAGGCTATCATCAGTTGAAGGTCAAGGATGAAGATGTGCACAAGACAGCGTTTAGAACTCGTTATGGACATTACGAGTTCCTAGTGATGCCTTTCGGACTCACTAACGCACCAGCCGCATTCATGGATCTCATGAATCGCGTCTGCAAGCCTTATCTGGATAAATTCGTCATCGTCTTTATTGACGACATCCTTATTTATTCAAAGAACCAAGCTGACCATGAGAAACACCTTCGTTGTATTCTCAAACTTCTACATCAAGAGAAACTCTACGCCAAATTTTCAAAGTGCGAATTTTGGCTTCGAGAAGTCCAATTCCTTGGACATGTGGTAAGTGAGCGTGGTATCCAAGTGGATCCCGCTAAAGTAGAAGCAGTTATGAATTGGCAAGAGCCAAAGACACCTACTGAAATCCGTAGCTTCCTGGGTTTAGCAGGTTATTATAGGCGCTTCATCGAAAACTTTTCTAGGATTGCTGCGCCCCTAACCTCGTTGACACGTAAGAAGGTTAAGTTTGATTGGGGCCCTAAGCAGCAGGAATCCTTTGACATTTTAAAGAAAAAGTTGAGTAATGCACCAGTATTAACATTGCCCGATGGTATAGAAGAATTTGTGGTGTACTGTGATGCATCACACACTGGTATGGGCTGTGTACTCATGCAGAAAGGCAAGGTTATCGCCTACGCTTCACGACAGCTAAAGGTGCACGAAAAGAACTACACCACCCACGACTTGGAGCTGGGTGCCGTTGTATTTGCATTAAAACTTTGGAGACATTACTTATATGGTACCAAGTGTGTGATCTATTCAGATCACAAGAGCCTTCAACATTTTTTCAATCAGAAGGACTTGAACATGCGACAAAGACGATGGATGGAAACTCTAAATGATTATGATTATGAAATAAAGTACCATCCAGGCAAGGCAAATGTAGTTGCTGACGCCTTGAGTAGGAAGGAAAGAGTTAAGCCAATAAGAATCAATGCCAAGCGCATTGAAATCAAGAATGATTTGAATGAAAGGATACTAGCTGCACAGAAGGAAGCTGTGTTAGAAGCTAATTATCCTGAAGAAAAGTTAGGAGTAACTGAGGAGCAGTTATCCCATGACAAAGACGGAATGCTTAGATTGAATGGACGAATATGGGTTCCATTTTATGGAGGACTTCGAGATGTTATCCTCCAGGAAGCCCACAGTTCCAAATATTCCGTTCACCCTGGAGCTGATAAGATGTACCAGGATCTAAAGGCCAACTACTGGTGGATTGGTTTGAAAAAGTCTGTAGCTACTTATGTAGCTAAATGTTTGACTTGTGCGCAAGTCAAAGCTGAACACCAGAAGCCGTCAGGTTTGTTACAACAACCTGAAATTCCCAAGTGGAAGTGGGAGATGGTGACGATGGATTTCATCACCAAGTTGCCAAAGACAAGAAAAGGAAACGATACTATATGGGTCATAGTGGACAGACTGACGAAGTCAGCACATTTTCTACCCATCAAGGAGACTTATAGCTCCGATATGTTAGCACAATTATATGTCGATAAGATTGTAGCTTTGCATGGTATACCTGTGTCTATTATCTCTGATAGAGATACTAGATACACGTCTCATTTTTGGAAAAGTTTCCAACAATCCTTGGGCACACGTTTGAATTTTAGTACGGCTTATCATCCTCAGACTGACGGTCAGAGTGAGCGTACTATTCAAACTTTGGAAGACATGCTACGTGCCTGTGCGATCGATTTGGGTGGTAGTTGGGATAAGAACCTACCATTAATTGAATTCTCCTACAATAATAGCTACCACACCAGCATAAAAGCTGCGCCTTTTGAGGCCTTATACGGTAGAAAGTGTAGATCACCTATTTGTTGGGCGGAAGTTGGAGATGTCCAACTATCAGGACCAGAGATAGTTTTTGAGACAACGGACAAGATTGTCCAGATCCGCGATCGTTTGAAAGCTGCCAGGGATAGGCAGAAAAGTTATGCGGATCCAAAGCGCAAAGATTTTCACTTCGAAGTAGGTGATAAAGTGTTGCTTAAAGTATCACCCTGGAAGGGGGTGATGCGATTTGGTAAGAAAGGCAAGCTAAGCCCGAGATACATAGGACCTTTCGAGGTTATCGAACGTGTCGGGTCAGTTGCTTATAAGTTAAACTTGCCTGAAGAACTTAGCGCTATCCATAATGTGTTCCACATCTGTAATTTGAAGAAGTGTTTCGCTGATGAATCACTGGTTATACCGTATACGGATGTACATATAGATGAAAGCTTGAAATTTGTGGAAAAGCCGTTGTCGATTGAAGACCGACAGGTAAAGAAGCTTCGAAGGAAGCACATACCTATTGTTAAGGTCAAATGGGATGCCCGTAGAGGTCCCGAATACACTTGGGAGGTAGAATCCACGATGAAAGAAAAATACCCTCATTTGTTTCAGTAAATCTCAGGGTCGAGATTTCTTTTAAGGGGGTGAGGATGTAACACCTCGAAAAATTACGTCCAATAATGTACTGACACGTGTCATGGACTTTGAATATGTAAAAACATACTTTAGAGGGACTAAAGTTGACAAACGGTGAAACTGTGTGAATATCAGGGTCCAAAGTGTCAACAATTGATAAGTAGGCCCTACAATAACCCTACATGATGTTTATAATCTAAAGCGGATAAACCATGGATCATACGAAGCGAAAAATGAAAGAAAGTGAGGAATTACAAACTACAGGGGCTAAACGTGTCAACATGTTGAATTTATACCTCTGAGTGATCTTTTGGCAAACCCGAAGCTTTGTAATGATAAAATATACTCACGAGAATATATGATAAAAATTTCATGAAGTTTCGTGAACGTATGAGAAAGTTATGATTAAAACCGTACACGAAAGGTTAATTGCGTTATCGTGAATTTCGTGACTTTTCGGGTAAGCGCAAAGTGAACCGAGGACTTTGCCATGTTTATAAAAGTCCCAAGGTTCATAAAAATCAGATTTCAAGGGTTTAGAGTGCAAATAAATAGCTTAAACACGTATCATAAGATTAGGGACTGAATTGCAACATTTGGAAACTTGGAAACCTGCTGAACCGGCTCACGCGACCCGCCTGGGGTCTGTCGCGACCCGCCTGCGACTGCCCAGCGACGAAACAAGCGCACAGCTTCCAGTTCTGTCTGTTTGTGAGTTGTTTGCAGCTGTATACGACTCAAGGACCTCCCCAATCGAATTACATGCAGATGAGGACACTTGTACAGGTCTTACAACACCTGTATACCTCTGTGGCAGCCTCACAACACATCCAAATCTGAATATAAGGCACTTTATGTAGTAAACTCAAGAACACTTGCATTTTCAAAATTCACAAGACTTCTCCTGGAGCTTTCTGGACGACAAGGCAGGCTCATAGTGATCTCTAAGCTTGTTTAGGACCATTGTAAGTGTTTACAACTCTTTCAAATTCGTTCTAGCTTAGTATATTAACCGAAAGTCAAACTATCGTAAATTACACTTGACTTTATGATTAAACGAGTTTGGCTCTGTCATTTCTCAAATTGAAAGTACCTACATGTTGGTATTTATGTGTGTAACAAACCCCTAAAAGGGTATTTTCAGATTCACACTCTAAGCATGTTAATTGTCGAGTCAAAGCATTTCTTAAAAAGTCAACAGAATGTGTTTTTGCAAATTTAAGCATAATTAGTAATGTAGGCTACATGCAACCTGTTCGATCATCAAAATAACTTTATAAATAATGCAAGAACATGTTTCAACATGATCAACTCGACAATTTTCAGTTTAAACCCGAATCGGAACCGAAAGTCACATAAATTGACTTTTTCTTTGACTATCGGTTCGGATCCATCCATGCATGTTTGAGATCTGCGTTAGAGCATATTTTGGACCAACTTTCATATAAGTTTAATTCTCTGAGATTTTACAACTTGGTTCAACACTTATCCGATTCATATGCATGTTACCGGTTTATGCTTAAATATGACTATTTTGCCCTTTTTACCATGAAACGCGATTTTTGAAAAAGTGAAAGAGTAGAAACATTTGTTACTGATTTATAAACTTGCACCAAAAATTTGACATCAATCCGAGGTCTGGATTGTGAATTATGCTCAATATCGCAAATAAAACGGTTTTTATTAATTAAACGGTTATTAATTAAACGGCGTTATGAGCATAACGCCTATCAAAACCTAATTTTTGACATCAAAGTGTATACCTACTGTTGTTATATAATATTTTAGGAATTATAAAGATTTTTAATAATTTTTAAACTGATTGAATCATAGAATTTTAGCCTTAAATCGGTTATTGTCGGTTTTGCCCTTTTGGGCTATAAAATGAGTTTTATAAATCCTTTTGACCCCAAACCTTTTTCTACTGATTTTATTTGTTAAATAAAATATTTTGAGCATTCTGGAAACATAAAAATATCAGCTTTCTTTTATAAACCCGGAAATGGCTCTAAATCGCCTTTTTAAGCATTTTTATCGCATAGTATGTATTATAACCACATTAAACATATAAGATTGATACCTACTGAAGTTTTTAGTATATTTTTATAAAATAACAGTAAGTACAAGTTTATAAACTCAGATTCCCAATTTTGACATTTTAAGTCCTTGTGAAATTACCAAAATACCCCTAAGGTGCATAGTTTGGTTTTAAATGATGATTTTCACTTATGGGTCATACCCTACTGTTATAACATGTCAAATAAAGTATATTTACTGTATAAACCAGACCTGTAACCCAGATTTCTAACTTAACTCTTTTATAATCTTTTAAATGACCAAAATGCCCTTATGAGGCATAAATTGTGTTTAAATCCGTTTTGGGCATAATAGGAAATAACTTACTAATATTATATCATATTTATAGCATATTATCTTAGGGAACTTGCATATGACTCTTACGGTTGCCTGTAACGCTCTTTTCGCGTTCGGTGCGGTTTATGTAACTAGTTTGCATAAATTGACCGAGACGGGTCAAACATTATCATTTTTGTCTCAAAATCCAGAATGTATTTAGTATACCCATATTATACAAGTATTCAAACTTGTCGGGTCTAAATCACATTCTATCCGGTCTTCGCTTAATCGTGCGTTTGAACCGTTTCGTCCTTAGAGCTAACCGGTCTAAGCTTAAGCTTAAATAAAGACCCGTTAGAAATCTAATAGGTTATATTAAACCTTCGTTCCAGATTAGGAGCACCGGTAAAAGCTACCTGCCTTTTTGCTTGTTGAGATATATACTTACCAAGGTAAATACTTTTTGACTTATTTTCCCTATACGGGCTTGGGGTACGGTATATAGAATACCGCTTGGTCCGGCATTGAATCTTTAATCGAATAGTGGTTAAATCCTTGATATGCTACGTTTTGAATGTGTTTTGTTGCTTAAAGCCTTTGGGGGGTTAATGACCATGTCCCGGATATCCTTGGCATTATCTTACGAGATGGCAACAACCTTAGCACGGGGTGTAGGCGTGCACCCGTCAGTGCCAAACCAATTATGTGGTGTGTCTATTAATCTTTAACCCGGCAAGATCCGGGCTACTGAACGCATAAGTATCATGTAAATCCTTTACAAGATTATATTACATAATTATCCTAAGTTATAAAATGTCTTGTGCCATGTGCATTCAAATCAATTTTCAACCATTTTCAAAATGAGTCAGTTAAATTGTATTTACCAATGTAAACTGACGTATTTTCCCAAAAGGTTAAGTGCAGGTACTACACGTAATAGGCTGGCTGTCTTCTAGAGCGTCCACAATAAGTCTCGCAAGCTTGGACGACAATAAACTGTTGAACAATATCTTATTTTTGTTTTGATCCGCCTGTGGATCCGTTTCAACTATCAGTGATATTTATTATTACATTTTATCTAAAGTTGAAATGAATCTATCTTTGCTTCCGCTGTGCATTATTATATTGTGTTGTTTGTCTATGATGATACCAACTACGTCACGATACTCCCCACCGGGCCCACCGGTGACACGTGGAAAATAGGGGTGTGACACCTTTTAACAAACCCGGGGCTTCGAAATATTCAAATATACTCTCAAGAATAAGTGATATAAATTTCACAAGGTTTCAAGATCGTTATGTATTGTTTACGCGAATTCCTAAGAATTAGGGTTTAAAGCGTCAACGAGGCGGAACCTATGTTTCCGGAGATCGTTTATCGAAACCGGGCTTAACGGAGTTTGGTTATACTCCCTAGATCATCTACAAACTAACTAGAAGGGTTAAAAGTGCCTAAAATGAAAGATACATTGCATTAGAAGGTACAGGGACTGAAAGTGACAAGTTTGAAACTTGTTTTGCTGGTATGTGGTGTGGTGGCGTCGCGCCACAGCCCCCCCTTTCGCCGTGGCGTGCGACGACGGCCTTAATTTGACAGAATATGATGGACAAATGCAGGTTTCTTCTTTCCTTGTGCTCCAAACAAGTCTTGATCGAATTCTAGGGTCTTGTTGATGGTTTTTGATACCACTAGGACACATGGAACTATCTTGTAACACCTGAGAACACTTGTGATCATCTAGAACAACTTCAATTCACTATAAATAGGACCATAAGTTCAGCTTTTCATTTGCTCATTCACTCTTCACTCTCATCTCTCTAAGTTCAAGTGTTTCTGAGCTTTTCTGGATATTACTGACCCAAAGGGAAGCTTATTCTTGTAGAAAAGATAGCTAGGACCCTTTGTAAGCGTCTTAGCCCCTTCCTTAGTTCAGTTTTTAGTTTAAAAACTGAAAAGTCAAAGTTAACTTAATTTGACTTTGACTTTCGGTTTAATCACAAATGGTCCAGCCACTGTCCGAATTAAAAGTGGTTATGTGACCATAATTAGGTAGGTGATTAACCCTTAAAAGGGCACCTCCTAATTATTTCGTTTGTCTAGTTAATTGTCGGGTCAAACTATTAAGTTAAAAAGTTAAACTGACCATATCATTGAGTTCTTGTGTAATTCGGTAAATGACGATAATACCCTTTTCATGCATAAAATTAGATTAACGAATGATTTGAATGCCAAACCTTTTCTTACTGATCTTATATATTAAATAAATTATTTTGAGCATTTAAGGCTGATAAAAATCTCAGATTTTCATAAACATTCTTAATTATCATCAATTAGCGATTTTACGCTAATTAAGGTGCATAGTATGGTTTAAAACCATATTTAACACCTAAGACTTATTACCTACTGAATTTTTAAATAAGTTTTAATATTATTACAGTAAGTATAAGTCATGAACTCAGACTTCCAAAAATATCCTTAAAAGCATATGTGAAATGACCAAAATACCCTTTCGGGGCATAGTTTGGCCATAAATGGTAAACCTCACATATGTATGATATCTTACTGATGTAGTGTGATAAAATAAATATTTTTACTGAATGTTTTAGACCAGAACCTCAGTTTATTATAAAATCTCTTTTATAAACATTAGAATGACCAAAATGCCCCTACGAGACTTAAATTGGTTTTAAATACTTTTTGGGCATATATGTTAACATCCTACTGATGTATTAACATATTCTAAGCATAATAACATAAGAGACTTATATATGGTTCATTTGGTTGCCCGTTATGCATTTACGCGTTCGGATCGGTTTATGTAACTAGTTTACGTAAGTTTGCCGAAACGGGTTTAACCTTATCGTTTTTATCTCAAAATCCAGAATGTGTTTAGTTTACCCATATTATACAAGTATCCAAACTTTTCGGGTCTAAATCACATTCTATTCCGGTCATCGCTTAATCTAGCGTATCGTACCGTTTTAGATACTTTAAGCTAGCAGGTCTAAGTCTACGACTTAAATAAGACCGTTAGCATTCTGAATTGGTTATATATTACCATCACTCCAGACTAGAGCCACCCGGTAAAAGCTACCTGCATTTAGATAGATTGGATACGACTGAGTTATTTTGCTGTGAACCAAGTATTAGCTCAGGTAAATACTTTTAACTTATTTTCCCTTATACGGGCTTAGGATACGGTATATAATAATACCGCTTGGTCGGGTATGAAATCATTTAATCGGATTGTGATTAATAAATTTGCATAACCCATTTTAATCTGTTTTGTTTTATAACATAAACATTGGGGGTTAATACGACCGTGTCCTGGATATCCTCGGCTCATTTCATTTGAAAATGGCCATGACCTACGCACGGGGTGTAGGCATACACCTGACAGATGCAAATGCTAAATACCCACATGTTGGGGATAACTCCTCTGTGGGTTTTATAAGTGGTGTGTCGATTAATCATGTTTCGGCTTCTATACCGAGCCCATATGTATGACAAACATGTAAAACTCTATACAAGATTTTATTAAAGATTGTCCCAAGTTATAAAAGGTTTGTGCCTTGTGCGCTTAAATCAATTTTCATAAACTCTTTTCAAAAGAGTCGGTTAATTGTATTTACCAGTGAAAACTGACGTATTTTCAAAAGACTAAGTGACAGGTACTATACATAATAGGCTGGGAGCTGCTCGGTGTCGAAATAAAGGGTCTTGCAAATCCTTAAAGATGCCTTAAAGTCTGCTAAACTTCATTTTATACATTCTGTAAAGATCCACCTGTGGATTTGATATTACAGGCTCGTCTATAATAAATACTTTGATATTTTCAAACATTTGAGTTTGTAATAATATTTTATATTCCAAGACTTCCGCTGTGCTATTCTGTGTATGTTTGACTATGACGATATCAATCTTACGTCACGATACTTCCCACCGGGCCCACTGGTAATACGTGGAAATATCGGGGTGTGACAAAAAGTAATTACATTCTATTAGAAAGCAATATATTATCCACTCAATCAGCCTTGAATTGCAGCCTATATATAAGGAAATAAGTACTAGTCATTCTTAGGCTATAGGGTGTGGTCATGATCCTCATGACCACCATGACCCTCCACGTCAGTGCCATGTCACCCACCTCTAATCCACCATCCAAAACCACTACCCTAAGGGTGTGGTCATGACCCAAACCACTATACCCTTATTTATTTAATTTATCTTTATCTAAAGGAAAAGGAAAGGATTTCTTGAAAAATGGAAAGGAGGACCATGGTTGCCATGGTTTAATCCATGCAAACTGGGGTTAACACTCCTAAAGGTATCTTTGAAAGCTTCTACAGGGGTCAATACGTAGCATCATACGGAATAGATGCATTTGTGGATGTTCTAAACCTTGAAGAGAAGAAGAGGGATATAAAATCATCACCATATAGACTCTACTTGTTTAGCACAATGATGGTATGATTTTATAAACATATTGGCATTTGAAATTAAAACAGAAAATGAATAATCAGTGATTTCGCATACTATTTGTATTTAAATCGCATATAGAATATTAGATGGTTTTACTATGAAAACAAAAACAACATTTCGCATATGGTATAAATACAATTTGCATGTGAAAAATTTCACACATTATTTTGCATGTACTAATTTCGCATGTTTAAAATACCTTTTAATACATTACTTAACTTTGATTCTAATTTCATAACATACAACCGAATATCTTTTACGACGAGAAGAAATACACAGATGACAAACGTCTAAGCATATTTGCCTCAAACTTTGAAGACATCATACTAAAATATGAGGTAAAAAAACTTGATTCGGTTGACTTGGTGTTTATTCTGGTACTTCAAGGTGACCACTTCTATGTCTTGTACTTCCACTTGAAAACCGGCAAAACTGAGCTGATTGACAATTCAGCCGCTAAACAAGAGTTTAAGGATAGATACAAGGGGCTTCCAGACACACTGGTAATACAAAAACTTCTTCATATACATGTTATATTTTATGTAAAAGATACTGACACAATGTTGCTATGTTACAGAGAAGGATATTGGTTTTATACCTAAAAAAGGCTTTAAAACCAACACCAGCAATAGAAGAACTTGGAAAATCAGAGATAGAAAGAAAAGAGATGGATTGGAGGACGGAGAATAACGGCGTAGACTGTGGAGTGTTTACGATGCGTCACATGGAAACATACAAATAAGAGAAAACACCATGGGTGACTGGATTTGTGAAAGAAAATGAAGTAAACAACAGACAGAATTCACAACTTCATCTCCTGAGGCACAGATATCTAAGTAAAATCATTCTATCCGAACACAATGTGCATTGTGAACAAGTACTTAAAAAGGCAAATGCTTTCGATAAAAGGCCAGACAAAGAAAAGTATATGAAAGATTTGGACAAAATAATCCCAAATAGGTTGAGTGCATTTATTGGAAAGGACTAGTAAACTTGTTTGATGTTGGATTTCTATTGAATATTTAGACTTGTTATATAACATTAATGTTTTTAATTTCGCATATATTATGTATAAAATCGCATATTTGACATTGAGTTGCTTAAAATGTGCAAAATGGGGGAATATACACATGCGAAATCAAGAATCCATTCCATAACACAACATGCGAATTTATTGAAACATGCAAAACTTGAATGTTTTATTAAAATAAAGCACTAAAATAAACAAACTTCATTCAAAAGATGAAAGAAACTCCATTTTCATCTTCATCGAGCGTCTTAAGATAGTTATTGCATCCGCCAACTCTTTCAACTGCTTCTCATCCCTCTCACCCAGATCAACCATGAACATAACAGCAATTTCTTGAAGACTACTCACTTGCATCTGAGATAGCAAATTCAGAATTTCTTGTCTTCTCTTCATGTTTTCTGTTACACGAGAAATGTTGGTCTCCAACATCTCTTGACATGATCGATCCTCTTGAATTTGTTCCCGAATCCTTTTTCTCAAAGCCTGCTTGATACTTGATTCAGAAGAAGAGGATGTTGATAGGTCTGCCATTTTTAATAGGATGTTTGAAATGGTGATAAAAAGATAAACTATATAATAAAAGAAAAAGCACTGAAAAAGTATTGATATGAATTATTGAAATCAATTATTGAAGTGAATTATTTAATTTGAATTATTGAACTGAAATATAAAACACACTGTGCGAAAATACATAGAATTACTTTTAAAGCGTGCGAAATATAGAGCTATATATGTTAAATACTTTCTAGTATGCGAAATGCGAAATTAAATATTAAACTTCATTGGGTGCGAAATGTTCAACTTAAACATACGAAATTATTCATATGATCCAATCTTAAAAACCTAGTTAAATATTAAACTTCATTGTGTGCGAAATGTCCAACATAAACATGCGAAATTATTCATATGATCCAATCTTAAATACCTAGTTAAATATTAAACTTTATTGTGTGCGAAATGTCTAACATAAACATGCGAAATTATTCATATGATCCAATCTTAAAATACCTGGTATATGTTAAAAAACAACATGCGATATGTAAAACAACACATGCGAAATGATAAACTCAACAAATAAAACCAGAAACAACTTATCTTCAACCTCGTTACAATCTAATAAAATGAAAATACCTTCAAATCAAATAAAAACCAACCTTAACCGTAACCCTATGATGAAAAACCAAAAACAAACATCCTAAATGACGAATCCAACATTTTCGGAAATCGCCAATCTGTGTTCGGTACAGGAATCAATCAAAAAACCTACAAATCGAATTGATACGAACAATAATTAGATGGACGGTTATGAAACGAACTCGTAATCTGCTTCCTTGTTGACGGAATTCCATGATTAGCCCTCAGATGTTTGAAGAGAATGTCTAATATGCCCTTATCTAATTAAATTGAATCAGGACACGTGTATGGCTGTGGGTATCGCGTACATAATGTACGATAAGGGGATTTGTACCCTACACTTTACCTATATATATATATATATATATATATATATATATATTTGTAACAAAAAAAGTTGCACCCTTAAAATTGGTGTTTTTTGCATACTGGACAAGTTTTTTTCATACCCGAAAATAGGGTATTATAATACCCGGGCGGAAGAACCGGTTCCATACCTGAACCGGTACATAGGGTATGGTTTTTTAAGCCAATAACGGGAACCGGGTATAACGATACTCGATTTTCCCCTTTAATTCAATACCCGGAACCGGTTATTGAAAATACCCGATATGTGCACCTCTACATCCAATTGGAGATATAAGATATCTTCCTCTTAGACCATGGATAGTGTGAGGTATACGGTTTGGTCTTTTTTTTACACATGGCGTTCACATCAGCAAGGCCTGAAAATTAGGTACAATGGAATAGTGGGGAGGCATATGATATTAGCGGGTTTTGGAAATTTGAAAAAAAAAATGATTGGTCAACACATGGAGTAGTGGGGAAGCAATATAATATTTGTGGGTTTTGGAAATACGAAAAAGAAAATTGATTGGTCAAGACAAAGTCCAATCAAAATTGCCCGCGGGCATTATAAGGATGGTGATGGGGCCCACATATATTTAACAAATCATATTCATTTCTTTCTAATTTCTTTTTTATTTTTATTTTTTTAGATATAAAGGGGCTTTAAAGAGGGTGTTATCACACACCTTGCAAGTTAACGATAAAGCCCCTCGCTTATGTGGTGCATACATGACGCTAATGTGGCTATACCACACTACCCAACGTTATAGTATGTCAGTTAGACGCCATGTTTTGTATATATGAATATAGTTTCAATAAAAGAACCAAGAAATCATCAAGCAAAACAGGTTCAAATTTAGACTAGAAACCATAAATCCAATTAACAAACCATACAACACATCAACTAATGTGTTATTCAACTGTAAACCTCGCGCGGCATACTCAAAATGATCTACAGAAACCAAACTGTAGCAAGAACATCAAATTTTTCAAAAAAAATTATTTAAAATATGAAGATGCATGTATCCGCGACGACCAAATATAATGCTACAAGTTCCGGGTCAACCGTCTAGAAAAGTTTGTCATCCCTGTAAAATCACACTCATTGCTGCTATAACAATAACTGATATAAGGTTAAGTGAAGTTATCTTGGATCTTTTTTCTTTTTATTGAAATATTCTGGAGGCATAGAAAGAAACTGCACAGCCCGTTTAACCTGAGCAACATCAACTTTGAATTTTTCTGCTATTTGGTTGACATCCATAGGCCCGTTGTGATCATCAGCCTTACCTTGATACAGAAGGATGATGTGGCGAAGCTGGGCCACATTTAGGGTTCCTGGGGGAGCGGGTCTTTGTTCGTATCTGCCGGTTTCTGCAGTTGTGTTTCTCAATTTTGGCATGGGTCTTTTGTACTTGTCCACCACGAAAGCCTGTACAAACAGTATTCGAGAGTTTTTCTTATTATTTTAGTGGTGTCGAAAAATAATATTCGTTAAAAACCAAGGTATGGGGAGTACTACAGGATCGTTTATGATTCTCACTAGATAAGTAGATATCATATTACTTGTTATCTGTTAACAAAGATGTTATGGTGGATGTTTGTGTTTACTTTGGAGACTGAACTTTCACTTGGAAAAGATCGAATTATGAAACTTTAAAACTACAATACCTTGGAAAAGTAATTACATTCTATTAGAAAGCAATATATTATCCACTCAATCAGCATTGTATTGCAGCCTATATATAAGGAAATAAGTACTAGTCATTCTTATAATGATGAACCAACAAAGCTTTAAATTGTACTGAAGATAACAAGAATTAATGATAAATTAATGATAAATATGATTCCAGCAAAAGTCCAAGTATTTAAGCTAAGAGATGTTCTAAAATAGTTTCCTACTGTCTAATCACATTTCCATCACCTATATGATCTGAATCTATGCATCGACTGGATACAGAAGTTTCCGTATTAAAAAAACATTATCATGATTCATGAAAAGAGATAAGACATAAAGCAACATTTAATTACATGAATCTATCAAACAAGTTGGTCAACTCACCTCACCCATCTCCAATTTGCCTCCAGGTTTTGTTTGAATTCTGCCAACCATCTTGCTAAGCATAGCATCATATTCAGAATCACGCTCTTCAGGAACATCATCCAGAGTGTTTCTTGGTTGACCATCTGTCAAAATAATGCAAGAGATTACGGATGAGAAGCGTGAAACATGACTGACTTATTAAGTAACATGTTAAACTCCCAGAATTTGCAGGCAAAATCCAAAGTTAAGAGATGAAGCTGCGTCACTTAGAAACCTCAGAAACAGACTTAAAACTTTGAATTTTGAACAAAATAGCTATCTGCACTATGCAGCTTTAACATCAGTACTAGGTGTATGGACCAGCTACTCAATTTGTAAATAACTTATAAAAATTAGCACCGACCAAACATTGGCGCAGGTTAGAAGGGGTCCGGGGGGAGGGGGGGGGGGGGGGACCCCCGAACTTTTCGCTCAGTAGTGTAATACATGTGGTTTTTGTATAGAACTTTTTGGGTATATACGTTTTCGACCCCCTGGTTCTATAGAATTTTTTGGGTATATATGTTTTCGACCCCCGTCGGAAATCTCAAGCTTCGCCACTGCGGCCAAAACCAGTTATGGCACCATGGCAACCACACTGAGGTTTAATTTCCATGCTTTATTACTTAAAAATCTACTGAAACACACTTCTAACCTACCTAGAAGAGGTGTAGCACATGAAGATCACCTGTTTGGCACATTATTCAACAAGCATTATATCTTCCCCAAAAGCTATATCATAAATTAAAAATTTTAGAACAAAAAACCCTAACAAGTTCACAGAAATCTAAACCCTACCTATCAAACCAAATTGCTTTCTCTCTATAACAAATATGATACGCTATAAATGATACATTCAGAACGCTTTCTAAGGCATTAGTATGGTTCAATATTAAGCGGTCAGTGTATTGAGGCACAAGTTTTCAAATTGATCGCAATGTCTAAGTATGCATTCATTCCAGTAGAAAGCAAGTAAGAATTGGGATGAGAAAGCCGGTTACCGGAGCTAGGAACCTTGTTATCAACGGAGGCGGCCGGTTGGGTGCGATCAAGTGGCTTATTGAGTTGAGAAGATGAAGATGGAGGTGCAGGGGTACGGATCCTGCCAGATGCTCGACGAAATGCCTGACCCATTTTTTAGTTTGTTCGGTGTTGTTAAATGATGCACGTGTATATGTTGCTTACATACATACGCGAAACTTAGCTAGTCCACGTAAATGCTTCTCGAGCGATCCACGTTGAACTAAACCTTTTCAACCCTTGTTATCTGAGGTTTCTTTATTCTTAACCATTGACATGACGATATTGGTCCCCGAGAGGTGAGGTGAGGTGAGGTGAATTTGATACGAAACGTATTGTTTGAATTAGCTTATGGTGTGGGAAAAGTCAATAAGTTGTTTTTAAAAAGTGTTTGTGATACGGATCCGACCCAAGCATCTCATCACAACCCGGGCCCAAACGATATTCATGAAAGTGGCTAAATGGGCCGGCCCGTGTGTCTTCGTCCGTTTCCAGCCGAAAACAACTATTGTTATAGTTGTTTTTTTTTATTTCCGTTTGTTTATTTATTTTTCTATTTATTTGTTTTTGTTTGGATTATCCTAAACTTTGTTTTGGTTTACTATTTAAGTGATTGAATAAGATGGCTGGAAATTACGTTTGAAAATTGAATTCTCCTAAATATTAGGTCATAGTTTACGGCCAAGGAATTTTGGACGTGTTTTCTTTCTTCATCGATCGATCGAAGGAAGGTTCAAGCTAGGGTTCTAGCTTCCACTTATACGAATCCGTATCAAGTGGTATCAGCAGCTTCAGGTTCGCAGGATGTCTGATTGGAGAGATCGTCGACAGATTCGCCGCCGGAGGCAGCGGTCCTGATCAGCGTGATCCGCGAGACATCGAGCTTGATTGTTTAAGGGATCGGATTCGTGATCTCGAGTTCGAGAATGAGTTTTTGCAGAATCAAGATCAGAGACGTGATGATGAACGAACCAGGACCGATTCAGTCGTGTGGGATGACTACGACCAACACGACGATTTTCATAATGTTTTTGCCCGACAACAGCGCCGGCCACCGTCTCCTCCACGACCACCGATTGATCCACTACGAGCCCTAGGGTTACGTACGGAAATACCGGAATTCGAAGGACAGCTCCACGCTGATGATTTTATCGACTGGTTGCAAACAGTCGATCGAGTTTTTGACCTACGTGACATTCCAGAGAATTTAAAGCTAAAAATTGTGGCTATTCGTTTTCGTAAGTACGCATCATTATGGTGGGAAAACGTTCAGAAACAACGTCAACGGGAGGGTAAACACAAAGTTGAAACTTGGGAAAAAATGAGACGGTTGTTGAAAAATAAATTTTTGCCCGTTAATCACAAGCAGGATTCTTTTTTGGATTACCATAATCTAAAACAGGGTTCTTTAACGGTTGAGGAATTTATAACGTCGTTTGAACAACACCGATTGAGATGTGGTATTGATGAGGAAGAAGAACAGATAATTGCAAGGTTTTTGGGGGCTCTTAGAACCGATATATCCGATATTGTCAGCTTACAACAATATTGGTCGTTTTCGGATGTTTGTCTATTAGCACATCGGGTTGAAAAACAATTGGCATTAAAAGGCAAGTCCACCACCCGGTTATCCACCCCACGGCCCATCACAGCCCCTTCCAATCCCATTAAAACTGAGCCCAGCAAGCTACCAGCCCAACCCCCACTCGTCATACCCTCTTCGGCCCAAAACCAAGCCCAACGTTGTTACAAGTGCCACGGTTTGGGGCACTTAAAACGTGACTGCCCCAATAAACAAGTTGTTGCCCTTATTGAAGAATCCAAGCCCGTTTACGATTCCGACACCGATGACAACCCCGAACCCGAATCCCACCTTGTTTTACCCGATACCGGTGAGGCTTTGGTCATCCAACGGGTCTTACATGCCACCGTCTCCGACCCCTCGGACGACACTTTGTGGCTCCGGAACACCATTTTTCGAACAAAGTGCACCGCTAAAGGTAAAGTGTGTACTGTTATTATCGATGGCGGTAGTTGCGAAAACATTGTCTCCTCTACCATGGTCGAAATATTGAGTTTACCTTTACACGGTCACCCGGAACCCTACCAGCTCACTTGGTTAAAAAAGGTAACATTTTGAAAGTCACCCAGCGTTGCCTAGTTCAGTTTTCGATCGGTGACAAGTACGCCGATGAGGTTTGGTGCGAAGTCCTTCCAATGGACGCTTGTCACATTTCATTAGGACGACCATGGCAATACGATCGAAGGGCCAAACATGACGGTTTTCGAAATACTTATTCGTTTAAAAAAGATGGCATCAATATTACACTAGCTCCTTGTGACCCTCGGAAAGATCCCGACTCCTCCACTCTAGTGCCGAAGTCAGTTTTTGCCACGCTGCTTAAAACCGAACCGCCCCAAGTCATTTTCGGCCTCTTTCTCACCGAACCGAATGTCGACATCAACACCGTTCCAAAACCGGTCCAGCCACTGTTAACCGAGTACGCGGATGTTTTCCCGGAAGAAATCCCGTCCGGTCTTCCGTTGATGCGAGACATTCAACATGCCATCGATTTTATTCCCGGAGCTAGTATTCCCAAGAAACCACCCTACCGTATGAACCCCACATAATTTAATGAATTGAACCGACAGGTGCAAGAGTTGTTAGAAAAATGGTTGATACGGGAGAGCATGAGCCCGTGTGCGGTACCGACACTTTTGGTTCCCAAACCGAACGGCACTTTCCGGATGTGCGTAGACAGCCGTGCGGTTAACAAAATTACCGTTAAATATCGCTTCCCGATACCGAGGTTCGATGACTTACTTGATCACTTACATGGGGCAAGCATTTTTTCCAAAATTGATTTGCGTAGCGGCTATCACCAAATCAGAATGCGGGAAGGGGACGAATGGAAAACGGCTTTTAAAACGCGTGACGGTCTCTACGAGTGGATGGTAATGCCATTTGGGTTGTCTAACGCCCCTAGCACGTTCATGCGACTCATGAATCACATTTTCAAGCCTTATATCGGTACGTGCGTGGTTGTTTACTTTGATGATATTCTTGTTTATAGCAACGACGTCGAACAACATCTAGGTCATCTCCGAAAAATATTTGATGTTCTTCGGGAACAAAAACTGTTCGCAAATAAGGAAAAATGCAATTTCTTACAACAGGAGGTGATTTTCTTGGGGTTTTTTATTTCCGAAGGTGGGTTATGAATGGACACATCGAAGGTCTCGGCTATAACGTCTTGGCTCGCTCCTAAATCGTTACACGACATAACGAGTTTTCACGGGTTGGCTTCCTTTTATCGACGTTTTATCCGAAACTTTAGTTCCATCGTTGCACCAATTACCGAGTGTTTGAAGAGTACGAAATTTACTTGGACGCCAGCAGACCAACTCTCATTCGATGAACTCAAAGCCGCCGTCACATCGGCTCCGGTTCTCGCGTTGCCAGATTTTAACCAGGTTTTCCAAGTGGAGTGTAACGCTTCGGGACTGGGCATCGGCGGGGTTTTATCACAAAACAATCGCCCAATCGCTTTTTTAGCGAAAAATTCAGTGACACCCGGAAGCGTTACAGTACTTATGATAAGGAATTCTATGCGATCGTGAGAAGTCTCGAATATTGGCGTCACTATTTATTGCCGAATGAATTTGTTCTTTTTTCGGACCACCAGGCTTTAAAATTCATTCAAGGGCAGACAAAATTGAATCCTAGACACGCCAAGTGGGTTGAAACACTACAAGATTTCAACTTCGTTATTCATCAGAAAGCTGGGTCCGCTAATTCAGTTGCGGATCGTTAAGCCGAAGACCCGCCTTGATTACTACCGCTCGGTTTAATATTCGGGGTTTCGATTCATTTTCTGCTTTGTACCAGGATGACCCCGACTTCCACGACTTGTGGAAGCTCACGGCTTCGGTTCCGTACAAATCGTTTGTTCGACAGGATGGTTTGCTTTACAAAGGCTCACGACTTTGTCTCCCGTTTTCCTCGTTTCGTGAAGCCATCATTTTGGAGTATCATCAGGGTGCCTTAGCCGGGCATTTTGGAAGAGATAAAACAGTCGCTTTGGTCAAAGAACGTTTTTATTGGCCTAACTTGTCCAAAGCCGTTTCAATGGTGCCTAAGCGTTGCCGAATCTGCCACATCGCCAAAACCCGACACTCCAACCAAGGCCTTTACACCCCGTTACCGGTTCCCGAACGTCCTTGGGAAGATGTTAGCTTGGATTTTATTTTGGGCATGCCATTAACTCAACGAAAAAAAGATTCAATTATGGTTGTAGTTTATCGTTTCTCCAAGATGGCGCATTTTTTGGCTTGTGTTAAAACGTTCGATGCGTCCCAAGTCGCTAAACTTTATTTTCAGGAGGTGGTTCGTTTGCATGGGGTTCCAAAGACGATCACATCGGATCGGGACGTGAAATTTATTAGCCACTTTTGGAGAACTTTATGGAAATGACTAGGTGCAAAGCTTCAATTTAGCACCTCTCATCATCCACAAACGGACGGTCAAACAGAGGTAACGAATCGTTCTTTGGGTAATTTATTAAGGAGCTTAGTTGGTGATTACCCGAAACAATGGGATCTTGCCTTACCTCAAGCGGAGTTTGCCTACAACCGTTCAAACAATAATACAACGGGTCGTAGTCCATTTTTTATCGTCTATGGCCGCCAACCATTCACGCCATTAGACCTCGCCCCATTTCCCAAGACGGAACATTTTAGTGTCGAAGGACAGCAACAAGCCGATCAGATAAAGGCCTTACATGAGCAAGTTCCGGATCAAATCATAAAGCACAATTTGCAATATCAGTCACGGGCTAACGAACATCGAAAAAAGTGGTTTTCAACGAAGGCGATCTCGTTTGGATCTATTTGCGTAAAGATCGATTTCCACCAGGCAGGTTCGGGAAGTTACACCTACGAGCCGATGGACCGTTCCGAGTTTTGAAACGTATTAATGACAACGCGTACAAAATCGATCTGCCGGGCCATTACAAAGTTTCAGCCACTTTTAACGTTGCAGATTTGTCTCCGTGCGAGGGTGAAGATTTAACGGACTCGCGGGCGAGTCGTTTTTAGAGGGGGAGGATGATACGGATCCGACCCAAACATCTCATCACAACCCGGGCCCAAACGATATTCATGAAAGTGGCTAAATGGGCCGGCCCGTGTGTCTTCGTCCGTTTCCAGCCGAAAACAACTATTGTTATAGTTGTTTTTTTTTTCCGATTGTTTATTTATTTTTCTATTTATTTGTTTTTGTTTGGATTATCCTAAACTTTGTTTTGGTTTACTATTTAAGTGATTGAATAAGATGGATGGAAATTAAGTTTGAAAATTGAATTCTCCTAAATATTAGGTCATAGTTTACGGCCAAGGAATTTTGGACGTGTTTTCTTTCTTCATCGATCGATCGAAGGAAGGTTCAAGCTAGGGTTCTAGCTTCCACTTATACGAATCCGTATCAGTTTGGCTTAGCTTATTCATATAAAATAACTAAAAAGGGTGGGAAAAGCCAATAAGTCATAAGCAGCTTCAAAAAGTCACTCCTTACTAACTTTTCCTCTCTATACAAAAAATCATTTTGAAAGTGCTTATGAGTTTGCCAAACACTTTTTCTCCTTATTAGGGTGGAGGGAGTGGTTGCGGAGACTTGATCGGGGAGTGGGGTTTACCGAGCAGCAAGGGGATGCCACCCCTTCGGTGAGCCATGTTCGGTGAATGGTGAGGGACAAAAACGGTGAGTATTCACCGAGTGGGAAAAAGGAGAGAGGTTGGAGGGAGAGGGGGTTAATAGTGGGTCCCAACCCCTTCCAACTAATCACAAATTTATCTTCTTTTTAAATATAAAAAAAATTGTTTACCACTCTCCATGTATTTGACCATTGCTAATGATTGAGTGCAAAATGGGGAGTGGAGTGGGGACTTGACATGGCATGACATTATTGGTTAGAAAATAAGTTTACCACTCCCCAAATGATGACCACTCCCTCCACCCTTAGCTTTTCGTAAAAGCCAATAAGTTATAAGGAGGTGTTGAAAAGCTTAGCCAAACACTCCCTTAATACCACACATCTCACCCAACAAAAAAAAGGCTTATGTGACAGTGATATGACCAAGTTTATCCCGTATCATTTGCGGGGTATCAGTATCACTATGAACCAAGAATCTTTCTTGTCTACGGCTGATGTGGAATTTGCCTAAGGTGTCAGAATGTCCATGTTAATCTTCTCGGTATCAGTAACGTTACAATTGGGTTGTGATGTAAGGACTAATAATTACTCACGTGGGTGATGATAAGTTTATTTATGAACTACTTGTCACGATCCGCCTAAATACAGAATTTTTTTCGCGAGTTCCGGAAGATTCCGGAACACTAAAGAAGCATCTAGAGCTGCCCGGAAGTTTCCGGAACAGCCTACAAGTTGCTGGAATGTCTTGGCACCATCGGAAGACTCTAGATCGGCCTTGAAAGAGCTCGGAAGGGTCCAAAAAGGGCTACATCATTCTGTCCAAAGTTTCAGCCAAGAATTCTCTAGAAGCACCTTGAAAACACTTGATATTTTGCAAGAAGGCTCTAGAAATCAACTTATAAATATCCAATATATTATGTAAAGAATTATCTAGATGGAGAATTCTCTAGAACTAGGAAGGACTAGTATAAATAGGATAATGGGGTCTCATTTGGAGATCACCCAACAATATCACAAGTAAACACACTTGTACTTGTAAACACACTCTTGTAAATCTTCTTGTAATCAATACAAAGTTGTTTCTTTGTATACACAACTTGCAACCATCACGTGAATCACTCAAAACACTACATCGTTGGGGCACATAGCTTAACTTAGATCAAGTCTAAGTTGCTACACGTGAGTCAAAAGTTCACTCCGTGACAAGTGGTATCAGAGCGGGACGATTCATTCGGGATGGCAACCGAAACAAAGGGCGATGAAAGACGCACAACTAAGAAAGAACTAGAGGCAACATATGACAAGCGCATCAGCGACACCGAGGTAGTGGTCACCGGGTTGGGTGCGCAACTCGACCATGCATTCCAACGGTTACAAACGTTGGAAACTGATTTTGAAGCTTTCAAGGACGACGTCAAGTCTCTCATGAGCGTTTAGCGCCATGAGCTTACGGCATTATTCAAGGAGGAAATGTCGAAGCTACGGAACGAGGTGGAAAATAGCATTCGTGATTGTCATCGAAGCTTCTTGGATCTGGAAGCTAAAGTGAAGGAAAACAAGCAAGTAGTTGTGCATTCAGCCAACACTGATCTCTTCACCCCTAGGGTCGAGATTCCAAAACCATCTCCATTCCTTGGCAAAAGAGAAGCACGAGCGGTTGACGACTTCGTATGGGAGATGGAACAATACTTGGGTGGAGTGCAAATCAAGGATGATGCCACCAAAATCAAAACGGCCAGCATGTACCTAAAAGATACGGCAGCACTATGGTGGAGACGTCGATACACAGACATCACCAAAGGTACGTGCACTATTAACACTTGGGCTGAATTCGTCCAAGAACTCAAAAAACAATTTTACCCGGTCAATGCTGAGCACGAAGCTAGGAGCAAATTGAGAAAGCTCAAGCATACTGGAACCCTCAAGGACTATGTCAAAGAATTCACAACACTTGTCCTTGAAATCCCCGATCTATCAGAAAAGGATTCCCTTTTCTACTTCCTCGACGGGTTACAATATTGGGTTAGAACAGAATTAGACCGTCGCAACGTTCAAGATTTAGCTACAGCAATCGCCATAGCTGAAAGCTTGATCGATCTTAAGGAAAAACGGCCAACTAAACCCGTTGTCAAAGAACCTGATGACGACATAGGTGGGGGAGCAAAACCAAGTTACACTCGAAGGACGGAAGGTCCAAAACCCCCAAGATATAACAACAACCAATCTGCAAGGAGAGGATGCTTCATTTGCGAAGGGCCGCACGATGCACGCGATTGTCCAAAGAAGTCTAAGTTAACAGCCCTCATTAGGACTGAAGATGATGAAGCCGAGGGTAGCGAGGAGGCTCGTCTAGGAGCAATGCAACTTCAAGTCCTCAATGCTTTAAGTCTAACCCAAAGTAAGCCGTTAAAAATGGTTCATGACCCCTCGAGAAAAGCCAAGGTTAGTCATTCAAATAGAGAGCCAAAAGGTCTTCGATTCGTAACTCTAGAGATTAACGGAGAACAAGCAAAAGCCTTAATCGATACCGGAGCCAGTCACAATTTCATTACCCGGGACGAGGCTAAAAGACTTGGTTTGCTGATCACTACCAAAGAAGGACTAATGATGAAGGCTGTTGGCGGGGAACCGAAGTCAATCGAAGGCGTAACCTATGACGCCAAAGTCAAGATCGGGACATGGAAGGGCAAAATTACTTTCTCAGTCGTTCCCATGGACGACTACAAAATTGTGCTCGGGTTGGCATTCTTCGATAGGTCCAACGCCATCCCCGATGCATTCCTCAACACCTTGTACCTCATCAAGGACAAGTAGGTTCACACGGCACCCATGGAGACGGATACAGGGCACCGAGGCAAAACCTTATCCGCCATGGAGATCGTGAGAACAAAGCAACAACCACGTAAGCGACACGACGAGGGCGTCGTGAATTTAGGTGGGGGAGAATGTCACGATCCGCCTAAATACAGAATTTTTTTCACGAGTTCCGGAAGATTCCGGAACACTAAAGAAGCATCTAGGGTTGCCTGGAAGTTTCCGGAACAGCCTACAAGTTGCTGGAACGTCTTGGCACCATCGGAAGACTCTCGATCGGCCTTGAAAGAGCTCGAAAGGGTCCAAAAAGGGCTACATCATTCTGTCCAAAGTTTCAGCCAAGAATTCTCTAGAAACACCTTGAAAACACTTGATATTTTGCAAGAAGACTCTAGAAATCAACTTATAAATATCCAAGATATTATGTAAAGAATTATCTAGATGGAGAATTCTCTAGAACTAGGAAGGACTAGTATAAATAGGATAATGGGGTCTCATTTGGAGATCACCCAACAATATCACAAGTAAACACACTTGTAGTTGTAAACACACACTTATAAATCTTCTTGTAATCAATACAAAGTTGTTTCTTTGTATACACAACTTGCAACCATCACGTGAATCACTCAAAACACTACATCGTTGGGGCACATAGCTTAACTTAGATCAAGTCTAAGTTGCTACACGTGAGTCAAAAGTTCACTCCGTGACATACTTCTCCCTTGGTAAACATTTGCATTGATATTAATATTCCAGTGATCTCAAAGGTTGTAATATATGTAAGCAAATTGGTTGAATATTGATTCGGATACACACTCCTTATCACACATACTGGTAATGGTTCGCAATATTGTATGTTTAGGATCATAGGCTAGTGACTTATCTTTACTAGGTGCATTTGTTGCATGATGTTTGTGACGGTGTATTTAACCTCAACATATGATATAGTTGACAAGGTTGCACCATATGTTTTATACGACAACGAAGAAACACCATATTGTGGGAGTTGGCCATAATTTTATGTTCGTTTGAGTATTTACTGGGACTTGACAACCTTGTCTATTAAATATTGAAATTAAACAAACAATTATATATACAATTCAGTTAAACATTATATAAACCTACAAACTCCGTATAAGTCATATCAGCATGTCAACTTCTACTTTAGCTTTGTTGTTTAAAGCAAAAGCTAATTTCTTTAATATACAAACATATGCACCAACCACATCCTTCCATTAAGAGGCATACAGTTGACAAATCTAATATAAATATATAATTTCTTTAAAAACATGTTTGTATTGTATAGAGTATGGTTCAAACTTCAAACTGTACTTAGGACCAAGCTAGAACAGTTTAAACCGGGATAGGTTCTAGCCTGATCCAAAGATTCATTTCCACCCTAGTCCTGTTTAAGCATCTCTACTCTCTAGTTAACAATGCCTAATGCAACACAATACCATATTTTTTATGTTCAACTATCCATTATTGCTAGGCTCAATTCTAGATTAATGTTCACAAATTCCATTTGTCATGCAAGATTCAAGGTCAAACTCCTCCCCACATGATTATCAGTTTATAACAATTCCAATCATGATTCCAAATTGTTACAGAACAGTAATATGAACAACAAGACAATAAAGTTCACCTACATATACCAAATTCTCATTCAAATCTTAATAGGTCAAAGATTATAAAAAAAGGAAAGAAAAGTCAACGGTATAACCACATCTAATCCAACCTGAACCAGCGTCAAATCTCAAACCAATTTCGCTTCATGGGTCATCATCAAAATCGAATCTTGATGACGTTACTCCACTCTGCAACATGTACACAAATGTTGTTTTCGACTATTTCTCAACTTCACCATTTTCATCATATCCTTTTACAGCCGAAGAAGCATCACCCGTACTACACTCACTTATAACCCCAACTTCACCAACTGTATGTTTGAAACTTCTCGATTTCATTTCTTCCCTACTCTTTTTCCTGCTATTAATAGTCAAAAACCCATTAGCAAAAGCTTCTAATGCTCTAGCTGTTGGTGGCCTGTTTCTCGTACTCTGCCTTCTTGAACCACCGTTTTCTTGCTCCCTGGGATCCACAATAGTTTCAGATTGTTTCTGTGGGCCCGGCTCGTTTCTTTCGTCTTTAACTTCGGCCACAAATTCACCATTTTCAAATTCGGAATTAACATGGGGATAATTTAAATCTATTAAATTCATCGATTGAGGCTGATTTTGTTCTTCAGCGTCGATTGAGCTGCATCTTGACGTAAAACTTAAATTGGACGACAATTTGAGATTATTATTATTATTAGCCTGAGATGACGAGCCCACGTGAGAATCCAAGCTAGAGCCAGCCTTCGAATCTACACGAATGCATGCGGTTAATCTCCTACGTCTTTTCGCATGATGCACTGCGTTTTCTTGGTTTGATTTCCTGCTCATTTTGGCTTTCGTAGTGACCGAATCTAAACCGTTAACAGTCTTCACATGTCTTTTTTCAAGACTCTTCAGTTCACCCGATGTTTTCTGTTTCTTAGCAGGCTTTTGACCGTTAGCATTTGTTTCTCGATCCACAAGAAACAAGTTTTCAACATCTGAATCATCACTAGAAACCAACTCGCTACGAATTTCATCGGAACGAGATCTTAAACCCAACTTCATGGCATCCAATTCTCTAACCCTAAAGATTTTTCCACATTGTAAACTCGTATCAACCACAGTAAACTTCATTAAAATGTTCCCGTGATTCAGATTCGGAGCTCGAGGTTGAAGATAACAATGGCTTTTCCGTTTCCCGAAAAACTCGTTTTCTTCTTCCTCGTCTTCTTCTTCGTCTTTGTCGATTTTCATTTCATTCACGCCGTTTTGTTCATTATCAAGTTCGAGAAGTTGCGGGTCAGATGCTACTTTATTCAAAACATCGGTAACAGAATCCAAATACGCTTCCCCTTTGACTAGTTTTCTTGAAAACTTTTTCACACCTGGCATCAAGAACACCAAAGAATGCCTCCCGTTTATGGCATAATTGTACCCGTTTGGTTGTTCTGAGTGCCACCCGCGTGCAAGCAATCTGGGCCAAACTGCTTCCCAGAATAAATCACTGGATCGCGCTTTGCTTAACCGATAATCACCGGTAAGGAATTTGATAATTTCTGTTGAAGTGAGTGCGGAACAAGCTTTTCCGGTTGGGATTTCGGGGCGAATGTGTATTGCTTGGTTTTGTTTTGTGGGTTCTATAGCGTTTGCTGTTAAATCTTGCTTACCTTTTCCGATTGCCACTGCATCGATGAACAGTTTCATCCCGATTAAAGTTTTTATGGAGGTAACGTATTGTTCTAGTGATATCTTTGAGTCTCCAAATGTCCTAGAAACCTGAAAAAAATGTTACAAAACAAAAGTAAGATCTTTGGTTTCAATAATAAAAGAGACCAAACCTTTGAATATTACAAATAAATAAATATACACACATTCAAAGTAATTTTTCGTAGTCTGGCTTCTCTTTCTTTAGGGTTTACATTCGATATTTTGTGTGGTCATTTGAGTTCCAAATCAATTATTTTTTGTTTTCCTTCTCTCTTTTCTTTTTGATTTTTTTTTGTTGCAATATTGGACAGCGGTGGTCGGTAGGTGGTCATGGGTACATTGTTGTAGTGGTTAAAGACTTAGAGCCTTAAAAGTGCCAGTGGTTGACTAATCTACCCCTTTTACTCCACAAATGAGTTTTTTACCAGCCCATTGTTCACCCGTTTAGACCCATTCTTAGCCAGATTTTTTTTTGCAGGTGATGCGTTTGATCTGTTTTCTAATTTACACATCTGTTTTTTCATGTTAGCTAATATTTTTTCTTCCTTGTATAGCAAATGCTTCTATAAGTAATACCATCTACCCTTTCTATTTATTTATTGAACTTTTTAGAATCTATAATGGGCTTTTCACCGCGTATCTTGAACATTTAAAGTTCACCAGAGATCTATGCTGGTCTAAGTCTAAGTGCATCTCCTATTTTATGCGATCATTGTCTTTCAAGGCATCAAGCATTAGATACGATATATCACCAATTTTCCCGATATCAGTACCTTTCTTCTTAGTTCTACCATTCGTCTTTCTTCTTATTGTTGCTATTAGTGTTTTAAGTCTTAACTGTTAAATGTTAGTGTTTTAAGTCTTAATCAGTTCCTACTTGCTACAACTGTTAGTGTTTTGCAAGTTGCAAAAGCTTAATTTGTTAATGGTAGGAGAATATACCGAATTGTTAGTGTTAAATTGCTATATTTATAAATTTTGCATGATAGTAAAATTATTTATAGACAAAATATAAACCCTAATTCTAATGGGCTCAGCTAATGGCCTAACCCTGATTACGGATAACCCTAATATAGTCTAAGTGTCAAACATTAACAATAACATGAAGTAACTAACACATGTATGACCTAACAAGTCATATGAACTAACAGGTTCAAATATCTCATGCAAGAGCAGATCCGATTATCAAAAAGTCTTCAGGCATATTGTACTAAATCAGTTAAACAGAATTCAAACAAACAAAGAAACAAGGAACGTATAAAACAAGTATCATAACGTAATTTCTAATTAATGTACCTCCAGAAGTGAATCCTGACATTCTTGAGATACATGGGGAACCAAACGACAAAGAAATTCTTGTTGTCTCAATCCACTAAATAATCTTTGCCCCAATACACACCTTTTGCCTCTACTTTTTCTACATTCTGACCATTGTTTATACTCATCCGACCTGTAGAATTTACCATAGTAATACGACAGCACATCCCCCATCTTTTTGCTCTCCATAAATCTCTTCAACCGAACAAAATCCTTGTCGAAAATATACAACCCAAGGACAAAACTACCCTTCTCCATTTCACTCCATGATTCCATAACGCACCCCGGAACAAGAAAATTATTAATTTTTACGCTCTTGATTTCTGATGAAACATCAGGTGTTGAATCCACATTATCTTCCATCTTTACTTGATTGATCCAGACTACTGGTATATCTAATCCTATTAAGAAATCAAATGGTGATCCAGCCTTCGGTTTTTCGTCCTCGATAAAGGGGTTCTTGATGGAACCGAGATACTCGGTGCTTGTAACCAATGGTGGGATGTTGGTCTGGTATTCATCACCGACACGATAAAGATTTTCGAAAGGCCCGTAGAGACCGTATGCATAAGTTTCTGAAGGGTCACTGTTGCAATCATCGTTGTGGTCCATTTGGATTCAACTTATCTGCACACATATTATATCAAACAAAATCGATCAAACATTTTACAATATACACATAACAACAAATTGCATCTGTCACTGCATTGACTGCAACAGTCAAAAAGTGAATATGTATCGATGGCATGCGCATTTGTATGCAGAGTTGCAGACACAAGTTTATGGGCATTACCTAAACTATAATATGAATAAACAAAAAAATACAACAACTTTTATTAAAACATAAAAGACCGAAGAAAGAAGAACCGAACACAAGCTGCATAAAGAAGATACTCTATCTGTTTCAAGACTTACAAGTTACAAACAATTTTCAATTCAAACCTACTACTTTCGTAACACTGGGACCTAATTAATATTTCCCAAAGGATTCTTCACTTTTATCAAGTTACCGTAAACATACAAAATAACACCAAATGAACCACAAGGTTTAACCACACAAAGAAATGAAGAATACATACAAGATAGCTTACAACAACAATCACATTAATCCAAATGAAACCAAACCCTGACCTATCACAACCAAATAACACCCTATTTCTCCAAACATGCAAACAAATCCACACGCAGTCGACAACAAAGTGAAAAGAAACCACCTTTAACAAACTGTTCACAAACCCAAAAGATCCCATTAAACTAATCACCATAGGACTAAACCAACACTCAATTACTCCCACCATTTCAACACATCAGAGGAGTAAACAGTAAACTTGACCAAAACTTTACGCAAACATAACATGTACAAACTTTCTTACAACAACAACCACATTAATATCAATCAATCAACAGTTTCCCAACACAAATTACAACAAGACACACACCAATACCACACCAAATCAACAAACTAGCAACTCGGGTAGTACAAAACCACAAAATCGCAGTGTGAATCCATCAGACGAAACAACATCTAATTCGTACGCTAAAACCCCACCATAAAACAAAGCAAGACAAACTAACAAATCCAAACGACAGTCGACAACAAAGCGAAAAAGAAACCAACTTTAGGATCCTAATGTGATCCCATCAAACCAACACTCGAACAGTAACTCCATTTGCAACCATCAACAAAAGTTAAAGCAAATTAAAGGGCAAAACAAGACCAGAACATGTAGAAACTTGCTTAAAGCAACAACCACATTAACCTCAATCAATCATACCACAAACTACAGTTTCCCAAAACAAGAATCTAAGTATCCAACAGCTCGGGTAGTTCAAACCTACAAAATCCCAATGTGAATCCATCAAACAAGACAACATACAACTCAAACGACATATAAATCGTCGTTTCAAACCAAATACAATCTTGAAGCTGAAACCCCACATGGAAACAAAGCAAGATGGTTGCTTTATGATGCAAGAAGAGTCTTAACAACATCATGAGTAAGAAAGTTTGTTGCTTTATTATGTTATGAAGATGAAACATGCAAAACGTGAAGCATGAACCGGGTTTTACCTGAGTTTGGAGCGAGTTGTTGAGGGTGAATCGTCAGCTGCAGCAGAGAACCCAAATGGAAAAAAAGAATTGAAAGAGTAGTCGAGTAGAGGGTTTTGTTTTGTGGAGGAAAAAAGTAAAAAAAAAATAAAATTATAATAACAAAAAAAAGAAAAAAAAAGTTGTTTAAATATGAGTTGAGTGAAGGGAGATCGGGTCTGGTCCGTTTACGAGACGAAAGTGAGAAGGATTAGACGCGCGGTGGAGGCGCGTGGGTGTACGCGTGCATGCAATATAACGTGGCATGCTTTATCGAATGAAATATATTTTTTACAAAATTTTGTTCGCGTGGTTTGTTTATTTTGACCCGTCGTGTGTTGCGGCGACATCGAAAATTAAAATAATTCGAATTTTTATTGTCAAATATCTGACCCGACTCGTTTCCGAGCAAAACTTAAGTCAAAACGTAGACCAGCTGAAAACATACATTACCGAGAAAAAAATACGTCAAAACACCGTAAAAACGAATTGTACTTAAATAAAGCATGTAAGAAAATAGTATTTTTTTTAAGTTAAAAAACGGTATCTCATGTTGCAGCAGCGTTGATGCGTTAAGTAACTCGAACCGTTTAGTGAAAATGTATTATATATGACAAAACGTAGAACAATTAAAACATACATAAAAATAAGCTCGAAAACGTATTGCCAAAATGTAGACTAACCGAAGAACGTAAACGTTTTATATTTGACACATGTGCATAATAAGTACGAACTTGAGGGGGTCAAAATGATATTTTATAAAGTTTTTATAAAGCTAAAGGGTGTAAGTAAAAATGCTAAAAGTTAAGGGTAGAAAAAGAAAAAAACTAAAAAAGAAAAAAAACATAAAAGAATGAAAACAAAGAAAAAAAACCCAAACCTTCGCTATAGTGATTTGAAAATGAGAAATGTTATATATAATTTAATTTTTGCTCATATGTGTTTGTATACGACCCTTGGATGGTTAACAAAAGCGTGTAACACGAGTGTTGTAAGATGAGACAGTAAGAAATGAAAACTATAGTAGATGCTAAAAAGAATATATGGATGAAAACAAAGTGTTTGAACAAGCCACGAAAAGAGTAGGTTAGTGTTAATACTTGATAATAAGGCTGGAGGGTGTGGATATGGGTTTTATCACCGCCACCTCAACGTCACATCACCGCCACGTCACACAAGGGCTTTAAAGCCCCCTCCTTTAACTTGAAGGGTGTGGAGGGTGTGGCTAGGGGCATTATAGCGCCCCCTTTAAAGCCAATCAAATTCGATGGAGCCCCCCTTTCTTCCGTTACCATCTTGGCGAGCTACCTATACCCCCCCCCCCCTAAAGATGATGGTATGGGTGGTGGAGCCCCACCGGCACCATTGAAGATGAGGTGGCAGAGGTGGCGCCTCCACACCCTCCAGCCTAAGTATCACCACTGCTATCCAGTTTATGTAGGATACACATTTATATAATGTGATCAATATTTGTGGGTTATTTATTACTAATTAATGCTATAGTTATTTATAGTTACATGTTATGCTTGTTATTATTGCTGGTTGTTATTTTATTATTGAAAATGAGTACTAGATTAATTGATTTGGGAGGAGGCATCCTATGGTCTTCTAATGTAGAGGTTATGGATTAGAGTCTAACTTGAAGTAATACTTTCCAATTGAGTTAGGGGTTTTACCATAGTGGGGCTTCAGATGGTGGGTTTCCTCTGGAATGGTAGGCAGGCCTAGCCACCAACGTTGTTTATTTGCGCAGGGCATGGATGACCTTTCGCCAATGAGTTTGCCCGGGTGACCGGGCTTTTATAGTATTCGTCGGCCGTAAAAATAAATTATAATTTTATTATTAGTATTAAAGAGCAAATACAACGGTTATAATATTGTCATTATATATATATATATATATATATATATATATATATATATATTTTTAAACTGAGATTGGAAATTTTAATTATTACTTTTGAGCTCGTACTCGTGACCCATGTATAAAAATAAAAGTTAAACATGGTCAAACATACAATTTTTTTTATTACCAGGTTACCTTTATTATAGTTATCCACTTGGATTCTCTTTTAAGGTGTTTGTAGCTTGGGTCGCTAAACATATACGATAAACGTTGAGCTTAAAATATAATGTGGGTTTTAAACAGTCACATCATTTATAATATATTCTTAAACAAGAATATTTTAGTAAAATATTAAACTATGTTACAATCTAGTTTTCTATGTTATCCCTTTCAAAAGCAACAATTATAAAACTATATTCATGTAACTAGCAATTTCAACAATTTATGCTCTGTATAATAAAGGGGGGCTTCAATAAATATTTTGATGTGGTATTAAAATGCGATTTAAGTGAACCTCATATTGTAATAGTTTTTTTTAGTGTTATTGTAATAATATAAAGTTTCGTACCAAAAAACCATCTTATATTTTACTTTAAGAGAATAATATTCAAGCTATAATCAAAATTACTTTATAAGAAAAAGCAGCTGAATATTACAAAGTAAAATTTTCTTAAATTAGCTGGAATTTTAACTAATGTTGTGTTGTTGTGTTTATGTATATTCTCCGGTGGTAGAGATAGTGTACATTAATTCAGAAGTGTGAGAAGTGTGAGAAACAGGGGCGGAGACAGCATGTTAGGAGCCGTAGCACGGGCTACGGCTCAAAGTCGTGTTTGTAGTGTTTCGCAGTGTTAATTTTTTGTTTTTTTTTTTCGATTTTATATAAAGGATACCCCTAAAAAAATACGATGATACCCCTATAAATGATTTTATATGAATACACCGTAATTTTTTTTTTTTTTTTGGATACCCCTGGTTTTAAAGTCTAGCTCCGCCACTGGTGAGAAATGTATTATAACACTATATATAACACCATATAAACACTATGTAACACCATATAACATCATATAACACTATGTAACACTATAAAACAATATATAACACTATACATCTATCATAGACATGCTATCAGACAAAATATAGTGTTATATTTGTTATATAGTGTTATATAGTGTTACATAGTGTTATATGGTGTTATACAGTGTTATACGGTGTTTATATGGTGTTATATAGTGTTATATATAGTGTTATAATACACTTCTCACACTTCTGGATTAATGTAGAGGATCATCTACCTATTCTCCGATATTAAGTAAATCTAAAAATATTTTTATAGATATTGAAGCTTAACGGTCAATTACCTATTAACCTATGATCAGCCTTCAAAAAAAAAAAAAATATATTAACCTATGATCATCTGATTTATTATTTGTCGATTTTATTCCAAAAAACTAAGTTAATACACTTAAAATCATATATAACATCGTTAAGCTATGAGATGCCACAATTTGTACTTAAGTTCCACAATCTTATTTGGGGTTTCAAAACCCACTTGAAATTCACGAATCACATACAACAAATAATGAGTCTTCACTGCTCAAGCTTGCAAGATGCTAAAACTATATAATCTCTAGCGACAAGCATGGTATCGGACCGATACCGAAAAATGAAGAAAATGAGCACCGGTCTCTAATATACCGGTACAGACAATACAGTACCGTATCAGTACCGGTAAAGAGAAATGAAAAAAAAAATAGATATTGAGACAAATACCGAATATAATTTGTACCCGGTATCAGATCATCTTCCCTAATAATCCCCCTCCTAAAAAACAACTAAAATGTTGAGATTAGTCAGCATTTCAACCGTCAAAGTAAGGTTGCTAAACTGGAAAGTAAGGTTGCTAAAACCGACTTCATTAGCTGACTTTTTGATGAGTACGTATCACTACATTTTAAAAATAACTTAAAAAAGATATTTGTTATGTCTAATAATAACATTCTCACTCAAACAACAAAAATATCAAATATGGGTGTCATGCCTTGATTTATTTTATGTTTTTTTTTTTTTTAATCTTGATAAACCAATCAAACAAACGGCATTTACCGTGGTTGTTAAGGAAATCAAATACGGACCACACAATAGTTTTTAAAATAATAAAAAAAAAAAGAATATAAAGTCATCTTATCTCATTTAATTCCAGCTCAGCCTCTAAATATTAAAATGACTTTTCTATTAAATTAAAAACAAATAAAATTGACAAAACCTACCTCCCCATCCATTTCAACAACTCGATGTTGGTCGCAAAGTCACCTCCATGATGGCTCTCTCCACCACTTTTGGGTGCGAAAAAAAGGACGAATACGATTAATGTCCTTTGATTATGCCACACTGTTGCCTTATGTAAATACAATCACATTGCATCTGTATGTATATCATGTCAAATGGTTTATTTCTCTGATGTATTTTTGTTACTCTGTGTATACATAAGATTAACTCATTGTCCTATTTTTGTATATTATATGACAGTTAAATGGAACATTTCTCTTTTTTATATTCCATCCTTGGGAACAATCGAGCCGGGGTCTCACTGGAAGCAGCCTCTCTATTCCTACTAGGTAGAGGTAAGGCTGTCTACATCTTACCCTCCTCAGACCCTACTTTAGCTTTCCTATTGATGAGATTTACTAAGTATGATGATGATCATGTTGTTACGTTCTATAAAAATAAAGGCATGTTGTAATTTTCGAATATTTGTTGTATTAAAATTAATAAAAGAGGTTCAAGAATATAATATTCTGAAAAAAAAAGTTACAATATCGGTTTCAAACATAACCATTAAATTTGGTTTTTAAGAAACAATTGTAAAACGGTTGGTGTCACACCCCCAAAATACCATATGCGGGAACACCGCGGGACGTGTGACGTACCAGGATCCAAGCCACCAATCACATTGAACTACGCGTAATATTTAAATAAAACATTCCATTAATTTCAAAATATAAATCCAATGCATAAGTTAAATCAAAATAGTTGTTTAGCGGAAGCATAAGGTAAATTGTAAATCAAATGTTTCAGAACAAGTATTCATAATCAACAAGCATATAAAAATATCCAAGAGTCTCGACCCATGACCACTCCAGCACTCCCAGATAGCAAGTCCATGTCAAGAATCTAACGACCTGCAAGCATGCAGACAAGTGTGTCAGACGACGCTGGTGAGTTCAAAGTTTTGTTAACGCGTTTAGTTACCAGATATGAGTATATCACAGTTCAATGATTTGATTTGATGTTGTTATTAACTCGATTACCGCAAATGGCTACAAGATGTATTTGCCCAACCCCAATGCCTCTATCAAAGCATTGGTCAAGTGGTCAAGGTAATTAGTTCACGCCCGTCCTCCCCGGTACGGTGTGAGGGTGCCAATCCTAATAGCGCTATCAACTAATAACCTCGTTGCCTCCCCGGCAACTATCGGTAGATGTAAGGGGTCTTATATGATAGAAATGAGTATAATAACAAACATCCCAATAACCTGACATTCCTCCCTGGAACGTTACCCGATATCCCTCCCCGGGATGCATGCTTGGAAAAAGAGAGCAATGAACTCACCTTGGTTTGATCGGTTTGTATTTAATTACCCGTCCAATTGGTCAACCCCAAACCCTATCGTGGTTACCAAATGTTATCAGTTACATAGTTAAACAGATTGCGTAAAAACTCACAACAGACAGGTTCATTATTCACACAATGATCATTGTTAACATGCAACATGTATTCGTTTATCAATCAAGTCCACATCTCATGTGCTTTGTACCAACATAATGATATTAATAAGAGAGTGTTTAGTTTACACAAGCCTAGGTCCATGCTCAATTAGTGAGGTCATCATATAACTTCAGCATTCCAAGTATATAAGTATACATTAGCACGTTCATGACCATATATTACTATTACAGTTCAAGTCCACTACGAAAGGCTCATGCGATGAAAGACTATCTAATGAAAGACCATCTAGTTTCGTCGAGCTACAGTGTGACGAAACCCTTCAAGTTTCGTCGAGCTAAGGTTACGGCGAAACTCATCAAGTTTCGTCGTTGTACGTGTAGGACGAAACATCAATACGTTTCGTCGACTGCATTGACAGTTACCACATTCCCCAGCAATTTCGTGTTCCTTAACCCTAATCATGTCAATCGATGGTTTGCAACTATCACTTAATCACGAGCATCCTAACCAATCATCACGTATTATGCCACAATCTCGATCATTTTGTAGCTGTTTACACAATTATCATCATATACACATAGCAACAGATCATATACACATTGCAACAGAATCATGTATTCATAGCAATAGGATCATATACACATAGCAACAGGATCATTAGATCCATGTAGTAAATCGTGAACGAATACGAAACACCGAATTCCCCTTATGCAGGGTCTAATCTGTTTGATTAATACAATTATCCAACCCTATCCAACCCTAACTAATCACACATACGATTACAGTATCTCATAAAACCCTACCTTCACAAACAACATGAGATTACAATGGACTACATGCATTACAAACAAACATCAAACAACTGTGAAGTGTGATAGAACGCTAACCGAATGATGGGGTGATCACAACTGTGCAAGAGGATTCAAGTAAAATGGAGAGTGTTGCTGTCGGTTGCAAGAGAGAACTAGGGTTTCGCTAACTTCAACTTACGTAACTTAGGCGAATACACAGAATTTATAACCTAGTCACCCTTGGGCCTCACATGGGCCAAAAGCCCATTTCGGCGAAACCCCACTGGACGTAACTCCAATGTTTCGTCGTCTGAAGAGTGGCGAAACTTCACAAGTTTCGTCGAGTTTGAATATGGCGAAACATATAATGTTTCGTCAAGTGGTCTTGAGGATGGAAGTTGTAAGGACTCTCAAAATTGTCCTAAAAATACCCGTAAGTATAAACCTGGACCCCTGAAACCCTAATCCATATTAAAAATCAATAAATTCAGAATCTTGGTCTTCAGGCGAGCCGCGTAAGGTTTGAGCATATCTTACGCGGGCCGCGTCAACCCTTGGTTTGACCGGATAAGTATCCGAATCCACGTATCAACCATCTGGCAAACCTATGCATGACCATGCAAACCTATACGTAGACTAGGTGCCCTCACGGGCCGCGTAAAGGTTGAGCTAAAGCTCACGCGGGCCGCGTGAGGCCTCAATTTCAGCTATAAATAGCTTGTCGCAGGAGCTTTCATTCTGTGTCGACAAATACTTTCAAAAACGAAGTTATAATACTCTGAAGTCGAAATTACTTTTAATATAGTGAGGTGCAGCTACGATACAGGGTATTAACTCGATCGCTGCTACGATTCAATGTCCGATCGATTAAAACTATCCAATGGATGTTTAAGTGCTGCCCACATTAGGGTTATGCTTTGTCATTCGCCGTAAATTCCATGGATGTTTAAGTATCGCACTTTGTCATTTGTTGTGAAGGTTTAATCTCGTGAGTTATCGTAAATGCTGTATTAGTTACTAACCTAGTTCGTGTGCATGTTGTTTAAATTTAGGTTAAAAGGTTAATCAGTAGACTAGACTCTGCCCGTGTTAAATCTGCAATGTGAGTCATTCTCTTTTTATCAAAGTGCTTTATAAATTCTTAAATATTTTCAAAGTTATAATTACAGGGATTAAGTCTTTGTAGTCACCAAATTACAGCCGGTATGTGGGGTTTTGTATACATTACTTGATAATCGTCACCATTGGACAACGGGTTAGCCAATGGGTGATATGACCATAGTCATAGAAACGAGTCGAGTGACAAATACCGTGGGTAGTTGGTCGATATATGGAAACATTGTAATCGCTCTTAATACTGTAGATTATAACAAATGCGTCGTTTTAAGCAAAATGAATGAATTCACCAGTATTTCCCTGCTGAAAAAACCTTTTTCAAACATGTTTCAGGTGATCTGTTATGATCTAGGAAAAGTGCCGCGAAGCACTACAAGCTTAAGGAAGTGGCTCAATATAAATAAAGAAACATGTTTTGTAAAATAAAGATTTCCCAGTGAAATCATCTGATTGTAAATTACCTGGGTTTTATCCCAAATTATAAAATAAAATAATCAGGTATTTTCAGTTTTAAAAAGATCCTGCTGAAATCTTCCGCTGTAAAACTCAATTAAATAAATACCACGTGATTTCCTGTTCCGCGGCTCCTAAACCGGGTCAAACCGGGCCGGGGGCCGTGACAGGAAAAGGTGGTATCAGAGCCACTGATTTAAGCCAATTAAGTATTTAGAAATACTTAATTTTTTCTTGATTATTATTTTATGATTATGTGATTCATTAATTGACTATTTGTTAATTACAGTATGGGTAAGCAAAAGCTTTCGAACATCTATCTTAAATTAGATAGTATACCAAAAGAGAAGGGAAGTTCATCCCAAACAAAATCCTCAAGATACCCAGTAAATACTGAGGAGGGAATATTTGTAACACCCCAAAAATGACCTTTATACGTACGAGCAAAATTAATTAAAAGCCTAACTTAGTAAATGTAAATGTTACAAAATACTAGTTAGATAATGAGAAAAAGCCTAAATTATGGGAAGTGTTTAAATTAGGCACTTAACAAACTTGAGGGGGATAATATGGAAAATTATAAGTTAGAAAGGAGTAAAAAGGGTTCAAACCAAAAATACACACCCTGGGCGTGTTTTTGGTCGAACAGAAGCAGGAGGAACAAGGGTTACCCTTGTTCTTGCAAAACTCATCAATTGACAAGGAAATTCAGTGTTGATCGACTGCATGTTACCAGATTTTCGATTAATCTAACATCCTCTATAAAGTGGTAAGTTCAATTTGGTGTTTTTGATGTATGGTAGGAAGTGGGTTATGACCCAATCTCGAAATTTTGCAAGAAATTGTATGGATTGGAGTTAGGACTTCTCTATAGATCATGTATGTTTATGTGTAAAATTGATTATATGAAAAGTTAATTGCATAACCCATTGGTATGAATAATTAGAGATGTTGAAAGGTGGAAAATTGGTAGGAATCATGTGTAGGTTTGACATGTGATGATGTTGTAGTACTTGAATCTTAAGCAAATTAAGTAGGACAAGAGAATATTATGATTTTGATTGATTGTTGATGAACTTTGAAATGAACTAGTAGGAATTATACTTTAAAAAGCTTGTATTTAGTGTCCCACAAATGCGAAACCCGCCAAGTGTTTGATGAAATGCTTGAAAGAATAATTATGTGTAATTTGAAAAATAATGGAATAAAATTTGGGGTACTAAACGAATGAATGAATGTGTTGATAGGCGTGAAGGAAGAAGGTTCAAGTACTAAGAAATCGGAAGGCTCACAAGATCGAGGTATGTCCGTTGCATACAAAACCTTACTTAAATTTTGTTAATATTTATGATGAACAATCCTAGTTATATTGAATATGGTGATTAGTAAGAGGATAGCAAATCCCTTGTGGATTTAATTATGCTAACGAAGGTTATGATAAACTATGCAAGTCGACCGGTTCGAATTGAACAAGTCGAGTAAGAATAAGGTACCATCCGTTTAGAACGGGTGGTCATGAATGCAATAACGAATGTATGAAGTTCAATCCGTTAAATGGATAGAACGAAGGATTTATGTTGAAAGCAATCAACCCGATATTACCGGGTCGTAAGTGTATGCTTGAATCTCATTATGAGAGTATATGCCATACCCATTTAATTGGGTAATCGTATTCGTAAGAGGAATGAAAGTATATAAACGAATGGAATTAAAACGATGGTATTGTAAGCGTAATAAGTATAATGACTAACTTTTTAAAGCTTTGTTGTTGAATGTAGGTAAATCCTCAATTTAGGCGACTTGGAGAATTGGAGCGAGCACATGTTCATGATATGTCATACCAAGCGCTTCCGCTAGTTGCACTAATGTTTTGGGTCAAAATTTCTATTTTGTACAACTTGTTAGTAGACATACATTTTAACACTTGATGTCTAGGTTTTTAGTAGTGTCTTGTCGAACGAATTGTAGAATGGTATTTGTCTTACTTTTGTTTAAAACAGGGGTATATCCGACATACGGACGGGTCATGCCCAATTTTTGTCAAAAGCATGTGTTAATGTGGTTATTTTGAAGTCTTTTAATTACCCTTGTAAGTTAATTTATAAAGACGAAAAACGGTCCTTACAAGTTGGTATCAGAGCCTAGGTTTGAGGGATTCGAGCTTTTAACGCGATGCTTGAACTCAAACCGACGGCTCTTTTGAAAGTGTGCTCGCTCCGAGATCGCCAATGAGGTAAAAATTTTAAATATTCGTTTAGTATGAGTATGCATAGTGTGTTACGGTATAAGTTTTAAGATTCAAGTAGGCTATGGAGTGATAAGGCGGGTAAAATAAGAAGTCCCGGGACCCGTGTCGCCGACGCCCTCATGTTTGTCGACGGCTTAACTTACTGCCTACGGCCTACGGGCTGTTGTGGGCGACGCCCATTTATGAAGCCCGTCGCCGACGGGGAGTGAAGCCGTCGCCGACGGCTTGCGGAAACCAAATCCGCTGAAAGATTTTTGTTTTGTTTTGTTTTCGTATCTTGAGTTTCCCAAATTGTTTAAAAGCCTAATGAATGTTCGTGTAGGGTCTATATAAGGCCTAGTAAGATATATGTGACCACGATTAGTGGATAAGATAGACAGAAATTATAAAAAATTTCTAAGATAACGTGTCGAATAACACGAACGAATGACGAAAGTTTAAAAAGGGGAGTAAAGCTTAAAATGCAAAAATGTGAACGAAGAAATACGGGCTAATGAACTATGATATATTGAAAAGTTTATGATTCGTAAGAATTGGTGGTTCGGCCCCCCAAGATTGGACAAATGAAATGGGAGCTAAACATAGGGTTATATCAGATCTGGCGCCGCACACAGTTGTGTGGACCATTGATGCTTGTTGCTGAGATCAGGGTGTGTGGCAAGGCTGACACAACTGTGTGACATTGTATTCAGATGACCAACACAGCTGTGTCTGGGCAAAAATTTCCACAAACTTCATATTTTTCTTGAGTGTTCCGCAACGAATCACCAACAAGCTTTCCAAAACTACAATATTCAAATAAAACACAATTAAATGTCGATTCAATCGAATTTGTAACTAGAAATATATAAAATGGGGGATGATATGTATTAATAATATGTATATGTACCGACATATCAATAATGAAAAGTAAAATTGATTGTAGTATGATAAAATGAGTTAACTATGATGAAGGAGAGTATGAAAATAAATCTAATAAATGAAATGAATGTTTTATGTAAATGGCGGACAATGTCAACGTGAATGATAATGTAGCGGCAATAAATGATGACGAATGTAAGAGGTTGAGTTTAACACGTATGATAATAAATAATGAATGGAGTAAATATAGATTAAAGTACTTCGATGCGTAAAAAGAATACGATTTGCTTAGTTTTGAGTAAGAGGCGAATATGTGCTAAATGTGAGTCATACAAGCTTATTAGCAAAGGACATGTTGTAATTATGTTATATAGTTAACTTGAATGCTATTTGCTATTTGTAGAATCATGAAGCATTAGCATGTGAAAGTACGTGAAAGTGAATGTATATGTGTATTGTTAGAGGATTACGTAAATCGTATATATCGTACAATACGAGTATGAAATGTGTAGAATATTAATATTATGGCCTAACGTATTTAGAGGATTACATGTTCAAAAGTTTAAAGTGTGTAAGCAAGACAGTTGACTTTATACGAGTAAACAGTATAGGGATATCATGGAATGGCTAATAGACACAAATGTTAAAGTAAAGAGTTAATGTGTTATGTATTAGGTGATTTACGTGTTATGCTTGATGATAGTTTAGTTGTATGGAATTGAAATGAGATAACTATTAATGAATGTCTCATTTATATGAAATTCTACTAACGAAAGTCGATTAACGTATGAATAAAAAGAAAGTGAACAGTAGTATGTATGCTCACATAAGCTAATAATGTTACGAATGTAATAATATGTAAGGGTGGAAATCTTGTCGGTTGATTCAAGTATGGATGGCGAACGGGGTAAGAGGAAGCAATGAGGCAAGCATGAACATGAACACTAAAGGTAAGTGGTTTCGCAATCACTTCGAATTTATCTACATGAAGGCGTATACGTGTTGAATATTCGAAATCAAAGTGAAATATATAAATAAATGAGAAATGTTATGGTACGTTTTGTTGAAATTGTTGGCATAATGTTAAACCGATAAGACCTCCTTATAAGGGTAAATCGGTCATAAATTTTAGTTGAGAAGTTCTAAGGCGGAAATGAGAACTTGGTAATGTTGATGAAAGGTATGGAAAGAATATTAGTTGAGATGTTAGCTAAAGACATTATGTGATATGTTCGAATTGAAAGTAAGTACAACGCGTACAACAATACTTATATACAATAAGTACTAAGTGTGATTAACTTTAAAAGGTCAAATCGTAGAAGTCAGTAAATAATAATTATTTACAAATTTTGGAAACATTACGTAAGAAATGCAACGTGTAATGTAGGATACTCATTAATAAGAGATATGTTAGAGAACGTAGGTGAATTAACACCAAATACGGTAAACGATACGACAGAAGAATGAAAGGTATGGATGAAAATGTTCGAATCTGAGAAATGGATTCAACCATCTAAGGAATGAAAGGTTGGATCCGTAAGCAAGCACGGATCAAACCAGTAAGAATGAAAGGTAATAAATTAAAAGTTCGAATCCGTAAGTGAAGAGGGATTAAACAAATAAGAATAAAAACTAAAAACGAAACTCGAATGAGTCATACGGGTCAAATGGCGATCGCCATTTGAACCCGGTATTTAATGTTCGATTTGTCAAGTTTTATGCTTATAGGTGAGCATAACGTATGGGCATGCAATGTCGCAGTTTGGAAAGTATTAACCGTCACAAAGTATGAATAACTAATCAAGGGATTTGACCCGCGCCAGGTATGTATAAAGGATTATATTTCTATAGGAGCTTAGGGCTCAACTAGAGAATGACGTGTCAAAATAGGATAACTGATTCACATAAGTAAGAAGGTATTTACAATTAGACTTCCGAGAAGTCAAACGAAGTGAATGAAGTCCTTGCAAGTATAAAGTACGAACGTGTACCTTGATACGACAACATTAAGTTAAGGGTGTTAGTCTGACCTTGAAAGGTCAAACTGCGAAGGTTGGCGAAATGACCAATAAAATGAAGGGATAGTATGTAAGAAATGGAATGTATGATATGTTTAGCATGTACGTAAGAAAAATTGTGAAAGAGACAATAGGCAAACAAATGCCATGTAGGACGCAATTATGAAAGGTTATGTGCTAACTATTTATTTATAGATAAATATGATGGAATTCTTAGTGAGATGATAGTAATAAAGCTAGTGGTAGGATGCTCACGAATGGGAGCATATTTCATGAATGAATGAGACCAATTATGATACGGAAGGTACATACTAGGAAGCGGATCGATCCGGCACGCGGATAACTAATTTATGCAATAAAGTCGAGGTTAGTATAATAAGTAGTTCATGCAAATAGCTAATAATAAAGTGCTGCGAAGGATTAAATTTTGAGGCTAAATTCAAGGTTGTAATTAGTTTACGTAACAGTAGTAACCGTAGAACGATGCTTTATGCTCATAGTAAGCATGAAAAAGTAATTAGGAAGAGGGTAGCTTTGTTTTAATACTACTAAGTCATTAAATGTTTATAGTATGCGTATAATGATATGCTAAGCCCTCATATGAATAAGAAAGTAATTAGAAGAACGTTAGTAATGGGATGATAGGGTTTTCTCTTGGTTACAATGATGAATTATATCGTGTATGATACGTGAGTGGAATGAAATAAATCGAATTATTTTTGTTAGCAAATGTATGAATATGTTATGCTGAGTTAGAAAGATAAAAACAAGCCGTAAACATAGGCTTGTACGACCAATAGTATACATTTGAAATAAATTTCAATGAACGAACCGCAAGTGGTGATGTATGCTAGGAACTAGCATTATAAGGTGATAACGACACTAATAAGAGCTCTGGATCAGATTCTGACTTATATGCGATTATGAAAGTAATTCACTTAATTTAAGAACGGATGGACAATGCGTACAGATATGTTTGTGCATAGATTAAACTTTTGCCAAGGTCCTGAATGCCTTTAGGTTGTAGTAAGCATCGTGAATGAATAGATGAAAAAGTAAGAGTAGAATTGGTCTAGTTGGAATGAGAAAGGTTTCGGGGACGAAACCTCTTTTAAGGGGGGTAGACTTGTAACACCCCAAAAATGACCTTTATACGTACGAGCAAAATTAATTAAAAGCCTAACTTAGTAAATGTAAATGTTACAAAATACTAGTTAGATAATGAGAAAAAGCCTAAATTATGGGAAGTGTTTAAATTAGGCACTTAACAAACTTGAGGGGGATAATATGGAAAATTATAAGTTGGAAAGGAGTAAAAAGGGTTCAAACCAAAAATACACACCCTGGGCGTGTTTTTGGTCGAACAGAAGCAGGAGGAACAAGGGTTACCCTTGTTCTTGCAAAACTCATCAATTGACAAGGAAATTCAGTGTTGATCGACTGCATGTTACCAGATTTTCGATTAATCTAACATCCTCTATAAAGTGGTAAGTTCAATTTGGTGTTTTTGATGTATGGTAGGAAGTGGGTTATGACCCAATCTCGAAATTTTGCAATAAATTGTATGGATTGGAGTTAGGACTTCTCTATAGATCATGTATGTTTATGTGTAAAATTGATTATATGAAAAGTTAATTGCATAACCCATTGGTATGAATAATTAGAGATGTTGAAAGGTGGAAAATTGGTAGGAATCATGTGTAGGTTTGACATGTGATGATGTTGTAGTACTTGAATCTTAAGCAAATTAAGTAGGACAAGAGAATATTATGATTTTGATTGATTGTTGATGAACTTTGAAATGAACTAGTAGGAATTATACTTTAAAAAGCTTGTATTTAGTTTCCCCAAATGCGAAACCCGCCAAGTGTTTGATGAAATGCTTGAAAGAATAATTATGTGTAATTTGGAAAATAATGAATAAAATTTGGGGTACTAAACGAATGAATGAATGTGTTGATAGGCGTGAAGGAAGAAGGTTCAAGTACTAAGAAATCGGAAGGCTCACAAGATCGAGGTATGTCCGTTGCATACAAAACCTTACTTAAATTTTGTTAATATTTATGATGAACAATCCTAGTTATATTGAATATGGTGATTAGTAAGAGGATAGCAAATCCCTTGTGGATTTAATTATGCTAACGAAGGTTATGATAAACTATGCAAGTCGACCGGTTCGAATTGAACAAGTCGAGTAAGAATAAGGTACCATCCGTTTAGAACGGGTGGTCATGAATGCAATAACGAATGTATGAAGTTCAATCCGTTAAATGGATAGAACGAAGGATTTATGTTGAAAGCAATCAACCCGATATTACCGGGTCGTAAGTGTATGCTTGAATCTCATTATGAGAGTATATGCCATACCCATTTAATTGGGCAATCGTATTCGTAAGAGGAATGAAAGTATATAAACGAATGGAATTAAAACGATGGTATTGTAAGCGTAATAAGTATAACGACTAACTTTTTAAAGCTTTGTTGTTGAATGTAGGTAAATCCTCAATTTAGGCGACTTGGAGAATTGGAGCGAGCACATGTTCATGATATGTCATACCAAGCGCTTCCGCTAGTTGCACTAATGTTTTGGGTCAAAATTTCTATTTTGTACAACTTGTTAGTAGACATACATTTTAACACTTGATGTCTAGATTTTTAGTAGTGTCTTGTCGAACGAATTGTAGAATGGTATTTGTCTTACTTTTGTTTAAAACAGGGGTATATCCGACATACGGACGGGTCATGCCCAATTTTTGTCAAAAGCATGTGTTAATGTGGTTATTTTGAAGTCTTTTAATTACCCTTGTAAGTTAATTTATAAAGACGAAAAACGGTCCTTACAATATTTGTTCGAAAAGGCCATTATGAGGAACCACTTTCTCCTAATAAAAGAAGTTTGATTATTAAGAAAAGTCAGGAGAAAATAAAGAAATCACAACCAAAAGAAAAGAAAGTTAATCAGAAAACCCGGGAACTAGGCAGTAACCCACCATGGGAAGACCAGTTAGATGAAAAATGGGCAGATCTCTATATGCTAGCCACTGTAGCAATAAATGCAAATCTTTAAAATACCCTGACCCAGTATTAGTACCCTTATTACCTACAAGCCAGAAACTTTACCCAATAAATAAATAAATGAATAATAAACCTTAGTATGTTTAAATTTCATTTGTCCTTTGTATTAAATTAGTCACACGGTATGCAATAATACTTGAAGGTTATCTTTGAAATTTTGTTATCAAATTTTAATTTAGTATTTTTGCATATATGCTAAACAGCATGAATGAGTTATCTGAAGCCCTTCAGAATCTCAATCTTTATCCGGTGAAAATAGAAGTTTCCAGAGACTTTACTGGTTACATACCCGATATAGAAGAACCTATGGAATTCAACGCTCCACCTCCAGAGAAACCAAAACCCAAGAAAAGAAGAAGATTTGTAGGTTGGATACGTGTACGCAGAAGGAAACCAGCAACTAGAAAGATTCCCAAAATAGAGAATCCTATAGATAAAGGAAAAGGAATTGCTATGGGAGAAGATTCTAGGCAAATAGGGATGGAAATTGGAGAAAGCTCCAAGCAAACCCATGAAATGACATTGCAGGAAGAGCTAAATTTCATACTGGAAAGTTGTGATACTATTAAGCCTATCAACAAAAATGTTTTTACTTGTCCTGCCGAAACTCAGCTTCCAATAAACTTAGAACCAGCTATTCCAGACCCTCTAATCCACACCCAACCTCTAGGAATGGACGAGTGGTGGACCAACGACTGGCAGTTTCAAAACCTTCTTAATAACCCTTATACCTTTCTCCCTCAATTTGACCCAGAACCTATACCAAACCCGCCAATGAGCAATGAAAACTTAGCTGAACTCCGTCATTTTGGTGAAGAGTTGGTGGATGCAGGGAATAGGATCAGGGAAGTGGGAGAACAGATCTCCTGGAAGTACGACGAAAGGGAACGTCGTTACTGAAGTGTTAAATGACGAGGGTGATGGTGAAACTGTGATTGTAAAATAATAATAATAATAATAATAATAATAATAATAATAATAATAATAAAATAAGTCTGTAAAATAACCTACAAATAAAACCTTTGTAAGATAACGGTGTGTAATGATGCATAATATATATATATAATGGGAATCGAGAAATCGATAATTTTGGATATATATATATGTGTATTGTTAAATTTGTATGATTGTTTTGTGTATAATTGTTAATTATTCTGTACTAATAAAATTATATTTATTAATTATCAGATGGAAAACGCTAATAACGAACCAGTAAACGAGGTTAACCAATCTGAGCAACACCCGGAAGATCAATTTATGACTAGGCAAGATATAGAAAATATCGTTGCTCAAGGAATAGCCAATGCTATTCCAGCAATCCTTGCTGCTGCCCAGAAACCTGTTGAACCTCAACAAATCATACCTAGTAAACGTATTTCTGAAGATAACTTCAGTAATAGCGTAAACGGAGGCGGTAACCATACTAATAACGACAATGATGGGAGGCAAGCTCCGCTCCCTAAGAAAATGAAAGCTGCAACGCCTGGATGCACTTACAAAGAATTTCTTGCTTGTAAACCAGTTGAATTTGTAGGCAATGAAGGAGCGACTACGGCACTGCGTTGGTTAGAGAAAACCGAGGCAGTGATCATAATAAGTAAATGTGCCGAAAACGACAAAGTCATGTACGTGTCGAATCTTTTCAAAGAAGGGGCGCTAGAATGGTGGAATACAGTACTTCAAGCCAAAGGAAGAAGTGTGGCTTATGCCATGAATTGGGAAGAATTTAAAAGTCTGATAGAAAGAAAATTTTGTCCCGAATATGAAAAAGAACAAATGGCGAATAAATTTCCAAACCACCGGATGGTGAACGTAGACTATCGAGGGTATACTTCGACATTCTTCGAATATGCGAGAGTAGTACCAACCCTGGCTTCGCCAGAGCCGGTGCTCATTTCTCGTTATATTTGGGGATTGATTAGCGAAATCCATAATATTGTTAAAGCTGCGAGACCTCGCACTATTGACGATGCGGTAGAATTAGCTAACACCCTAACTGACGAGCTGGTACGCATAAGAGGCGAAAATAGGAAAAAGGAACTGGCTCAGAAAATTACCCAAGGATTTCGTGTGGGTAATAATAGCAACTTCAAGAAAAGAGGAACAGGGCAATCCTCAACTCCGCCGTTCTGCAGGAATTGCAAAAAGAAACATTATGGAAGATGTAACGTAACCTGCAATTTTTGCAAAGTTATAGGACATCGCGAAGAAGACTGTAGAAAGAAAACAAGGATCTACTATAACTGTGGAGAAGTAGGACATTTTAAACCAGAATGCCCTAAATTGGTTAAACCAGCAGACAATAGAGCCAAGCCAACTGATGGAGCTACCAAGAAGAATGTTCGAGCCTTCCAGTTGACTACTCAGGAAGCCGAGCTAATCCCTGATGTGATAGCTGGTACGTTCTTAGTTCACAACGTTTATGCTAAAGTATTATTTGACTCTGGTGCAAACCAAAGTTGTCACACCCCGATATTTCCACGTATTACCGGTGGGCCCGGTGGGGAGTATCGTGACGTAGTTGATATCATCATAGTCAAACAACACAATATATAAATGCACAGCGGAAGCAAAAGATAAATATATTACATTCCGAATATAAAGTAATGTCAAAGTATTACAACGGAAAGTAAAGGATCCACAGGCGGATCAAGTAAAAGAAAATTGTTCAACAGACTTTAGGCATCTAGAACTTGCAAGATTCCCTATTGACGCCCTGAGCTCCCAGCCAATTACGCATAGTACCTGCCACTTAACCTTTTGGAAAATACGTCAGTTTACACTGGTAAATACAATTAACTGACTCATTTTGAAAATGTTTAAGAAAATTGGTTTGAATGCACAAGGCACAAACATTCTTTCATAACCTGGGACAATTTTATTAAGAAAAATCTTGTATCCGATTTACATGGTTGTCCAACATTTAGGGCCGGTGATTATACAATACAAGCCGGTCAAGATTAATCGACACACCATAAATATAACTCACAAGAAGACATCCTTACGAGTGAGTATATCTTTTACATACGCAACAGGAGGTGTTATGCCTACACCTTGTGCTTAAGTTATGGCCATTCACTTTTTAAATGAGCCAAGGATATCCAGGACACGGTCATTAACCCCCAATGTTATTTGTTATCAATCAATACAGATTAAAACGGGATTATGCAATTTAATCATCTCCGATTAAAAGGTTTCTACACCCGACCAAGCGGTATTTTTATAACACCGTATCCCAAACCCGTATAAGGGAAAATAAGTTAAAAGTATTTACCTGAGCTAGCAATGCAATTTATACTCAGCCGTATATTCTAATCAGCAAGCACAAGTACTTCTACTGGGGCTCTTAATCTGGAACGAAGGTTTTATTTACCTATTAGATTCCTAACGGGTCTTATTTAAGTCGTAACTCAGACCGGTTAGTTTTAAAGAAAGATACGGTTCAAAACGCATGATTAAGCGAAGACCGGAATAGAATGTGATTTAGACCCGAAAAGTTTGGAGACTTGTATAATAAGGGTAAACTAAACACATTCTGGATTTTGAGATAAAAACGATAACGTTTGACCCGTTTCGGCTAATTTATGCAAACTAGTTACATAAACCGAACCGAACACGAATAACGCATAACGGGTAAACGAATAAGTCATGAACAGGTTTCCTAAGTTAATATGCTTTAAATATGTTGTGATATCAGTAAGATACCTTCCATTATGCCCAAAACGAGTTAAATCTCAATTTAAGCCCCATATGGGTATTTTGGTCATTTAAAAGATTATAAAAGAGATTAATTTTAATTCTGAGACTCGGGTCTGAAATAATCAGTAAAACAACTTAATTTAATAGGGTATAACAGTTGGTGATAAGTCTTATGTGATAAAATGGTTTTAAACCCATACTAGGCGTTTACTACGCGTAAAAAGCCATTTTAAGCGATTTCCGGGTTATACAGGAAATCTGAGTTTTCTGATCAGGTTATAAAGTTCAAAATACTTTATTTATTATATAAAATCAGTAGCAATTGGATTGGTGTCAAAATATTATGTAAAACTCATTTTACAAGTAAAAAGGGTATATTCGGCATTTACCGAATTAAGGTGATAACCTTAGGTTATGATCAGTTTAAAAAAAAATTAAAAATCTTTAAAAATCTCAAAATATTATATTACATCAGTGGGTAAAAGGTTTGGTGTCAAAACTGGGTTTAGATAGGCTTTATGCTAATGACGCCGTTTAATTACTAAAAGGCGTTCTAATTACGTTATTGAGCATAACTCCTAATCTAGACCTCAAACTGATGTGAAAATTTAGGTACATGTTTATAAATCAGTAATAAAGATTATTGTCCTTTCATATTTCCAAAATTCTCGTTTTATGGACAAAAGGGCATTATGGTCAACATTAAGCAATTAACGGAAACGTGTAAACGAATGGGGCAATCAACGAACCAACCATAGAGGGTTATACCATCATGTAACCTGGTCCTAGGGATGTCTTAAGGCATTTCTAAACCCATCTAAATCGGGTCAGAACTGAAGTCAAATCAAAAGTCAAAGTTTTGCGACTTTCGGTTCCGAACCGGGTCTAAACAGAAAATTGTCGGATCAAACAAGCTTAGATCAGTTCTTATACTTATTACCAAGTTATATGAGTGATAAAATAGGTTACATGCCTTCTACATTGCTAGTTACATGTTAATTTGCAAATTAAGCTTCTGTTGACTTTTTCTAAACAACTTTGACCCGACATTTGATCTAGTTAGAGTGGGAATCTGAGGGTGCCCTTTTAAGGGTTTATTGCCCACATAAATACCAACTTATAAATACCTTAAGTTTGGCTAATCACTGGACTATTAGTGATTAATCGATAAGTCAAACCTTAATTACGAAGGTTTGACTTTTAAGCTAAAGACTAAGCAAAACTTAATTAAGGAAGGTTAAGGACACTTACTAAGGTCTAATGCACGACCAGAGATGCTTAGGGAAAACTCTTGAGCTCCAGAAATGATCAGAAGATGAGTTGAGATTGAATGATCAAAATAGCAAACAAAGGGGGCTTTATATAGTGTTCTTGATCCATCAAGATCATGACAAACAAGGCTATACATGATCCTTGATGATTAACAAGTGTCCCTAAGGCCTAAGAATCAGTTTAGGCAACTCTTGGAAGTGATAAAGGGCCATATAAGTCGTTACATGGGCTGACATCCATTTTTTCTGAGTTTCTACATCTGGTCAAGGCTTACGGACCGTAAGGTCCAGGTCTTACGGTCCGTAAGGACCTGGTCAGCATTCAGAAACTTTCATTTGTTGACAGTTTTAGCCCCTGCACCTCCAAATGTCATTTCTGACACATCCAAGGCCCGTTAAACCATTTTTAAGGCTCTACAATGATGCCTAAGTATGGGGAACATGAAACATGCTCAAAAATATGCCGGATGTCGGTTCGTTTGGTCGTACGGTCACGTTGTTCGGTTAATTACGACGAAACACGGACGGACGCGAAAAACGAACCAATTGACGCGACGAATGGAATTTTATCAAGCCAAACACTAAAATAACATATTTTAGTGCTTACATAAATTTTTTGGGTGTCCGGGGATATTCAGAATGTAAGATATGCGCGTAAACGCAAACTTGTGCGCTTTTTGACACTTTTAGTCCCTGCATGACTTAAAAGCTTATTTTTGCGCACCAAACACCTCTAAGCCTATTTCTAAGCTATATTAGGGATAATTATGGTATGTTTATCTCATGGTCATATTCCGGAAGGTCCGATAACATCCGAATCGGTATACTTTAGCAGTTTGACGCTTTAGGTCCCTCAAATGCGCAAACTTGCGTAAATCATCATTTAATAGCATCGAAGCCTCATCTAATCCATATTAGGCATTCTTGAAGGTATTATTAAACATCATAATGCTTTGGGTTCGATAAAAGGTCATTCAGAGGTATAATTAAACACATTGACACTTTTAGTCCCTTATACTTGCAAGGTTGCGCGTAGCTTCACTTTTTGGCATAAAAGCCTTGGATGGCCAATGATTGGCATTCCCGAGAGTATAATCAAATATCATGAGGCTCTCGGTTTGTTAAAATGTCACTCAGAGGTAAGAATTAACATGTTGACGCTTTTAACCCTTTATTGCGCAAACTTTCAATTAATTACGCACACGGCTACACTTGATCAACAAGTGGCTCGTTTGTGCATATAAAACCGTAAAAGGTTATTTAGAAACTTATTTTAGGTATGATAATACTTCCAGTTCTTTCAAAATTAATGTTTTTCGATTTTTCGAAAAAATTAGTCCCATATATTTAAGGTTTGACTTTACTAGGGCTTATTACATGTGTCAATACATCATTGAACGTGATTTTTCGAGGTGTTACAAAAGTTTTATAAATACTACATTCTGCCAAGCTCTTAACTTACCCTTAACCAACCTTAGGCAGATTTTTACAGTTGAAACAGCAGATGGGAATTCAGTTAACATAAATAAGGTTTTGCAAAAAGAAAACAGAGAACTCTCAGGTCATAAATTCTCTTCAAACCTGTTACCTATGAAATTAGCTGAATTCGATGTTGTGTTAGGAATGGATTGGTTAGTAGCCAACCATGCTCATATCCTCTGTGATAAGAACTCTATAGAGATTCGTGCACCCACCGGAGAAGTAATCATGATTACAGGAGATAAGCCACATAAACCCATGAAGTTCATATCAGTAATGAAAATTGCTAATTATGAACGAAAGCAAGGAATAGTGTATATGATTTCAGTAATCATTAGCACTAAGAGTAAGGAACTTAAGGAAATTCCAGTAGTATCAGAATACCCAGATGTATTCCCAGAAGAACTACCTGGATTACCACCTGATAGAGAAGTTGAATTTAGAATTCATCTAATTCCTGGAACTACACCGATAGCTAAAGCACCTTATCGGTTAGCACCCACCGAAATGCTAGAATTGAAAAAGCAATTAGATGAATTACTAAGTAAAGGTTTCATACAACCTAGTTCATCCCCTTGGGGAGCACCAGTGTTGTTCGTGAAGAAAAAGGACGGTTAGATGAGAATGTGTATCGATTATAGGGAATTAAATAAGGTTACAATTAAGAATCGATACCCATTACCTAGGATTGATGATCTGTTCGATCAACTTCAAGGAGCTAGGTACTTTTATAAGATTGATTTGCGCTCCGGATATCATCAATTGAAGGTACAAGAAGAAGACATACCTAAAACTGCTTTCAGAACTAGGTATGGTCATTACGAGTTTACAGTCATGCCCTTCGGACTAACGAATGCACCTGCAGCATTCATGGACATGATGAATCGGATCTGTAAACCGTATTTGGATAAATTTGTAATTGTCTTCATCGACGATATACTTATTTACTCCAAGAATCAGGAAGAACACTGTCAACATCTGCATGCACTCTTAACGTTGTTAAGAAAAGAAAAGCTTTACGCCAAATTCTCGAAGTGTGAATTTTGGTTGCAGGAAGTGCAATTTTTAGGACACATGGTGAATCACGAAGGTATTCATGTAGATCCTGCTAAGATAGAAGCAATTACCAAATGGAAGGTTCCACAAACAGCTATGGAAATTAGAAGCTTTTTAGGATTAGCTGGATATTATAGGCGCTTTATTAAGGATTTTTCCAAGATAGTTGTACCATTAACTAAGCTAACCTGTAAATCAGTTATGTTTGAATGGGGACCTAGGCAAGAAGAGGCTTTTAAGATTTTGAAGCAAAAGTTAACAAATGCCCCAATCTTAGCCTTACCAGAAGGAACTGAAGATTTTGAAGTATACTGTGATGCTTCAAAACTAGGATTAGGATGTGTGTTAATGCAACGCAAGAAAGTAATTACGTATGCAACAAGGCAATTGAAAAAGCACGAGGAGAACTATACGACTCATGATTTAGAATTAGGAGCTATAATTTTTTCCCTTAAGATTTGGAGACATTATCTGTATGGAAGTAAGTTTACTGTCTATACAGATCATAAGAGTTTAAGATATATATTTGGGCAAAAAGAATTGAACATGAGACAAAGGAGATGGATGGAAATCTTAAGTGATTACGACTGTAATATTCAATATCACGAAGGAAAGGCAAACGTAGTTGCTGACGCCTTAAGTCGTAAGTACCATGAGAAACAACGACGGGTTCGTGCTCTTAGATTAAATCTACAATTAGATTTAATGGAACAACTAAAGCATTTTCAAGAAACAGCAATCAAGGACGATACTGAAGGAATGAAAGGACGAATAAAAGAATTAGAGCAAGGAAATGATGGAATTTGGAGATTTCATAAGAAACGAATTTGGGTACCTAAGCAGGGAGAATTAAGGAATCAAATCCTAGAAGAAGCCCATAAATCTAGATATACCATGCACCCTGGAAACAATAAAATGTACCAAGATTTAAGAAATAACTTCTGGTGGATAGGAATGAAAAAGGACATAGCTCGATATGTTTCTAAATGTTTTACTTGTTCACAAGTTAAAGCAGAACACCAGAAACCTTCAGGTCTACTACAACAACTAGAAATGCCTGTATGGAAATGGGAACTCATAACAATGGATTTTGTTACTAAGTTACCCAAAACCAGAAAAGGTAATAAGGCAATTTGGGTAATTGTGGATCGATTAACCAAGTCAGCTCATTTTCTACCCATGAAGGAAACCTTTAGCATGGAAAGGTTAGCCAGATTGTATGTAGATGAAGTAGTATCCTTACATGGAGTTCCACTATCCATTGTTTCGGATAGGGATAGTCGTTTCACTTCCCATTTCTGGAAAAGTTTCCAAGAAGCAATGGGAACCCCACTAAATTTAAGCACGGCATATCATCCTCAAACAGACGGACAAAGTGAAAGGACGATCCAAACTTTGGAAGACATGCTCAGAGCATGTGTGATAGATTTGGTGGAAGCTGGGACAACCATTTACCTTTAATTGAATTCTCCTATAACAATAGTTATCATTCAAGCATTGAAGCTGCCCCATTTGAAGCACTGTATGGACGGAAGTGCCGAACTCCAGTTTGTTGGGCAGAAATAGGAGAAAGTCAATTATCAGGTCCTGAAATCGTGCAAGAAACCACCGACAAGATCACTCAGATCAAGGAACGACTGAAGACTGCTCGAGATCGCCAAAAGAGCTATGCCGACAATCGACGCAAACCACTCGAGTTCCAAGTTGGAGACAAGGTACTCTTGAAAGTTTCTCATTGGAAAGGAGTAGTTCGATTCGGTAAGAAAGGAAAACTAAGTCCATGATACGTAGGACCATTTTCAGTAATCCAACGTATAGGACCAGTTGCCTATCGCTTACAACTAACAGAAGAATTAGCTGGAGTACATGATGTATTTCATGTATCCATTCTCAAGAAATGCCTATCAGACGAATCCCTGGTAGTACCTCTTCAGGATATAGAGGTAAATGAGAAATTAAAATTTGTTGAGAAACCTCTTCAAATCGAAGATCGAAAGATCAAATTTCTCAAACACAAAAGATTGGTGCTAGTTAAAGTCAAGTGGGATTCAAAGAGAGGACCCGAATACACTTGGGAGATGGAATCGGAGATAAAGCGAAAGTATCCTCACTTATTCCAATGAATCTCGAGGACGAGATTTTAAATAAGGTGGGAGGATGTAAGGACTCTCAAAATTGTCCTAAAAATACCCGTAAGTATAAACCTGGACCCCTGAAACCCTAATCCATATTAAAATCAATAAATTCAGAATCTTGGTCTTCAGGCGGGCCGCGTCAACCCTTGGTTTGACCGGATAAGTATCCGAATCCACGTATCAACCATCTGGCAAACCTATGCATGACCATGCAAACCTATACGTAGACTAGGTGCCCTCGCGGACCGCGTGAGGCCTCAATTTCAGCTATAAATAGCTTGTCGCAGGAGCTTTCATTCTGTGTCGACAAATACTTTCAAAAATGAAGTTATAATACTCTGAAGTCGAAATTACTTTTAATATAGTGAGGTGCTGCTACGATACAGGGTATTAACTCGATCGCTGCTACGATTCAATGTCCGATCGATTAAAACTATCCAATGGATGTTTAAGTGCTGCCCACATTAGGGTTATGCTTTGTCATTCGTCGTAAATTCGATGGATGTTTAAGTATCGCACTTTGTCATTCGTTGTGAAGGTTTAATCTCGTGAGTTATCGTAAATGTTGTATTAGTTACTAACCGAGTTCGTGTGCATGTTGTTTAAATTTAGGTTAAAAGGCTAATCAGTAGACTAGACTCTGCCCGTGTTAAATCTGCAATGTGAGTCATTCTCTTTTTATCAAAGTGCTTTATAAATTCTTAAATATTTTCAAAGTTATAATTACAGGGATTAAGTCTTTGTAGTCACCAAATTACAGCCGGTATGTGGGGTTTTGTATACATTACTTGATAATCGTCACCATTGGACAACGGGTTAGCCAATGGGTGATATGACCATAGTCATAGAAACGAGTCGAGTGACAAATACCGTGGGTAGTTGGTCGATATATGGAAACATTGTAATCGCTCTTAATACTGTAGATTATAACAAATGCGTCGTTTTAAGCAAAATGAATGAATTCACCAGTATTTCCCTGCTGACAAAACCTTTTTCAAACATGTTTCAGGTGATCTGTTATGATCCAGGAAAAGTGTCGCGAAGCACTGCAAGCTTAAGGAAGTGGCTCAATATAAATAAAGAAACATGTTTTGTAAAATAAAGATTTCCCAGTGAAATCATCTGATTGTAAATTACCTGGGTTTTATCCCAAATTATAAAATAAAATAATCAGGTATTTTCAGTTTTAAAAAGATCCTGCTGAAATCTTCCGCTGTAAAACTCAATTAAATAAATACCACGGGATTTCCTGTTCCGCGGCTCCTAAACCGGGTCAAACCGGGCCGGGGGCCGTGACAGAAGTGTTGTGTTTATAACCTTAAACAATTTATAAATTTCCAACAATTATCCAAACAATAAAACAGTTTATTAATCATCTAGCAAGGTGCACATAATACAACGTAACGGATTATGAAAACACAGCCGTGAGATAAGTAACGTGTCAGAGAAAGACCTTGGAAAGTCGGGTTGTCACATCATCCCCAACATGAAAGAAATTTCGTCCTGAAATTTGATAAGCAATCCAAAACAGCAAGACGTTAACTCAGGATGACTGTGGATTTTCCGTGGGTACCACATCATCCCCAACTTGAATGGGAATTTCGTCCCGAAATTCACTAGTTACATTAGATTTAGATTTGCCCGGCTAGGGCTTGGACTTGTCCTCTGGGAATAAATGTGGGTACTTAAGCTTCATCTGATCCTCGCGTTCCCACATGAACTCCAGTCCACGTCTTGAGTTACAACGAACTCTCACAATTGGAATACGGCTGTGCTTACGGACCTTGACCTCCCGGTCCATAATTTCTATTGGTTCCTCGACAAACTGCAACTTGTCGTTGATCTTCAGCTCTTGAAACGGTACCACCAGTGTTTCATCAGACAAACACTTCTTTAACTGCGACACATGGAACACATCATGGACATAACCTAACTCAGCAGGTAACTCCAACTTGTAGGCCACTTTACCAATTCACTCTAGAATTTTAAATGGCCCAACATAACGAGGGTTAAGTTTTCCGCGTTTTCCAAAACGCACCACACCCTTCCAGGGTGAGACCTTCAACATGACACGATCATTAACTTCGAATTCCAAAGGTTTCCTACGCTTATCAGCGTAGCTTTTCTGACGGTCGCGCGCTGCGGCCATACGGTTCCTGATCTGCACAATCTTTTCGGAAGTTTCCAACACAAGTTCAGGGCCTGTGACCTAGCTGTCACCCACCTCAGCCCAACAGAGAGGTGAACGACACTTTCGTCCATACAATGCTTCAAACGGGGCTTCCCGGATGCTAGTGTGGTAGCTGTTGTTGTAAGAGAACTCGATTAACGGTAAATGTTTCTCCCAGCCCTTACTAAAATCAATCACACATGCACGCAGCATGTCTTCAAGTGTCTGGATGGTTCGCTCACTTTGACCATCCGTCTGTGGGTGATAAGCAGTACTCATGTCGAGACGCGAGCCGAACGATTTATGCATCGACTGCCACAAATCCGAAATGAAACGCGGGTCACGGTTAGAGATAATAGAAGTTGGCACCCCGTGCCTAGAAACCACCTCCTTGAGGTAAACAACAGCTAATTGCGAGAACTTATCTGTTTCCTTGATTGCTAGAAAATGTGCTGACTTCGTGAGACGATCAACGATCACCCAGATGGTATCGTTCCCGCTTTGAGTTCTCGGTAGTCCAGTGACAAAATCCATTGCGATTTGCTCCCATTTCCACATAGGTATTTCTGGTTGTTGCAGCAACCCAGACGGTTTCTGATATTCCACTTTAACTTTCGAGCAGGTCAAGCACTTACTCACATAGGTCGCGATGTGAGCTTTCATCTTCGGCCACCAATACAAGACTTTGAGATCCTGATACATCTTATCCGAACCTGGATGAACAGAGTATCGAGACTTGTGCACTTCATCCATCACAAGTTCTCTAAGGTTACCAAACAAAGGAATCCATACACGCTCCATGAAGTAGAGAATACCATCCGATCTCTCTACAAGTTGTTTTTCCATGCCCCTTAAGTATTCTGCTTCAATGTTTTCCCCTTTTAACGCTTCGGTTTGTGCAGAACGAATCTGATCAGGTAGGTTAGAATGGATAGTAAGTTGCAAGGCACGAACACGTTTGGGTTTCGATTCTTTCCGACTGAGAGCGTCAGCTACAGCATTGGTCTTACACGGATGATACTTGATCGCACAATCATAATCGTTTAAAAGTTCTACCCAGCGATGCTGTCGCATATTCGAATCCTTCTGGTCGAAAATATGCTGGAGGCTCCTGTGATCGGTATAAATAGTGCATTTAGTACCGTACAGGTAATGCCTCCAGATCTTGAGCGCAAATACTACGGCTCCCAACTCCAAGTCGTGTGTCGTATAATTCCTCTCGTGAACCTTCAACTGCCGAGAGGCGTAAGCTATCACCTTGTTGCATTGCATCAGCACACAACCGAGACCCTGAATAGATGCATCACAGTATACCATGAAATCTTCGGTACCTTCAGGTAGAGACAAAATCGGTGCACTGCAGAGTTTCTGTTTCAAAAGTTGGAAAGCATCCTCTTGTTTCGTTCCCCAAGAATACACAACACCCTTCTGTGTAAGAGAGGTAAGAGGTTGAGCGATCTTCGAAAAGTCCTTAATAAATCTTCGATAATACCCAGCGAGACCAAGAAATTGTCGCACCTCCAAAGGATTCTTTGGTGCCGCCCAATTTCTAACAGCATCAACCTTTGCAGGATCCACGTGTATCCCTAATTCATTAACAATGTGTCCAAGAAAGTGTACCTCTCGAATCCAGAAGTCACACTTGGAAAACTTCGCGTAGAGTTGCTCCTTCCTCAGGAGTTCCAAAATAAGACGTAGGTGCCGCTCGTGATCTTCCTTGCTCTTCGAGTAGATCAAAATGTCGTCGATGAATACTATAACGAAATCGTCGAGATACGGTTTGCATACACGGTTCATGAGGTCCATGAAGACCGCTGGCGCGTTCGTCAACCCAAACGGCATAACCAAAAACTCATAGTGCCCATAACGTGTTCGAAAAGCCGTTTTAGGTACATCCTCCTCTCTGAATCTCACCTGATGATAGCCCGATCTTAAGTCAATCTTCGAATAAAAACTTTACCCTTGCAACTGGTCAAACAAGTCGTCGATGCGTGGCAATGGATAACGGTTTTTGATAGTCACCTTGTTGAGTTCCCGATAATCAATACACATGCGGAAGGACCCGTCTTTCTTCTTTACAAACAACACTGGGGCTCCCCAAGCCGAAGAACTGGGTCGAATAAAGCCTCTGTCCAATAACTCTTGCAGTTGATTAGACAACTCCAGCAACTCTCCAGGTGCTAAACGATAAGGAGCACGAGCAATTGGGGCCGCTCCTGGCGCGAGGTCAATCTGAAATTCCACTTGGCGGTGAGGAGGTAAACCAGGAAGTTCCTCAGGGAATACATTGACAAATTCGCGTACAACTGCCAGATCCTCGATCTTCCTTTCCCCTGAAGGAGTATCAGTAACAAGTGCTAGAACAGCAGGATACCCCTTTCGTAGGCATTTATGCGCTTGCATAGCTGAGATGATACCAACCATCGCACCACTGCGATGCCCCTGAACTGATAATGACTCTCCACCAGGGAGAGGAATACGTACAATCTTCTCCTTACACAGAATCTCAGCTTGGTGCTTAGACAGCAAATCCATACCAACCACTATATCAAAACTACCGAGGGTGACAGGAAGGAGATCAATATCAAACACTTGACCCACGAGATCTAGTTTACACCCAAAAAGAACATGCGAAGCTTCTATCGTTTTACCATCGGCTAATTCTACTACATGCTTAACCTCTAGAGGTGTTGGAGTTAACCCTAACCGCTGACTAAACTCTAGAGACACATAACTCCAATCGGCACCGAAATCAAATAACACAGAAGAAATAAGATTGTTTACAGAAAACGTACCAGTCACGACATTGCCGTCGTTCCTAGCATCACCAGCATCGATCATGAATACCCTTCCACGAGCACTATTGCCCCCATTGTTGCTGTTGTTGTTGTTTCCAGCATTGTTGTTGTTGTTCTGGCGGTTGTTGTCGTTAACATTCTGATTTAACTGAGGGCAATCCCGCTTAAAGTGGCCCTCATCCCCACACTGGAAACACCCCTTCTTAAAGCCCTGGTTCTGATGGGGTTGTTGCCTTTGCTGTCGCTGATGCTGCTGATTTTGCTGCTGCTGCTTTGGTTGCGGGGCTCTACAGTCTTTAGCCTCATGGCCCACCTTTTCACACCTACGGCAAGCCCGGACACACTGCCCATAGTGATGATAGCCATACTTGTTGCACTGTGGCTTCTTCCCAACATAGGAGCCCTGATTCTGATTGCTACCCTGGCCTTGGTTAACTGAGAACGACTGACTGAAACTACGGTTGTTGCTGTTGTCAGGCCTTTTCTGGGATTGACTCGCACTGGTTGCTTTGTCAGTATCATTCCACTTGCGCTTGTTATCACTAGCGGGTGTAGTAGCTGTGGTTGCAGCAGCAGTAGCGGCAGAAACACGCGGTGGTAGCGAACCACTCTCCACCTCCTGATCGGTGATCTTGTGTGCCAAACGGACAATCTGAGGTAAGTTGTTGAGGTTCGCTGTAGTAACCAAACCCTTCACTCGTGGAGCTAATCCCTTGATGAACAGTTCTATTCTCCGATGCGGAGGTCGAGACAAGTTCGGGCACATGATAGCCAACTCATGAGACCGTTTCATGTATGCGTCAATCTCGGATCCCACCATCTTCAGATCATAATACTCATTCTCCAGTTTCTGAATCTCATCCCAAGGACAATACTCCTCCCTTATCAACTACTTAAAATCGTCCCAAGTAGTGGCATTTGCCACCTCGATGCCCAATATCTGAACATGGGCATTCCACCATGTCATGGCACCATCCTCGAGTGTGCCCGTAGCATACTTCACTCTGTCCCCAGCAGGACAGTTACACATCGCAAACACAGATTCTGCCTTCTCAAACCATCGCAGGAGTCCTACAGCCCCTTCAGTCCCACTGAAGGTCTGTGGCTTACAATCCATGAACATCTTGAACATACAAGCAGGTGGATTGTTTTGGTTTTGCTCTTGCTGACCTAATGGACGAAAGAAAACACATTACAGGGGTAAGAGTTGTGTACATGACACAAGATTAAAGAGTGTTTGGCACATTTTGTACCAGCTTGGTTGGCTGCCAAAGCCTCAGCCACACGTGTGTTGATTAAGTTTGTCAGCTCAGCTTGGGTCATCGCGATGTGACCACGTCCATGACCTTGTCCACTCATGATTCTATATAAGGAGAGGGAACAAATTTAAGAGTCGATATGAGGTAAAAGTCAAGTATCACGTTGAAATCTACAAACTACCAAGTTTACACACAATAGGGCAGAACCCTTCTCACACTCGTTAAGCCTCACTGGGACTTACATGCACCTCACGTTATTATTATGTGTGCACCCATAATAATAAGCCAATTTGCACGTTCATCTCAGTGCCTCTTAACTTGCGCTAAAAGTTTCCCCCGCATTCAAGTAGCAAAACAGAAGGTATTACAGGATTACGATTCACCAGAGTCGAAGAGTAGTGTCACACTATCAAATCATCATAATATCTAGTATGTCGTTTCATGCAAGCTGTGAGTGTGTGACTACTAAACAATTAATGTATAAAGTAAACAGAAGACAAACCTTGCAATCTGGAGCTGAGTGTCATGGTCGGTTTTCGAAGCTATTCGGTTATAGTCTGGTTTTATAAAAAACGTTTTAAAACCTAGTTCACTATAACCAGTGGCTCTGATACCAAACTGTCACACCCCCAAAATACCACATGCGGGAACACCGCGGGACGTGTGACGTACCAGGATCCAAGCCACCAATCACATTGAACTACGCGTAATATTTAAATAAAACATTCCATTAATTTCAAAATATAAATCCAATGCATAAGTTAAATCAAAATAGTTGTTCAGCGGAAGCATAAGGTAAATTGTAAATCAACTGTTTCAGAACAAGTATTCATAATCAACGAGCATATAGAAATATCTAAGAGTCTCGACCCATGACCACTCTAGCACTCCCAGATAGCAAGTCCATGTCAAGAATCTAACGACCTGCAAGCATGCAGACAAGTGTGTCAGACAACGCTGGTGAGTTCAAAGTTTTGTTAACGCGTTTAGTTACCAGATATGAGTATATCACAGTTCAATGATTTGATTTGATGTTGTTATTAACTCGATTACCGCAAATGGCTACAAGATGTATTTGCCCAACCCCAATGCCTCTATCAAAGCATTGGTCAAGTGGTCAAGGTAATTAGTTCACGCCCGTCCTCCCCGGTACGGTGTGAGGGTGCCAATCCTAATAGCGCTATCAACTATTAACCTCGTTGCCTCCCCGGCAACTATCAGTAGATGTAAGGGGTCTTATATGATAGCAATGAGTATAATAACAAACATCCCAATAACCTGACATTCCTCCCCGGAACGTTACCCGATATCCCTCCCCGGGATGCATGCTTGGAAAAAGAGAGCAATGAACTCACCTTGGTTTGCTCGGTTTGTATTTAATTACCCGTCCAATTGGTCAACCCCAAACCCTATCGTGGTTACCAAATGTTATCAGTTACATAGTTAAACAAATTACGTAAAAACTCACAACAGACAGGTTCGTTATTCACACAATGATCATTGTTAACATGCAACATGTATTCATTATTCAATCAAGTCCACATCTCATGTGTTTTGTACCAATAAAATGATATTAATAAGAGAGTGTTTAGTTTACACAAGACTAGGTCCATGCTCAATTAGTGAGGTCATCATATAACTTCAGCATTCCAAGTATATAAGTATACATTAGCATGTTCATAACCATATATTACTATTACAGTTCAAGTCCACTACGAAAGGTTCATGCGATGAAAGACTATCTGATGAAAGACCACCTAGTTTCGTCAAGCTACAGTGTGACGAAACCCTTCAAGTTTCGTCGAGCTAAGGTTACGGCGAAACTCATCAAGTTTCGTCGTTGTGCGTGTAGGACGAAACATCAATATGTTTCGTCGGCTGCATTGACAGTTACCACATTCCCCAGCAGTTTCGTGTTCCTTAACCCTAATCATGTCAATCGATGGTTTGCAACTATCACTTAATCACGAGCATCCTAACCAATCATCACGTATTATGCCACAATCTCGATCATTCCGTAACTGTTTACACAATTATCATCATATACACATAGCAACAGATCATATACACATTGCAACATAATCATGTATTCATAGCAATAGGATCATATACACATAGCAACAGGATCATTAGATCCATGTAGTAAATCGTGAACGAATACGAAACACCGAATTCCCCTTTTGCAGAGTCTAATCTGTTTGATTAATACATTTATCCAACCCTATCCAACCCTAACTAATCACACATACGATTACATTATCTCATAAAACCCTACCTTCACAAACAACATGAGATTACAATGGACTACATGTATTACAAACAAACAAACATCAAACAACTGTGAAGTGTGATAGAACGCTAACCGAATGATGGGGTGATCACAACTGTGCAAGAGGATTCAAGTAAAATGGAGAGTGTTGCCGTCGGTTGCAAGAGAGACCTAGGGTTTCGCTAACTTCAACTTACGTAACTTATGCGAATACACAGATTTTATAACCTAGTCACCCTTGGGCCTCACATGGGCCAAAAGCCCATTTCGGCGAAACCCCACTGGACGTAACTCCAATGTTTCGTCGTCTGAAGAGTGGCGAAACTTCACAAGTTTCATCGAGTTTGAATATGGCGAAACATATAATGTTTCGTCAAGTGGTCTTGAGGATGGAAGTGTTTTTTTTATAACCTTAAACAATTTATAAATTTCCAACAATTATCCAAACAATAAAACAGTTTATTAATCATCTAGCAAGGTGCACATAATACAACGTAACTGATTATGAAAACAGCTGTGAGATAAGTAACGTGTCGGAGAAAGACCTTGGAAAGTCGGGTTGTCACAGTTGGTTAGTCCACTGGCCGAGTCTCGTCAAGATAGGTTTAATCCCTTCTTTCCTCAATCGATGATTGGTTGATCATGTATCTGTCACCTGCGGAATGAAACACCGTGATTTGCAACAAGAAGAATAAGGCGGGGGTTGCTCCTTGCTACCACCATCTGGCGTGAGAAGCAGTATTTACTTAGGAAGCAAGATAAGTGATTAAGTAGTAAGTGTGAGAGAGCATATTAGCATTACCTCAAACCTGGTTCGAAGTTTGGTATTTATAACCGAAGAGTAAAGGAGAGAGGCCAATCGCCAATGGGCCTTCTGATGGGCCTTGGGCCTGACTAACAACTTGCAGCTTATCCACTGGTCTGTCAAGTGTGCAGGTTGCAGAAGTGTCAGGCCCACGGTGGAGGTGTCGCCACGTGTCTTGTTGTGTCAGGTGCACAAAGGAGCAGCCGCCACGTGGCCTGTTAGCTTTGGTAGTCAGTCTGTTCATCAGCTTTATGCAAGTGGGGTTTCCTGATAGTGGGTTGGGCAACCGTCTCTTGCGCGGTCAGGCTGACCGCTGTTGTCAGTGTCAGGGTGTGCCACTTGCTGGTTGGTCACAGAAGTCAAAGTTTGCAACTTCTCGACTAGACGTAGAAGTCAAAGGTTCCACTTACATTATAATAAGATGCTGCCTTTGCGCGTGCGCCCTGTAGGCTTGCGCAAAACCATAGTTTGTGTTGGATGAGTTCCACAGTAGAAAACAACACATCCCCATTAACTACTCAACTAGAAGTCAAGAGAAGGTTCCATCGCGTGATGATGTCCGCGCACGTGCCCTGCAAGCTTGCGCGGGACTGGAGCATGTTTTTAGCCGAGTGACAAAGTAAACTGGGTGATGGTCACTTACGCCTAAGTCTGGCGCAAGATCTGGGACCATACTCCTTCAGTTTTCATACAATGAATCGAACCATATAAACCTCAAACCGATCGAACCTAATGATTTGCTTTGGTTTACGTAGTTCGGTTGTTTTCAACTATTTATAAAATCCTTTAATATGTATGCTTATTAGTTTTTAACTAATGTTTTCCAAAAAAAAGACCAACCGGTTACAGGATTACTAATTCGTTTGTGATCAATGCACCCCACCTCTTCTATAACCACTCTCCTATCTCATCAGTCATTCCATCTTTTTAAATCAACATGTATGCCGTATACATAATGTTATACACCTAGATACCTTGTGTTAGGGCTGCAAACGAACCAACCGTTTGGCGAATAGTTTGTGAACCGTTCGGCGGGAAGTTCGTTTGTGTTCGTTCGTTTATTAAACAAACAAACATGAAAAGAAATTTCGTTTGTTTAGTTAAATGAACGAACATGAACAAAGTTTGCGTTCGTTCATTTATGTTCGTGAACGTTCGGTAACGTGTTTGTTTGTGTTCGATAATGTTTTTAGTTTTTATTTAATTACTTCAAAATTCCGACAAATAAAATATTTAATAAAAGTAAATGTATTATATATATTATGTTCATGAACGCTTGTTTTTGTTCGTTTGTTTCCATTTGTGTTCATAAACATTAGTTTGTACTCATTTATGTTCATCAACGTTCGTTTTTGTTCGTTGCCTAAAATTAACAAACAAACACGAAAATAAAATCTCGTTCAGTAAGTGTTTATGAACGGTTCATAAACACATATTTTTCTTAACACACGAACAAGAACTAGGTGTTGTCTATGTTCGTTTGGTTTGTTTGCAACCCTAACATCCGCTAGACGTCCATACAAGCGTGGTACGTCATCGATTTTAAGAAAATAAGTTTGGGGGCTATATTGCATGTCAAGACATAGTACAGGACATCTTTTGTAACTTACTCAAAACACACCCATCTTTTGTAGCTACCCTGAATCGAATCTGTTGATCAATTTCCTGTTAAAACTCAAGAACCAAGGTATGTAAACCCTAATTTAACAATAACATCTACATTTACATGTTCAAATTATAATCTATTTTCCTGTTAATTTCGATCGGATCTCACTCCAAATCGATGTGTGTGTTAAAATAGTGTTTGTTGTTTGATCAGGATTGAGATGGCGAGTTCAGTAGAGGCTGCCGGAGAACCTGTTCCGACGTCGGCGGTGCTAATGTCGGCGTCGAAGCACATCGCGATTAGATGCAGAGGTGAAAATGTCGCCTTTCTTAAGTGCAAGAAGGATGACCCTAACCCTGAGAAATGTCTTGAAAAAGGCAGACAAGTGACTCGTTGTGTATTGTCATTGTAAGTATAAAGTATGCATCTTTTCAGCTGTGAAGTTTGATATTTTGATTGGTGATTTTGCTCTGGAAATGGAAATAGATTGTATGTTATGAAGTTGGTTTGATTCTATTGTTGTTGTTCATTAGGTTTTGAGTGTCAAAACCCTTTGTATCACTTCATATATTCAAAGAACGTTGCCGCCCTCCAATAGCATTTAAGTTGTAATGTAAGAGTGAAAACACTGAATTTTAGGGGAAGGGTACAAATGCGTATGGTATGCTGCCCTCCAATAGTATTTAAGTTGTATGTTATGAAGTTGGTTTGATTCTATTGTTGTTGTTCAGTAGGCCTTATTTAGGCATGATTTGATAGTTGCACCTTTCTGATGACATGGTCTAGGAGGATAGGGGTTCGTGGAGACGTAGACTTAAAGTCAAGGACTTTTAGGGGAAGGGTACAAATGCATACGGTATGGGCTTTGTTTTAGGGGCTTACATTTTCTACACTGTAGATGAACATGAACTTTGCATGGGCTTGTGTCTTTGTATTTTTGTCTGCATGTTGTTTTATGATGTTAGATCTGTTTCTATTTTATTAAGTTACTCTGTCACTAATTCTTTTGTCATTACTAGCTTTCTAGTTCTATTTTTCTGGTTTGGTTTGTTTGCATGTTGTTTTTCCTCGAGCCAATGCTGTATTTATGCACAGTGGCTGATAGAAGTCCTAAGTGGATTCAGTTGTAATTTTTAGCAATCTCTGGGTGGTCACACTTGATATCTATCAATCTGTGAAAGGAGAATTGTAAAAAAACAAATAGCTACATGAATTCAGTAAGTGTAGTGTATGTATATGCTGTCAGATCAACTAGGATCCAATATGTTATATGGTATAATGCAAGTGAATAGCTATGGTTATAGTTGGTACTCCTACGATGAGAGCTACAAGTTCCAAAAGACTTTGGAGCCTGGTCTGAATCAGTTTTTAGTATTTGGACTATATGTTCTGTCCTTGTAAGTATACAATTCTTTTCATTTTTCTATTTGACTATTGAAAAGGTGAGACATGATAATATGATGTTGCTTTAGACATTGAGAATTTTATACCATTAATGTAAACTTGGTCTCACATATCTATATGCACACAGCCACACACACGTAAAGGAGATGGTCTGAAGTTGATCTAGTTCTATGATGAAGTATAAGCTGTTTTGAAGTTTAGCTCTGGAATTGTTGTGCCGAACGTAGTGACATAAGCCTTAGCTGTTATTTGGCTGTAATTGATTATACTTTTTAGTATTCTAGAATATAGTTTACCAGCATCATCTATAAGGTGTAACAATGTTAATTCTGCGTTATCTAGTATCCCTTATTTAAGATCTGTGAATGATCAAGCTGGTTTCTGTGTTTGCATAAGAAAATACGAACGGTGCCATGATTTCAGGGTTTGGGTTGAAATTGTTGAGCTTTCCACTTTCCAGTCCTTATTTTCCACTGTTCTTTCATTATTTTTACAATCCCCTAGCGTTTAGATTTTGTGGTATGCTTTTATTTATCATCTACGGCAATGAATGTGATTCCATACGAAAAAGAAAATATTCCACACTGATTTTGGCATTTTGCAACTTTGTAAGTATGTTTGCAACCCAAAACATGAACACAGTTTTCTTAAGTGTTAGCATTAGTGTATTGGTGTGGTATTCTGTCTCGCATTTCTTTTAATGAATATTTTGTTCAAATAGTTGCTTTTCTTTTTGTAGACAAGCTTTTCATAATTTCCATCATCATATATTAGTTTCCATAAGTCATCATTGACTCCTAAATTATAATTATAATGTTCTTCATAATCTTTATTCAAGTTTTCTTTTCGCCTTTCTTCCCTGTTGAGCTTATTAGTTATTACTTTAATCAATAAGTATTGTATATTAATTTATTTGTTGATAGTGTGTCAAATAGGGTATAACACTACACTTGGATACCTTCTAGATATAATAATTAATTATATAACCAGTCTAATAAGCTTGATTGTGTTTAGTTGGGAAATTTCTATGGATCATTCAGGAGCTTGGATAATTGGTGTCGGCCATGAGTAACTTACAACATATTTCAGTTAGTTTAGATTAGATCACCCTTTTAGTTGGATAATATGAAGCTAAAACCCAAGGGCCAACACTCACTCCATATATGATCATATCTACTCTGTCCTCTGAGTCATGTCAAATGAGCAAATACATCCACACTTCATATCCGTATCTTCTGATATTTGTTACACCTTTTGATCTTTTATTCATGTCATTGTGTTTGTATCACAGCCATTAACATTTTCATTTTCTTTGAACTGTTTCTGAGGCTATATATAAAGGAAATGTCAGACCTAAAGAAGAATGGAGCATGGAAATTAGTAGATCTTTCAGTGGCAAGGGTATCGTTGGTTGCAACTTGCAAACTATTGTATGCTTTTAAACTAGACCCACATGGATTACTTGCTCAATTTAGAGTCCGATTGGTAGGTAAAGGATATCCTTATACATATGAAGGGCCAATATGACTTTCATTCATCTCATTAGTCAGTATTCCCCCAATTCATCACTCTGGCAGTCTGGCTTTTACTTCAACTAGATAATACAAATGCATTTGTAATGCAAATCTTGAGGAGGAGTTACATATGCAACAAAACCCTGAGTTTGTGGTTCAGCCGGAGTCATCCAAATTTTTTTCATCTAGGATGTTACCTTCAGGTAGTGTTTGGTATGCAGGAATAAGAGGCGGAATAGAATGAATGATTAGTTGATTACGAGGGAATGAAGAAAAGGATGTTTGGTTGGTCAATGGAATGGAATCACTTATTCCAAAAGGCATTCCATTCCCTCAAAATCATTCCATTCACCCCCCATGTTTTTTTTTTCATTCCATCCCCTCTTGCATCATTCATCAACAACACCACAACCCACCACTTTCGCCACCACCGACCACCGACAGCCGCCGCCACCTGCAACCCGCCACCGCCTCCGTCGCCACCCCGACAGCCGCCGCCACCCACCTGCCACCGTTGCCACCAACCCCCGCGACCAACCGCCAACGCCACTCCCCGCCGGCACCCATCACCACCGTCGACGCCACCACCACTGCCGCCGCCACCCATCGCCACCTCCGCCGCCATCCACCACCAACAGCCGCCGTCGCCGCCACTGCCACCCGTCGCCGCCGCCGCACCGCCACTCGCCGCCGCCGCCACCCACCACCTTCACCTATAACCACCCACAATCACTACCACCACCACCACTCACCGCTGATTTTATTCCTTTGTTTTTCTTTCCTACCAAAGAATACACAATAATAATTCATTCCATTCACACATGGTAACCAAACAGGACATGAAATGGTAATGATCCATTGCATTCCCTCGTCCATTCCATTACCCCATACCAAACAGACCCTTAGGGTTTGAAATAGACTCTGCGGTCTAGTTTTCTTGTTTTTTAAGCCTTGGAAGTGTTTGGATGACCGTGATTGAACGCATATTTTTTTTTCCGAGGACAAATGGGAAACAGATAATCTTGGTATAATGATATAGTCAGTAGTTGGTACTCGTGATGACTGACGATACAAAAGGATTTAATGCCTAAAGATTTTTTTTTCAAAAGGAGTTTCAAACTAAGAATCTTCCGTGAAAATCGATATGTATGGTGATCATTGAGGCTTCCATTATAGTCTTTCCATGAGCAAATGGAGCAGGAACTTCTTAAAAGTGCCCTACTAAACTGGGTTTGTTCATGAAATTAGTTTGAAGATATGTTGACGAAACTATTAATCACTACAACGATCTTAGATATATTCTATATGTGACAAGTTGGAAACATCTATCAACGATGTGAACATCTTTGTCAATCATGTTTCCTTGGAAGCAATTTAGTACCCTCTTATGAAATTTAGTATGCCCGACAACATTAACTAGGTGAAGTTTACAGCGAACTAGAGGTGGTAAGAGGGGCAGATTGGGTAACGTGTCAAAATGGATGATTTTTTGGCCCGAAACACTTTTTGTGCAATATTTTTACTTCTTTATTTTTGCAATAACTAGTGTTTCAGATATGCTTACAAAAGTTATATCATTTCAGTAGTAATCTAATCTTTTGCGTAAAATGATTTATGTAATAAGAGTACACTTTGGGCCAGTTTTGACCCATTTCCATTTAAGCTAGTTTATTTTCTTAGAGAAAATCATAATATTAACCCATTCATAGTAATTGGGTCGAACTTGCCACAAGATCCGATCGCATTCGTGGATTGGACATGGCAACCGGCCTAGTGAAACAATTACTAGCTTTCTTATTGAAAATTAGTTTCGTAATTTGTATTTTAATAGAGTTTCAAGAATTTAGTAGAAAACTCTAAAAAAACTTGGTTCCCATGCAGGTTGAAAGATATCCATCAAAAGTGCACAAAAGAGATGGATGCTTATGCAGGTTGCATGTACTACAATACTGATGAATTTGAATTATGTCGCAAAGAGCAGCAGCAGTTTGAGAAAGCTTGCCCATTAAACTGATGGGAATATTCATGTATGTCACTCCACTCTTAATAATTCTGGCCTGTTGACCCGCATATTCGAGTCTGTCTTTTTAAGCAAATTCGAGAGATGCAAATTTCAATCAATGTTTGTCATGTAAGATCTCTACATTTTGATGACAAGTTTTCAGTTAAGGTTTTTTTTCATACTCTGATTATAGTTTTAATTCGAATATGCGGTATTCATTCTGCTTGAATTTAGCTTTCAACCAAGCTATACCATAGAGGTAAAAAGTTACAATTTTGCAGGCAGTTATTTTACAAGATGGCTATATTATAAGTCTATGCATAGATATTGGAAGCTATAACTTGGATAAATTAGTTTTGCTCTTCATGTGATCATTGATCAACAAAATTAAAAACTAAATAAATTCATGTGATATATGATTTACACATTTTTACAATTAAAACATAATAACTAAAATTGCTATGACCGACAGAGAACGTCAACGCAAAAATTAGATGGAGCTCGGGCACATGTCGATTTGATCGTCGCATGATTTGGAACGTTAATTATTTATGGGAATGTTTATGTAAATCCAAACAAAGCAAAACTTGTTTGTTTCAAGTTGGTCATTTTCTAGATTATTATCTTTATCTATTTGATTAAAGTATGAATGGGTCATCTATCAATATATCATATTAGCTTTGTATAAGATTAAAACGGATTTTGGGTTGATCTACACGCATTAGCAAAATCCAAAAACTTTCATTGAGTTAATTATGATTATATAAATAATCTTATCTTTCTACAATAATATTTGGATATCTGAATAAGATGATTTAGATGTAATTGGCTCACGTAGGGGTGTGGTAATCATGGCCTATTATTCATACAATGAGATTTTGGGTAAAAAGTTCATATACTTGTTAATTTGTGCTTGCTTAAACCATACAATGGGTCTAAACATGCTAACTTCACTCGATTCCAAATAGTTCATCACATATGATCATTGTTGTTCGCCACCATTTCCTTGTCACAGACAACAATGTTTCCGCCTTCTACACTGGCATCGCCGCTGCCTCCACCTTCGTTGCCACCTCCATCACCATGGCCGACGCCACCACCACCCATTGCCGCCGCTGCTTCCGCCACCTCCACAGTTGTCGCTATTGTTGCGACCCCTACCCATCATTACTAGCCACCATGAAAAATATAGCTCTTAGATCAATTTTGATACTTTTTTTCTTCTTTCTAAAATGACTTATAAACCAAGTCCATTTTTATTAGACCAAGTTTTCACCCGAGCCGATCTGATACTTTTTTTAAAATGACCCGTTTTGCGTCAAGCCTATTTTTCTCATAAGTCATTTTGACTTTGTATCCGACCCGACTCACCTGTTTTGCCATGCTTAGTATCATATTTACCATCAGCGGTGAAGCATGAGATTTCCGACCCGGGGGGCGGAAGTCAGCGGACCTAAAAATTTCTATAAAACTGGGGGGTGGAAAACGTATATACCCAAGAATTTCTATACGAAAATTACATACTCTCCACTACTGAGCGAAAAGTTCGGGGGGTCGGCCGCCCCCTCCCGCCCCTTAAAAGCTTCGCTCATGTTTACCATGCTTATACCTTGAATAGAGGCAACTGTGTATTCGAGGTTAAAGTGTGTTAACTTTAAAAGTTTATAAATGAATTTACGAGACTGAATGAATGATGTATAGACGGCCTATCCTATTCAGAGCTTAAAGAAGAACTAAATTTAAGGCCTTCTTACAAAAATATGATAAATATCAATATTTAAACTTATAATCAGGACCGTTCTGAAGAATATTAAAAATATGACAAATATCAAATTAAGGAGACTGGATGAATGGTACAGACCAGGCCCACTCCCATATATATGAACAAATCAAATTATGGGAAAAATATATAGATTGATTCACCTTGAATTCTACACATTTGGAAGAGAATGGTAGAGATGGAACTTGTGGATTTACCTTTTCTGTTTCAAGTGTAAAATCTTTTTTTTTAACGGTCAACAAATCAATCCCGAGCACTATCGGGGCACCCACTGGACAAACGGAGTATTCCGAGAGTAACCCGAGTCGTCCACCACCAATTCCGGGGAAAACCTGGTAACCCACCCTCTCGTATGCACGACGGTAAAAAGACCGGTAAAACCCGTTTGGCTCAAGGATCGAAGCCAGGTTCCTGGGTCTCCTATCACTGCCCACCAGTGTCTCATTTCTTTTTTGCACCAAATGAGAATTGAACTTGAGTTTTTAAAGAAGAACTCAAATTCTCCTACCACTTGAGCTAGAGGTCATTGGCAACTATAAAATCTTTCTCATTCACAAATCACAAATCAAAGATGTGAAGTTTTTACTCTCATTACCAAAACCCTAAAAGTATTACGCTAAACTAAAATATTATTATAAAATAAAACTATTATAACAATTTCACACAAATAGTAATGATTACGTGACAATCTAGCACTTGTTATGACTACATGTGTATAGGGCTGTAAACGAACCGAACGAACACGAACAAGGCCTTGTTCGTGTTCGTTCGTTAAGGAAATAAATGTGTTCACGAACGGTTCATGAACACTTACCGAACGAGATTTTATGTTCGTGTTCGTTCGTTAAGGAAATGAGCGTGTTCGCGAACGGTTCACGAACACAAATAAATTTGCCGAACGCGACGAAGGATAAAGGTAGATGGCTCAGAGAGTAGCACTGGAACTTGAATCTCTTATTGTGGAACGAATGTCGACCGTATTCGCCGATGTAAATAATGAGAAATGAAAGGGAAATGGTGTATAAAGGTTAAAGAGGGTTTCCTAGTTTAATTGTTAGGGTAATAAAATAAATAAAAGTTTAATAATATAAAAATTATAGAAAAAATATATGAAAGTACAAAAATATTCAATTAAAACACAAACATACAAACATAAACAAACGCAAATGAACGAATGTTCACGAACACCTTACCGAACGTTCACGAACACAATTGAACGAACGAGACCTCTGTTCATGTTCGTTCATTTAACTAATCGAACGAAATTTCTTGTTAATAAACGAACGGACAAAAACGAACTTCCCGCCGAATCGTTCACGAACTGTTCGCTGAATGTTCGGTTTGTTTACAGCCCTACATGTGTGAATTGTTCTGACATAACTATAACGGTGCATTCCATGTTATTTTTCTTAATATAAAATCATATTGTAAGGTAGAGGTTCCTGTAAAAAAAAGGTTTTTTGTGAGAAAGGTAAGAAATAATCTACACCATTAGATATTTGATCTAATGGTTGAGATCACAATGGCAAAATTGTAAATAATGTTTACTATTAAACATATTAATTTTATAGATTAAGGGTATACAGGTAAATTTAACATTTTTAAATTAAGAAACTACCATTAATGCACATGCAATTTCTCCCCGTTTTTTTAAACGTCAATAACTTTTTATATGTAACTTAAAAAAAAAAATTACATCATATTAACGAGCGTTTTTTTATCTTTAATATGAGTACCATATTGCTATACTTATATAGAGAAAAAAATATGTTTCGATCAGATGTTTAGTCAATGATTTTTTTTCTATGTTCATACAGTGGTGTTTAAATTGTATTGTGATTTAAAGCGTGGTGTTTTAAACACATACCGGAAAGCGTGGTGTTTTTTTATCTACTGGAATGTAGGTTTTAAAAATATGGAATTTGGAACATCTACTAGCATGCAGATGTAAAACACCATGCATGTTGTAGGTCCCCTGGTTCGTACGGATCGTCACAGAATTGTCAATCCAATCAAGAGTGCGGAATCCTCTTGATCATATTAGCACAGAAACAAGTAGAAACAGAATTCCAATTCAAACCCGATCTTTATTGATTATCTATCAAACTGATTACAATCAATCAAGATCCCTAACACACACAAATTTCATCCAAGACTTGTGTCTCTCACGAAATCTCTCTCAAAACTGTTTTTGGCTGATTAACCTAAACCCTAATGCAAAGCCTTGTTTATATAGCACAAGGTTTGCAACTTGGGCTAGGGTTTCCAACATGGGCTAGGCCCAAATCGTCCCCCTTGACCCAATGTGTGGGTTTGGTTAGCCCAAACATTACAACTAACTATTACAAAGCTAAACCCGCTAACCGTTTATCGTTTTACTAATTACAAGATATCCAAAGACCAAATCTAAGCTGTTGTCACAAATATGCACCAACAAACTCCCCCTTGACAATAGCTTCATAAAATAACTTTGTCTTCAGTCATCTTGCATTCTTCATGTAATCTTGCACTGACTTTGGTCTTTGGATAGCTTCAGCTTTAATAGCTTCTGTCAGCAACAGACTCCCCCTAAGCTGATGTAACCAATCACCAAATCTTCAAAAACGTTAGCACTTAAGTAAACTCCAGTTTAGCATTTGTAAAGCAATATCCAAACTCTTCAATCTTGTTTGCAATGTAGAAAGGAGGTTCTACCATGCATCCAATCAAACTCTCATCTTCACAACAACTTCTCAGCAACATACTGCTTCAATCTGTATACTATAAAATAAACATCTCGAGAAACCATAAGAATTTTTCAACAAAGTTAAATAAATTATTATTATTCAAGAGATAGTTAAACTGAATCACAGATTAAGCATTTTCAATTTATCACCAACACGTAAAACTTTTGTCCAACACACAAGTCTGATTTAAAATTTTGAAACTCGCTTTCTAACACCGTCTCCCCCTATCAGTAACAATTCCTCAAAGAATAACAGTTTTCCGTACATTAAGAATTTTAAACAGAAAAAGACACTATTTTTGGATTTTTGTATTTTCTGAAAGCAAGTAAATAACAAAAGCAATAAACACTTTGTTTTTGTGAGAATCACCGGTAAGAAGATCATATCAACAAAATCAAACTGTTTTCACACTATTAGATAATTCTTTATTTAATTTTTCATGAAAAGCAGTCCAAGACGATTACTTGTATGTTTGTCCACTTATACAAAATGCTTGAACATTTCAAGTACCATTACCTTATGATACGTTAAGGTAATATTATTACTAATATACTAGTGTGTCCCACTTCATGATATACCCCCACAATCAAGGTATGCACAAAGATTCATCGTAGTAGGTGAGTATACTGAATTCATCCGTTTTATTTTTCAACGTTAGATAATTGGTGATCAGGTCAGTACTTCCGTACAACAAAGAGACCAAAATATCCAACGAGGGCTATGACAAATACCATTTTTGGTACGATTTATGCTTTTTGCACCTTTTGAATGACTCTCTAGGAGAGCTTCTTCATTTATGGGTTTTGGCATTTTTAGCTCTTTTAAGATATCCTGGTTGTGCCTAGGTCAGCATGTATCTAGATGCAGCAGAAGGACAACTCTGATATCCCCAGATGAAATAACAGTATAAAGACCCAAAACCTCAGATTTTGGCAATCTATCAATGCAAGATTTAAGGTCATTAACCATACATCACTAATGTGTTCCCCACTCATACACAGTTCATTTAGGTTTATATCACATTGGTAAGTTGATTATTGCATGCTTTTTGCCTACTGGTACATCATATGATGAAGCTGCTATCTGTAACACCTCGAAAATTTACGTCCTATAATGTGTTGACACGTGTCATAACCTTTGAACGTGTGAAAGAATACTTTCGAGGGACTAAAGTTGACAAACAATGAAACTATGTAAATATAAGGGTTCAAAATGTCAACAATGAATAAATATACTTTACAATAACCCTACATGATGTTTATAACCTTAAACGAATAAATCATGGATCATACGTAGCTAATTGTGAAAGAAAGTGAGAAATTACAAACTACAGGGGTTAAATGTGTCAACATGTTTAAGATATACCTCTGAGTGACCTTTTAGCAAACCCGAAGCTTTGTAACGGTTGATTATGCTCATGAGAATATGTGATAGAAATTTCACAAAGTTTCGTCAACGTATGAGAAAGTTATGATAAAATTCGTGTGTGAGGGTTAGAATCGTCAACATTGAAAAATTAGGGCTTTTCGGGTGATCACAAAGTTACCCAAGGACTTGACAAAGATGGTATAAGTCTTGAAGCCCTTAGAATTCATTTTAGAAGGCTCATTGTGCAAAACAAGAGGTGAAAGCGACGTTTGGAAGGACCAAAGGACCAAACAACAAATAATAAAAGTTTTTGCAAGTCTCACGGGGCTAGGCGGCCCGCGTAAGGCCCTACGCGGCCCGCGAGACCTGCCCAGCGACAAAAAGAAACAGGCAGCTGCCTGTTGATGCTTTAACCGACTCCAAATGCCATGTTTGAATACCATGGACTCCCTAAACTGGTTTTGAGGCTATAGGGGACACTTGTAAACATCCATGAACAATTATAGCCTTGCATGTCATTAATCCAAGGAGTTTTGATCAATATATAAAGCTCCTATGTTTGCAACATTCATACATACAACTCATCTGCATTTCTTGAAGACTTCTGGAACTCAAGAGCCTTTTCTAAGTCTTCCTAATCGTTCATTAGACACTTGTAAGTATGCTTAACCTTCTCTAATTGAGTTTTGATTAGTTTATAGCTTAAAAGTCAAACCGTCGTAATTAACGGTTGACTTATTAATTAATCGCTAATGGTCCAGCGATTAGTCAAACTTAAGGTAGTTATAAGTTGGTATTTATATGGGCTTTAAACCCTTAAAAGGGCACCCACTGATGCCCGTTCTAACTAGGTCGTTTGTCGAGTCAAAGAGGATTAGAAAAAGTCAACAGAAATGTAATCTTTGATTTAACGCATAATTAACGATGTAAAAGGTGTGTAACCTATTTTATCATTCATATAACTTGGTAATAAGTGTAAGAACTCGTCTAAGTTTGTTTGATTCGACAACTTTCTGTTTAAGATCGATTCGGGACCGAAAGGCGCATAGTTTGACTTTCTGCTTTGACTTTGGTTCTGACCCGGTTTTGATAGGTTTAGACATGCCTTAAAGTTCCATTAGGACCTAGTTACATGATTGTATAATCCCCTGCGTTTATACCACATAAATCCTTAATTTTCCGACGTTTCCGTTAAGTGCTTAAATATGGACCATAATGCCCTTATGACCATACAACGAGAATTTTGGAAATGTGAAAGTACAATAATCTTTGTTACTGATTATAAATTATAAAACATGTCCCTAAATTTTCACATCAGTTGGAGGTCTAGATTAGGAGTTATGCTTAATGACGTAATTAGAACGCTTCTTAGTAATTAAACAACGTCATTAGCGTAAAGCCTATCTAAACCCAATTTTTGACACCAAACCTTTTACCCACTGATGTAATATAATATTTTGGGATTTTTGAAGATTTTTAATTATTTTTAAACTGATCATAGGCTAGGATTAGTGCCTTGATTCGGTAAATACCGAATATACCCTTTTAGGCCATAAAATGAGTTTTACACAGATCCCGTCGAGCCTGCAACCGGAACCCCGAACCATCCTGTCGAGATCTCTGATGGTTCATCTTTTCACGGATCACCCTACCAAGGTCCGGATAGTCACCAGGCACGGTTCGACCGGTGTGAGTGGTACTACACACCATCTCACCATTCATCGCCTCACCAACCGCAGCAGCAGCAGGATCCCTCTGGGGATCCACGTTTCGTGGCAGTCATGCCACCGCCTCCACCACCGCCAGTTCATCTAGCGCCTCCAGAACCACCAAGACGTAGGAGGACTGGCGCACGGATTTCAGCACGAGGAGGGGAGTTTCATTTCAGTACCCCTCAACACTCTAGTGGCAGCCACTACCCGCCACTTTATGAAGACCCACAGATGGGTGGACCTTCAGTTCCAGTATCAGAGGTGATTTCGGCACCTATTGCACCGCCATCATCGGGTTTTGGTAACCCTATCCCTGCATATACTGGTCCAGCAGCTTACAATCCATACGGACCGCCGGCATACACTAACTATAACTATGCCGAGGCCGACCCATACCAAGTAGCAGCAGACTACAATGCCCTTCACCCAGAAGGACCCTATGGAGCACCCTGGGGAGTGGGATACCCAACTCGTAGGTATCAAGTACCTGCTCAGCCACCACTTCAGCACCAGCCACCACGGTTTTCCCCGCCAGAGCAAGAGGATCTCCGTCAAAGGCTGGAAAGGGTTGAGCGAGACTTCCAAAGGGAACGTAGGAAGAATCAGGGATTCATGAGTGGCTTAGCAAGTTTGCTGAAAGGAAAGAAGAAACGGGATCGTTAAATCCCAATATGTATTATTGTATTTCCTTGTTTAAATCAAGTCCCTGCGTGGACATTTATTTATGTGTGTATGTAGTCCCTGCGTGGGCATCTATCTTTGTACTTAGTCCCTACGAGGACTTGTCTCTATTAGTCCCTGTGTGGACATTTATTTTTGTAAACAGTCCCTGCGAGGACTTGTATTATCAGTATAGCTCCTGCGTGGGCAAGTGTTCATGTGAAAAGTCCCGTTTAGGGCAAAGTGTACTATTTTTAAATTTTAATGGAATGTCAAGTTTGAAAATTTATTTCTGTCATCTATGCATTTATATAATATACATGAAATAAATGAAATAAAATCATTCCTTTTAAAAATGATCTGCCTATTAAATATTAGATAAAGATCTTAAAGGTAAAACCTAGCCTACATGTCATTATAAGACTTGGCCAAGATGGTAAGACCTGTATAAAAGATTCAAATCCCTGTTAACATCTGAAAATATGTTAACACTCCTGGCAGATGTGATCCGTTAAAATCACACACGTCATTCTTATAATAGGATTCTTCAAAAGATTCCTAACCCAACTTAATGATCTTTGAATCATGGGTTTAAATCATCAATTAAGATGATCATATTTTGACCATACATTGGTAATACAATGCCTACGGGCCTTGCTCATCCCTACATGAGCCAAAAGACAGTGGTAGTTATGACTCCCTGTCCGAAAAAGGTAACGAAGTATGTTCAAACTTTAAAAGCCTTGATTCTCTGAAATCATAGCTGATGATTTAAATTGTCCTTGTGACTAGGCCTTTTGTGATACAAATAAAACTGTTATTGTTTTATAATTAGGATAAATTATAATAAAAATCCTAAATAAATGTGAGTAATAAATTAACCATATATGGTCTACGTTTACCACGGTTAATAAATTGCCATAAAAGACAATTCTATAATAAACTCACCAATAAATTATTGTCAATATGTAACAGTTCAAGCTACATGGCAGACTCAAACGAGATCAACAGTCACCCCAAGAGAGAGCATGATAATGCCCGAGTAAATGTAGCGGGTGCAGAATTACAGGCAATGATAGATAATGCCGTTAATCGAGCTATGGATAGACAGCTCCATGAATCTAGTGGTACCCATACAAGGACCCGATCTGCACCACACTCTAGAACACCCTCCAGGACCCACACTGCCCACAACAGTAATTCTCACCACTCGTCAAACCAAAGGAGTGTTCCATCCCAAAGAGTCCTATTAAATCAAGAACCCCGTAATAAGGGTTGCTCCTATAAGTACTTCGTTTCATGCAAACCCAGTGATTTCACTGGGGAAAAAGGAGCAGTAGATTGCATGACTTGGTTGGACGAGATGGATACGGTAGTGGATATCAGTGGTTGCGATAATAGGGATATTGTGAAATTCGTGTCTCAGTCTTTCAAGGGAGAAGCATTAGCATGGTGGAGATCTTTGATCCAAGCTACGGGGAAAATCCCGTTATACAATATGACCTGGGAACAGTTCATGTCACTGATCAAGGAAAACTACTGCCCTCAACATGAGGTTGAGAAAATTGAAGCTGACTTCTTGTCGCTGGTCATGAGAAACCTAGACTGTCAGGCCTACCTTACCAGTTTCAACACTTTGTTAAGATTGGTTCCATATTTAGTAACCCCGGAACCCAAACGTATAGCTCGTTTTATCGGGGGTTTGGCCCCGGAGATCAAGGCAAGTGTGAAGGCCTCCAGACCAGCTACTTTTCGGTCTGTAGCGGACATATCATTGTCTCTTACCTTGGATGCGGTCAGGCAGAAATCGCAGAGGAACACTGATACCGAAAAGAGGAAGCGTGAGGATGACAACTCACGACGTTCAGACAAGAAGCATAAGGGAAACAATGACCACAGGAAGGGGTCAGGATTTAGGAAGGATGGTCAGCAGTCGGGTGAAAAACCCAGATGTAAAATCTGCAAAAGACAGCACTTCGGGAAGTGCAGGTATGAATCAAATTAGCATTCACAATCGAAAACTTTTGCATGTGGGTTATGCAAGTCCAAGGAACACAAAACCTTGGATTGCAAAAAGATGAAGGATGCAACCTGCTACGGTTGCAATGAAAAGGGGCACATCAAGACCAATTGCCCAAAATACGCCAAGAAGCCTGAAGAGGCCAAGAAGACCAATGCTAGGGTCTTCAGGATGGATGCTAAGGAAGCCGTCCAGGACGACAATGTGATAACAGGTACTTTCCTCGTAAATGATGTTTATGCGAGAGTGTTATTTGATTCGGGCGCTGATAAGTCGTTCGTAGATAATAAGTTTTGTGAATTATTAAAATTACCTGTTAGAACTTTAAGTGTGAAATATGAGGTGGAGTTAGCTGATGGCACCTTAGAAACCGCCTCAACCATTTTAGATGGATGTTTCATATCCATTAAGAACCACTCTTTTCCTTTGTCCCTACTTCCTTTGAAACTAGCCGGGTTCGACATAGTTTTGGGTATGGACTGGTTATCTCATAACCAGGCCCAGATTGTTTGCAACAAGAAACAAGTGGTGATCAAGACTTCGTCTGGTGAATCACTTACAATCCAGGGAGATACCCAGTATGGGCTGCCTGAGCAAATGTCTATGCTCAAGGACTCAAAGTGTTTGAAGAAGGGTTGTGTCATTTACATGGCACAAGTGATTATTGATGAGCCAAAGCCCAAGATTGGGGATATTCCCGTCGTTTCTGAATACCCTGAGGTTTTTCCTGAAGAACTACCTGGTTTGCCACCAGATAGGCAAGTAGAATTCAGAATTGACATAATTCCTGGATCAGCACCAGTAGCAAGGGCGCCTTATAGATTGGCACCAACAGAGATAAAGGAATTGAGAACGCAGCTAGATGATTTGCTAGCCAAAGGTTTCATCAAACCTAGTTCGTCTCCTTGGGGAGCACCAGTTTTATTTGTCAAGAAGAAGGATGGATCGATGCGTCTGTGCATCGACTACCGTGAGCTTAATAAGGTCACTATCAAGAATAGGTATCCTTTGCCCAGAATCGACGATCTGTTCGATCAACTTCAAGGGACAAGTTTCTTCTCTAAGATTAACTTAAGGTCAGGCTATCACCAACTGAAGGTTAGAGATGAAGACGTACACAAGACTGCATTTAGGACTCGTTATGATCATTACGAGTTCCTAGTGATGCCTTTTAGGCTCACTAATGCACCGGCCGCATTCATGGATCTCATGAATCGCGTTTGTAAGCCTTACATGGATAAATTTGTCATCGTCTTCATCGATGATATCCTCATCTACTCGAAGAACCAAGCTGACCATGAGAAGCACCTTCATTGCATTCTGGAACTACTTCATAAGGAAAAGCTCTATGCCAAGTTCTCGAAGTGTGAATTCTAGCTTCGAGAAGTCCAATTTCTTGGACATGTTGTTAGTCAGCGTGGTATCCAAGTAGATCCCGCTAAAGTTGAAGCTGTCATGAATTGGCATGAGCCAAAGACGCCTACAGAAATCCGTAGCTTCTTAGGTTTGGCAGGATACTATAGGCGATTCATTGAAAACTTCTCCAGGATTGCTGCACCCCTGACTTCGCTGACACGTATGAAGATTAAGTTTGACTGGGGTCCTAAGCAGCAGGAATCCTTCGATATTCTGAAACAAAAGTTGAGCAATGCTCCAGTACTGACATTGCCTGATGGAATCGAGGAGTTTGTAGTTTATTGTGATGCATCACACACCGGAATGGGGTGTGTGCTTATGCAGAAAGGCAAAGTCATTGCCTATGCTTCACGCCAGTTAAAGGTGCACGAAAAGAATTACACCACCCATGACTTGGAATTGGGTGCCGTTGTATTCGCACTAAAACTGTGGAGGCACTACTTATATGGAATCAAATGTGTGATCTATTCTGATCACAAGAGCCTTCAACATCTGTTCAATCAGAAGGACTTGAACATGAGGCAACGCCGTTGGATGGAAACTCTTAATGATTACGATTGTGAAATAAGATACCATCCCGGCAAGGCGAATGTAGTCGCCGATGCCTTGAGTCGGAAGGAAAGGGTGAAACCCATCCGAATCAATGCCAAGAGCATTGAGGTAAGGAATAGCTTGAATGAAAGGTTGTTAGCTGCACAGAAGGAAGCTGTGTTGGAAGCTAACTATCCTAACGAAAAGCTAGGAGTAACTGAGGAGCAGTTATCTCTTAGCAAGGACGGAATTCTGAGATTGAATGGACGAATATGGGTTCCAATTTATGGAGGACTCCGAGATGTTATCCTCTAGGAAGCCCATAGCTCTAAATATTCCGTTCATCCTGGAGCTGATAAGATGTACCAGGATCTAAGGGCAAACTATTGGTGGATAGGCTTGAAGAAGTCTGTAGCTACCTATGTAGCTAAATGCTTGACGTGTGCGCAAGTCAAAGCAGAACATCAGAAACCGTCAGGTTTGCTACAACAGCCTGAACTTCCCACTTGGAAGTGGGAAATGGTAACTATGGATTTTATCACCAAGTTACCTAAAACAAGGAAAGGAAATGATACCATTTGGGTAATCGTAGACAGACTGACTAAGTCAGCACATTTCCTACCCATTAAGGAGACTTTTAGCTCCGACATGTTAGCCCAGTTGTACGTGGATAAGATTGTAGCTTTACATGGCATACCTGTGTCTATTATCTCTGACAGAGATACTAGATACACGTCACATTTTTGGAAAAGTTTCCAACAATCTTTGGGCACACGTTTGAATTTTAGTACGGCTTACCATCCTCAGACAGACGGTCAGAGTGAGCGTACTATTCAAACGTTGGAAGACATGCTTCGTGCATGTGTGATCGATTTAGGTGGCAGTTGGGATAACCACCTACCGTTAATTGAATTCTCCTACAACAATAGCTACCATACCAGCATTAAGGCTGCGCCTTTCAAGGCCTTATACGGTAGAAAGTGTAGAACGCCCGTTTGTTGGGCGGAAGTTGGAGATGTCCAATTATCAGGACCAGAGATAGTCTTTCAAATGACGGACAAGATTGTCCAGATTCGTGACCGTCTCAAAGCTGCCCGAGATAGGCAGAAGAGTTACGCAGATCCAAAGCGTAAATCTATGAAATTTGAAGTTGGTGACAAAGTCTTACTTAAAGTATCACCCTGGAAGGGAGTGATGCATTTTGGTAAGAACGGTAAGTTAAGCCCGAGGTATATGGGACCATTCGAAATCATCGAATGTGTTGGGTCAGTGGCTTACAAGTTAAACTTACCTGAAGAGCTCAGTGGTATTCATAATGTATTCCACATCTGCAATCTGAAGAAGTGTTTCGCTGACGAATCACTGGTCATACCACATACAGATGAGCATATAGATGAGAGCTTGAAATTTGTGGAAAAACCATTTTCGATCGAGGATCGACAGGTTAAGAAGCTTCGGAGGAAGCATGTACCGATTGTAAAGGTCAAATGGGATGCCCGTAGAGGTCCCTAATACACGTGGGAGGTAGAGTCCACTATGAAAGAGAAATACCCTCATTTGTTTCAATAAATCTCGAGGTCGAGATTTTTTTAAGGGGGTGAGGATGTAACACCTCGAAAATTTACGTCCTATAATGTGTTGACACGTGTCATAACCTTTGAACGTGTGAAAGAATACTTTCGAGGGACTAAAGTTGACAAACAATGAAACTATGTAAATATAAGGGTTCAAAATGTCAACAATGAATAAATATACTTTACAATAACCCTACATGATGTTTATAACCTTAAACGAATAAATCATGGATCATACGTAGCTAATTGTGATAGAAAGTGAGAAATTACAAACTACATGGGTTAAATGTGTCAACATGTTTAAGATATACCTCTGAGTGACCTTTTAGCAAACCCGAAGCTTTGTAACGGTTAATTATGCTCATGAGAATATGTGATAGAAATTTCACAAAGTTTCGTCAACGTATGAGAAAGTTATGATAAAATTCGTGTGTGAGGGTTAGAATCGTCAACATTGAAAAATTAGGGCTTTTCGGGTGATCACAAAGTTACCCAAGGACTTGACAAAGATGGTATAAGTCTTGAAGCCCTTAGAATTCATTTTAGAAGGCTCATTGTGCAAAACAAGAGGTGAAAGCGACGTTTGGAAGGACCAAAGGACCAAACAACAAATAATAAAAGTTTTTGCAAGTCTCACGGGGCTAGGCGGCCCGCGTAAGGCCCTACGCGGCCCGCGAGACCTGCCCAGCGACAAAAAGAAACAGGCAGCTGCCTGTTGATGCTTTAACCGACTCCAAATGCCATGTTTGAATACCATGGGCTCCCTAAACTGGTTTTGAGGCTATAGGGGACACTTGTAAACATCCATGAACAATTATAGCCTTGCATGTCATTAATCCAAGGAGTTTTGATCAATATATAAAGCTCCTATGTTTGCAACATTCATACATACAACTCATCTGCATTTCTTGAAGACTTCTGGAACTCAAGAGCCTTTTCTAAGTCTTCATAATCGTTCATTAGACACTTGTAAGTGTGCTTAACCTTCTCTAATTGAGTTTTGATTAGTTTATAGCTTAAAAGTCAAACCGTCGTAATTAACGGTTGACTTATTAATTAATCGCTAATGGTCCAGCGATTAGTCAAACTTAAGGTAGTTATAAGTTGGTATTTATGTGGGCTTTAAACCCTTAAAAGGGCACCCACTGATACCCGTTCTAACTAGGTCGTTTGTCGAGTCAAAGAGGATTAGAAAAAGTCAACAGAAATGTAATCTTTGATTTAACGCATAATTAACGATGTAAAAGGTGTGTAACCTATTTTATCATTCATATAACTTGATAATAAGTGTAAGAACTCGTCTAAGTTTGTTTGATTCGACAACTTTCTGTTTAAGATCGATTCGGAACCGAAAGGCGCATAGTTTGACTTTCTGCTTTGACTTCGGTTCTGACCCGGTTTTGATAGGTTTAGACATGCCTTAAAGTTCCATTAGGACCTAGTTACATGATTGTATAATCCCCTGCGTTTATACCACATAAATCCTTAATTTTCCGACGTTTCCGTTAAGTGCTTAAATATGGACCATAATGCCCTTATGACCATACAACGAGAATTTTGGAAATGTGAAAGTACAATAATCTTTGTTACTGATTATAAATTATAAAACATGTCCCTAAATTTTCACATCAGTTGGAGGTCTAGATTAGGAGTTATGCTTAATGACGTAATTAGAACGCTTCTTAGTAATTAAACGGCGTCATTAGCGTAAAGCCTATCTAAACCCAATTTTTGACACCAAACCTTTTACCCACTGATGTAATATAATATTTGGGATTTTTGAAGATTTTTAATTATTTTTAAACTGATCATAGGCTAGGATTAGTGCCTTGATTCGGTAAATACCGAATATACCCTTTTAGGCCATAAAATGAGTTTTACAAGTCCTTTTGCAACTGATTTTAAATATTAAATGAAGTATTTTGAACCTGTTGAACTGATCAGAAAACTCAGAATCCTATTTTAAACCGTAAATCTCTTAAAACAACGTTATACGCGTATTAAACGCATAGTAAGGGTTTAAAACCATTTTGTCACATAAGACTTAAAACCAACTGTTATACCATGTTAAAATAAACTATTTTTCTGACTTATTCAGACCCGGTTCACAGAAGCTTAATTAATCCCTTTTATAATCTTTAAAATGACCAAAATACCCCTACGGGGCTTAATATGAGATTAAACTCGTTTTGGGCATAATGGAAGGTATCCTACTGATATCACAACATATTTAAGGCATGTTAACTTAGGAAACCTGTTTAGGACTCTTATGGTTACCCGTTACGCTTCATGCGCGTTCGGTTCGGTTTATGTAACTAGTTTACATAAATTAGCCGAAACGGGTCAAACCTTATCGGTTTTATCTCAAAATCCAGAATGTGTATAATATACCCATATTAAGCAAGTCTTCAAACTTGTCGGGTCTAAATCACATTCTATCCGGTCTTCGCTTAATCGTGCGTACGAACCGTATCTTTAAAACTAACCGGTCTAAGCTTAAGCTTAACTAAAGACCCGTTAGGATTCTAATAGGTTATTATAAACCTTCGTTCCAGATTAGGAGGACCAGTAAAAGATACTTGCACTCGCTGATTTTGATTTATACTTGCTCAGGTAAATACTTTTAACTTATTTTCCCTATACGGGCTTGGGGTACGGTATATAAAATACCGCTTGGTTGGGCATTGAATCTTTAATTGTTTGATGGTTAAAGTATTGAGATGTCTCGTTTAAATTGTTTTGTTTGCTTAAAGCCTTTGGGGGGTTAATGACCATGTCCCGGATATCCCTGGCATCATTTTACGAAATGGCCACGACCTAAGCATGGGGCGTAGGCGTACGCCCATCGGTGTCTCATATACATAATGTGGTGTGTCTATTGATCTTTAACCCGGCCTGATCCGGGCTACTGAACGCATAAGAAACATGTAAATCCTTTACAAGTATTATATTCAAATAATTATCCCAAGTTATAAAATATTATTTGTGCCTTGTGCCTTAAATTCATTTTCTTAAACTCTTTTCAAAATGAGTCGGTTGATTGTATTTACCAGTGTAAACTGACGTATTTTCTCAAAAAGGTTAAGTGCAGGTACTACGCGTAATAGGCTGGCTTTTCTCCTAGCATCCACAATAAGTCTCGCAAGCTTGGATGTCATAGACTGTTGAACATTGTTTCCTTTTATTTTGATCTACCTGTGGATTTATATTCAACTACTTGTGATACTTAATATTACAATATTGTTTGGTTGAAATGAATCTATACTTTGCTTCCGCTGTGCATTTAAATATTGTGTTGTTTGACTATTATGTTATCAACCACGTCACGATACTCCCCTACCGGGCCCACCGGTAATACGTGGAAATTCGGAGTGTGACAGGTTGGTATCAGAGCCAACATTGAGTGAATTAAACACTAGCCTTCTGTGTTTAATCTCAATGACACAATTACACATTCCTAAATCTTCGAGTCTAGACAAAGAACTTAGGAATAATCCAAAATGTTTTTATTTTAATTTTAATTTTGTCCTTTATTTTTTTCCTTGTTGTTACCTTGTTTATATTAACAGGTTTAACAATGCCGCCAAGATTCAGACGAGGAGGACGAGGAAAGGAGCCAATCAGCGCCCCTAACAACCACGAGGCAGGGCCTTCGCAACGGCGAACTCCTTCTTCTACAAGGAGTGCCGATCCGCGAGAACCTTGGAGGACTTATGAGGAGCCTGCCAGGCAATCTACGTCGTATAGCTCGACGCCTCCATATCACCACTCCTTTGGGCCTCAGTCCGAGAATGAGCCCAACAACCCGCAACCTTCATACATACCTTTAGAGCGATCCTTATCGCACAATTCCTTCGGCGACCCTACTCCTGTCTTTCGGGGCCAGTTTAACCCGGCGGACTACCTACCAGAACAAGGGGGTTTTAACCCACTAGGACCGGAGGATCACTTTTCCGGTGATCAAGACATGGACGAGGACACAGATCCCGTCGAGCCTGCAACCGGAACCCCGAACCATCCTGTCGAGATCTCTGATGGTTCATCTTTTCACGGATCACCCTACCAAGGTCCGGATAGTCACCAGGCACGGTTCGACCGGTGTGAGTGGTACTACACACCATCTCACCATTCATTGCCTCACCAACCGCAGCAGCAGCAGGATCCCTCTGGGGATCCACGTTTCGTGGCAGTCACGCCACCGCCTCCACCGCCGCCAGTTCATCTAGCGCCTCCAGAACCACCAAGACGTAGGAGGACTGGCGCACGGATTTCAGCACGAGGAGGGGAGTTTCATTTCAGTACCCCTCAACACTCTAGTGGCAGCCACTACCCGCCACTTTATGAAGACCCACAGATGGGTGGACCTTCAGTTCCAGTATCAGAGGTGATTTCGGCACCTATTGCACCGCCATCATCGGGTTTTGGTAACCCTATCCCTGCATATATTGGTCCAGCTTACAATCCATACGGACCGCCGGCATACACTAACTATAACTATGCCGAGGCCGACCCATACCAAGTGGCAGCAGACTACAATGCCCTTCACCCAGAAGGACCCTATGGAGCACCCTAGGGAGTGGGATACCCAACTCGTGGGTATCAAGTACCTGCTCAGCCACCACTTCAGCACCAGCCACCACGGTTTTCCCCGCCAGAGCAAGAGGATCTCCGTCAAAGGCTGGAAAGGGTTGAGCGAGACTTCCAAAGGGAACGTAGGAAGAATCAGGGATTCATGAGTGGCTTAGCAAGTTTGCTGAAAGGAAAGAAGAAACGGGATCGTTGAATCCCAATATGTATTATTGTATTTCCTTGTTTAAATCAAGTCCCTGTGTGGACATTTATTTATGTGTGTATGTAGTCCCTGCGTGGGCATCTATCTTTGTACTTAGTCCCTACGAGGACTTGTCTCTATTAGTCCCTGTGTGGACATTTATTTTTGTAAACAGTCCCTGCGAGGACTTGTATTATCAGTATAGCTCCTGCGTGGGCAAGTGTTCCTGTGAAAAGTCCCGTTTAGGGCAAAGTGTACTATTTTTAAATTTTAATGGAATGTCAAGTTTGAAAATTTATTTCTGTCATCTATGCATTTATATAATATACATGAAATAAATGAAATAAAATCATTCCTTTTAAAAATGATCTGCCTATTAAATATTAGATAAAGATCTTAAAGGTAAAACCTAGCCTACATGTCATTATAAGACTTGATTTTTAAGAAAGCAGTAAACTATTTACAAAATTCTTATGAAAACCAGTTATTCAGGATTCCTCATCCCGTTGAGTTCGACTAAATGTTCAAAGCGAGCCCTGTCAAACGCTTTAGTATAAAGATCTGCCTGGTTATCTAGTGTGTCGACTATATGAAGTTCAATTAGTTTCTTTTTAGCACTTTGAACTTCATTTTAAATCATTTAATATTCACATGTCCACCATTATAATTTCAAACTCTGTCAACAATCTCACATCCCCCGTCATGTGCCTGGAGCAGCCACTATCAACATGCCATAAGTTGATAATCCTCCTTAGCAGCTCCTGCACACACCAACTAAAAAATTAGTTAGATTGGGGGACCCAAGCCTTAATGGTCTTGGGTCGTCCAAATTCACCAACTACTGGAACATCCATCCAATATCCATTACTCCTAACTGGAGTCTTGGATTTCAGACCTGTTGATGGAATTTGATTTTGATTTCCACTAAGTCTATGGTCCTGAGGGTTCCTATATGTGTTTGGACTATTTGACCTTTGAAAATTTTGGTTTTGATACCTTGAGTTTTGATTCCAAGAAGCTTGACTGTTATAATTTCTAAAGCCATTATTATAAAAAGTTCGACCACCATTATTTTGGTATCGATTTTGATATTGACCTTGACTTCTGAAATTATTTGAATTATAATTGTTCATTCTTGGTGAACTGCTTCTAGGTCTCTCATATCTGCCTGATGTAGATTCAGGCTGAAATCTTGGTTGATTTCTTTGAAAACGAGGAACTTGTGGAGTTCCTTTTTCAGCCTTATCTACACTAGCAACACCCTCTGGTTGCTTAGGAGCAGATTTCTTTGGAGGATTTGCAACTTTCTCCTCATTATCACCTTTCTTCTCAGGTGATTTCCCTCTCTGTTTCTCACTTACTTGTTGTCACGGCCCCAGCCCCAGTTTTACCCGGTCAGGAGCCGCGGGACAGGAACCCGTGGTATCTATGATGCGACAGCGGAAGATTTTACAGGATCTTTCTAAAACTTGAAAATGCCCGATTATTTTATTTCATAATTCGGGATAAACCCCGTATTTTACAATAGAGGAATTTCACAAGTAAATTCCCTGATTTATAAAACATGTTTATTAATTTTAACTGAGCCACCTCTTCAAGCTTGTTAGTGCTCCGTAGCACGTTTTCCTTGATTTACAGCAGGTCGCCTGAAACATGTTTTAAAAATATTTTATCAGCGGGGAAATGCTGGCGAGTCATTCAAGTATGTAAAACGACACATTAGTTATCAATTACAGCATAAGAGCGATTACAATGGCTTCTATCTTATTTTTATATGGCGCCGTGTCACCTGGTGACGATGGTCATACCACTATTGGGTCTTTCCCCAAGTAGTGACGTTTATCACTGTTAGGATTTATTAGCCTAACCGTGAGAAATTAGTAATGTGCACAATACCCCACTAGCCAGTGATTAAGATAACCATGACTTAATCCATGTAATTATAACATTTGAAAATGGAGTATTGTAAAATACTTTTGATAAAAAGGGAATAACTCACATTGCAGATTTATACGAGCAGAGTTTAGCCTACTGATTAGCCTTGTAACCTAATTTAAATAACATGCACCCGAACTAGGTCAGTAACTAATACAACATTTACGATAACTCATGAGATTAAACCCTCACAACGAATGACAAATTGCGATACTTAAACATCCATCAAATTCACGACGAATGACAACGCATAACCCTAATGTGGGCAGCACTTAAACATCCATTGGATAGTTTTAATCGATCGGACATTGAATCGTAGCAGCGATCGAGTTAATACCCTGTATCGTAGCAGCGCCTCGCTATAATAAAAGTAATTTTCGAAATTGAGCAGCCAAACTTTGTTTTTGAGTTTTGGTTTCGACAACAGTGGACTGCTCATGACCCCTTCTATTTATAGCAGAAATTTGGGTCTCACGTGGCCCGCGTGAGCTTTGGCTCGACCTTTACGCGGCCCGCGTAGCCACCTAGTCTACGTGTAGGTTTGCTGGGTCACGAGTAGGTGTGCCACGTGGATCTGGACGCTTATCCGGTCAACCTTAGAGTTGACGCGGCCCGCGTAAGACTAAGATAACTCTTACGCGGCCCGCTTGAAACTCTAAAACTTTGTTTTCTTGGTTTTTCATGTACAGTAGAGTTTCAGGGGTCCTAGTTTTTACTGATGGATCTTTTTAGGACATTTTTGAGAGTCCTTACATCCTCCCCACCTTATTTAAAATCTCGTCCTCGAGATTCATTGAAATTAGTAAGGATGCTTTCGCTTCATCTCCGATTCCAGCTCCCAAGTGTATTCGGGTCCTCTTTTAGAATCCCATTTGACTTTGACCAGTATGAGTCTTTTGTGTTTGAGAAACTTGATCTTTCTGTCTTCTATCTGAAGTGGTTTCTCCACAAATTTTAATTTCTCATTTACCTCTATATCTTGAAGAGGTACTACTAAGGATTTGTCAGATAGACATTTCTTGAGATTGGATACATGAAATACGTCATGTACTCCCGCTAGCTCCTCTGGTAGTTGTAAGCGATAAGCAACTGGTCCTATACGTTGGATTACTGGAAATGGTCCTACGTATCTTGGACTTAGCTTTCCTTTCTTACCAAATCGAACTACTCCTTTCCAAGGAGAAACTTTTAAGAGAACCTTGTCTCCGATTTGGAATTCTAACGGCTTACGTCGATTATCTGCATAACTCTTCTGACGATCTCGAGCCGTCTTTAGTCTTTCCTTGATTTGAGTGATCTTGTCGGTAGTTTCTTGTACAATCTCTGGTCCTGATAATTGACTTTCTCCTATTTCCGCCCAGCAAACTGGAGTTCTACACTTTCGGCCGTATAGTGCTTCGAATGGGGCAGCTTCAATACTTGAATGATAACTATTGTTATAGGAGAATTCAATTAAGGGTAGGTGGTTGTCCCAGTTCCCACCAAAATCAATCACACATGCCCTAAGCATGTCTTCTAGGGTTTGGATTGTCCTTTCACCTTGTCCGTCGGTTTGAGGATGGTATGCAGTGCTTAATTTTAGTCGGGTTCCCGTTGCTTCCTGGAAACTTGTCCAGAAATGGGAAGTAAAACGACTATCTCTATCCGATACAATGGAGAGTGGGACTCCATGTAAGGATACTACTTCATCTACATACAACTTTGCCAACCTTTCCATGTTAAAGGTTTCTTTCATGGGTAGAAAATGAGCTGATTTGGTTAATCGATCCACAATTACCCAAATCGCATCATTACCTTTTCTGGTTTTGGGCAACTTAGTAACAAAGTCCATTGTTATGAGCTCCCATTTCCATACAGGCATTTCTAATTGTTGTAGTAGACCTGAGGGTTTCTGGTGTTCTGCCTTAACTTGTGAACAAGTAAGACACTTAGAAACGTATCTAGCTATATCCTTTTTCATTCCTATCCACCAGAAATTATTTCTTAAATCTTGGTACATCTTATTGTTACCAGGATGCATGGTATACCTAGATTTATGGGCTTCCTCTAGAATTTTACCTCTTAATTCTCCTTGCTTAGATACCCAAATTCTTTTCTTATGGAATCTCCAAATTCCATCACTTCCTTGTTCTAATTCTTTTATTCGTCCTTTCATTCCTTCAGCAACCTCCTGGATTGCTGTTTCCTGAATATCCTTTAATTGTTCCATTAAATCTAACTGTAGATTTAATCTAAGAGCACGGACTCGCTTTTGCTTTTCATGATACTTACGACTTAAAGCATCTGCAACTACGTTTGCCTTTCCTTCGTGATATTGAATACCACAGTCGTAGTCACTTAGGATTTTCATCCATCTCCTTTGCCTCATGTTTAATTCTTTTTGCCCAAATATATATCTTAAGCTTTTATGATCTGTGTAGACAGTAAACTTACTTCCGTACAGATAATGTCTCCAAATCTTAAGGGAAAAAATTATGGCGCCTAATTCTAAATCATGAGTCGTATAGTTTTCCTCGTGCTTTTTCAATTGCCTTGATGCATACGCAATTACCTTCTTGCGTTGCATTAGCACACATCCTAATCCTAGCTTTGAAGCATCACAATATACTTCAAAATCTTCTGTTCCTTCAGGTAAGGCTAGAATTGGAGCGTTTGTTAACTTCTGCTTTAGAATCCTAAAAGCTTCTTCTTGTTTAGGTCCCCATTCAAACTTAACTGCTTTACAGGTTAGCTTAGTTAATGGTACAGCTATCTTGGAAAAATCCTTAATAAACCGTCTATATACCCGGCTAACCCTATAAAACTTCTAATTTCCATAGCTGATTGCGGAACCTTCCATTTGGTGATCGCTTCTATCTTAGCAGGATCTACGTGAATACCTTCATGATTCACCATGTGTCCTAAAAATTGCACTTCCTGGAGCCAAAATTCACACTTCGAGAATTTGGCGTAAAGCTTCTCTTTTCTCAACAAGGTTAAGAGTGCATGCAGGTGCTGACAGTGTTCATCCTGGCTTTTGGAATAAATAAGTATATCGTCTATGAAGACAATTACGAATTTATCCAAATACGGTTTACAGATCCTATTCATCATGTCCATAAATGCTGCAGGAGCATTTGTTAACCCAAAGGGCATGACTGTAAACTCGTAATGACCATACCTAGTCCTGAAAGCAGTTTTAGGTATGTCTTCTTCCTGTACCTTCAATTGATGATATCCGGAGCGTAAATCTATCTTAGAAAAATATCTAGCTCCTTGTAATTGGTCGAAAAGATCATCAATCCTAGGTAATGGGTACCGATTCTTAATTGTAACCTTATTCAATTCTCTATAATCGATACACATTCGCATCGACCCATCTTTCTTTTTCACAAACAACACTGGAGCTCCCCACGGGGATGAACTAGGTTGTATGAATCTTTTGCTTAGTAATTCATCCAACTGCTTTTTTTAATTCTAGCATTTCTGTGGGTGCTAACCGATAAGGTGCCTTGGCTATCGGTGTAGTTCCAGGAATTAGATGAATTCTAAATTCGACTTCCCTATCAGGTGGTAATCCAGGTAGTTCTTCTGGGAATACCTCTGGATATTCCGATACTACTGGAATTTCCTTAAGTTCCTTACTTTTAGTGTTAATGATTACCGAAATCATATACACCATTTCTTGTTTTCTTGAATATCTGGCCAATTTCATTACTGAAATGAATTTCAGTGGCTTACGTGGTTTATCTCCTGTAATTACAACTAATTCTCCTGTGGTTGTATGAATTTCTATGGAATTCTTATCACAAAGAATTCAAGCATGGTTGGCTACTAACCAATCCATTCCTAATACCACATCGAATTCGGCTAACTTCATAGGTAACAGGTTTGCAGAAAATTTATGACCTAAGAGTTCTATCTTTCCTTCTCGCACAACCTTATCTATTTTAACAGAATTCCCATCTGCCGTTTCAACTGTAAAAATCTGCCTAAGTTTGGTTAAGGGTAAATTAAGTGCTTGGCAGAATGAAGTATTTATAAAACTTTGGTTTGCACCAGAGTCAAATAATACTTTTGCATAAACGTCGTGAACTAGGAACGTACCAGCTATCACATCAGGGATTAGTTTGGCTTCCTGAGTAGTCATTTGGAAGGCTCTTACGTTCTTCTTGGTAGTTCCTTCTGCAGGTTTGGCTTTGTTATCAGCTGGTTTAACCAATTTTGGGCAGTCTGGCCTAATATGTCCAGTTTCTCCACAGTTGTAACAGACTGTGGATTTCTTCTTCCTGCAGTCTTCTTCTTGGTGCCCCGGAATTTTGCAGAAATTGCAATACCCTTTGCATCTTCCAAAATGCTTCCTTTTACATGAATTGCAAAATGGAACAGTGGAAGATTGCCCGGTTCCTTTTCTCTTGAAATTACTACGGTTACCCATATGGAATCCCTGGGTAATCTTTTGGGCCACTTTCTTTTTCCGGGTTTCTTCTCTTGTGCGTACCAGCCCGTCAGTGAGGGTGTTAGCTAATTCCACAGCATCGTCAATAGTGCGTGGTCTCGCAGCTTTGACGATATCTCGAATTTCGCCAATTAAACCCCAAATGTAGCGGGATATAAGTACCGGTTCTGGCGAAGCCAAGGTTGGTACCACTCTAGCATACTCGAAAAATGTCGAAGTATACCCTCTACAATCAACACCAATCATTTGGTGATTCAGGAATTTATTCGTCATTTGTTCCTTTTCGTACTCGGGACAAAATTTTCTTTCTACAAGACTTTTAAATTCTTCCCAGTTCATAGCATATGCCACAGTTCTTCCTTTAGCTTGTAGAACTGTATTCCACCATTCTAGCGCCCCTTCTTTAAAAAGATGCGACGCATACATGACCTTGTCGTCCTCGGCACATTTACTTATCATAATTACTGCCTCAGTTTTCTCTAACCAACGCAGTGCAGCAGTTGCCCCTTCGTTACCTGCAAATTCAGCTGGTTTACGGGCAAGAAACTCCTTGTAAGTGCAACCAGGTGTTGCAGCTTTCATTTTCTTAAGGAGTGGAGCTTGTATATCCTCGTTGTCGTTATTAGTATGGTTACCACCTCTATTTACACTATTACTGAAATTGTCACCGTGTGTGCGTTTGCTAGGAATAATTTGTTGAGGTTCAACAGGTTTCTGGGCAGCAGCCAGGATTGCGGGAATAGCATTGGCTATCCCTTAAGCAACGATATTTTCGATATCTTGCCTATTCAGAAATTGATCCTCATTGTTATGCTCAGATTGATTAACTTCATTATCGGGTTCATTACCAGCGTTTGCCATCTGGTATTTAATTTATATAAGTAATTAGCATAAAATAATTAATAACCAAACTTAACAAAATAATTGCACATAATCACGTAAACAAATATAACCAAAATTGTCGATCTTTCGACTTTCGATATTTTATATATATAATAGGCATCCGTACAAACTGGTTATCTTACAAAGTTTTATTTTTAAGTTATTACACATAATTATATTTTTATGATTATATATATTATTATTAAATAAACACCACACATAATTCTTGTTAGCTGGCACTTTAGAAACGACGCTCTCTCTCGTTGTACTTCCAGGAGATTTGTTCTCCTACCTCCCGGATCCTATTCGCTGCATCTATCAGCTCTTCGCCAAAATGATGGAGTTCAGCTAAGTTTTCATTACTCATTGGTGGGTTTAGTGCAGGTTCTGGGTCGAACTGAGGGAAAAAGGTATAAGGATTATTTAGGAGGTTTTGAAATTGCGAGTCGTTGGTCGACCATTCGTCCATTCCTTGAGGTTGGGTGTGGATCAGAGGTTCTGGGATGGCTGGTTCCAAGTTTACTGGAAGTTGGGTTTCTGCGGGATAAGGGAAGAGGTTTTCATTGATAGGCCTAAGGATATCACAATTTGCCAGTATATGATCCAGTTCCTCCTGCAATGGTAATTCCTCAGCTTGCTTAGAACTTTCCCCAATTTCTATTTCTACTTGCCTAAAACTTTCCCCAATCTCGATCCCTTTTCCTTTATCCATAGGATTTTCTATCTTGGGAATTTTCCTAGTTGCTGGTTTCCTTCTGCACACACACCTCCATCCCACAAATCTTCTTCTTTTCTTAGGTTTTGTTTTCTCCAGAGGTGGAGCTTGAAATTCCATAGGTTCTTCCACATCGGCCAAGTAACCAGTAAAATCTCTGGAAACTTCTATTTTCACAGGATAGAGATTGAGATTCTCTAGAGCTTCAGATAATTCATTCATGCTGTTTAGGATTTATGAAGAAACACACAAAATTCTAGGTTAAAAGTTTGTAAATCAAATTTTCACAGAATCACAAAATAGAATCAAAAATTTAATATTAATTATAAATATCTAATAAACCAATTTATTGAAACAAAATATTTATTTTTAGTACAACTAAACTTTGAAATATACTAGTGATTATTTATTATATTAAAGTTTCTGGCTTATAGATAATATGGGTGCTGATACTGAGTCAGGGTGTTGGTAGTCTAAAGGTTAACATTTATTGCTATAGTGGCTAACATATAAAGATTTGCCCATTTTTCATCTAGTTCATCTTCCCATGGTGGGTTGTTGCCTATTTCCTGGGTTTCCAGTGACTTCTTCATTTTCTCTTGACTTTTTCTAATAATCCAACTTCTTTTATTAGGGGTAAGTGGTTTCTCATACTGTGCCTTTCGAACAAATATTCCTTCCCCAATATCTGCTGAGTATCTGGAGGAATTTGATTGGGACGAAGTTCCCTTATCTTTTGGTAAACTATCTAATTTATGATAGATGTCCGAAATTCTTTGCTTACCCATACTGTAAATTAACAGATAGTCAAGATAGAATCACATAATCACAGAATGGCAATTAGGAAAATTAAGTATTTTTAAATACTTAATAGGCTTAAATCAGTGGCTCTTTTAGTTGGCTCTGATACCACATTTTCCTGTCACAGCCCCAGCCCCAGTTTTACCCGGCCAGGAGCCGCGGGACAGGAACCCGTGGTATCTATGATGCGACAGCGAAAGATTTTACAGGATCTTTCTAAAACTTGAAAATGCCCGATTATTTTATTTCATAATTCGGGATAAACCCCGTATTTTACAATAGAGGAATTTCACAAGTAAATTCCCTGATTTATAAAACATGTTTATTAATTTTAACTGAGCCACCTCTTCAAGCTTGTTAGTGCTCCGTAGCACGTTTTCCTTGATTTACAGCAGGTCGCCTGAAACATGTTTTAAAAATATTTTATCAGCGGGGAAATGCTGGCGAGTCATTCAAGTATGTAAAACGACACATTAGTTATCAATTACAGCATAAGAGCGATTACAATGGCTTCTATCTTATTTTTATCTGGCGCCGTGTCACCTGGTGACGATGGTCATACCACTATTGGGTCTTTCCCCAAGTAGTGACGTTTATCACTGTTAGGATTTATTAGCCTAACCGTGAGAAATTAGTAATGTGCACAATACCCCACTAGCCAGTGATTAAGATAACCATGACTTAATCCATGTAATTATAACATTTGAAAATGGAGTATTGTAAAATACTTTTGATAAAAAGAGAATAACTCACATTGCAGATTTATACGGGCAGAGTTTAGCCTACTGATTAGCCTTGTAACCTAATTTAAATAACATGCACCCGAACTAGGTCAGTAACTAATACAGCATTTACGATAACTCACGAGATTAAACCCTCACAACGAATGACAAAGTGCGATACTTAAACATCCATCGAATTCACGACGAATGACAACGCATAACCCTAATGTGGGCAGCACTTAAACATCCATTGGATAGTTTTAATCGATCGGACATTGAATCGTAGCAACGATCGAGTTAATACCCTGTATCGTAGCAGCGCCTCGCTATAATAAAAGTAATTTTCGAAATTGAGCAGCCAAACTTCGTTTTTGAGTTTTGGTTTTGACAACAGTGGACTGCTCATGACCCCTTCTATTTATAGCAGAAATTTGGGTCTCACGCGGCCCGCGTGAGCTTTGGCTCGACCTTTACGCGGCCCGCATAGCCACCTAGTCTACGTGTAGGTTTGCTGGGTCACGAGTAGGTGTGCCACGTGGATAACACGTGGATCTGGACGCTTATCCGGTCAACCTTAGAGTTGACGCGGCCCACGTAAGACTAAGCTAACTCTTACGCGGCCCGCCTGAAACTCTAAAACTTTGTTTTCTTGGTTTTTCATGTACAGTAGAGTTTCAGGGGTCCTGGTTTTTACTGATGGATCTTTTTAGGACATTTTTTAGAGTCCTTACACTTGTGCTTCAGCCTTTTTGTTAGGACAACAACTAGCTACATGTCCCTTTGTGTGACACCTGAAGCACGATCTCTTTTTCGAAGACTTCTTAGCTAAAGTCTTTGAGGTAGATCCCTCATCAGATGATGATGCCTTGGAAGGATTTGGTTCAGTCTGCTTGGATTCAGATATTTCGTTGTTTTTATTTTTAGCAAACTCTACATTTGATTCATTTTCAATAACAGTTGTCTCATTTTTCATGTCACTACCCTGAACAAAATTAACCTTTTTAACAAAAGTTTGATTTTTTACTCTTAGGAGGTGAATTTTTCCTTTTCAAAGGTTTCCTGTTATTGTTCTTCTTAGCATCATCACTCTCAGACCCATCACTTTGACTTGATGCGAAACTACTTGGTGCAGTTGACATAAAGTCTGTTAGCTCATCTTCATCAGGCAGGAATGAATAGTCATGACTAAGAGGAGGTGGGACTTCATTAAAGCCCTTGAATCCCACACTAGTCTTGTCATTACTCTTCTTTAACCCACCCATCATGTGTTTCATTACAAAATCCGAATCTCTGAATTGACTTAATTTCTTTTCAAGTTCAACAATTTTGAGTTGTGCATCTGACAACTCTTTGCATTTTTCAGAAATCTCTTTTGTTTTCTCACTCATCTTGTCATGCGCTAAGTCTATGACTTGAAGTTTTTCGTTTAGTTTGCAGGTTAAAGCTTCAATTTCAGCTTCATAGCCTTTTATCTTCTTCAAATATAACGACTCGTTTCTTTTAGCAAAAAAGTTTGATTCTTTTATGTTAGACATCTCGTTTACCAGACTTTGGTTTTGTGTTAACAACCTGTCAACCTCACCCTGTAATTCACGACATTTTAAACACACAGAATTAGACTGTACCTCTTCCTCATGAACTTCTGTAGTTTGATCAGCAACGACCTGTTCTGCTTCACTCTCTTTCTCTACTTCAGCATTCTCCACTTTAGCTTCAGCATCATTCACAGTAGTTTCAGCCTCATCAACTGGCACTATCTCTGCCATGAATGCGTGAGTGACATCTTCATTTCCTTGATACCTCTTTTCTAGTGCATCCCACATTTCCTTAGAAGTAGTGTACTTCTTGAAGGTATGTTTGATGCCATCAGGTAAAGACATCTTGATAGCAGCTAAGGCTCTCTTTTCAGCCTCATACATCTTCTTATCAGCCTCCTGCATGTTCACGTAGGTTGTGACACGTGGTCTGCCCTCAAAATCATGTGTTGGTAACGTGTACCCATCTACAATACAGATCCACATGCGTGCGTCCTGATATTCAATGAAGGATTGGAACCTGTCCTTCCATGTCAGATAATTTTCCACCTTCATCATCTTAGGCGGTTTGTTTGTGGTGCCAAGCTCATGCTCCATCTTCAAAAGTGCATTTAGATTCGTCATGTTAGACATTTTGACGTAACAGACTAGTAAAACCGTATAAAAAGTGTCCGAAAACAGTGGTTACCAAATTACACCGTTAGAATCGTCTCGAAAAGACGAATCCAATGATATATAGTGTCGAAAACCAAATTCGGGAATTTCCAGAGTTTTTTTTCCTAAAAATCCAACGAGTTCAACGGTGCAAACGGTTTCGGCAGATGAGCTACGGATCACTTTCTATTTTCAAAAACGTTAAATCCTCTACACGTATCTAATTCCTCCACGAAAATAAATACTCCACCTTTTTAATTCCTCCAGCTAATTCCTCTACTTAGCCAAACTAATTATGCTGGTTAATTCCTCTAGGTTATTTTCGCTGGTTAATTCCTCTGGTTAATTAAATTCTCTGGTCCAACTTAATTATGCTGGCTGATTAAATATGTTGGTTAAATATGCTGCCTAGTCAAATGTTCCAGTTAATTTCGCTGGTTATTAAGTTCGCCAAAACGACGTCTAGTAACTTCGCCGATCACCGTAATAATCTCGCTGAGGACGATTACAAGGTTACCAAAGTCGCCTTTGGATTTTAATTTCGCCGGTCACTGAGTTGCTAGGTCACAAATTCGCAGGTCAATTAATTCCCCTGGTTTGTCAGCGGAATTGTAAATTATGCTAGTAAATTTTGGAAACTCAATATGTTCGAAATTTCTGAAGATTTTCCAGGTTCTTTTAACAGTTTCCTGCAAAATCCAAACACCAAAATCAGTCCATTTTTTTGAAAATTATGAAGAACACGAAGAACAGTATTCGAATCTTCAAATCTGTCTAGCCAAAATTCCTTAACCAATCAACCAGAACTATCCCGAAAACCTGTAAATCAGCAAAATCAAACACACAGACTGATCAAACACAAACAAAAACGTAGAATATATCAGAAAATCAATAATTTCGAAAACCCTAGTTTTCAGATTTTAAAATTTTCAAAAATTCTTCCTGTTTCTGCAGCCAACAATTCTGAACCGAGCTTCTTCAAGAGCCTAAAGCTCTGATACCAATTGTAGGTCCCCTGGTTCGTACGGATCGTCACAGAATTGTCAATCCAATCAAGAGTGCGGAATCCTCTTGATCAGATTAGCACAGAAACAAGTAGAAACATAATTCCAATTCAAACCCGATCTTTATTGATTATATATCAAACTGATTACAATCAATCAAGATCCCTAACACATACAAATTTCGTCCAAGACTTGTGTCTCTCACGAAATCTCTCTCAAAACTGTTTTTGGCTGATTAACCTAAACCTAATGCAAAGCCTTGTTTATATAGCACAAGGTTTGCAACTTGGGCTAGGGTTTCCAACATGGGCTAGGCCCAAATCGTCCCCCTTGACCCAATGTGTGGGTTTGGTTAGCCCAAACATTACAACTAACTATTACAAAGCTAAACCCGCTAACCGTTTATCGTTTTACTAATTACAAGATATCCAAAGACCAAATCTAAGCTGTTGTCACAAATATGCACCAACACATGCAGGTTTAAAACACCATGTACAATAACCACACTATGAACATTATACTAAGAACACATTCTGGAAATGGAGGTAGTGTCTTTAATAGTGTTATATACTTATTGAATGGTGTTATATACTTATTGAATGGTGTTATATAATTATTGAATGGTGTTATATATATGCTGAATGGTGATTTTGTAGTGTTATTCGTAGTGTTTTTATAGAGATCTTTAAAATGATGTTATATACTTATTGAATGGTGTTATATACTTATTGAATGGTGTTATATACGTACTGAATGGTGGTTGCAGTGTTATTCGTAGTGTTTTTTTAGAGATCTTTAAAAAATACCGTTCCTATAAATAAGGGTGGCGGTTATGGAAAGTTTTGAATTAATTAAATCAATGATAAAATTACTTGTTTACCCTTTTAAATTAATTTAGATTTAGGACACATGTCACATCCACAATATTTCTCACACTTCTCATACTTTTAACCTTTTTTACAATAACCTTACCCCATATTGTAATATATTAGTTGAGCTTAAAATATAATGATAGTTTGATTTGTTTTTATATAATTGACAAAATGAGTAGTTATTTTATTTATATGTTCCTGTTTGTTTGAATAGATGAGCACTTAAGTCAACATAATTACTCAAATCTGTTAGCCGTTAGCCAACATAGTTAGTTAATAATTAATGACTGATTCAGTCAATTAGTTCAATGTTAATATATGTATTTCTATTAATATAAAAATAACATATGTAACATAAAAATACATGATCAACAAAAGTTGAAAATTAATGTGATAATGTATATATTTTAGCGTAATCGGGATTAACTGGGTGATTAAAGGGAATTATAATATACATGGAACAAGTTAAGAGATACGGGAAGTGCACACTTGTTCAAGAGGTTATAATTCCGAGTGTTCGGATGCAGCCCCGAATGGGGGTTTGAAGGAGGAAACGCCTCTGGGAGCAGGGTCCAAGGGGCGGTAGCCCCTGACTGGGTCGAGTTTTAATTAAATTGCTTGACTGAAATTGCATTAGAAATTTTTTTTTTCCGAAAAATATCCCTAAATGACAATTACCCATCCCAAACCCTAAAATTTGTAGTCATTTTTGGTCATAGAATTCTTTGGTTCAAACGGCTTTTGCAATACACACATACTAAGTTATGTTCTTGAATTCAACATTGTATCTGATTGAATTATTCGGAAGAACTGTTGAAATAATTTGATCTGAAAGTAATCAAATGCCTCTTTAATTATCTTTTGACTTATAAAATCCCCAACAATACAAAACCAACTGAGGATAAATAACAACATCGGCTTTGACTAATTATGCAATTTTGCTAGACCCATAGAAAGTAAATAATCGTGTAAGATCTAGGTGTAGGTGACAGAAATGGGGTGATGTGCTCTAGGTGATGAAAATGTTTTTGTGTATGTTGTACTTGTTTATGCATGTGTAGTTGTAATTTAAGGCTATCCAAAAAGCTCGCGACTCAGAGCTCGCTCGGATTTAGTTTGGAAAAAGCTTGTTTGATATGGCTAGGTTAGAACATGAACCCAGCTCGGCTCGGCTTGTAACGAGCCAAATTGGCTTGGTTTGGTTCGCTTGTTAGCTCAGCTCGGCTTAGCTCATAATATTTTACTTTTAATATGCTTTATTTTAAGGCAATATACATATAACATACTATAGAAAATTGGTTATTCGTATATATTTAGGAGTGTAGTTAGATATCTTAACATATTTGGAGGTTGATTAGGATGTGAATAAACTTATATTATATTTCGTTAAAATTTGAAACTTATTTCTTATTTGATTGAATTGACTTTGACTTATAATATAGAAGGTTGAGCTTATTTTGGATAACTCATTTTGAATTATTGAATTATATCGTTGACTATTGAATTTTTAAAGGTATGTATTAATATTTATTTTTAACTTTGAGACAAAGCAAACCGAGCTGGCTTGGTTAAAAACCAAGCTCGGTTTCAAATCCGAGCCAAGCCAGGCCAGAGCTTGCCCTGACTTGACTCATCGGCTCGTGAAGCACCCTAGTTGTAAATGATGCATTCAAAGAGATTGAATTCGACCAAATACGTTGAGGATGGACAAGTAGTTTACTCAAAAGGTAGTTGAACGAAACTATTGAATTATACGGTCTAATTTAAGCCAACATGTGGTTACTAAAAAAACCCACGTCTAATCAACTTATACGTCACCAACACCTTCAAAATCCCACCCACAAACTTTTGTCATGCAAGTCATTCATCACAAAATATCGTTACTTTTTCTTTTACATTTATTTTTTACAATCAAACTACTTATTATAACAAACTATTCAGTTTTATATTGTACAAAGAGTAACTTATGATTTTAGTCCCTGTGTTTATATCATTTTTACCATTTTAACTTAAAAAGGAATTTTTTAACATCTGAGCCCCCACGTCTTTTTTTCTAATCATTTTAGCCCCTAACACTAACCCCATCCATTTACTTTTATGGGCCAAAAGAGTTAGAGAAAAAGACGTTAGAGGCTCAGATGTTAAAAAATTTTCTTTAGAGTTAAAATGGTAAAAGTGATATAACCACAGGGGCCAAAATCGTAATTTACTCTTGTACAAATAAATACAACAAAACTATTGGTACAAAATTTAAAACCTAAACAATTTATAAAATTTTACAAAAGTTATAAATTTCTCTCCCCAACCCAAGTCCGTACTTGAAACGACATGTGTTGAACCCAAGTCCGCCTTTCCCAAGTCCCAACCCATGGTTCACTCAACCTTAACCATGGCTCGTGGTTTGAAAGTTTGACCCCAAGTCAACCGGATCCCATGGATAACTACAAATGTCACTCCCATCACGCCAGCCAACACCCGTGTCTTGTACCTTTCCTTCATTTCATTTCTCATCCTTTTCATTTCATTTTTCTTTTCACTCCAATCTGCGTTTTTAATATTCTTCAACTTTCAATCCAATCTCCAGTAAGTTCATATCCCAAACTTTCACTCTAATTTCTTCTTTAATCTGGATCACTTCAACTAGTACGATCTTCTTTTAGATATATATATATATCCACCGTTAGTGTTCAATCGATCTTCTTCGAATTCTGAATTTGAATTTTGTTAATTAGGTTTAACTAGAAATTTGGGGAATTTTGTTTTTCATGATTGGAATATATGGATGTTCGATTTTCATATATGAAACTATTCATTTGTTGACCATGTTTGACCTTTTTTGTAATTGAGTTGTTTGTTTTTTTTATAAATGGAAACAAGAATGTTTGCAGTTAATTGATCATCTTTAGCTTGATCTTTAATTAAACTGACAAGGTGGGTTTTACTTTAAAAGATCTTTAACTCCATTGTGTTGTGGTTATTATAGGTAAAACATGGGTACATATCTCAGTACTCCTAAAACAGATAAGCAGTCTGAAGATGGTGAGAATGACAGGGTTCGATACGGTTTATCGTCGATGCAAGGCTGGCGTGCAACCATGGAAGATTCTGTGAGTAGATACTCATTTTAACAGTTAATAAAAATACTTCATTTCGATATGTTTGTATGTTGTAGGTGTATTTATATCCATGTGATCAATTCTGAATGTATACATTATTGAAACTGACAAGAAAATGTCACTAGAAGTTTTTATGTTGATAGTTTTCAATTGGCTGTTTGGTTGTGTTTTGTAGCATGCTGCAGTTCCTGATCTTGACTCCACTACATCTTTCTTTGGTGTTTATGATGGCCATGGAGGTGCGTACTACTAAAAACTTTTATCGTTTTCAAATTCTATGTTGGATACGTTGATAGCTGAAAGACACGGGGGTACATGCACCAATCAGTCTCTGTCCCGATTGTTTGAGTGTTATGTGTCTTAGGTCCAAGGCTTGATACAAAACTACAATCGAGCCGGGGGTCTCATTGGAAGCAGCCTCTCTATTCCTACGGGGTAGAGGGAAGGCTGTCTACATCTACCCTCCTCAGACCCTACCTTAGCTTTGCTATTGGTGGGATTTCCTAAGTATGATGATGATGATGATACTTGGATCATAAATTATTAAGTACCCATCAAGTTATGTTAGTTATATCTCGACAAATATTCCAAATGTGTATAACGGTTTAAGGATTAATTGTTTATGTTAACATCAGGTAAAGTTGTTGCTAAATTTTGTGCGAAGTATCTTCATCGACAAGTGGTCAAGCATGAAGCATATTCTAGTGGTGATATTGAAACTTCTGTACAAAAGTCGTTTACAAGGTTCTTTTAAATACGTTGTAAATATATTATGATTCGTTTGGTGTATGTATGTGGTTATAGCTTGTAACTTAATCTTTTTGTGTGATGCAGAATGGACGAAATGATGCGTGGACAAAGGGGATGGAGGGAATTATCTATTTTAGGAGATAAATTCAACAAGCTCACAGGCGTGATTGAGGGTCTCATTTGGTCTCCAAGAGGTGAAGCAAGTAATAAGGTTGATGACTGGGCTTTTGAGGAGGTACTGTTATCTTAATAATTGTATTTATCTATTTATAGTTCTTTACTTCTATTATTACTGGTTTAACGTGAATTGTCTTTGAATTCTTTGATTCCTCACAGGGGCCTCATTCCGATTTCGCAGGACCGACATCTGGATGTACAGCATGCGTTGCAATCATGAGGAACAATCAACTCATTGTTGCAAATGCTGGCGATTCTCGTTGTGTAATTTCTAGAAAGGGAGAGGTAATAGTATTATTAATCAAAAAGATTATTTTTTCTTTTGTCTACTTCAAATATCGTGTATGCTATTAGTAGGCTAAACATAAAAATTTACTCATTGTTGTTTCTATTTTTACAGGCATACAATCTTTCTAGAGATCACAAGCCCGGGCTCGAGGTTGAGAGGGATAGGATATTGAAAGCCGGTGGATTCATTCATGCAGGACGAGTTAATGGCAGTCTCAATCTTACAAGAGCTATTGGTATTCTATCTATTTTGACCATGAAATGAACTGAATAAACATGAACATATAACCGAACACATTTTTTTTGTTCATGTTCGTTTATTAAGAAAATGGTCATGTTCGTGTTCGTTTAAAACCTAAACGAACAATTCATGAACGTAAACGAACACAATTGAACAAACAATAAACGACACAAATAAACATAGTTGAACAAACATAAATGAACACAAATAAACATATTTGACTAAACGTAAATGAACATAAAGTATGTTTTTTATATAAATTTGTGATTAATTACCAGAAATTCCATTGGAAAACCCATTTTATTACTAAAAAAGTCCAATTACCAATTAGTTATATTTAGATAAGTAGTCGAAAGTCCCTTTTATGTTTAACATTTATATAAATATAACTACTTATGTATTTAAATTGAAACTAACATAAACAAACAAAGATAAATGAATGAACATAAACAAAAGTAAATAAACGAACATAAATGAATGAACAAAACATGTGTTCATGTTCGTTCATTTAATTAAATGAACAGAAGATTGTGTTCCGGTTCATTCATTTATTAAATAAACGAACTTCCTGCCGAACGAGTTCACGAACAGTTCATGAACGTTCAGTTTGTTTACAAGCCTATGTGTGTGTGAGACAGAGCGAGATTGATAGATTGGTTCATCTTATTAATTGTTTTTTAATATTGTAGCGATGGTTGTGCAGGTGACATGGAATTTAAACAGAACAAGTTTTTGTCACCTGAAAAACAGATGGTAACGGCTGATCCTGATGTCAACACTGTAAGTCCCTCTGCACACTAAATATGCAACTTTTTATGGATTATTTTTATTTGACATGCATTTTTATTTTTCGTTAGCTTGAGCTATGTGAGGATGATGAGTTTATTGTGCTGGCGTGTGATGGTATCTGGTAAGGGTTTATATGAAGTGGCACTATAATTTATGCCATGCAGTTATTCTTTCTTAATCTTTTGGATCATTACTACATTATTTTACTTTCATGTGTTCAGGGATTGCATGTCAAGCCAACAGTTGGTGGATTTTATCCATGAGCAATTGATATCGGTAAGTTTGAGATAACTCATGTTGCCCTTTAAATTACATCTAATTATCTTGATCCAAAGACCCCTTTAAAATCTGGTCTTAACTCAAACGTCTTGCGTTTTGACCTATGCAGTTAATATCGGTTATTGGTCCCCATGTAAAATATCGGTGTCAAATATCGGTACCGATATTATCGGCGATATTGACCGATATATCACTGATATTTGACCGATATCACCGATATATCACTGAATTGTTGGTGTTAAATTGCTATATATAAATTCTGCATGATATTAAAATTACCGATATCCCACCAATCTCACCGAGATAACCGATATCTCAAATATGGACCTTGACCGATATCCGATATATTACCGCATTAACTGCAAAGGTTTTGACATTATTACAGTCTATGTAGTTGATATCCCGATATATCAACCGATATATCTGTGATATATCGGTTATCAGTCCCCTGCCGAGATAGCGGTACAAAATATTGGTCAGAATATCGGTACCGATAATATCAGCGATATTGTCCAATATTTGACCGATATAGGACCGATAAATCACCGATTTTCCCGATATCAGTACCATTCTTATTTCTACCGTTCATTTTTCTTCTTATTGCTGCTATTAGTGTTTTAAGTCTTAATTGTTAGTTGTTACTGTTAACATTAGTGTTTTAAGTCTTAGTCAGTTCTTACTTGTTACAATTGTTAGTGTTAAATTGCTATATATATAAATATTTAGCATGATATTAAAATTACCGATATCCCACCAATATCTCACCGAGATAACCGATATCTCAAATATCGGACCTTGACCGATATCCGATATATTACCGCATTAACTGCATAGGTTTTGACATTATTACAGTTGTTATAAACTGTGAAGTTATAACCGTAAAACATTTGCAGGAAAATAAACTTTCAACCATATGTGAGAAAGTGTTTGATAGATGTTTGGCACCATCAACATCTATGGGAGAGGGATGTGACAACATGACGATGATCTTGGTGCAGTTCAAGAAGCCAATCCGCCCGCTTACTTCTACTACAGAAGAAGTAGATGATCAACTAAAAACTGCTTCTAATGAATCAAGCTAATCGATGGTAAAAAAAATTAGAGTGTTTGTTGTACCTATACATAGTACATATTGCCAGAAAACTATTCCGACTTTGTAACTGTTTTGTGTCAAGATTTTCCAACTCAGATTTGAATATGATTGGAAAGAAAAGTCGTTTTTTTTGCAACGATGATTGTTTAGAAGTCATGGTGTTTGTAACGTATTAAATTTTGTTCAGGTTAAGGCTTTTTTTTTGTTTTGTTTTCTATATCGTTAAATTGATTTAAGATGGTCATTTACCTTGGTTTTTGTTGGAAATGACGCTTGAGTTTACTGGGAGGATACCCACGTAACTCCACGAGTAGTTCGCTCTTCGTGTTAATATGTAAAGTTTTATAGAATATAGATATAGACATGCTTCAGGGTATCCTAATGGACTAAGGTTTAGGTTCCTTTTTTAAAGTAGAAAAATATACAAACATTGGTGTCAAATACACCAAACCTTACCATTAAAAACACCAGCCTTTGTTTTAGGCCCACAATATTACATCCTTACTTTTGTTTGGGGAAGTTTCTCTTCTAAGGCTGCTAGGTGTGGGGAGCGGGGGAGGGTCATGGAGGTGGAGGCACACGAACACCACCCCCACGGGGCTGGTGCGTGATGAACGTGGCCGTTGCCACGGATCCCATGGACCTACTTCTCTTTTTGATTTTTTACCTCTCTCTCTCCCGTTTCTCTTTTTAATGTATATATGCATGATTCTTGAGAGTCACACTATCCACTTCGGATATTATAAATGTTTAAATGCTATTTACATGCCAACCTCGTTTGCCTTTCAAATAGCTAGGTACAACAAATGCACAAAACATGTTGTGATTGATATCTACTTTGTTCGTGAGAAAATAGCGATAGGCTAGCAGCCGTTCCATCATGTTCACAAGACGCTGACATCTTTGCAAATGCTTATCATCATCATCCCTTTCCAATATGTTTTGCTTTAGTTTGAATGTTACTCATATTTCAGGGTGTAATGAATGATATAGACATGCTTGGCCACAATACCTATTATGTTATTCTAATATCTAACCATGTGTAATTCTATTGTTTTAGGTTCTTCTAATTTTCTCTTTCTATTTACATCTTATTTAAACTCATAGTTTTAACTCTCAGGTCTTAACGAACCCCTACCTAAGAGGCTGATTTAAATGCTTGATTATACGAAAGAAACCAAATAATATTGAACATATTTTTACTTAACATGCTATTGTGCCAGGGAACTTTACATTAAATGAGTAAACTGCCATTTTGGTCCTTAAGGTTTGGTCACTTTTGCCATTTTACTTTAAAACTCAAACTTTTTGCATCTGGGTCCCTGTAGTTTCAGTTTTATTGCCATTTTGATCCAAAAATGAAATCAAATCATATTTATCTTATAAAATCCTGCTATTTTGTCATTTTCCTCAAGAGCAAAATAGTCATTTTTTTTATAAATAAATACCAGACATTTAGGGGCAAAGAGATGACCATTTTGCCTATGAGGAAAATGACAAACTAACAGGATTTTTTTAGACAAATATGACCTGATTTTACTTTTAACCAAAATGACAATAAAACTGAAACCACAAGGACCCAGATGCAAAAGATTTGAGTTTTAGACTAAAGTGACAAAAGTGACAAAACCTCAAAGACCAAAATGACAGTTTACTCTATTCATATATGTATTAATTTGAAACATCCCAATGAATAATGCTACAGTAATTTTTTTTTTTTTCTTTTTTTTTTTTGATCTTTGACTTTGTCTTTTTGTTTGTTTTTTTTTACTTTTAACCTTTAACTTTCAGTATTAACTCTTACGACCTCTTAACTCTCTAAATACTTTTTAACCGAGTTTTACGTCTTTATTTTTATTTACGTGTCGATATAAACTTAAGTTGATTTACGTTTCGACAGAATTTTTTTTGTGTTTTCTCAACTTTCAGTATTCACACTGACAACCCTTTAACTTTCTAAATATTTTTTTAGTAGGTGATTTTTTTTTCTTTTTGCTTTTTTTCTTCTTGTTTTTTTCTTTTTTTTTTTTTTACTTTTAACCTTTAATTTTCAGCATTGACTCTTACAATCTCTTAACCTTCTAAATACTTTTTAATCGACTTTTACATCTTTATTTTTACTTACGTTTCGATATAAACTTAAGTTGACTTACATTTTGACATAATTTTTTTTTTTTTGTATTTTCTCAACTTTTAGCATTGACACTAACAACCCTTTAACTTTCTAAGTACTTTTGTAATCGAGTTTTCCGGTCGATGTAAAAACGTGTCGACATACTTTTTTACTTACTACGACTTTATTTTGTAAGTTTTCTCTTTCGACTGTGAAGAAACACTAGCTAAATGGTCGGAACCGAGATAGTTAGGGGGTTTGAATCCGCATAAAAGGGTTAGTTCTCTCTCGGTTGATTCAGTTGCAGCTGAACTTCTTCTCCGGTGATTCTGCAAAAAAGAAGCACCGTTAGCCTCGTCAAGGGGAGGAGGGGAGGTCTCCCCTTGACCCGACTCCGGCGTGAGAATAAGTATTGGTATCGGAGAAGATAAGTATTTGAGGAGTGAGAGTAATCTGAGTTCATACCTGAACAGTCATTGTATTTATAACCGGGAGTTTGGGAGGGAAAACCTGTTATTGAAAAGATGACGGAAGATGCTAACGTCGTAGCGGTTATATTTTCTTCCGTTAAGTTCTTTGATCAGACGTCAAGTTGTCTTGATCCGATGTGAATGCACACGGATCGCGGTTTGATCTGCGGCTGGGGAGTTGCCACGTGGAAAATGATTAAGTGGAGATTACTCTCCAATTGCATGCCTTCGTTGTGATTTCAGGAGTGCCTGTGGTAATGACACGTGTCCAGGCGGTTATAACCGTCTGGGTGGTGCACGATTGTATTTCTTTCTAGAAGATTACTGCTGTAATATGGTGTGACACCTTGCTGTGTGGACACAGACTAATATATCCCAAGTCTGGGTAAAATAATATCCAAGTCTGGATATTTAGGCGGAAGTATTTACATCAGGATTTTCATCCTTTGTCTATGGGAGAAAGCGCAAAGGTTTATGATTTCCTTTGGGCGCGCAAGTGTTGACTGTTGACTGTTGACTGTTCTTTAAGTCTTTGTTTGTGAGACCAGTGCGCGGCCGCGCAAGGTACAAGGCTGAAAAGTAAGGTTGTGGTATGGTCCCAAGTACTTATTATGAGGTTTTTGGGACCTTACCCCTTCAAGTCCCCCCAGTCTAGTGTTGCTCTTATGCAAGTAAGTGGAGCACTGGACTTATGAGAGGGAAGATGTTTTTTGGGCGTGAAAGTAGGGAATCTTCTATGAGAAAATTCGCTTATTAAAGCTTTTTAAGGGAAGTTGTGATTTTACCTATTTTCGTAGGTTGCTGAATCAGTGTTGAATGAGGAGTTGGATAAAGCCGGTGCGCGATTAATTGTTGTTGCGCGAAAGGATGAGTATGCCCAAGGATATGCTGAGTGTTCAGCGCTTTGAAGGTGGATTGGGATACTTCCAAATCTGCTACTTTTGGTGTCGATATAAGCGTCGCGCTTTTAGCTCTAGAATTTGATAACTTGTAGCTTCCTGTTATGGACCTTATAAGTATTGCTCTGACGATCACGTGGTTCAATTGAAAGAAATCTTTCCGGATGACGGTGAAGATTTTGTCGTAAAATTTTTCTGTAATTGTTTTGAACAATTTTGTAATATTTGGGATATGGATCCCTGCTTTTGTTGATGCGCTGTTGCACGAGTAACTAAAACACTGCCGTGTTTGATAGTTTGAGGCGTATTTGTGCGCCAGGAATGGTATGATGTTTCTATTTGTTTGTTTGATGATGTATATACTTTTTGATGCACTATCGTGCATGTATGCTTCGGATTGTGTTTGGATTACAATGTGTTGCATATGTTTAATTGCTTTGAATAGGTAGAGCGAATGAGAATGGTATTGTATTCATGTGTGAACGTTTGTCTAAGATGCGCAAGGTTGTGCCCCTTTTAGACTGTTCATGAAGTGTACAATGTTTACCATATTGTTTTCGCGTATACCCAAAGAATTGTATGCAATTTGTAACAAACAGTAATATGAGTGAAGATGATGTTTGTATTATTAAGAGCGCAAGGCCCGAAATATAAGAAATACAATACCTGTATACTTTTATTCTTGCGGAATGGTTTAGCTTATATGCAACACCTGCGCAGCTGCTGCGCGTTTCAGGTGCGAGGAACTAGTATCTCATCAATTCTTTAGGAATGTGATGAATAGTACGCGATTGTTCATCGTGAAAACTTGGTGCTCGTTGACTGGTTGCAATAGTTGGCATTTGTATTTTTATGGATTGTCAGGGTTGTGTTTGCTTGTAAGCAAAGGAGTATGTGCGTATAGCAACTTTAAAGGAGTATGCGCGGATGGCGACTTATGTGTTTGTAAAGGAGCAATCGCGGATGAGGGCTGGCGTGCTTGTATGTAAAGGAGCAAGCGCGGATGGCGACTTACGTGCTCAAATGTAAAGAAGCATGCGCGTATGGCGACTTACGTGCTTGTATGTAAAGGAACAAGCGCGGATGGCGACTTACGTGCTCAAATGTAAAGAAGCGTGCGCGTATGGCGACTTGCGTGCTTGTATGTAAAGGAGCAAGCGCGGATGGCGACTTACGTGCTCAAATGTAAAGAAGCATGCGCGTATGGCGACTTACGTGCTTGTATGTAAAGAAGAGTGCGCGTATGGCGACTTGCGTGCTTGTATGTAAAGGAGCAAGCGCGTATGGCGACTTACGTGCTCAAATGTAAAGAAGCGTGCGCGTATGGCGACTTGCGTGCTTGTATGTAAAGGAGCAAGCGCGGATGGCGACTTACGTGCTCAAATGTAAAGAAGCATGCGCGTATGGCGACTTACATGCTTTGTATGTAAAGGAGCAAGCGCGGATGGCGACTTACGTGCTCAAATGTAAAGAAGCATGCGCGTATGGCGACTTACATGCTTTGTATGTAAAGGAGCAAGCGCGGATGGCGACTTACGTGCTCAAATGTAACGAAGCATGCGCGTATGGCGACTTACATGCTTTGTATGTAAAGGAGCAAGCGCGGATGGCGACTTACGTGCTCAAATGTAAAGAAGCATGCGCGTATGGCGACTTACATGTTTTGTATGTAAAGGAGCAAGCGCGGATGGCGACTTACGTGCTCAAATGTAAAGAAGCATGCGCGTATGGCGACTTACGTGCTTGTACGTGGAGCATCCGACTTGTATGGAGACTGAGATGCTCGTATCTAGAGCAGCAGACTCGTAAGGAGACCGACGTGCTCTTATCCTTAAATAAGGAGTATTAGTTTTACCAAAGTTTTTGATGTGATTTTTCAATCGGTGGTATTATACCGCAACAATAGTATGTATATTGTTCTCGTCATCTTGAAAAGATAACGGATGGCGTATGTCTTTTTTAATGATTTCTTTCATCCATCAAATTTTAAGTACCAGCTGTACAGATATAGACGCTCTAATTATGCTAGTCAATATAAATGCTTGCGCATATATATCCGTTATAGCTTAGATAAGTGTCAGGTTGTAACACTTTCATGTTGAAAAGTCATGGCACGTGAATTAGCATAAGTGCCCGTTTAAATGTTTATAAGTGATAGCACCAACTGTTTAGTGTATACTAGAAAGTGTTTACGTTATGTAAAAGATTTCTGGGATTTGTCCTCTTTCCCTTATTTTGTTTAAGGAAAAATCAAAAGGATCTTTCAGAGGAATCTGTAGTACCTAGGTTTTGACGAAAACCGTATTAATCAAGGCTTATAGCCCCAAGAAGTAAAGCTCCGGAAGTTATGCGTTGTGCGACCTCAGATCTGCAGCTTGTTGATCATAGAGCTTAAATGAAACCCCCAACTCTGGAGTGTTTGTGCAAAATTTGATTCATGGCGATCTGGAACCTGTTGACCCAGTACTCTGGAGTTTTTCTCCATGAATAGATTTGAACGGTTATGAACTCCCGTTTGCATTAAGGAAGTAATTCCTCCCGAATGACTGTTGTTGCTTTCTTGCCGAATATCAGATCTGATGTTTGAGGACTCAGGTCTGATAATTTGTGTGAAACTTGGTTCAAAGCTTTGTGGAATCTGCCGATCCAGTATTCTGGAACTCTCTCTATGAGTTGATCATAGTTCCGTTTATTTGGCCCTCGTGACGGACCTCCTTGAATCATGTTTGTTTGATTGGTTTTCTGATAACTGCTACGTCTGGATTGTATTTCAATGGTACGATGAGATTGGATGTCCCCCCGACGCGATGTTGGTGGGTCCAATACTGTAGTGATGATTTCTTCTCCAGATCTGTCGTTTGGGAAACTCAGATCTGGTGATTTGCATATTGATTGTGTTTAAAGCAGCTTGGCATCTGCTTAACCAATGTTCAGGGGATCTTTCTATGATTAGATCTGAGAAATTCTCCTTTTCTGAGTAACTGTTATCTTTGTTTTTTCTCATGATTTCATTGATCCGAGTGTTTTGGGTTGTAGAACCTTCAGATCGAGGATCTGGTAGGTGAGATAATGAATTTTCTGCCATACTAAAAACAGAGTATGAGATGAACTGAATCGAAACGAGATAAAAACTAGAAAACTGAGGAATCGGTGGGCGCCAATGAAGAAACACTAACTAAATGGTCGGAACCGAGATAGTTAGGGGGTTTGAATCCGCATAAAAGGGTTAGTTCTCTCTCGGTTGATTCAGTTGCAGCTGAACTTCTTCTCCGGTGATTCTGCAAAAAAGAAGCACCGTTAGCCTCGTCAAGGGGAGGAGGGGAGGTCTCCCCTTGACCCGACTCCGGCGTGAGAATAAGTATTGGTATCGGAGAAGATAAGTATTTGAGGAGTGAGAGTAATCTGAGTTCATACCTGAACAGTCTTTGTATTTATAACCGGGAGTTTGGGAGGGAAAACCTGTTATTGAAAAGATGACGGAAGATGCTAACGCCGTAGCGGTTATATTTTCTTCCGTTAAGTTCTTTGATCAGACGTCAAGTTGTCTTGATCCGATGTGAATGCACACGGATCGCGGTTTGATCTGCGGCTGGGGAGTTGCCACGTGGAAAATGATTAAGTGGAGATTACTCTCCAATTGCATGCCTTCGTTGTGATTTCAGGAGTGCCTGTGGTAATGACACGTGTCCAGGCGGTTATAACCGTCTGGGTGGTGCACGATTGTATTTCTTTCTAGAAGATTACTGCTGTAATATGGTGTGACACCTTGCTGTGTGGACACAGACTAATATATCCCAAGTCTGGGTAAAATAATATCCAAGTCTGGATATTTAGGCGGAAGTATTTACATCAGGATTTTCATCCTTTGTCTATGGGAGAAAGCGCAAAGGTTTATGATTTCCTTTGGGCGCGCAAGTGTTAACTGTTCTTTAAGTCTTTGTTTGTGAGACCAGTGCGCGGCCGCGCAAGGTACAAGGCTGAAAAGTAAGGTTGTGGTATGGTCCCAAGTACTTATTATGAGGTTTTTGGGACCTTACCCCTTCAGACTGCTATCTCGGATCAAAAATCGGCTCGCCCCGCCGTGAAGCGCGGCTCTAACCCACTAGTTTAAATAAATCCTAAAAAAAAACATTAAACGAACATGTGTTTGACTTTTTTACCCCTCTTGAAGAAACAAGCCCTTTATTGGTATTGGTAATAAATAAGAACAAAAGTGAAGTGATTGATTATCCAATCCAACCCAATCCAATCCAATCCATGTTTGTTTCTACTCCTATTCCTTGTTAAATGTTAATTTGTAAGAATGTCATCATCCGACGACAACTGCAATTCTCGCCACTTCTCATGGCTAATGAAATCATGCTTCCCGGACACACGACCAAATCCATCCCTCCATTTCTCTCCGCCACCGTCAACCACCACCACCACAATATCCTCTCTCCCAAACGACGTCCTTCTCGAGATTCTTTCCTGTGTCGATCAATCATCCCTACCCTCAATTTCCTCTGTCTGCCGCCGCTGGTCGGACTTAATCCAATCCTCCCAATTCTACGACCTCCGACGCCGCCGCCGCCTTCTCCATTTAGCCGTATTTGTCGTCTCCTTTTCCGATTCCGGCTTGTTTGCCGCCAATTATAAACTAGGACATGATAGTCGCTGGAAGACAACTACTTTAAAGTTTAGTAACGACGACGACGACGTCGTTTTACCCATGATGTCTTCACACGCTCGCCTCGCGTCGATTGGCCACTGGATCTACATTATCGGAAAAACGACGGTGCTCCGGTGTGACGCGTGGACCGGGTCGGTCACACCCAGATCGAAAATGTCCGTCATGAGGAAGAAATTCGCGCTTGCGGTTGTCGCCGGAAAAATCTACGCTGCGGGCGGATCTACACGCTCGGCGGCAGTTGAGGAGTACGACCCGAAAACGAACTCCTGGAGAGTGGTGTCCCACGCGCCGAGGATGCGGTATGGCTGCATTGGTGCGGCTGTAGATGGGGTGTTGTACGTAATTGGTGGATTAAAAGTAGGCGGCACGCCTCACGATGGCCCACGCGCCTCTACGGGGAGTGGCGCGCACGTGTACGCTAGCTCGATGGATTTGTATGACGTAGCGGCCCGTAGGTGGCTGAGGAGCCGTGCAGTCCCTGGCGGAGGATGCATGGTGGCTGCATGCTCCGCGGGGGATTACATTTACATTCTCGCTAGCCACGCCGTTGAGCTTTCGTTTTGGAGGTTTAACGGAAGCCGCCGCGTGGGGTTTGGAGAGTGGCGTAGGTTGAAGAGTCCGCCGCTGCCGATGCAAATTCGGCTGGATGGGACGGTGAGGTTCGGTTGTGTAGGGGTGGGGGAGATGGTGGTGTTGATACAAATAATGGGTTGTATTGATGATTTGTTGAGGAGGAGTGGGCGGAGCACTAGAGGTGTGAAAGAAGCGTTGGTGTTGGTTTATGATTCCGGCGAGGAAGAGTGGAGCAGGGCGGCGGATCTGCCGGACGTGGTTAGACGCGCCGCCTGTGTTTGTGTGGAGTGGTAAGCACGAGGAAACAGTGGTTGCGTAGTGTTGAAGTTTGCAAGGGAATCTTTTGACAAATTTGTCCATGCTAGTTGCAAGGGAGCCTTTATGTAATCTGGGTTTCATAAATGAATATTAAACCAAATATAATAATATCAAATTATAACATGCTATTGCGCCAGGGAACTTTGTGGTTTTTCGTTTTTTGTTCGATTCCTTTGAATAGAACCTGATGTATGAAACGTGTTGTTTGTATTTCTAATGTGAACTATGATGAGCGATTTGTTAGGGTTACCGAGATGAATCATTGTTTTGATACGCGCATCCTTTTCTTCAGAACACTTTGCGGTTGATGTCACGAGTTTAAGGTATTGTTTGATTCTTTTGTGGTGATTTAGATGAATACCCGAGTGTGCTTTTATGATGACACAGTTAAGTCAAAAGGATGTTTGAAGCTATGGGTTAGATAACAGTTTGGGTGATTCAGTGGGGAAATGATTCGTTGAAAGTTGATCTTTTGAAAGATAATAGTTGTGATATTGATAATCAGTCTAATAAGATGAATGGAGGTAATCATGTGGTTCTGGAAATAGCCTTTTGATTTGTACAAAAACGCACGATAATTGTCTTCAAAAGGAGGATTTTCGTACAAGTTGTTTGTCATGCTCTGTCTGGATATTAGTATGTTCGGCCTAAGCAAAGAGTTGATTTTGTTTAAGTGCAGGTACATTTAGATTCATATATTTATGTTCTTAACTTGTGATTTATCTATAAAATCTATGTTAACTAGTTTTATACCCGCGCGCATTGCGGCGCGTTAAACCGATTTTTTATCCATGTGCGAAACCAAATCACTCGGTTTGATATCATAACATGATCTAAGAGAGAAAATATATCGAGGCGAAGATAAAAATATACTTGTCGGAGTAAAAAAAATAACCGGTAACCAGGGAATTCGCCATGGAGACAACATGGTTCACAGATTTTAACTATTGCAATGGAACCTAAAGAGTTGTTACTTCCTTCAAGCTCTCATGCAGTTAAATACAAATTAAGCTACTAACATATTTGTACCAAACGGGATCAAACTATCCAATCATGCTAACATTAGCACAACCAACAATAGCTTCCATGAAATCTCACGGCCAAATCTTGTAACGGGACCAAGATTGTTCACCTAATTTGAAGGTAATGCCATGGCAACATTAGAGCCTTGCTTTCACAATATTTAAATACATAAAAAAGCTATGTATAGCCAACAATTTTTTTGTTACTCACCAGCCTTGGCGTTCCACCTCCACCATCAATGATGCTCAATGTGTTTCTAGCTTTGTTAGGTATAATATGAACTAAGCTCTCAATACGAATCTTGTCTAAAGCATATAAAAAGGTTAATGATAGATGATAACATCTAGTAAAAAAATCACTATTTTTCGATAAACAGTCCGTTTTATTTAATGAAGTCGATGATCCACATTACCTTCCTGACTGTTAAATAACATGATTATGGTTAAAAAGGAATGTGCTTTAGTAAGGGATTATGATGTAAAAAACCAATATTTAAATATCTTAAGTTTCAAACTTGCTCCAACCCGATCCGGAAATACCCCGGACCATTCATTCTTTGTGCGTCTAGTGAAATGAGAAGTTTGGTTAATGACCCACTTGCATCCATTTCACTTCCAGCAATTGTAATAAAGAAGATTATGCTTTAAGAACATAGATTTAACGATCTTTAGTTTGAAACCCTACCCGACCCGTTTAGACCCCTAGGGACCATCCATATTTAAACCTCTAGTGAAATGTTTGGTTGGGTTACCAACCACTTGCATCCAAGCAATTGTATTAAAAAGGATTATACCTTAAAACATAAATTTAAGGATCATGAGTGTGAAACCTGACCCGACCTGTTAACACCCCTAGGGACGATCCATTTTTGCACCTCTAGTGAAGTATTAAGTTTGGTTAGTTGCTTGCATCCATTTCATTTATAGAGATCATATTAAAAAGGAATTATGCATTAAAAACCTAGATTTAAGAATATTTTAGTATGAAACCCAACCCGTTAATACCCCTTGGGACTGCCCATTTTTGCGTCGCTAGTGAAATGGCAAGTTTGGTTACTGACCTGCTAGCACCATTTCACCTCTGGCAGGTTATATTTAAAAGGACTATGCTTTAAAAACCTATATTTAAGGATCTTCAGTTTCAAACCCAACCCGGCCCGTTAACCCTACTGGCCTTTTTTGCACCTCAATCGAAATGGGTAGTTTGGTTACTGACCTGCTTACATACGCTTCCACTCTGGCCCACGGGATGCAGCTGGGAAAGTTGACCTAATTCACTTCCCATTAACAAAACTGCAGGTAGTACCGGATCCAATTCTAACTCTACTCGTAAGTCATTCTGTAAAAAGCCCATATTACCCTTAAGAAAACCATAACTACTATGATAAAAAAAACATGCTAATGAAAAGGCCTAAACTTTCAAAAGATCTAAATGAATTGCCGATCCTGAATCAAGCATCTTGCCTACCCATCCTGACCTATTTTTTACTAAACCCATCCTAACCCAAACTCATCCTGATCCATACCCATCCTGACCCGATAACCAACCCAATCCAACCCACTCATTTTGCCACCTCTAGGTTTGATGTCATTACCCATGCCCACCAAATACCTATAAAGTGAGATTTATTAAATAAAAATTAGAAAATAAATTTACCTACAAAGCAACCATCCACATCCCACATACACAAACGCTTTGTGAACTCATTCATCATGCTGAGTGCTGACCAAATATGTTGTCATGTACTTCCCTAAATTGTCCTCAACATTTAATTAATAAAAGAAGAAAAAAAAGATAAAGTTCTTATTGTAATTTAATAAATTATGTGTATCATATGGCTGATAGAATCAAATATTTTTTAGAGTTGCTTAAAATATCTAATTTGTGACACTTAAGACAACCGTGACCTAAAAAGTGAAGATATATGAATGGTATATGATTATTTGACAGTCACAGAAATGCTGGACGGTTGGTAAATATTGACTTTGACTCTAGGAAAAAAGTGGCAACCTTGTTGAGAACAACACAGGCAAAAGAGGGCCGAACAGGCAATTCAAAAACGCATACTTGGTTCGGTTCTAGGCTTTGACACCTCTTCTGAAGGACAATAGCACTAATGATAATGTTTGGCTTGTACTCCATTAAACCTGCCTCAACCTCCCGGCAATTCAAGATTTCTAATAAATATTATTAGAAAGTTAAAGGATTGGGTCGAAAGGAGTTCACTTTTGTGCGCGTCTAAATGGGTCACTGGGTTATCAACGAATTTCAAAGTTTCAACACTATAGCTATAGCTACTAAATCGAAAACTGCAAAAAAAAACTTTATAACTCATAAAGAGTATATGTACACGCATGCCAACCCAAGAACCAAAATACTGGACGCTAAACCGTGTCTACAAAGCTGAAATTGAAAAGAACTACAGTCAGTCAAGAGCGAAACAATAGCATAACATTCATTAATTTTTATCTATTATTAGTTTAATTTGATACACAATGAAACTATTAATACCATCTGTTTTGATAGTTTAAGGAATAAGATTTTTGATCAACTTCTCAAAAAAGGTGTATGACACAATAAATGGAAACAAAACGAATAGGCTCAGATATGTAATTGTGGAATTGGAACAAAACAGATCCTGGTTAAGCCATGGCTGCAAATTTACAGTTGCATAGTCATAGTATATATCAACTATGCCATTTGGATATTGCCCCGCCAAGGTACGACTCCGATCTTTGGTGTTCCCTTTTTTTTCCGATCATCACAGCCTATAAACAAATTTACAGAAAAACATTGTTACCAGAACAATGACAACCACCACCACAGGTATCGCCACTACCACCGCCATAGTAGCAGCGTAAGCACCAAAACCAAAGCGACTCAGGTAACCATTGTTGTACCATCATCGTCACCAGAGTAGTCGCAAAATACATCACGGCGAAACCCTAGCCACAGTTAGGGGGTGACTGGTCAGAAACACCACCACCGCCGGTTATAAAACCATGGTGTCACCACCATTTGAATCCTCACCTCCTGAACTACCTTTTAGAGTGGTACACACGACGATTTACAAAGCCACCAGCGACAACCAAAACATAGGCGTCTACTACGACCAACAAAAGATTAGTTGGAGACAAACATGCATAAAAAACCACAGGCATCAAACGATGCTCAAGTATAATCGCCGGAATTCTCGCCGGAGAAGAAGCAAAACCACCGAATGCAGGGGTTAAAGTTCAAAATCCTAATCCCTCGTATAAACAACGGGATAAGACGATGAATAGGTGATGTAAAATAGGTGTTAAACCCTGGCGTGAGAAAACCAAGAGGTGAAGCAGAAAGGCAAACCAGGCGCCGAAATGCACCTGGCCGCCGCCAAGGCCCCGCCACCATATAAAAATCCAAATCATATAAAAAAATCCTAAATGATACAAAGATGATAATTGTTGATACCTGGTTCAGGTCACCCGGTTCTCACCGGAGCTAACCGGAATTTGTCGGAATCAACCGAGTTCTAGCCGTCACCTCTTAAGGCTTAGTTGATCTCGTCTGTTCATGTTGCGTCGCTGCTGGATCTAACCAGAGGGTTTTCAACCCGAAAAAGCCGGGAGGCCAAAACAAACACGCAAGAGACAATTACATAATTACAAATCTAAACCAATTTTCCCAAGTCAAGGTTTTTAACTTCGATCTACTTCTAACCCATAGAAACCCGGCCGTCTTTATCTCAGGGGCTGTTTGGTAGCTTCTGAATGGTCATTAAGAGGCTACCTCTTAATGGAACCATTAAGAATTTTACCAATAAGAAGGTAGAAAAATGTGACATGTGATGATTTACCATTCAGAGGTTACCTCTTAACCATTCAGACTTAAGTTTACCTCTTATTCATTCAGAGGTTTTAAACCATTAAGAGGTAACATTTGAATGGTCATTAAGAGTCTACCAAACAGCCCCTCACTGATGATGTTCTCGACCCGAGCCGGTTTGTTTGCGAACCTCAACTCGTTCCTAGCTCTCCAAATGCTCCAAAAACAAATGATAATAATACCATGAAAAAAGGTTTTTTTCTAGCTTGTTAAGACCCGAATGATTATGAATCTCCATCGGGTCTCTAAAGGAGAAAGCAAAAAAATTATGCACCCGACACCAGTTGCTGACAAAATTCCAAATAATCGTCGTCGTTCTGCAAGCAGTAAAAATATGATCGACCGTCTCTTCGCCATCATTGCATAAAGGACAGCTCACATCTTCGACGTTTTTGTTCCTATTCCGTAAAGCCAAAGCCGTAGGAATCCGACCCATCTCTGCCAGCCAAGCGAAAACGTTGCACTTTGTGGGTATCCATTTGCACCACTCCAAGATGAAGTTACTGTTGTGATCAATGCCTTTCGCTAAGAGTCGCTTAACGGCTCCCACGCTAAACTCTTTTGAGTCCGCCCCGATCCACTCCCATGTATCCCTACTGTTGCTTTTCTCAAAATCATTCAGCAGGTTGCAGATCTGAGCCAGCTGATGTGTTTCAGTTCCAGGAGCCATCGGTCTCTTCCAGCTCCATTTATAATCCGCATCCTCCCCTTCAGCCCAACATCTCTCTTTAATTTTGCATCTCTTGTTCGAATCGATTTGAAACAACAGAGGAAACATCTCCTTTAGCGGATCGTGAGAAACCCATGGATCCAGCCAAAAAGAAATGTTTGATGAGAAGTTTTGTTGATGAAAATCAAAATCCACTCCCATGATCTTCTACTTAACATCTAGATACAATTGTTGTTTCCGAAGTCAACGCCTAAAGAAAAGTTAAAAAAGAAGTCAATGGTGTATTTGGTGTTTCCACAAATCAACTAGATGTGTTTATGAAGACTTTAATGCTACGGCATAGTTCCAACTTGACTTTATTTAGTCAACTTTTGTTCTTTCAAGCTCATGAATTATATTGTGCAATAAACCTTTCATGAAAGAGGCTTATCAACTAGTTATATAATAATTTTTATTTTTTACAGAAATGTTAACAAGAGAAAGGAAATATCTTTCATCTGATAAAACTTGTGTAAAGCAACCAATTAACTAAACTGGTGAGCTTCTTGGTGATGATAAAAGTTCCTTCAAGGCCAAGGGCCCTCAAAAGCCTCAAGATTCAGACGATAATGACTTGTCACCAGATCCTTAGGTATAATAATAAAGACATTTACTATTGTCTTCTTATTTCTTACTAGTAGTTCCCCGCATGAGCGGGCCTTTACTTGCTACTTCACGCAAAAAAGTTCGGTCAAATCCCCTGATCAACCCCAGAAACTAAACCATGGGTTGTCACTGGTTTCACGTATATTCTAGCTAACCTAAATAATAAAATGTTTACATATATAGCAACTGAAAGAGAATAAAATAATAATTATAATAAAATCGCAATATCCCAAAAACCATAAAAACGAATACTATTGAAGTTGTTCAGATGATGTCAGTTCGGTTCATCATGAGAAAAAAAATAATAACTCTAATCATATTTGATCCGTTTGATTTTGAACAAATATTTTGTCAAAACGTAGATAAAATTAAGCATGTCACAACGGCGTATTCGAAATTTTTAAAGTATTACATTATGTTATTAAAATAACGAAAATGGTAAACGTCAATTTATAAAAAATATAAAAAAACAAACTAAATATAAGATAGCTTTGATAACATGTAAATTTATGCTTGGATTACTTGTACATTATTACTCACGACTGAGTTTCTAAAAAAAATTATATCGAGAGTAGACAAAAATAGGCACGTAACAACGACGTACTCAGAATTTTATAGAATATCGTAAGTTAAAATTTGCTCAAAATTACTTATAATACTAAAAAAAAAAAAAAAAAAAACATAAACAGTTTTAATAATAATAATAAAATATTATTAACTCACTGTTTATCACGACACTAAATATTAATTTAACTCATATTTTGGCCTGCATTGCGACGACGTCAAAACTTAAAGTAACTCGAATTTATACCGTCAAATATTTTACTTGACTCGTTTCTGAACAAAAATTATGTCAAAACTCAGACCAACTGAAAACGCAAATAAAAATAAGCACGGAAACGTATTATATTTGACTTGACCCATTACTAAGAAAAAATTACGCCGAAACGTAAACCAACTTGAATTTGTAACGAAATGTACTTAAAAGAATAGGGTTATTGGATTTTATCACTCTTAACTATTGGGTATTGGCCGCTGTCACTCTCAACTATCACTTTGGCTCCCACGACTCCCAACTTAACACTTTATGTGTTGTGTCACTCCGCACGTGAACATTTCTTAGTGTGTGACTTATGTTATTGGTGATATTAGGCTAACACTTTGTGAAGTACTAATGACTGTAGGTGAATCTTCTCCTACAAGACAAAAGGGGAGCCAAAAACTACTCAACCGGAGTGACACAACATACAAAGTGTTAAGTTGAGAGTGGTGGGAGTCAAAGTGATAATTGAGAGTGGTAGCGGTTAATACCCGATAGTTGAAAGTGATAAAATCAAATAACCCTTAAAATAAGCACGTAAGAAAATAATATTTTTAAGTTAAAGAACGGCATCGCACGTTGCGACGGCGGTGAAACGTAAGGTAACTCGAATTTATACAGCCTAGTGAAAACGTATTATATTTGACTGGATTTGTTTCTGAATAAAATTTATGTCAAAATGTAGAACAACCGAAAACGTACATAAAAATTAGCACGAAAATGTATTATATTTGATCCATTTACATAAAAATAAGTACGTATAACTCGAAAGGATCAAAATGACTTTTTATGAAGTTTTTATAAAACTGAAGAGTGTAAGTACCAATGCTGCACACAGCAAAAAAGCAAAAAAAAAAAAAAAAAACTACCCACAAATGTTATACATCATCATCAACATCATACTCGGTAAATCTCACCAATAGCAAAGCTAAGATAGGGTCTGAGAAGGGTAAGATGTAGACAACCTTACCTGTACTCCGTAAGAATAAAGAGGCTACTCCGTAGTAATAAAGAGGCTGCTTCCAATGAGACTCCCGACTCCATAGTAGTTATGCATCAACCCATGGACCTTAGACACATATCATTCAGCAATCGGGTCAGACCAATTAGTGCCCCCGTGTCTTTTGGCTATCAACGCCACCACATTATACATGATTAACCGTTCCCGCTTTTAATGTTATTTTCACGATAGCAGTAAAATAACGTTAAAATTAATGCTATTTCACTTTTGTCCCTCGAGCGTCCACACATATATGCATTATATGCGAACACCGCAAGCGGGGCATAAAATGTTATATATATCATCATCATACTCAGTAAATCCCACCAATAGCAAAGCTAAGGTAGGGTCTGAGGAGGGTAGATGTAGACAGCCTTACCTCTACCCCGTAGGAATAGAGAGACTGCTTCCAGTGAGACCCCCGGCTCGATTGTAATTTTGTATCAAGCCGTAGACCTAAGACATATAACACTCAAACAATCGGGACATAGACTAATTGGTGCATGTACCCTGTGTCTTTCAGCTATCAACGTCCACATGATGCATGATTAACCATCCGCCGCTTTTATCGTTATTTTCACGAAATTAGTAAAATAACGTTAAAGTTAGTACCATTTTACTTTTGCCACCCGAGCGCCCACACATATATACATTATATGTGCACACCGCAAGCGAAGCAAAATGTTATATATATAATGGAATAAAATTTATGTAGATTGTTATTTTTTATTTATTCATATATTTTATAGCATTTGTTATTTTGTGCAGGGTGACGTGGCTGGTCTTTGCGGTACATATTCTATATGTTTTTTGAGCCCCCACTTTATGTTTTTTCAGTGGTCAATTCTGAATGTATGTTTTGACCTATGTAGTAGGATTTTAAGGAATAAAAATGGGCAATTTGCTGCCAAATTCAAAGCTGAAAAGTGTGATGATTCGGGAAATCGGGTAAATTCAACTTTGTTTTGTGGGTTGACCCGAGAAGGACCCGCACAATGTGTAAATGGTCTGGGCTAGTGGTTGATTTTTGACCCATTTGCTTTTGAAAAGTCGAGCTTGTTGGTCCACTTGTTTCAGTGTCTGGTTTTCTTTCTATTCAAGTATGTCAATGTCAATTCCAAATATGACTTTAGATATCTTAATTTTATTTATACTACTTCGTTTTTAAGAAATCAAAATGGTAAGCTATTAGTCATAAGAATAGCTTATACCAGAGCTAACAAAATAACTTAAACCAGCCTAACAAACAAAAATTCTAGCCATGTCAACACCATTCAACACCCTGCCATCTCAATTTCAAAATACTAAGTATATCTGTCATGACTTCATACTCAGATAAATGAACAGGACGACGATGAGGCTCAGATATAGCAAAACAATAATTGGTTGCCAATCATTTGACCACCTCAACTTGTTTGTAGCATACGAAATATTAATCATCATAGCCTCGAAATAAGGATAACACTAACAATAACACCCAATGCCCTGTCAAGATACATAATACTAAGGTATATCTATCATGGTTGCATACACAAAGCGCAATAATGTGTGCTATTAAACAACCATTGGATAAAGATGCAAGTAATTGTTTGTATTTGAAAATGTAGTCAATAATAAATGGAAATACCTTACAGATCCATTAACAAGCGTAAACATCGACATCAGAAGAGATGAAAAGTCGTTGAACCTCACACAATTGTATAAGCAATACTAATTGTGGTTAAGGGAAATTCATGAATAATATGACGATGAATCAACTTCTTTATAAACTTCATCATACCTTTCATGCATTTCCCTTAGCAAATGCATGCAGTTGTGAGAGTTCATGAGGGGTTTTATGCAAAACAAAGCTCGAGCACCAAGCCAAGGCAATCATATATCCAACATGGATGCCTTTAATTTGCCTTGAACATTCGATTATGTTCCTATTGTTTTCAAGTAGATACAAAAAGTTGAGAACAAAGCTAACAAAATAGGCTAAACCGGGCCAACGAACAAAAATTCTAGCCATGTCAATAGTCTCCAATAGGATGCCATTTTCAAAACACCAAAGTGTATCTGCCATGATTTCATACTTAAATAAATGAATGTAAAGATGATTAGGCTCAGACTTAGCAAAACAATAACCGGTTGCCAATCATATGACAGTCTCAACCCATTTTGTAGCATACAAAAGATTTGTCGTCATAGCCTCGAAATAAGGACAACACTAATAGTAACACCCAATGCCCTGCCAAGATACATAATACTAAGGTATATCTGCAATGACTGCATACACAAAGCGTAGTAATGTGTACTATTAGACATCCACCGTGAAAGTATATAGACCGGTTGTGATGAGTCAAGAGAAGAAAAACCCTCTTATCTATCCGAATCCGAATATAAAATGAAAGCCTCCTCCACAACGCAAACGACACATATGAGAAAAGCCTATCAAAAAAATAATCTTGCGCAACCTTAACATAACATCATGAATATTTTCTAATAGTTATTAGAATAGTGTTTTGCATTCTCAATTGACTCCCACCATACAAAGAGGCTCAAATATGAAAACAATAAAAAATAGAGAACACATCAACCATGACAGGACAATGACTGGTTGCTATGTGAAAGTAAGCACACCCACATCACTATCGCGGTTGCCTTGCCAAGATGAAAAAAATCTCATGTCGATCGTAATCTAAATTTATCATCATAGTCTCCTCTAGAATGCAAATGACACACATACAGAAAGTCAATTAGATAACAATCGTGTAGTAACAGAAAACCACCATCACAAACTGAAAGACACCATTGCAACAACAAATGGATGCTATTAAAGTTGGAAAATTTGTTGCAGTTCCAATAAGCCACACATAGTTAAGAATATGTGGCAAAATGAAGGAAAATTGTGCAACATCAGATAGTAACTCACGTCCCTAAAGTTGGAAGATTAGCTATAGTACCACTAAGACACAAACAATAGTTGCCAATTAATAGCTAATGTATGTGGAAAACACTCACAAATGAAAGCCTTTTATAGTCACAATCTCAAATGTCAGGACATCTTCAAGTGAAACATACAACTACATTGACGTGTCATCATATATACATGTTTTATATGCATATTTACCCTCATTCTTATGTACTTTTGAGGCTTTATGATGAGGAAACCCTTCCTAAATCGTTCCTTTTGTAGGACATTAAGGCCTGGAAATGAAAAGAAGCAAAAAACGATGAAACACATAAGAAAAATGCAAGTTTACAACATGCACGCTCGTGCATATACTAATGCACGACCATGCTGTCTCAATACAGCCTTTTGGAATAGCAGGAAACTTGGTGGACAAGACATGCACGCTCGTGCACACCATGGTGCACGACCATGCCTTCTAGAAAAGACCAATCAGACAAAGACAAATTTCAGATAAAAACTACACCAACTGGATACACCTGTGGGGCTTATATAGACACTTATCCATATGCACGATTTTGTATAGTTTAGGCACGCCCGTGCATGTACATGAACCTTAACAAAAAGGACAACTTCTGGAAGAATCTACGACAAAAAAAGGACAACTTCTTGAAGAATCTACGACAAAAAGGACACGCATGCTGGTGCACCCTATGGTGCACGACTGTGCATATCAGTCGACAACATCACTATAAATAGATGCCACCCCAATCATCCGGGGCATGCCTTTGAATGCATTAATGCCTAAGTGTGCCATTCCTATGATTCTTCCAAAGCCTCTTTGCATGGAAGAATAGAGGTTGATTCTTAGGGAAGGCTTTTATTCCGACTAAAATCTCTCCACCATGTTGGTAGTCACCATGGGTAAAAGTGTTAAGATCTTTATATGGTTGTAATCTATAACACCCTAAAAATTCCGTCCAACTATGTGACGACACGTGTCCGATTCTCCAACTAATCCCGTCTACGTGGAAGGAGAAACCTCCAACTAATCCCGACTATGTGGAAGGAGGAAGGAACAATACGGAACATTAACTGAAAGGTATTTGAATCTCCGACTAATTTCGACTCTGGGAAGGAGAAAATGAAATTTTATTGAGCGTTAGCTAAAACGCGTCCCAGATCTTCGACTAATCTCAACTACGAGAAAGGAGGGGGACAAAAAGTGCCAAATGGCTAAATATATAAAAATCTAAGGACATAAGCTACACATACCCTAAATACCGTTTACGTAACTTAGATATAAGTTTTGAAGGGTTAGGTATGACAAAAACACGCTTATACAAGCCCGGGGACTATTTTTGACAAACTGCGAAAGTCTGTCCATTCTCGTATTTTGAATACGAACCATGTATGCAAATCCAAATATTTTTGTATTCAATAAAATCTTGTATCTTATTGATAAGAATGCAAAAATGTTAATCGTCGCGCAATTTCGATCACTTTCGTGTTCGATAAAGCGTTATGCGTTATTTGCGAAATGCGTAACCGTACAACCGAACGAACCAACATCCATGACATTTCTGGGCAAAATCCAAGTTACATATGCCTTAACACCTTTATATAACCTAAATATTAGGTTAAAAGGGGTTAAAAGTAACAAAACGCGGCAATACAAGTCTAGGGGCCAAATCTGCCAAAAGTTGAAAATCATGCCCCTGCCACATGCTTTACGGACAGTAAAGGGGCCCCCTTTACGGTCCGTAAAGGGTTCCGAGCAGAAAAAAAATTGTGTGGCCTCCAAGTAAACCTCCAACTCGAAACTATGGGCAATATGGCTGCACTAGACACGTATTAGGACACTTGTAATGATCTCTAAAGGTTCCCTAACACCTGGGATGATCACATTAAACCTCCACAAGTATAAATAGGTGCTTGATTTCATTCTCGAACTTGCACCTCTTCTTGTTTTCCTTCTATCTCCTCATATTGGAAGTTCCTGAGCTAAAGGAACATCCTAATCAGTTCATTTTCATTTGAGGATCACTTGTAAGTGCTCCCTTCATTTGCATTTTCGTTTACTAGGCGTTTAAAGCCAAAAATCAAGCATTTTCGATAAATTCTTTGACTTTCGGTTTAGACCTTAATAGTCCAGCCATTGTTCGAGTCAAGCATGGCTACGTGATCGTAATTAGATAGGTTTTAATCCCTCAAAAGGGCACCTCCTGAAAATCACGTTTACTAGGTCAATTGACGAGTCAAAGTTTTAATGTTTAAAAAGTCAAACGGGTAAGATTTTATAAATATTATAATCTGAGTTTATAGATGTTATAAAATACGTTTTGACACTTAAACAAGTTGGTAATAATTATTAGAACATGTGTGAACATGTTCGGCTCGTCAATTCCAATTTTAAGGTCGGCTCGCAACCAAAAGTCGTGAATTTTGACTTCTGCTTTGACTTTCGATTCTGACCCGATTTAGATTAGTTTGCTACTGATTTAAGGTTGCATTATGATCATAATTTAATTTAGCATAACCCTCTGATGTTATATTACATGATCATAATCATATTCTGAGTTTTTGCACAAGTTTCGATATTATGCTATACTTTGACCAAAATGCCCTTTTCGCAAGAAATAAGGTTTTAATCAATAACGAACTTGCAAATGACTTACCTACTGATATGTTAATATAATTAACATATTTTGATGTTATTAAACTGATCGTAAACTGAGTTTTCATATAAGATCGTAAATTGTGTTTTATAATGACCAAAGTGCCCTTCCGGCACATAAAATGGTTTTAAACATAATTTATCGTATCAAACCTATTACCTACTGATATAATATCATAATTAACATATTTTGGGATATCAAATCAGTTTATAACCTGGGTTTTAATTAAAGATCGCAAATGTCGATATTTAATGACTGAAACGCCCTTTTTGGCGCATAGTATGGTTTTAAACCATAACTATCAATCAAAAGTTGATACCTACTGAAATTATAACTTATATAGTTTTTTTTCACAGTAGGTACGTGATCTTAACTCATATTTCTAAATAAGTTTTCAAACTATGTACATAATGACTAAAATGCCCCTACGGTGCATAGTTTGGTCTTAAATCATAAAACTCACATAAGCTTGATTACTTACTAATATTATATCATGAATATAGTATTTTTAAAGAATGATCATAGTCATAACATCAGTTTATACGCAAGTTCTTTTAATACGTCGTTTAATGACTAAAACGTTCTTATGAGGCATAATTTGATTTTAAAACCTTAACGGGCATATCAGTTGATATCCTACTGATATTACAACTTATTTAAAGTATATTGGCATATAGAACTTGTTCATGACTCATCCATTACCCGATATCGCTTATATGCGTACGGTTAAGCTTATGTAACTAGTTTACGTAAGTGTACCGAAACGGGTCAATTCTTATTATTTTCGCCTCAAATTCCAGAATGTATATTTTTTACCCATATTATACAAGTCCTAGTACTTGTTGGGTTTAAACCACATTCTATTCGGTTTACGCTTAATCTAGCGGTTAATCCTATTCTTACGTAACGGGTCGTATTAAAGGAACTAACCTATGACCCGTATACATTCTAACATATAGCTAAACCTATTCATTTCGGACTATAGAACCCCCCAGATAATCGAACTTGAGTTTAGTTCTTGTTTATACGACTTTTACTATATTTGAAAACTGGTAACGGTTGAAAGCTAGCTAAAAGGTAAATACTCTTCACTTATTTTGTTTTTTAACTTGGGGTATGACGAATATGCCACTTAGAGCAGGTATTACATAAATGGGTCGCCTATGATAATCCATAAATGTAATAACTTGGTTTAATCTGTTATATTTGATAATTGAAATGATTGGGGTTATTGGTACCGTGTCCGGACGTCCCGACTCATATACTGTTATGGCCATACGGAATAGCGTGCAAGGGTAGGCATACCAACTATAAGAAACGTTTTATTCAACTTTGGCGAGTACCGTAATTATTATAGCACTGAAAATGACCGGCTTTGATATCTGGTTCCCATCATATGACAAATATGTAAATATGGTCACAAGAATAAATCCCAAGAAATATTAAATGATTGATTACCTACGGGTTTTCGCTATGTATAAACCTCTTTTCGAAAAACTGTTTTTTAAAGAGTCAGTTAATTGTATTTACCAGCGAAAGCTGACGTATTTTCAAAAGACTAAACTGCAGGTACCGAACCTTGACTGTTAGGCTGGGAATCTGGGTCGGCTATGATAAAAGCAATGGAATTTGCAACTCCTAGCTTAAGGCCTATGATGTCTAAGCTTCTTTTCGTCTCGATCCGCCTGTAGGCTTTATTTGAACATCTTGAACAATTTGTATTTTGATTATCAAACATTTTTAATGATACAAAATGTTTATTTTTACTCTTAATACTTCCGCTGCACTGTTATTAAATTAACTTGTGATTGTAACTGGTATCCAACCGTCACGGCTAGACCCTTCCGGGCCCACCGGAAATCGAGGTGTGACATAATCTCTTTGCTTTCTCTCACTTTTGGATTAGTTAAACTCATTTAATCTAGTATTTTATTTTAAGTGGGCTTATCTTTTAATAATTCTTGTTTTGTTATCTTTTGTGATAGGATCATTTGGCTCATAAAGAAAATTAACATAATAACTTAATTTGACTAAATTAATTAACTTAACTTAACTTAACCTAACCGGGTGTGCGTACGACTTCTGGTACCCTTATTTAGATCCGGTGTAAGTTTCTGGTATTTATCTTACTAGGGGTCTTCTGGTATTGAACCAAATCCGGGCGATAAGTTTCCGGTATTGAACAAGATCTTTGGGGGGGGGGGGTAATAAAAGGCTTTTGATATTACATCAAGATCCTCAGGGAGGCTTCTGGTAATGCACTAGATTCGTTTGGGGGGTAAAAGTTAAGTAAGGTTAAACAATGGGGGTTGGGTAATCTGACAAAGTAGCGAAACGAGCGAAAAGTACTTATGTCTCTGTTAGACTCAAAAAGGGATCATGATTATAGAGGTGCGCGAGGTAACAAGACCAAGGGATGGTCTGTTTTGTTGATTCAGTAACTTAATTAATTTGTAAGTTAATCTCCTCGGTAATTAAATAATCCTAACTAGAATCCACAATTTAAGCTTGAAATAACACAAACTAATAAAGTTACAAAAAGATAATAAAACCAAAATGACCTTAAAGCTAGTTTGTTGTAACATATTGTTCACTAGTCAAAAGATTAGGGTTGGTCGAATGAAAAGCCTATAAAGTCGGCAACTTCAAACTAGTCAATCAATGTGTTGTGACAAGATTGAGGGAAACACCGTAACCTTAACATGAGGCTCTTTCCATCTTTATTAAAAGACAAAGAAGAACTATAAATTCTCCTACACTAATAGAATATAATCTATTAAATAAGCAAGATTTATCCAATAATCCATTTGTTACTATCTAGTTTACTAATCTATATATAAATAAAATTGGTCAAAATTGAAGGTTGTGCAGGGGAAGCGTATCCTTGGATGATACTTGGTTCTTATGAAACTATACTGTACATGATAGGTTCACTGCCTGTTGTGTGTATTTATTCTAAATAAAAATTATTTTTATAAATTTAAAACTTGATAAACGTGTTCAAAATATCGACTAAAAATCACTACCTAAACACACACATTAGATATCAAAACATCGCCGGGTAAATGCTCGTATACAATGGATCATGCAAACACGAAATGAAACTACAAAGAAGCTCATATATGAAAACAATCAAAGGCAAAGAATACATCCACTATGGTAGCACATTGACCGATTGTGATATGAAACCAAGCATGCTCACATCATCATCACGATTGCCACGCAAAGGTGAGAACGAACCACATATCCATTCAGAACCAAATTTATCATCATTGCCTCCATTATAGCGTAAATAACACACACGGAAAGTCAATCAAGAAAACTATCTTTCACAACCTTAATATAACAAAATGAGTATCGTTTTGTCTCGTGAACTCCATCTCCATTCAAAGAGGCTAAGATTGAAACAATCAAAGGCAGAGAAGACATTCACCAAGGCATTGCATTGACCGATTGCGATACAAAAGCAAGTGCTCTCACATCACCATGACGGTTGCCCCAACATGGTGAAAACAAACCTCATATCCATGCAAAGTCATTTCCATCATCATTGCCTCTAAACAAAGCGAAAATGACACACCAACAAAAATCAGTTAATTGTATACTAAGGGCAAACACAATTATTTTTTGTTAAGAGTGGAGTTGTCCTAGACAACGAAAGTGAAAATTAGGACTCTCATTAGTAACATTGTAGTGTGGATTATCATGGACCAATAGGCTATAATTTGAATTATTAAAGTCCAATTGCAATAAAAAATAAATGTATATTTAATGTAAATCTAGCTTACAAACCGTGTATTACACGGGTCGAATGACAAAAAAGTTGTAAATTATAAACTTGTATATAATCCTTATTAGATAAAATAGTAAAGCAAAAGAATAATTATATCTTCAGCTATTCAAAATAATTTCTAAGTTTTCACTTCTCTCTTGAGATGCTACAATCCATCTTATTATATGACTAAAAAGAAGTAACACTAAAAAAATAATGATCATAAAATTGTAAGTACTTTTAAAAATAATTATAAGTTATGAGGTTATGCTAAATGAATTGTAATTAAATTCTACTATGTATATTAATGATATAATAATTATTTTGATAAAAATATTATTTTTGGATATATGAATCATGAGACGAGATATGAATATCATCATAGTATAGTAAATATTACATATTAAAATAAAATCATACTGCAAATAAAGTATACGTTTAAAAAAATAGGACTAAAGTTTTTTAAACTATAATTTTAAGCGTCTACAACAACCTCTATAATTTTGTTTAAATTTAATTGCAGAGGTTAGAGAAACAGTTGCTTTAGGAGCTCAGAAGGCAATTCAAGAAGGTTAGTTAACTTTTTTTTTCAATTTACTTGTTTATCATTTAATTGTTAACAGTAATACAAGTCATTCACTTGCTTATAATACAATTGTTTCTATTTTTATTTTTTGTGTATACCAGAAGAAAAAGATTAGAACGAGACAAAAGAAATTGAAAGCATACAATTTGTCTTTACTGCAGGTTATCTATTGTTTGGTAAACTCCGTGGGAACTCGTCTGACTGGCGGGTTGTTGGCTCACCGGAGATGAGAAAGAGAGAGAGAGTAAGCTCACAAAGAGAAGCAGGGAGGGTATTTATTTTTGTTTTCACAGCTTTTTAAATGTTATATTCTTTTATTTATTTAAATACTACAAAGAATTAAGTAAAAAGACTAAACTGCCCTTGTATGAGTAGACTTAACTGAAAATTTTTAATCTGGTTAGTGATAAAAGACGTAGGGTGTAATGACTTTTACAAATAAGAGATTAATTCGATACAAACATGAAGAACGGAAAGTGTAATTTACCCAATATTCAAATTAAAACTCGCATGAAAAGTCGAAGTTCTCTAAGTTCTCACAACTCAATGGTGTAATAAAGTATACTTTAAAAAAATAGGACTAAAGTTTTTTAAACTATAGTTTTGAGTGTCTACAACAACCTCTTTAATTAGTAGTCGATATTTAAATATACAAACTAAAATTCGCATGAAAAGTCGGAGTTCACTAAGTTCTCACAACTATAATTTTGAGTGTCTATAACAACCTCTTTGGTTAGTAGTCGACACTTAAATATACAAATTAAAACTCGTATAAAAAGTCAGAGTTCATTAAGTTCTCACAACTTAATGGGGCAATAAAGTATACGTTTAAAAAAATAAGACTAAAATTTTTTAAACTATAATTTTCATTTATTAGTATAGGAAAATATATGACTATAAATAAAAAAAATTGACTTAAATCATATTGTTAAATAAAAAAATTTGACTTAAATCATATTGTTTTATAACTTTACACAATAGTTACCAACTGTATCACTAAAATCACTCAATAATTTTTTTGTTCATTTAAAGTTGCTCGACTATCTTTAGGTGCTCTAATCCATTGTATTATCTTTTACAAATGTTAGAAAAGTTAAAATTAAGTGAAACACTAATGTGTTTGCGAACCGAGTGAACAAATCTTGGTCATTGATTTACACACGTGGATGGCTAGGATTTTATTATCAAATCGTAAAATACACTAATTTATTTTATCATCAAATCCTGGCCATTGATCTACACACATGTATGGCCAGAATTAGTTCGCTCAGTTCGCAAACTACACTAGTGTTCACTCTTGAACCTAATCATATATATATATATAGAAAAAGTACATCGTACATTACGGCTTAACGTACTTCACGTACGACAACGTGCGTGATTTGTTCTATAACATGCGTGATTAATGTTTTCAATATGTGTGATTATTGTGTTTCAACATGCGAGATTTTGGATTTTTAAGTTATAACGTGCGTGATTTTAAAATGAACGTGCGTAATTACCTGTCGTACGTGATGTACATTAAGTCGTAATGTACGTTAACCTTCCTTCCTTCCTCTCTCTCTCTCTATATATATATATATATATATATATATATATATATATATATATATATATAGTTAATAGCCAAAATGGTCCTTGAGGTTTGCTCACTTTTGCCACTTTAGTCCTGAAGAAACACTAGATAAATGGTCGGAACCGAGATATCTAGGGGGTTTGAATCCGCATAAAAAGGTTAGTTCTCTCTCGATTGATTCAGTTGCAGCTGATCTTCTTCTCCGAAAGCTCTGCAAAAAAGAGCACCGTTAGCCTCGCCAAGGGGAGAAAAGGGTTCTCTCCTTGACCCGACTCCGGTGTGAGAATAAGTATTGGTAATGAAGAAGAAGATGTATTTGAGAAGTGTGAGTAACTTGAATTCATACCTGGGTTTTTTCTCATATTTATAGCCGGGAGTCGTTTAGGCGGGAAAACCCGTTAATGAAAAGTTAACGGAAGATGCTAACCCCGTAAGCGGTTACATTTCCTTCCGTTTAAGTTCTTTGATCCGACGTGAGAGCACACGGATCGTGGTCTAGATCAAAGGCTGGGGATTTGCCACGTGTAATGTGATCAAGTGGAGATTACTCTCCAATTGCATGCCTTCGTTGTGATTTCAAGGGTGCCTGTGGTAATGACACGTGTCCAGACGGTTATAACCGTCTGGGTGGTGCACGATTGTATTTCTTCTAGAAGATTACTGCTGTAATCTGGTGTAGCACCTTATTGTGTGGAGACCACTGAATAAATAAATCCTAAGTCTGAGTAATTATCCAGGTCTGGATATTTAAGCGGGAATGTTTACATCAGGATTTTCATCCTTTGCTAATGGGAGAAAGCGCAAGGATTTATGTTTTCCTTTGGGCGCGCGACTATAGACTGCAGACTGTTTCTTCCTTTTGTAAGACCAGTGCGCGGCCGCGCAAGGTTTAAAGGTTAAAAGGCCAGGTTGTGGTATGGTCCCAAATACTTATTATGAAGTTTTTGGGACCTTACCCCTTCAAGTCCCCCCAGTCTAGTGTTGTACTTATGCAAATAAGTGGAGCACTGGACTTATGAGAGGGAAATGCTTTTGGGCGCGAGAAATAAGAAATCTTCTATGAGAAGATTGAATTTTGATTTTTGTAAAGATTTTTTGGAAAATCTTTGACTTTTAACGAGGCTGGTACAGTAAATTGATTGACGACCTGTCATTGTCAGTTGTTTTTTACTGTCCGTGTCTTACACGTGCGCGTGTAAACGCGTGTGTGTCAGATATTTACTCTTTCTGCTGCTTGGGGAACTGTGATACCCGGAACAGTCGCTGTGACGGTTACTGATGCTATTTATTGCGATAAGTATATATAACGTTTGGGTAACCTCTTTTGTGCAATCATTGTCTTGTTGAAAAACTTTCCCCATTTCTTTTTCTACGGGAAATTCTATCGTTCTTCTTCTTATGTCAACCGGAGAACATCAAGAAGATCTTGCTGAAGAAATGTCGACTGAACTCCCACCGTTGAAGTGGACTAGGGCGTCCTTTGATGGTTTAATTCAGAATCTCAAATTCCCGGACAACTGGGGTGCTTTGTATCCTGAAGAGGGGCAAACGGCAGCGGATGCTCCGGCCGGGTATATTACCCTCTTTTGGGATTTTTTCTGTGACGGTAACTTTCGCTTCCCTGTTACTAGATTTTTCCTTGACGTCCTTGGATTTTACAAACTTCATATTTCCCAACTTCACCCTATTGGCATGGTTAGGGTTCGGCATTTTGAATTTGTGTGCCGGACAATGCATGTTGAACCGACCATTCTCCGATTTAGGGTTTTTCATCAGATGCATTGTACCCAATGGTTCTATTCGTTTGTTCAGAGGGCTTCTGCGAAGAAAATTCTACTGCAACCCCCAAAATCCTTCCATGATTGGAAGCAAAAATTTTTCTTTATCAAGGCCGGAGTGATTCCGGTGAAGATGGTTTTAAGGGGGAAGGACGACGTTCCGATTGAAACGCTTCAGACCCCTGTTGATGAGAACTGGTACCAAGATCTGAAAGATGTGCCCAATATTGCGTTGCCGGAGAAAGCTCTCGTCGGAGCCGGTATGAGTTTGAACTGGAAGATGGAGCGTGAAGATAAACCCGTATACACAGAGGATGGTCATAGTAAGTTTGGGGCTTTTTCACTCTCTCTCTCTTCTTTTTTTTTTTTAACCTGCTCTCTCTTTGAATGTAGTTGTTTCTTTGTATGTTGTTGCCTTCAAGAGGGAAGGCGGAAGGATGGGTACCATCAAAAAGAAACCTGAAGAAGAGCTTTGGTATCACCGTATTGTAAGGAATTTTGTTCTTCCGCGAGATGTAGATCTATCTGCTCAACCAGCTGCTGGTGCTGGTAAGTTATATCTGCTTTTCTTTTCCTTTTTGTTCTTTGTGGGTAAGTTTTTGCTTTGCGCTTTTGTAGGTAAATTGTTGAATTTGGGCATAGGCCCTGAAAAGAAGAAATGCGCAACGACTTCTACTTCTGTGCCAAAGAGGAGTGAGACTGTTAAAGCTCAACCTTTGAAGACGAAGAATGTTGGAGAGAAGAAAGGTACGCGCCGTTCCTTTGACTCCAGGTGTGATTATGTGGTGGTTTCTGACTCTTTGGAGGGTCTTACTCCTGCAGTGACTATACGGGAACCGAAGCCTGAACCAAGGGATTCTGCTGATATTCCCCCTTCTAACCCGAATGAGCCTATCGATTTGGATTCTAGTCCCGAGCATTTGGTACATAGGAAGGCTGGTAAAAGGAAGCAAACTGATACTGACGCGGAGGGTCAACCTCCTAAGAAAGTGCAAAGGAAGAAAATTACCAGGAAAGGGAATCTTGATGCCTTTGTTTCGAAAACTATTCCTGGTAAGTGTCGTTTCTCCTTGTTTTCTTTAAGCAGACTGAATCCTTACAGATTTTTTTTCCAGAAGTTCCTGTTTCCCCCATTCCCACAGAACTGCAATCTGTGGTTAATGAAGAACGTCCCTCCACTCCTCCGCGCGCTTCTGTTGCAGATCAGTTAGAGCCTGCAGAAGTTGCTGGTGATGGTGTGGAGAAGACTGTTGAGGTTGAGAAGCCTGTTGGTGTTGATACAGAGGCTGAAAAGGTTGTTGATCCGAGTGTGATGGATGATGCTGATAATCCACCAACCCCTGAAGCTGTTGTTCAAGATTTGGGGAAAGAGCAAACTGCTGAAAAAATTTCAACTTCTTCCCCTAAACCTTCTGATGCTATGCCTGAACATACTGAGATGGTGACGACTGAGGAACAAGGCTCATCTGCTGGTGTTGATAAGCAATCTCCAATCCGTCCAGAAGAAACTTTGGGAGAATATTACTACCGGACCTATACGGAAAAAGATGCTTCTGATCCTCATACCCCTGTTTGGAATTTGAAGAAAGGCGACACTTTCTCGGATTGGCGTGTGTGCCAAGATTGGTTGCAGGGGATACTTCCGCCTGGCGAGATCAAGTTTCAGGAAAGTCGGCCTTATGAACAAACCTACCAGCCTTATCTTGCAGAAACTGCTTCTCATGTTTCTACCACTCACCACATAGTGCGTGAGTGGTATAGTATGCACAAGGAGCAGGCATCTTTTATGGCGTCTCAAAAGAAGTTTGCCAAAGATGAAAAACGTGTGGCTCAGTTGAAGGCCAAATTAGAAGCTGAGCAAGCCAAGTTTGAGGCGGAGCGCAAGACTGAGGAATGGTCTGTTGCTGGTTGGAAGAGAAAAGCGGAAGCTGAAGCTGCTCTCCTGTCTGAGGAACGCAAAAATTGGAGGAGAATTTGCGAGAAAGATAATGCTGAGAAGGCAAACCTTCGTAACATTATTAATAACCTCAAGGCTGAGGTTGAAAAATTGAAGAATCAGTATGCGGAGGTAGAAAAATTAAAGAAGGAGAAAGCTGATGTAGAAACTGTGCTGACGGAGGCGCGTTCTCATAGGGAACGTAGTGAGCAACGGGAGGTACAAGCTTTCGCCACTCTTGCCCTTAGAGATAAAGAGTTAGAGGAACTTACTGCTTTGGTTTCTGACCAGGAACAATTAAAGAAGGATCTGGAGCTTGCGCATTCCAAGAATACTGAAACCTCTCGCCGTTTGGCCGAGTTTGAAGAGAAGCTAGAAAATTCAGAAACGGCGCGGGTTACAGCGGAAAGCGAGCTTGAACCTTTAAAGACTGATATGGCCTGGTTAAAAGATCGCGGGATTGCCTGTGTAAGTTTCTTTTCTCTTTTTTGTTGTGGGATCATATATGCGCTTTTTTGATACTCATTTTTGCTTGATTTCATAGGTTGCTGAATCTGTGTTAAACTCTGAAGAGCTGGATAAAACTGTTGCTAATCTAATGGTTGCTGCGCGACGAGATGGGTATGCGCAAGGTTATGCGGAATGTTCCCAGCATGTGAATAGTGCGTTGATGGTTAACTGGGATGATAGCAAGTCTGCGACCTTTGGCGTAAATACTGCTGCCGCGCTTGGTTCCATGAAAACAGAGTTTAACAATTTGCAACTTCCGGTCATGGAACTAATAAATGTGGCGCTGCAATCGGACGATCACGTGGCGCAACTTAAAGAAATCTTTCCGGATGAGGGTGAAGATTTAGAGTAGTTTGAAATTGTATTGAACAATTTTTTATGCGGGGTGTGAATCCCTGTTTTTGATGGTGCGCTGTTGCGCAAGTATTTTAAACACTGCCGTGTTTGAAAATCTTCAGGGCGTATCTGTACGCTGAAAACAGTATGTTTCTATTTGTTTTGTTTAATGACTTTACAATATTTTGCATGAGTACAATTGCTTTTATTGAGTAAGGCGAATGAAGTTGGTATAAAGCTCATGTGTGAATTTATGGTCGTTTGTGACGTGATCACTGACCGCGCATGGAGCTTGTTTTATACTACCATAATGTTTTTGCGCTTACTAAAAAGAAATTGCATGCACTTTGTAAACACAGAAATAATAGAAACTTTGCATTTTTATTCATGGATAGAGCACAGAGGCTTTACAAAGTTTTGTTAATAATTATATGGAGCTTAACTTACTCTCTGATAGTTCCGCCGTACTTGATGGATCATGTCTTTCTGCGGAAAACTTATAGAGCCGTCACTTAGGTTTTTGCCCGTTTGCTTGGGCCATCCTCTCCCCGGGTTATCTGCTTAATCTCTTTGCGCACATTTTGGACTAAATGCGTGAGTTCCCCGCTCTTGAGGGCTTTCTCTATTTCTGTGCGCAGAGAGATGCAGTTGTTAGTGGTATGCCCGTTGTCTTTATGATATTCGCAGTATTGCGCCGGGTCTTGTCCACGTTTACTTTTCATTGGGATCGGAGTTTTGAATTGATAGTCTTCAGTACTTAGAACCTCTGCCGGGGTCTTTGTTAGGGGAGTCCACTGCCTTTCCCTATTTTCTTGTTTGTTCTCCCGCTGCGTGGAGAGCTTGTTAATTGTTGTGCGGGCGTCTTCAGAGGAACGACTTCCTGATGACTCGCGCCATGATTTTTTGAACCTTCTTTCACCGGTTAAGCTTAAGTCCGCGGCCTGTTGTGTGGTGGTGGTGGCCTGTTTGTAGTAAGGTTTTTCTCAGTTTGCGCATAAACCTTGGCCGCCGCCATTATCTTCTCCCAACTTTTTGGAAGGCCCTCTGTTCCAGATAATACTTTAACCATGTCATCACATCTAACCGCGTACTTGAACTGAGCACGGATTAGTTGTTCGTTAACACCGCCAATCTCCAACATTTCTTTGTTGTATCTGGTGATAAAATCCTCCAGATTTTCATCATCGCGGCGCCAGATGTTCATAACGTCGGATGTGTCCCGAATGGAACGCCTTTGCTGGCTGAAGTGTGTCAAAAACTTTTCACGCAGATCCTTCCATGATTCGATCTGTCCGGTTGGTAGATTATCAAACCAGATTCGCGCTGGGCCAGTTAACGTTTGCACAAACAGATGGCACCATAGCGGGAGAGTCCAACCCCCAACCAAACCCGCGCTGGTAAACACTCTCAGATGATCATCAGGGTCAGTTAACCCATTGAATTTCCCTATGTTAGATGGTAATTTGGCCTTCTCCAATGGAGCTAGAGCTATCTCCAGTATGAACTTTGAGTTTTCCGCTGCTTCTGCAGGGCGGTAAACTAAGTCATAGTTGTGTTCTGCCTCAGGGCTATAAACCGCTCGAGGTCTGCATTTGTTATAGTTTGGCTGCAGTCGATTGAACACACTGTTGTTTGCACTCAAACGGTATGTTGGATCAGATTCATCGGTGTGGGTGTCCCGTTGGGAACCCAACCTATCATGAACCGATTGTCTTCGACGAGGATGTGGTTCCCCGTGATGTTGTCTCTGGTAACTTCCTGACTGCATGTACTCGCGTTGTGACGTGGATCTGGCATGAACTTCTGTATCTTCATAAGTTGATTCTTCTCGTTGGGAGGCATGAGCCCTAGATCCCGGTCTCCGTGATTGAGTCAGAGGAGCAGTTTGAGCACACAGTTGTGTGTATACTGCGTTTAATGCTCCTTGAGACCGGACATACCATGATATCGGAGTTTCTCTTGGTGGTAAAATTGATTGAGCAGGGTTTGCTGGTAACATTCCTGGAGTGACAGAATCATTTGCTCGATTGGATTGAACCTCGTTATCGTCCGAGGCATCTTCCAGGATTCCTTCTACTGGTAAATTGTTTCCGACATTTGGTCGAGAACCAGGTTGCCGGTGAGATGACGAATTTTCTGCCATGTGCAAAACAGAAAATGAAAAGAACTGAATCGAAACGAGATGAAAACTAGAAAACAGAGGAATCGGTGGGCGCCAATGAAGAAATACTAGATAAATGGTCGGAACCGAGATATCTAGGGGGTTTGAATCCGCATAAAAAGGTTAGTTCTCTCTCGATTGATTCAGTTGCAGCTGATCTTCTTCTCCGAAAGCTCTGCAAAAAAGAGCACCGTTAGCCTCGCCAAGGGGAGAAAAGGGTTCTCTCCTTGACCCGACTCCGGTGTGAGAATAAGTATTGGTAATGAAGAAGAAGATGTATTTGAGAAGTGTGAGTAACTTGAATTCATACCTGGGTTTTTTCTCATATTTATAGCCGAGAGTCGTTTAGGCGGGAAAACCCGTTAATGAAAAGTTAACGGAAGATGCTAACCCCGTAAGCGGTTACATTTTGTCACACCCCTATTTTCCATGTGTCCCCGGTGGGCCCGGTGGGGAGTATCGTGACGTAGTTGGTATCATCATAGACAAACAACACAATATATATAAATGCACAGCGGAAGCAAAGATAGATTCATTTCAACTTTAATAAAGTGTAATATTAAATATCACTAATAGTCGAAATGGATCCACAGGCGGATCAAAATAAAATAAGATATAGTTCAACAGTTTATTGTCGTCCAAGCTTGCGAGACTTATTGTGGACGCTCTAGAAGACAGCCAGCCTATTACGTGTAGTACCTGCACTTAACCTTTTGGGAAAAATACGTCAGTTTACACTGGTAAATACAATTTAACTGACTCATTTTGAAAATGGTTGAAAATTGATTTGAAGGCACGTGGCACAAAACATTTTTTTATAACTTGGGATAATTATTTATTATAATAATCTTGTGAACGAATTACATGTTACTTGTGCGTTCAGTAGCCCGGATCTTGTCCTGGATTAAAGATCAATAGACCCTCCACATTGAGTTATTCACTGACAGGTGTACGCCTACACCCCGTGCTCGGTCGTGGCCATCTCGTAAGATGATGCCAAGGATATCCGGGACATGGTCATTAACCCCCCAAAGGCTTTAAGTGAACAAGACTGTTTAAACGAGCCGATCAAATTATTCAATTAACCATTCAGAGATGTAAGATTTGATGCTCGATCAAGCGGTATTCTATATACCGTAACCCAAGCCCGTATAGGGAAAATAAGTTAAAAGTATTTACCAGAGTATAGTATAATTCTCAACAAGCAAAAAGGCAAGTAGCTTTTACCGGTGCTCCTAATCTGGAACGAAGGTTTATAATAACCTATTAGATTTCTAACGGGTCTTTATTTAAGCTTAAGCTTAGACCGGTTAGCTTTAAGGACGATACGGTTCAAACGTACGATTAAGCAAAGACCGGATAGAATGTGATTTAGACCCGACAAGTTTGAATACTTGTATAATATGGGTATACTAAATACATTCTGGATTTTGAGACAAAAATGATAATGTTTGACCCGTCTCGGTCAATTTATGCAAACTAGTTACATTAACCGAACCGAACGCGAAAAGAGCGTTACGGGTAACCGTAAGAGTCATATGCAAGTTCCCTGAGATAATATGCTCTAAATATGTTATAATATCAGTAAGATACTTTCTATTATGCCCAAATCGGATATAAACTCAAATTATGCCTCGTAAGGGCATTTTGGTCATTTAAAAGATTATAAAAGAGTTTATCTGTAAATCTGAGTTACAGGTCTGGTTTATACAGTAAATACACTTAATTTAACATGTTATAACAGTAGGGTATGAATCCTTATGTGAAACTTATCATTTAAAACCAAACTATGCACCTTAGGGGTATTTTGGTAATTTCACAAGGGCTAAAAATGTCAAAATTGGAAACCTGAGTTTATAAACTTGTACTTACTGTTATTTTATAAAAATATGCTAAGAACATCAGTAGGTATCAACCTTATATGTTTAATATGGTTATAGTACATACTATGCGTTAAAAACGCTTAAAAAGGCGATTTAGAGCCGTTTCCGGGTTTTTAAAAGAAAGCTGATATTTTTATATTTCCAGAATGATCAAAATATTTTATTTATCAAATGAAATCAGTAGAAAAAGGTTTGGGGTCAAAAGGATTTGTAAAACTCATTTTATGGCTTAAAAGGGTAAAATCGGTATTTACCGAATTAAACTTAGAGACCTATGATATGATCAGCCAAAAATTAAATAAAAATCTTTAAAAATCCCAAAATATTATATAACATCAGTGGGTAAAAATTTTGATATCAAAAAGTGGGTTTAAATAGGTTATATGCTAATTACGCCGTTTAAGTAACATAAGGCTTTCAAATTACGATATTGAGCATAACTCTTAATCTGGACCTCAAACTGATATCAAATTTTAGGTGCAAGTTTATAAATCAGTAACAAATGTTTCTACTCTTTCACTTTTTTCAAAAATCACGTTTTAAGGTAATAAGGGCATAATAGTCAACTTTCAAGCATAAATCGGAAACATGCATATGGATCGGATAAGTATTGAACCAAATTGTATAATCTCAGAGAGTTATACTTATATGAAACCTGGTCCAAAATAAGCTCTAAAGCATTTCTAAAACAAGGTTAATCAGGTCAGATTTGAGAGTCAAAGCATTAGTCAAACTGTTAGACTTTTGATTCAAAACAAGCAATTACACCAAAGTGATCAGTTTGACATGTTCTTGTAACATTTACCAAATTATTTAAGTGACAAAACATGATCCATAACCTCTGTTATATCAGATTTGATTAAATTAAGAATCTGGTCAGTTTGACTTTTCTTGTTACTAACTTTGACTTAACAAATGGACCTGAAATTGTAGAAATCAATAAGCATGATTTCGATGGATCATTACAAGCATCAATACCAACAATTAACAAGATTCAATTGGACTTAGAACTGATCAATTCGTGATCAATTCTGGAAGTCAAACAAAAGTCAAATATTAGTGTTCTAGGCTAAAATAAATCAAGAACAAGGATCAATACATAAAGGAGCACTTACAATCACTGAGTGAATGATCAAAGAACACCAGAAAGATCCAAGATGGTTGTGCAAATCGGATTGGAACATGTTTGAGTGTTTGAAGTTGCAAAAATGTTGCAACTAATGAAGAGGACATGTATCTATAGGATCCTTGGAACGAATTAGATGTTGCCAGGTGTTAAACCATTTATAAAATTCTATGGGCTGCCCCTAGTATCGATTTTGTGGGTGTTGGAAACAGCTTGGACATGAAAACAGCAACGAACAGGCTGTAATCAGCTGTTTTGCACTTCTGATCAGGCCATGCGGCCCGCGTAGGGAAGACAGCAGACTCACGCGGCCCGCCTGACAGTTCTTAACAGCAAACAGCTTTCATATATTGACAGAAATGGTCCCTGTGGGTCTTTAAGGTCATTTAAGGCACATTTAAGGCCCGTTAACCTCAATTTAAGGCTCCATCATGAAGTTTAAACATAGGGGACATGAAACATGTTCAAAAACATGTCGGATGTCGGTTCGTTTGGCCGTACGGTCACGTTGTTTGTCTATTTACGACGAAACACGAACGGACGCTAAAAACGAACCAAACAACGTGACGAAAGGAATTTTATCAAGGCGATCACTAAAATAAAATATTTTAGTGCTTACATAAATTTTTGGGTGTCCGGGGATATTCAGATTGTGAGATATGCGCGAAGATGCAAACTTGTGCACTTTTTGACACTTTTAGTCCCTGGTGGACTTGAAAGTTTATTTTTGCGCACCAAATACCTCTAAGCCTATATCTAAGCTATAGAAATGATAATTAGGGCATGTTTAACACATGGACAATTTCTGAAAGGTCCGCTACCGTACGAATCGACATACTTTTGCAGTTTGACGCAAATAGTCCTTAAATTGCGCAAAGTAGCGCGAAATGCCATTTAATGTTATCCAAGCCTTCCATGGCCCATATTTATCCTTCCCAAGCATATACTTAAATATTAATACGCTCTCGTTCGCTTAGATGGTCACCGAAAGGCGTAGATTCAAAAGTTGACACTTTAGGCCCCTCTATTGCGCAAACTTGCGCATTTCATCATTTAATAGCATTGAAACCTTATTTAATCCATATTAGGCATTCTTGTAAGTATTATTAAACATCACGATGCTTCAGATTCGCTAAAAGGTCATTCAGAGGTATAATTAAACATATTGACACTTTTAGCCCCTCTAACTTGCAAAGTTGCGCGTAACTTTTACTTGTAGGCATAAAAACCCTAGATGGCCATTATTTGGCATTCCCGAGAGTATAATTAAATATTATTAAGCTCCCAGTTTGTTAGAAGGTCACTCAGAGGTAAGAATTAACATGTTGACGCTTTTAACCCTTTATTGCGCAAACTTTCAATTAATTACGCAAACGACTACACTTATTCATCAAGTGGCACATTTACGAATATAAACATCGTGAGAGGTTATTTGGAAACTTATTTTAGGTATGCTAACACTTCCATTCCTTTTATTATCAAAGTTTTCGATTTTTCGAAAAATTAGTCCCTTAAATTCATCATTGGACTTTATTAGGGTTTATTACACGTGTCAGTACCTCATTGGACGTGATTTTACGAGGTGTTACATCCTCACCCCCTTAAAAGAAATCTCGACCTCAAGATTTGCTAAAATGATGGAAGTACTTTTCGTCGCATAATGGACTTAACTTCTTTAGCATATCTGGAACTTCTCCAAGCTCCCAAAGTGACCCTTATATTTGGTACATGTATCCTTTTGGAGCTTTTTAACCTGCCGATCCTTAATCTATATAGGTTGCTCATCATATCATAAATCTGCATATCAATATGTGATAATGCTTCTTGACTTATTGGCGAAACACATCCTTAAATCCTTAGTGTGTAATATATTGCTAACTCCGTCAAGCTCCTTAAATAGGTTTTAGCTCATAAGTTATTTGATCTGTGATACATTCGATTCTTCAAATGGTTTTATATATTCAGAGCTTAACTAGTCTGATAATTAACAAATTGACACACCCTTCCAGGGTGATATCTTTGTTGAACCTTATTCCTTAATCAAGGACTTAGGAGGTTTGCTATTCCCATTAATCTTGATTTTCTGCCAAATACTGGCATCTAACAGATGATCATGGATTTGTATGATCCTATTCGTTGTTTCCAAGGCAACTTTCAGATCCTGATGATTGGACGTATCGATCTTCTACGTAACAATAGATATCCAACATTCCATCTAAGCAAGGTCTCCAAAGGAGCAACCTTTATACTTATACATCAACTATTATAGAAAAGCTTTCCTCAATGTGAAATGGTTATTCCAACCACTACTTAAAACTAATCTTAAGGAATAGTTAATCCTCGCAGTTAGTCGAACAAATCGACGATCCTGGGCAGCTGATGAAAATTCTTAATTGTTGCCTAATTTGGGTTACGGTAATCAATGCATAAGCAAAATGAACCGTCTCTCTTAATTAACAATACCGAATTCTTAGAATATAGGGTTAGGCTATATGAATTCTTTATTTCAAAACTTATTTAATCGGGGTTTTGCTTTCCCCTAATGATGATACTAGCCGTGTTGGGGATTTCATAAAAATACAACCCTAAATGGGATGTAAACTTTGACTCGGCTTGCCTTTCAGGAGGTGAACAGGGTAATTCTAGGAAAAGGTAATCAAGATACCAGGAGGTTATAGAGATTTTTCATATCTCAGACTCCAGTTTATCCATTATTGCTTGTGTCAAATAAATGACACATTTATGTTATAAGTCCACGAATTCCTTGATCGGGAACATTTACTTGGACAATTTCCATCATGGATATCTTCTTTGAATACCATTAGTTGACTTTAGTACCATATGACTATTAGAATATCCTTGCGGTTCCATGCATTAAACCTCCATACTGATCAGGCATGGAAGCAATCTATGGAACTTATTAAGATACATCAATCCTCATATGGCGCTTTTATCACACTGTCTGGTTTTCGCAATCTATAGAGATCAAAGAGATATCAACTATATATGCTGACGCACTACTTCTAGAGAGAGGATACTTCTAGAATTCCATAATTAGAGATTTCTAACAGGAACAGAAAAATGGTTCTTATGATTTTGCCTGTAAGTTTTACCTTACACTTAATATCTGGGGTTCTTATGGGAAAATTTCTAAAAGTTTGCTAAGCTTATGGTCTTATGAGAGACTTAGCGGTATCTGAACCCAAACATGACTCTTAGCAATAAAATCACAATAAAGGATTTATCTAGTGTCATTATTAATGTGAACTGCCTCTAGTAATTCATCAAGAGGGCTAAACGCCTCCATTCTTAAACCTTTTAAACTTAGCTACAAAATTTTTGACAAAATTTAGAGCAGTCTCAGCCTTGACTGGTCGTTTCTTAATCTATATAACGTGAGTAGCTGAGGTAGATCCATAATGAATTCTTAATAAGCAAGCTTTGAAACCTTAATGTGACCTCTTATTGCCGATGCTAATCATAATATATATATATATATATATAGTGCATTATGCTTAAATTCTAGATTAACCGAATAAGAGCACCATTTCAACCAATGAACCAGGGTTTGCAACCTACTGCCGATAGTTTATAGCTCTTATGGGGGAGTAGGAAAAATTCTTATTCCATCTTTTCCATTTCGCAAAGCGGATACCAGGTTTTTCTAATAAGGTCCTTAAAATTTGGACCATCCCATACTGTATAAGGGGATCTTTCTTGTGGACTCCATTAGAGTCCTCACTAATCAAGGGTATTACCACCGAATGATTGTGACGCACCCCTTACCGTGTGCTTTCCAGCATAACCACTGACATACCTAATGGTTTCTACTTCTCTCAACAATTCCTTGCAATCAATGGCCCCTTTTTAACCATTGAAGTCTCTTGACTTCCAAGAGACGAAGTACTTTTTAAGTACATCCTAAAAAGAATGGGCTCCTTGCCACATATGATTTTATTTGAGTTATTCTTCGCATATGGAATATGAATAAAGCTCTTCTCATGAGCAGTGTCATGTGTTTTAGAGTGAGCAGCGTTTGGCTCTTCATGGCTTTTCTCATAGCCCTTCTCAGCAGTGATAATTATAGTTTTGGAGATTAACTCCGTTAACATTGAGGTTCACACTTGATGCACTATTAACATTGATCGCATCTCTTAGCATCGCGACTGTTGTCTCTTCTGAGTTTTCCATACTCAATTCTTTTGGTATTAAATACCAATTTAATAATTAATTAAGTGCATTTCCCAGCTAGTCATCATCCTGACGACTTATCATACATCGATCATGGTATTATTAAACCATATGAACATTCCTAAGGAGTGTTATTTGATTGTACATGTGCTTATATTTAATCAAAACGGAAATTTCACAAACTAGGCACCTAGCTCGGTTGGCTAGGCGCGCGAAAGGGTGTGGCCTAGACCCAGGTTCGATTCCGGGGACGGCCGGTTCCACCATTTTTTTTTCACTATATTGAGTCCTTATACTTTAACGGAAACTAGGACATCGGACGAATGATTCCTAATGGATATAAAACATCCATCTAATATTGCTGAAGTAGTCTCTGAGGTACTATCGACCAATTTTACTTTATGCTTAACGCTTAGAGTTTTAACAGGCAGATTTAATGATTTACAAAATCTATTGTCTATGAAAGACTTATCTGAACCTGAATCAAGTAATACTCTAGCATGAGCGTTATTGATAAAGGAAGTACCTGTTGTGACATTGTCATCCTGAATAGCCTCTTGATCATATAGACTGTTAGGGTTGGGTATTCACCACTTTGAACAGGGGGTCTTAAAGACCATCACTAACTTTGTCTCTTTTCTGATAGAATAGAGTATAACCCGTAGGAATTTCATCGCTAGATGATGCTAGTTAGCATGATCATCATTTTAGGCGATATTAGTCACGATCGCATTGATCATATAGACTATTATGTTTGGACATAGTCCATCATTTTTAGACAGGGAGTCAAAGACCACCACTGTCGTTGTCTTATCGGACAATCAGTTTAGCCTGTTAAGCTCAGTCTTGCATTATTATTCTGACCAATTGGATGAGTGTGAGCTTCAGATGGGTCAGCCATGGTGAAGCTTTGAAGGCTACAGACCATGTAGTAATAATTTGCTGATTTGTCGAACTTGATGATTAAATAGCCATGGTGTAAATCAACCATATAGGCAAATAGATAGTATTAAATTTATTTGATTATGTTTTGCCTAGGTTTTTTTTTTAAATAAACCATCTTTGGCGTTTAAACGGAATAAAATCCTTTATGTTTACTAGACAGGGGACCTAAATCACGACTGTCAATGTCGTACCGACATTTTATATAGCACAAGGGCTTGTTCCAGAGGACTTTTGATGGCATAGAGGCCTTGTCACTAGGGAAATTTTAAAACATAATCAATGATTCCTTTGGATCGGAAAATTTCATAATTCATTGTCTTGACCAGAAGTTATGAAATAAAACTATCGTTCTCATGTTTGCATCTTTGCCCGTAGGTATACATCCCAGGTGGATGTTTAGATGTGTACATCATGTTCGACGTTTATTAGCCATGATTCCTATTGATTATATAGGCTAAATAAAGGGTTTGGAAGCTCCTAATATAAAGATGACAATCGTGATTTTATCGTATCACTGTTGTCGGGAGTGTTAACACGTTTTCAAGTGTTTAATAAGGACCTGAATCTCTTTTAAACAGGTTTTACCATTTTAGCTAGGTCTTCAATGACATTCAAGCTAGGTCAAACCTTTTAAGATTCTCTTTTAATATTTATACTGGCAGGAAAAGAATGATATCTATTTTATTCAGGATTTTCATTATAATTATCTTAAATCTAATAAAAATATAATTATGGCACAAAAGACCAAGTCACAGGGACAACTTTATATTATCAACCTTGATTTTGTAGAATTAAGGTATTTAGGCTTGAACGTGTTCTTGCCTTTTCTTGACAGGGAGTTGTAGGCTACGACTGTCTTTTGTCTTATATGACCATGAGTATAGCCCGTAGGCAGTATATCCCTAGTTATAATTTAATAATAGCTTCAACAGCCTAGTCACATGGACATATTTAATTTATAAACCAGGATGTTACAAAATCGAGGTATTAAGGCTTGAATCAAAGTTCATTACCTTTTCTTGACAGGGAGTTGTAGGCTACCACTGTCTTTATTACAATTTCTGGCCCGTTAGCCTATCAATTAACATCTCGTAAGATGTTAAGACATATAGTCGTTGCACTGATGATACGTTCAGCGGTCACAGTAATGACATGACGACATGATCAGCGCCATTAATTTAATCAACTGTCGTTCAGTGGTCATAATATTGACATGACGGCAGGATTAGCACTTTAATTTAAATCAACTGTCATTCAGCGGTCATAATAATGACATAACGACATGATTAGTACTTTAATTTAAATCAATTGTCGTTCAGCGGTCATAATAATGACATGACGACCAGATTATCGTCTAGAGGGCTTTGAGCATAGCTCACCCCCTTAGGACGGGGAATCTCAAAAGATCACAACTGTCGATGTCGCAATCGGACAGTGTATTATAGCCCGTGGCACTTCATCCTTAAGGGTTGATTATTTTAATAAGGAAGGATTGGAATAACCCATTCTAGGGATGACTTACATGATTTTATCGATCCACGTTTGCCAGGAGTGTTAACATATTACGGATGTTAACAAGGATTTGAATCTCTTGAATAGGTCCTACCATCTTGGCCTCGTCATATAGGCTAGGTTTACCCTTAAGATTCCTTTTTAATAATTAATGCAGAACAATCCTAACTCGGGATGTTAATAAGGATCTGAACCTAAATTGAGGATCTGTCGTCTTGGCCGGGTCTCAATAATGACACGAGGCTAGGTCTTGTCCTTTTTAGATTTTGCCATTTTATTATAATGGTAGATCTTATAACAGAAATATTATTTTAATTTATTTTATATATTATATTCATATATAATGATATAATTGAAATTTAGATAAAACATCCCAATGGTTTTAAAAGAGGTATAGAATTGCCCTAAAAGGGACTTAAAAGAATTGATGTTGTCCTCAAAGGGACCAAAAGATAAATATCGTTATAAAGACTTTTAAGGAAACGATCTTCAGTAAAAGGAGTCTCTTCTTTCATTTTAGTTCTGAATGTCCTCTCCTTGGTCGTACGTTAATCCTAGTCGCAACACAAAGCTTGGCCTTTCCTAGGCTTCAAATAGGGAGAATTTCCATTACAGCTTCTTGCTTGGCGACATATTTAAAATATAATTTAAGGTAATAATCTTCCGAATAGGGACGAGAGTATTCCTATGTTAAGTCTAGACTCAGAAGGTCAAAGGATGTGCTATCGTGTCATTGAGATTAAACACAAAAAGCTAGTGTTTAATTCACTCAATGTTGGCTCTGATACCAACCTGTCACACCCCTATTTTCCACGTGTCACCGGTGGGCCCGGTGGGGAGTATCGTGACGTAGTTGGTATCATCATAGACAAACAACACAATATATATAAATGCACAGCGGAAGCAAAGATAGATTCATTTCAACTTTAATAAAGTGTAATATTAAATATCACTAATAGTCGAAATGGATCCACAGGCGGATCAAAATAAAATAAGATATAGTTCAACAGTTTATTGTCGTCCAAGCTTGCGAGACTTATTGTGGACGCTCTAGAAGACAGCCAGCCTATTACGTGTAGCACCTGCACTTAACCTTTTGGGAAAAATACGTCAGTTTACACTGGTAAATACAATTTAACTGACTCATTTTGAAAATGGTTGAAAATTGATTTGAAGGCACGTGGCACAAAACATTTTTTTATAACTTGGGATAATTATTTATTATAATAATCTTGTGAACGAATTACATGTTACTTGTGCGTTCAGTAGCCCGGATCTTGTCCGGGATTAAAGATCAATAGACCCTCCACATTGAGTTATTCACTGACAGGTGTACGCCTACACCCCGTGCTCGGTCGTGGCCATCTCGTAAGATGATGCCAAGGATATCCGGGACATGGTCATTAACCCCCCAAAGGCTTTAAGTGAACAAGACTGTTTAAACGAGCCGATCAAATTATTCAATTAACCATTCAGAGATGTAAGATTTGATGCTCGATCAAGCGGTATTCTATATACCGTAACCCAAGCCCGTATAGGGAAAATAAGTTAAAAGTATTTACCAGAGTATAGTATAATTCTCAACAAGCAAAAAGGCAAGTAGCTTTTACCGGTGCTCCTAATCTGGAACGAAGGTTTATAATAACCTATTAGATTTCTAACGGGTCTTTATTTAAGCTTAAGCTTAGACCGGTTAGCTTTAAGGACGATACGGTTCAAACGCACGATTAAGCGAAGACCGGATAGAATGTGATTTAGACCCGACAAGTTTGAATACTTGTATAATATGGGTATACTAAATACATTCTGGATTTTGAGACAAAAATGATAATGTTTGACCCGTCTCGGTCAATTTATGCAAACTAGTTACATAAACCGAACCGAACGCGAAAAGAGCGTTACGGGTAACCGTAAGAGTCATATGCAAGTTCCCTGAGATAATATGCTCTAAATATGTTATAATATCAGTAAGATACTTTCTATTATGCCCAAATCGGATATAAACTCAAATTATGCCCCGTAAGGGCATTTTGGTCATTTAAAAGATTATAAAAGAGTTTATCTGTAAATCTGAGTTACAGGTCTGGTTTATACAGTAAATACACTTAATTTAACATGTTATAACAGTAGGGTATGAATCCTTATGTGAAACTTATCATTTAAAACCAAACTATGCACCTTAGGGGTATTTTGGTAATTTCACAAGGGCTAAAAATGTCAAAATTGGAAACCTGAGTTTATAAACTTGTACTTACTGTTATTTTATAAAAATATGCTAAGAACATCAGTAGGTATCAACCTTATATGTTTAATATGGTTATAGTACATACTATGCGTTAAAAACGCTTAAAAAGGCGATTTAAAGCCGTTTCCGGTTTTTAAAAGAAAGCTGATATTTTTATATTTCCAGAATACTCAAAATATTTTATTTATCAAATAAAATCAGTAGAAAAAGGTTTGGGGTCAAAAGGATTTGTAAAACTCATTTTATGGCTTAAAAGGGCAAAATCGGTATTTACCGAATTAAACTTAGAGACCTATGATATGATCAGCCAAAAATTAAATAAAAATCTTTAAAAATCCCAAAATATTATATAACATCAGTGGGTAAAAAGTTTGATATCAAAAAGTGGGTTTAAATAGGTTATATGCTAATTACGCCGTTTAAGTAACATAAGCCTTTCAAATTACGATATTGAGCATAACTCTTAATCTGGACCTCAAACTGATATCAAATTTTAGGTGCAAGTTTATAAATCAGTAACAAATGTTTCTACTCTTTCACTTTTTCAAAAATCATGTTTTAAGGTAATAAGGGCATAATAGTCAACTTTCAAGCATAAATCGGAAACATGCATATGGATCGGATAAGTATTGAACCAAATTGTATAATCTCAGAGAGTTATACTTATATGAAACCTGGTCCAAAATAAGCTCTAAAGCATTTCTAAAACAAGGTTAATCAGGTCAGATTTGAGAGTCAAAGCATTAGTCAAACTGTTAGACTTTTGATTCAAAACAAGCAATTACACCAAAGTGATCAGTTTGACATGTTCTTGTAACATTTACCAAATTATTTAAGTGACAAAACATGATCCATAACCTCTGTTATATCAGATTTGATTAAATTAAGAATCTGGTCAGTTTGACTTTTCTTGTTACTAACTTTGACTTAACAAATGGACCTGAAATTGTAGAAATCAATAAGCATGATTTCGATGGATCATTACAAGCATCAATACCAACAATTAACAAGATTCAATTGGACTTAGAACTGATCAATTCGTGATCAATTCTGGAAGTCAAACAAAAGTCAAATGTTAGTGTTCTAGGCTAAAATAAATCAAGAACAAGGATCAATACATAAAGGAGCACTTACAATCACTGAGTGAATGATCAAAGAACACCAGAAAGATCCAAGATGGTTGTGCAAATCGGATTGGAACATGTTTGAGTGTTTGAAGTTGCAAAAATGTTGCAACTAATGAAGAGGACATGTATCTATAGGATCCTTGGAACGAATTAGATGTTGCCAGGTGTTAAACCATTTATAAAATTCTATGGGCTGCCCCTAGTATCGATTTTGTGGGTGTTGGAAACAGCTTGGACATGAAAACAGCAACGAACAGGCTGTAATCAGCTGTTTTGCACTTCTGATCAGGCCATGCGGCCCGCGTAGGGAAGACAGCAGACTCACGCGGCCCGCCTGACAGTTCTTAACAGCAAACAGCTTTCATATATTGACAGAAATGGTCCCTGTGGGTCTTTAAGGTCATTTAAGGCACGTTTAAGGCCCGTTAACCTCAATTTAAGGCTCCATCATGAATTTTAAACATAGGGGACATGAAACATGTTCAAAAACATGTCGGATGTCAGTTCGTTTGGCCGTACAGTCACGTTGTTTGTCTATTTACGACGAAACACGAACGGACGCTAAAAACGAACCAAACGACGTGACGAAAGGAATTTTATCAAGGCGATCACTAAAATAAAATATTTTAGTACTTACATAAATTTTTGGGTGTCCGGGGATATTCAGATTGTGAGATATGCGCGAAGATGCAAACTTGTGCACTTTTTGACACTTTTAGTCCCTGGTGGACTTGAAAGTTTATTTTTGCGCACGAAATACCTCTAAGCCTATATCTAAGCTATAGAAATGATAATTAGCGCATGTTTAACCCATGGACAATTTCCGGAAGGTCCGTTACCGTACGAATCGACATACTTTTGCAGTTTGACGCAAATAGTCCTTAAATTGCGCAAAGTAGCGCGAAATGCCATTTAATGTTATCCAAGCCTTCCATGGCCCATATTTATCCTTCCCAAGCATATACTTAAATATTAATACGCTCTCGTTCGCTTAGATGGTCACCGAAAGGCGTAGATTCAAAAGTTGACACTTTAGGCCCCTCTATTGCGCAAACTTGCGCATTTCATCATTTAATAGCATTGAAACCTTATTTAATCCATATTAGGCATTCTTGTAAGTATTATTAAACATCACGATGCTTCAGATTCGCTAAAAGGTCATTCAGAGGTATAATTAAACATATTGACACTTTTAGCCCCTCTAACTTGCAAAGTTGCGCGTAACTTTTACTTATAGGCATAAAAACCCTAGATGGCCATTATTTGGCATTCCCGAGAGTATAATTAAATATTATTAAGCTTCCGGTTTGTTAGAAGGTCACTCAGAGGTAAGAATTAACATGTTGACGCTTTTAACCCTTTATTGCGCAAACTTTCAATTAATTACGCAAACGACTACACTTATTCATCAAGTGGCACATTTGCGAATATAAACATCGTGAGAGGTTATTTGGAAACTTATTTTAGGTATGCTAACACTTCCAGTCCTTTTATTATCAAAGTTTTCGATTTTTCGAAAAATTAGTCCCTTAAATTCAACATTGGACTTTATTAAGGTTTATTACACGTGTCAGTACCTCATTGGACGTGATTTTACGAGGTGTTACACATTTCCTTCCGTTTAAGTTCTTTGATCCGACGTGAGAGCACACGGATCGTGGTCTAGATCAAAGGCTAGGGATTTGCCACGTGTAATGTGATCAAGTGGAGATTACTCTCCAATTGCATGCCTTCGTTGTGATTTCAGGGGTGCCTGTGGTAATGACACGTGTCTAGACGGTTATAACCGTCTGGGTGGTGCACGATTGTATTTCTTCTAGAAGATTACTGCTGTAATCTGGTGTAGCACCTTATTGTGTGGAGACCACTGAATAAATAAATCCTAAGTCTGAGTAATTATCCAGGTCTGGATATTTAAGCGGGAATGTTTACATCAGGATTTTCATCCTTTGCTAATGGGAGAAAGCGCAAGGATTTATGTTTTCCTTTGGGCGCGCGACTATAGACTGCTGACTGTTTCTTCCTTTTGTAAGACCAGTGCGCGGCCGCGCAAGGTTAAAAGGTTAAAAGGCCAGGTTGTGGTATGGTCCCAAATACTTATTATGAGGTTTTTGGGACCTTACCCCTTCAAGTCCAAAATCCAATTTTTTTAAATTTGGGTCCCTGAGGTTTGCATTTTGTTGCCATTTTAGTCCAAATTTCAAAAACCCCCTTTTTTGACTGTCATAACCAGCCTATTTTGTCCTTTTGTGCAGGGGTATTTTGGTCCTTTTGTCATTTTTTTTACTGTTGCAACCCAGATTAAGAACCCCACACAAATCATAAACAACTGAATCATCATCATCTTCACAATTATTTATACATCTGTCTTCTCTCTAAAACCACCACCGGTTCCCACCGGAACCCTAGCCGTCGTCGCCGAAAATCGCGGCTAGGGTTTTCTACACACCATCTCCTCCGGTGGACTACCACCACCACCACCACCTTCGGCGACTTCGTTTCTAGCCACGGAATCTGCACCACTTGAAACCTCCTAAAACCCTAATCAATCAAAGACATATCTGAGACCCTCCGCCACCACCCCTTTCTCCGCTCAAGAACAACTCAGCCTTTTGCCCCCTTCTCCGCCCAGGAACCCCTCCGGCTGCCGCCCCTTCCCCGCTCAAGAATAACTCCGACCGACCACCCTTTCTCCACCCCAAGAAAGCTCCGACCGCCGCTCATCTTCGCCTATTGAAGATTGTGGTATGATCTGCAATTTGTATATTTGTTTGAGGTTAAGGGTTTTTGGATATGGGGTTTTCAGATTTGGGTGGTGATGGTGAACGGTGGAGGATGGTGGTGATGGTGAACCGTGAACGGTGGTGATGGTGGTGAATGGTGAACGGTGGAGGATGGTGGTGATGGTGAACAGTGAATAGTGAACGGTGGTGGTGGTGGTGAAAATGGCAGAAATGGTGGTGGTTGAAATCTGTATTCTTTGAGAGAGATATCTGGGTTATTGATCTGGGTAAGTTATAATAACTCATAAAAAGGACCAAAATACCCCTGCACAAAAGGACAAAATAGGTTGGTTGTAACAGTAAAAAAAAGAGGGTTTTTGAAATTTGGACTAAAATGGCAACAAAATGCAAACCTCAGGGACCCAGATTTAAAAAATTTGGATTTTGGACTAAAGTGGCAAAAGTGAGCAAACTTCAGGGACCATTTTGGCTATTAACTCATATATATATATATATATATATATGAATGAGATCAGGAGAGAACGATTCGAACTGTGAGAACAGTGAGAACGATTTTCAGCCATAGGATCTTTGTGATTTGTGGCTAAGATGATGCGGTGACATTTTTGTAAATAACGGGAATCTTATAAGTACCAGAAGGGGTAAAATTGGAAGATCCAAACAAAGGTGCACATGCTAATCATATGCCATTTCCCCCATCATATTTAAACGCCAATAACTTTTTATACGTGATTATTTTTCTAAAAAAATTACACCATAAAACTCAGCGTTTTTTTATCTTTCCAACGAGTATACTATTGATATACTTTTCGAAAAAAATGAAATGGGTTTTATGGCGTTTTTCTAAACTGGGTGTTTTATGGCGTTTTAGACTAGTTATTTTTATGGCGTTTTTCTGAACTATGTGTTTTTATGGCGTTTTAACTAGGTATTTTTATTGCGTTTTTCTGAACTGAGTGTTTTATGACGTTTTAAACTGAGTTTTTCATGACGTTTTTTTTTTTTTTTTTTTTTTCTGAATTGAGTGTTTTATGGGGTTTTAACTAGGTATTTTCATGGCGTTTTTTTTTTTTTCTGAATTTGGTGTTATGGCGTTTTATTTGAACACCCAATTTATGTGTGTGGGTTTTTTTGACAATATTACCCCTTGGTGTAATTTAGCATCAATACCACATGTCAACTCCAAACTCGTTCTCATCGTTCTCACCGTTCTCACACTTTTCACCGTTCTCTCTCTCTCTATATATATATCTTTGTTAACTTGTGCGTATTTTATTTTTCAATTTAAAAGTTAAACAATTATGAAATTTAATTATTATTTAGTAATTTTTTTCTATACTTTTAGTACTTATATACGTGACATTTACCTAAATATCTTAAAAAGTATAAATTTTTATAATATTAATAAAAAGTTTATAGGATTAAAACACCTAATGCAAGTTAATGACTTAAAAAGAATAAAAAAGGTTTGAGCTTTCAGTGTTGTAATGTTTGATAAAACTTATTTACGGGCGATATTTAGGGATGATAATAGGTTGGGTTTGAGTTGAGTATTGATTATTCCATATTCATACCTGGTTATAAAATCATGTCTCATATCTAACGCAATACCCGTCAACATGTCGGGTATTGGGTGTACTCGCGGGAATTAGGTATGCCTGCTAGTTTTGTAAAAAGTACTCAGTAGAATTTCCAAATTCATATTTTTTCTTACAATTATAATTGTTATATTATATAACTTTATATGCTTAATAATAAAATTTTGTTAAAAAAGATCAATTACATACATATTATAATCATTATAAAAGTTTTAAAAATATATATAATGATTAAAATGATATAAATTTCAAAAGATAACTTCGATTTTGTAACATACAAATATAAATAATATCATAAAAAATATATGCATCTCAAAAGAAAAAGTTTATTTATCAAGTAATGAAGCTACTTGAAGGCTAATGATCAGATCAAGTGGTGGAAGAACCTGTATTTCTTTTGAGAGATGCAAATTCAACTCACACTTAGTGCAGAGTGAGGCATTGGTGGACAATGATAGGAGGCCCAGGGAAACCTGGGTTCGATCCTTGAGTCAAATGAGTTTTACCGGTAATTTCACCGTTGTGCCTATGGACGGACGGGTTACTACTTACTAGGTTTTCCCCAGAATTGGTGGTGGACTCGGGTTACTCTCGGAGTACCCGTTTGGTCCAGTGGTTGCCTTGAGAGTGCTCGGGATTGATTCTATTAGCCGTTAAAAAAATGAAGCTACTTGAAGAAAGTTTTACTAAATACGAGTTAGGGAAAAAACATATAAAATTTTTAAGTTTTAATAGGTATATTTCGGGCATATGGTTCGGTTAAACAAATATATAGTTTTGGGTGACACCTAATCCTATACCCGTCTAATATCCGTAAAATATTTTTTTTCCAATCTCATAACCGGCTTCATACTTATAGAGTTTCGAATATACCCCGCATAGATGTTTCGGGTTTTAAATATAAAATCGGTTTTTTTTCCAATTTTTTTATAGAAAAAATAAGTGAGGTGGACTAAAAAGGTGGAGGGTTTAGGTATTATTTCAAGTTTTTTTACAGGGTTGGTGAAGAAACTTTACAGAAGAAAATCTTGAAAAACCGCATATTCCGATTTGAGTGATTGAGCAGCAGCAGATCAACATCTGTTTCTACAGATTCACTCATCAGTAAGTTCCAAACAACCCCCTCTTTTAGATCTTCAATCAACCTTGTTTCATAAAGCACAAATTAAAGTTTCTTGTTTTATTTATTCCCCTTTTGTTTTTGTTCATGTTTGACCCTCTGAATCATTGCTGCCCCTGCTTTCTTGGGCAAAAAAGAGAAATAAAGCTTAGTTCTTCATCATCTTTACCAAAACCCCATTATTGTTCTTCATTTATTGCTCCTGAATTCCACTCTGTTGTTGGTAATATTTTCCCCCAAATCATTGGTTTCTTGGGTTTTCTTGATTTGATATATATACATATATAGTTTTGTTTTTCAGGGTGTGTGTGAGCTGAAACTAACTGGAAATGTCATGAGAAATGAGGGTTAGGGTTTATAAAGTTTGGGATAATAGATGGGTTGTGTGTTTGGGAAAGAGATTTCATCTTCTGGGCCACCAAGTTCTGAACTTGTAGCTGATAAAAGAAGAGAGAGAGATAGGGATGCAAATGTTGAGTATGGGAGGAGAGAGAGGGCTTCGACAGCAAACGTTGATGGCGGAAACAATGGCGGTGGACCTGGTGGTGAAGCGCAAAATGTTGCGGTCGAAAAAGTGGGGAAAGATGGGAGTGTGAGGTCTATAGGTGAGAGAAGGCGGTCGAAACCGAACCCTAGGTTGAGCAATCCTAGTAAGAATATTCATGGTGAACAGGTGGCTGCCGGTTGGCCCGCCTGGCTGTCGGCTGTTGTTGGTGAGGCGATCAATGGTTGGATCCCTCGGCGCGCGGATACTTTTGAGAAAATCAACAAGGTAAGTACTCCTGACTGTTTTCGGTTTTTGTATATGCTTATGTTAATGTTAGGTCAATTGTTTGATATTATGATTTGTGTAATAATGATCTGATGGGTGACACAGGAATTTGGGTGTGTCTGGTACTCTGGGTGTGCTTTTGTTGTTGTTTATATAGATTATTTATTAGTATTGCATAATTATGGTTTATTTGTATGTAGCCCATGGGCTCGAGTTAGGTTTTTCTAGGGTTTGTTTTTGGTTTCTTTCTTCCATTGTAGTTACAAGATTCAGTTAAAGTGTAGTTCCTTACTTTTACAGTTTTTTATCGCTATGCAGTTAATATCGGTGATTTATCTGTTATCGGTTCCCATATAAAATATCGGTGTCAGATTTTGATCAGAATATCAGCGGTATTTGACCCATATATCACCGATTTTTCCGATATCAGTACCTTTCTTCTTAGTTCTACCATTCGTCTTTCTTCTTATTGCTGCTATTAGTGTTTTAAGTCTTAATTGTTGAATGCTAGTGTTTTATGTCTTAATCAGTTCCTAGTTGCTACAGTTGTCAGTGTTTTGCAAGTTGCAAAAGGTTAATTTGTTAATGGTAGGAGAGTAAGAGTATACTAAGCTGTTAGTGTTAAATTGCTATATATATATAAAATTCTATATTGTATTAAAATTACCAATATCCTACTGCGATAACCTATATCTCAAATATCGGTCCTTGATCAATATCTGATTTTTACCGCATTAACTGCATACATATTAGATTATTGGTATTGCATAATTATGGTTTATTTGTCTTTAGCCCACGGGCTCGAGTTAGGTTTTTCTAGGGTTTGTTTTCGGTTTCTTTCCTCCATTGTAATTACAAGATTCAGTTAAAATACAGTTCATTACTTTTACAGTTGTTTAAACTTTGATGTTGTAATGATCAAATAATACTAATGTTGCGGTTTGTAAATTGTGATGTTTAGATTGGGCAAGGCACGTACAGCAACGTTTACAAAGCTAAAGACACCATGACAGGAAAAATAGTCGCATTAAAAAAGGTTCGGTTCGACAATTTAGAGCCCGAAAGTGTAAAATTCATGGCCCGAGAGATTCTAATATTACGCCGTTTAGATCATCCAAATGTTGTAAAATTGGAAGGCCTGGTGACATCAAGAATGTCTTGTAGTTTATATCTCGTTTTTGAATACATGGAACACGATTTAGCTGGACTTGCTGCTAGTCCCACAATCAAGTTCACCGAACCTCAGGTCAGTTAATAATATATTTTTTTTCAAAATTATGTAATGGATATATCTTTTTTTTGTGTGTAATACGTTTATGAATATTTTAGGTCAAGTGTTATATGCATCAATTGTTATCTGGGCTGGAACATTGTCACACTCGACATGTGTTGCATCGGGATATAAAAGGGTCAAATCTTTTACTTGACAATGGTGGGAGTTTGAAGATAGCTGATTTTGGGCTGGCGTCGTTTTTTGATCCTAACCATAAGCAGCCGATGACTAGCCGGGTGGTTACATTATGGTACCGACCACCCGAGCTGCTTCTTGGAGCCACTGATTATGGTGTCGGTGTTGACTTATGGAGCGCAGGGTGCATTTTAGCAGAGTTATTGGCCGGAAAGCCTATTATGCCTGGTCGTACCGAGGTAATTCAATTTTTTTTGAGTAAATTGCAATTTACGTCCTTTAAGTTTGAGCTTAATTGCAGGCAGCAGGCGTTGTCCTTTAACTAACAAAATTACACTGGATGTCCTTTATGTTATTGCTTCTCATTAGGCGGTGTCCTTTTGCCCTAACCTAGTTAATTTTTTCTGTTAACTCTTAACATGTGCTACTCACATGAGGGCATAATGGTCATTTTCACTTAATATCTTGAGTGAATTACATTTTACGTACTATAAGTTCCAACCAAATTTCAGGCATTGTCCTTTAACTAACGAGATTACAACGGATGTCCTTTATGTTTCAGATTCTAAACGGGTGATGTCCTTTTGCTGTAACCCATTTACATTTTAACGTTAAGTCAAGTCATGTGCCTCTCAAATGAGGGCATACTGATCATTCATCTTATATTTTACAAACTTAAAGGTCGTAAATTGCAATTTTTGTATTTTTTTTTTAAAATTGTGGTTTTTGAGTTTTTTTTTTGTCATTCATATTTTTTGCAATCAGGTAGAGCAGCTTCACAAGATTTTTAAGCTATGTGGTTCACCTTCTGACGAATATTGGAAAAAGTCAAAGTTGCCACATGCCACCATTTTTAAGCCGCAACAGGCGTATAAACGATGCATAGCAGAAACGTTTAAAAATTTCCCACCATCATCATTGCCATTGATTGATACCCTTCTTGCAATCGATCCTGCAGATCGTCAAACGGCAACAGCTGCTTTGAGAAGTGAAGTAAGACATTTTCATTAATTATCAATTTGAATTCTTGAAACAAATGTAACATAATTTATTTTTATACAGTTCTTTACGACAAAGCCTTATGCGTGTGATCCTTCAAGCCTTCCTAAATATCCACCTACCAAGGAGATGGATGCAAAATTACGTGATGAAGAAGCTAGAAGGTAATGTAAAAGTAGGCCTGTAAATGAACCGAACGAACACGAACAAAGGGATGTTCATGTTCGTTCATTTAACTTTAACCGAACACGAACATATGATCGAACACTTTTTTTGTTCATGTTCGTTTATTAAGAAAATGGGCATGTTCGTGTTCGTTTATGTTCGTTCATTTAAAACCTAAACAAACAGTTCATGAATGTAAACAAACATAAACAAACTTAAATGTACATAATTTAACAAACAATAAACAACACAAATGAACATAATTGAAGAAACATAAATGAACAGTATTCACTAGACATAAACGATCATAAAGCAATTTTTTATATAGATTAGTGATTAACTACGATAAATTCCATTGAAAAAACCTTTTTTTTTACTAGAAAACCCAATTATCAATTTATTATATTTATATAAGTAGTTAGAAAGTTCATTTTATGTTTAATATTTTAATAAATATAACTACTTATGTATTTAAATTGAAACGAACACATAATTACAAATGTAAATAAACGGACATAAATGAACGAACATAAACGGACGTTCATGAACATAAATGAACGAACAAAACGTGTGTTCAGGTTCATTCATTTAATTAACTGAACAAAGAATTGTGTTCATGTTCGTTCGTTTATTAAATAAACGAACTTCCCGCCGCACAAGTTCACGAGCTGTTCATGAACGTTCGGTTCATGTAAAAGCATCCAACAAATCATAATAAATAAAAAAATAATTAATTAGTTAGTTGAATATTATTTTGGTAGATTGAGAGCTGCTGGTAGAAGCAATGCTGATGGAGCGAAGAAGAGTCGCACGCGTGAAAGACATGCAAGGGCTATGCCTGCTCCCGAAGCCAATGCTGAGCTCCAAGTAAACATTGATGTATGCGAATTACGAAACTACTTTTACCGTTATATAAATGTTTATTTGTCTCATTTTCTTAAATTAATCATATCTTGAATGTGTTATTTTGCAGAGACGACGGTTAATTACACACGCAAATGCAAAAAGCAAAAGTGAGAAATTTCCTCCACCTCACCAGGATGGCACGTTGGGTTACCCATTGGGTTCATCGCATCATATGGATCCAACTTTTGACCCGCCCGATGTCCCATTCAGTTCCAATTTTTCATACGCCAAACAACCGATCCAGACATGGTCTGGTCCTTTGGCTGAGCCCGCTCCTACGGGCCGTTCACGCAGAAAGAAACATCATGATTCATCTTCAAAGAATAACTAGACTTGTCGTTTGGTCAAAGGTCAAAACCACTTGATACAAAAGGCTGCAAATAGTGATGGACGAACGAGATGACTGGATACCCTTTTTTACATGTAGAATGCAGAGGTAAAGTATTTTGTTATTTGTGTTTCTTGTTTGACTATTATCTTATGGGATGATGAGAAGCTCCTCTTTTGAGTACTGTAAATGTTTCATCTTTTTTCGCCTTTTTGTGTCGAAGAACTCTCGTTAGGTGTAATAAACATACAACCATTGAACAAACGATCACACGTTCGACTATATTAATTGCAATGTACTTTTATCACGCTATTGTTGACCCATTCGCATACTATAAGCACCTGATGTAGAAATTGGTTTTATAAAATGTAGATTGTAGCATCGGTTTCATGATGTAGAATGCAGAGGAAAAGTATGTTATTTATGTTCTATGTTTTTTTAACTGTGATACGTAAGATGGTTATGTAACCATATAGTATAACCGCCTATCTTCCTCATTATATCTGGTCAACACTATATACAAGTGCAAAATTCAGTTCTCTACGTAAAAATTAGTTTTGTATTGAACACGCGTTGTTGTGTATACATAAGATGGTTATGTAAGCGTATAATATAACCGCCTATCTTCGTCTGTCATTTTATCTGGTCAATGCTACATACAAGTGCATAATTCAATTGTCTACGTAAAATTGGTTTTGTATTGACCACGCGCTGATGTGTAGAATTGGTTTCATGATGTAGAATTCTCGATTTGGTTAACATATAGACAAGAATATTGAATCATGATTTGCATACAAATGTACAAGTTTTCAAAGAAGATGATCGCAATTCGCAACTCTATACCGCTTGCAATTTTCTGTTCCTACCGGGTACAAGTAAAGCACCTTCTCCATTTACACCCAAATCATCTGAATCAACTTCTAGTTGATTTAAACTTCTGACAAACGCCGAAAACATCGGGAAGTTTTCAGGCGAAAAAAAGTCTCCACCCATTCTCTGGTAGAGAAACAACTCGATTCCATTCTCACCCGCCAAATTCTTTTTTATTTGTTCAAAGTTCTTAATAGTGCCCGCAACATTCAAGTTTTGACCGCAGACCTTAACACCGTTGTTTCTGCAAGCATCTTTAATGTCTGCAAGAAGTAGTTCGGGGCTCGAAAACGATTTGTTCGGCTGTTGTTCATCCAACAGATCCATTCCCGGCAAGATCATTCTACACGAGTTTTTACAGAAAACGTTTGCGATTTCTTCATATCTGTTTCTGTAGACCGTGTTATAAAACCCTGCGGTTACCTCTGCGGGATGAGATCTGCTTCTATACCATGAAGGAACCAGCGGCAATTTACCTGACACCTTAACTGTAGTGTTGTTAAAAGACGATGCTGCTAACGATAGCATACGGTCAGCATGAGATACGAGTTGTGTTGAATACCATGAAAGAAAGAAATCACCATAAGCAGTCTCCCATGATCCACCTTCTTTAAAGAAGGTGTTCATAATGGGCTGCTGATTGTAAGTTGGTGCATCATGTGGCCCACAAAGTCCCCAAAGAGGGTTTCCAGCATTTTCAGCATTATCTTTGAGACTTTGCATCATGTTTTCATCATAACATTGAAACTCCCCCGCACCATGGTCAACATTGTTGTTGACTTGATCATGATGAGACGGGTATCGAAGCTCACCGTCGGGTCCCATACCAATTGTCACACCCTGTAAAAACCATCAATCAGACAATCCGTACCCGATTCAAATGCCAGTTATAACTGTAAAAGAAGAGAACTTGTTTAAGTTCTTACGGTGATTGTGGAGCCCATGAACTGAGCGAAAGACGTCTTGAAGCTCTCGATGAATCCTTGATAAACTTCTATCGCGGTTTTGCCATCAAAAACAGGAAGCGTGTCAACACCGAAAGACAAACAATGTTTATAACGCTTCCCTGAGCGATCAGCGAAGAAGATATCCGGTTTAGATTCGCCGACTTCAGAAACCCATTTGGGTAACTGAATGTCTTCTTCTTTTGAGGCGTGGAAACAGATTGTGACATGGAGTTTAAGACCCGATTTTTGAATCATGTCTACAAGTGCGAGGTAGCCGGACCATTCGTACTTCCCCATGGCTTGTTTCTCAGCTACTCCCCACCAAACCGGAAGCTCAACGCCTTCGACTCCTAGTAACTTTAAAGCTCTGAGCCCAGCTGCTATTGCTCTTGAATGGTGTATTGCATTGCATTCAGAAATAGAGTTTAGTGGCAATCCAACGTATAACTTCACACCATCTTTCTGCATATTCAACAAGCATCCATACATCAAAAGGGGGTCATGAAATAGAATTAAATCTACGATTAATTCCGTTATTGATGAGGAGCTAGAGATGGGCAAAAAAAACCGGTTAATTAACTGAAACCGATTATTAACCAAAACTAGAACAGGTATAATGTTGACCGGTTAGTGGTTAATTTTAACCACCAGTTAGTAACTGGTTATAAATAATTTAATATAGGAACCAGTTATTAACTGGTTGACCGAAAAAAAATTCAAAAAAGGGCAAAAAACCGGTTATTAACCGAGAATAACCGGTTAAAATAATTAACTAGATCAGTTAAAAAATAACCGATTAAAGTAATAAGTGGTATAACCGGTTATTGAAATGAACCGGTTTATGCACCTCGATCCAGGAGTTACCTGGATCAACCTGACAGGGTAAAAAAACATGACAAAAAGGTTAAAAAAAAAGACATAACTTGGGCTACGAGTGGAATTACGAGGCCCATTACTAACAAACATAAAGGTCTTAACGAGCCGAATCATCCGGCAAACGCATGGTGATACTGAAACCGAAAGAATAACAATAAAAATATCTACTTACATGATCCGAACCGGAGATATCCCGAGAACCTTTGGTGGATACAGAAGCTTGAGAACAAGAAGCAACCTTCACAGGAAGACTAGAGCACCTGATCACCTGACTTTGCAACTTTGATGAACAAATAATCATCATAGGAACATTATTATTGTTACTTCCGAACTGACACAAACCTGTTCGGGTGGTCGGAAAAACTGTCGGAGAGCATCTGATCAACGACATTTTAATATGTTTAGTTGGAAAATAATCAAATATGGTTATGGATAAGGTGAATTAAGGGTTTAAGATGATTTGGTAGAGAAATAAAATGGATATATAGGGGTGGAAGGAAAGTGGGAGCTGTTGTAGTGACACGTGTCGTGCTCTTAGAGATGCACAAGTTTGAGCCGCACAGTTATTTTGTGTTTACTTTCACGTGGTCATCAACTAATATTTTTTGGCCTTTTAAGGTTTATGACATTTTCAAATTTGGAATATTTGTATTTTTTTCTTTAAATGATTTTTTTAGATTTTTGTTAAAAGTATATGTAAATAAAATATGACGACGGGTTAAGTAGTTTAAGGGTTTTTTTTTTTTTTTTTGTTAAAAGTATTTGTAAATAAAATACGACGATGGGTTAAGTAGTTTAAGGTTTTTTTTGAACGACAAAATTTGGATTATTGAAGGATCACTAGAATATTATCATGTCACCTGTGGAATCGCCCGATCATATCCATCTCTTATAGACAATAATGTCTGCCTATACATTAATTCAGGAGGAAACCCAATAAATCGTTTGTAGTAACCGATCAGTAGTTTAAGTTTTTAGATTCATTTTGTTAGTTTTAAGTATTTTTATTTATCTTTACTTGGTAATTAAATAACTTATTTATCTTATCTGATTTTTTTGGATCTCACTATTCTCACACCCCTAAAATCTTATTCACACCCCTACATATATACGGCCCGTATAGAGTTATACGAGCCATATAACTGATTATTGCACAAAAAAACGTCAGAGAATGTTTTTTTTTTGTCTCCATGTATACGGGTTGTATAACATTATACGACCCGTATAGAATGTTATACGATCCAGATAATGTTATACGACGCAAACCTCATATAATGTTATAAGATCTAATATTTTCTCCATCTATATGAGCCAGTGGCGGACCCAGGAATTTTTTCATGGGGGTGCGGAACATTTTTAAAAATTTTAGGCCCCTAGGTATATAAGTAAAAAAATCGGTTCGTATCAGGTCGTGTCGGGTCATGTAAAACAAAAGAAATTGTGCCATAACGTCCCTACTCATGGTTCCTATCACAAACAAATTGATCCATAAGTTCATCGCTCCATAACATAATGTTTCAATTTTAATTTTCAACCCTATAAATCGTGTGTAATCACCCTAAAAATCATATAAACAACATAATCACCCTAAAAATCATCTAAACAACGTCAAAACACATGAAATTTCAAACCTATTTAAGAATTTTGTTACCCTTTGGTGTCGGACGGTGGTGGTTCGCGGCTGCTGATGACGTGCTGTTGTGGTTGCTGTTATTGGGCGGGAGGAATTCTAAGGGGACTATTGGGCTTATTTTAATTATTATAGTTTGAACTTAGGTTGAGTTTGGTTAATGGGCTAGTAATTAGTGGGCTAATTATGTTTAATGAAATAGTGGGTTAAGATATTGGGTACTTGGGTTAAGTTGGGTAGTATAAGTTTATATAATTTAGGTAGTTTTTTTTAATTAGAGTTTACTAAAAAAATATAAATCGATAACATTTTTTACCTAAGGTGTGTGGACGAAAAATTCCAAGGGGTGCGGATGAAAAAATCCAAGGGGTGCGGACGGGATTTTCAACGGAAAATAGCACTAATTTTTTTTCCCGGGGGTGCGCCCGCCCACCTTGGGCTAGGGGTAAGTCCGCCCCTGATATGAGCCATATAACATTATACGGTCCAATATTTATCATGTTAGATTATTCTATACAGGCCGTATAACGTTTTACTACCATGAAATTAAAATTGTAAGATGTGGCTTTATTAGGATTTATAACTATCAAAATAATCCATGTCAGAAGATTGTGGACCAATAGGAAGGAGGAAAGTTTGCATGGTGGTTGCTGAAGTTGAATGACGTGGAAGCATCGGTAGCCCATAATAGTCAATGAAAGTTGCAAAGCTGTGTGAGCCACCCATTTTTGAGCTAGCCCATAATATCCATATATGATGACTAGTTCCTGCTGTACCAACATTTCAATTTTCATATTTACAGCTAATGGACCAAGTTACTGGTGATTACCAGTTATCCATTTCGAAATAACCTAGTGGTATTGGTGAGTTAGATAGAGTTTAGGATCAGTGGCGGATCTAGAAAAAACCTAAAGGGGCAAAGTTTCTATAAAAAGGGGCAGCGAAATTGAAAAAATGTCAAAATTTTCAAAATTTACACTAATTTTACACTACCGCCGTAGCGTCAAGGGGCAACAGGGGTTGCCCCTTGTTCTATGCTAGGTCCGCCCCTGTTTAGGATCGTAGAAGGTCAGAAGTTTAATCCCTATGGTGTGTAAGTTTAGCTGTTCAAAAAAAAAAAAAAAAAACTAGTGATGATCAATTATTGTTGGTCACAATTATTAATGACTGTTGATGGGTTACTACAAACATCAGATTCCATACAACTTTTTAAAATCCAAGACAATTTACAATGTCTTTTTTGCTTTTTTTTTAATAGCGTAACAAAACCCCCTTGGAACCTCCATGGTGAACGAACCCATGAAGTTCCTAGGTGTGAGAAATCAAAACGACCTCGAATAAACTTGTAATCAACTCATTCTAACTTGTGTTGGTGTTTATCATGGTCCCACTTTAGTTTAAGGAAATCCAGCTAAATTAAAATGATTTGATGGCACTTAAAATCACACCAAGAGTTACCACTTTCTTAGTGTATCAACTAAGTCATTCATTGATTTAACTTCATATAGGTTTCTTTAAACTAAACTCTTGTAATAAACTAATAATCAAGTCAATAAAAAGATCGAAATAAAAGTGGATAAAATATAATTTCCAACCTTCAATAGGACCAAAATAATCATATATGTCGTTTTGGTTACTTTGTAGTGTTGTGACCATGAAATTGTGGCCTAGAAAAATGATGAATTAAATTTTAAAATACCTAAATAATCATATTTGATAAATATATTTTTGTTTGGCATATAGTTCCTCCACAAATAATGGAAAATAGCGTTTCTGGTGCCCATTTTAGGGGAGCAATTCTTACGCATCTCAGAATCGACATTGCAGATTTAGTCTACACTTTCATGACGTGGATATTCTTAATTGCAAATAAAGCATTATTAATTTATTATTGTGGACCGTAAGATTATTAATATTTTTAAGGTTTTTTTTAGAAAGGCATACTTAGGCTGGAGGGTGTGGTTGGAGCCCTCTAGGGGCTTTATCAGTCCACCTAAGCATCATGTAGGAGCCATGTCAGCATGGGGGCTTTATCACGCTCCCTTTTAATTTGCAGGGTGTGGATGGAGCCCCCGTCATGATTACCTAATTATTTATTTATTTAAATATTTATTTTTTTAAATTAAATGCTAATTTTAATAACTAGAAAATTAAAAAAAAAAACATAATTCATTAAAAAAAATAAAAACGCTACAAAGTCATTTAAAAAAAAACACAAGGTACTAGAAATAAAAGAAACATAACATACTAGAAAAAAACTACATATATTTTGCCCGAAGTTATGCCCTTACTAGCCTCCAAAATGACTCGGTCCTCCTCTGGTAGATTTGACAAATCTTTTGCGAAAACTCCATGTCATTTTGGATTTGTTTCTCCATTCTCATTTGTTGGTCTTTTTCCCTAATGAAGATTATTTTGTTGAGATTTGCCTCGAAGTCGCTCAACTTTGACGGGCCATCTGATGGCGTTATAGTAGACTTTCCACGTGTCGCTGCCTTACTTTTATCCCTACCAGTTGGTCGAGGCAGCTTTTCTGGTTCTTCAAATTCGTCAGCATCGTCGTTTAGATTAATTACTGTACGAGCATCGGACCCAGATGGTTCGGTGGTGGATGTCGATTTGGACCGTTTAGATCTAGGGCGGGTTGACACGTGTAATAAAACCTAATAAAGTCAAACGTTGACTGTGAGGGACTAATTTCGTCAAAATCGAAAACCTTGAATATAGAAGGACTGAAAGTGTCAACATGCTTAAACTAAGCCTCTGAGTGACCTTATACGGTGTCCGTATTCTCAAATGAGCCACTTGTTGGACGAGAGGAGCCGTTTGCGTAATTATTTGAAAGTTTACGCAACGAAGGGTTAAAAGTGTCAACATGTTAATTCTTACCTCCGAGTGACCTTTTAACGAACCGAGAGCTTCATGATGTTTGAACATACTCTCGGGAATGCTTAATATTGGCCGTTCAAGGCTTTTATGCCAATAAGTAATGTTACGCGCAAATTTGCAAGTTAAGGGGTTAAAAGCGTCAACATGTTTAATTATACCTCTGAATGACCTTTTAACGAACCCGAAGCATTATGATGTGCAATCATACTCTTGAGAATGCTTAATATGGACTACATAGGGCCTTGATGCTATTAAACGATAATACGCGTAAGTTTGCGCGTTAAAGGGACCAAAAGCGTCAACGTCTAAAACTACACCTTTGAGTGATCATTTAAGCGAACTGGAGCATCGTAATATTTAAGCATATGCTTGGGAATGCCTAATATGGGCCATGAGAGGCTTTGATATCGTTAAACGATATTACGCACAACATTGTGCGTTAAAAGGGTTAAAAGAGTCAACGAGTGAAACTAGTGTCCTCGGGTGATCTTTTAACCGAACCGGAGTTTAACGATGTTTGTTATACTTCCATGAATACCTAAAATCTAACTTGAAGGGCCAAAAGTGCTGAATATGAAAGATATAATGGATTTAAAGGTTCAGGGACTAAACGTGCCAAAAATCAAACTTATTTTGCTGAACCATGAGGGGTCGCGCTGAGCGACGCCCTCCCCCTTATGTTGTCGCGTGACGCGACGGTACCATTTGGACAGAAAGAGTTTGGCAGCTGCAGGTTCTTCTTCCTTGTTCACCACTCATGTTCCAAAACCATTTCAATCAATTCTTTGGGTTGCAAATTGCTTTGTAACAGCTAGTGAGACACTTGTTATGATCCTAGAGGCCCTCAAACACTTGGCAAGATCCTAGATCACTCACAAACACTATAAATAGAGGTATTTGGTGGCCTTTATCCTTACACCTTCATTCTAAATCACCTCTCTCTCTAGTTCAAGCATTTCTTGAGCTTTCTTTTGGATTCCTGATCAAGAGGGAGACCACCTTAGTTAAATCTTCGTGCAAGGACCTGTTGTAAGTGTCCTTAGCCACTTTAGTATAGTTTTTATGTGTTTAAAGACCAAAGGTCAAGGTTTTCGTAATGACGCTTTGACTTTCGGTTTAGACCTAAACGGTCCAGCCATTGTTCGAGGCAAATATGGCTACGTGATCGTAATTAGGTAGGTGTTAATCCCTCAAAAGGGCACCTCCTAATTATCACGTTTACTTAATTAATTGTCGGGTCAAAGTAACTAGTCAAAAAGTCAAACTAGTCAGATTTTCATAAAATAATTAAAACTGATAATGTAGAAGTTATGAACCATGTTTTATCGCTTAAATAACTTGGTAAATATTATTAGAACATGTATAAGCATGTTCAACCCGACAATTCTGAGTTCAAGGTCGGTTCGCAACCGAAAGTCGCAAAAGCTTGACTTTTGCTTTGAGTTTCAGTTCTGACCCGATTAAGCTTAAATCATTTATGTTTTAAGCTTCCATTAGGACCATATTATGTTGTAGTATAACCCTCTGAGGTTATGTTACCTGGTCATTAATATTCTGAATTATATGCTAGTTTCCGTTATTATGCTTATAATTGACCATTATGCTCTTGTGATCTAAAAAAGAGATCTTTGAATATGTGAGCATACAAATAGGTTAAGTACTGATATATAAACATGTCTAAATTAATTTGACATTTTTTTTCTGGTCTCAAACTGATGTTATGCAAGATATCGCAAATTTAGCTTTTATAAATATTAAATTACGCTTTTATGCATAATGCATGTTTAAACATAGGTTTTGACCCAAAACTCATTACCTACTGTTATGATATCATTTTTAGGAATTTTTGGAATGTTGGGTCAGATTAGATACTGATCATAACTTAGAGTTCTTGTACAAATTCCTATACCAAACCTTTTTCTACTGATTTGATATGAAAAATAAAATATTTTAAACATTCAAGGGTGATCAAAATCTCAGAATCACATAAACATTTCAAATATCGTCAATTATCGACTTTTACGCTAATTGGGTGCATAGTATGGTTTAAAACCATATTTAGCACCTAAGACTTGTTACCTACTGAATTTATAAATAAATTTTAATATTTTTACAGTAGGTATAAGTCATTAATTCAGATTTCCAATTATGTCCTTAAAAGTATACGTGAAATGACCAAAATACCCTTTCGGGGCATAGTTTGTCCATAAATGGTAAACCACACATATGAATGATATCCTACTGTTTTAACACCATAAAATAAATATTTTTACTGAATGTTTTAGACCAGAATATCAATTTACTTTAAAACCTCTTTTATAAATATTAAAATGACCAAAATGCCCTTACGGGACTTAATTTGGTTTTAAATACTTTTTGGGCATATATGTTAACATCATACTGATGTATTAACATATTTTAAGCATAATAACATATGGGACTCGTATATGGTTCATTTGGTTGCCCGTTATGCATTTATGCGTTCGGTTCGGTTTATGTAATTAGTTTACATGAATTAGCCGAAATGGGTTCAACCTTATCAATAAATCTTCAAAATCCAGAATGTGTTTAGTTTACCCATATTATACAAGTATCTAAACTTGTCGGGTCTAAATCACATTCCCTTCCGGTCTCCGCTTAATCTAGCGTATTGTACCGTTACTAATACTTTAAGCTAGCCGGTCTAAGTCTACGACTAAAATAAGACCGTTAGCATTCTGAATTGGTTATATATTACCATCATTCCAGACTAGAGCCACCCAGTAAAAGCTACCTGCATTTAGTTAGATTGAATACGACTGAGTTATTTTGCTGTGAATCAAGTATTAGCTCAGGTAAATACTTTTAACTTATTTTCCCTATACGGGCTTGGGATACGGTATAATAATAATACCGCTTGGTCGGGTATGGAATCATTTAATCGGATTGTGATTAATAAATTACATAACCCGTTTTAATCTGTTTTGTTTGATAACATAAACATTGGGGGTTAATACGACCGTGTCCTGGATATCCTCGGCTCATTTCATTTGAAAATGGCCACGACCTATGCACGGGGTGTAGGATGCAAATGCTAAATAACCCACATGTTGGGGATAACTCCTTTGTGGGTTTTATAGTGGTAAGTCGGTTAATCATGACCGGCTTTCAAACCGGCCCCATATGTATGACAAACATGTAAATCTGTATACAAGATTTTAATAAAGATTGTCCCAAGTTATAAATGGTTTTGTGCCTTGTGCGCCTAAATCAATTTTCATAAACTCTTTTCAAATGAGTCGGTTAATTGTATTTACCAGTGAAAATTGACGTATTTTCAAAAGACTAAGTGACAGGTACTACACGTAATAGGCTGGGAGCTGTTCGGTGTCGAAATAGAGGATCTTGCAAATCCTTAAAGATGCCTTAAAGTCTGCTAAACTTCATTTTATACGTTCTATAATGATCCCCCTGTGAATTTGATATTACAAGCTCGCCTATAATATATACTTGTTATTTTAAGACATTGGGTTTGTAATAATATTTTATATTTCAAGACTTCCGCTGTGCTATTCTGTGTATGTTTGGTCATGCCGATATCAATCTTACGTCACGTTAATCCCCACCGAGCTGAGCTGTAAATATCGGGGTGTGACAACGCGCTGGTTGCTCGTTATCACCATGGCGGACACCCTTTAGCGCCCCTCCTTAATTCGGTGGGTGTGGTCATATAGCGCCTTGGGGCGCTATAGTTGCTGAGTTGGCGGGGGTGGCGCCCCCACACCCTCCGGCCTTAATATCAACACTTGTCCGGTTAGCAAATAACTAACCCGATATGAAGAACCAAATAATTATATGCAAAGGAGCGGATTTTTCAACCACTCGGTCCAAGAAACTTTTACTTTATACAACGACTAAAACACCACAAATCAGAAATCAAAACAATGGAATCATTAAAAGTTTCTTATGATGCCCAAAGATCTCTTCATTCCAAGCTCTCCATATAAACCACCTGAAGAAACACCAAGTTAATCCGGAGATTAGCTTGTGGTTTGTGTCTCGTCCAAATAAGGTTAATCTTCTTTTGAACTCGGTAAACAACTACGTTGATCCTGCAAAACAAACAACACACCGTGAAGCTCGCTACAAGGAGGAGAATAGGGGGTTCTCCTTGTAACCACCCTCCGGCGTGAGAATAAGAACTTGCTTTGAGGATAAAAGTGTGTGTATTAAGTGAGAGAGCAAGAGAGCGATCCTTAACCTGTAGGTGAAGTTCTCTATTTATAGTCGAGGTGAATTGTGAAGGAGATGGGTTGATGGGCCTTGGGCCTGAGATCGACAACAAGGAATATCCATTCTGCCTCCTCTGTCACGACCGTTAGTGATTCCAGGCGAGATGGTAGTTGGCGCATGCTGAATGGATCCACGTGTCCTGACGGTTGTCCTTAGTGTCTGGTCTGTCATCAGCAGTTAAGTGGAGATCATGGAGCAGTGGTTGGCGCAAGCTGATTGGTGCCACATGTGTCCTTGTGTATTTCTTGTCTCCTGCACGATGATTGCTCATCGTGCAGCACAATAGAATACAACATGTTGAGCGCCTATTGGTCCATTGCTCTGCCACTCATACTTCCTGTACTGTCGGATGTTACCCTGCGCTTCCTGTCCCCGCGCGACTTAGGTCCACCCGTGTAGTCGGCGTAAGGTCAAGGAAACTAGGTATTCTATCAAAGGAACTAAGTGTCAGAATTGATTCTATCTTAGTCCTGACCTCGCGCGCGGCTGGGGACACACCCTCGTAGTCGGCACAAGGTCGAGGAAACTAACACTCTGATTTACTTTGGGTATGGCCTCGCGCGTGGCCTGAAGTTAACTCATATGGCCAGTGCAGGATTTGGGACCATACCCCTTCACCACCACAATGTGGAAAACGGCCTCAATAATGATATTTGTGTGTATATTAAAGCTATTTACACGACTATGATAAGTTTAGATTTCCGGCTTGATCTAAAATTTTTAGAAATCACAATTTTAATCCTTAATGCTCGCTCAACAATAACATTGTTTGATCCTTCAAGTGGATAACCGGTAGATTACTATTTAACCCTTTAATAGCATTTCCGGTAACCATCGAATGACGTCCAGAGCTTTTGGGGTTCATGTTACAACTTACAAGAAGTGAGGTCAACGGAGAAGGGAAGAGAAGAGGTATAATAGTCAAAAACATTTGTTGTGTTGTACACAACCGATAAAAATAAAATTTCTTTTATTATTTAGGATTAGTGGTTTCATTTTTAGAGCAACATGAAACATGTCGAATGATAACTTGAAGTATATATACCTAACGGGAATTCTCAAAATGAACGTTGTATTACTCCAAAATAAACATTGACTTTTCATATCCCTAAAAATAATCACTAAATATTGTGCGCCAGCACCCCCACATGGACCCCTCACTCACTTGACATGTGTGTCGTCTGTACAAAGACGACCTTCGAAAGTATAATCCGTGGGAAAACACCCTCAACGTGACGTGGCAACAAAAAATTTTGCGTTCTCACCCCACCTGACAATATGTTTCGATGGAGAGGCACGATGTTCTTGAACTTTTATCAATTAACAAACCGTAGGTGGGCCATACAAAGAAATGTGTGCGTCTCCACCGAAACCTTCTATCAGGCGGAGGCGAATGGGCGAGAACGGCAACACTTTTGTTGCCACGTGGAGGGCGTTCTCACACAAATCATACTTTCCAAGGTCATCTTACACAAACAACACATTTGACAAGCGGTGAGGGGCCCACGTGGGTTGAGTTGGCGCACAATTTTTAGTGGTCATTTTCATGGATATGAAAAGTCAATGTTTATTTTGGAGTAATTTGTGGGTCAATCAATCATCTATTCATCTCTACCGAAAACCCCCCAACCATTTGATCCAATTGCATTAGCTGCTCAACACCACCCGAATGGAAATGTCGTTGATCTCCAACCACCCAAACAGGTTTTCCGTCAATGGGGAAGTAACAATGATAACCCCATGATCATCATCTGCAAAACCATTCTCAAGGCTGTTTGCAAGGTGTGACAATTGTTAAGGGAATGTTATCATGAAAACATGATAATTCTCAAAGAGAATGCTGAAAATGTTGAAAACCCTCTTTGGGGATTTGTGGGTTACAACCTGCAGCCCATATTTAACACCTTCAATGAAGGTGGATCATGGGAGATCATATGCGATCGTTAGCAGCGGCATCTTTTAGCAACACTACAGTTAAGCCGTCAGGTAAACTAGTACAGAAGCTGACCCAGCCAGCAGAAGTCAATGCAGGGTTTTATAAAACGGTCAACGGAAATGGATATGAAGAAATTGCAAAGATTTCTGCAAACGATTCATTATTTCAAGCCTCGAATTGATAATTCAACTTTGTAAAGTCTTGATTAAGTACATGATAATATTCTTTAGGGTTTATGTACATTAGTTGCAACAAAAAGGCATCATATAATTGAACCGGAACTAGATTTGCATTTGGCATTTAAACAAATGACCGGAAAAACAATACTATACCAGGATTTATACGTCGATAAAACCCTAGTTTGAACCGGTTCCAATGCCATCCTAGATATGAAACTTTGTTTCCCGTAGTTTAGCATGTGAACTAGAATCACATGAAACAGAACAAAGAAAAATGGTTCAAAAGTTCAAAAACATATTTACTGTTTAATCACCTCGGCTACCAAAAATTTCTTCAGTGGCTGTACAACCGGAACATTGCTGCTGCATTGTCCTAATGACCATCCTGCAATGACAAAAAATCACATGATAAGTTGTGACATAAAAATAATATATACATTAAGATAAACAAAATACTTTGGGGCTTTTTAAACAATCGAATACATGTTAGGCAATTTTTGACTGATATAATGTGTTCAACCGGTTTCATTTTTAGCCAACTTATTAAAATTTGACTCGTTTGCCCTGGACCAGTAATCAGTTAAACACAAACCAAATTGATGTTTTTTATAAATGACTAAAGTATATCATGTGATTATACATACCTTTTCACGGTGGTCATCGATTTCTGAAAATTGCATATAGCCCAAGTCATGATCATGTTGTGTAGATGATGATGATCTGTAATACATGTGGCTTATTGCAGATCTTAGTCGTTGATTTCTTTGAGAATAAAAAATCTTGGTTGCAAGTGGAGCTGGAACATTCAACATTCCTGTTCCTCCATAAATGTTATCATAACCATTAATTTAATTCATTGAATTCACTAACAATATTCTTATTAGTAAAGAGTGGATGAATTACCTTTGGCCTGTAAATGGTGGTCGTTGAGTTTTGTCGGTGTTTGATGGATGTTGACACTATCAAAGTTCTTCACGGTTCTTGCCTGTGATTCATTTAGGCACGCTTCGCCTGAATAATGAGTATTGATTATGTCTAATATGTGATGTATAGCGAATATGTTTTATGAAATTCTTAGTTCTGCTCGCACTTAAGCTTTAATACATTGAACTATGAAACAATTAGCATAAAAACAGAAAATCATTAATTATTAGCAAACAGAGCGTAACATCATTAACAACCACCAAAGAATTGGAAAATAGATTTCTAATTAGCATGCATTTTAATTACAAACGGCTGTTTAATATTTATACACATATTTACTTGTACATTAATAAAGGTAGTAATATTTTACAAACAAAAGAGAACTTTGGTGGCAACAAGGTAGCAATGTATTCAGGGCAGGCCCTAAGAATTCATGTACCCTGTTCGAGATTGAAAAAACGTGCCCTTAGGCCTTAACGAAATTGGGTATTGGGCTCACTAAAGGTCTAAACCGAAAGCCAATGGGCTAATATCTAATCTAAACCATAAAAATAGTTTTGTAAGTGGGCCTATTTTGGTGTTTGTATGGGTATACCCTATTAATTTATTTATTTTTACATATACATATCGGATTCTTTAAAATAACGTGCCCTTTAAAATATCGGGCCCTGGCCGGTGGTCCTCCCCGCCCACCCTCAGGGCCGGCCATGAATGTATTTTAATTAGATAAAAGATGTATTGCACTATCATTTGAACATTATATATCGAACAATAAAAGATAAAAAGATGTGCATTTCAAAAGAAGGAAGATACCTTTTGGTTTTGTAGGAAATGGAGTCTCCTTTGAGATTTGTTCATTGACATGCAAATTTGAAGCGACAGTATTAGCAATTGCACATCGTTCAGGCTTACCAACTGATGCAACTCGTGCTACATTCGAGTTAAGCTCGACAAAAACAAGTAAAAGAAACACATGAAACGAATGTTACGAATGACAATAAATTTATAAGGATACTAGATAAACTAATTTGTAACTTCTTCTTCTCCTTCCTGGGAGGTTTCTTTTTCGCTGTAACTTCAGCCTCTGTTGTGCAGTCTACTAGTGAGCTTAATGACTTGCAAATTTCTGTAAAAGTTGGAGACGAAAAAAAACTCGTAAAATTAAGTTGGTTTTCCTTTTTCATTCCCAGATCTAGCGGAATTAATAATAACCAAGGTGCAACTGTAAAGAATTATAAAGATAATATTACCTGCATGATTTGCATATTGGCTAACCTTCACTGGTTTCTTGCAAGAATTGCAAGAAACCTGCAAATTGACATTTGATAAAATATAAAAATAATATTAAAATAATTCTTAACAAGATAAAAGCAAAACCAAATTTGTTTGGAAATTCACCAAGATTAAAGGATCCACCATAGGCCTTAAACCAAATACATCCATATCTGCAGTGCAAAATCATGACAATGACACAGAAAGTGAGTATACAATATAATTTAAATTTTGTAAAAACTTTAAAACAACATATAAAAGTAGGTTTTCTTAGTTAGTAAGGTAATCGACCCATAATCGCACTTAGACCAGACGGTATGGGGGCCGGCTTAGGCCCGGCCTGGCCCGGCGCCGGTCCCCCACACCGCCCCCCTCGGCCCGGCTAGTCCTTTTCGGCTCCCACTCGCCGGTCTCGCCGTGCCTCCCTTCTCTCACATATACCTATACATACATACATATATATATATATAAAGGGGTTCATCCCCCACCCCCCTAGGTCCATCCCCTTCAAGCCCCTCCTACGTGGCGGCCCATCCCCTTGGGGATGAGGCTCTCCATACCCTCCAGCCTTAGGGTGCTCATTTCATATAATGTTCTCCTCACTAGTGTGTTCACAAAGGTTGTGTTTTATGTCAAGTGGGTCAAATAAGAAAACAAAGCTAAAGGGGGACTGGGTCACATGTTGAAAGTTACCAGAAGTCTATTAAAAAATAACTATTATAGCTATGTTTTTAATATATTAGCTGTTATAGTTAGAAGACTGTTCTATTACTATATTAACAAAACTAAACTACAAAAATGGAAATTACTATAATATATAAAAAATATAGTCTATAAGATTGTTCTATTAAAAATACAACATAGCTGAATTGTTATATTCAAGGATTAAGATTATCATTATAATAAGATTGTTCTTGCATTTTTAACTAATGCATTCATTATTTATAAAAAAAATATAATTTATGAAAAATGTGTGTATGCAGGTCAACCCAACCAAAAGTGTTTCTGCCTGTATTAAAAGTGACCCATTTTAACCCCAGGTTGTTTTGAGTGGTTACTCTACCCGCCCATTGTGTCCGTTCAATAAGAACGGTTTTTGCTACCAACAACGTCCCCGTTACTCACAAACTTTGGATAAGAAGACTTGCATGAATTATTTTTCAAACTTGATAATTTACCTTCTTCATCAAGCAAATTTACTTCATCTGCCTCTTTAAGTTCTCTCTGAATGTACTGAGCCGCTAACTTCCAACACCCTGCATCCTCTGTCATAGAATTAAACAGGAAATAAAGTATAAACAATGACACTGTCTATCATAATTGTCCATAAAAGATGAGACGTATTTGACCATCAATCTAAGATAAAACTGTAAGTTAACAATGACATTTGTCAAACATCTAGTAACATATAATGTATATATGTGTGGGCGCTTGGGGGGGCAAAAGTGAAAGTGCACTAATTGTATCGTTATTTTACTAATTTCGTGAAAATAATGTTAAAAGAGGGGGGATGGTTAATCATGCATCATGTGGTGGCGTTGATAGCCGAAAGACAAGGGAGTACATGCACTAATTGGCCTTTGTCTTAATTGCCGAGTGTTATGTGCCTTATGTTCAATGCTTGATACAAAACTACCATCGAGCCGGGGGTCTCACTGGAAGCAGCCTCTCTATTCCTACGGGGAGAGGTAAGGTTGTCTACATCTTACCCTCCTCAGACCCTACCCTAGCTTTGCTATTGGTGGGATTTACTGAGTATGATGATGATGACTAGTAACACATTGGAACACATCATTACATCAATGCTTGCTTAATATGCTCACATAGTCGCATTCACTTAACCATCATAAGCAAACAAAAAAATAATAAACATGATCCATAGGAGAATTTATAGGATATTCAAAAGATTAAAATATTATACTAATTGTAAGAGCCATATAATACCAATGTTATAAGTTGGTGATCTGACTTGATAATTATACTTCATAATGTCCCGATCTAGTAATTATACACAGCCACACAGTGAGCACAAAGCGAACTATTATTTCGCCTTTTACTAAACATCACGTCACACCATGATCTATTTCCAGCTTATGTGGCACTTTTACTTACCACGAGTCCGTTTCAAAAAAAAATATTAAGTATCAAACAGACCCGTTTCCTAACGCGTTAGCTAGCCACCCTATTGTTTACGCAGCCAATCGACCATTCTCTAACGAGATACTTGCCACGTCATCATTTCAACCACTCCCCTAAATTCCAAGCTCACCCATTTCTAAAACTATAACCACCATCTACTATAACTACATCATCCATTTAACCTTAAGGCTGGAGGGTGTGGTATAAAGCCCCTAGGGGCTTTATCACGCCCCCTTAGTGCCACCTCACCGCCATGACACACAGGGGGCTTTAAAGCCCCCTCCTTAACTTACAGGGTGTGGTATAAAGCCCCCTTTACACTATAGCGCCCCTTTAAAGACCATCAACTTCGAAAATCTCAAAGTCTGCTCGTTAACGTGCTGGCGGAAGGACGATGGCGCCCCCCCCCCCCTTTAATTGCGGCGGTGTGGACGATGGCGCCCCAGGGCGCTATGGTGGCTGAGGTGGCGGGGTGGCGTTAAGCCACACCCACCGGCCTAACCATATTAATAATAATAATTACAATGATTATAATAATAACAATGTGATTCCACCTGCCATTATCTGTGATGTACTCCCTCCTTCCAGAAGGGTTGTCACATGCCCACCTGCAACAGAGCATACCATTGAGACAGACACCCTCAAATCACCTGTAAAATGCCACAAAATGTCACATTACCAACACACATTACATACCCACAAGATCAAAAGCAAATATTTTTTAAATTCTGTACAACATTGCTATCAAGAATTGATCAAATCGAAGAATGTGAACTTACAAAAGGTTTATGGGAGTTGAAGAGGGTGAGAATGCGGGTTGTATGCGTGATTGAGAGCACCCATTTTGAGAAAATTGCAACGGTTTTAGGGATTTTGATTACAGGGATGAAATGAAATGAAATCAAGTGTTGTGTTTTGGAAAATGAATTTGATGATTGGGATTTGTTTTGTTTGCAGGTCCCTCAAGTTTTGAACTTTGCTGTTTGCATCTCTTCCCAAAATAAATCACTTTATTTACAAGTTGCAACTAATGAATCTTTTGTTCTTTAACTTTTTTTTTTTTTTTTTGGGGTCTTAGACATCCTATTGTTGAGGGTCTTGATTCTTGAACCCATGAAAACTAGTTTAAATGCCTCTATCTAACTAGTATGTGCTTTGTAAATGTGGGGTCTATAGATTAGATAGAATTTTTTATCTACTAGATTAGTCTTTTAGAATAATGAATAAGTTCTCATGTTTACATTGTAACAATGGAATCAGAACCAAATTTGGGGTTGTGACCCATGAAGTGATTGCCTGGAGGGACCAATCATGACCAATAGGGAAGTTGGCCCTAAAGGAGGGTCGAATGTTATAACTGAAACCATCACAAGGTATGTGACTTGTCCCTCACTAGTTGTATGGGCAACAAATGCGAAGTTTATAGACCAAATTGACTCCTTTACCTACCAGACTAGTCTTTTGAGTTGATATCTTCTGTTTGGATTGTAACAAAGAGCTTGCACAAAACTAGTTTAAGGCTTTTGAGTGCGTTTTCGGAGTCTTCATCTTGTTATCACTTTCAAAATTATTCATACTTTTGTTAATGCTTCAGATAATATACTAAACAAATAATTGTGTCTAACCCTGGTAGTTTGACTATAAATAAAAATAAGTTAAAGTAGTAAATAGATCCGCGCACGTGACAGTGCGGGTACATTGTAAACATCGAACAGATTAGTGCAAGTGTTATGTGACCTGTGCCCCACAACAAACAAAAGGGGCTTATTATAGCTTTAAAAATAGAAAACACACAAAATGCGGAGTAACTCGAATTTATGTCGTCGAATGAAAATGTATTATATTAAATGACACTCAGTTTGGTATGTAAAGAAAATGTATTATACTTGCACTGGCTTGTTTCCCGAAAATTTTTTTCGTCTAAACGTAGATCAACTCAAATTTTAGTGATACATACATAAAAATTTGCAAGTAAAAAGTTATTTTTTCAAGTAAAGGAAAAAAAGGATAAAGTCGAAACTTTTGAAACTCAAGGAGGTTGACGACAGATTAATTCTTTCAAAAAGAAATTAGCGAACGAAAATCATTAAAGAAAATTGCGTCTAAACGTAGACCAACTCGAATTTATACCAACACGTACAGTAAAATTCGCACATAAAAACTTTTTTTTTCAAGTAAAGGAACGAAAAGGGTATAGTCGAAACTTTTGAAACTCAAGGAGGTTAACGACAAATTAATTCTTTAAAAAAGAAATTAGCGAATGAAATCAATAAAGGAATTATATGTTAAACACATATTATAGATGGTACATGGGTGAAGTTGGAATATTATAAACTCAAGGTATTAAACGTTGACTTTTGCAAAGCCAAGGGACTAAAATTGCAATGTGATAAAACTTTGGGTACAACAGCAAAAGGAATAGCAAAGAGAGTTAAAAGTGCAAACTTTGAAAGTATAGGGGGTGCAAGTAAAATAGAGCAGTGGATAAAAATGTCATTTTGCAAAGTTGGGGGGTGGATTTATCATTTTGTATGGAGCAGGGGTTAAAAATATCATTTCGCAATGTTGGGGGTGGCCTAGTCTTTTTTTGAAGAGGGGGGGGGGGGGGGGGTTGGCATAAAAGCCACCGACATTTGTTTTTAAGATAGAGATAGTTTCGGGGCCTCTAGTTATTTTAGGGTTTGACTACGTTCAGTTTGCATTCTGCATTTGATTCTTTCTCTTTTCTCTTTGATCAAACTCCCTTATGGTTCTCCGTCTCTCTAATGTTTTGTTAAAATTGTTATTAATCTTTGTGTTTGTTATTTTGTTTACACAAATAGGATGTGAATATGCGATTCAAGGTTTAATTTAGTTTAATTTTTTAGGTTTTGATATGTAGAGCAAACAATTAGTTTACCTAAAAGAGTTTTCTTTTTACTACAACTCCCTCCAACTTTAACATGTTTGATTACGTGCCTTTTAAAATCGTATACAGAAATATATGTATCATATCTCCATGTGTTCGGATCCTAAAAAAATTACGTAAAAGTACAGGTAAAAAAAATTCCACTTTCGGTCTTAGAATGTTTTGAGTCGTCCATGAGTTTCCGTTTCCTTATGATGTTTTTATTAGTATAAAAGGAAACTATATGATTACCTAGTCATACTCCTGTCATCATTATTTATAATTGTAAATAGCTTAATTCTAGTGATTGGCCAAGATGGTAGCAATCACATGTTTTGTAGCTTAATTCTAGTGATTGGAATAATTCTCCGTGAATATAACCTCATGAATGATACAATTTATACAAAACATGTGATTGCTACCATCTTGGCCAATCACTAGAATTAAGCTACAAAACATGTGATTGCTACCATCTTGGCCAATCACTAGAATTAAGCTATTTACAATTATAAATAATGATGACAGGAGTATGACTAGGTAATCATATAGTTTCCTTTTATACTAATAGTTTTGCTCCTAAAGGATATTGCATATAGTAAACAAAAGTTTGGTCTTGGGTTTGCTTCTAATGTTTTGTTCCTTAAGGTTAAGATCATGTGTAGTGGTTAATGTCTCCTGAGGGGTGTCGATGCAACAAATAATAGACCAAGGATAGTAGCCGGGCTGGTTAGGCAAAAGGGTTGAAGGGTTTAACTTTGCCTAAACGCTTGCAAGACATGGAGAGAGGTTCACTAGATTGTTTTTGTTGTTTGCTGAAGATCCTCCTCTGAAGTGTGTTCAGATTCGGATGTATTAGCAAAAGGAATGTGTGTGTTAAATATGAAAGAAAGTGACTTGCATGGAGCAAGTACTCGAGAGCAATGAACAGAGATTCTTCAAGAATCAGTGCTGATCTGAATGTCCCGCTTAGTAAATGAAGTGTCTAATTTATAGGAGAAGACATCACTCGAAGAGGAATGAGTTTGACTAGTGAACATGCTTGCAGTGGGGGACTTACCCTTTCGGGGGTTGAAGCCTTTTGACCCGCGGATAATAGAGTGTCTCTGTGGACCTGCGTTGCTTTTGCGGCTGGTGAGTTGGTGAAGCAATCCAGAGACGTGACCTTTTACTGTTCCCGCATTGCTTTATCTCAACTCCCCAGGTTTTTAACCTTTGAACCATTTTTCCTTTTGAGCATTCACGTATTTAAGTCATTTATATTTAGTCTTGGGCTACCCCCGTCATCAGCCCCCCAAGTCAGAGGTTTTTGGGGAATGAGCTCAAAGACTTCTGACTTTTATACATGTGTTTTACTGCCCAAAGGCTTCAAGGGTTCAAAGGTTGAAGGGTTGGAAACGGTTGAGGTTTTTGAATTTCGAACTTTGACAAGACAGTTGACATGACTTATGGCAATTTGTCAGGCGGCGGTTTTAATTCTATCGCCTAATTATATTACTTTCTATCTCATTAATTTACATATATTTTAACAGAAGAACATTACTTGCCCTCTTTTTTCTCAAGTTTTCCCCCTTTTTCAAAACAGGTTAGTTTCCTTCGCTTATTTTCTGTTTAATTTCTCATATCATGGGTGCTCGTAAGGATTTGGCAAAGTCATTTTCTCGAATGACTCAAGAGGAAGTCGACTTGTTTTGTATGGAGTGGGGAATAGGGACAAAGTTTAAACCGGTTGCACCGGCTTGTGATAAGTCTATCGATCAATGTCCCCTGGTTCGATTGCTTTGTATTGTCGACATTTTGAGTTTTCAAATCTTCGTCATCCCTTTTCAAACTTTGTTTTGAATATCTTGGAATATTATCGCATATCTTTTGGTCAAGTTCATCCCCTTGGAATGGCTAGGGTTTTGCATTTTGAAATTTTGTGTCGGGCTTCCGGGTATGATCCCACTCTTTTATCATTCCGCCGTTTTTTCCGATTGGCTAAGAACGGTGATTGGTTTACCTTCGAGACCACTCAAGTTGACACCTGTTTGATTTCGTCTATGGTTTCTACCCTTGGCATCTGGAAAGACCGTTTTTTCTGGGTGTCAGAGGAAATTGTTCCTTTTAAACTTGTTTGGAGACACCCGGATGCCGTTTTGAACGAACCAGAGCCTTCTGCGTCTGATATAAATACTCGGTTTTTAGAAACTCTTAGGGGGGTGTTCTTCAAGGCTTCGTTCCTTTCCCGAGCATTTATTGGTGTTATTGGGTCTTAGTAAATTGTGGGAAAAACGTGATCGAGACCCGGTGCTCATGAGAGATGGGAAGGGTATGCATTTGTTCTTCTCGTGTTTTTGTGTTCTTATTTCTTTGTTTGCTCATGTGTTTTTGTGTTTGTTTTTCAATTATGTCTGCACTTGACTTTATCAAAAGTGATAATACCTCCGACGTTGCCTTTGATGATGTTGCTGCTACCCCGGGTGAGGATGCGGTTGTTAGGGGTTCTGATTATAGGTTCGAGGGTTCTGGGTATGTAAATGTCCCAAATGTTAAAGGCTTTACCAAGGCTATTACTACCAAGATTTCCACTCGTCGTTCCCAACGCTATCTGAAAGGTGTTGATCAGCCATCTGGTTCGGAGGCTATTGATGTTAGTGATGATATTGAAGTATCAGCAGATCAGGCTATTGATGTTGGCAAGGGTAAGGAGAAGGAGTTAATTGTTTCAAGCAAAAAGAAGAAGTTAATTAAGAAAGGTAGCACTCTTGTCATTCAAGGTCCGTCAGTCAAAAGCGTTGAGAGCTTCGAAAGTTCCGAGGTTCAAGAGGTTTATGTACCCAACTGGGGGGTTAAAGTTGGAGATAGTTTTAAAGATCCGGCTGTTTGTGCTGAAGCCTTAGCTCATTTTGCTCCTCCTGGTGTTCGAAGTGCTATCTCAGAGATGGAGGCTGATCATCTTATTTCTAGGATGATGCTGAGTTCCTGCAACCTTTCAGCCCTGTTGGCTGAAGGTGTTACTCGTTTTGCCAAATGCATGCAGGAATATGAGGAGGCCTCTAAGAAAAAGGAAAAGATGAAAGCTTCGATTGCCGCTATGAAGAAAGAGATTGATAGTTTTTCTGAAAAGGAGCTGGCTTGGGCCAAGAAAGTGAGTGAGTTGACGAGAAGACACGAGATTGAGATGAATGATCTCAAAAAGGGTTTCGAGGCTGACCGATTGAAGCTGAAATCCGATAGGGAGGCCTTGGTTGTTCAACAGAAGGCTTTTGATGAAGAAAAAGATTGCTTGAAGGCTTTGGTTGCCCAAGCCACTGGGGATAACCAGTGGCCTATTGAGCAGGGTTTTCATCAGGTTGTTACCTATCTTCTTCACTCTAAAGAGTTTAATTCTACTCTTGGTGAAGTTTACACTAAACTGCTCAATCTGGGAAAACATCAAGGTCTTATTGCGGGTTATAAGCTTCATGAGTCTGGCCATCCTTTGGAAAAATCTCCCTTGTACCGTCCCGAGGCTTCCGATATCTTCAAGAGTTCCGTTGAGCAAATGGAGAGGCTAACATACTCGTATGTGAGCCAGGTTGCTACTTGCTATGGTAAGCCCCTCTCCGTCTTGCAGGAACTAAAGCCGGATGGTCTTAATGAGAAGGTATGTATCGAAGTGCTTAGCTCTCTTTCAAGGAAACGTTCCTATTCAGGAGATAGCGAAGATACCTTTCCTGTAGAACCTGATGTTCCTAAAGATGCCAGCTTGGAGGGTTCAGCTGTTGGTGATGAGTGCCCAAAGGCTAAGAAGATCAAGAAGACTAAGAAGACCAAAGGTAACAGTTCTGGGGCTTCTAAGCTTTCTACTGATGCATGATATTCGTAGCTTTCTTAGCGCTTTTTAAGACAATTTATGGTTTGTAATGTTAACTTCAAACAATATTAGGTTTTGCAGGAACCCTTAAGGTTCCTGTTATGTGGTTGTGTTTTAGGCCTGTATGGCCGTTTGGACAATTTCTGAACTTACAAGTCACTAGGACTTGTTTTAACTTATGTTTGGATGGTAGGAAGTCTTTCAAGGCTTTCTTTGCTATGATACTATGTTTAACTATTTTCTTTGTGTCGTGTTTTTTATACTTGTGCCTATTTTGTTAAGGCAGCTTGGTTGGCTTCAAGCCTTTAAGCTTTTTGGCGATCTTGTATGTAGGTTGAAGCCTTTAAGGTTTTGAGTTGCCAACCATGTAGCTTGAAGCCTTCAAGGCTTCTTGGATTTGTGACCTTGCTTGGTTTGTATCTTTGAGTTTTTATAACTTTTTGTCCAAGTTGTTGCATTGTTCCTTAAGTTATTTCTGTTTCTTGTGGCTTTGTCTTTGTCAAGTTTGTGTTGCCTTTATGTTTTTTATACCTTAAAGGGTTCAGTGCTGCAGTCACTTAGCCTTGGTATTTTTAACAAGAAGACATAGCACCTATCCTATTTATTTTCTTGTTTTCATTTGATTTCGTAAGCCTGTTTGTTGATTATTTTTCTAAGACTTAAGGAACATTTGGTGTAGGCTGTTCAAACCCGTCTATGGGACAACTTTATTTTCAATAATAAGTCCCATGGAGTTGTATTGATTTAGGAACTCACCTCTTATATAGGTTCATTCAACCCTTGAACCTATTGAGCGATGTGGCCTGGGAGCTCATCCCCTTACATGGCCCTTGCCATGGAGTTTTTTGCTAGGTTCTCAACCTGATCTTAGGATAGAAAGACAAATTTGATAAAACAACTTCATTCATTCAAGAGATACTTGTTTTTACAAAAGGTATTCATAGTGCCATTCTTGAAATACAACTTGTGAAATACAAACCAATCTTTCTTGTTTAGACATGGAACCTTTTCAGGGTTTTTCCATTCCAGTGTCTTGGAAGCCTTTTACCTTCTGAGTCTGCTAGCTTGTAAGATCCACCTTTATGTGCTTCAAGGATGGTATACGGGCCTTCCCATTTTGGGCCAAGCTTTCCTTGATTCTCTTTTTTGCTAGCTTCATTGTTTCTAAGCACCAGGTCTCCTGGCTTGAAGCGTTCATTCTTGACTCTCTTGTTATAGTAGGCTTCCATTCATTGCTTGTACTTGGCCTCTTGAATTGCGGCTTGGTCTCGTGCTTCCTCTAGGAGTTGTAAGTTCAACATGGTCTCTTTTTGGTTTGTTTCGGGATCCATGTTGACAATTCGTTGTGTTACAACTCCTACTTCAGCTGGGATCACGGCTTCGGATCCAAATACCAAGCTATAGGGTGTTCTTTTGTGACTTGTCTTTTCGGTTGTTCTTATGGCCCATAGAACACTCGGCAATTCTTCAATCCAGTTGCTTTCATACCTTCCCAATCTGGTTTTGATACCTTCCACTATGCTTCCATTCGTCCTTTCAACTTGACCGTTTGATTGTGGGTAAGCCACTGAGCTGAAAACCTGATTGATTCTGTATTCTTTGCACCAAACGCTGAAAGGCTTCTCAGCAAATTGCTTTCCATTGTCAGTGACAAGTACTCCCGGCAATCCATAACGGCAAATAATGTTTTCCCTAACAAAGTCAATGACCTATTTGCCCGTGATCTTTGCAAGTGGTTTAACCTCAGGCCACTTGGTGAAATAATCTACGGCCACCAACAAGAACTTCACTCCACCTTTGCTTGGGGGAAACGGACCGACAATGTCCATCCCCCATTTATATAATGGCCATGCTGAGGTTATTGGGACCAGATCATGCTTGGGACTTTTTGGGATTGGTGCATGAATTTGGCAGGCATCACATTTCCTTAATTGCTCAGCGGTATCCCGGTGCATTGAGGGCCAAAAATGCCCAAGGTTCATAAGTTTGGCAACCACCGACTTAGCTCCAAAATGAGCTCCGCATATACCTTCGTGAATTTCTTTGATCAAATATTGACTTTGCTCGGGACCAACACATCTTAGCAAGGGTGCAAGATAACCCTTTTTGTAAAGGGTTTCACCTTGTAGTATATACTGCCTTGCCTTGATCTTAACCCTTTCAGCTTCTATTTGATCACTAGGTAATTCACCATTTTTAAGGAATTTCTTGATTGGAGTGATCCAATTTGGATCTTCCTCGGTGACTACATCTTGAACTTCCAACTCATCGATTGATGGAGCCTTTAACACTTCTACCAATACCTTCTTGGTAAGGTGGGCAAAAGTGAGAGATGTAAGCTTACTCAAGGCATCCGCTTTCTTGTTTTGGGATCTGGGAATTTGCTTGATGTTGCATGTTTGGAAGGTGTTCATCAGCTCTTTGGATTTTTCTTTGTATCTTTTCATGTTGGGCTCCTTTGCAACGTAGCTATCATTCACTTGGCTTGAGACCAGCAACGAATCTGTGAACACTTCAAGCTTTTGGACCTTCATTTCTTTAGCCAGTCTTAAGCCGGCGATCAGTGCCTCGTATTCAGCCTCGTTGTTGGTGGTCTGAAAATTAAAACGGAGAGCATACGTGAACTCCAACCCTTCTGGGTTAATCAAAATGAGCCCAGCCCCTGACCCTTCAACGCTTGAAGCCCCATCGGTGAAAAGTTTCCAGGCTTCAAGGTTTGAGGGTTCAGTGGCAGCGGTGTCCACTTCAGTAACTGTTTGCTTTGGGACTTCTACAATGAAATCAGCCAAGACTTGGGCTTTGATAGCTTTTCTTGGGACGTAGGTGATGTTATGCTCACCTAGTTCCACTGCCCATTTGGCTAATCGTCCCGAGTTTTCTGGTTTTTCAAGCACACTCTTAATAGGTTGGTCGGTGACCACTTGTATAGGGTGTGCTTGAAAATACCTTCGGAGCCTTCTAGTTGTTTAAACTAGGGCTAGGGCAAGTTTTTCAAGAGGAGGATATTTGATTTCAGTCAATTTTAGAGTTTTGCTGAAGAAGTAAACGGGTACCTGAACCTTGTCTCGTTCAATGGTGAGAACCGCGCTTATGGCCTCTTCAGCAACCGAAAGGTATACCGATATCAATTCTCCCGTTTCTGGGGCTGCAATGTCAGGTAGGGAAGCTAGGTGTTGCTTCATCTGGTTGAAGGCTTCTTCGGCTTCCTCAGTCCATTTGAAGTCCTTCTTATCGAAGCAACCTTTGAGCGTTTTGAAAAAAGGTAAAGACCTTTCAGCCAATTTGGAGGTAAAACGCTTCAAGGCTGCAAGCTTCCCGTTTAAGCTTTCAACCTCCTTCTTGCTTCTTGGTGGTTTGGTTTCTAGAACAGCTTTCACCTTGTTTGGATTGGCTTTAATGCTTTGTTTTCCCATAATATGCCCAAGGAATTTACCTTCCTCAAACCCAAAGGAGCACTTCTCGGGGTTAAGTTTCATGTTGACCTTTCTTAGGTTCTTGAAGGTTTCTTGGATGTCATCGAGCATTTGATATTCCGTTTTGCTTTTAATCACCAAGTCGTCGACATATGCCTCCATGTTTCTACCAATTTGACTTGAGAAGGCCTTGTCAACTAGGCGTTGGTAGGTTGCCCCAGCGTTTTTGAGGCCAAAAGGAATCTTTTGGTAACAAAAGATTCCTTTGTCGGTGTGAAAGGCGGTTTTTTCTTCATCCTCTTCCTTCATGAGGATTTGATGATAACCTTTGTAGGCATCCAGAAAGCATTTGAACGGATAACCAGTGAGGGAGTCAACCTTGAGGTTAATTTCCGGCAACGGGTAACAATCTTTAGGACAAGCCTTGTTAAGATCCTTGAAATCTATGCACATTCTCCAAGAATTATCTGGCTTCCGAACCATCTCCGGGTTTGCAACCCAGGATTGATATTTGACTTCTCGTAGAATGCCGGCTGATACAAGCTTTTCAACCTCTTGGCACACAGCCAAGCTTCTTTCGGGTGCCAAGCTTCGCTTCTTTTGAACGACAGGTTTGACACCAGGTAGTATTTTTAGTTCATGTTCAGCAATGTTTTGAGGGATGCCTGTCATATCCTCTGGGCACCAGGCAAAGACATCACTGTAGTGTGCCAACAATATTTCTAGATATGATAGGGTTTCTTGTGAAAGGCTTGGATTGACCCTTATCTTCTGCTCGGGGTACTTAGGATTTATGATTATCCTCTGCTTGTCTTCTTCACTTTTGGAGCTTTCACCTTCAACCATGTAGGCCTCTTGTTAAGGTTGAAGGGTTGCTATTCCCCTCTCGGTGGGAAATTTGACAGTGCCATGGCCAACAGACACAGCCGTATAAAATGCACACTGTCCCGGCCTTCCGATGATCACATCATAGTTTGAAGGTATATTGATAACCACGAAGGTGAGTGGTTGGATTCTCTTCTTCTGACCTTCACTAAAACGAACATCAAGTGTCAGTTGCCCTAAAGGCTTGAGGGGTATATCGGCTATACCTTTTATGGAGGTCCCAAAGGGTTGAAGCCTTGAACGTTCTTCATTGCTTAAACGGTTGAAGAACTTTTCAAACATGATTTCGGTGGCAGCACCAGTGTCTATGTATGCTCTGCTTGTTTGTAACGTTCCTACAGTAGCCTCAACCACAAGAGATTTTGAAAGAGGGTCTTTCTTTGTTGGAGGAAAGCAAACACATTGGAGCTCCCAAGCTTCCAACCGCTGTCTTTTGTGCGGAACCCTTCCATCAAAATCTACCATATTGACTTCCTTGCCCTTTCCTTCAGCCATTTTGTCCCTTACTCCCTTTACCAAGTGAGCAAGTTCCCCGGACTTGACGGCTTCTTCGATCCTCTTTTTAAGTTGGAAGCAATCATTGGTATGGTGTCCCTTTTCCTCATGAAATTCACAATATTGTGTGGAATTTTCGTTTTTTCTGCTTTTGGGGAGAGGCCTTGGAGGCCAAAAGTTTTGCTTGATGTTGGTGCATACATCTGTCGACTTCGTCTTCGTTCGAGTCATTGTGAAGAAAGCGTTGAAGACCTGACTGAAGACTCCGGCAATATCCAAGGGGGAGTTTGTTGGTGCATAATGTCTATAGCCTACGTCTAAAGTCTAGGTCATGTCGGTAGATTGTATAAGAGTCAAAAATGTAATTTTATGTTGTTTTGTAGTAATTTCGCTTGAAATGACATGTGGTCATTTCATGCGAAATTAAAGTTGTTAATTTCGCTTGAAATGACATGTGGTCATTTCATGCGAAATTAGATGTCTATAAATAGGCAGGTCATGCTTCTCATTTGGTATGGAATTAGTTGTGGTGTAACGAAGTGCTGCCCGATTTTCAAGTCTAATATCAATGAGAAGCTTGTTTTAAGTATCATACTCTGTTTCTACTCATTTCTGACACTGATTCTAGGCTGTTTGTTTGTTTCCGCCTCTCAAACAGTTGTGTATTGATTCTGATTGACTCATTAGGTCGCCAAATCGATCCTACAAGTGGTATCAGAGCTCAGGATGAGTCAATACACTTGAATCAGTGCTTAGAATTCTCATTTTTTGGACTTCTGGACAAATTCATGGACAAAATGGACTGATTTTTTGATATTGTGTGTAAAATACAGTTTTAACAAACCCTTGAAAGAATCAGATCAAAATTCAGTTTAAAAGTGACAAAAATGGGCCAAAAAGTTAATTTCGTTTGAACGAACATCTATTTTCGTTTGAAAAAATTGAGGTAATTTCACATGAAATTACTAATTTCGTTTGAAATACATCTGATTTCGTTTGAAAAGTAATTCCGTTTGGCTAATTTCTCACGAAATTAAGTATTTCGTATGAAATAATACTTGATTTCGCTTGAAATACACATATTTCGTTTGAAAAGTCCTCTATTTCGTTTGAAGGGTCTAATTTCGTGTGAATGTGTTTCGCGTGAAATTGGTAATTCGTTTGAAAGTGTCAGTCAACATCATCAGAAGTTCATCTGAAACATTAATTGAAATTGCCAATTCGTGTCAGCTTTATTAATAAACCACATCAAAAGTTATTTGATGCACGAGAATTGACAGATAGTTGTCGGCAAGAATCGATTTATCATAAAAGATGGTTATTTTTGAAAATGGTGAGAGACCCAATGAATTTGCAAGTCACGTGATGCACTAGATTTGATAAAGTCTTATTTTCGGTCCAATAAGAAATTGAAATATCAAATCTTATCGGTATTGCATGTGATCTTTGCAAAGATTGTCAGCCATTTGCGTGTGAAGTAATTGATTGTGTATCAGTTTGTCAGGTGAGTATCTAGGTCAAAGATTGCATGTGATTATTAAAGCTTGTCGGCTATTTGTCTTGATTCTTTAAATTTGCATGTGAAGGATTGATGTATATTGAAATGTTGCCTGCCATGTTCACGTGATCCATACATATTGCGGCCCAATGAGAGATTAATAAATCATAAGCTTTGTAATTTGTCAAGCATCGGATACCCGGCCGAGCGAATCTCTAACCGATCCGTTGTCACCTGATTTTTGTCACTCAATCGGATATTCATCTGATTCAGTTGTTTGATAAAGTGATTGAACTGATCTTAGATTGTGTAAATTTTCGTATCATTTGAAAATATGTCTTCGTGAATCCTTCAATACTGAAACATGGATTCTGAGTTTTGTAACTCGTCTTTCGGAAATGGTATGCTTGTTCAGACTCCAGCAAGTATCAAACAGAAGTTTGATAGTTTTACAGCTATCAGGGGAGAATCTACAAAAGAGTTGATCGAAAGGTATTGCAAGTTATATATAGAGATGAAGAGTTTGAACATTAGCAAAAGAGATGACGAGTGGGTTGACAAGTTGGCAAATGCTTTACCGCGTGATGAGTGGGGCACATATCTGTTGACTTGGAAGAAAAACATGGAATATTTTGGTTTTAATTTGAGCACGTTCATTGAGAAGATTGAAGCTCAAGAACTTAAACTCCAACAAATTAGAAAAATGAAGTCTGATTCAGGAGAGGAGTTTGATTCCGAGTTCGAAGAGATTGATAAAACCGGAAGTAAAATTGACAAACAAGAAAAGGTTTCGGAAAAGGCTCAAATTTTTTATCAATCATCAGATGAAGAAAGCAACGATGATAGTGAAAAAATTAGAAAACTGGAATCTTATAAAAGAGAACTTACACCTGAAAGTTATAATTTTTATTTTGCAGGTAAAATGGAAGAGTTAAAAGAAAGACAAGCTGCAAGAGAGAAGAATCAGAAAGCAGCAACTGTTGAAGTAAAAGTCAAATCTGAGGAAAATGTTCAAGTGGTAAAGAAGCAGGTTAAAGAAGTTTCAGCTATCAAGGTTGAGAAGGAAGCTGAAGCAGAAACGATGTCTGAGAAGTGCTTAAACTGTGATAAATCGGGAGCAGACAATGTCAAACTCTTGAAAGATGTGGAGAGTTTGACATTGGAAAACAAAACGTTAAAAGAAAATGAAAAAAAATTTCAAAATAAAATAACATTTTTAGAAAATGAAAAGTTACAAATTGAAAAAGATTTTGAAAAAAAAATAAAAATTTCAGAAAATGAAGATTTTTGGATAAAATTGGAAAATAAAAATTTAAAAGAAAAAGAAACAAAATTTCAAAGTCAAATAAGAGTTTTAGAAAGTGAAAAATCTGTTCTTGAAAAGAATAAAATTGAAAATGAAAAAGCAATAAATTCTCATCTTGAAAAAATCTCTCAACTTGAAAAAGAAGTTGAGAGTGATAGAAATAAAATTGATGATTTAGAAAAGACATTGAAAGGTTTTGTGACCTCGTCTGCATTGCTAGATCATATATGTCCAAAACCGATCAATGAAATTCCAATAAGTGACAATGTCACAAATTATGACGATGTCATAATTGAGGATTGTGATGATAAATCTGATGATGAAATTGATAAAAAGAAAATATTTTTGAAATTAAAAGAAAAATTTCAAGAAACTGTTTTACAATCTACTGAAATAGGTGAATGTTCAACGCAAAAACCTTTTAAGAAGAATGTAGAACAAAAACAAAACCAAAATTCGAAAAATGTTCAAAGCATCAATAAAAGATCATCAGTTCAATCATCCAATCATTATAAAAAACCACAAAAAGTTGAAAATCAAAACTCACAAAAAGTTGGTAATAAGTGGTGCAGGTTTGACCACGGTGCTCAAAAGTCAAATCAAGCTTACAGGAGAAGATGGGATGAAGATTATTCAAAGTCAAATCATTACAACGATAGAAAACAGAAAAATGATGAGTACTAGAAATCAAATCAGTGTTATGATTTGAGTGTTTGGTTTGAAAATGAGAACGATATGATAACAGGGTGTGTTACAAATGTGGTTTTCAAGGACACATTGTTGTTAACTGCCAGAGTCAAAGTTTTGAGACTAGGAGATGCTATGAATGTCAAATATAAGGTCATATTGCCAGAGATTGCCCAATGAGATCAAAGAGAAGATCGAGGGCTGAATCTCAGAAATTGGTGAAGAACTCAGTCAAAAATGCTGAAAAGCCCAAAGAACAGAAAGTGAAAGAACAGAAAGTGAAGCTTTCACAAGGGCAGAAAGACCGACTGAGAAAGAAAAGAAAGAAAGCTCGAGAGTATCTTGAAAGGATTTTGTCCTCGGATACAGTCGAAAAAGCAGATAACAGTTCTGATAAATCGTTTTGCTCTCCAAAGATTGATCAGTCAAGTAAAACGAATTCATCAGATACAAATCTGAGGACAAAAGGGATAATAAAGAAAGAAAAAGTGGTTAATCAAGTGATTAACAAACCAAAGAAAGTGAAATTTTCACTTTCTGGCGATGAATTTGTTTCTTCGGAAACAAAGGAGCCACGTGTTGGCGATGAATCTGATTCGTCAAAGTCAGAGAAGCCACCAGTTGAACAAAAAGAAGAAAATTCAGTTCCGCCAATGGATGATATCAATTTTCCACCATTACGGACTGAAAATTTTAAACAAAAAGTTGGTAAAGTGGAAATTTCAGATCAATTCTATTCTGAAAAGAAAGAATTTGATGTCGAAAAGGCGTTCAATGGAAAAGTGAAAAATATTTTTGGAAAAATGGTCGAGGGTAAGGTAAAAGGGGTTAAAGAATTTTATGAATCAAAAAGATATGTTCAAACCCCGAGTGAAAATAATTCAGATGTACCCAAGGCTGGTCAGGCTTGGGTGCCTGCATTCGTTGCTTAAAATCCTGACTTGTCGGAACTCCCAGGTTGGTAATTGGGGAGTAGGAATCGGCATCTTTCTTGAAAAATATCACAGATGTGAAGGGTGGTTGTTATGTGATATTTCGACTTACAAGTGGTTAATCAAGGACACTAAGTTGTACTTGATTTAACTATCTTACAAGTGGTATGATTATTGGTAATTGTTTTTGTGATAAACCTACAAGTGGTTGAAAACAGTGTGATGAATTAAACCCCATGTTTGTGAAATGGCAAAGAAAACTAATTTTCCGGAAAAACCATTTTGATTAAAACAAACTTAAGTGTTTTGAAATCATAATGGGAAAATAGTTTTTTGTAAGGGGGAGTTCTGATTGTTTATGCCAAGTGGATGGAGAATTGAAGTGATTCTCATCAGTTTGTCATTCTACTTTGTACAGTTTATTTTCAAATTTTCCCAGAAAATCAAAATTGAAACATATTTTGATTTTAGGGGGAGTAAAAAATTTCAGAAATTTTGAAAATATGAAAAATCCAAAAACATAATAAAATCTAAAATTCAAAAACATCGGAAAATCAAAAATGAGTTTTTTTGTGTAAAAAGAGGAAATGATAGTACATCAGTGGACTATCAGTGCACGCTAGAGAAATGTAAAGTTTTATAAAGTTTTAAACAGTCTCACTAGGGATGTGTCGATAGGCTCAGCTAAGGCTAGTAGTTTTGCGAAAATGATACAAACATAAAGCAAAAAGCCTAAGTCTGGTGGGAAACACGGTCGAACGCATAGTACTTAGTTTTGTCCTTCTTGACTGTGTACCTGCTCAGTAATCGCTGATTGTCTTAGGACATAAAACCGGTTAAGTTTGTGAGCTTTCACAACTTTGCTGAAAAGTCACTGTGATTCTGTGTTTTCATTTTGCAAAAACTTAAACTTGTTTTATTTCTTTATTTTGTTTAAGCAATGGACATCCTCTGCGTATACGTGAGTATCGACCTGGATGTTATTGCCTAAACGTTCTGTTTTATTTTCTTTGGTGTTTCGTTTAAGCTTTGGATCACCTCTGCGTATACGGGAGTATCGAACTGGTGGTTAAAGCCTAAACAACTTCAACTTGTTTTTTATTTCTTATTTTGTTTAAACATTGGACTTTCTCTGCGTATACGGAAGTATCGACCTGATTGTTAATGTTTAAACATTCTGCATTGTTTTTTACACAAATCACAGTTGATGAAAGTTTAAAGGCATTACGTGAGTTAGTGTATTGCATGATGAGGGGATATGCTAAGATCGTGGGACGCATAAGACTTTAGTGCTATCTAATGTACCCTAATCGTATCAGTAAGCATTACGAACATCTTAAAGGAGTTTAAGTGGATCACAATATCGATGATCTAGGGTGAATTGTTTAAAGCTTTAAGTGGTAATGTTTAGATCAACGGTGCAGCTGATTTGTCTCAATAAACTGATATGATCCTCTAACGCAAACTCACAAAAATATTGTTTGTAAATATTTTCTTACTGCTTTTCATTTAATCAAAAATCCAAAAAGATTTTAGTGTGTTTTAGCATAAAATTTTGAAAAAATCAAAAAGATTTTACTTCATCTTATTTTTGACAACTGATGTTGAAGAGTTGATTTTCAAAATTCCGAGTGCTAAACATGATGAACAACATTGGGTTGGGGAGTTTGTTTAAATGAGAAATGTTTTTGAGAATGATTATATGATTAGTTAATCAAGGTCATTAATTTGAACTTGATGTAACTATTAACGTTTGGTGAATGAATGCTCTCTATCAATAAGTTTTTCAAAGTGATATAAGTAAAAACTTATGTTTTGGGTAGAGAATGTGCAGGAAACGTTGAAAAAGCTAGGTTTCGATTCCTGAGGATTAATGCCAGGTTTTCGATCGTAAGCTACAAATTCCAGACTGCGATCCCGGTACAACTTAAGGGGGAGTCTGTTAGCAAAGGGGAGATTGAAGAGTGAAAAAGCCAGATTCAGATTATGGAAGAATAGCTGATAGTGGATGAAAGAGAGAGTTTGAAGGATGCTTCAGAGTCAAATATTTTGGAGAAATCAAGAAGACTGATCAAGACTAAAGGTTTGACATACTGACGACTCGTACCGAAGACTTCGTCAACATCCGAGGGGGAGTCTGTTGGTGCATACGTCTGTCGACTTCGTCTTCGTTCGAGTCATTGTGAAGAAAGCGCTGAAGACCTGAATGAAGACTCCGGCAATATCCAAGGGGGAGTTTGTTGGTGCATAATGTCTATAGCCTACGTATAAAGTCTAGGTCATGTCGATAGATTGTATAAGGGTCAAAAATGTAATTTTATGTTGTTTTGTAGTAATTTCGCTTGAAATGACATGTGGTCATTTCATGCGAAATTAGATGTCTATAAATAGGCAGGTCATGCTTCTCATTTGGTTCGGAATTAGTTGTGGTGTAACGAAGTGCTGCCCGATTTTCAAGTCTAATATCAATGAGAAGCTTGTTTTAAGTATCATACTCTGTTTCTACTCATTTCTGACACTGATTCTAGGTTGTTTGTTTGTTTTCGCCTCTTAAACAGTTGTGTATTGATTCTGATTGACTCATTAGGTCGCCAAATCGATCCTACAAGTTCTTCAGTTGCAAGGATTTCTTGAGGAGTCTTGGTGAGGGGTGTGAAGCTTATTCCTTTCTCCCTGGTGGAAGGGTTTCGACCTTCGAGCCTTCGATGGTCTGAACCCTTTTGGCGTCTATCATAAGAGTTAAAATTCCCCCTTTTTCTGGCTGGGCTGTTGCTCCGCCAACTGGATCCTCTTTTCCTTTGCTCTTTAATATCTACTGCCTCCTCTCCCCGGATATGGGCTTCAGCCCTCTCGAGAGCTTCTTCCAAAGTCTTGGGTAGGGATTTGTTGAAATCTCTTGTGAGATATTTTGAGGTGATGGCATTCATAAAACCGGCCACCCTCATTTTTCGTCTGCCCCTACATATGTTAGACCTTCCTTCTTGTATCTTTCTATAAATTCTCGAAGACTTTCATCATCTCGTTGTTTTATCTGAAAGATCACCGTTGCATCTTTGACGTATCGCCTTTGTTGGGAGAAATTGGCCAGGAATCCCTTGCTGAGGTCATCGAAGCTTCGAACGCTTCGGGCAGGTAAATCATTGAACCAGATTCTGGCTGATCCAGGGTTTGCATGAACATTAGGCAACATTCAGCGTTTGACCATTTTTCAATCCTTGCTGCACCAGTGAAGATCTGAAGATGGTCCTCAGGATCTTCAGTCCCATCATATGTTTTGATGTAGGATGGCATCTTGATCTTTGTTTGAAAAGCATGAAAGGTTACTCGGCTTGTAAGGTTTGGCCAAATCTTCTTCAGCCCTTGCACCCGTGTTGTTGCCATTGTTATTGTTCCCTTGAGTGGCCAGCACCTGATTGATAAAGTGCTGCCATGGGAAGTTGGCCATCATCTGGGCCATCATCTGGGGTATAAGGTTGAAGCCTTGAAGGCTTCCGTGTGCAACTGGGCAACTAACTCCCAAAGGGGTGCTCATTACAACACTTCGTGCCAAGGGGAGCACGGACAAAGCTTGTTCCCATGAAGTTGTTGTTGAGGGTTGAAGGCTTGTCACTGGGGACTGTAGGAGCTGGTCAAGGGTCAGCTCATGGCCCAGAGGAGCACCACTTGTAGCTGGTTGGGACGAGAAGAGAGGATATGCTGTAGGATTCGGCCTTGCGGACAGATACGGGTTAGGGTTTGGAGGATTACTGGGACCAGCGTCATAGGAGGGATAGGAGGTCCAGGAGATAATGTTGGTTCTAGCTCGTCATAGTCTAAACGAATCCTCACTCCCTTGTTGTCACGACCCCAGCCCCGGTTTGACCCGGTCAGGAGCCGCGGGACAGGAACCTGTGGTATCCATGATGCGATAGCGGAAGATTTTTAACAGGATCTTTTAAAACTCAAAATGCCCAATTATTTTATTCCATAATTTGGGAATAACCCTGTAATTTACAATAGAGGAATTTAACTAAGAAATTCCCTGATTTATTAAAACATGATTATTTATTTTTAACTGAGCCACCTCTTCAAGCTTGTTAGTGCTCCGTAGCACGTTTCCTTGATTTACAGCAGGTCGCCTGAAACATGTTTTAAAAATATTTTATCAGCGGGGAAATGCTGGCGAGTCACTCAAATTTGATAAAATGACACATAGTTATCAATTACAGCATAAGAGCGATTACAATGGCTTCTATCTTATTTTTATCTGGCACCGTGTCACACTGTGTGACGATGGTCATACCACTATTGGGTCCTGTCACCCAATTAGTGATGATTATCCCTGTTAGGTCAATGAACCTAACTGGGATTGAAATTAGTAATGTGCACAATTCCCCACTAGCCAGTGATTCAAGATATCCACGACTTACTCCCTGTAATTATAACTTTTGAAAATAATTTGAGGTATTGTAAAACAGTTGATAAAAAGAGAATGAATCACATTGCAGATTTATACGGGCAGAGTTTAGCCTACTGATTAGCCTTTTAACCTAAATTTAAACAACATGCACACGAACTAGGTCAGTAACTAATACAACATTTATGATAACTCACGAGATTAAACCCTCATAACGAATGACAAAGTGCAATACTTAAACATCCATCGAATTCACGACGAATGACAAAGCATAACCCTAATGTGGGCAGCACTTAAACATCCATTGGATAGTTTCAATCGATCAGACATTGAATCGTAGCAGCGATCGAGTTATTACCCTGTTATAGCGGCAGCGTTTCGTGATTGTGTGTGTTTTAGGACTGTTTCTGCTATATCTCAGTGTACGTATTGAATTTCTACGTCGAACCAACGCGAGATTGCAAGTGCCAAAGTCTACTATTTATATATGAAAAACCGACCCCCTCGCGTGGCGCGAGGGGTTGTCGCGTGGCGCGAGGGGTACTGCCCTATCATAGGGTAGCCCCGTGTCCCAGTAGCTCAGGTGAGTTGGTTTTGCGTTAAAATTCATTATACTCGTAAAACTGTCAAGATAATATCAACTAGGGTTTACCCCCCCCCCCCCCCCCCTGAGTTTTAGGGGTCCCGATCCTGATTCCGATTATTCTGAAAATTTTAGGGTTTATGCAGGATCACTTGGGGGTCTCAATTAGAGTTTCCTATTTGATAAAATAAAATAATAAATAGGACTTTTGATAGGAGTTGTTACATCCTCCCCACCTTATTTAAAATCTCGTCCTCGAGATTTACTGGAATAAGTGAGGATACTTTCGCTTCATTTCCGATTCCAGCTCCCAAGTGTATTCGGGTCCTCTTTTCGAATCCCACTTGACTTTGACAAGCACTAAACGCTTGTTTTTAAGAAACTTGATCTTTCTATCTTCTATCTGAAGAGGTTTCTCAACAAATTTTAACTTTTCATTTACCTCTATATCTTTGAGAGGTACTACCAGAGATTCGTCAGATAGACATTTCTTGAGGTTGGATACATGAAACACATCATGTATTCCAGCTAGTTCTTCTGGTAGTTGTAAACGATAAGCAACTAGTCCTATACGTTGGATTATTGGAAATGGTCCTACGTATCTTGGACTTAGTTTTCCTTTCTTACCGAATCGAACTATTCCTTTCCAAGGAGATACTTTCAAAAGTACTTTGTCTCCAACTTGAAACTCGAGTGGCTTGCGTCGATTATCGGCATAACTTTTCTGGCGATCTCGAGCCATCTTTAGTCTTTCCCTAATTTGAGTGATCTTGTTGGTAGTTTCTTGTACAATTTCAGGACCTGATAATTGACTTTCTCCTATTTCTGCCCAACAAACGGGAGTTCTGCACTTTCGTCCATACAGTGCTTCGAATGGGGCAGCTTCAATGCTTACATGATAACTATTATTATAGGAGAATTCAATTAAGGGTAGGTGGTCATCCCAGTTTCCACCAAAATCTATCACACATGCTCGGAGCATGTCTTCTAGTGTTTGTATCCTCCTTTCACTTTGCCCGTCTGTTTGTGGATGATATGCCGTACTTAAATTTAGTCGGGTTCCCATTACTTCCTGGAAACTTTTCCAGAAGTGGGAAGTGAAACGACTATCTCTATCTGATACAATGGAGAGTGGAACTCCATGTAAGGATACTACTTCATCTACATACAACTTTGCCAACCTTTCCATACTAAAGGTTTCCTTCATGGGTAGAAAATGAGCTGATTTGGTTAATCGATCCACAATTACCCAAATCGCGTCATTACCTTTTCTGGTTTTGGGTAACTTAGTAACAAAGTCCATTGTTATGAGTTCCCATTTCCATACAGGCATTTCTAATTGTTGTAGTAGACCTGAAGGTTTCTGGTGTTCTGCCTTAACTTGTGAACAAGTAAGACACTTAGAAACATATCTAGCTATGTCCTTTTTCATACCAATCCACCAGAAGTTATTCCTTAAATCTTGGTACATTTTATTGTTACCAGGATGCATGGTATACCTAGATTTATGGGCTTCCTCTAGGATTTTATTTCTTAACTCTCCCTGCTTAGGTACCCAAATTCTTTTCTTATGGAATCTCCAAATTTCATCACTTCCTTGCTCTAATTCTTTTATTCTTCCTTTCATTCCTTCAGCATCATCCTTGATTGCTGTCTCTTGAATGCTTTTCAATTGATCCATTAAGTTTAAGTTTGAGTGTAAACTTAATCTAAGAGCACGAACTCGTCGTTGTTTCTCATGATACTTACGACTTAAAGCATCAGCTACTACGTTTGCTTTTCCTTCGTGATATTGTATATCACAGTCGTAATCACTTAGGATCTCCATCCATCTCCTTTGTCTCATGTTTAATTCTTTTTGCCCAAATATGTATCTTAAGCTTTTATGATCTGTATAGACAGTAAACTTACTTCCGTACAGATAGTGTCTCCAAATCTTAAGGGCAAAAATTATGGCTCCTAATTCTAAGTCATGAGTCGTATAGTTTTCCTCATGCTTTTTCAATTGTCTTGAAGCATACGCAATTACCTTCTTGCGTTGCATTAGCACACATCCTAATCCTAGCTTAGAGGCATCACAATATACTTCAAAATCTTCAGTTCCTTCTGGAAAGGCTAGAATTGGAGCATTGGTTAATTTCTGTTTTAAAACCTTAAAAGCCTCATCTTGTCTAGGTCCCCACTCAAACTTAACTGCTTTACAGGTTAGCTTAGTTAATGGTACGGCTATTTTGGAAAAATCCTTAATAAACCGCCTATAATATCCGGCTAATCCTATAAAACTTCTAACTTCCATAGCTGACTGTGGAACCTTCCATTTGGTAATTGCTTCTATTTTAGCAGGATCTCCGTGAATGCCTTCGTGATTCACCATATGTCCTAAAATTGCACTTCCTGTAGCCAAAATTCACATTTCGAGAATTTGGCGTAAAGCTTTTCTTTTCTTAACAAAGTTAAGAGTGCATGCAAATGCTGACAATGTTCATCCTGGCTTTTGGAATAAATAAGTATATCGTCGATAAATACAATTACAAATTTATCCAAATACGGTTTACAGATTCTATTCATCATGTCCATGAATGCTGCAGGTGCATTTGTTAATCCAAAGGGCATGACTGTAAACTCGTAATGACCATACCTAGTTCTGAAAGCAGTTTTAGGTATGTCTTCTTCTTGTACCTTCAATTGATGATATCCGGAGCGTAAGTCTATCTTAGAAAAGTATCTAGCTCCTTGAAGTTGATCAAAAAGATCATCAATTCTAGGTAATGGGTATCGATTCTTAATTGTAACCTTATTTAATTCCCTATAATCAATACACATTCGCATCGAACCATCCTTCTTTTTCACAAACAACACTGGAGCTCCCCAAGGGGATGAGCTAGGTTGTATGAATCCTTTGCTTAGTAATTCATCTAACTGCTTTTTCAATTCTAACATTTCGGTGGGTGATAACCGATAAGGTGCTTTAGCTATCGGTGTAGTTCCAGGAATTAGATGAATTCTAAATTCTACCTCCCTATCAGGTGGTAATCCAGGTAGTTCTTCTGGGAATACTTCCGAGTATTCTGATACTACTGGAATGTCCTTAAGTTCCTTTCCCTTAGTGTTAATGATTACTGAAATCATATATACTATTCATTGTTTTCGTTCATAACTAGCAACTTTCATTACTGAAATGAACTTCATTGGTTTCTGTGGCTTATTTCCTGTAATCACCACTAATTCCCTTGTGGGTGTATAAATTTCTATGAAGTTCTTATCACATAGGATTCGAGCATGATTGGCTACTAACCAATCCATTCCTAATACCACATCGAATCCAGCTAAATTCATAGGTAACAGATTTGCAGAGAATTTATGACCTAAAAGTTCTATCTTTCCTTCTTGCAAAATCTTATCTATGTTGACAGAATTTCCATCTGCTGTTTCGACTGTAAAAGTCTGCCTAAGGTTGGTTAAGGGTAAATTAAGAGCTTGACAGAATGAAGTATTTATAAAACTTTGGTTTGCACCAGAGTCAAATAATACTTTTGCATAGACGTTGTGAACTAGAAACGTACCAGCTATCACATCCGGGATTAGCTCTGCTTCTTGAGTAGTCAGTTGGAAGGCTCTTACGTTCTTCTTGTTAGTTCCTTCTGCATGTTTGGCTTTGTTATCATCTGGTTTGATCAATTTCGGACAATCTGGCCTAATATGTCCATTTTCTCCACAGTTATAGCAAACTGTGAATTTCTTTTTCCTGCAATCTTCCTCCTGATGCCCTGGAATTTTGCAAAAATTGCAATACCCCTTGCATCTTCCAAAATGCTTTCTTTTGCAACTATTGCAAAATGGAACAGTGGAAGATTGCCCAGTTCCTCTTCTCTTGAAATTGTTACGGTTACCCATACGAAATCCCTGGGTAATCTTTTGGGCCACTTCCTTCTTTCTATTTTCTTCTTGTGTCCGCACCAGTTCGTCAGTCAATGTATTGGCTAAATCCACCGCATCATCAATTGTGCGGGGTTTCGCGGCCTTGACAATATTACGGATCTCTCCAATCAATCCCCAAATATAACGAGAAATAAGTACTGGTTCTGGCGAAGCCAGGGTTGGTACCACTCTCGCATACTCGAAGAATGTCGAAGTATATCCTCGACAATCTACACCAATCATTCGATGATTTAGGAATTTATTTGTCATTTGTTCATTTTCATACTCGGGACAAAATTTTCTTTCTACGAGATTTTTAAACTCTTCCCAGTTCATAGCATACGCCACAGTTCTTCCTTTAGCTTGTAGAACTGTATTCCACCATTCTAAAGCCCCTTCTTTAAAAAGATTCGACGCATACATGACCTGGTCTTCTTCAGCACATTACTTATGGTAATTACTGCCTCGGTTTTCTCTAACCAACGCAGTGCTGCAGTTGCCCCTTCGTTACCTGCAAACTCAGTTGGTTTACAGGCAAGAAATTCTTTGTAAGTGCAACCAGGCGTTGCAGCTTTCATTTTCTTGAGAATCGGGACTTGCAGAATATTATCGTTATTGTTATTGTTGTTGTTGCCGCCTCCGTTTACACTATTACTGAAGTTGTCCTCATGAGTACGTTTGCTAGGAATAATTTGAGGTTCAACAGGTTTCTGGGCAGCAGCAAGGATTGCTGGAATAGCATTTGCTATTCCTTGAGCAACAATATTTTCTATATCTTGCTTAGTCATAAATTGATCTTCCTGGTGTTGCTCAGATTGGTTAATCTCGTTAACTGGTTCATTATTAGCGTTTTCCATCTGATAATTAATATATATAATTTATTATTAGTATAAAGTAAATAACAATTATACACAAAACAATCATGCAAATTTCACAACACACATATATATATCCAAAATTATTGATTCCTCGATTTCCCTTTTTATATATCATATTATGCATCCGTACACACTGTTATGTTACAAAGTTTTATTTTTATTTTACAGGATTATATTTTTTTTTTATTATTATTATTATTATACAATCATAGTTACTTTCTCACACCATCCCTTCTGCTAGTATTTCAGAAACGACGCTCCCTCTCGTCGTACTTCCAAGAGATTTGTTCTCCCACTTCCCGAATCCTATTCCCTGCACCTATCAGCTCCTCGCCAAAATGGCGGAGTTCAGCTAAGTTTTCATTGCTCATTGGTGAGTTTGGTATAGGTTCTGGGTCGAACTGAGGGAAAAAGGTATAAGGGTTATTTAGGAGGTTTTGAAACTGCCAGCCGTTGGTCCACCACTCGTCCATTTCTCCTAAAGGTTGGGTATGAATTAAAGGTTCTGGGATGGCTGGTTCCAAATTTATTGGAAGTTGCGTTTCAGCAGGATAAGGGTATAGGTTGGTATTGATAGGGCTAATGATATCACAGCCTGCCAGTATGCGATCCAATTCTTCCTATAAAGGCAACTCCTCGACTTGCTTAGAACTTTCCCCAATTTCCATTTCTGCTTGCCTAGAATCTTCCCCGATTGCAATTCCTTTTCCTTTATCTATGGGATTCTCTATTTTGGGAATTCTCCTAGTTGCTGGTTTCCTTCTGCGTACACGCCTCCATCCTACAAATCTTCTCCTTTTCTTAGGTTTTGGTTTCTCCGGAGTTGAAGCATTGAATTCTATAGGTTCTTCTATATCAGGTATATAACCAGTAAAGTCTTTTGAAACTTCTATTTTCACCGGATAGAGATTGAGATTCTGAAGGGCTTCAGATAACTCATTCATGCTGTTTAGCATATATGCAAAAATACTAAGTTAAAATTTTATAACAAAATTTCACAGATAACCTTCAAGTATTATTGCATATCATGTGGCTAATTTAATACAAAGGACAATTGGAAATTAAAACATACTAGGGTTTATTGAAAGCTTATTTATTTACTGGGTAATTTTTCTGGCTTGTAAATGATAAGGGTGCTAGAACTGAGTCAGGGTAATTAAAGATTTGTATTTACTGCTACAGTGGCTAGCATATAGAAATCTCCCCATTTTTCATCTAACTCGTCTTCCCATGGTGGGTTATTGCTTAGTTCCTGAGTTTCCTGATTAATTCTCCTTTCTTTTTGTTGTGATTTCTTTATTTTCTCCTGACTTTTCCTAATAATCAAACTTCTTTTATTAGGAGAAAGTGGTTCCTCATATTGTGTCTTTCGAACAAATATTCCTTCCTCAGTATTTACTGAGTATCTTGAGGAATTTGATTGGGATGAGATTCCCTTTTCTTTTGGTGAATTATCTAATTTAAGATAGATATCCAAGATTCTTTGCTTACCCATACTGTAACTAACAAGTAGTCAGTTAATAAAACATCTAATCACAAAATAATAATCAGGAAAATTAAGTATTTAAAATACTTAATAGGCTTAAATCAGTGGCTCAATCAGTAGCTCTGATACCACCTTTTCCTGTCACGACCCCAGCCCCGGTTTGACCCGGTCAGGAGCCGCGGGACAGGAACCTGTGGTATCCATGATGCGACAGCGGAAGATTTTTAACAGGATCTTTTAAAACTCAAAATGCCCAATTATTTTATTCCATAATTTGGGAATAACCCCGTAATTTACAATAGAGGAATTTAACTAAGAAATTCCCTGATTTATTAAAACATGTTTATTTATTTTTAACTGAGCCACCTCTTCAAGCTTGTTAGTGCTCCGTAGCACGTTTTCTTGATTTACAGCAAGTCGCCTGAAACATGTTTTAAAAATATTTTATCAGCGGGGAAATGCTGGCGAGTCACTCAAATTTGATAAAATGACACATAGTTATCAATTACAGCATAAGAGCGATTACAATGGGTTCTATCTTATTTTTATCTGGCGCCGTGTCACACTGTGTGATGATGGTCATACCACTATTGGGTCCTGTCACCCAATTAGTGATGATTATCCCTGTTAGGTCAATGAACCTAACTGGGAGAGAAATTAGTAATGTGCACAATACCCCACTAGCCAGTGATTCAAGATATCCACGACTTACTCCCTGTAATTATAACTTTTGAAAATAATTTGAGGTATTGTAAAACAGTTGATAAAAAGAGAATGACTCACATTGCAGATTTATACGGGCAGAGTTTAGCCTACTGATTAGCCTTTTAACCTAAATTTAAACAACATGCACACGAACTAGGTCAGTAACTAATACAGCATTTACGATAACTCAAGAGATTAAACCCTCACAACGAATGACAAAGTGCGATACTTAAACATCCATCGAATTCACGACGAATGACAAAGCATAACCCTAATGTGGGCAGCACTTAAACATCCATTGGATAGTTTCAATCGATCAGACATTGAATCGTAGCAGCGATCGAGTTATTACCCTGTTATAGCGGCAGCGTTTCGTGATTGTGTGTGTTTTAGGACTGTTTCTGCTATATCTCAGTGTACGTATTGAATTTCTACGTCGAACCAACGCGAAATTGCAAGTGCCAAAGTCTACTATTTATATCTGAAAAACCGACTCCCTCGCGTGGCGCGAGGGGTCGTCGCGTGGCGTGAGGGGTACTACCCTATCATAGGGTAGCCCCGTGTCCCAGTAGCTCAGGTGAGTTGGTTTTGCGTTAAAATTCATTTTACACGTAAAACTGTCAAGATAATATCAACTAGGGTTTACCCCCCCCCCCCCCCTGAGTTTTAGGGGTCCTGATCCTGATTCCGATTATTCTGAAAATTTTAGGGTTTATGCAGGATCACTTGGGGGTCTCAATTAGGGTTTCCTATTTGACAGAATAAAATAATAAATAGGACTTTTGATAAGAGTTGTTACACTTGTCCCTTTCCCTACTCACATATTGGTTGAGGAGAGACCTCAACTCAAAGAAATTGTTAGCAACCTCCTCCGGGGTAAGTTCAACACGTGGTGGGGTGCCAGATACACCAACATTAGGGGAAGGGACTCCGGACCTGGATGGGGTTGGAGTGTTGAAAGTGAGAAACTCGGGAGTGCTTCCCGGAGTCGAGTAAGAAGTGGGTATAGCCACATGGGTTTGGCTAGTACCTGGGGTAGAGGTGTTTGGAACCTGATTTACTTCTCCCGGGGATCCACTTTCTGACATGGTAGTTTCAAGAGAAAGGAGCTACACTACTAGGTCTTTTGAGGAAAAATAGTGGCGTAGCCCCACGGTGGACGCCAACTTGTTGATGCAACAAATAATAGACCAGGGATAGTAGCCGGGCTGGTTAGGCAAAAGGGTTGAAGGGTTCAACTTTACCTAACGCAGGTCGTGGGGTCCCCCCACGTTTGCAAGACATGGACAGAGGTTCACTAGATTGTTTTTGTTGTTTGCTGAAGATCCTCCTCTGAAGTGTGTTCAGATTCGGATGTATGAGCAAAAGGAATGTATGTGTTGAATATGAAAGAAAGTGACTTGCATGGAGGAAGTACTCGAGAGCAATGATCAGAGATTCTTCAAGAATCAGTGCTGATCCTAATGTCCTGCTTAGTAAATGAAGTGTCTAATTTATAGGAGAAGACATCACTCGAAGAGGAATGAGTTTGACTAGTGAACATGCTTGCAGTGGGGGACTTACCCTTTCGGGGGTTGAAGCCTTTTGACCCGCGGATAATAGAGTGTGCTCTGTGGACCTGCGTTGCTTTTGCGGCTGGTGAGTTGGTGAAGCAATCCAGAGACGTGACCTTTTACTGTTCCCGCATTGCTTTATCTCAACTCCCCAGGTTTTTAACCTTTGAACCATTTTGCCTTTTGAGCATTCACGTATTTAAGTCATTTATATTTGGTCTTGGGCTACCCCCGTCATCAAGGGGCATAACACCCCTTTAAAAAATATGTAATGTTAATGCCCCTTAACGTTTTTTCATTCATTACTTTCAAAGTATTTTCTCCTCATTTGATATTATACTAGAAACGTCCATTTCTCTTCATGCCCATAACGTCCATGGGGACAGTGTTGGAAGCGTTATCAAGCCCCTTCGCGCCCCTATAATGCCTATTACGCATGGTCTAACCAATTACTCAACGAAATCTCATTCATAGTCGATATTGATGTATATTTTCCTTTAAAAAGGTTTTTAGATACTCACCTTTGAAGTTGGGCTCCAATAAGTGGTGATTATATTTAGTTTTTCAACAATTCTAAACAATCAAAATCATTTGTTTCCAACATCATCATCAAAATGATGATCATGAGCTTATTGTCGCAACCCCCGACCCCTGCCTCGAAAGGCAGGCTGCCGCGGCCTACTCAGAGATGGTGGTATCGGTGTTTATCATTATTTGGCAGCGGAATTTTCATCAGGACAGTAGTTAGGAAATATTTTATCAGAGTAAAACGCCATACTTTTATATTAATAAACACATGGATAAAACCCAAGTTTCTGTTACAACATGTTTATAGGGATAAAGCCTATTTTATTGAATAAAACATCTTTCTTTATTAGGTAACTTTTATAGCCACATTTTTCCAAGCCTTCAGTGCTCTCCAGCTGGCTTCTAATTTGGCTTTCACATTTTGTTACCTGAAACGCGTTTAAAAACATTTTGTCAGTGGGAAATACTGGTGAGTGAATCCCAGTTTAATCAAAACAGGTTTTATCCTTGTACAGTATTGAGGGCAATCAGCAATTACATTTTTTTATTTATCCTACCTTAATTACCACCCACGGAACTGTCGACCTGACTTGTGGTCATGTTACTATTCACAGTGTAGTAACAACTTTTGTATACAAAACCCCAACATACCGACGATAATTGTAGAATTTACAAATACTCAATCACTGTTTAATTATAATATAAAGCATTGAGGTTTTGTAAAAAGGTTTACAAAAAGGAGATTACTCACATTGCTAGTTTAGACTTTTCCTGGTGTTTTCCTGGTTATAATCTAATAATTTAAACAATGCACATGCGTTAGTATAATAACCCAATATTTACATTAGTAATACCCTCCCCGAGACAGAACTCCAACGACTACGTCGGGTAGAGCCACGACAGCCGTTACGAAGCACTAGATCAATCAGGCAGCGTATCTAATACGTAACCGGGGTTATAATACTTACAACGGGGCAGCACTTCGTTAATTAGGGGGGTATAATACCCGATTATAGCTTCTACACTTATAGAATTCGAGAGAGAATTTGTTTTTGAGCAACGTAAACTGAAGGCCGATTGTCTTAATTTATAGGGCCTGATTTTGGGTTTGTCGCGCCCCGCGTAGGATTCAGCCAAGGGCTTCGCGGCCAGCGAGGCTAGCTAGGGTAGGCCCTAGCTTGGCTGAATCGGACCATAGACTCCACACGCTTCCTGACACGTGGCAGCTCCGGGTGAGGCTGCGTAGCCTAGTGGTCGCGCCCTGCGTAGCCCGAAGAGAGAGTCTTCGCGGCCCGCGAGCGACACCTGGATTTTGTTTTTATTTTTATTTAATTATATAAAGGTATTTAGGGTTACATATCGTATACGGGGTGTATTTTAAGATATATAGGGATGTTATAATTATATTAGGGGTGTCAGAAATATTTTTAGAAGGGTTGTTATATCCTCCCCACCTTAATTTAGAACTCGTCCTTGAGATCTACTGGAACAGGTGTGAATATTTCCTTTGCATCTCTGATTCAAACTCCCAAGTATACTCTGGTCCTCTCTTGGAATCCCACTTCACTTTGACTAGAACTAGTCTCTTGTGCTTGAGATTCTTAACTTTTCTGTCTTCAATCTATAGAGGCTTTTCTACAAATTTAAGCTTTTCATTTACCTCTATATCCTTAAGAGGTATTGCTAGCGATTCATCGGTTAAACACTTTTTGAGATTGCATACATGAAATACATCATGTATTCCTGCCATTTCCTCTGGCAGTTGGAGCTGATAAGCTACTGGTCCTATTCTTCTGATAATCTCAAAAGGTCCAACATACCTGGGGCTTAGCTTTCCCCTTTTGATGAATATGACAATTCCTTTCCAAGGAGAGACTTTTAACAACACTTTATCTCCTACTTGAAATTCCAACGGCTTTCGTCTGTTATCAGCATAACTTTTCTGTCTATCACGTGCTGCTTTCAGTTGTTCCTTGACTTAAATAATTTTGTCCGTGGTTTCTTGCACTATTTCAGGTCCAGACAATTGCTTTTCTCCAATCTCTGCCCAACAGACTGGAGTTCGGCACTTTCGTTCATAAAGTGCTTTGAATGGTGCAACATTGATGCTGGTATGATAGCTGTTATTGTAAGAAAATTCTATTAATGGTAAATGATCATCCCAACTTCCTCCGAAATCAATTACACAAGCTCTAAGCATGTCTTCCATTGTTTGAATTGTCATTTCACTTTGTCCGTCTGTTTGTGGATGATAAGCGGTGCTTAGATTTAGCTTTGTTCCCATTGCTTTTTGGAAACTTGTCCAAAAATGAGAAGTAAAACGGCTATCTCTATAAAAAAACAATAGATAAAGGAATACTGTGTAATGAAACTATTTCATTTACATACAACTTAGCTAATTGTTCCATACCGAATGTTTCCTTCATTGGTAGGAAATGAGCAGACTTGGTTAACCTATCTACAATCACCCAGATTGCATCATTACCTTTTCGTGTCTTGGGTAATTTGGTAACAAAATCCATTGTTATCAATTCCCATTTCCATACAGGCATTTCCAATTGTTGCAGCAAACCTGAGGGTTTCTGATGTTCAGCTTTGACTTGTGAATATGTTAAACACTTAGCAACATAAGCTGCTATATCCTTTTTCATTCCTATCCACCAGAAATTGTTTCATAAATCTTGATACATCTTATCACTTCCAGGATGTATCATATATTTAGACTTATGGGCTTCGTCTAATATTCGGTGGCGTAGGTTTCCTAATTTAGGTATCCACATCATTTTCTTATGGAATCTCCAAATTCCATCTGTTCCTTGTTCTAATTCTTTAATCATACCTTTCAATTTCTCAGTATCGTCCTTGATAATTGATTCATGTGCTTCTCTAATTTGTTCATTTAAATCTACTTGCAGATTTAGTTTAAGAGAACGTACTCTTTTTGGCTTTTCATGATACTTTCTACTTAAAGCATCAGCAACTACGTTAGCCTTTTCTTCATGATACTGGATATTACAATCATAATCACTAAGAAATTCCATCCAACGTCTTTGTCTCATATTCAGCTCTTTTTGCACAAAAATGTACCTTAAACTCTTATGATCAGTGAAGACAACGAATTTATTTCCATATTGATGTGTGTAAAATGCAACATATAAATTACATTAAATGTGGCATAAAACTAACCCTTTTTAAGTACTAATGTTGGAAAAAGTGTGCTTTTATCTTCCTTTTGTATTTTCAGGGTTAAATGAGCTTAAATGAACAAAAGAAGCAAAAATGCAGCCAAATCTAACAATAATACAAGAAAAGGAATAAACGTGCCATGCCTGACCCCTCGACAGCAACTTCCCAAGCAAAAACAAGACATCAGAAGGCTGAACACGCCCCGTGCTCATTGAACACGGGGGCGTGCCCAAGTGTCTACAGAAAAGACAAAGTTGTAGAAGCTACTATTTCCCAACACGGGGGCGTGCCCAGCGGACACGGGGCCGTGGTCAACGCTAAGATTCGCAGAATCCAAGCAAATCTTGATAGTACAGATACGCTTCTGCACACGGGGCCATGCCCAGCGGACACGGGGGCGTGGTCAACTAATGCAGACAAACTGCAATTAATGAAGAAAGAGAAAGTTGGTGGACACGGGGTCATGCCCAATGGACACGGGGCCGTGTCCGGGCTTCTGTACAGGCTATAAATAGAGGTGCTTGGTTCACTTCAAAAGCATCCCTTGGCAAACCACCACACTTCACCCACCCACCACCACCATCACAACCCACATCCACCACCATCATCCATCATCCATCATAGAGTGTGTGTAGTAGTCTCGGGATCCAAGATTGATCGTAAGATTTCTTGACAATCAAAGGCCATGTTTGCCTAAGTCTCTTACATCACTTGGTGAAGACAAGCATTTAGTGTAATACTTTTGTTTTTTAATCTTTTCGCACTTTTTATTTGGTTTTGTATTAATGACTTTAATAACTAGTTTCTTATGTTGAAGGTGAAACTTCCTTATCATTTGTCCGTGGTGTCTTGGCGTTATTTTACTGTCTATATAAAATAAAAGATTTACACCATTCATATCTCTACGGTCTATATAGAGATATGTTGGCTACCTGGTCGGGGGTTAAGGGAATGGTTTGGTAAGGTTCTTGCCTTGTTCAGTGTATAGATCCTGCAAGAACCTGGGTCAAGCTTAGTAGGACCTCCTTCAATACCCACTGGTATTGGATGGCGGGGGTGCGAATTTCTTGATCCCCTCATATGTAAACTACTATTAATACATTAAACCGGCTACTTAGGATTGTATCCCTGCTGACTCAAACTACTTAGCCGAGGGTAACGTCACCTTCAAAAGAGGGGCCAACCACATTACGCATTAATAACTTAATTAATTATCTTCCAATAATCCAACCCTTTAGGATTGTATCCTTGCTGACTCAAACTACTGGGTTGAGGGTAACGTCACCTTCAAAAGAGGGGCCTACTACTATAACTAAGATAATCTCTTAAAAAGTGCAAAAGTGCGGAAAATATCAAAGGTTACACTAAAGGCGAGTCGGATCCAAGTGATTCATCTTGTCTATCTGTTTTATTTTTATTTTTGTTTTCAGCATTTTTAGTTAGTTTTTATTTTCTTGTTTAAAACCTTTTTCCAAAATTTTGATTTGATTAGACGTTGAGGATAAACCGGTACTAAAAGCTCTTGTGTCCTTCGACGACCTCGGTATCTTACCAACGCTATACTATGCTCACGATGGGTGCACTTGCCCATATGTGTGTTTAGTGTTAGTAAAATATCGTGTTTTATAAATTTAAAACTTGACTAAAGTGTTAAAAAGGGCGAAAAATATAACTAAAATTATATACACGACAACACGCATCACATATAAATAGTGTCTCCAAATCTTAAGGGCAAAAATTATAGCTCCTAACTCTAAATCATGTGTTGTATAATTTTCTTCATGATTCTTAAGTTGTCTAGACGCGTAAGCTATAACCTTTTGGCGTTGCATCAACACACATCCATAACCTAACTTAGAAGTGTCATAGTAGACTTGGCCTTCAGTTCCTTTTGGTAACGCTAGTATGGGTGCGTTGGTTAATCTTTGCTTAAGAATTCTAAAGGATTCTTCTTGTTTTGATCCCCATTCAAACTTAACAGATTTACAGGTTAGCTTAGTCAAGGGAATGACTATTCTAGAAAAATCTTGAATAAACCTTCTATAATAACCGGCCAATCCTAGAAAACTTCTAACCTCTGTTGGCGACTCAGGGACTTTCCATTTAGTAATTGCCTCAATCTTTGTGGAATCTACATGAATTTCTTCGTGGTTAACTAAATGTCCAAGAAACTGCACTTCTTTTAACCAAAACTCACATTTTGAAAATTTAGCGTAAAACTTTTCTTTTCTCAGCAAGTTTAAAAGTATATGCAGATGCGCTGCATGTTCCTTTTCACTTTTAGAGTAAATCAGAATATCATCTATAAAGACAATTATGAATTTATCCAAATATGGCTTACATATTCGGTTCATCATGTCCATAAATGCTGCTGGGGCATTGGTTAAACCAAATGGCATGATAGTAAATTCATAATGGCCATACCTTGTTCTGAAAGCGGTCTTAGGAATGTCCTCTTCCTGTACCTTTAATTGTTGATATCCTGAGCGTAAATCGATCTTTGAGAAAAATCGAGCTCCTTGCAGTTAGTCAAATAGATCATCGATTCTCGGTAATGGGTACCGATTTTTAATCGTGATCTTATTCAATTCACGGTAATCAATGCACATACGCATTGATCCGTCTTTCTTCTTGACGAACAAGATCGGTGCTCCCCATGGTGATGAGCTTGGCTGTATGAATCCTTTTTCTAACAGTTCGTCTAACTGTTTCTTTAATTCTTGCATTTCTGCAGGTGCCAAACGGTAAGGTGCTTTGGCAATTGGCGCTGTTCCTGGTAGCAGATGAATTCTGAATTCGACTTCCCTGTTTGGCGGTAGTCCTAGTAATTCTTCTGGAAATACATCTGAAAATTCTGACACTACAGGAATATCTTTTAATTCTTTTCCCTTAGTGTTAATGATTATGGAAATCATATACACTATTGATCCCTTTCTTGCACAACTTGCAGTTTTCATCACGGAGATGAATTTTGTGTGTCGGGTTGGCTTATCTCCTTTAATTGTGATCTCTTCACCCTTTGGTGAATTTACTTGTATTTATTTTTTATCATATAGAATACTGGCTTTATTGGATATTAACCAATCCATTCCTAATACACTATCAAATCCTGCCAGATTCATTGGGTAAAGATTTGCAATAAACTTTT